>JAECWR010000199.1:44125000-46525000 GCA_018150935.1 Drosophila pruinosa
TCAACATAAAAAGCAGCACAAAGCTGCCAAGAGTTGAACAAGTCTTATTAATTTAGTGGCAAATGCTTGGAGAACAAAAGCCTCAAGTTACCAAAATGGCAATTTAAATTATACTAATATATATTGTGGAATAATCAATGGCTTTAGTTAGCTACAACAACTATTGACGACTAGTTATTGTACTTAATGTTTGCGTCACAAATTTTGGCACTTTTAAAGCCCTTTTTCTTTAGTTTCTTAATATGGGAATTACTTGTATATTTATTTTATTTATTTATCATTTTAAAAGCAGTTTATATTTCAAGAAACAAGCCCATAATTGGTAAATTTGCAAGACATTATTTTAAACTGCAATTTGTATATATTTCTTGTTTAATTGGCTAGTTCAATCAAGTCTTTTCCTTTACTAACTTTTTGTATAAATTTAATTTCCTTTTTGCATTTTTCTTTGCACATTTTAAGCTAGTATTTTATATATTTTTACCGTAAAGTTAGAGAAGAGATCTGATATTATCAAATGGGGAAATTCTACAAAAAACATAATTTAAATCGAAAGCCAGCAAGTCGCCTGTGTCTTTAACTAGGTTACCACGATGGCTCCTTGCACTCCTTCAATCACTTCACCTTGCATGCAAATCTGCTGGCAAATCCATGACAAAGCAGGCAAGAGCGCTACGGTTGAGTATGCTCGACTAAAAGGTACTCAATATAATACAATTAAATTTGTTTTTAATTTCTTAATTAACTTTTCTGTTGTGTTTTAAAGATTTATCTTTTACACAGCTGAACAAGAATAGTTTAAGACTGTTTAGCATTCCTTAATATCACTTTATTCTTAAGTGGATTGTCACCACTTCAGTATACTCCTCTTCCGCTTGGTTGTCGGGTATTAAAACAAACAACACACGACTGAAAATCAATTAAAAATCTTCGAATAAGCCCAGCAAGAACAACAGCAACAACAACAACAAGTTCAATAAAGCTAGAAAAATGTCTTGGCCCAAATTTGTTAAAAACAAATGGCGCACACACGCTGTGGATGCCACAGATGGCGACTCAGCTGCTGCTTGGCCCCCTCTCTCCACCCCTCGAGATGGCTGGCCCTAATCACCAGCAAACAAAAGTCAAATCAAAAGAGAAGCCAGGCAAGCAGCAAAGACTTAAACCACAAGGCGCCGCAGCAAAGAAAGTGAGGGCAGAGAAGGGTGAGGCAAAGTGGGGGATAAGCAAGGGGAGGGAGAAGGGGAAGTGCAGCAGCTAACAAGCAAACCGTCAACGCGACATCGTTGCAGGCGACTTCCAATTATTTTTTATATTTTTGCAGCAACAAAAGCAGCTGCAGGAGCAGCAGAGGGTGCCAAGGTGGGGACCTGAGGGGGGTCCGTTAAAGTGGATTATGTGGCTGCTGTCGTATTTCTCCTCTACTCTATTGGGGGGCGTGTGTTAAAAGTGGGCGCGGCAGCACGCGAGGCACGCACTCAATAGCCAAGCAAAGATTTTGCCCGTTCTTTTCTCTCTTCTAGGCTCGAAAGGAAAATTTGCTGCACTTTTAGACCTTGAGAGCAACAACAACATTAAACAAATAATCGAACTATAGTTGAACAATATCTTGCACTCAACTTGCAGCTAAAATCAAAATAAAAATATACTTGTACATAATATAATATATATTTATTGTTTTATTTATTCATCTTCTGCATAATGAATAAAACTTATAGAGATTTGACATTAACAGAATTGAATTTTAGTAGCTACAACCAATATAAGATGCCTAGTAAATATCGATTTTGGTCTTTCTTGCCTCAAATAATATGGAGATTTATTATTAGTATTAATTAATTAATAAAAATATTAATTGTAAACAGAATTTTAAATTTGTTTTTTCTCTGTTTAGTCTAGAGTTAATAATTTATAGAAATTTATTATTAATAGAATAAATTGCAGTTCAGCAATTGCAAATAATATAAAAGTACTCGAAGTCGTAATTAGTTCTTTCTTTTTGTTGCGATCTATCTTCTGCATAGTAAACAAATTTTATTTTATTATTAAGAGTAATTATTTTATTTATTTATTAACTTGTATCTATCTAGAATAGCACGACAGATCGCTTTAAATATTTCTGTCTTCTTTTAGCGATTTATGTTCTGAATAACAAACTAACTTTATAGAGATTTAATATAAGCCATATAAATACTGTAAGTTTTTTGTTTTTTTTATTAATTTATTAACTTTTATATGTCTGGATGCTCCAGTACTTAAGATCGCTTTAGGCGCCTAATAGACCTATTATTATCTTACAGTCTTTATGCGACCCTTCTAACATTGTGAGTCTACCAATTTCGTCCTTAACAAGGGAAACATTTAAAACTTTATGTAATTCATAGTTGATATTTAAAATATATTTATTATTTGATAGCAAATGAAATGCTCAGTCATGGCTAATTAGTTGCTTTGATTTAAATGCACAGTCCACTGTGCACAGTGGGCAACATTGGACATTTGATGAACAGAGACAGCGCAAATATTGAGTTGTTCATGGTGCAAACAAAGCTTTTAAGCTCCGTTGAGTTTACAACAAATAACTAAGGCAACACTCACACACACACACACTTATACACACATAGAGCCGACACCCAACGAGTGTGGACAACTATGTATGTGGAGATGCAAAGATTGCGCAGAGGAGACAGCAAGGCAGAGAGGAGAGGGGAGACAGGCAGAGAGGTGAGCAAGTGTGGTGAGTAGAGGGGGAAGTAGTCGACTGGGCTTGAAGAGGGGAGCAGGCAGAGGCTTGAGGACGAGGGAGGGCAGTTCGAATCTTTGGCTTGTGGGCAGGAACAAAACACACACACTCGCACGCACACATACACGCACATACTTAGTGGCTGACAGCGTGCCAATGTCTAAATATACAGTGGGTCAAAGGGCAATAAATATAAGTCATAATTTAAAATGGAAAAATAAAGTGTATTATTTTTGAGCATTTTATAATTGCATATTTAAATGATTAAGCTGCAAGCTAAATTGTATACATATATATATTATATATGTATTATATAATTTGCATTATTAAAGAATTTAGTTACTTAAATATTTAATGAGACATATTTAATTTGCAACACTAAAATAGATATTTGGATTATTAAATTACTTATATATCTAAATATTTAATAAGATATACTTAATTTGCAAGACTATTGGCACAACAATAGAAATAAATATACTATCAATATTCTACACATAAAATGTATATTATTCAAGTCGAAAGTTTGATCAGTTAATTATTATTAACTGTCTGTCTGTACTAGTATTTAGTGTATCTTTATTCAGCCCCTGGCTGGTTCTACTGTGCGCTTAGCACGTGGCGTATACTTGACATTACATGAGCTCCTCACACATTCGAGCTCGCTCGCACAAGTGCTTTTACTATTGGCAGCTCTCTCTCTCTCTCTTTCTCTCTCTATAGTTGTCTCTCTCTCTCTTTTGCCTGGTGCTATCCGTCTCTTTCGCGCTTCCGCCGGGCTGCGTTATGCAGACACATTTCTATAAATTATGCATTGTGTGTGTAAACACGGCAAGTTGAATTGAAATTACGGATTTAAATGCGAACCAAAGAAATTTTATAGCCACTCGCAGTGTGTGCATGTGTATGTGTATATATGTATATATTTGTATATATGTATTTGCTTTTTTATGTGTCTTATTGTTTTTATTAGTCAGCCTGCACCCTTAGCAGCCGCTCTAGTTCTAACCTCTGACATCTCTTCCTGGACAGCTCAATCACTCTCACTTCCCTCTCTCACTCCCCCCCACACCACCAGACAATCATGACTCCCTGGTCTTTCATCTGCCGACAAGCAGGCGAAGAACAGCAACAATCTCATAAATTTAATTGTTTAAAGTGAATTTCGCCGCCACATTCAGACTGCAAAAATTGCCCAGTAGTCAGTTGTCTCTGCTCTCTCCGCTCCCCTCCCCCCTTTGATGAATCTTCCTCCTCCTCCTCCCGCCCCCTTTCCAATCATGGGCGCACGCCGCATACATTGTTGTTGTTGTCGCTGTCGTTGTCACCTTTTCAACTTCCGTTTTTTTTTTGCTTTTTTCCCCAACGTCGTCGGCGGCGTCGTCTGTTGATATGTTTGACTGTCCATCCGTCCGTCGGCCTGTCTGTCTGTCCCTCTGCCTGCCTGCCCTGCTCTCTGTCCGCCCGCTACCCGTCTGTTTGTCCAGCCGACAAAAGTTCACTCAGACGTAAATTTTTCTACATATCGTTGGATGGACTCATTGTTCAAGCTGTCCCGCATAGCCGCATTCTCTCTGCGCCTTCCCCTCCCTCTCCTCCTCCATCTCCCCAATGGACACCTAGTCAGCAACGAGCAAGCTCGATTCATTAAACATTTCTATTTGTTGTTGCTGCCGTGGCATTTGTTTATTTGCAAACGTTTCGTCATCGTTGACATTGATGACGACGTCGCTTATTTCAGCCGTTGTCTCAAACCCAAACTCCAACTGCCCCCCCCTCAACAACTGCATCTCTTGCTGACTTTTGCTTTGTTTCAAGCCCAATGTTTATTTATAACATTTCGACGTAGACAACAAAAGATTGGCAACCGCAGGAAAAGCGCGAGAAATGCAGGAAATATTTTCTTGATTAATGAATAATTATCGAAAAGGTTATGCATTTACTGGCACGATTAATAGCTGTTCATTAAAGCGCTTGAAAATGACTTTCAGTAAAAGTATAACAGACATAATTAGATTGATTAAATTAAGCTGCCATATTGTTGTCTAAAGATCAAATAACAGTTGACCATTATTGCAGTACGCCAGGTTGCATTTGCAAACAATTTGTTGCCCTCCATATACCCGTTACTTATAGTATGAAGGGTATTATGGCATTGTGACAAAAAGCAAATGCCTGAAATAGTCTGAGCATTTACTTCGACCCTTTAAAGTATATATAAACATACATGCTTTATCATTACTAACACCCAAGACGTCATAGCCTTATCTGTCTGTCCGCTAGTATGAACACCTACATCTCAGAGACTATAATAGTTAGTGCTTCCAAATTGGTGCACATTGTGTTATTGTTGTACGTAGATTTAGTTTTAAAATGTGCAAGAGGCTGAAGGGGAGCGGGTCTCTGCAAATCGAAAAAAACAAATTTAGTTCTAGAGTGTTCATTCTTGGCATATGCAATAATAAACCTCATTTCCAAATTACTCAAAATTATAATAAACAGAAATTCTTTAAAAAAAATACTTCTACATATGTATTTAATTTTATTATAATAAAAATTAAAACAAAATTCTATAAAAATAATGGTATTTAACGTACATATATCGGTTTGTTTTTTAGTATATATGTTATGGTATATTTCAGTATATATAAAATTTTTGTGGCACTTCAAAAAATGCTCAGCGAGTATCTCAATTTATATTTTAAGCAAATTCTTTACCAATTATTTAATGCATTTATCGCAGTTATCTCTGTCGAATTTGTAGCCATTATTATTATCAAGTTCCATATTCAATTTGTTAAGAAGAATTAAGAATTTTCAACCTACTTCACACCTTATGCAATATCAAACACTCACTTTACATTTTATACTTATTTAATGAATAAATTCCAGCGTTAATTTAATTAAAACAAAAGTCAAATGTTTTATAAATGATTTGCCCTGCTGATGACTATTTCCGAATGCCCAATGAGTGAGTCCAAACAAAAGCAATCGACTAGAGAGCCCCAAATCAGGCTGAGTCAATGATTTGCAATCAGTTGAGAAGCAGAGGGGGTAAGGGGGTGGGAGGGGATCGTAATGAATAAATGAGCATACAATCAAACACACTGGCGTGTGTGTGTGTTTGTGTGTATGCGTGTGTATGTTTGCGCAGTTAATTTGCCATTTCCGCTTCAAGTAAAGTAATAAAAAATGTTTTGCTGCTGCTGCGAAATTGAAAATCGCCACGACAGCATATGAGTATGAGTCCCACCCTCAACCCTCAACCCTTGCTCTCAACACCTTCCCTCGGCCTAAGGTAATCAACAGCTAAAGGGTAGCATCGATGCTGCAACATCTTCGACTCGAAGCGATGCATTAAACGTCAATCAACAAAGCTCATTAGAATTGCAAGCTCTTTTCAGCAAACACTGCTTGGCATGGGAGGTGAGGTGGGGGTAGTTTGTAGGGGGTGTCGACGTCACATGCAAATTGCAGGCATCAAAAATGTCGCATCACACAGTCTTCAAAAGTGCCGACTAAAGCAGCGGGAAGTCCAGGCAAACGAGCTAATTTCGCTGCAGGTGAGCGGAAAGCTAAAGCTACTCGTACAAGTCGAGTGTGCTCGACTGCTAGACACTTGCCAACTCTTTTTAGTGTATATCATATAATAATAAATAAAATCCAATTAAATTCTACAGGGATTACCTTTTATATGTACACCTTTTAGGGTTGCAGACAGCACTGTGTCAAAATACTCTTTTACCTTCCGAGTACCCGGTACAACAATGCCAAATCTAATAAAGCAAGTCCAACAACAGTTTTATTGTTGCACTGGTCAGTCGTAGCTGTCGCCGACGAGGGGGGCAGGACTTAGCATTGAAACGATGCCTTGAGGGCAGCCATTTGGTTATTATGTTGTTGATGTTGTCACATGTTGCACGAACATTACCGTTATGCTTGTTATGATAGCAATCAAGCGTTGCCGGCTGCTCGAAATGTGCAGAAATGTCTCGAAGCGAGATGTCAACTTGCTGCAAATTGATCTGAGATTTACTTAAAGGCAACCAAGCAGTCCTAATTTGTGCTAGTTACAATTGCAATAGCATTTTAATAGTGTAGTCTGAATAAGTTAGTTAGTAACTACCGTGTTAATCAGTCTTGAACAAAACTTTAATATTGCTAGTTCTTTTCTTTTGAAAAAAACGTAATACATAAAGCTATGCTCATAATTTTAATTAATATTGTGGATATGTTAAATAAAAGATATGTCATGTTAAATTTATGTTAATACACAGTGGGCACTGTTAACATACAGCTCTGTTAACTTAGATCTGTTGTCTTTTACTTCACCTTAAAATCTTTCTTGATCTAAATTACTTTTGTGGTAAGT
The DNA here is from genome assembly GCA_018150935.1 of Drosophila pruinosa. Classification (NCBI taxonomy): domain Eukaryota; kingdom Metazoa; phylum Arthropoda; class Insecta; order Diptera; family Drosophilidae; genus Drosophila; species Drosophila pruinosa. The sequence continues at coordinate 44,132,116 of JAECWR010000199.1, forward strand.
GAAATCAAAAATCATGTTTGCCAGCATATTTAACTAAAGTACGCTCTTGTTAAATGTATGTTAAGTAAGTACTGTTAATCTACAGCTCTGTTAATTTGGACCGATTGTACTTGTACTTTCCAAGCAATGCTAATGGTTATTAACTGTGATGTTAATCAATGTAATTTAAACCTTAAATTGCGTTATTCCTTTAAAAAAGTATACTAAGTGAATTCTAATTTTAAGTCGCATTCGAATTATATACTATTTATATTATATATACTTATCTATAATGCGGCCATGTTAAATATGAACATGCTAAGTTGCCAATAGTAAGCACTGTTAATAAGCAGCTCTGTTAATGTGGACCTGTTAGCATTATCACATGAGCTTTCACTGAGCTTTAGTGTATGCAGTATGAGATCTCTTGACGTGAAAAATCATTGTGTATTATTGCCCCTGTCCCATGGGCTGCGGGCTGTGGTTTGGTGGGGGGCCTTGTGTGGGTTAATTTTACAAATGACTGCATACAATAGCAGGCTACCCCATAATCCCTGGGTAAACAGTGAAAAGCTTATTTCAAGTAATCAGCACGCAAAGAAGGGAACGCAGAGTGGCAAATGCAATGTGGATGAAGCCAAACCATGTAGCATTGGGAGAAGAAGGAAGCTGCGGCCAATGGCTGGATGTGGATGAAGCAAATGCCGACGCATATTGCTAACTGGTAACTGGTAACTGGCGTCTGGCTGCGTTGTTAACAGCCTCCTTTGCCGACTGCCATCAAATCGAAGCCGACAAATCGAATCCACACCAAAAGTTGGATGAGGCATTGGATTGAGTGTGGCTGCTGCTACTGCATGTGGCAATCACATAAGGTTTAGTGACAACATTGTCAGCATTTATGATTGAGAAATTGCGGCTTGTTTGGTCAGCAAGCGTTGGCAGCGTTGCCACCTGGTCGGAAGAAAGCACTTTAAGGCCTAGACAAAGCTATTTTAATTAAGAGGATTAGCATTAAAAATTACATTTAAGTTGGGTAATCTAGGTAAATACATCAAGTTGCATAAAAAAGGTGACAATACCCCAAACTTAAATTGCCAGCTACCCACTGAGCAGAGCAAACAATAAAAAATGACAGACCTTTGCTTTGAAGCATACAAATTTAATTAAATTAATTAGCTAAAATGTTAAGCGTAAGGCAAATTTATTGCTGAGCTGCAAAGGCAAAAGCAAAAGCAACAGCCGCAAATTCAGATGAGCGAAGCTTTAAAGCGATTTGTGGGTCGTCCGTGTGGTGGAGGGGGGTAAATAGGCGCATAGAAAATAAAAGTAAGCAGACACATACATATATACACACACACATACATACACCCACATATACACAGACGCCCTGAGAGAGGCAACTTCAAAATGAGTTTATCGATTTTAAGGCAAGTCGAGGCAATTGCAAAGCAAGGGTAGTGTGTTAGAGGATTGTGGTGTATTGGCGGGGTGTGGGGGGTGAAGCTTGTGTCTGCCGTTAGCTTCTTTAACGAGTACGTATGTGTGTGCGGCAGCTAAAGAAGCAGCCCCATTCATGTACATGTCCATGTGTGGGAAGAAACCTTCCCACTTGATTTCCACGCAATTTTCAATAAATTCACAGAGTGTGCACAAAATAAAAGTGAAAAATGTGCATTATTATTTAAGGGTTAAAATATATTATATATGTATTTGAAACGCAAGACAAAGCTTAAATGTCTCCAGCCCCCAAGGCCCCTCCCCTCCCCATACCACCTCCAATTTGCTGCTGCTGCTGCTGGCATTGTCTTGTTTATTATTTGTGGCCTGGCAACAACAACGTACAGCGTGTGGCAATTAAAATGTGCAAAACGACCAAGCAACCGTATGTGGCATCAAGGGGATTGTATTTTATAAGCAAGAGAGCTTTAGCTATCAATTAAAGCAAAACAAAGCTTTGGCTTGTCGTCCAAAGCTCTCTTACTTGTCGTCTATGCGCCTCAATTTCATATCTCAACTTGCAGCACAAAATTGCATTATTAATATGCAATGAAATTTGCCAAACACAATAAATAAAAGATGTAAATTTTCCAATATGAATTTTTGCCTACCTCCCTCCCTCCTCCATCTCGAGGTCGCCTCGCTTCTCTACTTGGCTCAGCTCAGTTGCTACCCTAAAAATCTCTTTCTCTTCTACCTTTAGCCCTTTGGGCTACACCAACTAATGCATGAAAGCCTTTGAAGTGCGCCAAGCACACACAAGTACACCATACACATACACATACATATGTTTTCAATGTATGCGAGTCTTTCCAATACGATGCATAGCTCACTCGGGTCATAAGGTGAAAGTCAACATAGCTGATACCACTGTGCACAGTGACATGCAAGGATGCAAATTTCATTAGCTGCTCAATAATTAATTGATTGCAATCGAGAGTGTTTTTGCCATGTGCATGAAAGAGACAGCATTTGAATCAGTTAGCAAAAGAGAAAATTAAACCAATTTAATTTAAATCTTTGGCAATTTAAATTCAAAGTTCTAACAAGTGTAGACATGTAATAAAAGTATTCAATAAGCCTAGTAAAGTCAGCCAAGCTCATAACTTGACAGTGGTATATTGCGGTATATTCTTTGGTATATTTGTATATTTTTCAAAAATACTATGTTTCAGTGAACTTTTGGCAGTGGAATATTCCGGTATATTGCTTAGTATATTCTCGAAAAATACTATATTCCGGTGATCGTTTGCCAGTGGTATATTACTGGATATTTTTTGGTTTATTGTTTAGTATATTCTCGAAAAATACCACATTTCAGTGATTGTTTATTGTGGTATATTATTTGGTATATTGTTTACTATATTCTTGAAAAATACTGTATTACCGAGATCGTTTGACAATGGTATATTGCGGTTTAGTTTTTGGTATATTGTTCAGTACGTTCTCCAAAAATACTATAATCCAGTTACTATCAGTAGTAACTTATACTATAGTGGCTTACAAATATTCTTCGAATTGTATACAAACATATAAACATGATAAATTCTAAATGATTAAGTGAAACAAACACTCAATAAATTTCGATTCTTTCAAGAACAAATATTATGATAATGTTTGATTATGTAGAAGTACATTATTGTTTTCATGCTTTCCATATCTGCACATTGATTAAAAGAAATCATTCCATTTATGTTTGGCTTACAAGTCATAAAGAAAAGAGCTGTACTTTCAGGGTATCTAGTACTTTGCCAAATGGCAATGGGAATGATGTATTTTGACTGTGGAAACGCTTATCATTCTAAATCTCAATGCAGTAGTGAAGAAATCCTGCTACAAAAGCTCAAGCACAACTATTATCGATTACTATCGAGTATCAAGAAAATAAATATTGTGCTGTTGAATAAATTGCTTAAAATATGTAATTGCAATTATGGACTGTACCTTTTTGGCAGGGGTCCTTAAAAGGCAATTCCCTCAAAATCGGAATCGATTTTGCTAAACCACCAGACCAGTGGCAGCACCAGGACGACGGGACTAAAGGACTCACATCTTCTCAGCTCCGATTGCTGCCCATTTTGAAAAAGGAGAGGCAAAACGAAGACGCAAAGACACAACACGCAAAGGGGTGTACTGGCAAGGTGCTTTGCGGGGTAGGGGATGGGGGATGGGGAAAAGGAGGCAGCTCAAGCAGAGGGTTCCATTTACTTGTTGGGGCTGTTTTCGGTCTGCTCTGTAGTCACATTTGCAGTTGTCGTCGTCGGGTTGGAGTTGGTGCCGATGTTGGCTCGAAGATAAATGATGCATTTTACAAATTTGTATAACGCAAAAACATAAATTATGCCCATTGTTAGGTACATTATTTAAAGGCTGGCCACGCCCACACACGTTGCAAAGACACGCAACGTGTGCAGAGTGCAATGACAAGCAGATACTATATGTTGGGAAAGCTATTTGAAACCGATTCAACTTTGGCAATAATATTAAAGTGAGTCAATCTTAACTTCATTTATCCGAATTTATCCGAATGGCTGCAAAGTGTTTTCTTGTAATAAACTTTGCATAAATTATTAGTATCTTGATGAATTTGGCATTGTCCAGCAAAGCTAGAAATTATCCAGAGCTCATTAAAACAAAAGGCATGTGCAAAAAAGTAATTTATCCGGCTTTATCCGGATAGAAACGAAATTACTAGAACATTGCCAGCATTCAAGCAAACAAGTCACAGTCCGGTTTTATCCGAATTTATGCAGCAATAATTAAAACAATTGCATAGCGCGCTAATTATACGATCTTATCCGAAACAAAACTCACTCAGAGGTGTGTCGTAGATTTTTCTGAATTCATCGAGTGTTGAAGGTAAAATCACCTAATGTTGCAAAGGTAAACAACAACAACTCGAGGGAGCTTGCAACGATACGCCAATAATATGTTGTCACCTGTCAATCAAGGCAGCAAGAACAACAATCGCACTTGAACTGGCTTTGTTAGGGGTGGAGACAGTTGGCAAGAAGGTAAAGGGAGTGGGAGTGGCGGAAGGTGGGAGATGGGGGAATACAACATGTAAGCTTTTCTAGTAACGCTTTGACTTCTTGACTGACGTCTGTCAGAAAACGCCACCACGTGAAGTGAAAATTGCAGCAACAACACACATGCAACATGCAACAAAATGTAAACAATGCAAAACGAAGACGAGAAGACAAAGTCGAAGCCAAAAGCCAATAAAAAAAAATAAAAAACGACAAAAGCCAACGAAGAAAGAAGCAAATAAAATTGCAACACGCGACTTTCGCAAATAAAAAACGCATTATAAACAATATGTTTTAGTTTTTGTTGTTGCTTTTGTTTGTTGCTTTCTTGTTTTGCATGTTGCACCGGCTGCATCGAAGTTGGCCGCCAATTGTTGGCCGTAATTTGCAGTGCTTTTCACTGCCACCCGCAGCAGAGGCGACAATAACAACAACAATTGCAGTAGTAAAAGTTTTTTCAATTCCAATTCCAAAACGAAAAAGAAAAGTGAAAAGTGCCTAGAGAGTGTTTAGATTGCGACCCCATGTGAGGCACGGATGCGCCTCGATGGACCAGTCATTAATTCATTTGCCAATTTTTTTAATGCCCAGACTTGGACTGTTGAGTGAATAACACAGCAGAAGGTAAAAGCGGCGCAAATTTTTAGTTTCAACAATTTATAAAATAAACAACAAATATACCACAATTGAACTCTTTTTGTTTTAATAAAAAAAACATAATATAATACTGCATGAAAGAGACAATCCAGTCGAGAGTAATTCAATATTAAAATGAATAAACCTTAATAATAAAATAACACTTCATTGCTACAATTGATACGATTACATTTGATACTATTACTGCAACTGAAACTATTATAATTATGCACACTTTTAGCTTGTATTAATCTATGCTTTTAATGGGAATGTTGTATTGTTGCTAAGCGACTAGCACTGTAAACAAAAATGCTTATCTATAGTATACGAAAAGCAAGTCAATGTAATGGATTTTCACTGCACATGACATAATCCAGAACTATGCTTAAAACTCTAACCGTTTTAAAATACTATTTTTAATCATTTTGTTGTCTGTATTTGATTATGAATTTCTACTTCACACTACTCTAACGACTCTTTCTATAAACGAGTATTGTAGAATAAAATCATTCTGTATAGCTATTTTGAGTCCCGCCTTAAGGGATTCTGACAGACAGCAGAAGTTTTTCACTGACAGCTCGAAGGAACTAACTGCTATTACCTTCAGTCCACGCCAAAACCGCTTGGGAATCACAAGACAAGCTATGTGCAAAAAGAAAGCTTTGACAGTGTGTAACACAAGTTGTCCATTTGTATATGTGTGTGTGCGTCTCTGCTCTGTTGGTGTAAAAGTTCGTCGTATAAGATAAAGAGAGACTTGATACAAATATGCAACAATTTTTTTCCTTACTATTGCTTCTTTTATTTGTTACTAAATGTTTTTTTCAATTTTTTTAATACACTTTGAATATTGTTTTGACATAGTCAGAGATATTGTGTGATTCAGTAATTACAATACATCACATTGTCTATAGGCGCACTTTAAAAAAGAAGAAAAAAGGATTAATCAATCTAATTTAATACTCCTGTTATGTACATTTCCGGTTGACTCCAAGTTATAACGCAATACCCTCTGGGCAGTGGGTTCAGCTCAGTTGCTTTGGTCACACTTAGCTTGCTTGAGTTGTTTGCTCAAAATTGGGTAACGGGTGCTTCAAAGTCGTGCTCACTCGACTGTAGCTTTCTTGCTTATTTTCGGCTAATTTAAACAGTCAAAACAAAAACGAAGTTATTTCTAACACATTAATAAAATTCACCTTTGGAGTCGAAGAACAACCGATAAACTATAATAAAATGAAGCATTTGTAATTGCAGTTATAATTAAACTTGGCGATTAACCACAAGGTTTGATGCCTTTCAAGGTGATTAATAATAAGGTAAGAAGCAGCATAATCTCAATACATTTGTTGCACAAATGTTGTGGCTGACGTGTCCACGGATATGTAAGAGCTCAAATGTTTTTTTTTATTTTTCAAAGTGATTCAGCTACAAAAATTTGCATTGGACTGAAGGGAAAACAACAACAGTGCAGAATATATAAATAAAACAACAACAAAAGGATTTAAAGCCAATTAAAATTAAGCAAAAAGCTGAATCTCTTTAAAGGCAAAACAGAGAGAGAGAGAGAGAGAGAGAAGAGAGCACAACTAGCTGACTTCGAGTATACCATGCATGCATGTATGTGCATATGCATATACATATGTTTACATATACATATATATAAAAGTGAATGATTACCAGCCGCACATGACACAAATGACATTGCAAACGGATGCGGAAAAAGTAAGCAGCCAGAAGACAGAAGCTCAAAACTGAAACTCAAACTCGAAGTCGAACTGAATCTCAACTTAACTCAGTTCCGCTCAGATCCGTTGATTTGAAGCTTCCAGATTGAGCTCGTAGACTGCTGGGCAGCTGGAAATGCGAATACCTCACGTTTCGCTAACAAAACATGAAAGTAGAGCTAGTGAGGTGCGATACCGAAGTGTTAATACCCTGCCAGCAAACAGAATTCAATATTATAATTTCATTAAGCCGAAGGTCGGAAGAATATATTGTTTAGTATTGCTTATTTAAAAAAGAAAAGAAAAATAATAATAAAATGAAAATAATATAATAAAATAATTAAAATAAAAATAATAATTAAAATAAATATAACATATAATAATTAACATAAATATTAAGAAATAAAATATAAAATAAAAACTATTAGATGCGATAGTACTAGAATAGTATAGTTGTTAATTTAAAATAAATAAATAATTCAATGCGAAAGAGTACAATCGAAAAATTATTAATTTTAAAAACAAAATAAAACAAGTATGAAAGCCACTGTCGAGTTTGCTCGACTGTGAGATACCCGCCACCCAATTTTACCATCAAAATATTATATTTGTACAAAATATACTGAAAAATATACCAACTAATATACCAAAATTTCCTTTGTTCTAAATTATTACCTTTGCGACATTTTAGTAGGCTGTTGACGCTGATCAAGAATATATATACTTTATGGGGTCGGAGATGCTTCCTTCTACCTGTTACATACATTTTCGGTCGGCACAAAATTATAATACCCTTCTACCCTTTGGGTAGGCGGGTATAAATAATAATATTGTTGCAAATATAATAAACTATTAGATACGAAACTAATAATAACCAAAATAATAACTCATATAATTCCTAACCCATACTTGTCATTTTTTAAAATAAAAGAAAATAATAATATTGCCATAACTAATATAAATGACAATAATATTTATAGAGGCGATATGACTTTCGAATGATTGTTCATTTTAAAAATAAAATAAGTATACTAATACTGTCGTAATAGTTGCACACTTCTACACCCCAATGTGCTATGTGTTTTAATTAAAATTGGCAAATACAAGAAAATGGCTATTGTTTAAGCTTGCCCGATAAATGTCGGCGCAATTCGATTTGGCAATGTGCTCGGAAGTGGTTGAGAAAGAGTATATTGAGGAGGCTGATGGAAGAAATATAAGTCTGAGAGCTTCAAAGTCTTGTAATTGCAAACGACAATGGACGACGACGACGATGACGATGACGATGAAGTTGACTCTGTACATTTGTGGCAATTACACGGGGTCGATAGAGTCGGTCTCTAGAATTGCATCAGCCCGAACAGAGGCGGCCGAGCAACTGGAGAATGGATGGCAGAACCGACAATTATATAAACTAGAGTTGCAATCAGTCAGTCAGTCAGGCCTGTTGGCCTGTTGGCCAGTCGTCAGCCATGATGCAAGCCTAACCAACTGAAACTGAGATAGAGATTGAGATGGAGTTAGAGTTGGAGTAGGAGATGGCTCAGACTGTATTCGACGAGAAAAATCTATGGCTTACAAAATAATTTCAAGGTATTTAAAATGCACACAAGCCAAAGCAATCCGCAATCCACAATCCAAAGTATCTACAGAGTAAAAAACATAAGGCAACAACAGCAATAATAACAATAGCAACAACAACTACGAAATGTATCTTGTAGCTACAAGTTGGCAGCAGCGAATGTGAAACTGAACTGAACTGAACTGAACTGAAACTCAACAAAACAAAACAAAACAAAATAAATAAATAAATAAGAAGAAAAAAAAAATGCTGACCTCATTATTATTTTGTGTATACTTATGTGCAGTTTGTGGGTTCGCGGACTTTGCTTCGTGCACCAGCTCTAACATTGCGCCCAAAACATTATACAACAACGAGCAAGGCAGATAGAGAGAGAGATGCCAAAGTATCTGACAGTCTGACAGATACACAGATGCATACACTATATGTATCCGTACGTGCAGAGCATCTAACAATGCGACAAAATGTCTAAAAAACCATAAACGAACCAATCCGGATTTTGCACAAGTCTCCATTTGTGGTTCCGTATTGAAATAAAACTATACAAGCGATTTATTAGATCAGCCAATGACGATTTATATGGGAACTTTTCATCAGACTAATCTATATGATTAATTTGCACGAAACATCTGTCTGGAATTAAGCAACAGCTTATTCAAGAATCTGCAAAAACTTTTATATTTATTCGCCATGTGAATGAAACATTTCTTTGCATATTTTAACAACTAAATCGATACAAATTTGAGCATTAAAAGAGACAAAATTCAATCTGACTGCTTGTCCCAAAATAGATCATTTTATTTTACCCAAATACATGCAATTGTATTTAACAGTAGTAATTAGTAGTTATTTATAATTACATATTATTTATAGTTATCATGTCATAGACAGAACTTTTATATTTATTCGCTAATAAGGCTGCTCTTCACTTCGCGCGTAATAAAATACGACTCGTAAATTTTCGCTAGGTGTAAAAGTTTTCTAATTACGCTCGAACTGAAATGCGGCTTTCTGTGTTAAGAATGGCATAATTAATGAACTATATATATGAACTAGATACATATATTAATAAAAAATTAAGCATTAATTGATACAAAATGCAAACTATTGAGCATTTGAATCTATCTAAATGTCTATATCATACATTTCGGATTTGATTCAACAGCACTAAATAAAGAATTCCTTATACGGAATCGACTCATAGTTATACTTAGCTTGATAGGTAAATCTCTTGGGAGACAGAAGGAGAACTTCTATATTTATTTGGTTTAATTATAATACTACAAAACTGCATACAATTTCGACTTGTGAATTTCTTCATAATTTTGTAATTACGCCCGAAGTGAAAAGCAGCCTTCTGTGTTATGAATTGCATAATGAATGAATAATATACATATAAAAGATGTATTTCACATCGATACAAATTCAAGCATTAATAGACAAAAAGAATTCAGTATAATGAGCACTTGAAACTAAGCGATATTTGACTATCTATCGTACAAATCTGATTTGACTCTAGAGTAGTAAATACTGAATGCCATATCCGGAAGCAAGTGTTATTTTTAAACTTGTCTTGATAAGTAAATCTCTCGGGAGAGAAACAAAGAGAACTCCTATAACTATTAGCTATGTGTTAAGAAACGCATAACTTTTGAAATACATGTAATTGTATCCAGTCAATTAAATCGACACAAATTGAAGCATTAATGCAATCTAATGAGCATTTGAATCCAAGTGCTATTTGTACACATCGAATTTGATTCGACAGCAGTAAATATAGTGTGGCATATGTATGCGTATGATGAGTAAATAGGTAAAGCTCTGGGGCTGGGCTGGGCACTTACCACATGCACGCTGCTCTGCAGCTGTCCGGCTAACATCTGTGTCTGTGTCTGTTGTTGCGTGTCCGGCAGTTTCTTTTCAGTCTTTTTGGCCGCACGCTTGTTCTTGCTCTCGAGAAAACGCTTCTGAAGTGCAGTTGTCTCCTGGTTCTGCTGCTCGCAGACGGTGCTAAAGGTTTGCTCGTAGCGTGGCACGCAGTCCGTCTGCCTGCGGCGATAGTTGTCCATGCGTCGTCGCAGGCGTTCAACAATTGGCTGCCTCTTTGCTGGTATTGCATCGCCAGAAGTGTTGTTGCCGTTATTGCCGTTGTTGTTGATGTTAAGATTGTTGTTGTTGTTGTTGTTGCCGCCATTGGGCCCACTGACATTTCCTGCAGACGCAACGCCGCCAGCTCCGTTGCCGCCAGCGACAAGGCCGCCGACAATTCCGCCTGTTGCTGCCAGGTTGGCATTGTAGGGCGAGTGTTGTTGTTGTTGCTGTTGCTGTTGCTGTCGTTGTTGTTGCTGCTGTTGCTGCTGCTGCACTTGCATCTGCTGCTGCTGTTGCGCCTGTGCATTATGTTGCTGCTGCTGCTGCTGCTGTAGTTGCAGTTGCTGCTGTTGTTGCAGGTGTATGCCCAAGCTCTGTTGCTGTAGATGCTGCTGATGCAACTGGAGATTCAATTGTTGATGCTGTTGCTGCTGCTGCTGCTGTTGTTGTTGTTGTTGTTGTTGCTGCTGCTGGGCGACGGCGGCTGCTGCTGCTTGGCTGGCGCTCTGGAACACTGGCAGGCCGCCCGCATCCATAAATGCGTCCGTGGTGAGGCTTTGGCTTGTTCTCGTTGCTTCGCGACTCTCGTCCTCCGTCTGCGGCAAACGCTGCTGACAGGCGACGAAGATTCACGAAGTAACAAGACGACAGACAAACGGGCAACAAACACGTTTCGTTTCTCTCCAATTTGCACAATTTGAATAACAAATCAATTGCGATTTGATTGTGGCTCACAAATACTTTTGGCTTTGTTTTTGAGAAGTTTGTAGAAGACAATACAGAAGACACTCTACGCTGCTCTGTGTGGCGGGATGTGAGGCAAGAGGCAGCGACATAGCGCTTGAACTGACATCTTGAAATATGCCTGCAATGATGAGAAATAGATGAGTGAGCAAAAAGTGTGGCATAAGATAATTAAAATAAAGTTCAACTAGTCAAATTAGCCAGCTGTCGATTAACGAGAGATAATATTGTAGAATTGAATATAGCAAAGAGTATAATATTTTATAGAGAAAGTATTATACGTATACTTGTTTTATTAATTACAAATCAAGGAGGATAATAGAAGAGCATTCGATTATATCTGTTTAAATGAAACAAATATGAAGAGTTGCCATTTTTGAACATATTGAGTGCACACTGTAGCATTTTAGCGAAAACTTGCAAAAATCTGTTCAAACTGTTTGCTGCCATTATCAATTTGCTGATAACATATCATTAATTTGCAGAGAAATTGAAGAAATCGAATAAGCACATTTTTTGATAGTTCATTTGACTCGAATCGTTATGATGATCGGTTAATCTTATTGTATAAAGAAATTATATATTCGAATGTGTAATTATTTCATATAATTTGCTATTGAAAGCAATGATTATTTACATATGTATATAAACATATATGTATGTATGTTTTCTAATGAAACTTTGTCGAAAATATTCGAGATTATTATTATGAAATTTAGAGCGAGATGTGGATTTCCTCTTCGTCAGAGAACTGCGATAAGACACGGACTTTTCAGAAGTCAAATAGAAACTATAACGGTGCTACGTGCTTGCAAGCACCAACACACCAGCACACACACACACACACACACACACACACCTGTATTGAAGGCACACTCACACAAGAAGAAGTTACTACGAAATGCAAAATAGAGCATAAGGCTAGCGAGATAATTTACAGACGAGGAAGACTGATAAAAACGCATCCGAAACGCAAGCAATGCGAACGAAAATGATGAGAAAGCGGACAGCAATAATAGCAATACAACAGCAATAATTACGCACGACAAGAACCATAACAATAGCAGCACCGAAAACAGCAACAACAACAACCACAGCGATATCAGCAAATACAACAACAGTGGCAGCCAAGAACGACTGATTAAAGGAAAGGCATTTTCGCTAGCGATTCGCGTGCGCCTTAAGAAAGAAGAACAGCGAAAAGCAAAAACAACAACGAAAACAAAAACAACGACAATAATAATTATTATTGGTATGTCGTATGTCGGTAGAGTAAAGTAAAGTAACTGAGTGACTGACAAAAATTTGAACTGGCCTGCACGCGGGTTCGCTGCTGAATGAATGAATGAATGACAAACTGACTGAGACTCGACTGTGGAGCAGCTCTGGCAAGTCGTTGGGTCGCACGATGTGGGAATGGAGCAGTGGACCCGACAACCAATATGTTGGAGTTGTGAGAGGCGGATGTGTGTGTGTGTGTGTGTGTGTGTTTGAGTGTGTGGCACAAATGAGCAAACCTTTTGCAACTTATGCCTAATGTGGCACGTGAACACACACAGTCGCACACACGCAGGGCAGGGCATGAGCATAGGGGCAGGGCTCAGTCAAATTAAGCTGTAAACAAAACTGGTTTGCTGCATGCTCGGCAGCAGCCCAATCCAAGCCAAGCCAACCCATGCAAAGCCAAGCCATTGGAACTGGGAAAAAGTCGCGTCGCGTCGCGTCGCGTCGCATCACGACTTCAATTTACTCGCGCGTCGCGACGACAACGACGTTCGATCAAACGAGCGACTTCACAATACAAACGAACGGCGGTTTGGCCGAACAATTGTACAGGCGCCCAGCAGCAATAGGCAGTCGGCGCAGACTGACACGACAGTACACAGCTAGGCAATGTCAAGTGTTGCGACCACAGCGAGAAACGGCAAGTGAGCGAGAGCGTGAGAGCCAGAATGAGAGAGCGACAACACCGCACATCGAACGAAAATCTTAACGAGCGAGCGGCGAGTGCGTATAAACGAGACGGTAGTGTTGCTTTGGCCAGAGTAAGTTAGCGTGAGCATTGTTTACATTTCGCATTGTTGTTGCTACTCTTGCCACCCACAGGTTGGCATGGCAGACTCAAATTGAGAGAGGCAGAGCGTATTAGAGAGGTAGAGCGGGAGAGCGGGAGCAGCGAAAAAGGTCAAATTTTGAAGGCGAGTGATTTGTTTGTTGTTTTAGTTGCGCTCGCCTTTAATTAGGAAACAAAGCCAGGCGTTTTTGATTTTTTAAATATGTACATATTTGTACACTTACTTTGTATTTAATTGTGCTTAATAACTGAATTGAATGTGCGATTGTGCTACGTAATTTACATGTATTGTACTTCATATTTACGTACTACGTCATTGATAAGAAATTATCAGTATTCGCTGACGTCAGTGTTTGTTAATTAAACGTTAATACTAATTTAAAGACTTCTGTACTACAGTCTAAATATAAATCTATAAGGGCGACAACAACAGCGTCAAATCATCCGATAAGAGTTTTATGAGCTGCTCAGCTTTTAATTAAAAAGCACGACTGGCTCTTCTTCGGCCTTTTCCCCAAAGCACTCTTCCATTCTGGAATTTGCATTATTTTTTGGGGGAGGGGGCTTGCATGCTTGTGCAAGGTAAGGGGTGAGGGGGGATACACTTCAAGAAATCGATAACAGTCGTAAAATTTCATGCAGTAAAAATTCTGGTAAAGTTGCCTTGCCTTGCCATGACTACAAGCAATGGCTAGGGTAGAGATTTTTACAGTAACTGTAAAAACGAAAATGATGATGAGACAGAATCCAAACACACACACACACAAACAGATGCGCAACAACATCATTATCATCAACATTATGATTATCATTATAGCGACTTCATCATCGACTCCGGCGGCAGCATTTTCCTCATAATTGTTTGTTGAACAGACATAAAATAACAACAAACAAGCTACAGTGAAAAGACATATTGTTGTCGCCTTACAGAGCACAGTTGGCGAGTGCGAGAGCGAGTGAGTCAAGCACAGAGAGGGTTGTGCCTGAAGCAAAAATAATTTCGTTGTGCCTTTTCTTGCACACTGCATACAAATGTGCGGAGGATGTGAATAATGAAACGAAAGACATTAGTCGGCTGTTTATTTGTCATTCAACAGTTTCGTCTCAGTGTGCAATCAGTAAAGCAATATTAAACGCAAAAGGACACTTAATTACTGCCAACAAACTCTACGAGCTGCTCTCGTAATCAATGCCAGAGACTGAGATGGAGAACAGCATCGAGTTCTGTTAACTGAGCCGCACACTGTTAAGTAGCAGTCGCCGCCGGCGTAGACAGAAATTGCAAAATCGGCGCAAGTCAGAAATCGCCGGCGACGACAAAAACGCGTTGAAGCAACGACGACGACATTGTACAGTGGGCACAGTTAACAAATTCCGAACTGTTCCAAATATTTTGCATAATAACCAATGTATTGAGAGTTTTTTTAACAAATATGAAAGTCAATAACAACATAATACCCATTGTGTCAATTACTTCAAGCATTGAATACAAAAATCATGTGAATTTACGAAAGTTATGCGAGTCTGTGACGGTGTCATTTTGCCCACTGTGCAACGGCGACTTTTCAGGCAAAACGACGGCGACTTACGTCGCGCGTCTATCGCAAAAACGAACAGGCGCCCAGCGTTAACAGCAGCCCCACATTTGCTGTGCTCTGCACAACGAGAAAGAGAAATACTGCATATGCTGGTGTGAGTGACGAGGCGTGTGTGTGTGTAAGTTTCAGTTTGAGAGTATCGTGGCGCTCGCTCACTCGCTCGCTCACTGTTGTTGTTACTGCTGCTGCTGTTGCCTGAACTTTTTTCCCTATCTTCGTTTGCCTGTCTCGGCTGTTTAAGAATGTGTGCGTGTGTTTGTATCCACGATATTGACTGTGTGTGTTTCATTCTGTCTGCATTTGTTTTTGCCTTATGCTTTGCGAAGCAACAACAAATTCGAACTGTTTTGGTGCCCTTGCAGAGGTAGAAGCAGAGCCAGAGGGAGAGGCAAAGCGAGCAGCAGCAGTAACATATTTTTGTAGTGATTGTAAGCGTTATGCTGGCCGCCTTGAAGGAGTGCTGTGCGATATCCATATGAGATTATTATTAAATTACTCATTCAATATCGCTCTTAATCAATAATTATTATGTTTGCTCTTCGAGCTCGTATAAATAATGGTAATGAGATTAAAGGACAGTTACACGATATCCAATAACCAACCCTCAAGTTTTAATCGTAAACCGTTAACAGTACGTTAACATTAACATAAAATCATAATTTTAGTTTTGCCATTAGGTACATGCGAATGGCGGAAAACGCGCGCGATTTTAGTCGCCAACAGTTGGCTTTCGAACTGGCTCCATGTGTGTTGCGAGAGAGGGGGCTTGCCTAGCTGAAAATCAAACAGTATCCATGTGCTGCAATGCTGTTGGCCCATTAGAAAACGACGCCAAACAAAATGGTGCCGCCGACGATGCTGATGCCGATGCCGACAGCGGCAACGACAACGGCAACAACAACGGCAAACGGCAATGGCGAAGGCGACGTCAACGATACTTACGTCGACAACGACGACCGACAAAAAGTCAATTTTATCGGAATATAACAGGCAAGAAGCAAAGCAAATGGTACTACACAAAAGTGTGCAGGAAAAGTGCCTGGAAAAGCATTGGCATGACGCACGCCACATGCTACATGCCACATAGCCAATGCCAACGTCTGTGCGCCTAGTCTAAATTGCGAGAAAGATCCGCTTTTAGAGCTAGTTCGAGGCACTTACAACTCACAGCTCACAGCTCACAGCTCATACAGTTCCCAGCAGACATACACCACACCACACGCCATCACACCTCACCTCACCTCACCTCACCACACCACTCACACACGCACGTAGAATAGCTATGCGAAGAGAAAGAGAAGAAAATAGAAATTACATGCAAGCGCAAAGCTCCCCACGGCAAGCGATTGCACTGGCCAGTGGGTGGTGGTGGGTGGCGGGTGGCCAGGCACGCTGCAGAGCGAGGTCAGTGTGTGGTTGATTGCCAGCAAGAGAGTACGCGAGAGAGATGCAGATGGTCTCACCACAGCCTCTCCTGCTACAAGTATCTAGTACAGCAATTAGCTTAATTGTCTCTTTTGCTATTGCTCTACTCCTCCGAGGGTTGTTCATAATGTTTTTCAAGCTTTTGCAAGGAATATGTTCATTCAAATATGATGCACTCAAAAGGTTGTTTAAATAATTCAAACAACCCTCGCAGCAATTCGCTCTAGTGTCAAAACTTACCCCTTGTTCAGTGGAAGGGCTGCTTGCCTGGGTAAGAGTCAAAATGTGTTGGCTTCTTCTTATCAGCAAATACAGTTTTTTGTGCAATCACAATCAAACGGCTAGCTGGGGGCAGTTGCAGGTGTGCCAATTGAACTGCAGAGTGGCCAGTGTGTGGCAGTGTTGACTGTAAAGAACAAAAGAGGTAAAGAGGTTGAAAGTATCAAATAAATAGCATATGGTGTTGGATAGTGCCCAATTGAACGTTCAAATGCATTGTGAAGTATGTGCTTAAATCATAGACATGAAAGTGCTTCTTTATTGCCTTGTGAGCGATTTTAGTTCACACGCAAGGCTGGCGATCAGAAACCGCAGGAGGAAAAGCCCCACAAGTATATCGAAAATGCAAATTATCCATGACATGATGGCTCCAACTGCTGGCCAGCTGCGACATTGCCAACAACACAGCAGCAACAACGACAGGTTCATGCAACAAAAGTGAGGCGGCAGCGACAACTTGCAAAACAGATGTCAGTCTGAGGCTGCCGCATGCACATGGCACATGTGTGGCAGCAAGAGCAAAAGCGACGACAGCAAACAGCTGCAACATGCAGCAGCAACATTTTGGTGGGCCTGTTGTGCCTTGTGCAACAACTTCTTGTGCTGCTGCAACATTGCAGAGGGCGCCACTGTTGTTGTTTCGTGCCACCAGCGATGCGGCGCACAGCAATCGCAGCGTGGCAACCTCGCAAGTGGCAAAGTCGGGATACACGACATGGCACAACACAGCACAAGCAGATACACATAGCCTGGAAAATTCGCCAGCCAACAGAAGAAACAGCAAAAGCAACAGCAACAATAGTAATAACAGCTACAACAACAGTGGAACCGGTTCAAGCAACAGCAACAACAACAAACAGTAAAGAAACTAGCGCAAAAAGTAGACAAAAGAGTGGCAAAAGTAGCCAGCACTTGGACCACTTGACGACTTGGACTTATTTCGCAGTCGAAGTCGATATGGTTGTTGCTATTGTTATTGTTGTTGCTTCGTTTGTCGTCTCTATCAACGTCACTTTGTCGTCTCCCGTTTTTTGCTGCTCTCCCTTCTTCACACAGGCGCCCAGCAACAACAGCAGCAACAAGACGACCCAACTTGTATGCCCATCTAGTTGCTTTGCTTTATTGTTTACATTTCATGCAACAATTACCAAGTACTACAAACAGTTCCAAAACGAATTTCAATTCAAAAGATTTGCAGTCAACGCAAAACTATTTGCCAAAATCTAAACTCAATTTACGCTGACTTTGAGAATCTTCAGTTGTGACTTGAAAGAAGTTCGAGTGCAACATGTTTGAGTTCGAGAAGAGTACGACTTTAATCAAGCAGCTGTAGAATTTTGAACAATGCTCCAAGCTAAATATGTACGGCTCTTTTAAATTAATAGTTTAGCTGTTAAAGCATTCGTCTTAATGAAATAGACTATACTCCTAATTAATCTTTAGTAATTAAACCCAGTACCCAAAGGCGAGCCTCTACCCAAATGGCCAACCGTCTGTCTGTCCGAGCACATAAGTATGTAGAGTTTAGAGACTATAAGAGCTAGAGCTACTTAATCTAATGTAAACACATTTATGCATATCAAGTAGGTTTAAGAACTTTGACAAGTTTCATTCCTGCTTCTCACACCTCACAAACAATACAAAATTTCATTTATATTTATAGCAGCCTGTAGTATTCTAACTTTTATGTATTTTTTAAAAGACGACTTTAAAGTTGCACATCACAGTAATCTAATAATATCATTGGTGTTTATGTTAGGCATTAAAAATGCAGCAAGTTAGTCGAAGCTTTATGCTTATGCTAAAGTTGCGTAATTTAAAAAAAACAAATATTTTCATTAGGTTTCATGCACACGGCTTAAATGACTACTTCATTAAGATTTAGAATGATAGCATTTGCCATTCACCCGGACAACAAACAGCTGTGACATTCATTAAATTAATATGCAAATATGAAATGAGGAAAACTACAATAGCACTTGTAATCAATGTACTTCTAAATTATCAAAGATAATCATAATTTTCTGGCCTTATGGGAGCTAAAGATTCATTCTACTAGCATGATGAAAATGTCGAATGAAAAACCCTATTCAAAAGAAAAGTCGTCTGACGAGCAACAATTGGAAAAATCATACGATTAGTGTTTGTTTTTATTGCAATTAAATGCACTCAGGTTTCGTACTGCATTCAAGTCTTTATACATATTATTGGCTAGGGCTGAGCCTTAGGGTTATCAGCTGCGATGAGATTAACAAGTTTGCGACATCAATTCGCATATTAAACCAATTAAATTGCTAAAGAGAATAGGCAATTGGCAAAGGTGATTGATGTACAAATAAAACCAATTTGTTTTCAAAACTATGCAAATTATGAATAGAAGCAGAACACTGTCAAAGGGTGAAATCTAAAATTAACAACAATTCGAGCTGCTGCAGTGTCATTATTGTGCAGAAATAGAAAATTAATTAAAGTTAAGCGAGTCCTCAAAATGCTTGAGCGGCCTTTGAGGCTCAGAGTCGCAGTCTCAGTATTTTATTATTATCCCTTTTTTTCGGGGAAAAGTCACCCCTGTGTACCAGTGGTGTATTGAGTATGCGAGTGTGTGTGCGTGTGTGTGTGTGTGTATGCATCTGTATCTGTAGCTTGTGCGCGCCCTTCGGGTAGATACAAACACTGCACCGAGTGGAAGTGGTTGGCCGTAATAAAATGTTGTAGAACATGCGTTAAATGACGCAGCTGCGCCTACCCGGGTCGCATCACAGGAATGGGAATGGGAATGGGAATCGGAATCGGAATGGGAACGAGCAAATGGGTGGCAGCAATAACAGAAGAAGCCCAAGAAGTTGCAGCCACAACAAAACAACAGATCGAACACATTCGAAGTTTGCGCTCTGCTGAGTTCCAGGCTGCAGCTGGGGGAGGTTCAAGTTGGCAACGTTGTGGCACGTTGTGGCAAAGGCGAGTGTCATTTGAGCGTCCAGCAGCAAAGTTGCAAAGCCAACACCAGTGTCCACAAAATGGACTTAACGAATGACCATGACACCAAACGGGCCACATGCACATTCATTTCGAAGGGTTCGCAAATGGCCAATACAAATGCTAAAGCAACTCAAGCATTGCCAGCCATTCAACATTCAACACTCGGGCTGCTTCAAGCCTTAAGTGATAAATACCGCCCCTTTACACTTTACGCTATGAAAACATGTTCATCCATTAAGAGTTGAAAGTTCCCAAATGTCAAGGCATATATTGTTGGGATTAGCACAATTAATGAAAGAAAGCGTTTCTTTGCAGTTTCTTTGTAATAACAAAGTATTATTCATTATTTAAACTTTTGAACAATGCCAAAGGAGATCTCTTTAACTTATCGCTAAATAGTTGCATAAGCTATTTAGTTTTGACCTTTCAATTTCAAGTGTGATGCAAATCTGTACTATTGAAGCCCAACGCAGCATTTGTCTATTAAACAGCAAGAGTTGTAAACTTTGTTGATTACTTGCTTTAATCATCAGCTTTTGAAATATTTGCAAATTTTGCCTCGTTTTCATTTAAAACTTTGACCCATCTTAAATTAAAGTGGGGAGAAACGAGAGGCAAATTTGCAGTGCAAAACTTGCAGCCTCCTGTGTGTAATTCAATTAGTCAGTTGGATAATAAATATGTTATTAATGGAACGAGCAAATAACTGGGGAATAAGACTAGATTATACAATAGTATGTGTAGACACAAGTAATTTTTATAACTGTATTAATCAAGTAAATGCAAATTTCGCATTCACTTTTGAACATTTATGAAAACCATATTTCATATTTCTTAATTTCTTAATAGTTAAATCACAAAAAAAAAAACCACAAAAAATTGAAATATTCTGGAATACAGAACTATATAAATTAAATTAGAAATCTGTGAAATTAAAATATAATATATTCTAGTTATTTTCAATAAATATTTTGACTGTTGTTTCATAATTTTTGCCGTTTTCTTTTTATGTATTTTATATGAAGAACGTTAGTTATGAGGTATATATTCTCTCTCTCTGTAAATTTAATTATTGACTACAATCAACAATCTCCAAAATTATTGTGTTTATTAAGTACGATAAGTATGAACTATTATGAAAATAATAAACGTAAAATACAATGGTTTCATGTCAACATACATATACATATATGATATAATAATAGTTCTCAATTGTATAGCTCCAATTAATCTAATTAATCCAAAATTAAATCCTCTACTTCAAACGTTCATTATGCAATAGTTTTGCAACAATTTAAAGGCAATAAAGCATGTTAACAAATCAAACTAAACAATCATAACCAAACTACCTTTAAATTGGCTCTCTTATTGAATTAATCCAATCATTTAAAATCTAACACCAGCGTGTGTTAAAGGCAAAGATTTAATGAGTTGAATGCTCAAATTAGTCCAACTAAGATAAGTTGATAAACAATACAATAAATAGCGACAAAAAGCGAGTCTGAAGTGAAAGTGTAAATTGGTAGCAAAGAACTCTGTGCTAATTGCGGATCTTGGACAAGCAATAATACCAAGTACTATGCTAGCTGCTTTTCTTTATATTTATCAATTTTAAATTGAATTTTACTTTTAAGTGAAATGTGTGTGTTTGGCACAATTAAAAGCAGCAAATAGTAATAACAACAGTGTCATATGTTAAGCTAGCCAGTTCCAGTTGCCAGCTTGTCGTTGCCATGCCACATATTGTTGTTGTTGTTGTATTGTGTCGTTTGCCGCTTGCTGTTCATGGCTCTGTCGACGTCACGTGTAGCTCATAAATATTTAAGCGATGCGGATAGAGAGAGGAAGGGGGCAGGGGGCAGGGGGCAGGGGGAAGACAGACGGCGGATGGAGGAATGGATAATGGAGAACCCGCCGTTTCGCTTGGGTTTTATAGTTTTTCGCGTTCTGTGTGTTAATTTAGCAAAAAGCATTGCGAAATGACTCGCAATTTTCGACTTCATTACAAGCGCTTCGGGGTGGAACTGGAACAGTCTCTGTCTCTACCTCTGGGCTTCAGCATGAGACCGAGCAAGACAGCGAGGCATTGGCAGCGCGGCCAGAGATGGATTTGGATTTGGATTTGGACATGCATCTAAGACTCTATGAAATGGAAATGGGTTTGAGCATAAAGCACCGCAGAACATTCGCCATTGCTGACAGGATATGCCAGAGTCAGGCAAAAGGAATCGGACACACACTCACACACACACACACACACACACAGACACAGTGTGGCACACCTGCCTCAGACTGACTGGCAAAGCAGGCATATTTACATAAGAGCGGCTTCGAATAAGCACATCCCTGTCTAAGGACTGTCTGCAAGTATCGCTGTGCTGTGCTGTACAGGTCCTTCGTCCTCTTTAGCACACAAAACCGGATTCTCTGCCGCAGTTTATGCAAATTTCTATGCTTAAACGCTCAAACATGTATGTATGTGATTGATCGAACATTTTATTGGGGACAACAACAATATGCATGCAATTTTCGACAACTTTAAATTAAAATTAAAAAAAAAACCAGAAGCGACCCTCAAGTAATTCTTTCAACTAAATTCATAATAAATCGAGCTCTAGCTCGAGCTAAAAAAATAGTATACAAGCAAATACTTGGTGAGTGCATAAATTAGACAATTACCAAGCTTGATTCTTAATGGTATTTGTAATTATTAGTTTGTTTAGTAATTTATTCAACTAAAATATTAAATAAATCTAAAATAAATATATAAATAAATACTATTAGTTCCTTATTTATTTCGTATTTATTTTATGCAATTTATAAATATTTAAGGTAATCAGCCTAGCTACTATTTTTGTGCCATAGAATTCAATGCCAAGTTACAATTAATAAATAATAATTAATAATATTGGGTAATTTTTAGAGTACTTTCACAGCTCGCATTGACAGATATCTACATGTGGCTTTAGTCATATTGATTCTATTCTATTCTATTTGGCATTTGTAAAGCAGAAAGCAGAAAGCAGAAAGAGTCTTAACTAACTGGAAGCCAATTATACACATCATAATTGTGCAGTGCTAATCAGCTCTAATTATATAAATTTATAGTTATCTATTCGAGTTCGAGTTCGAGTGCTGCTCTATCAAGTGTCTCGTGCCAAGCGATTCCAGTCGGCTCATTTAATTCGGCTGTTGTTGTTAATATAGTGGACTGTTGTTGTTGTTGTTTTTATGGATCCAAAACTTGATTAACATTAATTAATCCATGCTACGAGTCGCGTTTATTTGTACAAATGACTAAACGAGCCGATTGAATGACAGTCGCGTCTCCTCTCCTCTCCCCTCCCTCTCCACTCTCTCTTCTCTATCTGTCGGCTTGCCGGAAATGCGCGCACACACACACACGCATGGGCAATTGTGATACTCGCATACACTTGCACACTTGGTACATAGATATGTTATGTGTGCTAGCTACACCCAAGGCGATGTTTGACCCAGTAATTTACGCATGTTTAGCAGCAGCGCAGTTAATAAAGCTAATTAATGGACTGCAGCCCATCATAATGGTGCTTTGGCTTTAACTATAGGCTACAAATGTATCTGAGAAATACATTTCGAGTGCAGTCGCAGCAGCAAGTATTGGAGCCTACATAAGTGCCCAGGGCCAACCTGTTTGTTTGTTGTTTGTGCACACAGCACAAAGCGATTTCATGGAAAATACTTTTGGTAGCCGCAGAGAGAAAATGAGACGCAGCTCAAGACGGCCAAGTGACCGAACCCCCCTCCCTCCATCCACTAGCCTCGTAATGCACACGATACAAGACAACAGCATAAACAATAATAACAACAACAACAAGACGAAGACGAAGAAGAAGCCGCACAAAGCGTGTTGAGCGACAACAGACAACAACAACAACAACAACAAGCACATAGAAAACGCATTCTGAGCGCAGCGTGGGAGTCTGTTAACAGTTGTGCCATACAAAGTAACGCGTCTCTTTGCCTCTGCTAAGCTCTCTTTTGCGCTCTCCCGCACATACACACACACACACCAGATGCTCTCTCAAACGCTCTCTTAGCGACTGTTGCGCTGGCACGTAACAACATCCCTGCAGATGCGTCACACGTTGTCAGCGTCGTCGTCGGTGGCGACGGCGGCTGCTGCTGCTTTTTTGTCACAGGTCGTTGCACTGCCGATACCCACACTCACACACATACCACACTCACGCACGCACACATCGCTGCGTTCTACCCGTGTGCAGTGACACATGCAGGCCATGACACGACGCGACGTCGGCGTCGACTGCACATGGACGATGGACTATAGACGATAGCCGATGGACGTTGAGCTCGCTCACTGCCCATCAGGAACATTCCGCTCTCCTCTCTCTCTCTCTCTCTCTCTCTCCCTCACTCTCTGACAACTACCGGCTGACCGGCTCCGGCTTCCCTATGCAGATATGTATTTATATTCTTTTGCCCTCTCTCTCTCTCAGTTCTGTTCGATGTTCTCCCGTTTCGACTCAAGGAAGTGCCCTCTCTCTCTCTTGCGCTAAGTAACCGTAACATGTTTATGCTACGCTAAAACCAACATACGCGGATAAAGTAATTCCCATTAGCAAATGCCACTGTCATGCCCATCAACAGGCCAGGCCAGCCCTATAAGCATCTACAGTTATTAGAACTATAGAACTCGTTTCTTTACAGCATGCACTACTAGGCATTCATAAATTACAGCAATCTGCCCTGAATAAAATGTTAAATCTAGACTCTGTGCAATGTCTTCATAATGTTAATTCCTTAAGTAACAGAATGGTTCCCTCAACAAATTCCGGAAATGGGATTAATTTGAGCAGAACTGCAGGTACTGCTAATAATAATAATGTTAATAGTAAAAATAATGATAATGATAATAATAATAATAACAGCAATAATTATAATAATAATTACAATAAAAAAACAAGTGAGAAAGCTACAGTCGAGTTTGCTCGACTGTGAGATACCCGCCACCCAATTTTACCATCAAAATATTATATTTTTCGAAAATATACTGAAAAAATACTTTAAAAAGTATACTAAAAAATACCAAAATAATATATCAAAATTTCCATTGTTCGAAATTATTAGCTTGCCGGCACTTTAGTTGGTTTATTGGACACCATTATTATGTCGCGGAGTGTCATAGCAACTAACTAGGCAGCACTAGCAGTTGCACGTGGTAACGCCTTATAAAAGTAATATCTTAATAACTTCTGTGTTTTTTATCCGATTGTAACCAAATTCGCAGAGATCATTAAGATGGTGATTAGTATTGTGCGTACCAAAATTGAACGTTCTAGGTTTAAAAGTACGCTTGAAATTCGTTTTTTTTTATTTACGTGGGCGGAAGGGGGCGTGGCAAAAATCTAAAACAAATTTGATCTGCGTGCAACAATAAGATACATTGTCCCGAACACATTGTTGCTCTATCTCTTATAGTCTCTGAGATCTAGGTGTTCATACGGACAGACGGACGGACAGACGGACATGGCTATATCGTCTCGGCTGTTGACGCTGATCAAGAATATATATACTTTATGGGGTCGGAGATGCTTCCTTCTGCCTGTTACATACATTTTCGGTCGGCACAAAGCCATAATACCCTTCTACCCTTTGGGTAGGCGGGTATAATTAATAATAATTATAATATCAATAATGATGATAACTATAATAATGTTAATAATAATAATGATGAGTGATAATAATAAAAATAATAATGATAATTATAATAACAATGATAATAATAATTATAATAATAAAATTAATAATAATTAAAACATACATAATACAGATAATGATAATAATAAAAATAATGATAATTATAATAACAATAATGATAATAATGAAAATCATAACAATAATAACAGAAATAATGACAAAAATAATGTTAATAATAACTATTTTGATAAAATCAATAATAACAATTATATTATTAATAATGATAACAATAATAATAATAAAAATAAAAATGAATAATAATAATAACAATACTAATAATAACGATAATAATATATCTTAATAATAACAATAATAATTATAAAAAAAAAAAATATTAAATGGACATAATAAATAAATGCATATTAAATCGAAATAATAATTAGAAATAAATGATGTATCATTGATAAATTAATAAACAATTCATTTTAAGCAAAGGATTGTAATTATTCAGTTATGCAAGTGTTATTTCTACGTCATTTAAACCAGAATAATTAGCTCTATTGAATTCTAGATTTCGCGACAGATACTCGAATGATATTTGTGTTTGCATAGAGATATGAATGGTATCTATATTTGCATTAAAGGCCTCTCTTAATTAACTGGTACACTCTGATCTAATCAGAAAATGCTTAACGCTTTCAGGGTTATTTTTGGCAATGAACTTTTGGCCCTAAACCGTCGTAAGTTCCCTTTGACCCAACGATGTTGCGCAATTTCAAAGAGGTCTGGCAATCTACTTGTGTGCATATACATACAAACAAATATGTATGTATGTAGTTTGAGTAAATATGTAGAAGAGTCTTATCTAGCATAGATTAAAGTTTCAGTTTAATTGCTTGGCTAATATTAATAGAAGTATGACAGAAGAAAGAATGATGAATAAAAGAAAGGGCAGCCAAATAAATTGATATCGCTCAAGTCAAGGATGTCTGCCCGTCCTGCACGTCCTGGTGCATCCTGCTCACTCAATTTGCCATTCGCATTTTAATAAATACATAAAAATGCCCAATTAAAAGCAACGATAAGTGCAATCGCTGGAATGAGTTACGGCTCTGTTATTTTTGGAGCGCGCCAAACCAAACTCAAGTGCAGCAATCCAAACACAACAACAACAACAACAACAGGAGGACAACATGGAAATATGCTCGAGTGGCACGGCGAGCATCAAAATTTGTATATCCCTATGTTATCTCGCAGCATAAAAGAAAAGCGTTCAAATCAACTTTTTGTGCACTCGGCACCCTTCAGTCGACCACAAGGGGAGTATTGACAGTGGCATTATTCGATTTTGACTAACCTTAAATCGCATTAACTATTTTGTACTGCATGTAGAAAATAGTTGACATTTTCCTTAAGTTTCAAAAATATTTGCATTTGATTTTTACTTTTCATTTATATAAAAAGAACGGTCAAGTAATTTTCAATTCTTGAATAAAAAAGTGCATTTTTTACTACTTAATTAAATTGAAGAATTTAAACTAAATTATATGGTTTTACGAAAGAAAAATAACTGTTATTTTGAAATATTTGTTTTAAAAAAAACAGCATACTTTTAATATAAATTAATTTACTTTGTATTGTTCGATCATTTTAAGAAGTGTTATAAGAATTAATGAAATCAACAATTTGAGTTGCCAAAACTAGTTTTATAATTAGATATTGAGTTCGATTTTACTAAATTTGTTCATTATATAATTTGGAAAAATATTCTAATAATATTTTATAAATTGTCCAACATAAGCTTCACTTTATGTAATGTGTTCTTGAAAAGAGCAGTGCAGATAAGATTAATAAATGATATTATGAAGACCATTAGGCTATGTATATGCCATCATTAAACTAAATTTGGAAATTTGTGCCAAGTACAGGGTATGTGCCTAATCGAGCCACTTGACTGTCTTTAAGCGTTCTTAGTTGTTTTGTTTTGTTTTGTGGGATTTTTTTTATTTGTCTGTTGTACGTGGCACAAGTGCGGTCGCATGCTTAAGCACACACCAACACACACACATACACACACACAGGACAGACACTGGCACACACTAATACACACAGCGACTACACTAGCCATCCACAGCGGGAAACGTGTTGAGTGCCCCACCAAAACAAGTCGCTTTGTCTTCGTCTCCCTCCCCCCCTCTCTCTCTCTCTCTCTGCAGCTGTATTGCTCTCTCGGTCACGCTTTCCGTTTTTCTCTTTCATACTCTCTTTAGCTTTGTCGCAGTTCATCGCTATCTTTGCGAAATAATGCCGAAAGCTGGCAGCTCCAATCCCAGTGCTGCTCCTGGTGCCGATCCAGCCTCCGCCCCAGTTGAACTGCAACATCCTTGGCCACTTTGTTTTCCATGCAATTTGATTTACAAATGCCCAACAACACAATGCTGCTACAGCCATCAAAAGGATATCAAAGGGATGAGCCCATCACCGGGATTGAGCAATGATTGAATGATGATACTTAATTCGGTTTCAGTTCCCAAGTCGAAAAATCCAAATTGAAATTTTAAGTTTTGCGGCAACTCTGTAAAATGATTAATGCATCGCCAACGTGCGTACAATGATTGATTAATTAACGTTGACAACCTGAAAGGAGTAAAAAACACCGACAAACACACACACACACACACACACACATTCAGTTGTTGTTGTTGTTGCTTATTTATTGTCCAGTTTCGGGGCGACTTTTATAAATTGACTCCCATTTCCATTGCAGTTTGTTTTCCACATCTTCGACTTGCTGCTGCTGCTGCTGCTGTTGTTGTTGTTGTTGTTGTTGTTGATTTACTATACAATCATTTTCCAATGAAATGTGCCATGAGGTGTTTGTTCATGTATGTGTAGTATGTGTGTGGCCTTGATTGATTTCGACAGACATTTGAGGCCTAAAAAAGATATTTTCCCTCTCCATCCCAAAATGGAAACTGCGTCATAGAGAAGTGTGCGCAGTTGACATTTGCTTAGTTATCGAATGTGTTTATCGAATAAAGCATTATGCCATAAAATGTATAGCATCTGAAAAGCTTCAGCTCGTTGATTTCAAAAGCCGTCAAACGTTTTCAAAGAATTTCAAAAGACTACAATCGACTGCCAAAGACCCTGCACTGGTTCTAGAGCATGCTAGAAATAATAACTTTACATCCTATACATTTTTACACTTTACACTTTATATTTTATCCATACAAATATACTAAAAATTACTGGATAAAAACAACCATGCGAACAAGAGTTCAATGTTTCTTTCCGCAAGCACTCATTCCAATCATTCTAAGCCATTTTCATTAATCTAGCAGTATTAATCATTGACTCCTATACAAATCCCATAAGTGCAGAATGAATCATTCAAAAGTCCTACTGCATTGCGTACTTTTTAATCAAACATAAAATTCGATGAAATGCAAAGCACATGATGACAATCATTGATAATTTAGTAGTACATTGATTACTTGTGATATTGTTGTATTCCTGTTTTTGATATTTCCACATTAACATATAAAGATTACCACAATTTTGTTTGCTTTGCCAACAATAACAACACTTTGCTTTCAGGATGAGTGGAAAATTATCAAATGACAATGGGAATGATGACAATTGTCTGTGGAAAGGGCCATCGTTCTAAATGTTCACTGCCTGTGGAAGACGCCGCGTTTGTCCTTCAAACTATTACGAATATTATTAAAAGGACTTGTTTAATGCAGATGGAAATAATCAGCAGAGTCGCTTCGTTTATGTCAAGCGACCTAAAATGCATTAAAATCAGCCAGAAGAGTTCTAATGTCGGCCAAAAGGGAATGCAAATGGAAGTCGTTTGCCAATCTGGTCACTCCATGCATATGCATGGAGTCTTCCAGTTTGGGCGATTCACGAGTCGCCTCCACCGAGCAACGACCTCCGACTCACCCGCTCCGAATTCCACAGCAGTCGACAACTGAGACAACTAAGACAACTGAGACAATAGGCGGCCATTCATCTTTACGTAATTTCAATGAAAAAATGTTTGCTTGAAACAAAAAGCAGAAAAGTGAAAGTCCAACTGGCGCAGGTCGAGAGAGATATGAATGGGGAGGGGCTGGGGCTGGGGCAGGGGAGCATACTTTATAAAGTATACGGCAAGTCTCTAGCCAAAGAGAAAAAAATAAAATCATAGATAATTACTATGCATCTGCAAAAGCAAAGCAAAGCAAAGCAAAGCAATCGCAGTCGAGTCTTTGGCATGCCATAAAATTAATGAATGAATATAAAAATCTTGAGCGTATCCCCGAGCTGTCCCCTACCCCATCCCCGACGCCCTCAATCTACCCAAATGTATCTGAACTTTGGCTACAATTGTTGCCAGTTGTTGTCTTAAACCAGTTTCTGTTTAACTTTGTCGAGCCAATTTCAAACCAATAAAAATGTGCAGGAAATTCGATTCGAATCAAACAGAACTTTGTTAGTCTTTGTCTTTGATTACCAAAAATTTAAATAACATTTATAACTTATATAAAGGAAGTGGCATTGAACAACATGACTTAGCCTTTCTTCAGACTTTTTAAATTGACTTAATTATTTTCTCTCAACAGCTTGAGATTCATTGCAGATGTATGTAAATTATTCGCCAACTGATAATGAATATGTAATCATAAACCAATTAGCATATTCATTTGTCGATCATTTCACATAGGGTATTTAATATTTATAACAAGCAACAATTACAGAAAAATAGAAAATATAAAATAATATATAAAGTGGAAAATAATAAATAATAAATAATAAATAATAAATAATCAATAATAAATAATAAAAAATAAATAAATAATAAATAATAAATAATAAATAATAAATAATAAATAAATAATAAGTAATAAATAATAAATAATAAATAATAAATAATAAATAATAAATAATAAATAATAAATGATAAATAATAAATAATAAATAATAAATAATAAATAATAAATAATAAATAATAAATAATAAATAATAAATAATAAATAATAAATAATAAATAATAAATAATAAATAATAAATAATAAATAATAAATAAATAATAAATAATAAATAATAAATAATAAATAATAAATAATAAATAATAAATAATAAATAATAAATAATAAATAATAAATAATAAATAATAAATAATAAATAATAAATAATAAATGATAAATAATAAATAATAAATAATAAATAATAAATAATAAATAATAAATAATAAATAATAAATAATAAATAATAAATAATAAATAATAATTAATAAATGATAAATAATTAAAAATAAATATTAAATAATTGCCACTATTATGTTAGCTAAGCATTTGAGCTTTTGTTGCAGTGCTGCCTCTCTGCAAATATCTATTATTATCAAATGCAATTAGACATTTGCTGGACTGCTCTGGGACTGGGGGCATGCCTCATTGGGGCGCACCTTGAGAAGCCTTGGACCATTTGCACAGTTAACGGGCCATGCAAAAAACTAATATGTATTGTACAGACATATCTCATCAGCAGCAGCAGCAGCAGCAGCAGCAGCTAGAGCTACAAATGTATCTGACAGATACGCGTGCCGTCGCCTGAATCGCTGCTCAAATCTTCTAAGATATACACAGCACACATCATAACATAACATAACGTAGAGTAAGAGCAAGCGAGTTTCTTTATGCTGTACGTCTGTCCATCTATACATCTGTATGTACATATGTACAATTCGTATGTTTATATATTTATACGTGTGTGTGTGAACATGCATGTATGTGTGTATGTGTGTATGTCTGTGCGCCCAACTGATTTATATTAACCGAAAAAATGTACAGAGCAAACGCTGCTGCTGCTGCTGTCGGCAGCGACGCCAGCGTCGGCGCAACGCACGTTTGATGTTGTAGATACTTTTGTTGTTGTTGTTGCTGCTGCTGCTGCTGCTGCTGGCCAACCAAGTGCGAGTGTATCTCGGGCCTCGACAACGACAACAACGACGACGACGACGACAACGACGCCACTCAGCACGTTCATTATGGCATTTTGTCAGATACAAAATTCAGATTCTCGGGCGCTTGCTTATGTGTATATATGTATGTATGTATGTATTCATGTGTGTGTGTGTGTATCTGTGTGTTAGCGCTTGTGTGTGCTGCTGCTGCTGCTGCTGCTGTGGTTTGTTGCGCGATAAGCATACGGATATGTCAGTTAATTATTTGTTTATATTTTTCCTTTTTATACTTTTTTTCGCTGCCTTTTTTATTTCATTCTATGTCGATGAACAAATGTTCATATGTATGTGTGTATGTGTGTATGTAAGAAACTAACTTATTATGTTAGTACTCACATACTTACTAATACTACTTGTGTATGTATGGAAATAAAAGTACACAACATGAACCTAGTCGCCATTGATATGTGCTATAAGCATGGGTACACATTGGGCTTGCACGACGGCAACATACCCGATATCTAAAGCTAACGAATTTGTCAGCATTTTGTTTGAAGTTTATCGTTAATATTTCGATCATTGAACCACAAGGTTCACTTGGCTACCTCGATAATTGTTGTCATTTATTACCAACTTGGGTAGCATCATTAACAAGGTAAGTCAGACAAAATAATTAAGTAGCGGATTAATATATTTCAAGCTACCCATTCTTTAATTAAAAGTCGACATTTATTTGTCTTTATTGCATACTAATAGCCCTGTTATGGGGTATTGAATTGCTTGTGTTTGCATAACAAAAGTGCGACCTTTAATTTTACACATTTTTGATTAATCAAACAAAAATAAAGTGTGACCAAAGCAGCGAAATCCTTGCAATTGCAGCTCATTTTCATTCACATTCCATAAAACAGCCTGTCAGGTTTAATTAACGATTGCAATTAAATCTTTAAGAAGCATTCAGACTGTGCTTTTGACTTTAGTGGCAAAATTCTAAAAATATATGCAATTATATGTGAATGTGCATGTATGAACATGCATGTATTTTATCATAAATATGTACAACTATTTGGCTATAACATATGATTTTGCTTCAATGAAAATTAAAAACTTCTTTGTATTTTGAAGGAATTGTGAATCCACCTTTTTGTTTAATTATTTGTTAACTAGCATGCAAGCTTAAATAAACTAAAGCAGACTAAACTATTATTTTGTATGTCAAAATTTGTTGTTTTCACTTTAATCAATGAAAGCTTTTTATATTTCAACTACAATTAGTTGCAGCTGTCAAAAGTAACTGAAGCTGCTTGCTCTAATTCTAATAGTTGCTAATATTAATCAGCAAATTTAAATTACTATTTTTATTATTACTGTAAAATTAGTTCAGTTTGCTTATTCTCTGTTTTATATATTTGTTTCATTTTGTACTTCTAAAGTCAATTTTATTTGGCATCTACTTTTTCTATAGGACACTTCGTGCCATGAACAAAAATAAACAAGAAAGTTAATTAAATTGTTAGCTATATATTGAGTTCTGCGACTCCCACGAGAGATGTGTCTGCCATTTATTGAGGCGTCTCTTGCAGCTGTGCGCTGCAAGTGCAACAGCAACTGTTGCCGTTGCCGTTGTCGTTGTCGCTGAGGCAGCAACGAAACAGGCAACTAGAAAGAAAGCGCAAGCAAAAGCTCCACACACACACACACGTGTATAAGCAACTGCAATACAATAAACAAAGTGGGGAAATTGACGCTGACGATGAAGAAAGCCACAAACCGGTGCGGGGAGGGGAAGGGAAGGGTGGCGGAATAGTTAGTTGTTGTCTCTGCCGCTTGTGCAAAACGTGAGTGCAACATGCAGCCAGCGACCAGTTGCAAGCGCCTGAGCGCCTGTTACAG
The DNA here is from genome assembly GCA_018150935.1 of Drosophila pruinosa. NCBI lineage: Eukaryota > Metazoa > Arthropoda > Insecta > Diptera > Drosophilidae > Drosophila > Drosophila pruinosa. The sequence continues at coordinate 44,165,299 of JAECWR010000199.1, forward strand.
AGCGTAAGCCAAACACCTGGAATGGGGCATTCAATTTCGGGATAGCCGGAACCAGAAACAAGCAGCGTATCTCGAAGCCTCGACATCCGACACGAATCGACACGATGCGACGCGACTCGACTCGATCAGACTCAGACTCAGACCCAGACCCAGACAAGAAGCACAGTTTGTTTAAGGGCTGTCTGTTGTTGTTATGATTGCTGAGGGGATGTTTCGTTGCGAGAGGGTTCACTGTCCCAAAGCAGTGGGAGCAGCAAAGTAGCAGCAGCAGCAGCAGCAGCAGCGAAGGCGGAGGCGGACAACAAAAACGCAGCAAAGCCTTGCGAAACCTGTTTGAAGGCAGCAGCAGCAGCAGCAGCAGCAGCAGCATTGACCTCAACTGAGTCAGAGACAAAATATGCCAGTCGGGCCTCAGGGATCAGGCAATCGAAATAATGCAGAACATGGTGCGAAATATTTAATACAGAAATGCCTCGGCCAAAGGCCGAACTTGTTGTAGTTGTTGGCTTGCAACTGCAACTGAAACCTGTTTGAAGCGAACATCACGGAGTTTGACTGTTTGCTGGCTGACTCGCATCTCTATCTCTGTGAAGCCCACCTACATTTTTGGGCTTAGGCATCTAAGCCTAAGTTGGGACTATCTGTTGGCTTAATTGGGTCATTCACTTGCTTGACTAAACACACACACACACACTCAATCACACACACATTCTGAGCTACAGCAACTTCCGGTTCAGCCAGTCGATCCAAGCAATAGAGCGAGAGAGAGTGAGAGAGAGTGAGAGAGCTGCACACAAGACTTAGGTAGAAATAAGCAAGACAAGGTAGAAAGAAAGAGTGCGAGATCTGCTAAGAAAAGTTGAATTGAAAATACCAAATTGAATCCATAAATACCCGACTAAATTTACTTTAATTACGTATGCAAATAAATACGGCCAGTTTTCAAAATAAAGAGATACACTTTTATTTTGAAGCAATCAATCAAATGCCATTAAATTTGCTTGATTGATTTGCGCTTAATCAGCATCTGTAAAAGTTTACTTTCTCTGACTGTCTCCCTTCGAAAAGGATCCAGCCAGGACAGTCCACCAAGCAGTCAATACAAGGGCGAACAATCGACAGAAAGAGAGAGAGAGTGAGAGGGAGAGGGAGAGAAGCAGAGTCAGAGACGGCAACGAAAACCCAAGGCAAATAAAATGTTAACCTAACCGAAGCAGTAAAAACTCAACCGACAACTTTTCGAGTCAGCAAATGCTGCCGCTGTCGCTGCCAGCGCTAACTTCGACAGCGACTTTGGGCAGAGCAACAGCACATCCATCATTCGTAGTGTGCAATGCGAGCTAAACTCTAAAGAAAATCCAGGCAATTGTTTCCAGAGAGTAGCAAGAACAGCAACAGCACCAACAACAAGACGAAACTGCAATCGCAGTTTTGCAAGCTGCTGTGATTTGCTTAGTTCCGAGGGCTGTTTTAATGCTACCAGTCAGTCAGCCCTTCATGAAAATAATATATCGATAGCACATTCTTCTAGTTGCAGTATATGTGGGCAGTTCAAGTGATTTGTTGCTAATGGTTTGCCTTATTTTCGAATAGTAATTTTTTTAGTATCAATGTATACCAATATTTTCAGTTCAAAAACACTGTTTCGAGCTACCCTCGCACTATATTGATAATCTCATTGTTGTAGTTGTTAGAGTTAGAGCTGCCCACCTAAACTGGTCCGTGTCTTGATCTATTTTTAGGTTAGTTGAAGCTTTAAGCTTTTGCAAAAGTTCATATTCGAATCAACAAATAAATGACTGTCAATGGCTTAATTCGGGTTATCTTCCACCCACATACGTAGGACGACGTTAACAAGCAGGAATACGAAACGAACAGTGCGAGTGGGCAAGGGAAAGGGAGATAAAGATGAAGCATCAGCTTTTGTCACTTACCAAGCATCAGCACGATTGGAAGTCGCTGGAAGAGTGTGTGTTGCGCGACTGGCGATAATCCAATTTGATATTTTCTTTAGTTTGTCATTTCAATAAAAGCGACGCGCACAAAAACTACAACTACAAATTTATTAGATTGCAAACACGACAACAACAGCAATAACAACAACAACAACAAGAGCAGCACGGAAATCAGTTCAAAATTGCGGCCGCTGCTGCTTTGTATGTTATGTGCATGTGTGTGTAAAAATCAAAACAAAACACGACAAAAACACACACGCACACACACATGCACAAACACATACAGAGAGCGAAGACACAATTCGGAGAGCGTGAGCATAACACATAGAGAGTGAGAAACGAAGAGAGCAAAGCATAGAAAGAACAACAACAACTTTAGACTGTGGATCATTGGACAGTGTTGTTGTTGCTGTGGATACTATTATTATTGCTGTTGTTGTTTTTAAGGCTGGCTTTTGTTTTCGATGTTTGGCTGCAACATGTTGAATGTTGCACTTAAATCACACTCACGTACACAGTCACTCATGCACACAAAGTGAACAGACTGGCCCTAACGGTAAATGTAAATATAACTCAAACAGTGCACAACTAAATCTCGCAATATGTAAATATATTTTGAGCTGCATTTTAATTATAATTCAGAAATATTCAAGCAATTGTCGATTGCATTTTCAACGGGTTGTTTAAACCATCGGCAGTTTTTATTTGAACTGAAGGCAAAAGGACGCGCACAAGAAACTTCGAAATTGTCGTAAAAAGGGATATAATTACAAATATTTATGTATTAATCAATTTGGCTTCTTAAACAAACTTTATATACACACACTATTATGTTTATTTTATGTTCATTCGATTAACGTAAATATGCACGAGAAATGCACGGAACACTAAAAATGTAATAAAACACCGCGTACATGCTCTGCGTACAACAGAAAAAAAAGCGGTACTGACGCAGAGTGGTCGTATCTGCCTATCCAAAAAATGCGGCTCGTTACTATACCGTACTCTAAACAGTGTTGTAAAATTGAAGAAAAAACGATAAGTATAATTACCAGCTGTTCACAAAGTTCTGGGATGCAGTGTGACCAATATGATATTTTTGGTATTAAATTAAATATATATTGGGATTGTCCGAAGTTTTAAATAATACCACTAAGCAATGAACATAATGAACATATGTTCATTATGTTCATTGCTTAGTGATAATACAAAAATGTCACAAAGCTAGTAATAGTGATATTGACAGGGACATTAATTTTTTTTATATCAACTTTGCATTTCTGGTTTTGGGGTAGTCCAACATTTATTTCCAAATGTGAACGCTGGTGGCATACTTATTTCTATAATTTTAAATTTGTTTCTGAAAACTCACCTATTTAATTTAAATTTAAAAATAAATGTCAAACCGCCGTATCATGAAAAACAAGTTAATATGCAAAGAACGCTTAATCCAATTAAAGACAACATTTTCATGCCCGACATCGCGTACTTAAAGCAATAAATTTTCCAATATTAAATCTTAATTTAAAAGTCAAAGACAATGTCAAGACTATAGAGATAATTGCAAAAATTTGCTCATGGTTTATTTCTCAGATGTCAGCTGATAATGGAAAGGTCATCGTCAACCGAGACCAGATTATCAAAATACTTGATTTCTTCTTGGAAAATATGCCCTGAGTACAAATCCCGAGATATATTTATTGGGTCAACTGTGTCTGATGTTACTTCAGTTGTCCGCAAGCAACATTAACAAACCAGCAGTTAAGCCAAGTACGGAAACTTTTGATTTCTCTCGGACGAAATAGTCTTATTCGATTATCCGCGGCACATGAAAATATTGTTGTTATTGATTGAAGCGTTAAAGGAATTTCAACATCATTTTAATGGTCATAAAAAATGGTCAAAATTATAATATATGTATTAGAAATAAATAAAAAGCATACAATAAATACACCTTAAATAAATAAAATACATACATATGAGATGAATGATGTAAATAAAGATCAGCTTTAATTTGAGTACTAACACTAAGCAATGATCATAATGAACATTATGTTCATTGCCTAGTGGTACTAATTTACAACGGCAATGTGGTCACACACTTTTCATATCACATCTTACAGCTGGCAATTGCACGGGTAAAACGGATCGATCCGGCAACCTTTCAGCAGCTTCAATTTGCAAATTTTGTTTTTGTTTGTTTGGTTTTTGTTATTTTAGTATATGGCTTGTGTTTCTTCAAAATTTCTTTGACATTTCAAATGCAACTATGAACAACGAATGGCCGGGTGACGATGATGAACTCGACTTGGCACTAAATGACAATGAACTGGAAAAACTGTTGATTGCAGCACAAGAACCACAACAGCAGCCCCAAAATGACAATTCCGAATTCAAAGGATTTAATGAGAATGCTGGAAATACGTGGGTCTATCCAAACAATTTGCCCCTGCGTTCATATCAGCACAGCATTGTACAGGCAGCACTCTATCGGAACACTCTGGTTGTGCTGCCTACCGGCTTGGGGAAAACTTTTATTGCTTCGGTTGTGATGTATAATTTGCATCGATGGTATCCCGATGGTAAGCTGATATTCATGGCACCCACACGTCCATTGGTCTCACAACAAATTGCCGCCTGTCAGAAGATTATGCCCTTCGCACCCGACGACACGGTGGAGCTTACTGGTCGACTGCCTCGACCCAAACGCTTTGAGCTTTGGATGAGCAAGCGAGTCTTCTTTGCCACACCACAAGTGGTGCAGTCGGATATGCTGGATGCTGGCGATGGTCTACAGTTTCCATTCAACTCCGTCAAACTGCTCGTAGTTGATGAGGCGCACCGAGCCAAAGGACGCTATGCATTCACCCAGGTAACCGAGTCTATCATGGCCCGCAATCGCAATTTTCGCATGCTTGCATTATCCGCGACGCCAGGACGCACCATGGACGACGTGGCGAATGTGTGTCGCAATTTATATATTTCGCATCTGGAAGTGCGCTCTGACCAATCCATCGATGTGCGGCCATATATTCATCATCGAAGCATGCGCACAATTGTGGTGTCGCTCCAGGATGCCATCAAGGAGACACGAGCGAGTTTACTGCAGATCATTGATCCCTATCTGCGTCAGCTCATTGCCACCGACGTGCTGAAGAATGCACGTGGCAACATCTCGCGGAACAGCCTGCTGATCGATCAGAGAAGCTTCCAGGAGCATGCTGCCACCGGGCAACGCCATCCGGAACATAGCATGATTGCCAGCAACTTCTCCATGTGCATCAGCTTGTATCATGCCTTGGAGTTGCTTGAACGGCATGGCCTACGAGTGTTTGTCAACAATTTTGATGCTGACGGTCAAGGGCGCGACAAGTTTGTGCTACGTGATGCGGCACTGAGGGATCTGGTGGAGCAGACACGTGGCCGGCTGGGTGCCAATCCCTTGGACATTTCCACGCGACCCATGACCAACGGCAAAGTGGCGCCAATGCCAGCGGACCTGGACTTTGGACATCCCAAATACGAGCAGGCTCGTCTGGCGATGCAGCAACACTTCGAGGTGAGTCTGTTGTCAAATAATTTTCTTGTAAACCCTTGCCAATTTTGGTCTTTCTCCACTGGCAGGTGCATCCTGATTCACGGGCCATTGTGTTCTGCGAGTATCGTGAGTCCGTTATGCTGATTCAACGCTTACTCCTGCAGCACAGACCGCTGGTGCGATCGCGCTGCTTTGTGGGTCAAAGCAGCAATGGAGGTGGCATTTGTGCACTCACTCAGAAGGAACAGCTGCAGATAATGTCGGACTTTCGCAGCGGCGTTACCAACGTGCTGGTAGCCACCTCGATTGGGGAGGAGGGACTGGATGTAGGTGAAGTGGATTTGATTGTCTGTTTCGACATTTGCAGCTCGAATCCAACACGTTTTGTGCAGCGAATTGGACGCACGGGACGCCAGAAGCATGGCCAGGTGGTTATGCTGGTCACCGAGGGACGGGAGCAACAGCTGCTTAAGGAGGTGCTGGCCAACAAGGATCAAACGAATCGCAAACTACTGCAGTCGCCGTTGGTCAAGAGATCGCTTTATGAGTATGCGCCGCGTCTGGTGCCGCCGCAGTTTCATCCGAAATGCGAGCAGCGATTTATGGAGCCAGCACCAGCAGCTGCTGCCAAGCCCAACACACCCTCGCCCAAGGGCAAGGGACGCAAACAGAGCAAAGAGCCAGCTGTCAGGTGCCACGATCTGCGCAAGTTCTTCAAGCAGAGCCAGGACAAGTTCCTCCAAGGCCAGTCTACCTACAAAATGAGCGAGGAGTCGCAGCGCATGGTGCAACAGCAGGTGGCACGCCACAGTGTCAGCGTACACAACTTTCTAGTTGACACACAGGCCAGCGACAACACGGCCAACGGCATCACGGCCAACAGCACCTCGGCCAATGCCACTGCCACCACTAGCTCCAGTCAGGAGGAGGCTCAGCGCCTGCGCAAGCTGACGCGTCTGCTTCAGGCAAGCAAGCCGCTGGTTAGTGAGTCGCAGCGTAAGCAGGATCTGGTAGCACAGCTCCAGGACAAGCAGCTGCCCCAAGCACTCAAGTTATTCCTGCTCAAGTCAAATGCATCTTTTGTGCGGGAAATCCACGAGAAGATGCAACAGCAGCTGTCACTACAGCTGCCGGAGGCGCGACTCAATTCGAGACAGCAGCGCACGAGACGCATCCACGAGCTGGTGGAGAGTGTATGCGGTGGCCAAATGGAGCAGCTGCTACAGACTGCGCCAGCTTGTGCGGAACTTACACTGCAGGATTTGCGCCAACCTTGGGATAATCAACGACACAAGCGGTTTGAGACTGCGTGCTCTGATATCTTCAAGGATCTGCATGAGCAGGGATTGTGTGCCGATAACTATGAGCTTGTGCAGCGACAATTGGAGCAGCTGGAACTGCGACGCTTGGAGCAAACAATGCGGGAGCAGCTGGCCAATGAATCTTCTGTCTTGTATGACCAATGGGCAGAGGAGGAGGCGAAGGAGGAGGAAGAGCAGCTGCCGCAAAACTGCTCGGTCTACAAAAGCCAATGGCAGGAGTTTATTCAGCATGGACAGGAAGTGCCGCACAGTTCGACGCCAGTGCGCGTCAAGCAGCAGCCGGAGCAACTGAACGACAGCTCCGTCGTGGTTTGCAGCCAGCTTAGTGCCAACTTGAGCCGCTTGAACTGCGTGATGAGCGCGGCTAGCACTCCACTCAATAGGAAGCTACAAGCGCTGGCCAAGAACTCCCTGCTGGATGCGCTCGATGAGAATCTGTCGGACTTCGATCAGCTGGCCGATGTGCCAGACAAGGCGGATATAACACAAATCGAGACGGAACCCATGACTGCCACCGATATGAGCACGCCGGATGTACTCGACATAGATCTCAATGATTTCCTGGAGCCATTGCCTGAGGAGGAGCTGCTGCAGCAGTCAGGTACAAAAGCCAGTCAACCGGATGTTGTCTCCTCGCCAAGTACGCCCCGCAACAACTCGCCGGATCTATTTGCCGAGGATTCCATGTCGCCCTGGTTGCCGACAGCAACCATACCGACAACGACAGCTGCTCCAGCTCCCGCTCCAGCCAAGAGTCTGGCCGCCAAGCTCGCAGCCAAAACGATGCAAGTTGAGCCCACACTGCACTCACCCGAGCAGCGAAAGCGTTGTGTTCCTGTTGGAGTCGAGAAATCTCCCAGCATATTTGAGAATTATCTGCAGCGCATGCGAGGACGTGGTCAGCTGTCAAGAGCAGCACAGCGGCTGCATAAGATGAGCAGCGTTATTGCCACAGCGACTCATGATGTAGTGGACTCAGGGCAAGAGGAGGATTCCCCAATTGTTCGCCGTCGTCCGCCCAAACGCAAGATATACGCCATCTCCGATGAGGAGGAGAATGAGCAGCAGCCAGTACCTGATACACAGCTCCTAGCCGAGGACAGCTTTGAGCAGGTGCCAGCCACACAAATGGTAAGTTGCTAACTGTTTCCTTTATTCATTACCAGCTAATGGAAAATATATTAATTCACTACAGGTGCTTTTGACGCCTCCCAGACGCAACTCTCGCCACAAACGGCCCAAGTTCAACTGCTTTATAGAGCAGGAAGCGGAACAAAGTGGCTCCGATCACGAGGAAGATGAGGATGCCGAGCAAACGATTGGTACATATCTAAAGGACTCCGTCGTAGTGTCCAGCGATGAGGATGAGCACAACGATACCAACATGCATGCCATGTACCTGCAAGCAGTCAGGAGCCCTGTAAAGCGTCCTGGTGCCTTTAAGATACCCGCTCCACGGGTTTATCATGATGAATCCATCTACTCGCAGCCAGTGGAGGCGGAGCCTTCGCAATATTATCCCTGCTCATTCATTGCCAATGATGATAGCGCGGCACTCGATGCACATGACATCTCTGAGTGCCCGCTAGAACGAGCCGAGCGCATTCTGAAGGAACAGCGACGTGAGAGAAGACTGCTAAAGCGTTGTGCACCATCAGCTCCAGCAATCGCCAAGGTTGGGCCAAAAAGACGACGTGCCATTCATGTAATAGAAGACTCCAGCGACGAGGATGTCGCGTAACAGTTCAAGTTCCAAGTTCCAGGCATGTGCCATTTTAGTGTATATATTGTAATTGCTTTCAATGATTTGCGACGTGTTCAGTCTTCGGTCTATATGCTTAATTTATTTGTTATATTTAAAACGTATAAGTTGAAGTGCTTTAATTATTATTACTTTAATACTTTGGTTTCTATTTGTGTCCATTTGTGCTGCTGGTTCTTCAGAAAAAGCTGCAAAAAATGAGAAAACGCAAATCAGTATAGGAATTTGACTTGTGCAGTACCTGGAAGACAGTGACTATTGACGATAACTGTAATTGAATATTGTATGCTCCGAAATGTACCTTTGTTGATAAAGAAATTTTATTACGTTTTCTAATTAATTGTTATTTTTATTGTGAGTTTGATTGTTAGCTGTTCAAACTATATTTGCGTTCATTGAAAATTAACAAAAAAGGGTGTGTCAGTTTTATGCAAATATATGTAACAGGCAGAAGAAAGAATATCCCTATAAAGTAAATACAGATATTGTTCATAAGCATCATCGGCCAAGCCTAACTCCTAGATCTCAGAGACTATAAGAGCTAGAAAGTCCAAATGCTGAATGTGGATTGATATATAACGTACACATTTGAAGTTTATTTTATATTTTAGATGCCACGCCTTCTTCACCCACCTGAAATACTGCAAATAGCCACATTTTGAAAGCAAATATGTATAAAATAGTAAACGACAACTGCTTTATACCCTATTCTTAATGTACTCTGTAAGTCTTGTGTTAATCGAAGAGTTACAAATTCACTCCGAAGACGTTCTCAAACTGAAGTATGCGTATGATGTTGAACATTAATGTATATACACGTATATATGGTATGGCAGGGTATCTCATAGCCGATCATTCTCGGTAACAGCGTTCTTACTTGTTTGTATTGAAACCAAATGATCTAATTTCTTCAGTCTTCCTAGGCTCTATTGCTCTCTGCTTATATTAACTTATTACCTTCTTGCGACGGAGATTTTAAATTGTTTCGTTAAAGTAGCAACTTTGGGAGGCCATTATTAAATATTAAGTAGTTTTTATACTTTTAAAAACTTTAATGAGGGCATCATTTAATACAAAGGTAATATAAAGGCATTCTTACCTATTTGGCTTGTGGCCAACAGCCTCAACTTTCAACAACTAAACCAAGTAACTGCGAGTTGGCGTCTGGTAATCACTGGCAATGGGCTTGAAGGTGGTGTTGTGCCGCTGCTTGTAGAGATCTCGGGGCTGCACGTAGAGTTCCTTAAAGTCCTCGCTGCTGACATGCCTGCTGGCCGAGGCAAGGCACATGCCAGCGCCTTGGGGATTGCCACGCAGTTGCACCTCCGACTCGTATATGTTATCGACTAGCGCTTGCCGCGACTTGGCCGTGCCACGTCGTCTCGCTTTCTGGCTAAAGGCGACTGTTGCTGATGAGCTGTCCAATCTGGCGCGACGTGAAGCAATGCCTGTGCAGGTGAGTATGATGCCCAGCAGGACACTGAATTCGACCAGCGCAAGGACAAGGCTGGCGATCAGAAAAATACTGTATTGTTCACGATACCAGGCATCCAAGTGCTCCAAACAGGATTCGGTGTAGCGTTCGCGTTCGTAGACCGGTCGTTCCAGGGACTGGCACTGGGATTCATTCGCAGGCTTGGGATCGAGAAATGCCAGCGGCTGTGGCGCATTTGCCAGGACACAGCAGCTCAGCGGAACGGGCCAGTTGCGTTGTCCGTAGCTCTGGAGGCGCCACAACGAGGTGTCGTAGTCGAGAGAGCTGCGCATGCCACAGCAACCGAAGCGTGTTTGCGCCAGATCCATGGCATTGGTGAACTGCTCCTGGCCAGGCACACCATAGTTGCGCTGCAATGCCTTGACCATCTGCCCCTCATCCAGACTGATGCCCAAGCAGTGCGGCCACAATGTGATGGCCAGACAAATCACAGACTCCGCCAGGAGCAGCACGACCACGCTCAGGAAGTAGACGCTCAGGAAGCAATAGGTGTGCAGACAGCTCGCCCAGAAGCCCAGCATGGATGCCAGGACAGCAACAAATCCCGCTATGGCCAATCCCAGCGAGATGTAATAGAGCAGTGGTTGTGGCAAAGAGTTCAACTGCTCACTGGGAGCAGCCAGCAGGCGGCTCAGCAGAATCCGCTTGTTGTCCGTGTAGAGATAGCAACCTGCCACAATTAGTAGCATGCCACAGATCTGCAAAGAGCAAGAGCGAGAAGTGATAGTAGAAAAGAAAGAGAGAGAGAGAGAGAGAGAGAAAAAGAGAGTAAGCAAAATCGTACTCTTATTTTTGTTTGGCTTGGGAAAAGCGTGAGGTCTGCACACGCAACGGAAGTTGAGCCCCTCGCTGCCCCGCTTGCCATTCATTCCTCTGGCCAACAAACACCTCATTTGTTGCTACGATACCTGTTTATGTTGTTGTTGTAATTTTTGGTGCCACGCTGCGCCTGCGCTTGGGAGACAAAAATAGTTGGCGAAAAACTTTTGGCCTCCTACAAGCGCCCTCGCCCCTCCCTCTTTTAGCTGCTTTTAATCAGCCAAGCAGAACACAAAAAACAAAAACAACAACAAATTCGAGCAAAGCAAATACTATAACATTTTGGGCAGCCCAACGAGACTCACAGTATACACTAACAAAGTCAAAATTTGTGGCATGAAGACAGATAGAAACTGAAGGAAAGATAAGATAGCTGGAAACTGAGCTTAAGTGATGTTGTTGTGAAATAATAAGCAACTTTACATTTTATTATTTGTCCAACTTGTTCTACAGACAATTAGATCATCATCTTCTACTTTCTCGGCCCTCATAAATAAGTTGAAGAGTTTCATATGATGTGTTTTTCTTGAATGAATACAATCTAGTCAAAATATCTTAATACTTGGGAATGAAAACTGATTCATTCTTTAAGTATTGAGTTTATATCGTTCTGGCAATATAAATGGGATAAAATATATATTATTTTATATTGATTTAGTTAATGCTTTTCGGAAATGTTTTCTGACTGAGTTTAGAATCTCATTTTGCTTGTTTTCGTTAACGATAAGAATGAAACTGGAGACTTTCGAACTGCGCATTTCTCTCTTTCTTAATCAGAACATTGCATTATTACTGAAATATAAAAAAGCAGAAGATCAATCTTTAATTCGTCCCGCTTCAAACCCCATCAGACTGTAAGGCTTCTTTAAACATACTCTTCACATTGCACATACACCTAGCTAAGTTGTAATAAATGGAGTTTTACAAAAACCATTTGGGCATAGGGCTTAGATTTCACCAGTTTTTTTTTACCAAAAACATTGTTTATATATTGTACTATTTATATATATACATAGTTTAGACTCACCAATAACAATAGATTGCAAAAATTGAGCACAAATTTGTGATTAAAACAGCGACCCATGGCTTGATTTTAAAGTGTATGTGTGTGTGGGTGTTGATAATTAATTTATGAATCAGTAGCCAGTTGAGCGGTCAACGTTGTGGCATGCGGCAAGAATCGCCCACTATTACATATTCCAATGGATGGATGGGTCAGCTTTTTTCTTTTTAGAAATTCTCGACTACGTTTCGAATTTTTAAAGCGGCGCGCTTTGCTTGACGGCAAAACAATAACTGAAAATGTAAGGCAACAGCAAAGAGCAACTTTGTATGTGCAACAAGCTGTGGCAAGTCTATGAGGTAGAGTTAAATATCTCTCCGAGAATGCTCTTCAACGAGCACGCTTCACTCTCGCTCCGTCAAACTCCGCTCTCTGTTTTCCCATCATCTCGTTCTCGCTCACTCTCTCACTCTCTCTCTCTCTCTTCCTCTCTTTGTGACCACTATCTGCAGCTGCAACCAAATGGAACCGCTAGTAAACAATAGTCAAAGGCAGCAACAACAAGCATTGGAGATGGTCAGAACGTTGGGAAAACTTGTTGAACAAGCTTATCATTTATGCCCGAGGGTTGTTTCAAAAATTTCTTATAGTATAAGTTTTTTCAAGTTTTTGTTTTGTAATTAAATTTGGAGCGTGTTTCTAAAAGGCTCTATGTTAGTTATAATGTGTAAGTTCTTTATATTCACTGAAAAGTTTACACCGCTTTTATCCTGGATTTTGATTAAAGTTTTAGAAAATTAGAACCCAAAATTTATTTAATTTAAGTTTAACGTTAGATTTAAGCTGTTAAAATTAACTAAATTTAAAAAGCTTGAATTATTTAAGTTAGACAATTTAATTTAATTTTCAAATTAATTTAAATATTAGAATGTGGGTTAGAAGAATTTTAGCCTTTTAACCTCTGTCATATTATGATTTATCTATTATCTAAAATCTAATATTGCTAACTCGACGTTAGAATGAAATTATAAGATTTATGAATTCAATGTTATTTTATTTCTACCTTCAAAACGTATGCAAAAATCCAATATATTAGGAAAGGCTATCACATATTTTACAAAAGTCATATTCATTGTTTGTCAAACTTTTAGTGCGACCCTCGCCAGTGTGTGGTTGCTCTTTGTCATTTTATTAGAAGCTTCTTGTTGACCTGTGGAACACACACGCACTCTCTCCCTCTTCCGCTCTTTCACTCTCGCCATAGCTTTCCACTGATCTTACACTCCCTCACTCCATCCTTTTCCCTCTAACTCGCTCTCGTTGTGGTTTTCCGCACACTTTACCGTTCTAATCCACATGGCTCTCGTGCTTCCGTTCTCCACTGCGCAATAGTTGCCTGGAGTCCATTAAATAATTCATTACTCTATTCTTTAGCTGGATTTTTGGGGTCAAAGCTGTGGGCCACTTGCGCATTGGAGTGGGCGGCTAATTGGAAGCAACACATCTAGTGAGAGTTGCAGCGGCAAAGATGACTCAGCATAAGTGAATAGTTGTTATCAAAATTGTAGAAATTGAGAGCAGGGGTTAAGAGGTGCTGCCAGGCGGCGGGGAAATGGGCGATCAATGAACTTGAGCGAGTTAGAAGTGGGAATCGTGAGTGAAAGTAATTTGAGAGATGGTCAAAGAATATTAAATTTTATTATATTGAATTACATATACATATTATTCACAATTTGAGCTAATGAAAACCCTAATAAGAACAAGTATGAAAGCTACTGTCGACTGTGCTCGACCGTGAGATACCCGCCGCCCAATTTTACCATAAAAATATTATATTTTACAAAAATATACTGAAAAAATACAAAAAAAAATATACTAAAATTATACCAAAATAATATACTTTGTTCGAAATTATTAGCTTGGCGTCACTTTAGTTGATTTATTGAATACCATTATTATGTCACGGAGTGTCATAGCAATTAACTATGTCACGGAGTGTCATAACAAGTAACTAGGTGCAGCTGCACGTGGTAACGCCTTATAAAAGTAATTTCTTAATAACTTCTGTGTTTTTTATCCGATTGTAACCAAATTCGCAGAGATCATTAAGATGGTGATTAGTATTGTGCGTACCAAAATTAAACATTCTAGGATTAATTCGGTTTTATTAGATTTCCGGGGGCGGAAGAGGGCGTGGCCAAAATCAAAAACAAACTTGATCTGCTTGCAATAATTACACACACTATTCCGAAAATTTGGTTGCTCTATCTCTTATAGTCTCTGAGATCTAGGTGTTCCTACGGACGGACGGACAGACGGACAGACGGACATGGCTATATCGTCTCGGCTGTTGACGCTGATCAAGAATATATATACTTTATGGGATCGGAGATGCTTCCTTCTGCCTGTTACATACATTTTCGGTCGGCACAAAGCCTTAATACCCTTCTACCCTTTGGGTAGGCGGCTATAAAAATAACTAAGTCTTTGGCAATCTTGCAATCCTAGCTGATGCAAAATGTGATTTCAAGAAGTACTAAAGCTACAGTCGACTGTGTTTAGATTTTCAATTTCTTCTACCTTCATATTTTTAGAGAATAAAAAAATTCGATGCAACTCCAATTATTTTTCTTCCTTTAAAAATTATTCATCAATAATTGTAAACTTTAAATTTACAAGTACACTAGAAATATACGGAGTTACAAATTTGGTAGCATTAGCTCTTATAGGCTTCGATGTGAGTTTTGTCGTCTCTTGTCGTGTCTTTTATGGTATCAAAGACGATTCGATAAATAAATAAATTAAAATTAAATACATTTTCTATTGACACTTGTTTATATTCCCCACTCTATGGGTTGCGGTTAAAAAAGCTAAGACAATTTATTTTTGAGACTTGAGTTAAACATCAAAAATATTGTTGCAACAAAAAAAACTACATATTTTTTAATTGACATTTTATATAGTATATATATTTTGCATAGGAAACGGTACACTACAAAAGTTGGATAGGTTCTTACCACAGCTTATACTTTTGGGATAGACTTACATTATTATTGAAGTTTGCAGTGAAAGATCCACAGAGCGGAGACTAGTGTTATGGAAAGACAATTGGAAAATGGAGAAAATGTTGAAATGAACAATATGCTTTGCGACCTCATTGATATCCATAAGGTGAGCGGCAATGAGGAGGCTCTGCAACGGGTTCTGAGAAGTATCTACAGTCTGTTGGACAGCAACAACTATGTCAAGTTAAGTACAAAGCTCTTTGATAAACTCATTTCGGTGGTAATCGCAGATAGAGGCGATGTCAATGTAAGCCGAGAGCGAATCGTCAAAGTACTCGACGCAGTACAGATTCATGCTCGACAATTCCCCAAATCGGGATCCTATTTGCTCCACAAGCTCCTAACTATATCGCTATGTGAATTGCCTACCAAGGAGGGCGGTGATCAACAGGTGCCATTGCATCCGCATGCGGGCCAAATACTGGAGCACCTCTTGGATGATTTTGTTCGGGAACTGGGACTTAAATGTGCCTGTTCCCCGCAGCTATTCGCAGTTCTACAGCGGCAACTGCAGACGGAGCTAGTTGAGAGTCGAAAAGTGGCCTATTCGATAATGAAAAAGCTCTTAGTCATTGTGGAGAGTTGCAAGGAGGCCAAAGAAATCACAGAGGAAAATCAGCTGGAGACATTTCAGTGCATGAAACCCCATTGGCCGGCTTACATTGTTATAATGGAGCAATTGGAGCAACCCGACTCCCACCTGGTGCTTCCCATGCTGAGTGGCCATCTGCCACGCTTTGTGGCAAGCAGCTACGATGAGAATTGGCTTTGTTGGCTACGAATTCTATATTTGCGTATCCTAGAGAATCACAATGTGCTGGTCGTTCGCTGGACTATAGAGTACTTTTTAATGTATTCCACGATCAACGAACTGCTTCGCGTCAATTTATTGAGTCAGTTTCTCGATTCCATCAACAAAACAGAGTTGTATGATGCCGAGGATTACATTCTGCCGGAAGTAAATATCAAGACATTCGTCCAGAATAGTGGCACGCTGCAGTTCCTCGAGGCTTTCGTGACGGTGCCGTGGCAGAGTCTGCCCTTGCTACATTGGTTGCGCAGCATGCAACCAAGACAGCCGCACATTTCAAAGTGTCTGTTGCTGAAAATCTGTGGAAGCATCAAGGCCATGCAACATGAGAACCTGCGTTATGAGGCACAAAATCGTATGTTTGACATATTCGAAGTGAGTTATAACTATTAAGAAGTAATATCATTCTTGTTTTATTAAATATCAGATTTAAGGAAAAGATATTAGGTTTTACGAAAACACTTTATTATAAAGTTAGCTCATGACTATGAGTTAATTAATCAAACATCCAAAATTTGTTTTATTAATAACTTCGATCGTATATGAGATCGAATCTAAAAGTACAGAGTAAATTAGGATGATACAGTTTTTAGTACAATGCCAAATATGTAAATATAACACTTTCTTGAGATATATTTGGATAAAAGAAAACTATACATTTGCTTCCTAACGTTTCAATGGTATTGATAAGATTTAATAAGATTTTAAAATTAAATTAAATTAAATTATTAGTTATCTATGGTACGTTAAGAAATGACAGAGCAAAGTATGTTTTCTTTATTTTATCTTCAATTTGTATTCTATAACAATTTCCATCTTATTTTCAGCCCACAATCGAGAGTTTATCCCTTGGAGATTACATACAGTTTATTAAAGCTCTTTGCGACAGCTTATTGAGGGATCACAAGCGTTTCTCGATAAAAATCGCAAATTGTTCAAATATTTTGGACGAAATGGTTTATTTTGACAAGTCCCTTTTCATGATGATCTTTCGAGGAGGTAACACGAAGAAACCTGCATTATATAAGACAGCATACTAAACTATTTTTAAGTAGATGTCAACATTGGGATTGAGCTTTACAAGCAAATGAGTAAATTGCCAAGGACCCAGCATGGTTGGTGGCGTCTTTTCTCCTTCTTCTTCAGCTTAAAACTTGAGTGTGAGGCTGAAAGAGCTGAAATCGCCAACTTTTATCAAAAGGAATATAATTTGGATATTAGCCTAGTTGAATTCATGTCTAGCCTCGATAATTTGCAGCTATATTTGCTTAATAAGCTAAACTGCGAGACCGAAGAAGAAATATCATTTGTCAAGCATCGAAGTGTCGATTGGTTCGTTAGCGAAAAAGTCGTAAAATGGATACAAATTGAAGAACTCAATCTAAATCCGCATGAACTACTCGGTCAAGGCACAATTCTCACCGCACAGCGAGTAGCATCTCTATTGATAGATATTGAAACCAGATTGATGGATGAAAGTATTCTGAAAATCCTAATGAACTTTCTAAGGCAATATCCGGATAGTGTCCTACTGTAAGCTAATCAGTTTCGATACTATTGCAAACAGAACTATTTACTAATCATAAATTATGCATACAATTTTCTAATTTTTTATACTCGTCTATCCAAAGGGTAATCAAGCAAAATTGACTATACATAGCGTTCTCACTTATTTTCTTTTTTTTTTGTAATTTAATGTTGAGCTTCGTAGTTTAACTTCAGTTCCGATCGTTGCTATTCTAGACTTTGTAAAAGTATCTGTAATGTACATAGTGATATAGAATTAATCTAATACTGTGTTTTGACAATGATTTGAATTGCTCTCAAACTTATCACAGTGCCACTGGACTTGTAAAATATGCATCAATATATCTGCCTCCAGAGGAAAGTCTGCAGGTCTTAAGTGATGTGCTTGAAGTCAGCCACTTTTTGAATTGCAATGTTGTGTCTTGCTTGCAGAGTGTTCCGATACCTCTGATAATACGAGGAATTCTCTCTGGCAGCCCTCTGTCTGGCGAAAAATGGTAAGTGTAAGGTGTAAGTTATAAACCTTCCGAGATAACCTAAATGCTTTATTCAGCATCGAATATGGGTACTTGATCAATCAGTTTAATTATTTCTTCACAAGCTGCCGAAAACGGGATAGCTATATAAATTTTGTTATTGACCGTAAATCAGATATAAAAGTGGTGCTCGATGAGCTTTTACGTATAAACAATGAGATGGTTCATATTAAAGAGTGTTACATAGAAAACTCTAAGGATCATCGTATTAAAATGCGTATTGCCAGAGCCTTATTGAGGATTACCTTCAAGAATCCTGGATATTGGTCAGATCAATTGTGGGTCGCATTGCTAGCATTAAAAGAACACGAGAACATCAAATATATGTTCGAATGTCTAGTGGCAAGATGTGTACCTAGTGTGGATCTACTGTTAAATCGATTGAGTCAGTTAGATGCTCTGAAATCCTCTCAGCAAATATCCCTAATTTCAGTAATGCACATATATTGCTTGAGCAAATATAATCACATCAAGTTGGATCAGTTGCAGAGAATCATTGATCTACTATTGCCCCAAACGATGAGCAATGATTTTGAGATTCGTCTTTTCACGCAACTGGTATTACATAGGTTGCTTCAACAGTTCGAGGATAGCAAGTAAATATATTCTAATCTTAATATAACATTTGAAACTTTTGTATAACTTTTTATAGCATAAAGCTGTCAGGTGATACAAATATGAAGAATGCCATTGAGACTAATTTAGCTGACAAATTACATGAATATCAGTATGAAGGTCGCATTTTATTACCCAAGATATGCTATCAGACGCCAGATGGCCTTCAAGCAGCTGATTTCATATTGTATATGACCTATGCGCCTTGTGACGAGTACTTTGCCGATTCTCTGCGACCCAATATCAAACTAAAATCTGAGCTGTCTAGGTTTCGAAATATTCTCAGGGACAAAGGACTCGCGGAGTTCTCAGAGGAAATATAGATTAAGTTGTCTTTATAACTGTCCATTCAAACATTAAATCTTTTACTTTGAGATTTAAATTTGGGTGTATGTATTCTTCTTTGAAATGTAATGCAGATTATTGAATCAACTCGGATGCGGATAAAGATAAATATGTGAGCCTAAACCTGAAATAGCAGGTTCATTACAGATTAATTTTATTAATCCATTTTAAACGAATGTAGAATTCGTATGCCAATTTTTTAAGTTTGGCAATATTTAAAAGTCTTCATCAAATTAAAAAAAATAGTACTTTTGTTAATTGATGCATAATAAACCGATAAAACAAATTGAACTTAAAATTACATGAATATGAACTTCGTTTTCTTAAAGAAAATGTCAATTATAATTGAAGAAAAAAACAGAAAGAAAAACATCAATTGTGCTTAATAATTTCTATAATTGTAAATAAACCAATTGTATAATAACTACTTTTAAATCAAATTTGCAATGGCTTTTTCTTGTTTCATTACATACATAACTACATAAAAATATTAATTTTGCTCGCATTTCGTTTGCATTTTTTTTTTTTTTGAAAAATAAATCATAATCGCTTGAAACACATACAATATGGGAATTGCTCCTTTAGCGCACTCAATTTACACATTATATAAGTATTATCTATTTTAAATAAGAAAAAACTTGTAAAATCGGTTGTACTAACAGCGTTCGGCTAGAAGCCGGTAAATCGCTTAATATATATGTATAATATTTTGTATATGTAAGTGGTAATTGTTATAGCTCCGCTTTCAGTACTTTCAATTTCCTGTGGGTGTACGTTCCTGGTAATCCTATTGTTATTGTTATTGTTGACGTTATTTTTGAGCCAAAATTGGCTGTTGTTTCGCAATTGAACAACTTTGGAGAAGGGTATAAAGGTATAGGGGCTAATGAAACAATCAACAAATATTTTGCGGCAATGGCAATGGCATTGGCCATAATATCGAGCCAAATAGGCACTAAAAATCCATCGATATATTGGAATTGATGGACACACCGGAGCTGCAGTTAGGTGTGGCCAATATATCACCAGCCGCTACCTTATCTGACGTTTCTTGAAGGTCTGAAAGACAGAATGCCATAGTTTACATAGTCTGGTAGGCAACAGTTGAATTAATTACCTGGCGGCAGATGCATTTTTTCGATAACAAACTTCTTTCGGCGCAGCTTAAACGCCAGATCCGTGGTCTCCGGCATATGCACGGCCAGCGTATTGAGTGCGCTCATCTTATGCAGGTGCAACAGGCCGCTATACTCTTTGAATGCAGGGTGTGTTTCTCGGTCGGAGCCGGCAAATGATTCCAGTTCTATGGAATAGTCCACCAATTGACGTATCTTGGGCACCAAGCTGGTATCCTTTATAAAGAGTAATAAGCATTTGCATTAATTAATTCTGTTGAAATTGGTCAATGTCGAAATCGTACGTATTTAGCTATCAGATGCATGGGCATCGTGATAAAGCAGACAGCGGTGCAGCTGCGCACACTGGCGCGTAGGACGGTAAGAAACTTGAGCAAGTCAGAGGCAAAGTTATCATCATACCAGAGAGGTGAGCCCAATGACGTAAGGCAAACGCGGCACAAGTTCTTCTGACGATTGATGCCCGGCACGAATCTCTCGTCTTGCAGCAGCTGCTGCAGCTTATTGAGCAGGCGACCGTATCGAGGATTATGAAAGAATTGTGATTCCGATGGCGGTGGCTGGGTGTCCGGCGATGTTGTTGTCGTTGTGGGTGTTATTGTGCTAGTGCTGATTGTAGTGGTGGCAGTACTACTGTCCGTTGTGGTAGTTGCATTATTATTGTTATTGTTGTTGTTATTGGCAGTGAAATCGCCATCGGCGGCTTCGGCTGCTGGAGTCGCTTCATCACCAACGGCGTCACTAGGCAGCGTCTGCTCGCGGTCCAAGGAGTTGCACGAGTTGATAATGTTAATAATGTCATCGTGTACGACAATATCCTTTTCTTTGCAATTATCATTCCAGACAGTTGTCTTCGTGAAGTAAAGCAACATGGAGTCCATGTGCTCCATTAGATTGAAGTGATGACCGATTTTGGCCGTGGTCTGCTCCGAATTCACCAGGGGCAAATCATTATACCTAAACGCAATACGCATGCCATTCTTATCGGCAGGCTCGTTGGCTTGCTGATCCTGATGTTGCTCCACTTCCACTTCCTCATCCGTTAGCGGCTTAGGCAGACGACGTAGCACCTCTGCTGGCAAATCGTCCAGACTGCCAAGGAATATCTCTTGCTTGGACAGCACGCCCTCGGCTAAAAAGTATTTGGCCAACACCTTAGCGTGCGTCATAAACCGATCCTCCTCTGAACAAATAACAAATAATAAATGTTAAACTATTGGTGCCATCAATTACGTTTCCGACAACTCTCTTACCTATCAGGCATATCGAACCGATCGGCAGACCGCCGCCTAAAATTTCGTCTAGCGATGGATTGCCGCTGGAAGTTATCACCTGGGCGGTGTGGGGACTAGTACGGGTACCCCGGATTGGCTTTTGTACGGTCCGTTTGCGAAAACTCATCATGTCTCTGCAATTTTCCACTCTTGCGTTTCGTTTATCAGTTCTCTTTTTGTTTGCCGGGAAAAAGAAGACAGAATGTCAACGGGGAAAAATGTACTAAAAATGCCAGCAAATAGCATCTTATATACTTGAAAGTATTTTCGATTTTACAAAAATATCATAATGTAGATAATTAATAAATTAATAATTTGTGATGAAATAAGTACTAAAATTTGGTAAATAATACATGTTTGTATGTTTCGAAAATACAAAGTATAAATTTGTATTATTGTAATGCGACAATGTTAGCGCCGTTATTTATCTGAGCATAATATACTGTATAACATCTACCAAGGCAAGATACCTTTTAATTAATTAGAAATGTTTGTATTAGCAACAACTAGGATAAACGTGAATCTAATTCCATCGTTTTAATTTTAACAGCTGTAAAGTAGAAAGTGTGAAAGTTTACTCGTATAACAACAAAATAGTTTATCCGAAACACAGTTCATCTGTTATACAGCATTATTGATGACTATTACTGGTTTACGAGTACTATGTGATAGTGGAGTTTCTTACCACAAATTCAAAGTTTTTTCAATTGCTCTCAAATATTATTTGGTAGCAGTATACAATTACTGCTAAACTGTTTTACAAATTAAAATAAAGGAATCGATTGAATACTTTCATCATATTTTAAATGGTACTGTTTCGCTGTCCATTTTGTTTTTTTTTTTTTTCTACAAAGGCATTCATCCAGCCTGTGTCTGACTCACAGAGGAAATACGGAAACCATTTAGCAATCCAAACATCCTTTGGCTGATCCTTTAGACGTGTGTGGCGGCAGGTCCGCCTAATTTTGCATTTAGCATTTAAGTGAAAGGATAATTATGCCTTCGATGCACCGGCTGTCGATTTAATTATAGGTTTCGTCGACAGCCGCCAAAGGAATGAAAGGCTAACAAGAATAATGATAAAAAGGATGTTGCAAGGTATTGCCAAAAGGATTCTCCAAATACTAAACTCTAAGGCTCCAAGAATAATAGTAAAATGCATTTGAAATCTCACTTCTTAGAAGGCCAGAACACACGCAACATTGGGCGAAAAAAGGGATAACATCGAGAAGCAGCCAAAAAAAAAAATAAAAGGACACACAGCAAAAAGGACTTACGAAGCCAGACTTCAGTCGTCAAATGGCGTCGCTGTCTGCGTGGGAAAGGCAAACAGCAAAAAGGACAATAAATTATTGCACTAAGGGGCAACAGGACAATGCAGGACAATAATTATTGACTGCACTCACACATACACACCCTCATTCGTAGCGAGAGAGATAGAAGGAGAGAGCGAAATCAAAGCAGAATTGCAGAAAAGCAACAACAATAACAAAATGTTGCCAAAGGATTGCGTGAAGCGAGTCTCTCGCCAGGACTTGTGTAATTTATGATCAGACTGACCAGCATGGCAAGCGGCAGCTGCCCCGCACCACCCGCGGTCCAACAAGACGTGGTCAGTCTTTTGTTGAATCCTTTGATTCCTTTGTATGCTTCGAACCCGTTTGGCAGTCCTTTTAATTACAAATTTATGTGGCATGGCCAATGCGTTTGGTTATGGCGTTGGCGCAGGCGCAGCGAATGCCATATTTGACTGGGTAATAATCACGCGGTAGGACGAAAGGATATGCATAGTGAAAGTGTGTGCGGCATGCCACAACATCTGGGGCAATTCAAATTCAAGGACGCGCGAGCAATCAAACAAGTGCTAAGGACGTTCGAGATGATCCCAGACTGTAAAACATTGCTTACTAAACATATACATAAGAAGTTCAATTTGAAAGAAGCTGGCAGTAATAGCATCAAGTCGTTTGCATATGGTCGGCGCATGTGCAGTAGCTCCCAAACTGTCAATGTCAAGCTGCAGACAGTTGTCGCGCAACTGTAAGCGGTACCACAAGTATCCATCTATAAATCTAACTAAAAAGTAAATTAATCCCATTTCGAGCTCCAATTCTGAGTGTCAGGTCGCGCGCCAGGAGTCGCGCTGCATGCGTGATAAATGGTTTATCCTGCAGGCAGCTGACAGGAAGTCAAACGACAAATTAACTCGCGGCGCACATTTCGATTTTATTTTTATAGCCGATGACATTTTTTTAATGAATTTTTTTGTTCGGGTAGCAAGCGCCCTCAAAAAGGACATCATTGCACTCGCATTGCATTGCGATTCATAAAAATTTGTTGAAAAGCCTCGTGCAGCATAAGGAGAGCAAGAAGAGAGGGGAAGGCTCTTGAAGTGTTTCAAGTGCGTTCATTTAGATGGCTTGAAGTGCGCGTGGGTGTCCTGTTAGGCATAGCCAACATAGTAAATGGCATAAAGTGTATTATTTGAAAAATGATATTCACCAAAGCTTATGATTAAACAGAACACTCGTCGCAAGACTCTGTAAGCATCAAAGTTCCGTTAATAATTTCCTGACATTCAATGACAACTAGCAGATTATAAAAGACTTACCAAGACTGTTTTAAAAATTATAATTTTGGAGCAGGCTCCTACATAAACTGCACAAAACTTTTAGTAAAGAAATGGCTTTTTTAATGTTGTTGAAGTTGAATTGCTTACGAGGCATCTGCTGGTCGATCATGTCTTTGATTGTAATTTTTAGTGATGTTGAGATTTTCATTGAGACGTATTTGACTTGTTTTTGCTTGACATCGCTTCAAGTTGAGGCTGCAGGCGCAACATGCCACACAGGACATGTGACACACGCATTCGCATGTATGCTTACAGGTAATTTCCAAAGCATAAGCTGGCCACGCCTCTGCCTCCTCTGATTTCGTCCTAGCCCCCTCCACTATCCTCGCCTCGCTCGCTCCATTTCATTTTAAGCTACTTTTTTGTTGGGTTTTTTTTTCAGTCGGACATTCGTTGCGTTGTATCCTGATGCTTGGTGCTTGGGTCGTCGCTAGGATACCCTTTTGCTTTTAAGGCAGCCGCCTGTTATTTGATGCCTTGTTAACTTTCATCTGCTGCAGGGTAGTGGGGGAGGCGCCTGGAATTCAGCTTGTTTTAGCTTTGGGGGCACGGAGTTGGGGTAGCGGGAGCTTCTTGTTTTTCAATGAATGTCCTCTCTGGCTAGGACAATGCGTGTTGCCTGCCGCTGCTCGTTTTTCTTCTAATGAAAAGAAAAGTGGGCTTTCATTTTTCATTTTTCCGCTTTTCCTTCAACTTTTTTCCCTTGCAGTCGTATACTATTTTTATTTTTTTTACGTTTTTTTCCTGTTTATGTGTGTGTCTGAGTGTGTATATTTGTTGGGCCAGTTCTTTTTCGGCTGCTTTTGAGCTGGGATGAGACTGCTGCGTGGTATTCGCTTTCATGTACATTGGAGTTTATTAGCTTTAAGCTGGGGGCATCCCTACTGTGGGTGTGTGTGTGGGTGTAAGTGTGTGCAAGTGTGGACAGTCTTTGGGTTACCTGGGCAGCCGGGCGCCTTTGAAAATTAAAGCAATTATCGCTGGGATGGCCCAAAAACATTCTGAGAGCGGTGCTTAAGTTTTGTTCTGAAGCAGGAGAGCCATGGTTTAAACTGATAGTATACTTAGAATATAGAGTCCAAAACTAGATTTAAGAGTCGTCGATAGTTTAAGATTTACTGCTGCTTCCGATTTGCAACTCTATTTCTATATTTCACACGCTACTCATATTGCTCGCCAAGTCATTAATAACCAAACATATCCTGTCGCACTCGAACTGGAAGTACAAGGTGTCCAAGTGGTTGAGTATCCAATGCAGCTGCAGTACCCGTTGTAAGTATGTCAGGATAGACAGTTTGTCCATCGATCCTTTGACACGATGTGTCTCCCCTCAAAGAGTAGCCTAATCACTGCTCGTAAATATTTTGAGTAGTTCACATCATTAACAAGTCTTAAATATCCTGCGAGCTAGTCATACATCAAGTCAAAGAGCCTTGCCGCTGCCCTGACGCATTTTGATTGGCTGCAGTCGCAACACAAAAGGGTTAAATTGGCGCACCAGGACAACCCTTATGCCAGGTAGTATAACCCTAAGGGAAAGCTTGAGTGCAGCTTTTCAATGGCCGCTCGCCAGCTGCGAGTTGTTTGTTTGCCTCTTGTTAAGGACGTCAAGGGACGAGCCGAAGCTTTTTAATTTAATTTCAGGACTCTGGGACTTGCACTGCTCACACTTCAATGCGCTTGGCTTCACATTAAGCTCCAGCTGTTTTGCGGTTTTAATTGCTGAGATTTTGTGCAAATATTTTGCTTTGTTGTGGTTATCGTCTCGCCAAGTGCTCCATATATTCTTGCCATTCTCTATTCCCATCTCATTCTCTACCTCTCCCTCCCTCTAAGCCGCTCGCTTAGCCACCTTGCAACAATGCACCCTTTCGATTATTCCAGGTTAACATTGTCCGCATCTCTTTGTCGGCGGATTTCAACATATCGCTTTGTTTTGTAGGTGGTGGCTTAGGGCTTTAGGCGCTGCTTTGCTTTGATCTCGCATTGGTTGCAAAGGATTACAGCAGAGTTATGTTCCATGTTGTTATATGAGTGCAGTGCTCTGATAAATACCTTTGTTGCGAATCCGAATGGAAACACAAATATGTGTATTTGTATTTTTTAAGAACTTTTTCAATTATAAATAATTTGATTTCTCACTTATATTGTTTATTATTATTATATTCAGGTTGTTACAGATATACAATATATGCATAGAAAGCTAAAGAAATTTGCTATTATGGACATTATAACTTTATGAATATACTTTGTTGATTTATAGATTTAAAAGTACAACGATTATTTAATCAGCACGGTTTGTGGGCTAAATGGCGTATGGTCTTAAATTGAAAGAATAAAAACGCTGTATTCGAGAGTTCTCGGCTGCAGATACACTGTAAAAGAACATAAACATAGATAAAAATCAAAACACATTATCTTACACGCAAAAACGATGCAAGATAATCATTATATGAAATATTTTAAATATGTTATTACCGTGCGATTATTTCATTAATAACTCTTGTGTTTTTAATCAGTTCGACATGAAACTTACAAGATATATTAAAAGTATAGAACTAATGACGTGTGCAATATACAATAAATTATAATCTTATAGTGTCTAAGATCCACGCACTTAAACGGACAGACAGGCTATATGGCTGTTGATGCTGATCAGTTGGTGGGGTCGGAGATGTCTCTTTCTGCGTGTTACATGCTTTTGCACAAAACTATAATAACGATTTTGCTTACATTCAATGGGTACAGGGTATACAAGAACTAAAACACATATTCTAACCAGGCTATTTATATAAATATCTGGACTTATGCACTATATTGAAGATTTTTTACCTTTTTTGACGCACAGTTAATGGTGAGAATAACTTAAAAAAATAAAAGATATTTCAAAATTTGGGGAACAATCTACAATGCTTAAGGCATTGAATGTCCTGTCAAACATTCTAATTTGATTTTCTTTCGCAATTGTCAGCTACTCCAAAGTAATTAAAAACACTCTCACACGACGCAGGACACTTGCACGTGTTGAGCAGGGAACGAGTACAGGAAATCCCTGTGCAATGGCATTCCGGGAAACTGACTGGCAAAGGATGCTAACTCATAACAGTGACATATACATATTTGTGTATTGTCAGTTGGGTTCTCAGTTCTCTGTTCTTATCTGTCGAGGCGTCGTCGGGTCGCTCTGTGTCTTCCTCTACCACACTTCTCGTCCTTGGCCTCGTTCTCGGTCTCGTTCTAGCCAAGGGACTGTTGTGCTGTTGTGGGCGTGCAATTGTCGCAGCTCATAAAAAACAATAACTAGGTAGCTGTTTCTAGCTGCGTGTTTGGATAAAAAATTTATGAGTTAGTTGGATGTCGGCATCGTGGAAGGGGAAGGGGAAAGGCAACAGAGACAGGAGAAGGACATCGACATGTGTCTCAATATGTCCGTAACTTCGACTGACAGCAGCAAATATGACTGTTTGTTGTGCCCTATGGGGATGGGGGCAGCTGTTAGCGGTGGGGGTAGTTGTTGCATTTTATGCCACAGCTTAACTTGCCATACAAATTTTCATATGCTAAGCTTCGACTCACCTTTCCATTGCCACTCTTACTCTGGCTCCAAGTACAAATAATTTGCAGCCGAATTTTTTCGGTGCGGCATTTTAATACGAATTAAGCAGTTTTTATGTGGAGCAGCCAGGTAAGCTCCCAACAAAGCCGCCTAATGGCCACTTAACTGAATTTACTTTTATCGCTGGAACACGGCTGAGTCCTTGTTGCTGCCGCTGCTTGGGTAAGGATCAACTTGATATGTGTGTGGCTCAGCTTACAGCAATGGCCCAAAATCTGTGCCAATTTCATTTGTTAGCAAAACTTCGGCCCAGGCTTAGGCAATCCGCTTAACCCTTAGTCGCCGGCAGGACAGTGGTGTCGGTGTCATGATCGTTCAATGTTGCCTAATCCCTTCTTGGAAACAGTTTTGCATTTCAAAAAACATGCCGCAATATTTGCATCCTAAGACTCTCGGTGAAAGGTGTAACCGTCGCCTGCAAATTAGCCAAACTGTTTGCAAACTATGAACGCTTCTTGGGATTAGCTGGGTTATCCTGTGATCTGGGCCGCTGCATATTCTAGCTGGTCATGAGCTCGGCTCCTGGCCATCCAGGCGTGTTCTATTAGCCGTCTAATGCCATTGTTTACCTTGCTAATCAATGCCCGTGCGGCGGCTTTCCATACTTTCTTACTCTTACTTATATTCTAATACTGGTTGCTCATTAAAAGCCCCTGAGGAGAGTCCAGTTTAAGCTGCTAGTTATATTTTTGGTAATTAGACAGTGGGTAGAATAAAAGATTACAGAAGTTTTAGAAGACGACAAACAATACTCTTGCAAGTTGGCTTAGTTTATACATCGCTTTGAAGGTACTGTAGACGCAACATCCTTCCCGCTGTGCATTCATTTGTCGCATTCATTTTAACACCTACGATTTATACGCGCTTTAATGTTATCCTTAGACATCATCCTGTTCCCTACTCGGGGCTACCCTTCCAGTTCGACGGGGTGACTTTTATTGCGCACATACTCGTTCGATTGGATGGTATGGGAAACCCTTTTCTGTTCTCCCTTTTTTGAAGACTCTTGTGGCGAATTTAGGGCCACATTGTTGGGTTACCCTTCACTGCATTTGCCCCGCTCGCCCCTAAGGATCCACAGGTCATGGTGCATTGTTTGGCCGAGCGTCTTCGCACCTATTATAACCCTATAAATTCGATCTGAGTCCTTGTTGTTTTTTTTTCATTTTTCTTTAACCATTTTTTAATGGTGCTTCATGTCCTATTGTATGTGTGTTGGCTGTCTGTGAGTTTGTTTGCCAGGATTTATCGCTATTCGATTTCTTATGCTCAATATCTGACTGCTTACCCTTAGTTTTGAGCTCCTTAACCTTTTAACCATTGCCATTGCCAAGAATTCCCATTCTTGTAGGTGTTTTGATTTATTGGCATTTTTAGTTATTGTTGGCGATTTGATAAGTTGCCAAAGGGCAAATGGATGTGCCAGACTGGGTGTGGCAACTATATTTGTGCTCCTATTTGTAGGGAAGCCATTAAATATTGTTAGCAGACATTTGATTCCCTCAGTATGTGCAACTAACTTCCTAGAATGGTAGAAGAGTGATGTAGCCCCATATATCAAGCAGAACAATATTTAGAGTTAAATTCGATATTTGAATTATCTATTCTATTACGACTTCAATATACAACTATCTGAGAACATAAGGCATTTACAATTTAAGTGACCCTTCTGTTCCACAAGTACTTTCACTCAGCAATGCAAATACCTTTAAATAAATAAACAAATCGTATGTTACCTGATATCCGTACTCAATGCTACGGCATTCGTTCTGCATACACCAAACAGCAGCTGTTGTCCCAAGAGAACTCGTTTTGGTTCTCGAAATTCTTTTGCAATTTCGATGCAATCATTGCATCCTTGGTATCCAGGCTTTTCTTAATCAAATAATGTCCCTTTCTTGGGCTCAAGGTGTGCCCAACAGATTATACATGTTGGCGCGCGCGCTCGCTTGGTTTCATTTAAACCCTCAGGGTTACTGTAGATCTTTAAGATACTCACGCAGTTGACAGACATATAAACAATGATTATGCAAGATGTTGTTCGCCATGTGTTCTCCTAAAAACCAGACAATTGTCTGGTCAAGTGCTGACCACAACAATTGTGGCAGATTTCAACAGTTATCAACAGTTCATCAGCTCCAGCGACGCCATTTTGTAGCATCTCACATACTCGAGCTCGTGCCGTGTTCAAGCTCGTGCTCGTTCCCGCACATGTACTCGTATGCTAATCAGTCTGTTCCCCCATTGGCAGTGCCGGCTGGAAGAGCATAAAAAGGGGTGGCAAGGCCCGCAGACGACGCCATCTTTGACTTTCTTGTTTGGCATACTGCGTGACTGCCCTCATCCTCATCCTCATCCTCATCGTCATGCCATTTCCCTTCTCATTCACCACATGTAGCTTCAGCATCGTATGTATCTTCTGGCTGTGCTTGTATCTCGTTTTTGTAGCTTACACACTACGAGAATGCTTTGCTTTTTTAACCAAGTGCGGCATTTTTTGACATTTTCATTTTTTATGTGCTCTTGCTCATACTCAATGTAGACGGAGTCTCAGCTGTATCTGTAGTATATGTATCACGTATGTGGAAAAGAGACTGTCGGCCTGCCGCTTGGGACTCCCCCAATCATGCGCGTTTTGGGGTTGCATGTCTGTCCTTTGGTTGCTCTGCTGTATGTTGTTGTTTTTTAATATCGAGATGACTTGACTGAGTTATTTTTGGACCCCAGCCAGCCAGCCAGAGGGTGCTAGGGTGTTCCCCCAAGAACAAAAAAACTGTTCGACCTTGTTCTATACAGTTGTATAGTTCAAAAATATATGTGATTTCTGAATTCAGTTAAATTATAAGTTCTTCGATCTGTCGAATTTTATCCGTTTATATTTTATATATGTCTTTTAAAGCAACTCCATAATTTAAGAAAATTTTAAGAAATTGTTTTTTTTGTAAGAGTTAGTTGATAGTAATCGCACAAATTTCTTTCAGTGTTCAACAGAGTCCAAATATAAATTATGACGGCCATTTTGAATGCATGCATGCCCACATAAGCCAGGCACTTCCCTAATACTTTTTATAGGCCTTCCATTACGATAAGAAACTCTTTCGCCATTGAATAGATACATTTGCAGAGATGGTATAATATTAATACGGGATGGGGTAAAGAGGGGCTGGTCCAGTAAAAAAGAAGTGAGACGCAGCGGAAGCTGTCGAACTTTTGTTTGTGGGAAGACGGGCGGAGGCAGCTGTCGGGCGTATTTCTGGGTTAAAATTTATGCGTAACGCATGCAGATGAGGGTCGTCTATGCATGCGTGATGTTGCTAGTTGTTTCTACTTACGAACTGTTCTCATGTGGCACGTGTGTGCATGTGTCTGTTTGGCCGGAGCGGAAGCAGTTTTCGCTTTAACTTAAAGTTGATTTGGGCTTTTCCAAGTAAATGGAATCTAGAGAGAAACTTACAAAATTCAATAGAGAAATAGGTACAACACTTGAACATCTAATCTGTATTACAGCTGTTGCAGTGAACCCTTCCATTAAATTATAGCGCGTCAACAAAGTCATTACCCACCAACCATCACCCGTTACCCGCAACCCCCGGTAATTCCACCCGCACCAGCACACGATTAGACAAATTTCTACACCTTAATTGCTTAGAAAACAATCAAAAATATGGCAGTCGTTGAATAGGCGTCATATGCTGGTCTCTCACGGTTAACGCAACGGTTTAGGGTTAACAGTTCAAGTGGTCAGGGTAAGGGTTGGGTCAGTCTAACCCTTAAGTGTGTGGGGGGCGCCAACTGTTCGGGCTTGTAATTTGAATTTAATAGGAATATTATTTGTTTGTTTGTCTATTGAAACACAACGGAAGTCCACAATTTTCCCATTTACCCATTTACCCCTAGCTCAAGGGTTATGTTTCGGAAAAAAGAGCTGCTGACTGCTATATATCTATCTTATTGTTCTATATCATGTGAGCCATCGTCATATGTTGTTTTTGGAATGGATCACATGAGTAGGGTTAAGGTTCAGTTCTTAAGGTTTCAGATTTCCTCAGAAAGGCAATTAAAGGGTTAACTTAAGTGAGTGTGTGTGTGTAAGGGGAGAAGTTACAATGTCTAATTGGACTATGTGAGTTCTTGATATTAGAATATAAAGCTATATCGCTGCATTTCTAATTCAGTTCCCATTCTCCTAACAAGAAAGCAAGCTTATACAAGAAAATACTAATCATTTAGCAGGTTGTTACACTGTTTATGTACAATATATTTGCACTCGTAGTCTTAACAAAACTGGAAACTATTCAGACAACCATAAAATTTCCTCAGCTTGCATGTCTTGACACAATTTTTTGGGCTAAATCGAAAAGTCACGAGTCAATAGCGAACCCTTTCCGCCTGTCAAATGGCAGACAGACAAGACGGATAAGCAGAGCAACGGGGGGACAGGACAGACTGGCTGGCAATCAAAGAACGTGGCGTTGCCAGCAATTTAAATAAAATGCCGCATCAAAACACGCCACCTGGCGACGGCTGATGTGCATTTTTGATTAATAAAACGATGCCGACGACAATGACGACCCGTTAAATGCCTTCGCGTGACAAACGCAAACTGTCAGCTACACCCCCCCATCTCCCCACTCTAACCAGTCAGTCCTCCTCTCGCCCCCTTCTCGCTTCCCTAAAGCCGACCTTTGGCTGAGTAGATTTGAACGGAACCAATACATTTGTGAGCGTTGCCGCTTTGGAACATGCCCATAAATCAAGCGTTACGTTAAGTTGATGATTTCGCGTTATAAACAGGCAACTTTTTATGCCCAGCCCACTTGGCCTTAAAAAAATGAAGAAAGCCCTCACACGAGCCTAGAACAAAGTTTCTTGTTTATATTTGGGGTGTACGTTTAATAGTGTCCACAATCCCCATACACATGCACACACTCACACACACACATATGAGTATTAACGGTTTTTGCTAACTGCTCTTTGGATCCTAATGGGGCCGTTACAAAATACAAAACTGTTGTCCGAAAATGCTGTGATACTTTGAGGCCATTAATCAAACTATCTCACGGGAGCATCACATGCAGCGACAACGACATCATCAACGAGTGTGTGGGTGTGTGCGAGTGTGCCAATCTATATCTGTATCTCTTAGCTGCAGACATTTACTTGACTTTTGATAAGCAAGCCACAACGCCAAAAAAAGTCATGGCCATTCGTTTTTTAGCATATTCTCCCAGTAGTAAATTAAGTTGGCCCAAAGAAAAAGAAAAACAAGCCAAAAACTTTCTTCATGGTAAAGTGAACTTTAAATACCCTTGCTTTTGCCAAAATACTGGTTATAACATTGGCGATGAGGTGCTTAACTGAATTTGGGTTCATTTGTAGTAATTGGCAATAAAGTTTAAGGATAGTTATAAAAAAATTGAAGATTTAACATAGTTTAGTCCTATGTCAAATTATGTTAGGACTCCTTGTGACAAAAGTATAGTACCCCCAGCAGGATGTAAGAGTACAACCAACAGAACAGAAGTCTAAATAAATTGAGATACTCGACGCACTCACATGCCGTGGCTAACGAGAGGCGGGTTTTCAGATATTGGAGGAACATTGGCAGCTTGGGTTAGGACTTTTGCTCTGGTGTTTTCATTCTTATGTTGACAGTTTGATTACAATTTGACTGCGAAGTATGTTTGTGAGGGGGGCTGCACTGTTGTGCTTGTGGCAAGAACACCATACTTCTTTAGCAAGAGCGCAAAGCACTCAAGGGATAGCTGATTAGAAATAGAATTGGAAATTTATAAATTCGAATAAAACTTTATAAATAATTTTTTGGAATACTTGGGAATAACGTTTCGTGTATATAGAAAAGTATTTAAAATATTTTATTCATTTGGGTAGCATTACATATAAAATGATTTACAAATTATTAAATGTCTTTCAAATTGTTAAATTATAAAATTTATAGTTGAATTCGACGAATACTACACGTAAGATACCAACGCTAATTACTTAACATTCAAAGAAAATTTTAACACAAAGCATTCAATGCTAACTTCTTAGACTATAGATTTTGGATAGAAGGGTCATATGGATGAACATATTTTCGTATTACATAGACAGGCATAAAGTTATTACATTTTGGGCACAAAGTATAACCATATTAGAAACACAAGTTGCCGCCAGCACCCAAAAAGTATCTGTGGCAGGACGGCTAGTGAAAAAGATCCCACAAGATAGTATGTGTGCTGTTTTTTAGGCAAATTTTTTGATGGTGTGCATTAGATTAGCAGGCTGTGCTTGTTGGTCATATGTGTGTGCGTGGATAACATTATAAGGGTGTAAATAAAAATAACAATAGTATATCCACCCACCATCAGTCACACACACGCTCACACACACACACCAATCAAAGAAAACTCGAAAAACGACACTCAACCACAGCCATTTGCCTTGTGTCATTTGGGAGCAAATCGGGATTTTCCTTTTTGTTTGAGCATACACGAGAGATGAGTATTGGGGAAGCTGTTGCCATTTAAATTGAGTAATCACTTGGGGCAAAAGTTTTGCTCTTTCTGCTGACTGGGCCGACGATGCAAATGAATGATTGGATTGGGCAGCAATACTACTACTACGCAAAATAGAGTCTGGAGACAATTTGATAAGTGTATATTTACATATGCTTTCATTATGTGTTTAGATTTGTTTAGTTTATTAATCTGAAAGAATTTTAGTTTGTAGTTTAAAGCAAATAGTTTTTTATTAATACAATTTGACGACTTACAGTTGGAGCTCAAAAATGTCCATATTTATTGCAAAAAAAACCCATAAGCGCCATATCGCGCATTTCTAGTGTCACTCGATTGCGATGAAGGGTCAACAAATAAGCATCTTCAAAGCGTTGTGTCATAAACAGTTCGGTAGAAGTCTGCAATGCTTCCAATGCACCCATGGTAACGTGTGTGACCGCTGCATTGTATTCATTTATTATTTGACGGACGAGACGGCCAAAGTTAAGACGCGGTATCATATATCCTCTGCTCTCTTGCAACATGCGGATTTCACGTTCCAGTCTTGCAGCTTGACTTAGAGGACGCATTTGCCTGCGGCGATTTCGTCTGGCTGTATTTGGTGGATTAGCTGCGTTTGTCTCAGGTGTATTATTCACACTTGTCGAACTCGCCCGCTGATCACGATATGTGGAGTCGTTGGGATTTAAGGTCAAATTTTGCATTAGACTTGACTCCTCGTCCGAATCAGATATATGTGAATCCATTTTAGTTGGTTATTTTTGTGCAAATAGACAAAATTCCAACAAGCTAGCTTATTTGCTTTCTTTTATTGAGACTGATCAGTGTTGTTAAACAAATCAAAATGAACCGCAGCGATCGCGTGAACTTGCTTAAAACTTACGAGAAATTTCAATTGGACTTTTTAATAGTTATTATGATGTTTCTTTTTGTTTTATACTGTTATATATATTAAATATAATTTTGCGCCATAATAATAGATAATATTAAATAAGTCAAAATCAACTATCGATTATGTCATCAATGAAGTTCGATAACAAAGATAATGACATAATTGTCAAACAACCATCACCATTTTTTGTGAATATTACTTCATTTTTCCAAAGTGAAAAAGGGTGCTTTCCATCCTTCCTAGAATATGAGTCAAGTTCTGTGATGTGGTGGATTGTCTTTATTTTCTAGCCAAATTGCTCTCAGCAACTTGAACAATTGCTAAATGTCTAGAAAATTGAGACCTCTTATTATAGCCAAAACAAGCTCAATGTTCAAGTGCGATGAAACGGTATTGATAGGACATGATAAAGCCCTCTTGCCCTGGGTAGAACGAAATAAAGTCAAGTAAAAAAGACTCAGTGGAGACTGCACGAAACCGGGATACTCAGTGTATTAATATCGCTTATCGAATTAAGCAATACAAATAAACAATACAAATATTATAAATTAATATTGGTAATATTGAATATTAGAGATGCCTCTAACAAAAATCGAAGAGTGTTGTTATTCAAATTAGGTCAAAAAAGAACAACAAACTTGGTTGTTTATGCCAACATTCTATTACGTAGTGTCGTTACGGACTCTTTCTGTTTGTTACAAAGACCGACACTAAATTATTATACCCTTACATTCTTTTGGTACTGAGTATTATCACATTAGAAACACACGTCGACAAGGCAAAGAAGTCTCCAACTCTGGTCTTGTAATAAATGATCAATGTAATAGACTTATGTGAGAAAAAACTATTTGGCGTTAAAGAGCATACGGTTCTTATCTGCTGGCCAGCATCATGAGAGGTGTGGTCTGTTTTTTAGGCAAATTTCGATTGTGTGGATTAGATTAGAAGGCGGTGTGGCTAAGGGACATGTGTGTGCGTGGATAACATTATAAGGGTGAAAATAAAAATATTAACACTAAACCAACAAGCACACCCCAATCAAAGAAAATTCGAAGACGAAACCCAACCATTTGCCTCATGTCATTTGGGAGCACATACATTAGCATCAGTAGTGGTTTGATTTGCTAGGGGTTTCTTTTTTGTTTTAGCATACTTGGTTTCGGGAAGCTGTTGCCATTTAAATTGAGTAATCACTTGTGGCAAAAGTTTGGCTGTTCTTGCTGGATGATTGAGTTGGCAAGAAAAACAGAACAGAATTTGTGTGTGGCCAGCGAAAATGTTGTATTTAGAATACTAGTATTATAGAATTTGTCTAATAGTAGGTGCTCCATAATTGACATTTTTATGTCATGTGCCTATTAACGTACTAATATAGCATTTATTTTCAATATTCTTCTTCCGTTCAATAAAAAATCAATTTCTTGTGATGTTTTTTAATGTCGTAATATCGCAATCGAGAGCTTTTGACAAAAGCGTTTTTGCTTTTCGATTCGTTCTGAATTCCAACATGCGATGTTATTTCAACAAAAAGTATAGAAAATGTGATTTCTGCCGTACCTATTGCACAATTACCATGGCACAGTCTCAATAAAAAATATATATTCAACCAGTTTTAACTGCTGAATTAAAATTATTAAAATATTCAACAATTCGATGTTGAAATGCTGGATGCTGAAAATCAAATTACTGCAGGGTTTGTTTCCAAAGGAGCATTAACATTTCCAATTGTTCACTTGCAGTTCCAGTGCATATTCATCGATGTCAATGATGGCGTTTGATTGATCATAGAAATACTGTGCAACATCATGGGGCATGACAACCGTTTGTGTTCGGATAAGTGAACGGTGCCATTGGCTAGCTTGGGGAAGAAGAGAAGGACAATGCCCACCCAAATGCAACTGATTGGCTAATGAAAAAGATGCACATATTTAACCATCACATTTTCTTGGGTGGAGCTGGTCAATGAATCGCGATCTCCGAGTGGACTATTTGCATTATGTTCAATGAAAAGTATATATTATGTTTCCAGCTTAAATGATCGTCAAAATTGCTGCAACCTTAATCCAAAGCAAAACAAATACATTCCTATAATTCAAAAACATATTATGATGTAAAATCATTCTAAATAAAATAATTTTATTTAGTTGTGTAGTTATGCTGGTTATTTACAAAATTATAAAATCTACGAGATCTTGATTATCAGATATCGAACTCTATGCTTAAAAAAGTATTTAAAAGTGACTTCTGCTGCATCTATTAGACAAATACCATGATTTCTTACTGTTTACCTGTTTCAATAACTCACTTAAGAGCGTCAAAATTTGCTGTCTAATCCCCCAGTGCATGTAGATCGCCAGGCTGCAAATCAAGTGCATTACTTGTCGAAATCGATTCCTATCCCGGGAACCCATTTTACTTTACTTGAACAGTCCCTAGTCGGTTGCCAATAACAATACAAATGCCAATGCCAATTCCAATCCCTATTCCAATCGACCAATTATGAAGCATGAGCTGGTGAAATTTTGAACGCACGAATGACTTTACCAAAAAGGATTAAAGCCAGCAAATTAACGGGGCAGAGCACTCATAATTGCGCCGTCTGAGTGCTGTTTTTTTAAGCCACCCACACAGATAGGGCCTTTTTCATTCCTTTGGGTTAAATAAATACTTTAACGTTGCAGTATATAGAAGCGAGGTTACTTGCAATATTTAAGAAAATGCGAGAACGACAGCATCTTGGGACTAGCATTGTTTGTTCTAATTAAACGGGCAGGCGTGGAAAATGCAACGTCATAAGAAATGGCCGACGTTTAGGGCCCAACATACATACATTGTACCCTATAGGTAGCCGAGTTATGCAGTTCTATTCGCATATTTTTTGCATAATGCGTTGCAATGGCATTATGCAAAAATATTTGCCCATTGTTTGGTTGTCAGCAAGGATAAGGGAACAGCATGGAGAATGCTCGAAGATTTGCAACTTCTTCGGGGCCAAACACAATGCAACAGAGGCTCGACCCGTGACCACCATTGCTTTGCATACGGTTCGCCAATGTCCGATCTCCTGCAGCGTGTGAACGTGTCTCTGTCCTGCGGAGTGGTCCTACTTATGCATTTTGCGTTTTATGTCCTACTTTAAATGAAACTTTTTAATTTTTCCGATTTTGAAGAATGTTTTTTAAATGTCCTGGGTCGCTAGCAAGGTCAAGTGGTGGAAATGAGAGAAGAACTTGGGTATTTTTTTTTAACTATTTTGCATAGGTAGGCATAATATTTTGATCTTTTCAATGTGATTATATTGAATATGTTGTCCTTGACTTTTGGGGTCAACTGGGGAATTAGCGCAACGTGTGAACAAAAAAAAAAAAAACAGTGAAATTTATGTGAAATTTAATTAAAAATATATTTAAAAGAATCTAGAAATGTAATCAGATCATAAGATTTTATATTGTCCTTACCATATATTTTTTACTACCTTGAAATATGCACATTTAAAATACAAAATTATTGAATACTATTTGAATTTAATAAAACTAGTAGTATTAAATAGTAGTTTATTGCAATGTATTTATTATTATGTGTCAAAAACTGCAATAGGCTATGTTGTTTGCATATACATATATGATACACATTCCGTTTTCTATGTTTTGAATCTATTAGCTTTCCATCATAGTGAAAATATTTAACCAATCATTCTGCATATGCATTTTCATAATTTTGCATTTTAGTACCATCGGATTGTCCTTTGATGATTCCTTTTTTTTGCATAACGTGCAACCCCCTTTTGTTGCCTTTCAGTGCTTGGCAGCTTGCCAGATTGCCATAAATAACAGACAGTAGCAAGGAGTAGGGGTCGCCCCTTTTTATTTTGCATTTTTGATATGAAAATGGGAAATGTATGTGAAATGGAATGGAAGTGGAAAAACATGCAAATGGCGCGCGAAAACTGCACACAAAGGCAAACGGTAGACGAAAAGCATTGTTTGACCAAAGCGCCAGTCTCTCACATACAAATACATATGCATATACTCAGGCACAAAAAGGATATGCAAGGATATGCATGCTGCATGCATGCAATCAGTCACAAAAATGCCGGCTTTTGTTTGCGGCCTGAATGAAGTCCAAGGGAGAAAATCATCATCAACAACAGAAACAGGAACAGCAAGAGAAACAGAAACAGGGGCAGTTTGGGCTTGGGTTTGGGGTCATCGTGAGGTCAGCAACGGGATTTTCATGCCATTGTTGACAAGGGATGCAACACACATATACATACACACATGCACACACACACATGCGACTATATGTATAATTTTTGCCCGTTTCTTTCTATTTTAAGGAATTTTTCACAAATTTTTTGGTGTTTAGAATTTTGTATTGGATTTTTTAAACATTTTTTTTATCTGTTTTCATGCAAAGCATCAGTATCAATGGGATGAGGTTAAGGATGCTGCTTGGCAGGCACGCGACATGTTGCACTCAGAACACGGAGCAAGGAGCCAGCCTGGGCACGCGTTGCAACCATTTTTTCTGTGGTTCAAATGGACCGCCCTCAAAACGCTTGTTTTTTCAACATTTTTTCTTTTAATCGGATCTGCATATGTTCTGTAAATTGATATGACACGTCCTGACTTGATGTGGCCTAGCCTTCTCGCTACTGCCGTCGCATTACACCGCATATGTGAGCATAATTTTCTTATGGCGAACACGCGCCATTTTCACCGTTTAACCCCAATAGCCGAGGGCTGCAGCTTAAGACAAACGGGGTGGGTGTATGGCAAAGGGGTGGCATGTGACTCGTATGCATATGGGTAAGGGTTGATCACAACTTACACATTCTATCTCTATATGCTATACTATATACAGTTTGTCATGCATATCAAATTGTTAGTCTCGTTGAGGGGTTTGCACATTCAATCCCTTTGGCAGCCATTGACATAACTCGCATTGTTGGTATGCTCATCCCGTGCTTGCCTGGCCATCGTTACGATGGTCATGGCACATTAATTGCACTTTTATGCCGTAATTTTTATTGATTTCTACTCTGCAGATTGCAACTAATGATTCCCTTTTGCATAATATTAATATGAAATGGCCGCTGATATGAGAAAAATAAGGGAAAACTTCATTTGTTATTCTGAGTTCAATTATTTCAGCTAGAATCAGTTAGAGCTGTACCTAAACTCTTATAGGGAGTGCTATTCAGAAATGGGGCTTTAGCCATAAGGAAATTTAATGTATTTTCTAAATCATTTGGGACAGTAGATTAGTTTGATGCAGGAAGAATTAATTATATTATATTTCACTAATAATTCCATAGATATAGATATCAATTCTCGTGCTAAAAATTGCATTTCTTAAAAGTAAGAACTTCGTCTTGGGAAATACATTATCCCTGTTAAAAATTACCCCACACAGTTTTCATATTCAAAATCTGTCAAATCAAACAAACCCATAAGTATTCTCTTGATATTCTCCCATAGAATATTGCGTGTTCTATTTGTCGTTTGCATGATGCGACGTATTTCTTACTACAACCAGCTGTACCTCTGTTATCGTTATGCCAATCCCCTATCCTGAGTCATGTCCTGCTGCAACAACTTCGTCAATGTCTTCACCATACAATGGCAAGATTTTCAAGGATTTCTTTTATGACATTTCGTAAGATTTCTAACGGTCATTTGACCAGATCTGACTGAGTTGCACGTCAAATAAATATGATTGTTACTCGCAAGGGGTTGGTTATTTTCCTGCTTCCTGTTAACAATCAGCGCCATCATCATTATTATCATTCATTATACTTATGCAAAAACAATTTGATAACTTTTTCTTTTGATAATAATTTTCGATGAATTTCTATTTCGAATGATTTGCAACTCAAATAAAAGTCTAAAAGTCTTTAATCTTCTTACGCAACTAAACAATTAGTCTTGATACAACTGATCGCCCATAAAAGTGCCCATAAAAACTATCAATATTTCATACATCATAAAATAAAAAGAAGCAACTAAAGGGAGAGACAATGTAATAAAATTGCTAAAAATATCAAAACAAAGTAAAAACGAGTGGTTTTTTAAAAGAGCAATCCGATAACTGCGAGCTGCAAAGCACGCGACAGAAGCGAGCGAAGCGGATGAAGCTGATGATGATAATGTGGCCAAGAAGAGAGAACCCCTCCGAAAAAAAGATGCTGCAACCAAGACCCCGAGACACGCAAGCAAAGCCTATAAAAAATCCTATTAAAAAGACGCACACACCAAAAATACGAAATACAAACAAGCATCGACCAACAACCAACAGGCGGATCGATGGCGCGGCACAAGCGCATTAAAAGCAGATTTACCTATAAAAAAAGGTAGACCGAGGGACTGGAGAGCTGGCCAAATTGATAGGGAAAGCAAAAGGAGACAACGATGACAAGGAGAGAAGCCTGATGCCTGGCACGAGAGCTGCATCTTTCTTTTTTTAAGGGGGGAACATAAAAAGTGAATGCTCTGCCAAGGGTAGAGACAGCATCACATCAGCACACGACTAGGATCCTTCCTGACTAGCTCCTTGAGA
The DNA here is from genome assembly GCA_018150935.1 of Drosophila pruinosa. NCBI lineage: Eukaryota > Metazoa > Arthropoda > Insecta > Diptera > Drosophilidae > Drosophila > Drosophila pruinosa. Next base: position 44,206,721 of record JAECWR010000199.1, read on the forward strand.
CTCATTTGCTTGCATACCTGGGCGGCTGTTCATCTTGCTGCACTTCAAGCACGCGTCGACATTTTTTGTCTTTCTGTTTTTTTTTTAAGACACAGCTGCCTTGCAACTCCCAGTGGCAGCATCCCCGAGACGTCGCAACCGGGAGGCAACATTTTAAAGTGTTCATTAGTCGCACATTTACATATCCAAATTGTCTGCGTGCCATTGGGTGAAGCGACGGGAACAACTCGTGTCTTGCGTCTTTTAATTGCTGTCAGTTTTTCGGGATCGGCATCGGGATCGCAAAGAAGAAAGGAATGGGGAAGTGGCAGTAGGAGGGCCGGGGGAAGGCAGTATGGGGTACTACTTGTGTTACTGGGGGAATTAATGTGTTGCACACTTCGTTTGACATTCGAGTGCAACCGCCACGACCACGACCACAACCCCAACAAGGGGGAGAGGGGTTCCAGTTTTGTCTTCTCTCCTGTCCTAGTCTGTCTCTCCTTGAATAAGTATTCTCTGTTTTCATTGTCAACTTTTTCCTCTGATGTTTGATTTGTCATTTGATCGCCAACACAGTTGCCAGCCGCACGATTAAAAAATTAAGTTTCCTCCTGCCCAGTATTTTCCCCCAAAAAGTGTCGTCATTGTTTTTCATAGAGTTCGCTGACTTCTGCCTTCTGCCAGGCTGCAGCATGTGGTTTGATGAGTGGGGCCACGTGCCACAATTGCCGCCTTTGGAGTTCTGGAGGAATGAGTGCAATACAATGTTGACAAATGCTTACATTTTAGCAGCGCTATCTTAGCTAGCTTATTTTCCGCCACTCGATTGAAACACTAAATTTAGTTGCATGATGTATTATATATAAATTTTTTTTTTTTTTTTTTTAATACGTTGCTTTATTTATTGAATCTTCTCGTCATGAGACTAACAATAAGTTTAAAAATCTTAAAGATAAACTTAACTAACAGTCACTATTGCAACTTATATGAGTTTTTTGGGGCCCTAATATTTAACCTTGGGTTGGCATATCAATACGACGAAGCCTAGTTCGACTAGATAGTCGTGTTAAGTCCCTTACAAGGCTGTTCTGATGGGCATATAATTTGCTGCGATATTTTTCAATTTGTTGGGCTATTTCATCTCTGACCGGTGCGCCGCTGATGGATCTCAGGATCTTTGATTGGGCTCTTTGAATGACTTCTACACTGCTGATACTGGTGTTGCCGTATTCACGTATTATGTACATATATGCATAGTATTTTTTCCATGTTCCAAAAAAGAAACAATTTTAAAACATTCTGGTAGAATTGGTAATATTTGTGTTTACATTTTGACAAAATTTTTTACGAAGAAACTAATTTTCAATATAAATAAAAATATATCAAGAGCATTTAGAGTTACAATCTGCAATCTGTGAGACTTTATTCTACTTTCGTTTTATCTATAAAAATACTATTTAACATACTCCAATAGTGGATAGTGCCTGCTGTGCTGGGAGCTCTCACTTTTTCTTTCATTCGAAAAGCAACTCTTAACAACTTTTCACTCGAATTCGGTGACGAATTGTGCCAACACACGCTATGGCAGCCCTCATATGGTACTTGGTATTGGAATCGGAGTGGCAATAGGCATTGGAATGGCTTCATAGGTAGGGTCGTGGACTCTCTAGGCATGGGGTGTTCTCTCGTCCTCAAATGCTCGTTTTTCTATAGTTTCTTCACAAAAAATTGTTTAAATGCAACGCACACACAAAAACAGTTTTAAAAATTGTTGTTGCTATTGTTGCGTCAGCGAGAGGTCCTTTGTGTATTATCCTTTGTATGCGGCACAGCCAGTTGGTTTCTCCCTCTCTCTCTCTTACTGTGTGAGCACGAGGCCAAAGGTTATCTAGGCGACACATAGCGGCAAGGAGCCGTCACGAAGCCGCACAGCTGCCGCCATTTGCTGCATCTTCGTCTCCTGACTGGCGCGCATTTCCAACCATACCGTATAATACTCTTACTCTTACTCTTACTCTTACTCTTACTCAACAGGGCTGGAACACATAGAGCCCCCAATTTGTGCTCCAAGCTGCAGAAAAATAAAATTGAAAGTGCCTCGTAATCGGTTGGGCAAAAAAAAAAAGAAAAAGCGAAAATCATGATATGTTTGTTGGGTTACGCAATGGAATTTGTTTGCTGCGCTGGCTGCTCATTAAAACTGTCAGTCGGTAGCGTATAGTACATCAAATGGGAATGCTAAATTCGATTCAGGTTCAGGTTCCGTGTCCGTGTCTGCTTGGTATCCTTTTTGGCAAAACTGTGGCTGTTCATTTTTGGCGGCATTTGTAGGTCACTCGCTGACCTACTACACACTGACCAGCTGTTCTGTATGCCACTTTGCTTGGGTGCTCGGGGGTTGCTCAAAGGATACGCTGGTCATGCGAAAAAGGTAGCCGACTGACCATCGCCTGTTGTGCGTGTGTCCTGTCAGTGGGCAAACGCATTTTCAAGTCATCTAATTGCGTCTGCTGTCTGCTGGTCAAGGGGTTGCTCAAGACTTACATAAAAGGTTTCGCTACGATTATATATACTAACATATATCTGAGCATATACATATGTATGTATGTATGTAGTAGAGGTATGTATGTACAGTTCGTAAATGGGCTTATGTAATAACCACCCGCTCAGCAAATCCTCCCTTGCCATATCAGCACCCGCAAGTTTTGTGGCATCAAAAATTAACGCATTTTCTCTTGGAAAATCAATGAAATTTTCATTTTTGTTGTTGTTGCTCCTCAAATCCTTTCGTTGCGCGCGTGCCCAGTTATGCTGGGACAAAGACAACTCAACCCTACAATCAGCCACGCACGAGCTGACAGACAGCCCAACAAAATCCCTGAGTCTTTTGTGCGCCTGTCGTTGCCTAGTTTTATTTTTTTATTTTTATTTTTTGTATCAATTTGCAATTTTTTTTACCCATTTTGAAGTTGATTTCCGCAAACTCGTCCTTGTCTCAATGGTGGTGGTGGTGGTGTTGATGGTGATGGTACTTTTGCTGCCCCTGCTGTTGCCGCTGCACGTTGATTAAACCCCTCACTTTAATGAAGGGGCGCGGTCGGGCGGCTCAGTTGTGATTTGAACTACTTTACCAAGCGTGACATGAAATGCGAATTTTAGCTCACAATTTTTGTTGCCAAATTGTCGAATTTTACAAATTTTTTAACGATTTTTTGTTTGCATCTGTGACAGCGAAAAGGGTGCGCGTGTCGTTTATGTGTCACACTTGATTATTGGGCCACCCCTAACGACATGAGTTTATAGCGCGAAAGGTGTTTACAGACGGGTTTAAAGTATCAATAGGGTTATATATTCACTGCAGCTCGAAAATTGTATTTTCAAACTGAATTTTAAAAATATATTAATCTTTTTCGGTTTTTTTTGTGTTTGACATTTAAGCTAGATTCGCAAATAAATATGTATGAAAGCGCGCTGATCTATTCTTTGATCTTAGTGAAAATGTTCAGAAATAAGTCGGAAAATTGTTCATCTTTGTTGATTAATCTATTCAGCATGCTCTTAACTATTTAAATATAGTTTTTCTTTTAATGCATAATTTACAAACATAACAATTACAATTGGAACAGATCAAGTAAGATTTTTGAATTTATATTTACGAATATAACATTTACATACGAGTATAGTATGTATTTGAACATCAATGATATGGACTACAGAGTTTTTGTGTTTTTCTTGAAAAGTTCAATGATTTTTACGATTTCTATTCCCATTAAAATACCAACATAAAATCATTATTATTTTATGTGAACAAAGCCATAGAAGGCCTTTTTCTCTAGTCTCAAGTATTATGTTTTGTGGTGGGGTGTGTTGGAGAACAACTTGTCAACGTCTCCGAAGGATAACAATACGTTGCAAGCTGAAGGATGCGCAGCGAGGCGAAATAAAATTAATTTACAAGTGGAGAAAAAATTAACAAAAATAAGCAGCAGAAAGCAAAACACTTTTTCATTTACTCGAGCCCCACTTGAGCACTTTACCCGGCCGCCGGCCGTAAGAGCTATGCCCCCACCCCGCGACCCCCTCTCCGATGCCACCCTCTCACTCTGGCGTTAGCCGCAAATCTGCAGGACAGCCAGTTGCTGCCCCTTTGTAAAAAATTAGATTCATTTGTGCGCGCTTGCTTTATTATTTAAATTCTTGCGTTATTTTTCTAAATTTTCGTCCTGCCATTCGTTGTGCTGTCGTTGTTGCTGTTCTACGAGTGCTGAACAGAAGAATAAAAAAAGTGGCGGAATTTTAATGGAAAATGCCGCCAAAGTAGAAAAAAATGTTTAAGCAAACAAAAGACTTGGAACTGGGAGGCTGTTTAAGCTGCTTTCAACTCGAAGGACACACGCTGAAAGGATGTGCCGGACGCAGCCGCGTAAATTGAAAGCCATGCGGCAATGGTGCTATCTGCCACGAGTCTAAGTACGAGAACGAGTACGAGTCCGAGTCCAAGTCGTAGTCTGAGTCTGAGTCCGGCCGGTGTCGTTGTCGCTCCCGGATTTCTCTTCCTCTGCACTGAGCTGGGGCACATGACATGAATGCCCGGCGGCTCATTTCGAGTGAAAAATGAGCAAAAAATGAAATGAAACAATGGACGAGCGTTGGCGGGACAGAGATAGAGACGGAGATGAAGATGGTGTTGGTCACGGTGATGGAAAAGGAGACCCAGTAAGGGCCGCCAACACGTTAAGATCCAGCGAGAAAGAAAATCGTGGCCAATTTTAATTTTTCTTTCTCGCTGCTTACATTTCTAATGGGCATTTTTCGGTGGGTTAATGTGCTGTTAGGGTAAAAGTAAAAAAGAAGCCAGCCACCAGGCTGGTGGAGGAGTCGCATTGCATGAAAATGGCATTATGGCTCGGCAAATGACGGGTGCGGTGGGTCCTGCCTCATTTCTAGCATTTACACGGCAACTCCGCAGCTCCCTGGCAACCATCTCTCCCTCTCGCCCAACTGATGAATAATGACAACGCACAAAAAGTGAACTTTCATGCTGGCTCCAGTGGTTGGGCGGCGTCCTGGATAGCGGCCCCTTGGACGCTCATCCTTGTACAGTGTACTTAAAAATGCGCAAATACGACGCCTTTGCTTACACTGTGCTCTAGATTTACATAGCAGATTAATGTTTGGCACCACGCGTCTAGGGCGAGGGCGTTGTGGATGCCAGAGAACTGATATTGGACTCACGATGAAAAGATTAAAAAAAGGTGAGAAACTTAACTGTGATGCTACTCGGAAGGTATGATCTGTTTTAGGCATTGACAGTATAAGCAAATTTAACTTATCGAACAATCTTAATTTTCAAAATGAATAAACATATCGATAGCTTTTACGAGCACTGGAACTGATTCAAAAAGACTCAAGTAATACGATATGTATTGCTAAATGATATTTTGTAGGACATGATACGTGAAATGATATGATAATTTCAAAATTTCACTTATCGATAACTATCAAAAAAGGTCACTTTTGCAAAAGAAATGTATTTCACTCTATGATTGCGATTTAGATGATCAATAATAGTTTATTTGCTTCGCTTAAATTGAATACTAGTTATTCTGGCTAATTGTTTCACCAATCGTAAAATAAGCTTTAATGTGATACCGAAATACAGCATCCCACACAGCTAAGACTTGTAGTTGACATCCTTTTTGTTGTCTTCCAGCTCCCAATTCTCCCATCCTTGTGACCTCCGCCAACTGCTAATGAAAAAGATTTGAGCGGAGAGACGCACTCAAAAATTAAATTAAATAAAGGCTTTTGTACACAGGCAGTGAGGCGTAGTTGAGGCACAAAGCCACGCCCACACCGTAGGTCTCCGCCTGCTTTGGCGTAAACTGCCCACGCCTGCCTTAACCTAAGTACGAGCTGTGCACGAGTTTTGGCAAAAGTTTGTTTTGCATTTTGGGTCTCCAAAACAAAACAAAAGAAAACCACGAGGAGCGCGAATAGCGGGGCATAGGACGAAGGACGAGTGACAACCTTATCGCAGCAGTTACGATGGCAGCTACAACAAAGCCAGTTGCCAAGGACAATAGAGAGCGAGTCACAGGACAACTGGTCACTGCCCGCCTTGTCCAATGGCTCTTAGCAAATATTTTTAATTTTTTTTCTTTCGCTTTTTTTCGTTTTTTTTTCTTTTTTTTTGCATATTTTGCTTTTAATTTCCAGAGCGCAAATTACGCTCGTGTGCCCTAAATATTAAAGGAGGCTTCTCAAAAGCTGGGAAAAACGAAAAGTTGTCATCTTGCTGGGCTACTTGCTTCTCATTTTTAGTTATCCTTTTGGCCATTTTGCATGGCCAATGACGGACCAGGACATTATCTGTTCGCCGTGTCCTTTCATTCGCTGTGGCCATTATCGCTCTGCCAGCTCCTTGTTTATTCAGCGGCCTTCGCTTGGCTACGTTTTTAATTAGCCGCCAACCATTTGTAAATACCCTTCCAGAGGGTTAATATGATTTCTTAACAACTTGTAGACTATATTAATGAAAGGAAAGAATATAAAACAAATCGACTGACAGCCCAAAGCCGCTAGTTGCTCTGGCTACCACTTTTCTACAATAGAATTTAATTTAAAGTTACAATGAATTAATAAAAATAATAAATAAATAATACTTCGAGTATTTTTAAGAAAAGTGTATGAAAATGCATATTTCTTAAAGTATTGTGTATTGCTGTCATGAATTGTAAGCTTTGCTTTAAATTAAAAGTAAGTTGTAATGAAACTCTACTTTCAATTTCTAAGGTATTCAGAGTTCGGTATATCAAGTCCTGTGCTCTTTCTTATTTATATCTATTTCGGTATTTGAGTTTTCGTTTCGCTTATTGTATTGCAATGATGATGGGTAAGGCTGCGGGCCGTTCACACAAGTGTCCATTGTCCTGTCATTTGCATAGCAAACATTATTGTCCTTCTGCTGCTGTTGTCCACGTTTTGCTGTCATCGTTTGTCTTAGTTTTTAATTATCACACGCCGCTGACACAGGAAAATTCAGTTATGAGAAATTTTCACATGAGTTCACTTGAGCGAAGCAAATTATTCAACGTCTTGGGATATAATTGTTTGACAGGTGTGAGTCGCTTTTGGCTTGCTAAGTTCTCAGTTAATCAACACTGGCCTGGTCTGCTCAACAACACTTCAGAATGTGTTTGCTGTCTCGTAAAACCCTTCCATTAAACACATTATGTGTGCATCAAATTAGCCAGCAATTAGCGGTGTCATCAACGGCAACACCAAACAACCAAACAACCAAACCTTCAAACAAGCAACCCTTTATACCCCGCCGCATCCCTTCCAAATGCAAGGTTTACCCCTTTGGCCACGATGCGTTTAATAAGCCATTAAGTGCTGCTCATGCGCTTGCGCATAGCGAAAGGGTTTGGCACGAAGGACCCTCCAAAAGGGGTTGACTCTGACAACTTCATCGCATCAACATCAACAACGACATCGCCAACAAAGTGAAGTTAAGTGGCATATCCACAAAAAGGGGTTTAGTTACACTTTGATAAAGATTTTGCTTTGGTTATTATGACATTTTGTTGACCAGATGCAATTTACTGTTTGCAGTTTTATGGCAATGCCACGCCCACACCCTCGTGTTTCCTCTCATCTTGGAATTCCAGCAAATTGCGCAACGTTTTACCTTAAAAAAGAAAGAGAATAATGAAAAGGCGCATAAAAAAGAAAAACAATTTCTTAGAATCCTTTTGGGCTGACAACAGACAATGGAAGGCAGTCGAACAAAAAAGGCACACAATGAAGCAAATCCTTTAATTTGTTGTTATCCTTTTGAAGAAACGTGAGTCGTTAATATCTACCTTTTGCTTTATAAGCAGTCCATTTGCTCCGCTCTACGTTTGCGAGCGTCCTGCCGTGTAGTCCAAAGCTGCTCGTCCAATTTATGCGACTCTCACACCAAACTGACAATATCTCAAGTTGAGCTACTGCCTCATGTGGTTGAGGCGTTATCGTAATCGTAAATTCCAATTTTGACCAGGGTCAAGGCTAAGAGGGGTCAAAAGGTGCCACCAAAGAGGTGAGCCTAGCTCATACGGAAGTCTTGCAGGTGTGCAGTCTTATCAAGCTAGTCAGATCTGTAACAAAACTAGGGCGCTTGTTTAACCCTTGGGGTTTTCCCTGCTTGGCCAACTTTTCACATTTTAATTGCTTAATTGATTGCTACGAACTCGGTCAGATATTTAGGTTAACTAGGCATTTACATAAAGGATCCGATTGAAGATAAATAGACTGTAGTTTACTTTGTGAGGTCAGTTTTTATTTTTTAGACCCACCATTAATAATTAGGCTAAGAAATTGTGGAACTTTCCTTTGAGGTCACTTCTTCATATAGCAGTATTTTGTTACCAATTCTCTTCCATTTGTTATATTCTAGGTATATCAACACTTTCTTGTCTTTATTCAGTTACAAAATGGTTTTCATGGCAGAAATGTTGTGACATTTTCTTTTACTTTTCCAAGTTCAATATGCGCTAGGTTCAGAGCCAAAACCAATTGCCAAGCAACTCTTAAATCCATTTTAACTGAAGTATTTCACCAACTGATTGCAGTTTTGTGGAAGCAAAATTGAAAAAAACCGTTGACAGACTCGGCTCCCACTCGGCTTTAGCTCGACTCACAACAACAAAAAGCAAATGAACAAATGAAAATGGCAAAAAGAAGCGCAAAAGGCGAAAAGTTTTTCTTTTTTTTTCTCGTTTAGAAATCTATTTGGATGATGCTGGAGCCATCTAACAATCTGGCAGGCTTATCCCACGAACTGGAGGTACAAAATGGGCCTACGCCCTGGACTTCCTGTGGGCTGTTGTGTCCTTTAACTGTAAACAAACATAGCAAAGCTGCAAATATTAAAAAAAAAGGAAAACGAAGAAGAAAAGGAAGAAAATGCTTTGCAAAAGGTTCATCAATGTGCACAAAGATTGGCAGCGGGCAGGAGTCGGAGTAGGAGGTGGGGCAGTATCAGGATCTGTAGGAGAAAAAGCGGCCTAAAATGAAAAATAAATAAACCAACTTGAAAGTTGACAGGCAACCAAAATTCGAACCCGAGCCTGGCACACTCCCCCCCTCACAGGCTTTCAGCTAGCCCAAAAAAGAGTCCATTTAGATGTGTTGTTGCTCTTGTTGTTGTTATTTTAGTCGTTGTCGTTGTCTGCTTTTGACAAACAAATCCTTGGGCTGTGAATCCTTCGTTGTGCGTGGTTACGCTCGCCAGGACAACGGCCCCATGGGCCGCCACTTTGGCTCGTAGTTTTTCCTAGTTCGATGGTTACCCGGCTGGTCTGTCCACTGGCCTAGAAAATTGAAATGTTTTCCTTCGACGATGTTGCCGTTGGCCAAAAAATGCAAGAGCCGAAGTAGATTTCATCAACGCGTGTCCGACACTACTCACAAACATACACACACTCTTATTTGCAGGCACACACGTGCGTCCTGTAGGTGTTGCCCCCGCTTTAAAGGAGGCTGTGCAGCTGCCGACGATTTTCCTCAGTGTAAACCAATTTTGCTATCAATAAAAGCGAAGGTTTTTGAATTGAATTGAATTCAGTTCAGTTCAGTTTTCCCTTTTCAAGGACGCGCCAAGACGAGCGGGGGCGTGACAAAGGCCACTAATTGTGCTCCTTCTTCTGCAGGACGAGAGGAAAGCGAAAGCCGCTCTGCAGTTCTCTTATGACCTAAGCCGGAAGAATGTAATTAGAGCAGGGGCCGGCATACTACATTAGAGGACTGTTTCAGCAGTTTAAGATATGGGGCGTGGCACGTGTGCAGCGGCAGTGTCTAACGTATGCAACATGAATGAGTCCCAAAATGCAATTAAAATAAACGAGTTTATGCGGAATAAAGGAAGGAGGCATCGAGAGTTTTGAGCTATTATATTCGAGTATATGGGAATCTCAGATCATAGCAGAAGTCAGATTAGAAAGCGCATGAGAATATTATAATAATAATAATAATAATTTGCATTATTTGCCGAAATGTACATTTTGCTTAAAGCTAGCTTTACATTTAGGAGTCAGAGTTTAGATATAGCTGAGATATAATTTATGAATTATATTTAATTTATTGTTATATTTTATTTTTATTAAATAACTAAGGAAAAGAATATTATAAAATATGCAGATACATTTATAAATCATTCTATGTGATTTTACTCTTTTCTCTATAAAGCTGAAACCTTATTCAAAAAGGTGTCATTAAGTTTTTTAAAGTTGGTTAAGTATATTAGATAGAGATTAATTACTTCTACTACTTTTTTGCTGCTAACATTCTTATTGTAGATTGTAAATACTATATTTCTTATATTGGGACAATATATGTATGCGAGTACATACGGTATATGTTTTTCGAAACGTTTACGATAGTTTCGGGTTATGGAATTTTATACATTATTTGATTTATTCAGCTCCATTTAGCAATTCCGCATAACTCCATTGAAGACTCGCTATGTTCCCTACCGTGGCTCTGTATTCTGACCGCTCTACATTAATCACTTTGCTTTGTATTTCAATTAGACGAGCTCAAAACAAAGCGCACGTCTTGGAAGAATGCATAGCACCCTGGGGAGTTAACAAAACGGGGGCATTTGCAGATACAGCTACAACTATATGCTATTTCAACGATCGAAACTCTTTCGGCCACTATTAATCAAACTGGCAGCCAACGGGGTCAGTTGGCAAAGAATTAGAATTGTAACAAATTGTTGGCTAGGTGCACTTATCAGACTCGAGGCTCACTTGAAGGGTCCTACACGCAGCGGGTGATGCACGACGGGCACTGAGCTGTAACATGAATGTGTAAGATGACCTGGAGATGGACATCAACTATACTACTATATTGTACATGCCGTGGCATGTGGATGACCCGTTTTGCTATTTATCTTATCAGCGACTTGGTCAAGTTGGCAAAAGTCGATTTCCTGGAAATAGTTTAGAGTTTGCGATCGCGCCGCAAAATGTTTTGGGTAATTTTAACAAATGAAGTAAAAATGTTCTTGTTTGGTTGTCTTGTAGTTTGGTTTTGTTGTTCGGCTTACACCTGCCGTCGATCAACATTGTCGAGCTCGTCGGCATTTCGGAAAGGCTCCACTGACAGTGATGGCGACGATGACTGACGAGTGCCTTTTGATAAGATTAGTTCGGCTTAGCCTGAAGCAGCTGCAGTTGCCACGCGCAGGTAGCAATGTGAGTCTCCTAAGTCTATAATCGATCATAAGTTCTTAATTGCTACTAATATGACACGAGCACTAAGTGTCGGACATTGTTTGGTAAAAGAATTGAAAGTGAATAGTGAGTTTTTACTCTCGATATGGGCTAGGACAATAAGCTTTGAGTCCCACATCTAGTAGACATTTCGATCCGTTAAGTAAGTATGTACTTATTTAATTTTACTCATTGAAAACTATATGTTAAGAATATATGTTAAAGTGAGTTATTCATCAGTGAATAATTATTATTACTTCTTTAAAACTAGTATATGTTAAGAAAATATATATATACAGTAAGTGAAAATTGAAATTCACAAAAGTCACCAATACACTGTTTGAATATTTTCCAAATTTTTATTTTCCTATTTAAAGCGAATTCTATCAATCATAACTCATTCATCAGTTTTTATCGCTTACTTTAATCTGTCAACAACTCATGCAACTATCATCTTTGTATATCTTGCCACAGTCTCACACAGCCAAGTTAACTGTCTACTCTCTTCCCGATGATATCTAAACCCCTTAGCTCGCTTTGAGTTGTGTTCAGCCAACGATAATATCAAAACGATTGAGATGCCTTATTTATACCGTCAATAGACGAAAGGGAAGCCAATCAGAAGGAAAGGAAAATAAAGGGTACATGAGAAATGTCAACAATGGCGCCTAAAATGTTTGACAGCGGTGGAAACCGTTAGATACTCGTAACAGTAGTCGTCCTCGCTTCTTCCTCTTTTTCTTTATCCATATCTGGCAATTTTACGTTTCAATGGAATTTCGATTATGGGCCTGAGCCAATTTACAAAAGCCACGATTGAGACATTTCTGACAGGACGCAGGACAAAACGGTTATTACCAATCCCAAACGCAATCCTTCGCATCCCATTTATCCCCACACACATACAGGCGCACACGCACACACACACTAACTAAAGATGCAATGTCAGCGATAATCAGCCAGTGAAAAGACAGAGAGAGAGGGGTAAGAGTGAACGGCAAGTGGGGCAAGTCAGATATAACAAGACGTTCTAACGAGTTGAGCTAACCACAAATAGTGCCACACGGTGGCACAGACACACACACTCCTACACACATACAAGTACTTATATGTATATAAAAATCATTGTTAACAAAGCGCTTTGGTGGTCATAAAAATAACTCGGCCGAGCTGAACCTGAGTTGAACCCAAAAGCAAAATGAATTCTCCTACCCCGCACTCGAGTATCCTTTTCATTATTGTGGCAGGCACTTTCACCTGTTCGCACAAGACATGATCCTGGTATGCGGAGTTCGATTTTTATCTTTGAACCTGCTGCTCCCGATTATGGCACATAAATTTGATAGGAAATTGTTCCAATTATTTCGACTTCGAACCTGTCCTTGTCCAGCGTTTTACTCTGGCGCTCACTCGGTCTATTGCTCTTCTTTTTTATGTGTTTTGTGTGGTCGTGTCCGCGTGTCGTTTAAAAGGAGATTAAAGGCACCAAGCCGATCACTAGCCGCACCGACCTTGTTATTAAAAACGAAATTATTTGTTCCAAGTCTTAAGGTCTATCCATTGTGTTGTCTTATTTATGAAACTGTTTCCAGCTGAAATTCTTGTCTATGCAATGAATTTGAAATTATGGCAACGACATTTGTGTACTAAATATTAAAATTGCGTGAGCTGGCTTTGAGTAGAATGTTAGTGTTGAAAGTTAAATTCTAAGATATTATTCTACTTCATTAAATATTAAAGAATAAAACATTATTTAATTTCATAATAAAATTCATCTCGTAATACAATTTTCAGTTTTCTTATATTTTTTCTTATATTTATAATTTATTTAAAATTATTTAAATTTTTTTTTACTATATGTCAATTTAAATGTATGATTTGTCGGCTGCTCATAGTTGACATTAAATAATAAATAAATGTAGTAAATCTACACTACTGCTTTTATTAATTTATTTTTCTTAGAGAGCGCCTGCCTTATACTATTGTACCCTCCCATAAAAGCACAATTTTAAAGCCATTAAAGGCTTAACATGCGTTCGCAATGTGGCGCCATATTTGGATCTTTTTTATAGGCGCCACCTCCACCCACACACATACGAGTATGTATGCTTATGGCATGTACTACTTATTTAGATATACACGCATATGCACATATTCGTATATATGTACATATACATATGTAGGAGCGTGTATATGTGTCTTTTATTTGCCACACATATGTCGCCAACAACTGAAATGCCAAAAATATTGAGGGAAAATTAAAATTTTTACAACTTTTGTTGTTCGTGTGGGTCGCAAAAGTATTACGTGAAAATGACGTGTCGACTAAGCTATGGAGTGAATGTGGGTGAGACAAAAGTATTAATTTTTGATAGTCGCTGCAGCCGCTTCGGCACTGTGAAAACTCACCATACCCCCATACTCCGAATCCATTGAACTAAATCCAACCAGTGCTCCACTCCACCCACACATAAAAATAAAATGCGCATAAAGCGTGAGGCTGCGGCCAGTGGGCCAGCAAGGGTTTCTACCCCGTGCGCTGGCAAAAGAATAAGAAAATAACTATAAAGTCATTTATTAAATTCGCTTTACTGTGTGGCACGTCATGTGTGTGGCACGCACGAGCACGGCTAAGCCAGTGGCAGCATCAGCATCAGGAACAGCAACAGCAGTTCCTGGTCAAAGCAAACACAATCGAGAGCTAAACTTTCGGCTGCCATATGAAAACTCAATTTTACCCCTTATGTGGCTGTCAAACACATACATCACAAGTTGCTTCCCCCACCACCCAAAAATACTTAGCCCCCAATACCCCATCTCCATCCCCATCCACTATACCCTTCGGCGAGTTCGCTTCATGGCTGTGGCTGCCATCAAACATCAGCATCAACATCAACGGCAGGGACCAAACGTGGCTCGTCCTCTGCGCCATTTATAAAAGCCTTGATGTCTCATATTTCCGGTTATCCAGCAAAGCATACATAAATACACACATGTACACACATGCACACACATTCGTGTGTTTTTATTTATTTGTACATACTGTGCGCCTATGGGCAGTACATAAGACACATAAAAGTTCAAGACGTAATAAAAAGGGTGAAAAGCAAGTGAGCGTGTGTGTGTGTCAGTGAGTGTGGCAGCTTTTTATGTATGTATAAATGTGGCACACACAAACACAGATAAACTTACACACACACATATGAGTATGAGTATGTATACATTCAGCACATGTGACAACAGTCGCAGGCAGAACCCTTCGCAAAGTAAGCAAACTCGTTTATGTACATACATTATATAGCTCGAGTCTGAGTCTGAGGTCTCTGTTTGAGTCTGGGGTCCGGTTTACCCTCCGCATGTCTTATAAAAAGTTTTTATTTTTATATGTATGCTCTCAGTTTGGCTGAAACCCACCCCAGCACATAGCGCGTGTCCTTGCTGTTTGCTTGAACTTGAACGGACACGAACCAAACCGGTCCCGTTCCTGGTCCTGGTCCGCTTCTCTTGGTCCGGTCTGGTCTCGCTCCCAGGGCCACATGTCGTCTTCTGTTGCTGTGAGGAAACGAGCAAAAAAAAGGGAAAAAGCAACGAAAAAAAATAAAATAAAATCAAATGGGTTGGCAGCATAGGGTTGATCCGGGTTGCTGGCCTGTTCTCTGTGTTTTTGTTGTTGTCGTTGTTGCTGTTGCGAGCCCATCATAAGGGTTACTCGCGGCCGAGGGGGAGGCAGTGCTACAACTCGGCCAGTTGCGAAAGGCGAATGTCATCAAGCAAATTCAGTCGCCATCCGCCGGGTGGGTGGGCAAAAACAAAACGACCTATCGATTTATATCACCATGGCTAAGACATTGAGAGTGTCTGCATGTGTGTGTGTATTTCAGTATACTGGCTTCGATTTGCACTAACGGTTTGATAAATTCGCATCCTGTATTTTTGGTTAAATTTCACTCGCTGTTTTAACACTTTAAGTAAACTTATTGTACCTAAAATTGTTTAATTGAAATATATATATATAATTAATTGAATAGCATATATAATATTCATAATCTTATATACTACGTATTATATTACCAAACTAATTTTATTTCTTTTAGCTTTATAGAATATTTTTCTTTTGGTTTCTTAATGTATATTATTATAATAAAAGACTAAACTTTGATTTTCCATATTAAAGTGTTGTTTACATTTTCATAACTTAAGCTCAACAGCTTGAATTGGGTAAATTAATTGATTGGGTTTACAAAACGAATGGAATGCAAACAACAAAACTTTGTGAGATAATACAGCTAAATCTGACCAGTGTACACATTTTTCAATACATATCTTACCTAATTTTATGCAAACGATTCATTCCCTCCGTAGTTTTCCTACAGTTTCATTGAGAAATTTGTAAATTAAGCTTTCCATTAACTGAAGACATTTATAAACATCATCATACCTTTATTAAAACAAAATCCTTAAATGCACTTAACCAGTATCAAAATACTAGTCATTTTCAAAATGTACCCATATATATTTATATATATTTTGATAAATTTTTGAGTAACATTTTAAATTTTAAGCGCAGCGTCGGCGAGTGCCATTTGCTGTATGGTCAGGCAATAAAATTAATTAAAATTCTCTTTGTGTAAATCAGCTGAAGCAAACATCCTTTAAGAAAAGGAGGCACCCACACAGTGGGGAGTGTGATAAGTATGTATGTGTGTTTGTGTGTGTGTGTGAGAGAGGACTGGACAAGTCCTTGTAACCGTAATCTTAATGCTAAAGCAATGAAAATGAAACGTCATAAGGTTCAGGACTCAAAGCTCAGGGCACTGTTGGCTTAGGGAGGGGGGATTGTGGAGGCCGTGCTGCGGGGTGGAGTAGTGGGTGGTTACGCGTTTCGCGGATGGTCGTTGTCCGTCTTTAATTGCAAATTACGTTTTGAAAAATTACGCGGCAAAGGCAGTCAAAGATTAGCCTCGACAGGCACGAGCACGGGCACGGGCACGGGCAAAGGCAGAGGTTGATATGAAGGTGGTAGTGGGAGGAAGTGGAGGCCAACCATGGGAATGGGCCCCCAATGGGCTGGCCTACGCCTAAGTAGAAAACAATTAGTGCGCTTTTGATCCTTTGTTTACCCCAACAACAAGAACAACAACAAAGCAACAGCAACAAGGACAACCACTGCAAGGACAGTGTGGGTGTTGGCTGGCCAACTAGATGGCTGGCTTCTAAACCCCTCCCACATCTCTGCCATCAGGATATACTGGCCGCCGCGTAGTTAGCACCCAGCGAACCGCGTCCCGAGCTGCTTTTTGAAGAATTTTTTAATTTTCACAAACGCAAAATTGTGAGTCATGAACGAGCCTGGGTCGTCCTGTTTCCCTGGCCAAGCTCCTTGCATTTGGTTGTTTCTCATATCCGTTTCATAAAATGCCCGCAAGAACTTTACCAACTGCTCCAACGCTCGCTTCAGCTGCCACTTACCCCGACTCATTGTTGTTGTTGTTGTCGCGCGTAAATATTTCAGAGGCGTTGGAAGGTGGCAGGAGGACAGTTTGGGAGATAGAGAGTAGACGGCAGCTTTCCAAGAAAACGATGTCAAAGGTCGCATTTGAAATAAAATTTCAATTAATTTTGTGCTCATTGCTTTATTCCGTTGTCTCTCGTATATTTTCTTGTTCTTACTTTATCTCATTAGTTAGGATTCCTTCAAATTTAAATATGGCAAGTTTTAAAATTAATGCTAGTTGAGAAAGTATACATCAAATGAAAGTAATCAAAATACTCATACATTCTCCATAGTATATTTATGTGTTTATATTGCCGCCACAAGTAAACTGGATGGGTCGACAGATAAATTATTTGCTCAAAAGCCACACGTGCCCATGCATCAGAATCATCGACATTTAAGGAGGGGCAGGATGCGTTTTAAGGGTTGATTCCCGTTTTTTAAACAAAACTGCAATAATTGTAAATAAAAGATAAAACTGCGACATAACACATATTTTCACATAGAAGAACTTTATCAACAAATCAGCAACATCATCAATGAGGTTGAGATTGGTTTTGTGGTTGAGTTAAGAGCAGGGGCCGAAGGACTGAAACAGACAATGGGGTCTGGCATCACCAGAGCACTCAATCAATAAGCCTTTGCTCGACAAATGTACACGTAAGTAAGTAAAAGCGCTTTCTAGGGTATACATATAGGGTTGAGCTGCCACTTTTGTGGGGTTTGAGTACATATAATAGTTATTACCTTGTGGCCACACTAAAAATATCAACAGGATATCGTTCAAAAAGGATAAAAGGCGGCTAATAATAATAACAAATTAATTTGCGCCTTCTCGTGTGTGTTGTGAGATTTTTTTATTACAAAATTAGCAGCGGGCGACAAATTGTTGTTGCTGCTTGATTTACTTGAAACGAACAAGTAATAAAGAGTGGGGGTATTCCACACAAGAGAGGACACGCTGTGACACATCCTTAATGACTTTTTGATTAAAAACTATAGAGTTTCCTGTGTGTTTGCGCAGCTTTTTAGTAGCCATAATTGCGGCCCATTAATTAAGTTAATGGAAATTTTTATTTAGTGACCGTCGCCAAGTGGCCGTTTAGTAGCGGAAATGGAGCTACCCAGTAGTTCCATATGAACCATTTGAGTACTTTTAGTGCCTACTGTTCATATGCGATATTTTCAGCAAGCACTTATGAAATTTAATAGTAGCCAAAGCGATGGTCAACATGGGGCGGTCTGCAATTAAAGAGACCCCACAAGGTAGCTGAGGGGTTGGGGTTAAGTGCAATAGAGTTTGGGTATAGCTCTGTTAATGAGTATAAGTGCTATTTTTAAATTAATACGATGAAGAACATAATTTGATATTAGAGAAATAATTTCACTTAGAACTATAACCATATTTTAAAGTAGAGCATCCTTGGACATACTTAATATATAATAGTATCAGAAATAATTGTAATTATATTTATATTTATACGAGACTTTCAATATCAATAATATCAAGCGAAATACAAATAATTTTAAAATATTATAAATATCAAATAATAAGCAATAGTTTTAATTATTTACTTTAATATTTGAGCTTAACACAGGAGTTTCTAAATAGTCAACAGTTCTTCGTATAATTCACATATATAAATAAAGATATTTTATTCAAGCTGCCATTGGCAGATCATTTAACCCTTTTTAACCCAACCAAAACTCGTGATCCTTTTTACCCCTTTCACCCAGGGTGGTTACGTTGCCCCTAGCTACAAAATGGCAGCCAAAACAACAGCACACTCAAACATTCACTCACTCTTTCGCTCGCAAGGGAGAACTTAAAGGACATAATAACCTTAATTATATGCATGCCAAGGGGCTAACTGGAGCAGAAGCGTTTAACCCGCCATGTCAAGCTTTTTGGCTTTTAATTAAACGCTGCTGTCAGTTGAGTGGGTTGTTGCCATAAGTCGCACAGTCCTCGTTTCCCACATCCCTTCCTCCATCCACCTTCCTCCTTCCCTCGGAAATCCACTTGGCTGACTGGGCTATGAATAATGATTGTCGCGTTTAATGGCGTGGCATTGCAGACATAGGGTTGTCAGGTGCACACTACACTGAGTGTGTGACATTTGACAATTGGTAGCTTTGTGTGTGTCGACAACCCTAGCACGTTTCAACATTAAAAAGGGGTTAATTGCCGCACAACAGCAAACAAGGCGACCGGCAATAAAACCAAACAAATGCCAAAGACTCGGAAACTTGTCGTGTTCTCTCCATTGCGACTTGGACTTTTGGACACGCCTTTCAATTTAAATAGCACGTTAAGCACACCAACACAACTCTGGGCACGCATGTATATGTGTGCTCTGGAAGTGTAATTAACACAAAACGCGAAAGGACATTTAAGTAAATACAACAGCACACGCGAGGTCGTCTGAGGACAACAAAAGGCGTCCAAGAACGGGTGAAATTGTGTCTGGATGTGGTCAGTGGGTGGATGTGGCCAAGGGGAGGTATTAAAGCTGGAAGGGAGTGGTAGAACTGTACTGCTGACAAATGAAACAGCTAAACAGTTGCGACACTGTCCGACCGAAAACATAACAACCAACCCTCTCTAGACTCAACGCAACTCAAACTCGAAATTGGTTGCATCTACAGAAAATACAAAATGAAATAGAAATAGACGAATTTTGTATCCAATTTCGAAATGCGCAGACACGCTCGACTAAATTTACGCAAACAAAAACTGGAAACTAGATGCAACTGACCAAAGTTTGTACACCCTTCTATATAAATACTATAAATGCACATGTACAATAACATACAAAGTGTTTGCTATTTTTGGTACAATTTTTTTATTTAATAGTTTAAAGTTTCGTAGTATTTTTAAAATAATTTTTTCATAATCTGTATTTCGAATTATTTAATTTTTAATTTGTTTACAAATAAGTACATATTTCTAAAGATATTATTTAATATATTTCTTTTTGATGTTTATAATGATGTTTATAAGCTATCTGACTGTTTTGTTTAGGTTTAAAAAATATTTATTATCATCACGTATGCCTTACCTTGGATAGAGTATTTCGAGAGAAATGAAAACCATTGGATTGAGCCCTCTGGTAACTGGTAAATGTTGAATAACAAGCTTATATTACATAAGACCGACCGTGTGGTACAGAGCAGGGGCCGTCCTGCATTTAGGGTTAAGGTCCAAGCAGCTACTTACGTTGACGACGAGAACAACGTTGACGAAGTGAACGACGTTGAATTACTTGGGAAATGGCGCAACCCTCGTTTAAACTTAATTCCTAATGTCATTTTACTTGTTGTTCTTATTGTTGTTATTACTTCCATTACTGTTTACTGTTTTTGGTTTGGGTACAGCACGGCGTACTGTTTGAACGTCTGAACGTTTGGACTTTGGGCATTGGACAGTTTCCAGTAAGACATATGCGAGGTCCCTTGGGGTTTAAGTGAAATTATTTTTATAAATTTTTAAAACAAATTCTGTGGCCATATAATTTATTTAGTACGGCCCTCAAATAAGTAAAATGTTCGTACCACAGAACAAAATAACAACAACGAATAAGAACAAGAACAAGAACAAAATAAAGAAAAGCTGGAAAGAAAATTTGGCAAACAGCTGTAAATCATTTGCATGCAGATGAGCAGCTGGCCGCATTTCAATTATCCTTTTTGGTTTAGGTTTCGGTAGAGGCGACTCAAGGCGAGTCGAGAAACGAGACTCTCTAATGGCAACATTTGAGCTGAAAAGGTTTAAGCCATAAGGAAATTGGGTATAGAAGTAAGCGCACGAGTAATGCATATGAATAGCCAAGGACCCGTTTTATATACTCACATACAGACGCACACACGTGCGGCTATCCGGCCGCATATTTGCACAACACGAGTCAGAGTTCTGGCTCAGGCAAAGGTCATCTTGTGCATAAAATAAAAAGCAGAGCACAAAAACAGTTCTTATAGATAGATAAATATATATGTGCATAAAAATCCTTTACGCAGCCTTTTTCAAAAGGGGGATTTAGGCAGAGCCAAGGACAAGAACATGAACAAGGTTTGTTATACTCGTAGAGCAGCGGATAGGGATAAGACTATATGGAACGTGTTCAAACCATTCGTCCGTACATTCTTGCATAAAATAACAATTTGCATTAAAATTTTAATACTTCTAATATTTCCTTACAATTTTTACATATTTTTTTTCATCCTCCCTTTTTATTTTCTTGTTTTTTTTCCTTATTTTTTGTTGGTGCTTCTGCACGCTTAAACATGAAAAGAATTTTAAATGGCCAGGAAAAGAACCTCGGAGCAAAGGAGTTGCTGTTGCCACAATTCCCTCAACCAGCTGAAACGTTGCGACCATTGGCCAAGCACTTTCTCTTCTCGGCTTTGTTTTGTCAAAAGTTTGGACATAATTTCTATCTCTTTTCGTTTCTCGTTTCTTTAGGATGCTACAAAACTTTTTTGTGCATTTCAAATGAGCCTGGTGTCCTGCCGGTCGAGGTAACTGAGCACTGCCTACCCCTAAAATCCTTTGGCAGCCATTTCGCATCAGGTGTTTTGAGCCTAAGTGCGTCCTCTCATTATGCTCTGTGCTGGAACAAAAGTATCATGAATATCTCATTCGCTTTGACAGCCTAGTTTATTTACTCAAAATCTTGCACTTGAATTATATTACGAAACCAAAAGAGTCTTATATTTATATATTATATATGTCTGAATGTGTATAGTTTAAAAATCAAAACAACAAAGATTTCAGTAGAAATAAATAATGTGCCATCTTGTATTGTTTTTTAATTATGTATAATCCCACAACCTAAATTATAAGTAATTAATCCATTACAGATAAATCAGCTCCTTGCTATAAATAATATTTTTTTTAACAATTTACAAATTATTGTAATGCTTTCCACTAATGAATTATTTTTGTAACTGCATTTGTAAAGTGTATATACACTTCACTTATCACGTTGTCAGTTGCAGATTCTAAACATTTTGTTTACATTGTGTGTAATTTAAATTAGCATTTTTAAGGAGACGCCTTTGTGGGCATAAAAGCAAAGTTTTGACTTTAATTGAAATACGAAGTGGACGCAACCCCAATGATTTGCCTACGAGCTGCTTGGGACCCTTAAGCCTTAGTCCCGAACAATTTTCCTCTATTGGGGCAAGTAATAAAATCCAATTGAAAGTGTGAGTTGGCAGCAAAATAAAACTTTTGGGTTGTACCCATGGAGAAGAAAGCCAAATTAAACAGCTGCTAACCGAGGTTGAGTAGGACTTATTTCTGTGTTCTAAGCGACAGTAAGTAACCTGCTGAATAGGACACTGGCCATTATCCTTTCGCCTTAACCAAGCAATAAACATGAAAGCAACTGTGTCTGCTGAATCGGATAGACAGGCGAACGAACGCATGGGGAATCAAAAGAGGTTCGCCGGGAGTGGAAGATTTGGGGCGAGCCACAAGGAGTGAGCGAGTAAATGTGCAAGTAGGAGAAGCGATAATCATCAAAAGGATATTGTTATGGCGTTCCGATATTGTCTTGAGGATTATTAACGAAATTGCGTACACTTTGATTTAAGGGTTGGACAATGGCCGCTCAGCACGCCAACAATACTGGCAGTGCTGCTGTTGCTGTTCAGCTAGTCGTGGGTCCTGTTTGGGGACATGCACCATACACCGAAATGAAATCATCTCATAAACACACACCCAGCCAGCTAACACACAAAGTTTTACTACATGCTGTAGTTGCTGCGTGAGGTTTTTGCTGTGTGATTTGATGACGTGGCGCGTCGCATTGACGACTTGAATTGGGTTTCGAGGAGACTCCATCTTCGCCTTTCAGTCACTGCTACTCTGCCTGCTCTGTCTGCTCCCATTGATGATGTGTTGCCATTTGCTGTTCGTGTCCTTAAGCCCACTCGCAAATCCTTTGCAGCGCTTACTACTCAAACTTGTATTGAGGCTTTTGTCTTTGGCAATTGCTTGAGCTTCCCATTATCAGAACGAAACCAATTGATTGCTTTTTGCGCTCTTCTCCCGATGTCCCTTCACATCACCTTTCGTTTGCCAACTGTCGTTTTCATTTTCTCCATTTCTTTTCACATTTATGACGCATTTATAGTCTGTGGCAACCCCTTAAGATCGCGAACCCTCATGCCAGCAATTAACCCAAAAGAAAAAAGAAAAGTGCTGGTTATCCTTGCTGGAAAACGAAAGTAACACCACGGGTCGCCTTCAATCATAAGCGTTTCGTTATTTAACCCACTAGCAACCGTTTTGAGTTGATCATCGATCGTCATAACTGAGCTACAACATCGGCGTGTGTTCCTCCTTTCACCTTCACTCAAACACATGTTCCATTATTATTTCATTTTCTTTGCCTGTGGTCCTCCATGTGCCTTGTGCCGCCTGTTAGTGCCTCGCACTTGCCTCAAGTCTTTGGCTACTTTCTTCGACAACAGCTGTGCTTGGTGTACGCCCCATTTTCACTCTTACTTTTAATTAGTAAAATTCGCTGGAAATTAATCGACTGTATTTATAACTCACTAACTGATTATGGCTGAGTGGTTAAGAGAGTCATAATATTCTAAGTAAGCATTAGAAAATGTATTTTTTTATTTGTCGGCAACTATAAAATGTTCTATAGAAGTGAATAGAAAGATTGGACTTGATTGTTTTAGTTGACCTACTATTTGCTGCTAGAGGCACAGAGAAATACGATAATATTAATATGAATAGAGCATAGATTCATAGATTATAAAGCTCAAAATAAAATCAAATGCTATAGGCATAGTAGTTGTCATTTAAAGTTGGTAAATCATTAAAATTAATTAATAAAAGCCGAAGTGTCAATGCCTTTAGAATATAGAAACGTAAGTTTGTTCCACCAAATATAATATGTGTTTTCAACTACTTCGTTCATGTTAATTCCCAAAGAATATTTGCATTTATATCATTTGCTAGAGGAAGCAATTGAATGATAGCAACTTGATCTGCTGACCAAAAATTTTCCCAGAAACAATGGGCTGTCAACATGAACTTAACACCGCTTCCCGGAAAAGGCCTAAACAATTTTTAGCCCCTCTGGAAATGCGCGCCCATTCGCTTATCAAGTCCTCACCTGTGGAAGGCATACACTTACATCCTGTGGTCCTCGGGCAGAAACAAAAGATCGGCTCCACTGACTGAAGCTTATCTCTGATTGAACTGCATTGCTTATCACAAATTATACAACTTATATGGCGGCTGTGTTAAAGGAACAGCGAGAGGGGATTGTGCAAAGGTTTGTCCTAAACAAATCGCATTTTGGTATTTTTCTTTTTTTTTTTATCAACCGCAGTGCCTGGTTTGTTGGGCAATTAGCGCAAACATCCTTTACAGTGCAACGCGCGCGACTCGTTATCCTTGCGCAAATATTGACGCCTGCGCGTGTGCGCACTTGAGTTAGTAGAGGGAATCCTTTCGCCGTCGTTGTCGATGTTGTTCCCGCCGTCGCCTTTCATCTTATGTTTGCTTAAGATTTGGGTTAGTCAATAGCAACAATGGATGGATGCTCCGTTTCTGACCCGATCGCCACATCGCAAATATTTACGCACTCGTAATTAGCGTCCAGTCCGCAGCCATCGCTTTCTTCTCTCCGCCGCCGCCGCTTTCAACAACGTTGTTGATCTGCTGTCGATCGCCTTTGGTCAGTTCGTGTGCCGTCTCGGCTAACCGCAGCCCGCATGTGAAAACTGCGGTGCTACTTTGAGTGCAAGTGACGGAAAGAGCGGGAAACAGAGATAAAATTAGATATAGCAAACGTAAGAGAGAGAGAGAGAGAGAGAGAGAGAAATGAGAGATGTGTGAAATTGTGAAAGATCTGGGAACTCTTACATTCGAATAGTATTCGTTTGCTGTGAGAAGTGCCATTGATCATTACATACGAGTATTTAGCTCGCCCTGCATCTAATCGATATTCAGCTTCATAAATAAGAAATACTTTAAACTAAGACATGTATTTAATTACTTGGGTGGTGAAAGTCTTGTAGAGAAATAAAAGCAAGTAATTACATTGGTTTCAATCACAAAAAAACTCAATTAAGCCTATATGTCGTTAGATTGTGTTAAAAATAATCATGTTAAAATATCAGCCATATTCGAGATACTTTCATTAATAAACTACATATATATTGTTGTGCAATTATGTAAGCACTCTTTATTTCATTCTTATTCGTTTGTTGTTTCCTGATCACATTCCTAGTGCACTCTTTCATAAATCAACACTCTCTGATCTCCTTCGAACCCACTTCAAAGCTAGCTTTGATCAGACTCGGCATAACTTATACCTAATAGCTAAATCAGTTCCATCTGTAATGGTATTCCTCTAACTCTCATGGGTACTACTAAACGGATCTGGGATCCTTTTCAGAGATCTAACCAATTCTTCATGCTCACATTGCACGATCATTGATCTTAACTAATCCAGTAAATCAGCTGCCTGTCACAACGGAGGTCCCGCTCTCCTCATCCTACTTGCTTATATGAATAATTTGACACGTGAGCGACATGGCCAAACGCGAAGAATTCCACTTGAGTTCAGGGAAGGACCCAACTATGGGCGGTCCCCCACATCAACTCTTTCTCCAGAGCAGGGGTGACACATTAGACACATTAAAATGCCACAAGGCAGCCACAAGATATTTCAATTCAATAGGAAGACTCCATTTGGAGAGGAAGTCACGTGTGCTCAGAGAAAATAAAAAGGGAATGCGAAAGGGAATTGTGAGCTCATTAGCAAGCCGCTTAGAGATCGCGACCCTAATGGCTTATCAAGATCAAAGGGTCTAAAGGGTGCCCTGCTCTGCTTCTTTCGGTTCGTTTTTTAAGACGTTCAACGCCTCTTTGATAATCGTCTTGTTGTGCGGCGGCTGAGCTAACCCTTAATTTAGTGATCATCATCGTCATCATCGACATCAGGGTCTGGCGCCCCTTGCCGATCTGGTTACACTTTGTGTTCGTTTATGACTCTTGCATCACATTCTCATGCCGCTTAACATCTTCATTGTGCCCCCAAAGGGGTGAAGATCGTGAGGGGAACCAATCCCGCACGCGTTGCCCTCGACGCAAAGTAAATCAAATCAGAGCATATGCAGTTAATATTGCGGTGTTTATTTGTTTTCTTGTAGTTGTTGCTGTTGCTGTTCTCGTTTTGTTGGTTCCACTTAGTCGGTTTGCCATATGGCGTTCATCTCATTTCGGACCTGACGTGTGTCAGTCTCGGGGCCAGAGTCGGACCGGGGTAGCACGGCAGAAAAGTTTCGTGTTGATTTCTTGGGGTTAATTTGTTTTGCGACTCTATTAATTGACTTGGCTCGCTCTTGATCGCTTCGCTGCCTCGTGGGCGTTCAATTCTATTTAAAGGCAGGCATTTCAATGGAAAAAACTAAAAAACCAATTTGCTTGGCTACCTCTTGACTCCATGTAGCTTTCCCTTCATTCACCTCCTCCTACTCATAACTCTACTGCTGCTGCGCCTCATAAATATGTTAAGTCTTTCTACTTCCTGTTCATCAGCTAGAGCCAATCAACGGGGCAAAAGATCACACGGGCTGCCATGTTTGATCGCACATTAATATCAATAGATACATACAACCCCCTGGCCCCTGACATGGCGTTAACTAGTTGCATGTGCCGCTCGTTAGTTTCAATAGGCCGTTGCATGTCTGGGGTTTAGGGCTTACAACTATATGTTGTAACTATAGAAGTGACCATAACACATGACATGGGAAAGGGAATGGACACCACTTAGACAATTCTTTATTACTTTAACTCGATGTTGTTGCTATTGTTTGACATCTTGTTCTGTATATCGATTATTACCTTATAGAGTTACTGTAGATAGATAGGCATTTAATCCTAAGCTAATACGAAGCGAAGAGTATAAATCAAATATAAAGTGTGCTACATTATACTTGAATATTATTATATTAAAATTTATTCGATAGTGCGAATAGCATTGCATTTAAGAAGTAAATAATTGATTAAAAAAATAAACTGAAACAAGTTAAATTTGGTAATGAAAATCTTTTACCGAATGTTGAAATCAAGGATAGTTTTTGTTGATCGCATAATCCCAGATTGTGTCGATTGGCTCGTCTGATACGAATGAGGTAAGTAAAAGGTTTACACCTCTGCTTAATCATATAGTATTAGCTAACATATGGCTCTT
The DNA here is from genome assembly GCA_018150935.1 of Drosophila pruinosa. Classification (NCBI taxonomy): domain Eukaryota; kingdom Metazoa; phylum Arthropoda; class Insecta; order Diptera; family Drosophilidae; genus Drosophila; species Drosophila pruinosa. The sequence continues at coordinate 44,233,690 of JAECWR010000199.1, forward strand.
CATCTAATGCCTAAATCTGTGCTATTTATTTGAGCTAATAGATTCATAACAGTAACAATTCATTAACTGGCACACTCGATGATACGGACAGATCATTTGAATCAAGTGTTGAGTTAAGTGCTTTTCACTTTGTTGTTGGACAATAAGCTCCAACAATAGAATAGAAGTTCTTGATTCTTCAGATAATCAGCGCCCACATATAGCGCATGTGTAATATACTCGCTGCTGTATCGAATACCTTCATATGAGCTTGTCCATTTAAGAGTAGGACAAAGGCGCCAAATGCCGAAGCGGTTGCAATCGTTTGCCGGATGGATACCCGAAAATGTACTAAATGCGTCTTTTGTGAGAGAATTGAAAAGTTGTTTTTTGTATTTTATTTTGTCATATTCTTTGAATATGCCACGATAAAGCGACTGATTGAGACGATTAAAGCGTTGCTGACAGAAACGGATTATCATTGAGATTTTTTGTCGTTTCCTGTGCGCTGTTCCAATTTGATGAGTTCGGTTCACTGAAAGTGGTTCAATTCAATGCCAGCAGTCGGCAGTCAGCAGGCACTGCATTGTTGTGTCCACTTGGCGTGTGAGGCTATTTGAGAAATTTGTACACGCAAACGGGCCCCCTTTTTGATGTGCCCAGTGCCCAATGAGAAGCTACAGTTTCAATTAACGCCTACGATTTGTTAGGGTTGCCAAGTTGTCGTTTAATTATCGCATTTGATATGCTTCATGTTTGTTGGTGTTGAAAAATATTTAAATAAATCGAATATACATTGAGTTATGTGGGAAAGTGGGAAAGCAGCCGCTTTACAACTTAATTTAGCTTAATTGAGAATTATTCTGGGAACTAAATAGATATGTCTAAGTGTGTTGATGTGTGAGGAAGTACTATACTATATGTGTGTGTGTGTTGTTGTGGCTAAAATCATTTGCTTGTAAGGCTGCCAAATGCCTGGACACGGCATGAAGGACGCTCGCCTGGCAGCTTGAGCGATTGTCCAAGAAAGTTGGCCAGTCATAGGCAAAGTTTGCCACGGATATTTGTGGACTCATTAATTACGTAGGACGCAGAACAGTCTGAGCATTATTTGGGTGTTAATTTCAAACTTTCATCGATTGGCACACACACACAACATGTACACCCACCTCTTCATACTCGTATATCATTTATGCCAGGACTCTCGGTCTCGACCACAACTCCTTGTGTAATTGAAAACCAAAGGCAAAACAACAATGGCTGACTATATGGTCGCTATATATGTATATGTATATTTCCTTACAGCTAATGCTATTTGTGGCCGCAGGATATTAGTTATTAATGAACACGTTATAGGTTTGGGTTTGCTATTGGGATTGGGATTGGGATTTGGATTGGCATTGGCATTGGATTCATCCAAGCAAGACAGGAGGCAAGACTGTCAGCCAAGGGTCACATATGTGAGTGTGTCTCCAGTTGCTCTCATCATTTTTGCGCTATTAAGGGTTGCCAGCTCTTTCATCATATATTGCATTTACTTTGCCACTTGACAACCAAGTTCGTCTGCTCTTTAAATTCCCTTTAGCTTCCTGTGGCTGAAAGTCTGTCTCCTACGTCCTGCTGAATATGATGTATCTGTTTCTACAGCTCATCTTCTTTTCTTTTTTGTTTGGAAATGCATTTTCTTTACATATGTTTGTCTGTTATGTAATTTGGAAAGACATTTGCTAAGATTTGAATGGCGGTCATTCATCAAAATGTTGTCCAAATTGAGCTACAAAATATGAGATGGCAAATGGAGGAGGGTTGAATAATGGGCAGAGAAAGTGTGTGTATATCTTAAACTAGTATTTTAGCCAAGTCGAATGGAATCTTCTCATATATTATGATAGCAATAGTGAATATAGGCAATTCTCTGGTATCGAGCCGGACATTCGTACACATTCAAATTGAGAAATATCCAAATCTAATAGTTCTTAATTAGAACTATAATTGGGCTATTTGTAGACTATAATTCGATTTTAAAATACTGGTCAAAAACCAAGTGATTCAGCAAAACCCGGGGAAATATTTTAACGCATCACATTTTAGATAAATGGTCCGAAAATTTAATTTAACTTTTATTTGTATAAATTAGTTTAAATTGTTTTTAATATACACTTTAATTTATGTACATTATCATTTAATTATTTTAATCTAATAACAAAAATTAAATTTTTTTATAACCAGTTTTAAAGAAAACTTTTTTCATAATACACAAATAACAATCTAAATACAATCTCTAATTTGCTGAACAAAGCAATCCCAATCAAAGTTGGCCATTTCCCTTGGGACTTAAAGAGTTGCGACGCCATTGCCACGAATAACATATTATCGATCAAACTCCGCCTACCGTTCACTCATGCACAGCTCAACACAAAGCGCCACACACGCACACACATACAAATCCTATACAAACAAGGCGATAAACAAGGCAGAGCAAATGACAGGCGCTGTCAAAATAAAATTAATGCGCGGCCACTGTGAAAGAGTTGAAGCGAAAGCGACGAATCGAAATTAAAGAGTTACTCTCAAATATTCGCCGCATAACGCATTCTCTCTCTCTCACGCAGTGCGCTACACATGCAAACAAATCAATAAACAAGTATGTGTATGAATAGCGCTCTCACCCCTTTTCATGCTTTATGCGCTCATACAAATCCTTTCACTTTTAAATGGGCACATAAAAACCGAGTGAAAACGAAAAAAACTCACTCAAACCACACATATGTATGTACATGTGTGTGCGTTGAAGGGGTATAGGAGAGAGTGAAAGCAAAGGATTGAGTTACCGCGCTGGATTTCCCCTTTTACAAGCGAACACAAAGAGCGCCAAACGTAGCACTCAGAGCGAGTCGGCGAAGAGCATACAAGTAGAGCGCATTGAGTGATAAGTTAAGAGAGCCGCCTTAAATAATGGGGGAGTATGTTTGTGCGCGTGAGAGAGTATGAGGGACCAAGTCAATGGCCGGCACATGAGTGCAGACGATAACGCAGACGGAGACGGCATTAAAAGGGTTAAAATTGCTGTCATGTGTGTTTGAAAGAGAGCGAAAGTGTTAAGTGGAGCACATGCGTTCTTGTCGTTGCTATGTGACTGTGTGTGTGTATAATACATACATCTGTGTAGAAGCATGCGTGTATTCGTATATGAGTGTATATTCGTATGGATGTTTGTTTGGCGAGTGGGCGGCCATATTTCTTGGTGCACGTGTGCGGCGAGCGAACGGTTAACGGTTTGTTGTGGCCGGGAATGCGGAGTGTAAAAGCTTTCAGCAAAATTGTGTTGTGTCTGAAAGGAGTAATGAATGGGGAGAGAGAGTGAGAGAGAATGAGAAAGAGATAGAGAGATATTAGATATTAAGCTTAAGCTTTGTTTATATTGACACCACATTCCTCGCACCTCCAGTTATCTAGCTGTGTGCTTTACGTGCTCTGTTTGCTAGTGGCCATTCGCCCAGACTGTGTCCCTGGCTGTGTCTCATTAAATTGATGAGCATACATTTGGGGATTCCCTTTTTATGGACAGTTGGGCAAAACTACTAACAGTTGGATAGAAAGAGAAATATATATTGAGAGACGAAGGATAGGGTTGTGTGGCACAATGACGCATCGCAATGAAAGGATTCCATGTAGGCACAGGTACCTGTGTGCGTATGCGTAGGACTTGCGCAAAGGATTAAATTGCAATCAGTTCTCACGGCATGTAACCTTACATTTGTTGGGGGTTGTCGGGACCCATTGTCACCTACACAATTTCAGGGAATAAACGCACATAACGATAAGCCGAATTGTTGACAATGCCCAAAGGAAGTAAAAGGTTGAAAAGCAACAAACGACACAATTGTGATTCAAAGGTGTTTCCCTTAGGGTTGACTGAGCCAGTCACAATGATTAGTTGAGAATGAGCAGAGAGAAAGAAGAGTTGAAAAATAGATGAATACAAGAAAGGTACAAAGTCGCTGCACTTGCTACAGCCGAAAGGGTAGCAAACAGCAAGAAGGGTAAGGGGAACACGCACAGTGTCTAGGGGGCAATGATTGAAATCGTAAGCAGAACAAATTGAGCTATGAGTCGGGAAAGAAGGCAGCCAAGCGATTATATCGATGCCAGCACAGCGATAAGATATTATGTTAGGGCGTGTTAGGGTTAAGAGTTAAATACCCGAAGACGGAGTAGCATTCTGGACAATCTGTTTGTTGAAATAATAAATGACTTTAACTTTATATGACTGTCTTTTTCTGCGAATTTTTATTTTATTTGTGGGGCTAAGAACAACATATTAAGCATTTCCGCAGCATCCTTCGGGATGTGTGATATTGATTTCTTTCTCTTTTTCATTTTCTGCACGTTTCATTTCAACTATCTCTCTGAATGCAATCTGTTTGGTGCGGCAATTCGATCGCAGTGTCCGGTTTTTTGTTTACACCACTGTAAAACTAGGACACTAGGACATGTTGATGATGATGATTACACAGGCGTATCCTGCATGTGTGCAACGGATCGCGTTATGGTTTCGATTTTCTTTGTGAAAGTGAAAATGCAAACGGATGCACTTCACTCTTCAGGTTGGGATTGTGTTCTATTCGATTTCTGGTTTTATTATCAATGAAAGCAAAACCTCAGCCACGTCCTCTATTTGTGGTCCATGCACATCTTTGTTTTGGACTCAAGTGGTTTCAAATTCACTCATTCTCTCTGCCTTGTATATATTTACTTTACCATTTTGGTTCATGCAATTTTTGCGCATCTTTTGCGCTTTGTTGAACATTCTCACAGGTGTCTGAGGTTGCGATCCTTGCACAGGTTGTGTTTGCTGTCCACTCGACAGAGGATTCCCCCTCAATCAATATGGCATTGGCCAGTTTTCAACATAAATATTTATTTTCTTCGTCAAGCACATTAAGTTGATTAATATAGATTGTTGCTCTTTTTGAAATCGCTGAAATATATTTTCAGTTGGTCTCATTGTAAATGAACTAAGTGAAAAGTTGTAGACCTAATGCAAGCTGGCATGACGGCAGCCCCAATCTGTTGCAGTTGCAGTTGCAGTATTTCCATCTGCGAGGCACGCACTCAAGGTCAAGCAAAGGTGAAAAATGTGCAGCGCAGATGAGAAGATGCCTCATGAGGCAGCTAAGACTCCAGTTCAAGCAAAGGAAAATATCATTTATTTAAATGCTGTGGAGTGGAGCACCCCTCACTCGGTTTTAGTATTAGTTTTGGTTTTGTGTGTATCTTCCATTTGCCACTTGCCACTTAGATAGCTGCAGACAATTGCTGCAGTTGTTGCAGCCGTCTCTGGCGCTGCAAAGGAAATGAGACATTTGCTAGGGGTTTTCTTAAAAAATATTTGAACTTTTTAACATTTGAAATGCAGCAGGCTGCGAGCGAGTGAAGCACGCTTCCCGTCTAACTGACACAACATGCAATGGATGGAGTAGTCTATGGGTAGTAGATGGGGGAATGATCGAGGGGACCGAGTCAACCAATTGCAACGCCTAGGCGAACAAAATGAATGAATTGCTGACAAAAATAGCGCCCTCAGAGTAGCTCAGCACATTTATAATTATTTTTTTTTCTGAGTGGAAAGAAGACTGTCAGGTGAGGGAAAGATAGCCTACTCGAGGGACCCAATCAGCTGAACAGCTCATGAGAGCTCTCCAACTATTAGATTTAACTTTTTAAAAACTATTACTTAAGCTATGAAATTGTTAAGATTTAAATAGAAATAGTACGTATTCCTTATCTAATCTTTCTAGATATACAGATTTAAAAACTGCATTAAAATGAAGACATAATTGAGTCTTCAATTTATATTTTATTTCACAAACTAAAGGACTTGAAATCAGAAAGCGATTTGTAATAGGCCTTCTGTAAACAAGAAAACTCACTTAGATTATATTATCCTTTTCAGAAACAGGATAGGAACCGAATATACAAGCAAAACTGGAACTGAAACTGAAACTGGGCGTCAGCAAGGCATAAACCTAAAATAACAAAGTCAAATGACAACGGAACTAAGTCTGTTTGTGTGCTATGGGTCACTTAATGTCGCGTTTAATGCCAGCAAGGATGCGTAAAGCGTTCAGCATAAAAAACTTGTATGGAACGTAGCACTCAAGAGGATGACGAGAAAGAGCAAAGGACAAGGACAAGGACGAGGACGAGGACGAGTAGGACTAATTTGCGGCAAAGGCGCGCCAAAATGTCAATGTGTGGCCATAAAAACGGCGAGCTGGATGTGCCAAGGATAGCAATGGACGCATTGGAGGCAATGGAGGCAACACTTACGAGTATTGCGCGTGTAAGCGAAAAAAAGTGAGCAAGGAATCCTTGAATGCTGTTCTGGAAATGTCTGCAGTTGATTGCATTTGCCCGTTTTACGATTCGATGACACTTACCGCCTAATATCCTTTTTAGCACCATAGTGGTCGTACTGGTCTCTGATTTTATTTCCGCAACTATTTGGCGATGGCAACTTGTGCATAATTTAGGCATCTATTGAACGGCTCCTGCCCTGTTGTTCTGTTGTCATATTGTCTGCCATCTCTTCCTGCCTTTACAGCATCCACACACTTGCCGGGAGAGGATATCATTATGGTTTGTTTGGCTGGGGAAAAAGTGATTTATCAAAATTCGACCGAGTTGACACTTGTCAGCTGCATGTCAATCCTTTGCAGGTTGCGCACAGGATGTCAGTGTATCCCTGTGTGTTGTAATGTGAGAGACTGTGACCGAGTGAAAGTGTTTGCTTTCCCACACATGTAAAAGGATGCAACATGCCACAGCACTTGCCACAGTTGCGTCGTCTCGCGTCGCCTCGTCATGGGAAAGTGAGCATTCCTTTGCCTCTGTGCTGGCGAGGGTTACACTTCTACTAAAGGATTTACAAATATTACGCTGCATATTTACAGTCTGGCAACTTGCAGATTCGTTTAGCAATTAATCATCAGCTGCACGCTTGACCAACTGCCCTAATTTTCGCGCAGAGAGGGCGTGGCATCAGAGGAGGAAGCAAGCTGAGCTCGGTCAGGCATAGATTATGCAAGTTGCGTGCCTGTACAACATGTGGGAGCGGATCGCTTAGAGATCGCCTGCTGAGAGATATACGTTCCATAGAAAACTCATGCGACGCTCATTAGGAAGGACAATGGTCGGCTAACAGGAACAAGCTGAAGTAGAGGGGTAGATGCTCATCATTAATAATGTGAAACATGTTGCGAAATTTTAGAGCACTCTTAAACCTTTTATTTTCCCTCTCTCAGCACTTCTCTTAAGACTGCTGCAGACAATATGGCCAACAGACAAAAGCAATCGAAGGCGGCCGGGAGTCCGAGACAAAGGATATTCTCTATTCAATTCTGCTTTGTTGTTTCGTTTTTTGCAAGGTTGCCCAGTGTCCAGGCACAAAATGGCTTCATATTACTTGTTTGCGGTTGCATCTTCTCGAGTCCACATACGAGGCTGCTGCGGCAACATTGCACAGTCGCAGCAGCTGTAGTCTCAGTCCGATTGAGTTGCCACATTGCAAATGTCAACTAGCTGCTGCTTAAGGATCGCCTACACAATGGAGCCTCTGTCAACCACAAAATGTGCAGGTTGACGTCGGCTTATCTGCATCTCATCCTTGCCTCAGATGCTGCCAGCGTGTGTGGGAATATGGCATCTGATACTTTTGAATGGTAAATGCATCCTCGCTAGATTGAACAGGTCCTTCCTATCGATTGCTGTTCATTTGTTGATTTTTTTTTGGGGCGCTAGAAATGTCAATTGATGCTTGTCTTGATTGAGCTGGCTGACTGAATTCTCGCTTATCGCAATTAGAATCAGAAGCAGAATCAGTAGTCAGCAGTCAGTGAATGGGTCGAACACGGTAGCCCAGGACATTGTTGGCATATAGTGTTACAGTTCGCCAATTATCTGCATCTGAACTGTCTTAATTGCTAGCCAAATTCCAAATTCCGAGTAATCGATTTTTGAGACTCTTCTGTCTTTCTCACGTAGCTCAGGTGATTTGTGCTTAATAAAGGCCGTATAAAAGATCATTAGAGGAGGAAATTGAGAAGTTAATGGGACACTAAGATAGGAGTAAAAATGATTTAAGAAATTCTTTTAATAATATTTGATGTAAGGAATATTTTCTGTCAATTTTAAAATACTAGCACTAATGAAAAAGTTATTAAGTAATACTCTTTGAAAGTAAGTAAACAATAGTGAGATTGGGACCTCGAACTCAAATTATAACAGATCATTAGCTGTGCAAACTGAGAGGTTAAATTAAACACTAATATAGGAGAGACAACGATCTTATCTTCCAAAACAAATGTATATAAGTAATATTTTTAATCTATTTTATAAAATTAGTACTTTAGTTCTTGAACTCTTTGAAATTGTTTTAATATTTATTACAGCAAATATTTTCCGACATTTTTAAAATATAAAGACTGATGGAAATCATAAAGAAGATTGAGTCATACCCTTTGAAATTAAGTAAACATTCCACAGAGATAATCAGAAAGTATTGAGAAGTCGGACACAGAAACCTGAACCTCATTAATAATCACAAGAAGACAATCACAACAGAAGCATTACAAAGTCATTTACAATCGTGCAAATATATTGGATGAGTCGATGGGTCAACCTTCAGCAATCGCAGAGCTGCAGAGCTCCAGAGGTACCACAACTTGGTGATAACCCCCGTTGGCCCAGCAGTCCGTCCGGTAGTCGGTGAAAGCAAATGCATTTCCGGCTCTGTTTACTCAATTGCAATTTCAACTGTCACTGATAAGGCCATAGAAATGATTGGGGGAAATGCATTACGAGTGAGAGATAGACATTGATGACGATGCGTCTTCGACTTTGACTCTGACTTAGGCGAAGAAGAACAAATTTAAATGTTGCTGAACTTGGCCTCTTTGTGTGTGGGTGCATCAAAGTGCTTATGAAGATGCGGTTGTATGTAGTTGTGGTTGTCTTATCTGGGCAGAGTGGCTTTGGTCATTTGGTAAGGTCAAATATTTTCGTGTTATAATTCCAAATATGCTCTGTGGCGCCAATAGCCCTAGCCAAAGTTGACCCAAGCCGAATGTTGGAGTTGGGGTTGGCAAAAGGGGGGGGGCTTTGAACCCACGCTTAGGGTTTAGTACTTTCCCATGATGTACGATAAGTGGAAGTAGTTTAAAGTAAAGCAAGCGCTGTCAAGTGTTTGGCCTTAGCTCATTAGTGCTCGCTCATTGTCCGGTGTCCGGCTGGAATCCAGTTTAGTTCTATAGCGTAGCAAATCTCCGTATGGCCGACCCAAATCATGAAGCGTATGAAGCCTACGCAAAGGATGTGCAATCTTGCGCAAAAGGATAACAACAAATAATAACCATACGGAGAAGGAGAAGGAAACGAAGACGGAGAAGGAGAGCGGCGAGTGTGTGAGACACTCTGCGCTGACCTGCTGACCAACTATTGAATCTGGGATTGAGCTATGGGAAAAGCAGACCCAGTGTGCATTGAGGCAAGCATGCAAAATGTGTGTCTGCCCCCTTGGACGCATCCTTGCGGCATAACAACAAGTTCAAGCGCCAGAAAACACATATGCCTCGCTGAATTTCAGTTTAGAATTTACAATTAACCAATGTTGTTGTTGTTGTGGTGACTGTCCGTGTGAGTGTGTTTGTATGCGTTGGGTGTCCTGGCATCCTTCATGCGTAACCTGACACTTGGGTAACTAGGAACATATAAATCAGCGAAGCAGCAGCAGCATCGGGATCTATGAGGACTTGTTCGGTCGTTTAGTCCTTGATAAAAGTGAAACCATTTCCGGCATCAGCGTGTAGTCCTTCGACTTTCGCTTTTCTTTCCTCCTTTTTTTTATTAATCGAATACTCGGAGATTTTCTATAAATTCCACATCAAAATGCGAACAATGGAAATCAAGGACACGCCCTGCGGTACATTCAAATTGCACTTCCTCATCCTTCATCCGTGGCGCAGGTTTCGCTCTCATTTTCAATCGTTCAATCGTTCCACATCCGGGGGTCCAGGTAACGATCAGTTATCATATTGCAAATCAATCGATCGATAGGTACAACTGGGTAACCCACAGGGTGGGCGTGGAAATGGACGACTTGTGGTTTGATTCTGTGGATTGGCCAGTTTTGAAGTGAAAGTATTTTGTTGAAAGACCCGCATAGAAAGAGAGCAGAGCAACCATTGCATTTGGTCTGCGACTAACTGCCATATCCGGCGTGACATTTTTCCTTAACCCCTCCTCCCTTGCTGGAGCCACTTAAACTGGCCTCGGTCTGATGATGCCGCACTTTCAGTCTCACTCTCTCACTCAGTAATCAAACGTAACTAAATATTTCCGCATATTGTTAATCAATTTTTATTTCCATTTCGAGTGAGGGGGGTAGCCCCTAGTTGCTGCCTAAGTGGCATCTAATTTATGCCACATGGAGGCGTAACAATTGCGAACACAACCGACTGTCCAATACCATTGAAACGATTCGTATTCAAATGAAATATTTGTATATTTGGCTTGTTTGTCTTGTTTGTATTCCCTCCCATTGTTTAGGCAAATTTTCTATTTGACATTTGTTTGCTAATTATTATATTTTTTCCATTTCTTTTTTGTTCATAGCCATGGTCATTGGCGTTTCACGCGGGTAGAGAGAGAGAGGGGGCTTAGTGATGCTGACAATGACGGTGAAATGCGGGCGTTTAACTATGACAAGCCTTCGTTGTGGCATTAATGATCAATGCTATAACATTGTAGGTACACATTCATTTGAATTGCCAAGTGTGAATGTTAAAACGAATATTCAATATGAAGAGTCGCACTAGCGGTTGAAAGTTCCTCATCATTATTTATGGATGATAAAACCCTAGTGAACCTTTTTTCACAAATTGGCGATTAGTTTTCTCATTTCATTTCATTCTGAATCTTTCTCAGATTATTATTTTGTTAATTTTTTTTAAGATTTTTATTTTATTATATAATACATATCTCTGTTATATATTGTAAAAACCTAATTTTAATATTATTAGCAACAATAATACAAAAATTAGTTCAATTTATTTGCTATATTAGCAGTCAACAAAAATAAAATAACTTAAAAATATTTGAAATTAATAAATAAAATTACTTAGTTTTTGTTTATTCATAAATTTGTTAATTATTTAGGCTATTAAGTGTCAAAGTATTTTTATTTAAAAATTTTAGTTTATATTTAATAAAGACGTTCCTAAGGTGCTGGCTGCTATTTATGTGTACATGACATGTCATTAAATATTAACATTTTTTATTTCCTCTCCTTGAAGCATATTTTTGTCCCTAAACTAGTTTAAACGCTTGAAATTACCCCTAAAGCAGTTCAAGTGGTTGCTGTACAAATGAGTTAAAAATGAACCCCCAACTGCAAAGTGGCGACAACAAGGCAAGGACATTGCATAACGCATGAAACAAAGGACAAGGCGATTGTCTAGCTCTGTCTCTGTTTCTGTCTCTGTGTAGCATTGGCCGGCCAACTGTGTAAACAAGACTGCAGCAAAAACAAAGCATAGACATTACCAAGAGCATGGAGCGGACACGATGCTGCGACAAGTGGCGCGACATGCCATATGCAGGAAGAGGAAAAGGAAGCTGAGCCAAGTGCTCGACACTTTGCACTACTTTCGGTAACTGAAAACCCAATTTGAGTCGCGAGTGTGTAACCAAAGTGTATTTTTGTTTGCCAGTGCGGACAGTGCGGGCAGTGGGAGTAACCACACACGGAAGTCCTCTGAAATCCTGATGTGCTCGGAAACTGGCGTCAAGGCAACACGCAGCCGGCAGCCAAGATTTGTGCAGAGTTTTTCTTTTTGCTCGTGTGCCAATTTTGAGGCGGCACAAAGCGGATGACAATGGTCTTGAACTGGAACAGGTCACGTCATGGCTGGACTGATAGTTGGCCCGGTTGCTAAGCTCCTTCGACTACACAGCGGACACGTTCCCGGCCTGATTGTGTCGCCCGGCAACAAATTGAGTTGTCACCTTGCGGCATTAATATACAAAATCGATTCGGTGGCGATTCTTACGTGATATTATAACAAATTAACAGACATGCATGCCAGCATGATTATCCCTTTTCATTTTCTTTCTTTTCAACCTGGAGCGTCCTTTGATACTGGTTTTTGATCCTGAACCGCCGTCGGCATCTTTTAGATTTAGGTTTGCATAATTTGAGTGACAAGTTGCCAGTTCCGGGCATCAATGCCTCCACTAGATGAGTCTTACATGTGCCGTAATCCTGCTGGATGCTGGCATTGCACGTCCATTTGTAGTTGTCCTATGAATAAGAAATTTGATAATCATGTTTGGTACAAAGGGGTAAGCAATTCTTGTTAAAATTATTCATAACTTAGTAATGGCCAGCAATTTTTCATTTTTGAAATTATTTCTTATCAATTGACCGAAAAATCATATTTATAAATTTACATTTAATAATAAAAAAAATATTCTAATGATTGGAAAAAGAAAAAACTTTTTAAACCTTCTTTTAAAATTGGAAAAAGTCGAAATACCGTTTGTTTCTTATTACGCATGATACATTCAGATTACAGAACATTCTTTTAAAATTGATAGGGTTATATGAAGCTTAAACACATACTTACAGAACTGTTTTCATTACGAGGATTAGCGACACTTACTCAGTGATATAGTGTAACAAATTGATTTTTCAGTCAATTGCCAAAAGGTGTATAATATATATATATACATAATAGTTTCTGCCATATAATAAACAAATCTATGCCTGTGCTTCAAGTAGAGTTAGCCATCTGCTAATCAGCAGTGAGTTGAATAGAAAAAGGCGGCTGTTGCTCCTCTGATTTCGCCTTTCATTAGGCCAAGTTGTATAACTAGGACGACGTCGCATGACGAGAATATTTGACAAAGTGTCACAAATAAAAAAGAAAACCCAAAAGAAGTAAAATAAAATAAGAAGTAAGAAAAACTCCTCAAAACTTTGAAGCATTGAAAATTCTTGAACTGCAGTTTTTGTGTGTGTCCTTTGCACAAGAACAAGAAATAATCTGCAGCGACTACTGAAGTGGAGACAGAGGTGGCAAAGGTGGCAGCCGTAGCAGCAAGAAGAATTATGATTAATGAATCGTTTGGCAGTATGAAAGTTGGCCAACTGGCTGAGTGGTGTCCCGGCCAAGTGGCAGGCCGAATTTTTAATGGTCCTCGCCGATCCAAACAAAGCCAAAGGCCATTGACAAAAAATACAAATAAAAAGAAATGAAAACTCGCAAAGAAGTCTACGGCTTTTATACAATCTTTCCTCTTTGAAGAGAATTGCCTACGCAACTTCATAAATCATGCAGTTTGATTAAAGGACACACAAGATACAAGAGGACACTGGAGACTGGAGACTGTAGGTGCCGTCGAAGGAATTGATTAATTGGTAGACTGGTTTTTCGCCCAAAAGGATTGTATAAAGCGTTAAAAATTACAATTCGGCGCGCTTGTTGACAACTTATCCTTGCGAATATCCCAGCTGACTGTGTGGCCCACTTAGCCAACCCAGACGACCTCGGACTCCCCGCCACGTCTCGTTATCCTCCTGTCAATTGTCATACAGCTGTCAACGAGCAATCAATGCAATTTACAGCTTCATTTTTGCAAATTTGCACGAACAAATTGACATGAACGAGGCGGCGGCAACCTTGTTGACAGGCCGGTTACATCAATAGCAGTAACAAAAGGACATGCCATGTCCTTCAAGTTTAACTTCAAAGCTACTCATGCGTGTGCAATGCGATACTTTTTTCCCCCCAATTTTGCGCTATTTTAAATGTATTTTTTAGGTGACTTTTCTAGGACTTCGCCGGCGTCTAATTGCCAAACAATTGCGCCTGATTATCCTGTCAGGCGTCAACTTTTGTGCGGTTTCTTTGCGCTCTTTAATTGGATTGCTGGGCTTGCAGACACATGAGTGACATCACGTCAGCAAAAAACGAACAACCAACAACCAAATACCAAAAAATCATCATCATCACTATCGTCGCACCTTTGCACACCCAACAACATCGACTGCTTTTTGGCGCCGTAAAAACCCGCAAGTAAAATGCCGCTGACCATGAACGACCATGACTGCGACCCTTATCAGTTTCCGAGCTAAAAATGAATCTTTACACTTAAATATGAAACAATATATGTATATTTCAATATTATCATTAGAAAAATGTGCGAATAAACAATGCTCAGTACATGAGTGCACATTTACCCCAAATCATTTTGACTCTGATTAACCCATTTAGTATACAGCGAATGCACAGGAAACAATACGAGACAAAATTGTGTTAATCTTTAGGTAATGTTAAAAGTTAATGATCATTTCACATTTTAATTGCCTTGTTGTGCAGCTCTCGCAAATGATAATGAATCTATTTAAAGTATTATTAAGCATGTTTTGGTTATAATTTTGTCGCCTGATTTGCTAGATCAAAGATTAGAAATGCATGAGCCATTGCAGATAGTTTGTGAAAGAGCTTAAATTCTAGCAATTCATTTGAAAATAAAATACAAATATTTAGAGTGCAATAAGTTTATAATTTTTGTAATATTATTTAGCCTGATGCATTCAATTTATCTGATGTTTATTTTGTTGTATGTACATACGTGTATATTCCTTGTGATAAGAAACAAAGACTGTATGCTTAAAATGTAATAAGAACTAGTTGCTTCGATTGATTTCTAAATAAAATTCTATGTTTGTATAATTAGGGTTATCCTTCACATCCTACCCATTATTATGACGATGCAGTTGCAAGACGATTATTGTATTAAATACTCAGCAAATATACATTATTGAAATATAACACATTACCAAGATCTTCGGCCTATTATTTCGGTCAATTAACATATATAGCCAGTTTCATCATTGGAACGTAGTTAAAACTTCCATCGCAATGCTGCATAATAACCTTTATTGAGAAATTTGGTTTGCCACAAGTATTTTAACTCAAGACAAGATTTTAATATTTCTTACTGCTCTATTATATAATTATCTAATTTTTTTTTAAATTAATTTAAAATGGGCATTATTTGATGAACCTATTCCTAGTGTTACCATGCAAATTTTCCCCAACGTCAATTTTATTTAGTTATTTTTTGGCCTGCCCTTCGATTCGCAATTTCGTGATGTGTTTTGAAAGGAGCAGCATGAAACTGATGATAAGAAACTCGTTGACTAAATGTGGCCCGGGTGCATTGCTCGACCCACTGATAAGCCCACAAAATCCTTGATCTTGAGCTGCGTTTCAACTGGCTAGCAGCCGCTTAAAAAATGATTTTAGCTGCGACCTTTATGTCTATAAACAACATGTAGGTGCTGGCAGCGCAAGGTAGAGGAGGAGGAGGGCACGCATGTGAGATGCAAGAAATAGCAACAAGGCGACTGATAAGAAACACCCCAAAAAGTACAACAAAAAAGTTGCGTCGCATTGCCGCGAGCCAAATAATATTTGTTGCGTTCACTGCGAGTGATAAGCGAGCCAAGTGGCAACCAGACGAGCAGACGGAGAGACAGAGGTGACTTTGCAACCGCCTAATTACACAACTGGGACGCATTTGCATCTGCAGCCCAGATAATGACATGTAAGGGGCATCTGTTGGTGGGCCGGATACTGTTGGCAGGTTGAAACTCCGCTTCAGCTTCAAGGCACGCGTTGGAGTTGGTCTAAAAGCCGCTTAGGCAGCACAGGAGAAGCAGCAAACAGCTGCTGAGGCAACAATGTGGCAGCCACCAAGTGGCACACAAATCTCACTCAATTTCGACTTAGGCCGCTTAGAAAATAACGCAACAATCAGCGACTTGACTGCTTTACTTTCCCGCTGCCTCCCTTCGACCAGGATCAGCTCAAAGTGAATTTGGTAACATCTTCACAATACCGATCTCAGACACACAATCTCAGACGCGATCTCTGCAAATTGAATGGCAGCTAAGCCACCTTATATGTTGGACTATATGCACAGGAAGTTGCCAACGAAATCTTGGACAAATTGCATAAATCCCGAAAACTACAAAGAGCCAATGCACTGATCGTTGATCAGCACCAACAACAGCAATAGGGCAATTGCAGCACCATCTCTTGTAGTGGAACAGACTCTGAGGGGCCAGTGCGTCTTTTGTTGCTGCCAAAAAAAGAGAAAACAAACAAATATCCAGGTTGAATAGTAAAAAAAACAGTTAAGGAAGCAGATGAATGACCCAAACGGAAGTGATCGCAATTAGCTGCATCATCCAGAGAATAAACCATATTTCGATGGATGCTCTCGCCATCAAGGAGATCCTACTTTTGGTACCTTTACAAACCCTTGGGTTAAACAACTATAAAATTAATCAAACCATCGACTTGATAGCATAGGTTAGGGCTCGTCAAGCAGCATTATTTATATATTTAACGAGAGCTAATAGTCATTGGTAGAGCAAATAATTTAACTTAAATTAAATTTAATAAACATTTAAAAAAATTAATTTTATGATTTAAAAAACTGAAAAATTTAATTTGAAAACTAAGTAAAGAATCTAGAATTTTAAAAATAAATAATAAGTAGTAAAGCCTCTGTAGTTAAGAGTGCTTGACTACGAAATACGCTGTCCCCTATTACACATTAAAATGCACATACACGACTTCAGTGAGAAATTATTTCGGTTATAAATTTTGCGTTTCGTATACAATCATTATATATATTAATATATTATTCTCAATTTTATTCTCACAATTACTTGGACGGACAAACAGATAGACGGACATGGCTAAATCGACACTGCTGTTCATGCAGATCAAGATTATATATACTTATGTGTCGAAAATGCATGTAACATACATTTGATAAAAACTATAGTAACCTTTTTGTTCATTTTCTATGGTATACCCTGTTCCCATATATATTATTATATTATATTATATTCAAGCCAAACTAAAATGGAACTTCTGGAGGATTATAATGATAATGAAATATAATTTGTATTCTAATTATATATATTGCATCAATTATAGCACATTGAATGCGACTATATATATTTTATCAGCTAGACTAGATTACTCTAATTACTTTGATATTCTATCATCAATCCAAACTATTCACAAGCACTAAAATTATTCAAATTGCAACTTCAAAGCACTTACCTACCACGTTAATAGAATTCAAGAATAGTTTATTTGCTCTTTATATAGGTTTGATTATTTTATTATTTGCAAACACTAATTACAGATATTTCTAATATTTTTGTAATGATTTTCTTATGATTATTTATAAGCAATTTTGTACATTTATTTACTGCTTGTCTATACATTAATCTATATAATAATGAACTAGTAATTTACTATTCATAAGTAAGTTATAATAAGTTAATAATTAATTTTCTTCAACATCACATCTCTATTAAGTAATTGCACTGACCCTGTTTTATTTAATATCAAGTAAGTTTTCATAGAAAGAACTAACAACATCTTCGTTACGATACATATATGAGACAATTACAT
Organism: Drosophila pruinosa; assembly: GCA_018150935.1. Taxonomy (NCBI): domain Eukaryota; kingdom Metazoa; phylum Arthropoda; class Insecta; order Diptera; family Drosophilidae; genus Drosophila; species Drosophila pruinosa. The sequence continues at coordinate 44,251,236 of JAECWR010000199.1, forward strand.
GAAACACTCAAAACTCTGTCAAATTTCCCACATGCCCAATCCATTCTGAGATTGAGATTCACACGCCACCCATAAGCACTTCCTGATGGATCTGTGCTTAATCCAGAGATCAAATCACAATCCGCGCGGAACTTGGACTTGTGGCTGATTATTGCGCCACAAATCTGTAGATCCTGGCGCTAATCGCAGATCAAGTCAAATCGCCCTTAATCGCATGCCTTAAGTTAACTATAATCCGACTATGATCCACTCGCTAAGCAACATTTTCCGGACGGATTGCCAGTCTTGGCCTCTACCTGCAAAATGGTGCCTCAGCACCAACTGTTTTTGCTTAATCCCTGGATTTAACTTTTTGCGCTAGGATTAAGAATTATAATAAAATGTCACATATTGCAGCAATTTGCATTTTTTTGCATTTGCCACTTGGCATTTACCTCTTTTACTCTTTCGATGCAGCTGACCCCCGGATTAGTAGGGCAGTGGGCGAACGAAAAAAAACAAGGTTGTGCCTACCTCGGACAGGAGGCGGATTAAATTTTTTCAGCAAAATAAGTCCGCTTTAAGCACGGCGATTAGAGCTTGATCCTCCTGGGACATGGGCGTAATATTGATGGATTTTCCTCTAAATCCGTCAGCTAATCTCCGGCTTAGCGCGCGACGCGATTTTTTTCGCGAGTTCGGCATGTTTTTGTATTCTCTTTTTTTCGCTAGAAGGCAAACCGAGCCCGAGTGACAACGAGGATCATAATTATGGAATTCCTAAACAAGAGAGAGCCAGCGAAGTTATGTGAGAAGCCAGAGCAGCTACCTGTAAGCGTGTGTTACCTCTTTGCCAGGTCGCAGCGAGCAAGCGATCGAGCATCGAGTCGTACCTGGATGGCCAGTGTCCAGCCTTGACGGGCCAAACACCATGCTTGGCAATTAAGAAGTCAATTTTGTGCCAAAAAAGACAAAAAGATCGCGAGGACTGCAGAGTTCGTTGGCTAAAACAATGAAAAAAATGTGCAGAGCTGAACTAAATCCGGCTTAAGAATGACTACATTCGGGATATATGGGCAACGACTTGCGTCATAAACAGAACATGCCTCCTTTTTGCAACTATGTCCCATAAATCCAGTGCATGTTTGCATTTGCATGTCCTGCCAGATCGACCGTCCGTCCGTCCCACCGTGATCGTAAAGTCAACTTGAATTCGCCGCAACCAGAGAGATAAGTCATTTGCTCTCGCGCTCTCTCTCTCTCTCTCTTCTACTCATTTTGTGCATGGCCTTGACAGGCACGTAATGTGCGCGGTTTGACTTTTTTGCTAGTTTTTTACGAGTGTCGTTTGTTTACACTTTGCACTTCCGTTTTTTAGCCGACTTTTTTAACCATGATCTTTATGATGTGCTCTACCTGCTTTTATGGTCAGCTCTTGCGCTTTTTACCAACATCGTTTTTTAATGAGACAAAGGCGAGGTTAGTGAACTGTTGCCAGATTGAATGGAAACAGTATCAACTAATCAGCTTCACTTAATTAACAAGAGTAGTGTCAAATGTGTGTGTATGTAGATGTGTGTCTTTTTCTGCCACATGGTAAATAATTCATAAGAATTTCCATAGACTGGGCGACACTTGGTGTATGTTTGTAATTAGAATTAGCCCTGGACCAACCCACTAAAATGCTCAAGCTGAATGCTGCATTGAAGGACGAGAGCAGAAAAGAGACAGCAGTAACGAGGGAGGTAGACAGCAAGGAGGATTAGTTGCTTAATCCCGGCCAGTATGTTTGGGTGTTCTATTTACATGCTTTAGGTCCTTTCTCAGCGCATTGTGAACGCGGCCAACAATTAGCGCAAAACAACAATTTGCAACAATTCTAATGAGTTAGAGGCGAATTGTGTTTACCAGGAACGATCATAAAAAGCAGACACGATTGCGAATTTTGTTCGAAGAATAGCAGAAGAAAGCACAACAGTACTTTTATCGTAGACTCTAATCAAGTTGAGCTTGATCTCAACATACATTTCCACTCCCGTTTTCATTCTCACTCTCGATCTCAGTTGCTAATCCGGCCTGCTTAGCGGTTGCCTAATCTTAATCCCAATAGGAACTAGCCAGGTCAGGCCAGTCAGGCCTGAGCAGGCTTAGCTAATCCGCGCTTCCTCAGTTCCTCATTCGAATCGCTGGCTTAATTAAATCACTGGGATTAGCTTAAGCCACGTCTTGGCCGTGTGTCATTCATTCAAGCTCAACCTCAATTCAAAAATAACCCGTTTCCCGCATCCTTGGTCTTGTCGCGCGACTGGCATGCGTCTCTGTACAATTCACAGCTGCACCCAAGGCTCGATCCTTTGCACTCAATAGTCGCCCCTCGACGAACGCAATCAATTTGATATCAAACAAGCCTCAGTATGTCGGAGCCTGTTGAGTCGCCGTCGCCCTAGAAAGATGAGAGCATCGTGTGTTTTTTAGGGATGCTGCTGGCTGTCAGCGCCCAGCTTGTGCCCTCACTGGGTTCAGGAGCTTGTTTACACATATGCCTTAGCAAGGAGCAACTGCCACGCCCCACCGAACTGTATACGATTCGAGTGGAAAGTCAGACCGGCACACAGATTAAATTTCATGTATTTTTTGATAGGCAGCGGGCGAAGGGGAAAGTTGTGGCATGTTGCACGCGCACTATTTCCAGGAAGCGCAACTTGGATAATCTCAAGAGAACTTTGTAATTTCCTGAACAACTCTTTGAGCACATGTTGGCAAGTCTGGCAATTTGAAGTCCTAGTCTCTGACTAGTCCTTCGACTTAAGCCTCGCTCATTAGTCCTCTATGCGAAAGGGTAGCACAAGCAGTACTCAGATCCTGCTACGGCGGGTTTTCTGCGCATTAAAAAGCGGATTTGTTTAATGCAAAATTCGACGCAAGAATAATATTGCCAGTGAACGTACTCAAGTTAGTTCAAGATTGCATGGCTTATCCTAATGTCCGAGGTACTTCATTCAGCCTCATTGAGTGTCGCGTGGGTCTGACCCGTCCATTTGCTAAGCCCATGGCTTAGGACTTAATCAGCTGCATGGCAGTTCATAAAGCGCCGCAAGACGAAATTTTCTTATGACAAACTCCTCTTCACCGCAGCCAATAACAATTCGATTTGTCATGTTTATTATCATCATCATCATTATCATTATCAAATCATCATTGCTCGATTGACTATAAATCAAATTACCCCTCGATCGCAATGCGTCGATCGAGTGCTACAAATGGATAAAAAATTTGTGGGCACACATATCACATGACACCCCTGGGCGCACCCTAACCCTATATCTAACCCTATGCCCCGTACCCCTTGCTGTGGCGCATGCTCTGCGTACGCCAAAAGGCTGCTTTCACTTTTTGTCTGCCCGACAAAGGACTGTCTTTTGCGAAATGTTTGTAAAAAATTTGTTCTTGTTTTTGGGTTGAAAATTTCATATAGTCTCATATGCTTGTTTGACTTTGCTTACTAGTCTATATTTATTTCTATGGCGGCTACAGCTGTCAACTAGTGCAGCTGCAGAATAAAAAGAGTTGCCCTAACATGCTGGTCTGATCTCTCAAACTGTTTAGCATTGCTAAAAATGTACAAGTCTGCAATCGAGAGCTCAAAGTACAAGCTAGTTATTATAAATAGCTAGCATTATTAATAGTTTGGCGGCATTCCCAGAAATTCACTGTCAAGTGATACGCACTAATTACAACAAAAGGTTTGTATTGGCTTAGGTTAGTTTTAGTTGATAAGACCCACGCACTAATCCTCAACTACGCATCGCTGCCCCACTTATGGGATTAGCAAGCAGCACAATTCACTCCTTCTTAGATTGTCTATCTACTCGCATCACACTGACTTTCTCTTGACAACCGCGAGTGCTGATAATGGGTTGGCAGAGCTCTGACATTGTCTTATCTCCAGCGACCGGATCTTTAAGTCGTATAATCCATTTACATAAATACTTTTTGTTTGCTCGAAATGTCTTCACATCATGCGATTGCCGACAAGCAACTTTTGTGTTTTGCATATGGGAAAAAGGGGTCGTGTCTAGGCTGGAATCAAAAATATCGCTTATCATTGATCGATTTGATCAGCGCTTAGTCCCAGAGCAAAGTCAGACCATGACGGCGACAGTATTCTTGTTGTTTTTAATGCTTTCTACGAAACGACAAATTCTTCAAAAACTGACTAATCCGTCGGGAATTGTTGCAGAATTCATGAGTTTTACGTAACATTATGCAGAGCAAGGATAAATACGAAAGTCACACAAAGGCACCATTGCCATTGTAGTTTTCACTTTCGAAATTTCCACGGTAGTTGTTGGCATCGTTGAAATTAACATCCCGTCGAGTCTAGGACGCGTCCTTGGCCTACCTAACAAAAATACAGTGTTGCATGCATGTGTACGTACATTTCAGAATAACTTCTGGTCCTTGCCATAAAAATCTACATAAAACCATTTAAAAGTCAATCCGCAAAAGTCAACATCGACAGGAGGAGGAGAGAAATAAGTCCTTCAATCGCCAAGAGTCTCTCTCTCTCTTTCGTTTTTTCTGTTTTTTAGGAAGGGTTTGCTAAAGTTGCACAGTTTTTTGTTACCTGAATCTGAGACTCAGTTTAGTTTGCTGCTATTTTTTATGGTTTGGTTTTTTAGACGTGTGCCGGCAATTAGTTGGCCATTAAACGACGCTCAATGGCCAAAAGGAGGACGAAACTTCCACTTCCTTAGCTCAACAGGCTAGCAAATAGCATTAGCAAAACTCACTCAAACAAATGCGCTCTTGCCCCTTCGAATCACTTTCACTTTGGCTTCGCCCCTTTGGCACACCATAGGTGGAATGGTGGAGTGATTTTCGAAAAGGGGGGAGGGGTGGAGTGGTTTGTTTACTTCCTGTTTACTCCTACAGCGCACGCTCCCAGCTCAGCGGCAAGCCTCCCCGCCCCTTTACATGCCACACAATACACTCTCCAACCCGAATGCACATCTCTTTTCGTTGACTTTTGGCGTTCGCTCTCTCGCTTGCTCTATCGCTACGTGCATGTGTGAGTGTGTGATGAGTGCTTTACTCGGCGAACTTGCCTTTATCATCCCCTTCTTGAGTTTGAGTTATTTTCCACATTATGTGCAAAGGGGAACGTTGGGCTCCTCGAAATGAGTTAAATGCTGAGCTACTCTTGCAGTAGTTGTGGTCAACTGTGGTCAACTGATTTGATTTAGGCAATATAATTCCAACTCAAAACAAAATTTCATATTTAGTTTAATATAAAACTATTCGCAACAGTTAAAATTTGGAATATTTTTAAAGAATAAAATCATGTAAGCTAGTCATTTACTATGTTAAATATCTTATCAACTTTTCAACTTCTAATGAAAACTCTGTTGCCTTTAAAGTTTTTTCTAAATAAACTGACCTAAAATATAATTATTTGAATAATTAGAGCAGATAGTCGCATCCAAATTATTCCCAATAGTGAGCCAAAGTTGAAAAGTAGTTCTTTATGTGTTTTAGCAAAAACCTTTTATGAAGGGTCTAAAAAACGGAAGTGCGCACAAGTTTTTTAAGATCTCATAGGTAGCTGTTAGTTTGGTGTTTTATTTTGATGTTTTTTTATGGCAGACAAGAGAAAATAAAAAACGCCTCTGTCATAAAACCATAAAACTTTTTACACCCGCCGCATTAACTTTTTAGGATATTCGGCTAAAAGTCAACTTTGTGTTTTTATTTTCAGTTTCATTTTCTGCAGGGTGCTGTAGTTGAAGTTGTCATCGACATAAAAAGAAGTGCATAGTTTAGTTGTAGAATCTAAAGTGCCCTAAATACGTGTAGTTTGAGTTGAGTATTGGCTGTCTCGGTCGCACCAATTTGCATAAATGCAGAATCAAATATTGCTTAGGTAGAATCGAGAGGCAAGAACAAAAAAGAGCTGAAACATTTTGAGTCGCGCTCATCTGAGCGCTTAGTTTTTTTACAACTCCACACACACACGCACGCACACAAAAAAAATACGAGTATTCTCGTCGTAGAGCTCATAAAGGAGAGCACGGTACCTGCTTTGATCGGGGCATCGTCGGGTTTTGTTTCGCTGTCGTTTGACGTTGTCGTCGTCTGTCGTGCTTCCTCCCTTTGGCAACCACCTTTCTTCCTTTGTGCATGTGTGCGAGTGAGCGAGTAAGTGAGTGAGTGAGCGATTGAGTGCGTGTGCTCTGCGTGTGTGTGTACTGCGAAGAGAGGGTGAGTGCTGCGAGCGTACTTATAGTTAGCGCACGCGGCGAATTCGTATCATTCGTGATTTGGCTCTGACAGTGAGAGGAGCACAGTTTCTGGTGCCAAACAAACAAAACCAATACATTCACACCGACACGCACATCACACACATTCACTTACACTCAAGCTGAATTTGTTGCTTCAAAAGGATTTCCACAGCGCAAAGGATACAACTGCTCCGCTTAGCTCTCAGCTCGATATAAAACGTGTTGCAGTCACTCGCTTCCTATCATTTCTCAGCGACAACTCGTCACAGTCACAACTCAACAACACTCTGAAGGAAATCAAAAATAATTGGTCAGCAACAAACCAACAAATTGTTGTGCATTGAAACGTGTGACAAAAAAGAGCAACAAACCAAATACCTCAACTAAAACGCATAAAATAAAACTAGAAAAATATATAAAATTACAAGAATATAAATTAATTGCAACTACCTCATTTTGTAAATCGTGAACTTTTGTAAACTGTGCAAAAAACTACCTCAAAGTACAAAAAACCAAAGCAAACGAAAAAGTGCGCGAAATTGTTTAAGAAAATCGCAGCTCAAATGAAAATTTGTGTTCAGAACTGAAAATCAAAAAACTCTGCAAAATATTACAAAGTTAAGTGAAGTTTGAATTGCGGCAGTGAAGCAAAGGACTACACAGTTATGGCTATATCAATGCTGCAGGACGCGCAAACACGAAGTAAGTAGAGTATAACAATTAAAAATTAATAAACAATACGAGTGGAAAATGATTTGCAATTGCAAATCAAATAACTAATGCACTCAGTTGATTCAAAACCTTTTCTGGCAATTTGCCAATTAAAGCTCACATTAAAGCACATTTAAGCACATACTTGATTCGCACACGCACACACACACACACACACACACTAGAATACGCACGGCAATAACGACGTCTCAATGTGCCCAAGTTAGCATTAAACGCCATTTTGGCAACAGCCAACACACACTCACATACACATGCACATTCACACTCACAGCACACAATTAAGTTTTGTTTACAAGTTTTGTTGGGCAGCAGCAAACCGGCATTTAACTCGTTTAACGCAACGCCCACCAAAACAAACGAGCGAGAGAGCGCAAGCGAGAGTGAGAGAACACACTTTACACATACGCGACTCGCATGCCACACATGTGGCGCTCTTAAGCTTTGCCTTTGTTGGAGTTCTCTTTGCTTAAAGTGCCTCGCTTGTCCTCTTCGCACACACGTGCTTCTGTCTATCCTCAACTTGAACTTTAAGTTGAATTTGCCCTGCCCGCCGGGCAGTTGACCAAACTGCTTCTGACAGCTCAGCATGATGTGAAATGATGAAGTGATGAAATGGGGAAATTGTATTTTATATATCTTTGCTAACTTGCAACACTTTTTTGTTTCCTTTCATTTTAGGCCTGGCAGCCGCATTAGCTGGCATCAAACGCGAGGAAATCGTTGTGGATCGCTCCATGTCCCTTTCACCACCCATGTCCGCCAACACCTCAGCTAGCAGCCCAGTGGCAGCCACAAACTCCCATTCCCACTCCTTGTACCCAGCAATGGGCCTGCAACAGGCTGCCGCTGCATCCGCCTTTGGCATGCTCTCACCCACACAGCTGCTGGCTGCCAATCGACAGGCGGCCGCCTTTATGGCCCAACTGCCCATGAGCACATTGGCCACCACACTGTTTCCCCACAATCCGGCGGCGCTCTTTGGCGCCTGGGCGGCCCAGCACCAGCAGCAGCAACAACACCAGCAGCAGCAGCAGCACACACCCTTGCCCGTGCCTGGCACACATCTGCACTCCCCGCCAGCCAGCCCTCACTCGCCAGTGCCCAGCAGCGGCAAGCATCCTTTGAGCTCACCGAATAGCACGCCACAGCACCATCACATGGGTCTGGGTGAACCGGCCAAGAAGACGCGCAAGTTGTCGGTGAAGAAGGAGTTCCAAACGGAGATTAGCATGAGCGTCAGCGATTTGTATCACACATCTGGCGGCCCCATCTCACCACCCTCCAGCGGCAGCTCGCCAAACTCGTCGGCGCATGAGGCTAGCTCGGCCAATGGCACAGCAGTCCCAGCCAAGGATCCCTCCCGCGACAAGAGCTTCACCTGCAAGATCTGCTCCCGCAGCTTTGGCTACAAGCATGTGCTGCAGAACCATGAGCGCACCCACACTGGCGAGAAGCCCTTTGAGTGCCCCGAGTGCCACAAGCGCTTCACCCGGGACCATCACCTGAAGACGCACATGCGTCTGCACACGGGAGAGAAGCCCTATCACTGCTCCCACTGCGATCGCCAGTTCGTTCAGGTGGCCAATCTACGACGTCATCTGCGCGTCCACACCGGCGAGCGGCCATACACCTGCGAGATCTGCGACGGCAAGTTCAGTGACTCCAATCAGCTCAAGTCGCACATGCTGGTGCACAATGGCGAGAAGCCATTCGAGTGCGATCGCTGCCACATGAAGTTCCGACGACGCCACCATCTGATGAACCACAAGTGCGGCATTCAGTCGCCGCCCACGCCAGCCCTCTCGCCGGCCATGAGTGGCGATTACCCCATGGCTGCGGCGGCTGTGGCCGCTGCTGCTGCCTTGGAGTCATCCACCAACAAGTTTGCTGCAATGTGTGCCAGCTATGGTGGATCCGAGGAGTCTGTGGATCTGGCAAAGAGCAGCATGGATGAGGATGCACCGCTCGATCTGTCCGAGGATGGTGCCAGCTCAGTCGATGGCCACTGCAGCAGTAATGCACGCCGCAAGGCGCAGGATATTCGACGAGTATTCCGGCTGCCGCCTCCTCAGATCATGCATGTGCCCATGCCCGATATGCCCGAGCAGACGGAGCCCGAGGATCTGAGCATGCACTCGCCGCGTTCCGCTGAGTCCCATGACCAGCAGGACGACATCGATCTCGACGAGCTCGATGATGCGGCTGCCCTCTATCTGCGCCAGCAGCAGCTCCACTAGACTAGCCAGGCCAGAGCCTCCAAAGAAATTGTATATACTCGAGTGTTATGCTATTGAAGGGCCAGTGCTCATCAGATGAAGCTGGCCATTAAAACGTTTTCGGAACAGGAATTTATGCTAAGTACAAGCGATACCAACAACAAACACAACAAACATTAACAAAAAACCAAATTATTAGTCATTAGCAAACAAGAATTGCACATAAATCAAAATTCCCCAAAAAAAATTGTACAAAACACGCAACATAATTAAGACAAATTTAATATAAGAATTTTCCCCTCTCCCCACACAACCCCTTACGAAAAACTAGCCCAGCAAATATTGTGCCATTTAAATGTTTTAGTTGTTAGCTTAGATTATAGTTTAATTAGTTTGTATCTTTCAGTTGTTGTTCACAGATTGTAAATAGCCAGCCAAGCGATTGCAGCTGCCAATTGTAAATTATACAGCGCTCCCCCAAAACAAAAACGAAACAAAAACACAAAAAAAAAACCCAACACAAAAACAAACAAAATCAAAAAAATATTAATTTTAGTTTTAGTTATTATTTTGTCTTATTTAAAAACACACATTTTATTATTCTCAAAGAAAATGCCAATGATGAAACAAATCGAATCGAAAATCAAAATTAACTTTAAGTTATGCAAGAAAAATAAATTCTTAAATTAGTATGCCAATTGTTTTGTTTGCCACGAATTATGAATTTTATATTTAATAGTAATATTATTTAATTTAATTAGCCTAAGTACGTTTTATTGCATGAATCTCGTTTATTGCAGCCATTGATTATCATCTATTATTATTAGTCATTTTTTTAATTCGCCATTTAAATTGTATTTAATGTTGCCGCATGATGCAAGCGACACTATGGAAATAAAAATGATCAAAATATCAAGCTGAAAATTAGCTTATGTTCTTTTTATTTTTTATTTATTTTTCTTACACTTTTAGTTAATTTTGAGTTGCAAAATTATTTCATTTTTATAATTATGTTTGAACTATTCGAAATCAGCGTAAACACCTTCAACAATTTTGCACTTCCACAACCACAAAATGCATATTTATATAGCTCAATGTAAAGCGTACATCATTTAATGTAACATTCATAAAATATAATGTAATAGTTAAGTCGTGAACCAAGTAAACAGGAAGAACTACTATAACCGAATACCTCCAATACCTCTTTGTAAAAACAATTGTTGTGATTGTTATTAGGCAACACACACAAGAATACTAACACATACGCAGTTCGTACATAACTTATAATACATATATATATATATATAGATAGATATATCTATATATACTTACAATAACAATTTGGGCAATCGTACAATTCAAACTGAATTTATATACAATGGAAAATGGAAGTTAAACCAAATTTAAATCGATATCGAAAGTTATATACACGTACTATATATAGCAATTTTTATGCATATTTTTTATGACCTAAGCCTAACGAACGATTTTCAAAAGCATTTCTAAAACTCACATATATAAATATATAAGTATGTAATACCTTAACTACATATATAACACTACTATTCTAAGTGTACATATTTGAATCAAGTATACAGATCTGTACATAGCCTAAACTGTATATAGTACTCAACAACTTACATTACAGATTAATTTTAGTGCAATCTTTGGTTCGGTTTATCGAGGTGCGGAATACGAATACCCTCGATGCATTTTTCGTTTACTCGTTATGGAAGAAAACAAAAAAGTCACAAACACAAACAAAAAATGCAACAAAATATTGTGTAATTTTCTTTGTTCATTCAAGTGTATGGTATACAAGTTCCTCAAGATTAAATAATTACAAAAATAATAACCAATAGTTAACGCATTTCAAGGCCCCCGCCTCGGACCTGAAATCTGCGCATTGTACACACACCTCACATGTTTCATATGGATTATGTATGTAAATTAAATATAATATTAACTAATCGTACTTAACTTAAGTGTACAAAAATATATCACCTATGTGTAATTATGCTTAATCGTAAAGTCAATTTCATTGTAAATAACTTGAAAACCTTAACAATTATAATGCTCAATACGTGCAATATAAATATTTAAATATAGTCCAAATAATAACAGCACATATACAAAAACCAAAAAAAAAAACAACTAGACAAATTAATAAACAAAATTAAATTATTTAAAATTATTAATTATATATGTATATGTATACCTAAGGCATGTGCTGCTTTGCATATTGATTTTCTAGTTTATTGTTGTTGTATTTTCAAACATTTTAAATATATTATAAACAAACACAAATATGAAAATAAACATTAATATTATATTTAAATTATGCATTAATTTTGAAAAGCAAAAACCTCAATGTACGAGTAAATCTATTATGTTTATGGCGAATTGTGTGAATACAAAAGCGAAATATATATTACAATATTGTGTTAAAAAAAGAAGAAGAATGCGTCGTTTTTAATCAATAAATGTAAAGGGCGCCTCCTTCCTCCATCCTCCTTGCTCCCCCGCCCCTCCACCCCTACTTTAAATTAGCAACTGCCTGAACTCAGAGCCAAACCACACCACACCGTAGTTGTGAGCTGAAGCTGAAGCGACAACGGGCGACATTATATAAATTTTTAATTTATGCAAACGAAGCCCTTTCGCATTATTTTACATTTGCCACGAGACGCCCCACTAATGCTGTCGCCGCAGCGGCACAACCCCACAACAGCACCCCCAATATCCAACCCCAGTGCCTCGCATTTTGATATTTTGCGCCGCAGTGGCAGCTGAGCGCAAGACGTGAAAATATATGTACGAAACGAGTACATGTACATATATTTCTATATACACAAGAATGTATGTATAAAAAACGCGCGCCTCGCGCAGCCAGAAAATGTCACAGTGTTTTTCCCATTTAATCTCCAGCGAGCAAACAACAACAACAACGGCAACAAGAGTACAACCCCAGCCCCCCCATCTCACCAAACGTAAAAAACCTTTCAGCCAACCCATCAGACGCCTCCTTTCTTTGTGCCCCTTTCAACAGCAGCAGTCGCCGAAAAAGGCTTCGCTTTTAGCAGAGCTCTTGCTCTATGTACAAAATGGCAGCATGTATTACATAAAAGCAGTCTTATGTCCTTACATAGGACGAGGCAGCGTCGCCCCCGTCGTCCTCGTCGTCCTCGTCATCATCGGCGTCTTCAACCGTTCAACGTTCAGGCCAAAAGAGACGGGGGAGTCCTGCGCTGCTTATTAGCATTTCAGCCTTTCTTCGCTGAGCGCCAGCGTTGCCTTTCGAGTAAATGATTTAGACTTGGGTAGCCAGCATTTTTTCCAAATGAGTTTACGAGTGTTTGCCTGCAAGGATTTTTGTAAATACCGCGTAATAAACATAAGTTGTAGGGCATATTGACTATAAGTTATCAGTCATTTAAATGCCAATTTAATTTAAAATAAATAACACACACTTAAACTACTTTTCATTGTGTAAAACAACTTGTTAGTAAATTGATTTCATTTCCCAAAAAGATTACAAACTTGTGGACTGTCTTGCACTTTACAGGGTAACTTTCCTTCATCCATTTCAACATAGATTCCATTCTCATTTGGCGTTGTGCCGACCCTCCATGAACAAGTATAAAAAAGGCAGTTGAAATAAATTTTAAAGGCTTCTTCGCCAACCGCCAAGCGCCAAGCGCTGCTCATTATTCAAATTGAAAAATTATGATTTGCGCTCAAGACTTCAAGTCCGAAATTCGCTCGCGTCCAGCGAAGCAAGCGATTCTAATAAGCTGCCTCAAGTGCAATAGACTATAGCGTGGCATGGTAAATGGTGGGGTGGGGGGGGGGAGGCAGCTGATGCCGCATTGGCTGCCGCTTTCATTATCCTGCGGCCATTCGCCTCAATTAAATGGGTAAAATTATGAGCCTTATTAATATGGGAGCGTCACTTTTTGGCAGAGCCTCTGCTAAAACTGGGGTGTTTAGGGTAGATTTACTAGGCTCAGTTGATGTTGAATAATTGCAGCTTGAAGCGTTTTACACAAATGTTACATTAGTCGCGTTTCAAAATGAAGACATACAACCAATAATTTGTATTATATGGTAATATAATATCTCTTAATACATGCTACTTCTAGTTCTTAGCCTTTCCTTTGACTTGGAAACAGTTTCAACAAACAATGAGAGTTTAAAACAGAACACATCAATCAAACGCACAATGCACAACAATTGTTGCAACAAGATCAGTGCAACATACACAAAGGGTTATCGTCAAAAGAGAAATAGTAAGAAATGGAAACGCCGCATGAATGAACTCAAACTATAGCCAATTTTGTATTATCCTTTGCCCTTTGCCCTACCACCCGTCTGCATGAGTTTCAACTGCGCAAAGACATGCAAATTTTTGGCAAACACATGCACACACACACACACATACAGAAAGAGCTCTGCCGCAATTAGCAGACAGCGGGTAGGAAGGAAGAAAGGTCCTTTGACTGTAAAATGTAAACTGTAAACGACACCAGTTCTCGATTTCCACGCTGGCTGTGCTGGCATTGCGAATCTCTTGGCCACACAGCAGGCCAAAGGAGAAAGTGCTAGTACCTCAAGGACATTTGAGCGCAGCGTGCTGCAAATATTTAACAAAGTGCCTGAGGAAAACAAATTACAAATTACTCGTACAAGCAAAAAACTCTCATTACAATTTCACATTTCGCATTCCCATTTCGCAATTTCTCATTGAGAATTAACGCTTTACTCCTTTACGCTTGTGCTCATAATTTAGCCAGCTTCGCGCTTATCAAGTCAACCCCATAAAGCCCAGCCAGAGCACTGAGCACTGAGCAAGAGTGAAACAACCCTCTCCGCGAACTGCGACGCTGGCAGAAGCGCAGGCAGCGATAACGGCAAACTCATTTGCATACGAAGTGCTTTCGCTTTCTCTGCCGCTCGCTCTCTCCCCCCTTTTCTGATGGTTCTTGTCTTTGCTTTTGCTCTTGCTTTTCCTTTTGCGAATGGCGTCGCAGCACCTGCTGCCTTTGTGTGCGAGCGAGCTGACTGACAGTGGCATCGACCTCTCGCACTCGCTCTCGCCCTTGGCTTTAGTCAAAGAGTTTAATGCTGGGTGAACACGACGCGTCCCTGCCGCTCTGCTGATGCTGAAGCTGAAGCCGCAGCCGAAGCTGACGCTGCTGCTGCTGCTGCTCATTATCAAGCAAGGAGCGTAAAACTCATTGAGACGTTCGCAGCCCCCACAGGCTGCCCCCCTCGCTTCGCAGCACTTGCCTGCTTTCAGGTTTGCCTTTGACTCATTTTGCCTTTTTATTTGTTTTTCTCAAGTTGCACGAAAATCAACGTAAAAGCGAAATGAAGAAAATTTTGCTTAAAAAAATTACAAACAACCCCTTTGGCTTTTGTAAGGCCACGGAGACAGCGACAGCGACAGCAGAGGAGGAGGAAGCAAAGAGTGGGGGGCAAATGAGGAAACGCCACGGCAAAAGCAAAAGAAATGAGCGTATATTATTCATGGTATTAATGTCGCAAGCTTGCTCAACATGATGGCTGTTCCATGCAGCGAGGTGTGCAGTGTACACTGTACAGTACGGTATGCTGTGGAGCTAAGCATTCGATTGTGGGGGTAGCACTTCACCCTCCCCCCTGCTCATGCTGCCAGCACTCAATGCACAGAACTTAAGTTTCAACGTTTCCAAGTGCAAGTGTTCAGGTTGATGAACCAGTTGCGGCAAAGAAGACTAACTATCTGGCTGCCAAGAAGGAGAACGGACTGCAGGAAATGAAGCTCGAGCCCTCAAAGGCTTCCTTGTAGAATTTGGTTCGATATCATCTAAATTAATGAATTCCCAATCGTAATTTATGATTTATGAAGCTAAGTGAAAGTATTAAATTCAACAACATTTCAATATTATTCAAATTCATGGAAATACGAATTTTCACACTGATTATTTAATAATATACAATAGCTTTTATTAATATTTATATTAATTGCGAATGCTTCCATAATGTAGAGAAGATAATCTTTATATCTATATTAATTTTTTTTTAATTCATTCAAATATCACATTTAATTGCGAATTCTTCTATTATGATTTTTTACCAATATACAATTTACATTATATTTATATTTATTATTTTAAATTCATGCGAATGATTAATTGCGAATTCTTATTCCATAATATTGTATAATATAATCTATATTTAATTTTTTAAATTCATGTAAGTAAGAAATTTAATAATTTAATTGCGAATTCTTTGACTATAAATATTGTTTTATATAAAATATATACTCATTACATTTATACTTATTTTTCATAATTCATGCAAGTAAATTTTTTAATTGCAAGATCTGCCATTATTAATATATTTTATAATCTAGATTCTAGAATATATATTATTTATATTTATATTTATTTTTCTTAATTCATGCAAGTAAATGCTATTATCCTTCAGTATTAATATATTATTTTTTATATTTGACAATTGATATTATTTGTATATATATTTATTTTTCGATTGACCTATGCCAACGAAATAACAATAGTCCCACGTTTATCAACACACTCTCCCACCCATAAAGTACTCACTACACATATCATTTATCAATTTCCCTAACAGCCTAGAGCACAACTCTATCCACCCATTCAACCACCTCCCAAAACAACAATAATGCCAATTCCATGATAAAAATGTTGATGATTACGCGTACATTAGACAAGTGCCTCCCACACACACACCCACACACACAGACACAGACACAGCCCACAGACTTAAGCTTAACATTCGCTCCCTCATATGTTTCCTTTTATTTGCCACAAAATTTCGACAATTTTGGACAAATTTACATGCATAAACCGCGACATGGGCGGCGGAAGTGGCAGTTGCCCGACAATGGATGACAAGTCGCTAGCAATGTGTTTCGTGTTTGTAGGACACTGAAAAATACCCTATAGTAAGTAAAAACTAAATCATAACGTTTTTTAATTTTTATTCTAAAAACCTAAAACATAAGTGAAGACATTTTAAATTGTTATAATTAAAATAAACAAATCATTTATGTATTAAATTTTTTAAATAAAAAGTATCGTTTATTCTTAAATTCAAACTAACTACTTTTTCGTATTCGTCTCAAAAGCTGAGCGACTGAAAGACTCGATTATATTTTAAATTATTAAAAAGGAATAAAACTCAAGGACAGCCTACGTTTTTTCGGTAACACATCAAAATAATATATAAAAAATATATACAAAACTACTGGGTATATAAAACCAGAGCATTTTAAATGTGTATTGCCTACTGTCCCATGGGTCGTTTAAAGGACTACACGTACGTACGAGGATGTTTCCCCCTTTTTTTTGGCGAGTTTGCCATGAAATTTGTTTAGAGGAAAATCAAGTGAAAAGCTGGCGAATAAAAAAGAAAAACGTTTGAGAATCATATGCATAAGGTGCTGTCTAAAGGGCTGCTCAGTAAGGGGTTGTGACGGAGGGGGGAGGAAGGACGAGTGTGTGCTTGTTGACATTGCGTGATTGCATGTGTGTGTGAGTGTGTGCGGAAAGTGAGCTATCAACAAGCTATCATTCACTACACATATGCAAGACCCTTTCTCTCTCTCTCTCTCTCTCTCTCTGTATCTTGCTATGATAAGGGTATATGTATGTATGTGTGTATGTTCGGCAAACTGTTGATGCGATTTAAGCGATTTGTTGTGGGTTTTCCTTCGTTTTTGTGGCTTGTTTATATTTGGTTTGGCGGGTTTTTATGCAAAAGCAAAAGCCGTAGTCTACTTTCCAGCATATGCTGCCATGTGAGTTTGTGTATGGGGATGTGAGTGTTAGTGTGAGTGTAAATGTTTGTGTGCTGACGGTTGCCAGAGGTCAGTTCTTGCTTGCCTTGAGGGGCGTGTCGTGGAGCTGCCCTCTTATTGCAGAGCACTTTGGCAGGTTGATTCAATTATAACCCATGTATGAGTCTAAAAGGATTTGCCAGGATATGCCACTACCAGTACATTATTTAATAATGTGGGATTTACTTTCAGTTTGAGCTCTGACACTCTTTGAGCTTCGCCTAATGGGTTCCTCTAATTCGGTTAGGTAGCTGGACACTAGAAAGAATTAGGGGGCATGGGACGCCGCCCTCTAACGAAGGACATGCGTGTGTGCTTTAGTTAAGGTCGAGCCTTTTACTCATCATCCTTTGAACTCATTTGCAGCAGTGTGTAACTGTGAGTGTGTCCAAAAGCCTAATGCAATTTCCAAAGCACATCAAAGAAGACCAGCTGGAAGGAGGTCCAAGGATTTGCAGAGAGTGGGCAGTGGCCACAAAATATGCAAAGCACAATTTAACAGGGCAATAAAATTTTTTAATTACCTCTCATATCCGGCAAGCGAAGCTGTAGCCAGGACGAAAGTCATATCCTTTTAATAAGCAGCTCTTTTGCATAACAACAAGGAAAACATTAATTAAAATGCAGACAAAACGCAGAATCAGGACCAGGACCAGGACTAGGATGAAGCACAATTGCACCCAAGCAGCGAATAAGCGAATTAACAGCGACCAGGACTTTGCATAAATGAAAGGATAATCAGCACATCAGCCCAGCAAGGATAACAACAACATCAACAACAACAACAACAAGAAGAAAATGGCGTGCAATTAACATGGAAATGATTCTGTTTGACACCAAATCGCCGGCGACTTTTCGGACAAAAGGCAAATGGCGCTCAGGACGGAGGGGGTTAAATTAGCAAGCATCGAGGGCAAGGATAAAAGCGCAAAAGCGCGTGCGGGCTCAAGTTGCCTTCAAGCAGCCAGAGAATGCAAAGGACACGCCGTCAAAGGACAATGCAGCGCATAATTTAATATTGCCCATTAAGAGCGGCCATTAATGAACGGACGCGTCCCACTCTGCGACTGCGCCTGCGCCCAAGACCAAGTCGGCATTCGTCCTGCCGCTGCCCCTGTCCTTCTTCCCTCTCTGCGCTGCCATGGCGAGTAATTAAGTTTATGCGAAGTACAAAATTTAATTTCGTTTGCCACCCTTTTACAGCGCTCAGCTCCTTGCATAAGGACGTGGACTGGGCAACGGATAGTGGGCTGCAGGGTGCGGCGAGAGGCAAGGGGGTCAGTTGGCTTTCATTTTGTGAGCGCTTTTTGTTTTTAATGCCTTTTGAAGTATTCGTCCTTCTGCGGAGCTCGCTGTAAGCATCTTAACGGCATCATTTGGCGCCGGTTTGCGCAGGTGGCAACGCACTTTTCTTCCTCTTCCCCCTTCCTTGCCCCTCCTTTTGCTTTTTCCTAATGTACAATTTACTTTTCTCTTTTTTCTTCTCTTTTTTTTTTGATAAAGATGGTATTATATGCATGTGGGCATTGAGGGGGGTTTGCTTTGCGACCGTGGAGCCTGTTTATAATTTTTAATTGGTGTTTGAAGTGTGCTTTAAGGGGGGTCTTGAAGTGGGGGACATGTTTTGGTGGAATGAGGCTTTCAAGTGGCAAAATCTTCTATGCAATGACCAGGCAACAGTATCGGTAGCGCTAAATAAATATAAAATACAGTTTGAAACTGTTGAAGAGGTTCGTTTTTTATTTCAATCTTAGGCTGTTTTCTTCAAATTATATTTATAATAAAATAAAATATTAACTTATATATTTTTATTCAAGAATCAATTAAAATTAACTGTGAGATACGTATGTTTTTTTCATCTGTTTTTGACACCAAAACTTCGATAATCATATTCAGTTCTAAAGTGATGTATTGTACAAATTTAAATTACAAAAGAATTATATTAAAATATATTATTAAATCCTAATCGTGCAGTTGAAAATGTTTGATTTCGAATTTAAATATATATTCTATTACATTCAATTATTTCTCATACGCTTGCTGTCAAATTTTTATTGGTGTTAAGCACCTCGCAGGTTATGAATTTCTATAGGAATTCGTAGAATTCTCTGTTCTTTCGTAAACAGAAAGGAAGAGTGTGAAGTACTCTTTCGCCTCACCGGCAGCTGAATGAAGCATATTGCAAATCATAAATCAATAATTTCCAATAAAGCCAAAGGATTCCCATCCACATCAACAACAACACCCAGAGCCCATCAAGCATCACCATCGCATATTTTTCAAATTAAGAAAAAAAAAAGAAAAACATTTCGCTCTGCTGTCGCGTTGCATAATCAGCTTCAGTTGGCGTCGCGAAGCGTCGCTGCCTCAGTCGGCGTCGCTGCCACGCTTCTAGATTGAGAAACGCATAAATTAAGTTAACCCCTCGCAGAAGTGAAAAAAAAATAGAAATAAAAAACTCGCGTCTGCCTCGTTTTTTCAGTGTTCATCTATTTTCTGTTACCGTTATGTATTTTGTGATTAACTTTCGTTTTGCATGCTATGCTGCGTGCTTTTCCAGTTTTTTGTTCAGTTGTTTGCTGTTTCTGCTTCTGCTTGCAACCCATTCAGCTCAACCCTTTGGCTGTTGTTTGTTGAAATGCATGCAGGGCTGCCTGACTGGGTAAGGTTTTTTTTCAGGTCGTCTAGCATCTGATTTAAGTATCTCGGCGAGTTTTTTACTTCACCAAGTTTTATGAATTTTGAGTCTTTTAAGCGGATATATTACGGGTAGTTTTTTGTGCAGCATCATACAGGGTGTCTGCTAAATATGATGTTGATGACAGCTTTTAAATAAGTAAACTTTGAATGCTAAAGGCTAATCAAACATCTACCAAACATTATTTTTGAAACTTTTAGACTCCTTTCGAAATTTCAGTTATCAAAAGAATATTTGAGTGACTAAAGATAATATGTAGAGCTAAAAATAAATGTCTTACTCTTCCAATGCATCACATTATCATATGCATGACACTCTAATTAATTAAGTGCTTAATTTTATTCAGAACACCCTATAACTAGCATGGCATCAACTCTTTTTTATCCACTCATATATTTTGTTCTCAAACCAAATCAATCCAAATTATTCTGCCCGAGCACATGCTAGAGTACCCACGTTTTTTGCCTGACTGAAAAGTTTTTAACCCTTGCTGAAAAAAAATTAAATTACATGAATATTCACTTGTCAAATACAAAAAAAAACCAAAACTGTACCGTACAAAAAAAATGTGGCATTTGTGTTTTTTTTGTGGATACCCCTAGACCGAGATCGTCTGGGGTAAGTTAAAAACTTGATTTTCGAAATCCTAACAAAATGCAAATTAAAAGTACGCCGAGCCGACTTGTGGAAAACCCTTTCACAGAGTGCCAAAAGGGTTGTCCGCAGCCGCAGGACTCTCACTGTTGTCTGGGTAACAAAAAAATGCCGAGGGGTGCGTGTGTTCGTCGTGTGTCCTGCCAGGCACAGTCTCATTTTTTTCGAAATATCTTTTTTTGAATATTTAATTTTTTTTTTTTACAGTATGCAAATGCCGGCTGGCCGGAAAAAGCGAAAAACGAAACGTAAATTACACCCTATGCACAGACAGATTTATAAATGGGGATTTTGAAAAGGGTTTTTTGGTTTATCTATTGACTTGCCTGCAGTTTTGTAGTTTTGTAGTCTTGCAGTTTTCAATTACCATACGACAATAATCCTTGCTTAGGGGCCGCACACGTTGCAAAGATCAGGCATGCAATTTGCACTTATAGGATGCGTCTGGCACACGTCCTGGCTGACACTGAAGCCGAGGTAGAAGACTGTTATTGCGGCTGCAGGATTTGGCCAAAGACATTGACATTTGCTTTGTTTGCATGGCGGCGACGGAAATTAGTTTTCTTCATTGAACTCGCCTCATTGGGCGTCTCATTTACGCCTATTAACATTTTTGACAGCTGCTCTAAAGGTAAGATGCTGCCTCAAAGGCTTGGCTTTGGCTTCGGCTTCGGCTTGGGCTGGTGTTGCTGCTCCTGACAGCTGCCCAATGGCGCCGGTCTTTTCCATGTCCTGCGGCGTTTTTATTTTTGCTTTTTTTTCTCTTTTGCAAAAAA
This sequence comes from Drosophila pruinosa, assembly GCA_018150935.1. Lineage (NCBI taxonomy): Eukaryota > Metazoa > Arthropoda > Insecta > Diptera > Drosophilidae > Drosophila > Drosophila pruinosa. Next base: position 44,272,436 of record JAECWR010000199.1, read on the forward strand.
GCTCGCCCGCTGACCCGCCCTTCTGTAACAGACTAGAGCCACGCAAATGCCTTAGGCAAACAGCTTGCCACGGTCAAGTTGACAGGGCAGACACATGACCAAACAGAGCAGGACACACAGGACATTGCAGTTTACACAGCTCCACTCTCCATGCCTCCGTCCCCACTCGCCAATGGGATTTGTTTTTACAGAAGAAATCAGGTTACTTCCGTGCCATACACATATGAGGCAAATATTGACAGAACTATACACGTGCACAGCAGGTAGGTCAAGCCAAGAAAATAGTCCAGCAGACAGATTATTGCTGCTAGATGCCCTGTAAAGCTTTTACAATAGTCAAAGCCTTCATAAATATATTTTTTATATGAGTAGGTGTGAAGTGTGATTATAAAATGGGACAGTCAATTGTAAGATATAGTTTCTAAATATAGAAAAATAAACTATGTATATATTTCATTACAAAAATACAAGTATATGTTTCGATTTATATTAAATTTATTATATCTTTTATGTTTTATTTTTGTTTTGTCTACGCTGTTAAGCTGTGAAAATAGATATCGTACATTTTTAGAAATTATTTTACCTGTTTTAAATATTTTCTATTTTATTCTATGTAGGTACTATCGACTGAACTCAATTATCATATGAGCCAACATTCAATTTGCAATTTTCTTTAAATATTTGACCTCAAAGGTCATCAGGCAATGCGTTGATGTTAAAAAAATATATAGATATTTCTATATAAATGCCTTCTTCAGTCTATCAAATACATTTCCGATTGCCAATAAATAATTACTAAAGGGTATTTAAAAAGCATAACATACTTTTGAGAGTAGCATTAAGGGATGCCAATCACAGACGCAGACGTGGCTTATCTACCTTTTTGGGAGATGAGATCTAATCAGAAAGAAAGAGTTGAATAGTGAATAGATTGTTATGAAGCTTTATCATCCATAGAAAATCAAACGAAACAATGCATTTGAATGACAGACTCTTGAGTAAGTAAAATGTCCTGAAATCCATTTCAATGCGTACACACGTATTTTGTATTTTAATGCTAGTCCAACATTTTCAAGTGTACATCTCACGTCTTTACGTCTTTAATTCTCTATTTCTCTGCTGTCTCTGGGCTTTACTGAATTTGTTTCATTTGGGTGGCAAATTTGCTTATCCAGGATTCTTATTAAGGGTACTTCATGTTTGCTGACTTTTGGTGACATTTTTTTGCATTCTTTTTTCGTCAATTTTTTTGCTTTTCCACTAATTTCATTTCACTTTTCTGGACGCGTGGCGATACTGTAATTGACGGTGACTTTTCATTAGGCAACCAGGCAAAAAAAAAGGATGCGAAGCAGCTGCGGCAGCCAAAAAAAATTGTGGAGAGTTACCCTTAAATAAAAAAGTTGTTAAAAAAAAAGCTGCGTGTGTCTCGAGTTTTTCTTTCTATCTTTTGTGGACCTCAGCCAGGGTCGTCGACGGAAGTGTGCGTCTGTCCTATTTTTTTATCCTGACTCTCATTGCCAGCGGCCTATTTGAGACATGTTCCGGAATGAAAGAACACGGCATTAAAAAAAAAAATTATAAAAAAAATCGATGAAGTAATTTGTATTTAAACTGCTAGAGAATTGGTTGGGGCATCTCGAAATTAGCCAAACGCAAGAGTAAAGCGAAAAAAAGAGCTAGACAAGAAAATATGTGTAAGGAGTGAAAGCAAAGAGAGTGAAATGAAGTAGCTTCTTCTTAAAAGGAGCTTCAGGCATTTTAGAAAGTTGAAAAAAAATAAAATCTGAATTATAATAAGACAGATAATTTATTTTTATTACTCACTTATTTTATATACTTATTCATATTGAATCCATATTTTTCATATTTTATTCATATTCAAATACAAAGTATAATGTCTTGTTGATGCAATTGACATTCTTTGTATAATTTATATTTATTACATTTGCACATTACAAATTAATTTACATTTAATAATATTAATATTTATTTATTATAATTATTATTCAGACCTGATCTCTTATAAAGGTAATGCAAATATAATATTTTGTTGATAAATTTTAATATATTACCGTCCATGCAATTGACACTCTTATTATATAATTAATTTTTATATATTCAAAAATAATTTTAATTATTATATAATTTGTATTTATCACACATTTACCAAGTTATAGCTTTGTATGAAATATCCGATATTATTGAAACCTGATCGCTTATTAAGCTTATCCCAATATAATGTATGATTGATCAATTTAGTTAAATTACCAGCTGTACAATTGACATTCTCTCCCAAACACTAACATCAACTTGACTTCAGTGAGAACCCGTTGAGCAGTGTTTCGGTAGACAAAACAAAAAAAAATTTACTTAGGAGAAGGCAGGATCAGATGTTGACACAGACACTGCACAACCCTAAACCATTTTTTCTCTTCTCTTAAATATAAAATTACACTATCAACATTAAGTTTAATACCCGCAAGTGCGGAAGGGTGTGGGTGGGAGTTGGTGTTCAAGTTGAAGTTGCAATTGGGGGAGAGAAAACAAGTTTTTTTGTTGAAGAAAAACGTTTTAAGTGCGGAACCCACACACAATACAAAAAATGACCAGGGTTGTCGTGCTGCCAACGGGAGCAAAAAACAACAAGCAGAAAAAATTTAAAAAAAAATGTGCCACCCTTCAACTTTGTCTAAGGCAGCCGCGAAAATTTCTCTAGCTATTAAAAAATGTAAAAGCGAAAACAAGGAAAATCGCGCGTGCAAAGCAAAAGTAGAAAATTTGAATAACGTCGACAGCAGCGGTGACTGCGACTGCGACTGAGGCAGCGGCAGTGGCAGCGACAGCGACTGAGGCAGTAGCAGAGCTTAAAATAATGTGGAGAATGTTGTTGTACCATCCTGTGGGCTTGCTCCCCGCACACGACCCCTGTGCAGCTCATTTGCAAAGGGTGAATGAAATTAAGAGAAATGAGCAAAGGAAAGATATCGCGGCAGCAGCAGCAGCAGCAGCAGCAAAGGATAACAGTCAGCGTTGCGAGTCCTGATGAATTAAGCGTGGGGGTAATGCCACCCTGGGTAACTTTTTCTTCGTATTTTCTTTCTTTCAGCCACCCACACAGGCACTCACACGCACCCACCCACACACCCCTACACTCACACACACACATATACATACTTTTACATGCCAGTTCAATTTCCTCATCAAACATGCTTTTAATTTTAAGAGCGCACGTCGAGGACATGCACAACACCCGTTGCCCCCTTTTCGCCTAGCCACCTACCCCTTCCTTATACATACATACGTATGTAGCCGCCCCCGCTTCTCCCCTTCTCAACGCTCGGCTGCCTAAGACAGGCAGTCAGGCTGCCAGGCATCCAGGCAACGACGTCGAGGACGATGAAGACAACACGACGACACCAAAAGCTCATATCAGAAGCCCTTTCGTCTGCAGTTCTCATTTGAGCCCCGTCTCCACTCTTTCGCCCCCTCTCAAGTCCCTGCGGAAGGGGTTGGAGTTCGTTAGCTGATGCTGCCGACTCTTGATCGATATTTTAATTTTATTTTTTCGCAATTTTCCTTTTTTCCTTTCACTCTTCCCTTTTCCTTCTCTCTCTCTTTCTTTCTCTCTCTCTCTCTCTATCTCAGACTGACGCTTCTTCTTGAGATGCGTTTCCTTAGCTTTGGCTTTCGGCTTTTGGCTTTTTCTCATTTGGCGCTTTGATTTTCCTGCCAAGGATGTTGACGATGATGTGGCTCTGGGTCTGGGTCTGGGTCTGATACCGTTCCCACTCTTGCTTTGGCTTGGTATGTTGCCTTTTGTTCATTTGCATTTGCCTCGTTTTCATTATGAGCCCATCGTCGCCCCAATAGTCCTTATATAGTCCTTATACGCCTCTCCCATCCTTCCACAGGCCTTTGTTATTAAGTTTGCAATTTGGCGCTTCGAGCAGTGCTCTTGTTGCTCCCAGTCCCAGTCCCAGTTCCAATTCCAATCGTTGTCTGAGTCTGCGCTTCCTGTCTCTGCTCATATCCTTGGCAACTCTTTTGATGTGCTGCAGCAAATGCTGTGCTAATGAGTGAATCGAGATGAATATGCGGTACACATGGTCTCGATTAGAAGTACCATATATTTCAATAGATTAATTCAACTGTTCCTCAGCCAGCTTGCTCAAAGTTAACGCAGATACATAAGTGCTGTTAAGGCCCACAAGACAGAAAAAAGCTTTCAACGCAGCCAGAAAAAACTACCAAAACAATTACGCCAATTATGACGGATAATAAAAACTTAAAAGCAGCTACATAAAAAGAAACAAAAACAACAATCGTAGTATGAAATCAGCGTGTTTTCTTTTTGCGTTTACAACTCGCGGACATTTGGCCGAAATCAACGTAAAAGCACCTTAGGCTCGTGACAAATAAAGAAGGGGCAGGGGCAAGGGCAGGGGCAAGGGCAGGGACAGGGGAACTGCTACTGCCACCCATAGGTGCGTTGACATATGCCCCTGCCTCTTGGGCACCACATCGCATCGCATCGTAGCAAATAAAAATGTCATAAAATTTGAAAAGCTGGAGACAGACAAGCCGAGAGAGAGTAAGACATTCGAAGCGACAGCAGCAGGATGAAGGACATGACAACATGTGCCTAGGCATTGCAATTCCACTACAAATCATGAGGGTGGCCCCGCCCAAAAGCGAACAAATATTCTCCTGCTACCTTCTAATGCAATTAGATGAGTGGCAGCAACAACAGCGCCTCAGTCTCAATCTGAGGCTGCGACTGCGATGGCGATGGCAAAGGCGATGGCAATGGAGGCCACGTAATTCGTCAGAACATACAAATTTGTTAATGTGTTTTCTTGGTTGGCACAGAAAAATGCATATGAATATTTTATAGTTAATGATATGTAAAAGTGGATGTCATTTACTTGTTTGTACATTATTGGAATATCTTAACAAATTACTTTTTGCTTTAATTTCAAAAAACCCAGACAAGTTTTGCTTGAGTTATTAGTGTACTATTAAAATATTAATATTATGTTAAGTACATAAACGTTGTGATATAATATTTTTCATAACTAAAATAGAGAAAAGTGAGTTGACTACAAGCCAATTAAGCCAATGAGAGAGCATTAGTCGAGTTTGCTATTATTTATCCCAGTATCTATACTTAAAATAAAATATAAGTAAATTTAGAAAAGAGCATAACACAATGTCATTTTTGAAGCTGCCCTATAATTATATACAACGCTCTTGAAATCAAACACTTTCTAACAAATCGATAAAAAAATGCTGAAATAGTTCTTATATTATACATATTGATTGACCCTAACAAAATTAGCAGACATGGGCGATATTATTGCATTTACTGACGTCCACTTATCCATCCATCATCAATCTGGAAACTGAAATCAAAAATCAGCACAAAGTGCTTTACAATCGCCAAATAAACAGCTCACTCAGTATGTTCATCGAACAAATTGATAAGCAAGGACCTCTTTCCCTTTGCCTTGAACCCTGTTGAAGGGTTCGAGCATGCCACATATGGCCCTTGAAAGAGGCGATCAAAGTGCCAGATACACAACACACACACAATGGAACTGACAGCGAAAGGAGTAGTTCAGCCTCATCCTGGCAAAACATGACATTTATTACGCTCTATTAACGGCGAAAGGCAAAAAAAAGGAGGAAAAGAAAGGAGGAAGGATATGCTGAGGGTAATGGTTAGTCAATTCGGCGCGTGGTTTTTATGCGTTTTTTACACACATGAGTGGCAGTGTGTGTAGTGTGTGGTGTGTAGTGTGTTGTGTGTTGTGCAGGCGTGCGAATCCTTTCGCCAAGGGTAATGTGGTGGTGTGTGACAAGGAAGACAGGGGCAATGATTTGTAATGCGGCGGGTGCGAGACTTTATATATGCTAATACAACACACATGCTACAAGTGTGTGTGCGAGTGTAAAGCAGCACTAAATGTCGGCGCGTGCTGCTGTGGTCGACTTACGAACACACACACACACACATATGTAAATCGTTACTAGAGTTGGGGTCAGGGGGTCAGGGTTGGGTTAGCTTGGATTGGTCGGAGACTTTGCCCAGGAGCTGTTGTTTGTTTTGCGGCTCGCTGAAAGGTTAAACGCCGCCGCCAGGCACATAATTTTGTCAAGTGCTGTCAGGACACGTCTCCAACTACTGCACCACTTCCACTCACTCATATGTTGTGTGTGTGTGTGTGCGACTGTGTTGTTGTTGTGTGTGTGCTTTACGTGCTGGTCGCAATGCTTAATGGGAAATTAACAACTTAATTAATTCTATTGCCATTTATCTTCGCTTACAACACACAAAAACTTCAACGCGCCGGGCCACGAAAAATCAACAAATTTCATTTGCAGAACTTTTGGCTCATAGACACCTCCTGCCACCACAGCTAGACCCCATCCCACTTCTCTTACTCCCCCCGATGATGGTCTAGCCCATCCCAATAGGTCTCCACAAATGAGTTTTATTTATGCGCGTGTAGCGAAGACAAACAAGCCGTCCATGTGCTGACCCAAACAATAAGAGGGGAATCTAAAGCCCCCATCCTCAGCTGGCTTAAAGCGTTAGAAATCGAATGGAAGACACGAGTAATTGGTAAAATATTACTTATTTTTTAATAGTATACAGAAGTTATTTAAGCGATATAAATATATATTTAATATATAAAATATATTATTATATTTATAATATATAATATAATTATATTTAGATCAATGACAACAACAAGAAAGGAATCAGCCCCATCCTAGGCTGGCTGAAAGTGTTGGAAATCGAATTACCGCAAGTAATTGGTATATTACATATTTCTTAATAGTTTACAGAAGAATCTTAACCCGTACCTAAAGTTTAATTAACAAAATTACAAATCTTTAAATCAATTACAACAGTAGGAACGACATCTAACGACCCGCTTCGAAGCTGACTTAAAGTCGCAAATATCGGACGAATAATTGGTAAAATATTACTTATTTCTTTATGCATAGTAAACAGAAGTTCCTTTAGCCTTACCAAAAATTATATTTAATTCATAAAATATTGTATATTTAAAACAATGACAACAACAAGAGAGGATTCTAAGGCCCCCTACCAAAGCTCGAAATCGATTGGAAAGAACAATTAATTGGTAAAATATTACTTATGTCTTAACCCTTACCTAAAGCTAAACTATAAAATATATTTAAAACAATTATATTGAAGTCTATTACTCGCAATCAAATTTAAAACCTTTATTATTTCTTTAAATTTATATGCGTATTAACAAAAAAACAAAATTGTTATTCTTAACCCAATTATTTTGTACACTCTACCGTAACTTTCCATTTGCCTGTGAAAATGTAACGTTGTGATTTGGGAAAAGCCATTGAGCGGCCAGTCGTTAGACGCTCAGCCCCAAAGAACAGATCATTCACGTGATTTCTGCTTCAGAAAACGCCATTAAAACCTTGCAAAGTGTAACTTATATCCAACGCTTCAAAAGATGAGTGGCTCGAAATTGAACTAGGTGAGGGGAAATTGTCTACTTGGGGTGGGCAGTGGGAATGGAGTTGGGGTTTGGAAATGGAGCTGGTGAAAAAACCTTTTGTTTTTATCATTTTCCAATGCGCGTGCTGCGTGCTGTCCTTGTCCCAGCTTCCTTCTAGCCGCCCTGTTTGCTCACCTCCTTCACGATGGCCGCAGCTCCTGGCTGCTATTGTTGTCGTAGTTGTTTGTGTTGTTGTTGTTGCTGTTGCTGTGGCACTGCTACTTTCGGCCTACGTGCTCTTTGCTTAATTTTAAACACCCCTCATTTGCATAAATGAATTATTTTTCAACCCCAAAAAACAACGAGAGCGAAAAAATTAAGATTGGAAAAGCGGGAAAGTGGAAATGTAAGAGGAAGCTAAGAAAATGAAAGAAAAGGAAGAACAAGGCGAAACTCGAGACAAGAAATTGCTGTGCTGGCGAAATTCAAAAAAATTCAAGTGCACGGCGAGGATGCGAAAGGGGGGACAAGGACGGAATGACACTTAAAAGCGAGCTTAATGGGCTACCGGACAGCTGAAAAAAGGGGCTGGGCTGGCCAGCAGATGGTAAGCCGGGGGAGCAGCGTTCAGCATTGAAGTACTGGCCCCGTCAAAAGTTCAGCCCATAAAATGCCAACAAATGTTCGATGAATTATATTTACTTTTCCAGCGCGGGGCAAACAATTAAAATTGACAGTACGAAAGGAAGCAGAATACACCAAGGCAATACTCCTTGAAACAGGCACAACATAACACCAGGTGTGTCCTTGCCCATGTATTACCTTCGTAATGGCATGAAATGACACAATTTCAGTTTCAATTTTATGGCGAATTCCCTTTTCTCTATGACTGAAAGGCAACACCCAAATGCAACTGCAGTTGCCGTTTGTTGACCTGCCACAAACTCATCTTGCAACTCTTGCTCCCTCTACTTCTCTCGATCTCCTTGCTCCTGGCTCTTTGTTTTTGTTTGGTTAGCAGCCAAATGTCAAGCGGGCGTGGGTTTACGTATTCCCATCCGTTGCATTGTGATCCCGTTGCATGCCCCCGCCGCTCAAGAGTTAACACCATTGTTAGTTGGGAATCTAAAAAATAAATGAATGAAAAACTATCCGCTAGGTTTGTTAATGCCCTAAATGTGCGTAAAATATTAAGCAAAATTGTGTGCCAAAAGACTACCTGCAAGTATCGAGGAAAGGACCTCCAATCAATCATATTGACAATCGATTTACAAAAGGAACTGTTATTCTAAGAGAGTATTGCAATTGCATTGTTGGTCTCGCCTTAAGGAAAATACAAATAATCCATCAGTTTACTTCGAAAGAAACAGAACAGATCTTAAATTCTAAAATTAATAAAGTATCTATCTAATGATAAACATTTTGAATATCTGTCTCTTCAATTGAACAGTAAATTGTAGGCTCTCTTATCTCAAGAAAATATACAACACTAACAAAATTTAAAAAATTTATTAAAGTAAATAATAATAATAATAATAAAATAAATAAAATAAATAAAAAAATAAAATAAATAAAATAAATAAAATAAATAAATTAAATAAATTAAATAAAATAAATAAAATAAATAAAATAAATAAAATAAATAAAATAAATAAAATAAATAAAATAAATAAAATAAATAAAATAAATAAAATAAATAAAATAAATAAAATAAATAAAATAAATAAAATAAATAAAATAAATAAAATAAATAAAATAAATAAAATAAATAAAATAAATAAAACAAATAAAATAAATAAAATAAATAAAATAAATAAAATAAATAAAATAAATTAAATAAAATAATTTAAATAAATAACGCTGAATAAAATTAAATATTGTCACTTCAAGAAATAAAAATAAAATCTTAGCATTTTACCTGCCCCTCAGCTGCAAATCTCTATTCCTCATCAGAAGAATCACAACAATTGCATTCAACTACCCCGCTCGCCTTACACTCTTTGCACTTCGTCATTTTGCATAATACTAGAAATCTTAAGACTATGCGCCTCTAGCACTCCTCTTTGTTATCCTGGCACTTCATTTGCAAGGCACTTGGCGGCAGTCAGGCATGAGGCAGCGCTGGGCAGGTGTGCGGCAGAGCGGTTGTATGGCATGCAGCATGCTGCAAGCTGTTGTCATCTAAGTACTTGCAATTTGAGCCACGTTTAGATTTACAGTTGGATTGGATGCTAGATACAAGATGAGGCACGCGGCATTATGCGCTTTGTTTGGTTAACGGTGCCAGAGAAACGAAGGTGCAGGCTGTTGCAATTAGGATCAAAAACAGCGATTGAGTGGAAGTGATTAATGCCAGCAGCCCAGCAGGTAGAGGATTCAATAATCAACGCCGTAAGAGTACACGTTCCTATATAAAATATATATAGCATGCCATAATAAGTACACAAGTTGAAAGTTTTTGAGCCCAAGTCCTTGGCAAATTCGTGCGTCCATCAAAGCGGCTGGCGAAACAAGCCAAAAGCCAGGACAAGTGGCACAGCAGCGAGCAGCGGAAGCGGCAGCAAAAGTTGTAAGTCCTTTCGACAGCTGCTGCTGCTTACATGAGTGCCACGCGGTTGCAGATGGACAAAACTGCGGTGGGTGGCAGGGAGGGGGTCAGTTTGCAAGTTCTAAGAAAAAAAGTTCATTAAAATTATGCCCTTTTCTAATTTTGAATCGCTAGGCGTGGTCTTTGGGACCCACAAGAGGCAAGTTGGGACCGTTGATAGGCACTTGTTTTGCTTCCTCGTTTGCTTTTGACAATAATCAGTGGACTGTTAATTTGTTTGCAGCATATTTTTGCCTTCTCATAATTTATTTCTTTTTCTCAACTTGTCCTTCTTGTTGTTGCCGTTTGCTGATGCTCTGCCTTCCGGTTGAAGAAACTTTGGCGCATGTTGAGCAAATCAAATGAAATCAAAGTTTTGACCCAACACAAATACCCTAAAATAAAATAAAAAATAAAACCGAATACAGAAAAAACTTGAGCAAATTTAAGCCCGCTGTAGTGGGCGGCATAATGCGAGCAGTGGGTGTGGCAAATGCCCCAACTCACCCTCACTCTAAACTGCGCGAAAGGGTTAGATGACAGTCCATTGGTCGAACAACGGCGCCTATCGATGTCCAGATCAAGGCAAGGGTTGAGCGTGGGTCGCCGAAGCGTTGAAACAATGCAATGCAATGGCCGAAAGCAACCCTTGCCTGCTGTTAACCCTTTCCTCAACCCCTTTACCGCCGGCAGTCTGCAAGTGCAATTAATTCAATGCTCAATCTTTGCACCAACATTTGTCGACCATCCATAACCCACTCTTTCTCTCTCACACACTTACAAACTGCCTCTGTTGCTCTCTCGCTCTTCTTCGTTCACTTTGCTACTCAATTTAAAAGCTCAAACAAAAACAGCAACCCCATCTGCACAGCGACAGCCGTCGCCAAGCCAAAAAAAATGCAAATTTGTTTCCATTAGACTTTTAAATACACAACTTAAGATGCCTATGCACTATGTTATTCGCTTTGATAAACTCTTTGCGGTGTAAATGAATCACTTTTTAATATAAAGCTAAAACTGAACTGAATACTTATAGCTTATTGACTATAATATATACTTGTATTTAGTTTTGCTTATTCATTTCTGTTATTGTTATTTTCATTAATTTTTAAAACATACAAATCATACAATTAATTTTTTTTAACGCTATTTTGCCCTGTTTTATATGTGAAGTTAAATAATATATTGATTCAGATACTATAAGATACAGTTAATTTTGTTAGGGTATACAATGTTGTCATCTTTAAAAGTCAACTTTGTTTTCAATATCATTTCAGTTTTGTTTAGCTGTGCCACGGTAAAAGTCTCAGGGCTGCCAGAGTGCTGGCGGCGTTAATAAGCCCACCTCCAATTGCCGCCTCAGCCTCAGTCTCTGCCTCAGCAAGCGCGTCCTCCTCCACCTCAGCCTCCGAGTCTCTCAGTCGCAACATTAGTTGCCATATTGAGCACCCCCATCACTTAATTTATAACAAATGCCGCGACTTTTCTCTCTCTTCCTCCTCCACGACTTTTTTTTTTCTGCTGCGTGCACGGTAAAAAATTTGCTCAACGCTTTTCAAGGGTTGGCTCTGGCACAAATAATTTATGGCACCCGTGTGTGCTGCCATCTCCATCTATATCCACCGTTTGCCCTTTGCGCGGCCTTAACTCGCGCTCGAGCTCTCATCTGACATCGGCTTAATGAGAAAAGGCCATGAAATTTGCGTCTTAGCATCGACTTTGACATCGGCATTGCGTCTAAATGGTCCTTTCAAGTTTCGTATTTCCATATGAGTGTTGCTTGCGATCCTGGCACTCATATGCGCTTATGTGAACATTGCAATAATTTCAATTTCATTCAAGTTGGATCATTTAGTGCAACATTGTGGTCTCCCAAACAACCCCTTTTATGAGTCGTAATAAGGAACGTACTTACTGTTGCAACATTTTGGTTACGACAATGTTGAAACAATTTGCTATTTAAATCAGGCCTTGCAAAAAATATCAATTGTAAAACGTATTTTATTATTAGTTCAATCGGGGCATATTTGGCTGGACTGACAATAAACTTAAGTATTACCTTATTGTTGTTACTATTTTTTTTTTATTCTCTTTTTATTAAATTTTTCTTTTTTTTTACATTTATTTAAATCTACTACGTCTTTATTTAATTCAACACTTATTTGTAACCTGCTCGTATTTATATCTTATAAAATAAAAATAAATTAGAGATCAAAGTAATGAATAGGAACGGTAACAGTTGTATTCTATACACTGCGGTCAATGGGCAAAGTACAAAAGTGAAAGTACAGTAGTCAATTGGCCGTTCCGCATAATTGATGAATTCCGTATCATATTTGAAGATTTTCTTGAAACACAAAAAATATTCTTTCAATTTTAAATGATATACAAAATATACAAAATTTTGCCAATAATTGCGCACTGAAGTATCCTTACGGTGTGTGCTATCAAGAAGACTGTTTCAAGAAATGTAAATGAAAATTTCCATTCGCTGTTAGCTGGCGATGCTTGCAGCGCACACACATAGAGCAATTAAAATTTTCCATTTCATTCAACCGAAAACGCAAAAGCTATCGAACAAAGTTTTAGCAGTCTCTTCATTTATTTTGCTTTTTACCCGGTACCCAGAAGATACATGGGGTAAAATAAAAAAAAAATGTTGTGAGCATGTATCAAGTTTGAATGATACTCTATTACGATGGGATAATAATCATGGCAATTGTTAATATGACAATTTTATTGAAACAAAATAAATTTAAGCTGAATTATATTATCGATAAATGAGTACCGAATACTCCAAAGTCGAGCAGACGCCAATGTTACTTTCTTACTTGTTTTCTCGTTGTTTTTCTTATTGTTTTTGCTTTTCTTTCACAGATTTGTTTATTTGAAGTTTGGCCGAATGTTGTGCTGAGCAGAAGTTTGCTGCTTGCCTCAGACTGCGGTATTCCCCTCTCCCAATCCCTAGCTAAGCTCAGCGTCTCTTACCGTCGTTGCCACCGCCTCTCTTGGCTGTCAACCCTCATTGGGGCCGCTCATTTACACTGAATTAAGTTTATCATAAACATGGCAACCGGGCCCAACTTCGGCACCCCAACCACGTCCCGATTCACGTCTAAAAATAAGCTGCCAAAGTGGAAGAGGAAGAAAAATTAAAGCGCCTGTCATTTGCAATTATTTGGCCAGCAGGCAGCTTCGCTTCACTTCCTCTCACTCCCACTCCCACTACTTCCATTACCAGCGCTCTCCTCACCAGCAAAACCATATTAACCAAATCCAACCAAGCTGCCGAGTTGTCTAAACAATCTCAGCGAATGTTGCCCCAATTGCCATCATCAATTATTAATCGTTTCCAATTGCTGGTCGAACCAAACGATTAATTAATGACACCAGTCGCCAATCATCAACACACGATGCCTGCGACATTTACAGAAACTGTTTCGCTATGAGTATTTCGATCATAGATGTATAGTAGAGAAAGAGATCATTTATAATAGAATTGCTTGCATTATGTTGTTTAAAGTGCCTATAGTCTGAATGGAAGGTAATGCATCGCAAATTAGCATATGAAAGGATTTTCCAGGCACGCGTTCCCAACACTTTTTTCATTATGCAAATTTATGGCTAGTAAAAAAAATGACACTGCACACTTTTTGCAGCTGCACTTTATGCTAATAATAAAGGGTTGATAAAAAAAATAACAAATCTACCACTGTCGCTACTGAAGATCGAATAACCAGGAATTAAAGTGATTTACAGCTTGCATCGGTTATTTTTTATGGGTTGATTACCCCAACGAAAGTCGAGTTTCTCAAAAGGGTAGAAAGTGGCAAGCACTATTCGAATTAGCATTTCCACTGGTGGAGTTAATCGTAGAAAAGTGTGTAGTAATAAAGTTTGTAACAAACTTAATTTTAGTAAAATTCATAGATAGATAGATAGTTGTCCATGTTGAGATATTTATATAAATATCAACGAAAATATATATTTCTTGTCTTCGCTCTTCCTTGATGAAGAAATTATATTTTAATGGAAAGTACAATTTTGTGTATAGATGCGAGAGACTATTTAACAATAAATTATAAGTACCAAAAGACTTAAATTATTGTGCGACACAATCTTAAAAAACTAAAATTCTTAAGAAAAAAGACCCCTTCAACAAAACTGGATGACATACAAAAACTCTGGCTTAGGTCAACACTGTATTATTCAATCAAAAAGCACTTCAAAAAATAACCATCACTATCCATGTTATCCTTTATTAAGATTATTATTGAATGGAAGCTCATATTTTAACGACGTCCCAAAGGCAAAAACCCGGCATTTGCATACGAAATGATTGAAACTGACAAAAGCAGGTTAAATTGAAGCCCCACTTTGAATCGATGGCTGACCAAACCAGGTGTCCGCACTTCACACATCCCTCATCCTTTTCAAATATATTATTATGATTTGTCCATTCGAGAGACTAACCCGAATAACTTCGATGAACCTTAGTGTCGTTCGCAGCATCTATTTAAAATATATTTCAATTCATAATGATTTCGATTACAATGTTTACTGAACTGTTTGCCACAACAAACATACAATTTGAATATGCTTTTCAATAGATTTTGCAGTCGCAGGTGCAAACGAAACCAGAGTTTGGATATATATCCAGACCCGATGGAGTAGCCATACGCTCCTCAAAGGATGCAAATTGACGCTGATGGTGCACGAACTCAAGGCAAACCATATCGTTGAAGCGCCGATGAGGTTTCGCACCGTGTGGCTTAAACTGCTGAAAAAGATCGTGGATAATTTCGTTGGGATACTTGAGACGATTGGGAGGAATGGGAAAGGGCGTGACAGCATCGTGGCGTCTTATTTTAGGGTCGTCCTGCATAAGAGACACCCTTGCGTTATCGTTTACCCACATTCCTTTCTGAATTTGTCCCGTATGCCTGTGATAAAAAACTCCCTCTCCATTCTTGTAACCCCTTGCAAAGTGACCTTCATAGCGATTTCCATTTGCTAAATGAATCAGAAGGATTATTGTGATGTAGACACTTCGATATATTCTTTAGTACCCACCATAGAAGAGCACTCCCAGTCCATGTTTAAAGCCCGTCTCCCACTGACCCAAATAGATGCTGCCATCTACGTACCACTGTATTCCCAAGCCATGGCGTCTATTCCTCTCCCACTGCCCAAAGTAAACACAACCATCCGGATAGAATTTCTTGCCCTCGCCACTCTTCATATCATTCTTCCATCCACCTGTGTAGACAGTCTGCAAATCCGTGCCCCTTTTCCGTATCATGGATCCACAGCCATGACGCTTTCCCTGATCCCAATTGCCCTTGTAGATGAGCTGCCCTTCTGGTTTCTTCTTTCCAGCATAGTCACTTGAACTACGTTCTGCCGTGGTCTTCACTCCAAAACCGTGATTCTTGTTCTTCAACCAATATCCTGAATAGGAGCCTCCACTAGGATAATAGAAAGTTGAACGACATCCTGTGCTCTGGACGGGCTTATTGGGGCAGAAGAAACGCTTTACACAAATGCTCATTGCAAGTACTCGAACACCAATGTTATTCTTGTTAAAATATCATTGAAATATGTAGGAACTGAACTAACTTCAAATTCTTAAATTGTATTTTGAAATAACATATTTGTTTCATGAAGCTGCAAAACAGAACACTTGATTTAGAGTTACCTTTCATCAATCTCGTTATTTACAGCACTATTTAATATTTCTGGGATCTAATATATATATATTGGCAAACAATTGTTTCAATAACACAATAAATTGCAATGCACAGCATGGGCGCAAAATTACTTCAAGAAATATATTCTTTTCATATTGCAATAGTATTATTGAGGCAATTTTTCACAATTTAGAACACATTCATTTTTAATTTTAATTGTTTTGCCAGCATTGTGATGTATTATTAATATATCAATTTTGATCACAAAGAAAGTTTGTTGTTTTCACATAGAATTTATGAAAGTACATCATACTTGCAGCGAATTTTTCATTTATATTTGTTTCATCCTTATCGTTATCTACTTTGTTTCATCGGCGCAACCTTAGAACTTTAAGCCGACAGCGCGTCCTTTTTCACTAATGGCCACAAATACCTGAGCATGAGCTTGGTCCTTGGTTTCTGGCTCCAACCCCAGGACAATGCCTATGATGCCGGCTTGCCACGCCCACAAAAGCAGCAGCATCAACAGCAACCCCAAGTCACCCACGCTGTCCACTTAATGATAAAAGAAAGGACATTAGCGGACCGCGGCGCATCTTCACGTTTCGAGCGCCTTTCAAGTGAAAAGCAAAGAATTAAAAAAAATTAACAACAGCAACAACAACAATGGAGAAGCGAGAAAATGCTGTCCAAGAAATAAAGAAAAAAAGGAAAAAGGAAGCGCCTGCCAAAAAATCGAGGGGAAATGGCACAAAGGAAAACAAAATGTGCCACGCGAAAGATTTCGGGTCTCCCATTTATCAAGTTGCTTTTATTTTCGTGCGCGGGCGTAGTTAAAAATTAATAAATGAAATTAATGTCGGCGACACTTTGCCAGAGAGAACAGAGCTTCATTGCCAATGGGATTGGTCAAAGATGTTGCCAAGGGTTTCCTTTTAGATCGCAAGGACAGCGAGGTCGTCGCAACTGCCGATGCTGCTCCTGTGTTTACATCGAAAACATTTTCATTTGAAATATTCAGCGCCTAAAAGTCGATAATGCTTCTTTCTTTATTTTTTGTCCTCGGAACGACAGCTGCTTGGCATGAATTTAATTAGCGACGCCCAACACTTTTTTTTGTTGCTGTTGTGCCAAGTCCGAACTAGAAGTCCATCTACATCTAACACAATTAACTGTCCAGGCGAAAGTAAAAACTTTTCAGCACACAAAATCTTTGTAAATTCATCTTTGTCGTTGCCGGTGATTAATCACAACCTCGCAAGAGAAAGGAGCACACCGCACCAACATGGGGCACGTGTACTGTGCCACATTGAACAGGTGTAAAATGCAGAGGTGTCACTGTATTTGTGTGTGTGGATTTCGGTGTGTGTGTGTGTGTGTCTGCCCTTAAAGTGTCCCCCTGGTGCTGTTTTGCAGTCCCAAACTTTGCGCTTAATATGCAAAACTGTCCTGAGCTTGTGGTGGATTAAAAAGTTTGCCAAGCTCCTCAGCTCAAAAGCAAGCAAATGGAGTAAGACATTAAGCGCTCTTAGGCAAATTAGCGCTCGGATGAGAAGGCAACTGTACCGAGAGTCAGGTGGTACGGCCAGCTTCAGACTCAGCCGCTCCCAACTACTTAAGTAGTTCGATCCATTAGGACGAGAGCATAATAATTAATGATTCCAATAAACTGACTTCTCAACGATATCCCTTTCTCACCCACTACAAATACACGTTGTTTGTAAACTTTATAACAACAATTTTATTGCAGGTCTGCTTCAAACTTAAATTCCCAATTATTTCAAAAAGATTTAAAATTTTTTAAAATGATTTTGAGCAGAAACCTCAACAAATAAACAACAATATGTTCACATCCTAACTTCGGAGATTGAGCCTTGGATCAATGATGCCTCCTCCTGGCAACGACTCGCTAAATATACCGCCCCCCGGATTATTCGATGGCTGTTTTGGTCTCTGATGATTGTGACTATTGCTTTTGGGTGGCAGTTGATCCAAAATGCCGCCAGCTGGATTACGCGAGACAAAAGGTGTCTCAAATATGTTTGGACCATTAGAAGAAGAGCCTGAACCCGACGCATGATTCGGAAAGCTAATGGGGTTAACTATAGTTCGACTAGGCGGAAACATTTCATCAAACGTAGCCGTGGACAATATTTCGTTGGCAACATCAAGAAACTTCTTGGAGAGACCACGCTCCAGGCCCGGCACAATTTCATTCAAATACAGATCCTGATTGTCGTTGATTAGCGCATTGCCCGCTTCCCCAAGAACTCCATTGCCGTTAAAAAGATTGTCCAACTGCAGCTTAAAGTCTTTGAACTGAATTCGCATGGTCATCTTTGTGAACTTGACGTACTCCAATCCATTGCGCAGATATCGAGTTCCACGCATCTTAACCGCCGCCTTTGCACTCTCTGTAGATATAGAGGTCGTCATCCAGTCAGAGATTCAATGATATTGAAATAATATTAGAACAAACCGCAGAATCCACGCATAGTACCCTTTCCCTGAATGTCCAGCAGCAGTAGATTTAGTCGCATAAAGTATTTGCCACTGAATACGATGCGAGGGAGTGTTATCCAGAGATCATAGGAGATGTCCTCGGGTTTGGCGCTGTCAATTGAATAGAAATTATAGTAGTACTTTCATTAACTACAACTACAGCGAGTACCAACATAATGCGATCAATGGTGAAATTGCTGCCACCTCTTGCTTGCAGATCCATGAATACGGCCTGGAACTGACTGCTGCTTCCCAGCTCAATGTTGTCCAGCTGCAGCGGCTCTAGTGGCGGAGTTCTATAGCCATCTCCCAGATCGCCATGCACCAGCAGAGGCCGCACCTGATACACAGCATTTATAATGCATCGCTCCAACTGAGGATCGTCACGTGCGCAGGGCGTTATGCTGGACGCTGTAGATGAGTATCAGACAAACGGGGAAGTTACTTCTTGACTATGTTACCAAATGGGTTAGTCACTTGTTGACCTTAGCCGAAAACGTGACACCTTCAATAGCTTCGCTTGCTGCGTTTGCAATTCTTAAAAGTGCTCGGTAGCTGTATGTTTAAGTCGAGCTGTTTGTTTGTTTATTTTTGATCAACCTTCGATGAGCATAATTAATATGCGCAACAGCTGTAACCGACATGCATTGACTTGGCTCAGGTCAGTGGCCCTTTTAATGTCGGAAAGCTAAACTTTGTTGGCAAGCCTAATCGATACTTTGCAACATGTAGTTGAGTGTTTGATTGATTGAGGACTAGCTGACACGATCAACCTTCAAATGAATGTATTTTCCTCTTGCAAATACTTACGCAATTTGGCGTTGCTCCAGTGGCACATTCCCAACAGCAACACCACCGACAATTGCAACACTTTGTAGCAACAACTGGCAAACATTTTATGTAGCATTCACCCCGGCACTCGAACGAATTAAGCTTAAGGAGTGTAATTTACTGAACTACGATCTACTAAATATAGATGAGTATCTCGTTTTGGAACGGAAATGCCGAATGTGAACCGTTGTCGTTGCGCTCGAGTGATCGACTAAAGGTTCGTCAAGTCGCCCGCTAGTCTTTTGATTGAATTAAATGTCGCATCGTGAGCTAAACTGTTGGATCGCAGCTCGCAGTGACGACGATTTCGTCGCTATGTCTACGAGCGGCCGTAGATACATTTGTATCTTTATATCTATTGGAAATGAAGCGCTTAGCTGGCCCTGAGGCACGTGAGTAGCGCGGCTTGCATGTAAAGTTAAATTTATGTAGTTTTAAGTGAATTAAAACAAAGCTTGAATCGCGTCTGTAATGTTTAATAATAAATGCAAGCAAATCAACCGAGAAAATTTGAATAATAAATTTAGACACCTCCCTCCCGCACTGGACGTACCCCAAAAGCCCACTCTAAGCAACAACCCACTGCCACTGTGTCCCAATTGAAAATCAAACACTTGCCCTGGCGCTAAAAATGCAGGAAAATCTCAAATAAATAAATAAATAACAAAAACACAAAATAGGACCGCATAATATTTGTGCTTCTTAATGCTAATTTCAACTCTGCTAACGAAGCAAACACAGATGATCCAAATGTGGGGGAAACTCACGATGACATAATTGAGAAGACGAAGACAATAAAATCACAAAATGAGTGACAATTTTTAGATCGCAAAACTATGTTAATAGCTCGTAATAATTTCTACACAGTACAATGCCTTTAATAATATGTTAATAACTCTAACAGAAAAACTTTAATACAATGTTTTATACTAGCAAGAATATTGCATATATTCTATATTCATAACAAATGATTTCCAAATATACAGTGCATGTCTATCTTATTGTCATTTGCCCAATGTCATTTACAAGCACGAGTACTCTTAAATATTTGTAGAATCAATGAATACAGAATCATTCCATTGAACAATATTTGAAAAACTACAAATTCTTTAGAACAGTATTAGAACTATTTCAATAACTCCACACAAGTTTCATTAGAGGTCGTTACAATTGAAAACTAAATGATTCAATAAATTAACTCACAGCATTAAGTGCATCTCCAATGTTCAAGTTATTCACATCTATATTCCATCAAAGCACAACAGCATATTTAGTCAAAAAATTGGTTGATTCTTAAAAGTTAAACAATGCAAAACTATTGTGTACTTGGACCTTTTTTGTCATCCATTTAATTGTGCACAATTCAACCACAATAATTACAAAGGCAATAATTATCAACCCCCTCGCGGAGTTCTTGGCGGTCCAATGAAGCGCGCTGATCCTTGACACCCATTGCACGATGCTGTTGCGAGGCAGGGGTTGAAAAGTAACATACTAACCTACAATCCAAGAAACTAAAACCCTCAAGTTGTTTAACTAAATGCGCCCTTTAATATCCGGTAGATTTGATGTGAAGTAAAACTTAAAAGTTACCTGGTCATAAGACATGCTACGAATTTAAATGATAGCCCTCTTCTGAACAAGAAAAATTGTTGGCAGGCCATCAGGAACAGCAGTTCCAACCCTACCCCCCTTAACAGCTTCCCCATCCCCTCGTAGAAGTTTTATTTTATTTATGCCGTTTTGAAGAAGATAGAAACACATCAAATTTGGTAACAAATTACATTTGATGCATGTAATAAAAATCTCGCACAGCTTGATACAGAGCAAAAAATAGGCGTTCACACCGCATTTTGGCCTAATTAAGTTTTCAAGTGCAATAAAATGATGGGTCCGCCACTCGCCATGCGAAATGCAGAAGGTGGGACGCAGTTTCTCTATTGCGTGCGGGCATCAAATTTGCGCAAAAGTACATAAAAACACAAGTTAAAAACTTAAATGGATTTGGCAACGAATGACGACGATGTTGATGATATAGGCACACGCGTTGCTATTGCCCCCACTCATTCATCCACCATCCGCACACAATGATTGAGCACAGAAGCCGCTCTTATTTCTTGGTGGGTCGTCCACGCCTACGTTTAGGTTGTGACTCCTCCGCATCGTCGTTGAGAACACGCCGTTTTCGCTGGGTTTTGCGAGTGGTTTCCTTTTGCTTTTTCGGTGAATCCGGCTGCTGCTCATCATCGTCATCAACTGTCTCAGCAATGTTACTGGACCGCTCATCGTCGCTGCCAAGCTCCTGTTGCTTTTGCTGTTGCTCCTCCTCTTGGTCTTCCTCATCCTCTATATTTTCCAAATTACTATCAGACACCACAATCTGACTGCTGTGCGAATAGGTGCGCTCAATGACGGCTTTCAGGTCACCTGACTTGATGTTAAAGTCCCGCACGGCACCAAAGTGCAAATAGTTCGCCAGTCGATCATTTGTCTTGGCCTTCTTGGAAATCAGTATAATGTGCTTATTGAAGTTCTCAATGGCCAGTATAACTTTGGGTATAAGACGTGTTTCACGAAGCACCTTGGCACGCTCTGCCTGAGGCTTTCGCTTCGCTGCCGGTTCCTTTGACTGATCGTCTAGAATGTTATACTCTATATATGATATCATCTGATAAATGTTAGCTGGCAGTGGTTTGCCCACGTTTCGCAGAAGCTGCTCAAATCTGAGGAATGTAGTTAATGGAATAAGTACAAAATGGTAGGTTAAATTAAGCGAAACTAACTTGTTGCTAATGCCATTGCTAGCCGTATAGCCGACCAGATAGTGCCTAGTCAGATTCTTTAGGCATGTATAAAGATGTATTAAGAGCTTCATTAGCCCATCCATGTGGTTACCAAGCGGAATGCATACGTTCGTAAGTTCCAACAGAGTGTGCGTAATCAAAATTAGCTGAGTGCAAATTGAGCCTTCTAACGTATCTAGATTACCACGGTAGTAGACCCGATCGGCCTCTGGAACAATGTTGCATTTGTATTTCAAATTATTGGCTTTGTTGATAAAGTATTCAACATCTTCCAGCTGCTTCTGCACTACTGTGTATATATACTGAAGACAACTTGATGTTGTGTTCATATCAAGACTCTTAAGTCCCAAATCCGACTGTTGACTCACGTTGTCATCATTTTGATTACCCAGCACTTTACCCAGTTGCCTGGCGATTGCATCAAAGAATGGACCCGAGTGTGTTTTCTGTCGTTGTGTAAATAGTACACGGTGCACAATTCCCATTTCTGGGTTGCGCAGTTCCCAATTTTGACAAAACTCCAACAGCCAGGTGTATGAATCGATTGTTGCACGCTCCCCATACCCAATGTGGTCGTACAAAATTTCTAGCGCCTCAATTAGGTAGACAGGAAGCTTTGCACCATTAGTGTCATCGCTAAGGGCCTCCGCAGAATCATCGTTGCGGGCGTCCTCCTTCATGTAGTGATCAAGAACATCCTGCAATACATATGCCACTTCTTTTGTTCTGTTGATCGAGGCCATATCTGCAGAAGATAACATGAAATCCATGAAAATGCGTTATCTAAAAATCGAATAATTTATCGATCGTTACCAAATCCTTTTACAAATTCTTTGAAACGTTTTGAGTATGTTTCATGCGCCGTTCGAAGGCATTCCATAAAACAGTTCGCAGCCAGAGCAGCACTTTCCAGATCAAAGTTGCTCCACAAATCAGGCAGACGACGAATGCATCTTTCATAGATAACCTTGGTTATGTCCGTTACAAGCTTCAACGTTCTCTTGCTATAGGAAAGCTGTTTGTAGTCTGGCTCTTCACGTATAGCCTGCACCTTCTGGGCAGTGATCTGCAGCACATAGCGAACTAGCGGTTCATAGCTTCGGAGCTGCATTGTATTTTCGGCTGCTGCAAAGGGTACATGATCACTGAAACAATGAGAATTATATAAAATAATGGCATTATCTTCGAATGGAAATGACACCCACTCATGGAGCACATGGAGTAGCTTTTCCACTATGTTAAGATCCCAAATATTCTCTGGATTTTTACAGATGTCCTTAAGTTTAGTTGTATTCACGCTAACATTAATAGTTGCATTGCTATCATTCGTCGATGACTGCTTCGACTGCTTTTGAGATTTCTTCGTGGATTCAGCCAAGCCATGAAGGCCCTTCAACAGTTTCTGATGTTGTTTGAAGAGAGGCAGAATATGTCTAATGCAATCATTATTAGGCTTAGAAGTAAGTATTGAATGCGAAATTAAAGCCTCAATGAGGTTTAACTCTTGTTGAATCCGGGCGCACTTGGCATGTGTAGCTGGCGGAGACTTAAAGAGTTTTAAATAATGAATAAGTATGCACAAATAGTAAGGTAATCTCTGTGAAACTTACATTGTCCTCCAGGGGTAACCTGTTGGCCACTAGCCTCTGTATGCAGAGCGTAAGCAGTCTCTGCATTTCACGAACATCGCAGCCCGAGGGTGCCCTTTCAAAAATTGCCAAACAATAAGACACAAACTGTATTAAGCAGCCAAGATTATCTTTTATCTCTAGTTGCTCGTCCTTGGCGCCAACTAAAAGTTCAAAGTTTATTGTAAAACGTGTATCCAAATCATCACCCACATGATCAGCGGATGGTGTGTCAAAAAAACTACGTAAATGAAAGTCAATAAATTGTAACACATGGGGCACCAGCTTTGCGTTCAGTTCAACTGCCCGTTGAAGATCTGATAAAGAACAAAACATAGCATACATTATTAACTGGGCAAAATAATTAGCTTATATACTCACTCTCATAGAGTGTGCGACGTATTTCCAGCTGTTGGTCAAAGCAGCTTCGAAGGATACCGATAATCTCCAAGGTGAGCATATCAAAGTTTCTTTGCGGATTACTACGATTGCCCAAAGAGCTCTGGGTCATCATCGAATAGCCAGAGATGTTATGCTGTGTGCAAAAGCTGCTCGCATTCTGGGACTGACGCACAGAATTGCTATTGTTTAGCTGTTTGAGAATCATACAAAACCCAAAGATGGCCATGCGGCGTGTTCGAAGATCTCTAAATAATTGAATAGTTTGAATTTCATTACATATTACAATGAACTTGTATTCTTACTTCGACATTGCCTTGCGAAGCACATCGATCAAAGCGTCTCGCACCCGATTTGAAAGTTTGAGCAGTGGCAAAATAAAATTCATCATGCGCATTGATTGATCACCAGGCAACTAAAATATAATGAAGCCATAGGATTAGAAACTGGACAAATAAAATAAATAAAAGAAATAAAATCGACAACTAACCCATAGAAAGTCTTCCATAACAGCTGTGATAGTTTCCAAACACTCGGATACAGTGTATGTATCTGCCACGCTTAACATTGTAAGACATTCTGCAAACAACACAATTTTAAACTTGATATTGCACAAGCATGAAAATTAATTACCAGAGAACTGATTCTGAACCTGATCGACGACCATCCATTCTGCAATACGCTTGATGATGCCCTGGCCAAACATAAATCTCCTTCGTATAAACTTAGTCAAAAATGTTATCGCCAGCGTATTCAATTTAGGTGAATTGTGTGCTTTGAGCAGACTAAAAGCTAAATTAACCAAACCGGGTGTTATCACATCCTTGCCATCCTTATTCTGATCAATAAGCACGCCAAATACTTGCATCAAATCGACCTGCTGGCGTTGTAGTGTATCTCGACACCAAACCGACTTGTCAGCCAGTGTACGTTCGTCCTCATTGTGCTTGATTACGTTACGCAAAAAAGGTAGCAGAATGCAGCTAGAGGTTCGGGCAGATTCTGGATCACGATTTACTGATGTCATGGAGATAATTGCACTGAGCATAAAAGGTGTCAGTATAACGTCGGGCAAATAAAGAAAATTCTGAAATCAATTAAAGATTGTTATGAGTAATTACAATTACAATAATTATAATTATATAATTAAATTGATAATCGATAGCTTACCCTAAGCATTATGGATACATGCTGCTCACTTAATAGGTACATAGTGCAGTAGTTTAAATGATGAAGAACTGTCTCCTCCGCCTCGCGCAGCTCGTTGTCCGAGTAGGCATCTATTAAAAGCGAAACCGATATACTACTTATCTCAAATAAAGTAGATTAAAATACGCACCAATACTGTCAAGGTCTGTAGAATTGCTGCACATGTCATTAAACAAACGCTTGTAATAGTTTCGATGAAAATACTTTTCCAGTGCCAGCAATGGAATAATAAGTTGTGCTGCACTGTTGCACATTGAGAAGAGTTGGTAACATAAAGCAGGCAGCTCCATTGGTGATAATTCCTGCAGAGCTCCTGCAAACTTATTAAGAACCGTCACACGGTCGCCAGTACTTAGCTTGAGCGTGCTGCAATTAAATAGTTTTGTAACGATATTCAGTGGATTGTTATTTGTAAGACTGAGGTAAGTTATCACCTGAACATGTCGGCAATAGGCGTTAAAATCGTAGAGGGCCAGCGCATGGTACATAGATTACGCACAGTGCTATCTCTGAGTTCGTTGCCAGCCATAGCAATGCCGTTGATGACAAGATGCGGCTTGGCTATTAATACTATCAGAGTCTCTGGCAGTAAATCCTTCCATGCTACACACTTTGCATCTCCAGCGCGCATATCGTCAATGCAGTGCTCAAGGATCCAGTTCAATTCGTCTGCGGAATAGGATGACAAATCTTGGTGCAGGCGTGTTATTAAATCAACGCTCAGTTTATAACTCATCTCTACATTGCGCAGTCCGTCTAGAAAACATTTTACACAGGCAAAACGCTTCTCACGCGTCTCCGCATTGTTCACATCGCACGCGAGCAATAAATAATTCCAAAAGTTAATACAGTCAGTTCTCGAAAGCCTGGCTTTTAGTGTTGTTGTAAGCTGTTCATTAACAAAACTTTAATGTGTGAAATATTACCCTCACATAGAATTTGATGACACTTACTTCATTTATGGTTGTTTTCTTTATGAGTTCACGAAGCTCATCTATTTGGTTCTTTTCACCAAGTTTGCAAACCCTAACATCCAATGCTACGGACATGACTTCTCAACCTTTTAACCGCTTAAAGATCGGACAAAATAAAAATGAATTTTAAAAGAACTCCGCTCACTTTTGGCGCTGGAAAGTGTCTGATTTTCAGTGTGACCATACGTCGAATTTCACATTTTTAAAATTTTCAGTAATAAGAATACAATAGACAAATAATATATTATTAATGGTCACACTGCTGCTAGGTGTAATTATTTATCGATAGTAACATGAGATTAATCGATTAATTTATTTACAAAAGGGGTACTCCGACTTTTTAATATAGTCAACTTTTAATTACTTTTTTTAATTTGAAAAAACGTAACTTTATCGATTACTTTGAACTACATTAAATAATTAAATAAATAAAACGCAATAATGCTTAGTTTCCATTGCTAAATTACACCCCATAGTTTTGAGTACACCCTAAAAAAAATGACATTCACACTATAACCTAAATAATTATCAACTTTGTATATTGGCGCGTAAATTGAAGTCGATCTATTCCATTGTCTTTAAACTGATTTCATTAAATTAATTATTAATTAACACAATGAGACCCACCTTATAATAAAAGTTCATATATCGGTATGAATAACTTTTATAATTTTAGTTACTTAAATCGAACTTTACTTACAAAATGAAGACAAACTTTTCATTGCTAAAAGTATTTTCAAAGTTATAAATGGATTATTTGCCATTGTTTCATTTCATTTGGGTATCGTTCTACAACTCTGATTTTATTACTTTTGTAAGGACTAGATGAGGTTTACTACAAAACAGGGTAATGACTAATGTTGTTACAAATCCATTTTTTAGAAAAGACGCCTCCCGAGCTTATAAATCTTTCTATACTTTTTATCATGTGTCATATAGAATACGAGTTTAATATTGTTCTAAATTTTCATATATCGAATATGAATTAATTTGTCCAAAGACTGATTCGTTGAGCGTGATCCATTAAACTATTGAATATAGTCTTTCTTAGTCGGTAGTTTCCATCTTTAGCACAAACTTCTCCATTATTGCATTGAGACGCTTGCGCTCTTTTAGTTGTTGTTGCATTAGGTCGGATATCTGTGTGCCCATAGCTAGTAAAGCTTCTGTATTGGCTTCTGTGCGCTGAGCATTTAATCTTGTCTGTCGGTTTAAATCGCGTAGCTCTTTGGCTATGTCCATAAGTACTGTCTTTTGGCCCAGAAGTGAACCATTGAGATTATCGTGCTCTGCCCTTCGTTTTTTGGCTGCGGTATGTTGATGCATTTGTTGTTCCACTTTAACTCCAACGTTCCGAACACTGATAGATTCGCCGAACTCGTCGTCTTCTTCTTCCTCGTCATCTTCCTGCTCTTCGTCTTCTTCTAAACAGTACAAGTATAGCTAAAAAGATCTGGTAAGGTCAATATACCAAATTAAATACCATTGTCTTCGGATGCCTCTTCATCGTGATCTGTTTTAATGTCTGGCAAGCGCATATTTGTGTTTGCCTCGTTGCGCCCTTTAGGCTTGGGTTGAGACTCCACTATGACGTCTGCCATTTCATATAGATCGGTAATTGTCGCCACTGCATCCTCTAATGGCGTCAGTGTGTCTTGGTAAAGAGAGCTTTTCCCAGTGGCATTTGGCTCCAGCCTGTTGTTCGCTATCTTCTTGCGAATGCAATTCTTCCAATCCTTCCATACCTTTAAGAATTCTTAGTTTGAACAGCTACGAACGTAAGCTAAATAATCATCGACAATTTACTCGTTTCCATTCGGCAGCTTCTTTAACTGGAGGCCCGACGCTGTTTAATTCCTTGCTCAGCCTTTTCCAAGCAGCTTCACTGGCTAATTTGTCGCCCTTATAATAGTTTTTGGCTATGATCGGATGTCTTTCCATGAATGCCACAAAAATCGCATCCTGTTGTGCCGTTCGGTGTTTGCCCCTGTAATTTATTAATACAGTCTTAGACTGATGAATAAATTTATTTGTGTGTATTTTTATTTACATTTTGATAGTGTATTGATTTTTTGTTGTTTTTCGAAAGGCGGTGAAAGCAGAGTGACCGTAAATACAGTTGGAAGATATACTATTTTACGTGAAAAATTCACCAAAAATGTGGTACTAAGTTTCATTGAGAAATATATACTAACACGAATGCAGGTCTCGATAGCTATCGATATTTATCGAACTTTAGCGCGAAGCAAGCAGTGCAACGACTATTGATAACATTCAAATGAATGTTAAGATTTATTTGAAAAAATCAATTTTTGAATATTATAATTATATAAAACTTCATATTTAGTTTTGATTCTTCCTCTTTCCGCTCTTATCATTTTTAAAAAATCTAATAGTATTTAAAACATTTTACAAAGAAGTCTCTCCACTTTTGTATACTGATAAGTATAGATTATGGTTTGATTTTGATTCGCACAGTGTTGCCAGTGTAGAGTATTATTCACTCAGATCCGAAAGTCCCATATCTAATCAGTGCTATTAGTATTGGGGACTGATAAGCAGGTTGAAGAGATTACAACACACTACGCAAGTCGACACATAGGTGAGGCACCTGCATGCCCAAATACTGAACAATCAGTACGAATAGTTTAGCAGGTGGAATCAGGTAAAGCGGAAAAACTTCAGCGGTTGTGGAATAAAGTGTTGATTACTATTACTTTAATGACAATAGATTTTTGATAAAGTGTGACGGTTGAATATGTTCAATGAATAACATTTTGAGTATTACTAAAAGTTACAATTAATATTTTGTTTTATTAGTGGCGAGAAAACTCTAAAAGAAACTCTACACAATTGGAAATCGCCCCAATTATTAAGAGTGCCAAATTCCTTAAAACGTTGACAACTAACTGTGCCTAAATAAATAAAATTATCTTATCGCATCGCATAAAATGGCAGTGTAGTGTAGTGCAAATACCTATTTGTATATAACTATATAAATATAATATATATACTTACATAAACTTACCAACTTACTTAGAAGAGACAGCTGCTCTATGTACAACATTCAACGTCCAGCTTTACTTTTCTATCTGACTCACGCAACACTTGTCGATAGTTCGGATTTTATGGTTGGGCAATAGATTTTCTACAAAGCTCGCCAACTAACTGTATTTGTCTAGTGTCCGATCCAGTCAACGAGTGAGGGCGAGCAAAATTTGAACAAATTCTTTGTGAAACCGATAACAATTGATAACAAGATATTGAATGTGTGTATTATATAGCGCATATCAAGGCAACTTGACTCATTCGCTTACAGGCCTTTTATTATATGAACTTTATTTCAATTGATAAGTCCATGAGTGTCGCCTCCATGACATCAGCTTCCTACGCCCTAAGGTTTGAGTGGTTTATAAAACCTACTTTCAAATAGTAATGCAATTCGAAAATTCTCTCTAAAGCGGAAGTGACACATTAACATTTCTTTTACGTATTTTCAAGTATGTTGTCCAAGACTGTGTGGTAACCAAGGCATGCCTCTGT
This sequence comes from Drosophila pruinosa, assembly GCA_018150935.1. Classification (NCBI taxonomy): domain Eukaryota; kingdom Metazoa; phylum Arthropoda; class Insecta; order Diptera; family Drosophilidae; genus Drosophila; species Drosophila pruinosa. The sequence continues at coordinate 44,302,099 of JAECWR010000199.1, forward strand.
TTGTTGAACTCTAACTTATCATTTTATCTTTGCGTGCTTTGTGGTCCACGACATAGTTTTTTAAGTGTCAGTTTATTTGATGTTACGATATATTTTTCAACACCTGCACCTGACTCAATGAAAAGCGGTGAATCAAAACGAAGCCATTGAGTTTAATCAATTATACACTATCAGATCAATAATGCTTGCAACTAGTACCTCGTTAGAGACATCTCAAAACCCGACCTGTGCACTGTTCAAATATGTGTCTACCGATAAGGATAACAGGGTTTACATATGCGCGTAAATCAAACACAAATAATTGTTGGTTCTTTGATAAGTAACCTACTGTACGCAGTGGATACAACGGGTATTCTTATCAGTGGGGCGTGACTTTGTGGACAGCTGTAAGCCAAAAGTACGCTGACTCAATCTCTTGGGTATTTCTTTTATTTTTGGGCCAGGGCCAGTTCGATAAGCTGAGAGGTGTTGTAACTAGCCACTATAAATTTGACAATAATACTCGTGCTGGTAGCCAAAGAGGAGAAGAACAAAATACTAACCTGCCCAAAGGGTTACTAAATTAAGGTATCATTTTATAATTGCAGATTCCATTCAACGAACCAACACACACCGACAAACACAGACGACAACAAGGATCAACGGCATGCAGCTTGCACAATTCAAGGCGGCCGCTGTCTGCCTTAGCCTTGGCCTGATCCTGGCAATTGGATCGGTGCAGGCACAGGAAAACGCACAACTCCAGATCCCCCCCTCGCTGATAGAATGCTACAATACGTCCTATTTCATGAATCGGGACAACCGTCTGCCCGCCAATTTGGATACACTCATCTCTCTGATTGAGAAGGTCGAGAACAGCTATGCAGCAACTGGTTACCAGATGGACATGCGACAGATTTCTGTGGCCCTGCTGCACCGCTTCCGGCAGGACGGCATCAAGCGGGCTGCTGGCGTCACAGCTGTTAGCGGAGTTATTCCGTATAGTCCCACGGGCTTTCAATTCCCCAAGTTCCGCATCCTTCTCTCCCGTCTGCTGCAAGGCAATGCCAATAACTTTCCGAACAGCTCGCTGACCAGTACAGAGCGCTGCTCTCTGCACTTTATGCTCTCCAGCACTTTCGATACCAAGATCCGTGGAGATGAGAATACCGTATGTGGCCAGCTCTCTCAGTATCGCGCCCAACGTCTGCCTCGTTCACTCAATAAAGATGCATCCAATAACTTCCTTGGAGACGCAGAGTGGCTGGACAAAAGACCGAAGCGTGTTCGATCTGGCTCAAACTATGTTCAGCTAGCGGAACAGGACTACGACAATGACTGGGCCTATGCGGTGCCAGAGGGATTGAGTCAATGTCCGGTAGAGGACGGTCTTGTTCGCACTCCTTGGGGCACAGTCTCGGCAGGAACCTTGTTAGCTGGCGTGGCTACGGGCTTGCAGCAGCAAACAGTGCCAGTGAATACCCTGCTATCGTTGGCTACACAACGACGTGGTCGTACTCAGTCCCAGACGACTGCTTCCTCTATTGACAATCGTTGGGCTGCTACACTAGGAGGTGACTTGGCGGAGGTGACACTTGTCCAGGTACCGGTTAGTGTCAACAATGCGGCTTCGGTGGGTGCAACCGGTGGCTGGAATGACACCGTGTTGCCCCACTGGTACTTCCTCTCGCAACGCACCAACCTCGAGGCAACCGACGCGGAGATTCGAGGCGGTCTCGATGGCTTAATCATTGCCAAAAACGTGGTCAACTGGAGGACACAGGCATCCGGTCTAAAGCTGTCGCAGCTACTCCGCATGTACTATTCCACCACAGGTGTCCTGGGATCCGGCATTCAAGCTTGCAGCCGACAGCAACAGTTCCCTATCGTGGCGCCCTCTTTAGAAATGCAAGGTCAAGTCAGTGCATTTGCCCAGGTGCTCGATCGTGAGATGCAACTTAAGGTGACCCTGCAACCCGATTCGATTGCCACCTTCGCCTCCACTGCATCCCTCTCGCTGGTGACCTATGTGCGTAAGTATGCAACATTTTAATTAAAATGCATCACATGGAACCACTTGGGAAGCTTAGTCTGGGTCACAAAATCCTACATATGATTATAATTCTATATATTCATACTATTAAATCGATCCCCTGTTTCATCGTCGAGCTCTCACACGCACCTCTGCCCTTTTCTCTTTCTTTCCCCGTCCATTTGCAGCTCAATCGCTGAACGATGTGTCGTGCTCGGCTAGCACAAACCAGGACTTGTCCGACATTATTACTCCCATGACGAATATATTCATCTTTTTGGATACCTCGTGGCAGTACAGCGCCATTGTTGACTACATCGCGTGAGTCAAAGCCAACTATTATGCCAATAATAGACTGTAACTCTTAATCTTTCTCTCCACAGTTATATCCTGCAGCAGCTCAATATCCATCCCCATGCCAGCTCTGTGACGATGCTCTCGGCTTTCGATGGTTCGATCATTGTAAACACCACGAACTACATCACCGACGTCTACCAGCAGTGGAATGTGACCACCCAAGCGCAGTGTAAGTCCACTCATTGGTCAAACAAACTCCGGTCTAACTGTTTCTTCATTCTATTCTACAGATACTCAGGGATTCAATCTGCCCACGGTTCTACGCACCATCCAAAACATGACCCAGACTCTGCTGAATGGGGAGCAGACAAACTCCAGCGTCGGTGGTCGCTCCTTGGTGGCTCTGATTCTACCTAACCAAGCGACTGTGAACGATGGCGACTCCAGCTATGCCACCAGTGAGATACAATACATCAACGAGCAGATTCCAGATCTGCGATTTGTCTATTATGGAGGCGGTAACATTCAGCGTTTCTCGAGCTTTGTGCGCGATGCCTCGAGGGATCTGTTCACCCTCATGACGGGCAGTACGGTGGCGACATCAGCAGGACCTGTTGCTAAGCGCCTAATAAAGAGTGAGTTCACCTAGCAAAACTACAATTGAATAAGTTTTTCTAACATGATCCATATATGCTCTTACAGTTCCTCGTCGTATCATCAATCCGCGTTGCGGCTCCGTCTGGTACACCAATAGCTGGGGCACCGATCAGATGTATCAGTATGTGCGTCCGGGAACAGTCAACTTTTATCGCATGGCACCCAATTACTTCTTTGGGGCAGGCGCCAATAGGGTGATCACCATACAGTCCCAGAATGGCGGCAGCTTTACAATCTGCTCTTCGCGCACCTACGAGTGGCCACAGCAGAACTCCACGACATCCACCCAAACAGGCAGCACGGATCAGAACTGTGTGCAGATCAGCGGCAATAGCTACTCTTACGATCTGTCCAATGCCTGCAATGGCTACTACACCATTACACAATGTCCGCCTCTCTATCTGTCCGTGCAGCCTGGTGCCACCAATACCACTTCCTGCACCCAGGACGATTGCCAGACGCCTGACCAGTGGCGTTATCAGGTTTCCTCGGTCAACATGGGCTGCTACAGTGGCGTTTCGGGTATAGCGGCCAGTCTCCTGACCATCTTGCTGGCCCTCTTGCTCCAGCATTCGGTTCAGTAGGCGATACAACATCCATTGTAGATTTAGTTTCAGTCCAGTAACAGTTCAAACTACCCACATCTTGTATGTATACATATGTATGTATGTATGCGCCTAAACATTATTTGACCTAAATTATAATTATAATTTTTTTATTTAAGTTGTAAGTTCGATCGATAAAAGTCGCTAATAAATTCCCAAATAGAACTACACAGACTGGGTTTTACTTGAGATCAGATTTCCTTAAGTGGTTCCCGTTAAATTAAACTACTCCTTTGGTGTCTTATATCTAACATTTTATTCACTGTTCATTCACAGAGACAATGGATTACTTCCAGTCGGAGCAAAGGTCGGATATATCCAACTTGACTACAATAAAGGCCGACATCTTCGTGTTTATAGACACCAATTGGCCTTATTTATGGGTAGTTGACTATGTGTCGTAAGTTGTTGCATTTCTATTTATCTTATTTAGTCTAATCTAGTTTTCTCTTTAAGATACGTGTTGCAGAATTTGAACATTCATCCATATGCCAGCACCGTTACACTCTTTGCGGCTTCCGATGCTTCAGTTATCGTCAATACAACCGACTATATAGTTGACGTATATGAGCAATGGAACTTTACTTCTCACTATTGGCGTAAGAATTGCATGGTAGTGTTTAAGAAAAGACTAAATCAACTAAAGTGATTCATCTGTAGATCCACCAGGGTTTAACTTGCCCGCTATACTCAGTACCCTAGGCACTCGGGTTGAGGAGCTGCTTGCGGTAGAGAGATCAGCTGGTAACCTAGGTGGCCGATCTCTAGTTGCTCTTCTAGTACCCAGTCCAACTTCCTATGTGGATGAGAACGACTATGATTACAGTCGTCGATACTTGGATCGATTAAATTATAGTCTGCCAAACCTGCAATACATTTACTATGGCGGCGGCGCTTTGGTGAGATTCCATGACTTTGTCATGAATCCGAGCCGAGATTTGCTTTTGTTAAATACAGAGAAGTCGGCCGAGGAGTGTGGTGCTCCTGTTATTAGACGTATCCGACAGGGTAAGTACACAAGCATTAGTCATTAAAAAATATAGTATCAAACTGATGTACATATGTATGTTTCAGTACCCCGCCGCATTTGGAATCCACGTTGTTATTCCAATGGCCTAATCAGCGAGTTTGGCAGCAACACCTTGGAGCAATATGGCCGACTCGGTAGCATTAATTTCTATCGTCTTGATGCGCTCTACCTACCAAACAGACAGAGCATGCGGTATCTGAAGATATCACCCATCAGTCAGATTACATTTACAGTCTGCACTTCCCGGACAGTCGAGTTGCCCTTCCGCAATTTCACCGCATCTTTGCGACAGGACGAGAGCTGCGGGTCCACTGCCTTAGGATCATATAGCTATGATTTGACTGATGCCTGTGTAGGCTATGACTTTGAGCCATGTCCCCCGCTCTTCTTCTCTGTGCAGGCTCAAGGCTTTGGGCATATCTCATGTGCACAGCCCGCATGCCAGACTCCAGATGAGGCCCAATATACAATAAGTCTGAACAATCTCGGTTGCAATGGCGTTTCAAAGAAGCAATTGACTTTGGCGACCATTTTATTGTTTGCTCTGTACAATATTTTAAATTTATGCACCTGAACGAGTACGAAATATCATTAAGTCTTTTATTACACAATTGTAATATCATCAAGATAATGTTCAGACGGATGTAATGTAATTATAATATTATATATTATATTAAATAATAATAAAATAATATACAATCACTATGAAAATATATTTAGTTTAAATATATACTCTGTCAAAAATGAAAATTTTTGATCTGTTGAGATCTGATATTCAATCTGAAACATATATTTTTAAATCATTAGAGAGTGCTCAACTACCAGATATTATGTGCCTATTTCAAGTTTTACATTTGCATAAACAACAAATCACACATTCATTGTCACAACTAATTATTATCACAACTAGTAATTGTTTACACATTTCTTTGGAAACTAGCTAAAATAATTTTTTTGTTTGATCAATTTTGTTATTATTTGGGCATTTAAAAATATAGAAAATCATTAAATATTGCATTTAATCGACGATTAGCTTTACATTGGTTCTAATAACTAATAGATACTGGAATAAAAAAAACATGAGATTTTTTAAAACTATAAAAATTAAAGTTAATTATATTAAAGCACAATCAATCACCAGAGTCCGCTAACTTAGCAAAAGGGACTCAGATAGATAACCTGTCTTTCGACTAAAAGAGTTAGATAGAGGGGTGATTGATTAGCTTCAGCAAAGTTAGGCAATTAGGTAGTCATTTACATACATAAATGTAAACCCGTTATAAATAAACATCTTTGCCAGGCAAACAACAATTGTATTCAATATGTCTTTACGTTTGTTCCTAGTTTGCCTGGCATTTCTGATGGTAGTGTACGCCCCACTATCCTTAGGGGCACCCAATGAGCTGAGGCAGCGTAAGTGTTTAATAAAATATCCTTTTTTAATTCGCGAATGAACCTCTTTATTTTGTCACACAGTTGCACTTGCGGCGAGTCCTGATGATAGCGATGTGGAAGCTCCTTTGGACCCTCCATCTGGAGAAAAGCCCCAACAACGTACTTTTTTCCTTCTACTGCCGCTGCTTTTCCCTGATACTTTTTATTTCGCATAATTACATAACAGGAACCAAGAACGTTAAAATAAAAAAGATGTAGTGGAGAATTTACGAGCAATAAAATAATCACCCAATGTATTTTTAATATTCAATATTAACTCTCAATTCCATAATAAGGAGGGCTTTCCAATAATCGGACATTGCAGGAGTTCCGTCAGATATTCTGAGACAACGATGTGTTCTTCTTTCGAGAAACAAAAGGTACAATTAAGTGGGGTGGCCAATGAAATTCCATCTCTTGAGTTTAATTTCGTCTTGCATTCTGAAATTTTTTACCATAATGATATGGTTTTTATCTAATAATAAATTCCTTCTGATCGATTCGCTTAAATTGTGTTGAGCAATCTTACTCATCTTCGCTGTGAATTCACACTTTTTGCAAGACATATCAAAACTCTACTACACTTTATTAATCGATTTTCTAATAGCTTACAAAATTACAAAACATGCGCATTTTCGTCACTTTTCTGAAAGTCTGACAATCAGGGAACTTCCTTGCAGGCGTCCTCATTCTGAATTTGGCAGAGTGCTTTATCGTAGTATCAAATGGTACATTAATGACTACATACTATTTGGTTAACAACATATCGTATATAGGGCACAGAGTGACTACAGCTTGCCGACATCGCGTCAGGGAATCATTGAATGACCAACAGCAATATACAATTAAAAAACCACTAGAAAATTTTGGTGACTTTGAATAAATTGACAAATATGCAATATAAATCAATTTTATTATTACCACATATCTCTAAAAGCTTTGGTAAGCATATTTATGTCCTTATTCAAAATATTGTATTTGAGGCGCAAATGATTCGAATGATTATTCCAGTCCTCTATGCCATGGTGAAACATCACCTCCAGCACCAACAATTGCTCGTATAGAATTTCCCAATCGACACCAATGGTTCCGGCGCATGTGTCTAGCAGCCAGCGAAATGAGCATGGGAATAGAGTTCTCAGATCTCGTTTACTCGAATCTCCCATTCTTGTCAAATAACCATGAAGGAGCCAGCAATCGAAATTTGATATTTTCAACAACAGTTCCGACATCCCATCGTCTTCTGACGCCCCTTCTTCCTCCTGCGAACAGTTAGTCTCCAATTTGAGAGCAATTGACTCTGTTGCTTTTGTCGACGAACCGATTTGCCGTCGAGGTTTCTTTAACGGAACTCTCAAGGGATCCATATTGCACTCGTCAAAGACTTGCAAGGCAGTCAAGTCATTCAGCTCAATATCCTCTTGGTTAAGTCTTAGCAAATAAGTGGGCGTGGCGGTTATCTTCCAAAAGGGATTGTCAACCTCCAAGGCTTGACGACGTTGGGCTCGTTCTTGAATCTTATTTTGGTACTTTACACCATAACGCGCAACCGGCTGACGATATGTGAAATTGGGGCGCTTTTCCTTCTTTCGTATTTCGTCGATCCAAGTCTGCGTCTTGATATCACAGTTGGCGCGGCTCTCTCTGTAGACAGGTCTTGTGCGGATTAGTAGCTGGAAAATGCCAACCTGCTGGTAGTCTGCCTGGCAGGCCAATTCCTCCACTCGTAGCTTATGCCTTCCTGTGGATAAGTATTGAGCCAATTTTGAGGTTTGGTTTTTAAATGGCTCCAGTTGACGTTCAGTGTGATCAACGCTCATCCAGTCGGGGATCTGCACACTCATTTCACCCAATTCCGGCTGAGAGGCTAGCAAGAGTATACGCTTAAAGTAGCTGTGGGCGGGAGTTAAACTAGGCTGAAATTCAATTCGATCTTTAACGTCTGTTTGTTTGCTAGATTGGCCAAATTGATTTTTCAGCAGCGTCTCAAAAATAAGGCAAATGTTTTCTTGCATGCGCTGCATGGCGGGAGTTAGTAACATATCTTGGTAGTTGTATTCTTGTTCTCTTTGCTTGTGCTCCTTATCTAGGTAGTCGTTTACTTGGCGTCCAGTCTGTGTAGACATGCCGAAGCGGTTGGCAAAGCTAATGTTGAAATGGGAAATCAATACTTTTCGCATTTCCATAAATTGCATCCATTCAGTATATACAAAAAGCGGCGCCATCGACGTATGATTCTTCTCAGCTATTTGCAAAAGCCGCTCATTGATAAGCAAGGCAGAGTCTGATATTGCGCGCTCCTTGACATCGTCTAAACCAAAAAACAGCTTTAAGACATATACGATGTAAGCCATCACGCGTGCCTCATATTGGGGATATTGATGAGGTCCGTGTAGTGAGTTAAAGGCTGGCGGCAACACATCCATTAAACATGACACATAGCTGGCAAATTGTGACGGCAAATTTAATTCTAGCACATAGCGCTTTGTTAAGGCTACCAGATCCGGCTTTTGGAATCCATTCAGATCTATAAATCTGGTCATATGAGCAATATGGGAGCGAATGTACTGGAAAATGTATATTATATATATATAAATATTTGTGCATATTTCAAGAATTATATTATTGATTACCTTATAGCGACACTTGTCAAACTGGTGGCCCAATTCCAACTGCTTGAGCAGAGTTTTGCCACCCCTGGCCACATTGTCGGGCAAATAGCTCAGCATATACCGGCTAGTCAGATGCTCCTCATCAATTAATCGCAGTAAATCAGTTAACTGGATGTCGTCTTCTACTAGGTTTAACGCTATGGCCAAGACCACGTAAAGCTTGGAGATGTTTAGACAGAAGATGTTTCGGTCAAAATGGTTCAAAGTTCTGACATTGGGATGCAGTCTATGACACTGCATGCTGCCTGAACTATCCGCGCTGTGTTTGTCCAGATGCTTAAGGGGCATCTGCCTTTTTAGTGACCGCCGCGCATTGGTCGACCATTGCAGCTTTAGGCTTCGATGACTTTGTATGGATTCAGATAGTTCCCCTGTCTTTCCACTAAAGCCCGACTCATCTAATTTTCGCTGCAAATAGAAATGAGGTCAAGACCATACAATGTCAGTGCGAGGCAGATAGTCGGGTGATTGATTAGCTTCAGTAAAGTTAGGTAATTAGATGGTCATTTGCATAAATATAAACTCCTTATAAATACCCATCTTTGCCAGACAAACAACAGTTGAATTCAACATGTCTTTTCGTCTGATCCTAGTCTGCCTGGCATTTCTGTTGGTAGTTTATGCCCCACTATCCACCTTAGGGGCACCCAAACAGCTGAGGCAACGTAAGTATTTAATTAAGTATTCTTTGCAAAATCGCTAATGAACCTCATTATTTTGTCACACAGTTGCATTGGCGGAGGGTCCTTTTGAAAGTGACGTGGATGCATCTTCGGTACCTCCATCATCAGAACTAGAGAAGGCCCAACAACGCACCTTTTTCCTTCTACTTCCGCTGCTTTTCCCTAATACATTCTATTTCACATAATTAATTACAACGAAAATTGTTAAAATAAAAACAAGCAAAAATTGTGTAGTCGAGAATGCATGAGCAATCAAATAATTACCAATTGTGTTTTCAAGATTTTATATTACTCCCCAATTCCTTAATAATAATTAAAATTTTGTATTTTTAGTGATATTTCACTAAACATCCCTAAGAAATGTGGAGTGTTTTGAGCTCTTAAAGCTCTTAAATTATCTGTTGAAGCCGCTGAAACTAATATAAATTCTATATTTTTCCACAAATCGACTACACTATTTTTGAAAATTTTCAATAGAGACAGAGCATAATTAATAATTGAGAATACAAACCTTTGTCTTTCTCCATTCTCGCCAATTTGCACGTTCATCTCCAGGTTGGCTCAGTTGTTTTTTAATTTGCCGTTCGCGTTTTCGTTTGTTTACTTTGTGATTGTAAATTATGCGTGCGTCTCTATGAAGTACACATTTTTTTAAAAAATAAAACAGTACAATTTTAATAAATCCGTTTTATGTACCTCTCCAGGACACGCACATTCAGCTTTGGCAGGCCCATCTCATTGTTCTTGCAGAATGCAACTTCCATGCGTCCCATGTAAGCCGCCCACACCTGGAGTGTCATTAACTTGAGCTCTGGCTTCGCCCCCATTTGCAGCAGTTCTTGCAAGAAGCCACGCAATACGTAATTGTAGAACTCCCAGGATGTTATATCGTCTTCTTCTGGCTTTATTATTACTTTTTTTATAGTGCGTTGAGTAGTGTGCTTTGTAGTGTCATTAAATGTGTCTTCGGCGCTTATTTCCACCGCGCGCAATTGTTCCTTTTTAGTGCCGCATTCGACACAGTAGTAGTACCCTTCGCGCTCCTGGAAGGAGCGTTCGCCACAAACGTCACATTCCATTTGATCTACTTCCATTACCTCAGAATCGTTCATTTTGCAATTTTAATTCAAGCCACCGATTTTTATTTAATCAGCGATGCGCGCACGTGCTGCCGTTGTACAATATAAATAATACACACTGAGAAGGCAGTGTGACCACAAGTTGAATTTCTAAATATCCCATTTTACCATCGTATAATTCAAAAATTATTGTTGGTTACACTTTACTATTTTGCTTACGGATTTTTTGGTGCTGCTGTATGTAAATTGGTACATTTAGGTATCTAAGCATTTATGCGCTGTCATTCATACAGCTGTTCATTTTAATCAGCGGTTACGAAGCTATTGCTAAATAAAATAATTGAAATGTTGAAGCCTATATCTAATAGGCTTCTTGTGAATGAAGATTTATTCATTTTATAGCAAAATCATTTATTTTATAATGCATTTATTCTCAATTGTCTAAATGCCTAAAAAATACCAAGAAGTCTGCTAGTCACTTTAATTTGGAAGAGTGGCAACGCTAAAAGTGAATTTTAAATTACAAATTTATGTTCATTGCTTAGTGGTTATATTAAAGAGGTCAGATATGTATGTATATCCAATTTGACGACAAGAAAGGCCGAGGCTTTAGAGTTTATAGACACAAACAGACCATATATTTATGATCATGACTTGTAAGTAAAAATTAATCCGTATGATTATGAGTTTTGTTTTAGATCATTGATTTAGAGCTAATTGCTCTTTTAGTGCTCAGTACTCTAACGTGAAAACGACATTGATTACAGTCATCATATATTGTTCAACAGCGTCAGCAATGGTAACGATACATGTAAAAACAAGTATTTTTTTATGCTATTATTTATTTTTGTTGCATTCACTAAGAACGAGTATCGGGTATCTAACACTGGATCTCACCTTTATTATTGCCCTCAAACTTTGTTTCTTGATTGAATATGTACAATTGTCCGGTTCGACACTAGGGAATTACCCAATTCGCATAAAAGAAATGTCAAACAAAATATTGTACTATTTAAAAAAGAAATGTACTAGATATTCTGGTACAAATTTAAATTGTCTTCAGACCAAAGAACTTTTTTAAAATTTACCTTGGGATAATTACCTTCAGGAATTACCTCACAAGCAAACGAAACGAAATGTAAAACACCACCTAGAGTTCAAATAATTCAGATTAAAAAACTTCTTTGATTAGTACTTTTTAAGAATGTACCTTCTGTTAATTACCTTGGGAAGTTTCTTTAGAGAGAAACCCAGTTGCAATGTGAAGCACCATCTAGCGTTCAAATAATTTAAATTCTACAAAAGAGGGCGCATTCGAAGTTTTCGAACTATCTGTATAATTAAAAAACCACTAGTTAACACCCAAGGTGACGGTACTAGAGTTGAGTGGCGCCACCTAGAAAGCACCGAGCATGTATTCTCGAAAAACGTCGAGTATATGTGCCTTCTTCTGATTGATTAAAATAATAATTTTATTTTTATTTTATTATTATTTAAAAAGGACAATTTGTTTTCAAAGAATATGCAATAATTTTTTAGACAAAAAAGAGTAAGCTAGTTTCTCAGACGGTATCTATGCTGTATGGCCACAAAATGTTGTATTATTAAATTCAGTCAAAATCGCAGACAATGCAGTAATTTGCTGTCGGTTGCCTGGCCAACATTGGTGAGTGTCTTAGTGAGTGGGGGGTGTAAACCAGGCGTAGCCGCGAATCGCTGAAATCCCAAATTATGCCAAACCGCATGTTGACTTAACGTCCTGTCAACAAAAGTGTCGTGTCTGATTTTGCAATTCTTTTTTTTCGCACTTTTTGTTTTTCACACTTTATGCATGAATTAATATTTAATGCAAAAGGTGCCAGAACAATAACAACAAAAAGAGAAACAACGACACAGCAAAAAAGGAAAAGGAAAATGTAACAACTCACTTTAATTTGGCAAATGTCAAAATGTGTTAGACTCCTTTGAGGCAGGCGACGTCCTGTAGGAGTCGCCTTCTCTTTCTTTTCAAACATTTTTTAATAATCTAAAAATCTTTTGAATTGGAATTACACTACCTCCTAACACCCTAAATCGCGACAAATGCCCAAAAATGTATGGCAAAACAAAAATTCATCAATTCCCATTTGCCGTGACAACCCCCGAAGTAGGCAACGTTTATCTAGTCCTTTTGCATGAGCTTCAAACCAAGTTAAAGCACAAAAGGTCCTTTGTTAATACTAGGAAGGGTTTGGGGGAAGACTGGCGCAGTCCTTTGCAACTTTACGAAATCTGAGTTCCCTAAAATAAGGATTAAATTAACCAATGTTTTAGATTTAGCTTTATTCAGGCACTGAAGACATTTTAGACATTATTTAAGCCCACATTTCCTGGTGATTCTTGGGCGATTGGATGTGGTGCGATTCCCCAAAAGGATGAATCCAATTATGGTAGCTCATTGCTAGATATAGCAGATAGATCGCGTAGAGCGCGATCAGATTGAAGAAAAGCGACATTCGAAACTCATTGCCACTCATGGAAATTTGAAAGAGAGTCACAAAAAAGATAATCAGAAAAAATATATAGGTCGTACTTGTTGTGGATGGCCACTGAATCTGTGAGCATATAAAATAAGTAGCAAATACTCGTATTATTATACCATCTAAAACATACGTAGATACTAGCATTGTAGCCATCGTGAAATACCAGCAAGGGCACCCCACTATAGATGACATGGAAAACGGTGCTCATCGCAGCCCCAAAGGCAGCATTGAACATCTTCCTTCGAATGAGACTGCCAAGGACCATACAAATGGACACGATTTCAACGGTACCGAGAAATAGTGTGGTTATGATGTCGGGCATGGGATAAAAGCGCATGCTTAAAAACTGCCATAACATGTTATCAATTTCCCAGTTGACCACATGGCTGAAGATGGAGTACATGACCAAGCCAATCAATGCATAGCCCCTCAGCCAGATATAGTTTGGCTCACGTAGGGATCTAGTTGTGATGCAGGCCAAAAGGCACACAAACCAAGAGCAGGAAAATATTGTGTAAAAAGAGTCTGTTGTGGGCTTAAAACTTATCGACCAAATGGGACACATCAGAAGGCTCATGATTGCCACAGGCTTGCACCAGCCATGCAAGGGTCGTTCCAGCTCAATCACAGGTATGAAGTTGGCCAGTATAAAATAAAAGGGCGTCTGCGATTTAGGGCTGAAGTTAAACTTGGCCGACCCCATTTGATAGACTTACGAGTAGTATAACTATGAATCTGTTGCGCTCCTTCAAATTGCGATAACCATTCACAGTATTCCACCAGATGTGTGTTCTACTCATATTGATTATCCTTACAGAGTTCTCCGATACGTCTGCATCGCTGGATAGATCGGACAATGGTATTTCATTTGATTTCGGCGCCTGAATTTCCGCCTGCCTTCTGAAGTAATACGATATCACCAATACCAGACCCATCACAACAACAAAGGCAAACACAAAGGTCCAGGCATTTATGTAGAGCGTTTGAATATCGTCATCGATCAAGTCGTTGCGTTCAAACAATTTGTATTTGGTATCTACTACCCACATCATGTAGATAAAGCCACTTAATAAGATGGACATGCTGCCCCAGAGTAGCATGCCATCTACATGACAACCGTCTATGCAAAGCGACAACACACCCACCAAGAAGAAGTTCAGTGTATTGCCAACAGTCATCGAAAAGTTTAGCGAAGCCATGTAGCTGTTTTCAAAGGTACTTCTAAAGAAGTTGCTTAAGTATTTCGGCATATAGATGAAAAAGCCAAAGTAGAAGAAACTATATGCAAATGGTGATACGTGCACTAAATCCATCAGGGCCAAAAAGCTAGGCAGGCAACTGTTTAAGGACATGCAGAGTCGAATCATAATTATATTATACAGAGAATACTCACAAGTACTTAGTGATAAAGTACTTCAGTCCGTACATGACCAAAAGCATAAAACCAAATACAAAGACGTAGGCACTGCACCAGGGCAGGTCGAATGTGCAAAAGATGATCTTCAAATAGTCAATATACCCGACATAGTAGGAGCAGCTGGGATTCTCAGTGACGAAGTTGCACATTTCAGTGCTGTTGGGGCGATACAATTCTGGATAGTAGCACTTGCTCTGAAATTAACAATATTGGTAGACTACATGGGATATTTGAGAGGGTTATGTACTCACCCCATTCCATAGGTTCACGAAGGAAGCGTGAGTATTTAGTTTGTTCATATTTTCGGTGAAAGTTGGGGAAATAATTGTACTAATAGTACGAGAAGTCAGAGCAGAAAAGCAACTTAGATTTTGTGTAGAAAGTCCGCACTTACAGGGTATGCAAGTCGCACATCACAATACGTTTAAATAAACACCCATCAAGAACTCGCCACTTTCTGTTTCTGTCGTCGTCCGTCGTCCGTCGTCCTGCGTCGAGTGCATTCAGCACCCTAAACATAATTCATTGCCCTCGGGTGCTGCACATGCCAAGCGCTGCATTGGCCCCTATTGAGCAAACAAAGGGCAGGACCACATGCAACAGATACAAACACAAATGCAAATGGCAATATGAATACAAATATAAATATGAGCAGTAAATGAAAATGTCATGCAACCAATTGGCAACACCACTGACCCCTGTCCACAGCCAGGACAAATGGCAATGCTCGACTGTAGGCATGTGTCTGTGCTGCGTTTGGCATTGGTGGTTGCATTATCCGAGGGACTGACGGAGGGAAGCCGACAACCAGCCCAAGGATAACAAACCGGTTGGCTACCCGTACAGGGGCAATGCCAAAGGCAGAGCTAGAGTTTATGATCCGTTGTGGGCACGCGCGTAGGGCCAGTTCCCAAATGACCTCAGGTCAGCTTTAATGTTGTGGAAAATTGAATAAGGCTCATTAACAAATTGATCAACTTGAGTAATCGACTTGGGAATAATCACACAGTATACACAGTAAGCAAGCATTGAAGTGGTCAACCCATTACTCGGTTGGTGGTCAGCAAACTGAATGCAATTGCTGATGTGTGTTGTGTGTTATGACACAAGTTTAGCCACTGGATAAGTGGACAATGGGCAAAGAAAACTGGTTTTTGCTGGACTAATCTGTTAAAGAGATTTTCCCCACTAATTCCTCCCCTGGAAAGAGTCAACTTAACGAGCTGCTGCTAAAAAGTTGAAGCATCATTGTGAAGCATAGCGGAAAGCAAGCAATGCAAAACCTGGTCAAAAAGAATAAAAAGTTTTGACCAGAAAAAGTGTAAATAAAATATGTATGCAAGTTGTATTTAATCAAAAGAGAATGAAAGGCTTATACCAAGTGAAAATCTCCAACAAAATTTAATTTAACAAATATGAAAACAAATTTATAAACTTTATATACTGTGCTTTGTTTTTTTTAATACCCGGCACGCTTTTGGCAAAGGGTTGGAATAACCTTGTCACAAACGACAAGGCCTTTAAATAAAATATAATTTTTTTTATAATATGTTTTTATGTATTAAGTAATTTAATGGTCCATAGATAAGCGTAAATTTCGTCAGTTGTACAACATTTTGAAATATATTATACACAATAATGGCATCATTCTACAATTGGATTTAAAGCTTAATAGCTATTTAAATAAAAATATTTTGATAAGGTGAATGTTGTTGTTTTAAGCATAGTTTGCGGGTACCTCACATTCGAGCACACTCGAATTTTTTTGTTGGTTTATTTGTAAGTTGCTACTTAGTTTTTATCGCTTTTCATTTCAGTGCACATTTTATTTGTCCAGCTTTAGTTTCAGTTGTTGCTTATTTATTTCCATTTTATCCCTTTTCATGCTCGTTGCTAATTAAGAACCCCTAAACTTTAATTTTTTTGTGACGCTTAATTCTTTAATACGCTTTTGTTGCTACAGTCAGTAAAAGAAGCTACTCAAAAGCCAACACTACGAGAAAATGTACTACACAATGAAAATGTTTTTTCGAACATGAAACTAGGGTTCTAAAAAATCGATTATCAATTATTAGTTAAATGCTAAACAGCTAAAATAAAAACAGTGTTGAAAAAGATTAGAAAGCCACTTTCTATACCCGCCTACCCAAAAGGTAGAAGGGTATTATAAATTTGTGACAACCGAAAATGTATGTAACAGACAGAAGGAAGCATGTCCGACCCCATAAAGTATACATATTCTTGATTAGCGTCAACAGTTGAGATGATATAGCCATGTCCGCCTGTCCGTCTGTCCATATGGACACCTAGATCTCAAAGACTATAAGAAATAGAGCAACAAATTTTTCGGGATAGTATGTCTTATTGTTGCACGTAGATCAAGTTTGTTTTAGATTTTGGCCACGCCCATTTTCGCCCCCGTACATCGAATTGCAAGCGTCATTTTAAAGCTAGAATGTTCCGTTTTGGCACATACAATGGTACAAACAAAATTTGGTTACAATCGGACAAAACACAGATGTTGTTAAAGAATTACTTTTATAAGCCCAAATCAAGTGCAGCTGCACCTGATCAGCTGATGTGTCACTCAGTGACATAATAATGGTGTTCAATAAGCATAATAAAGAGCCACCAAGCTAATCATTGTGAGCAAAGTTAATTTCGGTATATTTTTTGGTATATTTTTAGTATATATTTTTTAGTATAATTTCCAGTATATTTTTGAAAAATATAATATTTCGATGGTCGCTCTTATTTATTCTTCCATTCAGCAAAATTCGGTGGCGGGTATCTCACAGTGTAGCAAACTCGATAGTATCTTTCTTAGTTGTTTGGTTTGCTTTTCAAAATACATATGTATGTCTTAAAAATTTCGATAATTTAGTAAAATTTTAGGTTTAAGCATATAAATATACTATTTTAAGATATACGTTCCAGAAATGTACCGGAATATATCACAATCAAATAAATAGCTATATTGCACTTTATTATATAAATATATTTTTAAATAGCATTACTGTATTATTACAGGTGTTGTGAATTAACATCTGATTCTGAACTTCAAAGTTTATTCTGTTATCATAACGTAACAGACAGAAGGATTACTTTAATTCGCAAATGTTCCTTTTGGCTGTTACGATAAACTTAAAATCTATGGCTTGAAAATATAAAATCAAATTTTATTAACATTAAAAGAAACTTTTTCACAGTCATATCAACACAAATTATGCGTGTTGTCTGCATGTTGTGGCTTAAAAATATACCGAAGTCGCCTCTTTTGTGCATGGTTTTTTATTCCAGGCATTTTTGCGACTTCACTTAATCAGTTGGAAAGTCTCAAGGCAAAATTACAAGCACTTACTTAAGCGACTAACTTGCTACATCCACACCTGCCACATTCACAGCAAGTTGAATGGGAGGCGTGGGTTCTCATTGAGTCTGCGAGATGTGTCTGAGTGACGCGTTAACAACTCTTGCATACATACGCTGTGTTCCCGTCTGGAGTTTACACAGCATCTTTTTTATTTTGTTGGCCCAACAGATTTCAGACAAGTCTTCAACAGCCCCAACCACAGTGCTCGTAAAGGCGAAGCGCCAAAAAGTATGCAATGGCTTTTTAATCGAGCGCAACATTTATTGCCACATTACATATACGTAGCATGCTAAGACGAACTCTACTTGGTTGCGAAAAAAGTTTACCGTTAGCGAGCCGTGTGCTTGCTTCTTGTTTCCCTTGCAACTTTATTTTTTCTTGTTTTTATACTCGCAGCTCGAAGTTATTTTACTTGCGATTAACTTATTTCCGTTTGCAAATTTGAAGCATTGTGATATGGATGTACTTTCGCTTATACCAGCTTTAGTTTAAAATACATTTATCGTAATACAAACCGATTGCCCAAATATTATATATTAAATTTCAATTATCATATGTTTGTAGCCAACTAGCCATGGCTAACTAACATCTTCTCTC
Source organism: Drosophila pruinosa (assembly GCA_018150935.1). Lineage (NCBI taxonomy): Eukaryota > Metazoa > Arthropoda > Insecta > Diptera > Drosophilidae > Drosophila > Drosophila pruinosa. Next base: position 44,320,476 of record JAECWR010000199.1, read on the forward strand.
CAAATAACATTAATAGTATTATTTCAACAATACACAAGTTGTTCTTATTTTTCAGCTTAAAGTAGTTTTTCCATGATGATTTGCTTATAATTTTATTAAGAAATGTGGCATGTATCGCATTACCCGGCTGTCCGTTTGACTGTCAGCTTGAGATACACAAACTTAATCAAATCTTTTGGGCAACCACAGCCCAACTCAACTCTTGACATAAGTTGACTCGACAGGACTCGACTGGCATCTGACAAATGTCGCCCGGAGACACAGGATTCAAGTTCCTATATGCACTTGGATACATCTTGCAGGCGTTGCAAGCAGCACAAAAGGGGTGACCACAACATAGTTGCTGCATGCCCCAAAGTCTGTGCTGAAGGTGGGGCAAGTTATGCGAGGTATGCACTCAAAATAGTCTTTAAGAAAATATTATTGCTGACAGTGCGTCGAGTAGCGAGAGATTGAGAGCTTAAGTCGTATATCAGTGGCCTGACAGACTGGCAGGACACATAAGGATATGTGCTCCGTTTGAGAATGTAGGCTGGGACTTTGCCGCAAATCAAACTCGTCGCAAAAGTTTTGGGTCCAAGCGTTTGCAATATGTGATAAGTTTATTGTCTTGCCGCATGACGCAGACACTCTGGCAGGACTATGTGCCAAAAAAGGACTGGCAAGTATCGCATTTCATAACAAAAAGCATATTTCTGTTCTTATTCTTGTTCTATAAATTAAGTTGTGTTGCCCACAAATATTAATTGCCTAATTAGCATATGCGACTGACATGACCAGCGCACAGTGCACAGGATACAGGACATGGGACATGAGACCCTTTGCCAAAATAAGGACAAAAGTACAGTACGAAGTTGACATATTTGAAGTTTTTGCTTGAGGTCCTTTGCCCAGCCCACATGTTGCCCAAGAACACGTGACTTTATTTGGCTTGTGAAAACACCTAGAAAACAAATCTGGATCTCGGTATCATTCATACTGCAGGTTGACAAATGTATGTGTTCTTTGACGTTGCTTGGCTTTCCTTGGATCCTTTCCTTAGGATAGATTGTTGTCATGAATGACAAGAACAATGCTCTCCCGCCCAGACCTTTTCGAACGCAGTTCATCGTGCTCGCCTCTTGTTAATATCGAGCGGCTTGGCTGGCATATCCTTTGCGTCCCGTTTTCCCATTTTGTTCTAATTAAAAAATACACACACTGTAAGACACTGAAATTCGCTGTCGTAATTGAGGGTTGTTATTCATGTTGTGCTTCTAATTGTTTGTTGTTGCTGCCTTTGTGCTTTGTGTGGTACTTTTTTTGCATTATCCTTACGAGTTCTGGTAAATGTATTTTTTCCTTACATTCCGGCAAATGTAGGTTATCGATTTTTCGTCCTGTTTATTTTAAATTTATGCTTAATAATCAAGCAATTTGGAATGGAACTTTAATGGAGGCTTTTAAGAAATATTCGAGCCAAATCAATTTCTGCAAGACTCTAGATATCAGCCCCATTATCACTTCATTATTAAGCTATTAATATTATATTCCGCTTGTTTGCTAGGCAAAACTCATGTGGCAAAAAGTGTGGCGACTTGCGACCACACCATTGGGGACTCGTTAAGGGGGGTCAGATAAACTTTTTGGAAATATATATTGTATGGTTGTTGTGATGTAGCTGCCTGTTAGGCAGCTGGCTTGGATTAAGGATATATTTCATGGGCAGAAGTGCACTCATAACAATTTCATTAACTGCAAACGAAGCACAAGTGCTCCAAGATGAGGCACGCGTTTTAATTGCAGACTGAGTCGATTGGAGTGGCGGTTGGATGCACCCAAGGAAACCGCAAGATAACAATCCATTAACTTTTTGCCACTCAACTTGGGCGAAACTACGAGGCATGCCCCATCTCGGGCAACAACTTGAGGCACCTAAGGCAGTTGCTTTGCATATTAAATGGGGAATCTTTTTTTGTTCCTATTTGGTGCAGCTGTTGTGGCTCTTCATCAACCGTCAACAGCAGCAGAAGCAGCAGCAAAAGCAGAAATAGCAGTAACAAAAACAACTACACTGTTAACCGTGCAGAGTATAAAGGATACGCAAGGATACGAGCTCACATTCTCATTCATATTCCCTTGGTTGTTTTTTCATCATTCAAAGCAAAGCAAGTTTTTCCACTTTTTGAGTTTTTAAATGCCATTTTTTTTATTTTACTTTTTATTTACAATATTTGTTGGTTTTTTCGGGTATGCAAGTACAAGGAACGGGTTGCAATTTCAGCCTGGGCTGCTTTAAGGTTAAAGTCGTGGCAATTTGATTTTTAAAACAATGTTTATTTGTTGCAGTAATTGAATGAATTAATAAATATATTACGGCATATTTGTTCATAACTCTTCGTTAGTAACATTATTTGTGTTTACAATATTTATCTTTGCCTTTAGATTTGTAGATGGTCTTACTCAAATATACAGTAGCATTCTTACTTTAATATTATATTTCTCAAACTTCTGTTATTTAATGTCTTCTATATTTCAAGTACTTATTCAGCCTACTTTTACCATATCTAACGTAACCCTATGTCATCGCATGTCCTTAGAGATGAAAACGTGAAGAATGATTGCAACCCTTTTGGAAATGTTTGAAATAAATGAGTGAACAGCTGTTCTATCATTTTTCAACTAGGATAAAATTGTAAGAAGACATATCAAAGGATCGCTGAACATTGAACTAGTTAACGTACAACGTAATGCGAAACGGGTGATGCATTAAATCTACGCGATCCTCATAGACAACAACACAACACAGCACGACAGACATATGCAAATGTTCCACTCTTGATATCAGCTCAACCCTGACAGGATGCTGTGTGCGTGCTTCTAAATAGAAATTGAATTGAAGGAGGCTAGAAACGAGAACGTGCCTTGAAAAGGGTCGTCCTTTCCAATGTTCGATAAAGCGATAAGGTTGTAATAAAACTTTCGACACGCACACTCTCTCGCACTCACACACACATGTGTTTGACCACAGGAGATTAGTACGTGTGTGAGATGTGAAATGTGGGTTCAAGAGTAAGACCAAAAACTAGAGACCGAAACACTTTTCATTTGGGCGTGATTAATGAAGTGTTGACCAAATCAAAATTAATGCCAAACTTTTGCCCAGACGATAAGAAAACTGACCAAAGTTAAGTCTTGAGTGGACAGCATGTGTAGAACTAGAAAATGGAGAGAGAGAGAGAGAGCACAACATGTGCTAAGTGGCATGTGGTCAAAATGGGATTTGGACTCAAATTCGGAGTCATTCCTGGTCAAGAATAGTTTCAATTTACGCCTTATGAGCAAACATTCATCAAATGTGTTTTTTGGGATGGCAGCAAAAATTGTGAAATGTCAAAAATATACACACATACCCGCACACCATTTACACACACTCCTACTCAACAGCTGTTAGCGTAACCCTTTTCCAGGACGAAAAGGGTTAACTGTCCGGTCGCCAGAGCTACAGTTGAGTTGAGTGTCCGGTTTTGGAATAATTAATCACAGGTTCACATGCGATTTGTAAAGTTAATTGCCGTGGCGAAAGCGCACGTCGAGCAGGGTACGATATATCCTTTTGAGACCGAAACCAGTGGAGAGAGGGAGAAGGTAGACTGTAAAAGGATGCGATCTGCGCTTAAGTGCTTTGCATGTCTTCAATTACTGACAGTTTAGCACATATTCCAATTGCCTGACCAGCTCCTCTGCTGTGCTTACACATTCAATATTTATACTCCCAGTATCTCTTTACCCCAACTGCTTGGCTATCTTGCTGTCGTTATAGCAATCTGCAGCATCCTTGGCTTGACTGCAATGTTTGCTGACACTTTGTCAGCTTCTCCCCATGCTTCAGAGTAGTCGAGTAGTGTCGTTTAAGCTGCAAAAATGCCATGAAAAATTCATACGATGCACCGCATCAAGGTGCTTAGCTACCACGGCAAACAAAGACAGCACTTCAAATGGACAATAATCGGGTTGAGGTCTGTTTGCCAACAAGTGCAAAATGCAATAAATTTTGACACAGATGCTACAACTTTAAAGAGAATGCAGTTTTAACAGTGGGTGTTTTTCTTTCAAATATCAGAACAGATAGAATACAAAGTTGTTTACTTATAAATAAAGCAGCTATTCGAGTACACATTTAAATTTAAATATAAATAAACTTAAAAACATTTCTGGGATATATTTAAATAATTATTTTATTTTTAGATGGCAATTGAAAAAATTGAATAGTTATTTCATCGATTATGAACTCTAAGATATTTCAAACTTCTTCGGAGAGGAGTTTTTCACTTATAATCATTATAAAAAAAGCTTAACAATAAACATTTAAATAAATAAATACAATAATCAAAAATATATTTGCTTAAATATAAATCAAATTTCAATTTCTTAATTCTTTCCCAAAAATATTAAAGTCAGCCCACAAAACAAACAAGCAAAGTTTAGAAGCCATTTATTGATTTTATTACTTTGCAAAAGTTTGTCAACTATTCCGAATGGAAAACGGACACAGAGAGAGTGAGTAAGAGGGAGAGAGGGAAACCGGAAAATAACAGACCCAGAGAAACAAGGAACAATTTCAACAACGAGTTGAAATCATGATATGCACAACATGTGTGGGAATTAGTTTTCAGTTTTAATTTGTTTTGTAAAATAGTTTAGCTCTGAAAGATAATTGAGGAGTAAGTTTCTATCGAATTAGATAGAAGTGTCGAAAGGTAAAAGTGTCATAATTTATTCTTTGACTGTAAATTATAATTACTATTATTGAATTGTAGTAGAGTAAAAAAGTAATTCGAACTTAGGATGTAATAAAAACATACACATTCGTAAATGCATGTCATATATTATTTTGGTCATAAAACCAATGAGTGTATTGTTATTTAATTTAGAACAATAAATGACGATAAAAAAATAATTAGAATAATTACGAAATTTTCGCTCATTAAAGTTGAACTTTTATGGGAATTCACGTGGAGCACGCGAACTGGACTCATGCAGGCATAAATAATAAAAATGAATGAAAACAAACAAAATTTCACACGAATATTCATAAATTAATCAAAAATATTGTTTACCAACTGTCCGTGCAGCTGGGGGCAGAGGTCAGGCGTTAACAGTGGCTACAACAATACATCGCCCACACGCGACAATTGACCCTTTTGTTAATTAAATTTCAAACAACATTACGTGTATGCCTTTCGCTGGGTATGTGTGTGTGTGTGTGTACGTCATAATAGGCAAACAAGAGTGAAACTGTTTGACTAGCTAATAGGGAAAGTATCGCTCGTCCATGTAGATACATTAGTTCAGATAGTGTCTAGGTAAATTTTGGACTTGAAACAGTCCAAAAATTGTCCATAAATTCTCTGCACTATTTTGGGTAGAATGAAAAGAAAGGGTTGATGTTGACAGCCGACGCAGCAGACGCATTCCCTCTCTCCGCACCTCTCTCGCTACCCCTCGCTGAGTACGCCCATATAAAGAGACAGCCTGCATATGATGTTTATCCAGTTGGGTCGATTAGCCCACATAAATTATTAACGCGCATTCTCGATGTGCATGTAGTTTATTAGCACTTGAGACTTATGCCTGTGCGTGCTATGTGTCCTTGTGCCAGTGTCCTTTCGATGTCCTTTGCATGTCTCGCCTCTGACCCATTGGAAAATTACTCACTCTCTGTCCTCTTTATATGTATATTAGTTGTGTTTGCTATTCCTATAATTTACATACGACACGCATTCTCACACAGTCGTAATTTGCTAACCGAAACATCCTTTCCGAAAGGAATACCACTAAATGCCCCATCTCTCAGACTGAGTTTATAAATATGCGTGTGTCAAAATGATCAATTAGCGAGCTTTATTAGCTAACATGACTAATTGCTAGTTAGTTTTTAAGAACTATTATGTTTTGCATGAATTTAATATATGAAATTCATTTTCAAATATTCAAGAGAATATTTGCTTAGATAATGTATTTTCCCAAAAATGAAGTCAATAAAAGTGATATAATATTATCAGATAATTTCTTTGGGCCATAATGGTATCAACGCTTCTGCACGTTCGCTTTAATGTGGATTGTGGGTGACATAGCAACCGCTTGAGGGGACGAAATCCAAATCAAATCAACGACCAAAGGAACGGAAAATAAAACGCAAACGATGGCGGCCCACATTAACGAGGAAGGACATTGACCAAGTAACAGTAAAATACGAGGGTCGTTTGATAAGTCCGTGACTTTTTGTATTTGCCGCGCACCTGCTCTAAATACAACACTGCTCCTGTCAGCAGTTATCGATTAACAGCTGACTGTAAAATTTTGAGAAAGCTGCGTTTTTTGGTTTGCGTTTTATAGGCATTGAAAGCAGACGATCTCGTGAATTTTAACGAAAATGGAAAAAAGTGAATTTCGTGTGCTAATTAAGCATTATTTTTTGCGTAAAAAATCCATCACCGAAACCAAGGAAAGACTTGATAAATATTATGGGGACTCTGCACCATCAATTTCAATGGTTAAGAAATGGTTTACTGAGTTCCGTTGTGGTCGTACCAGTACAAGTGATGCCGAACGTTCAGGTCGCCCAAAAGAGGTCGTCATGCCAGAAATCGTCGACAAAATCCATGGAATGATATTGGATGATCGGAGAATGAAAGTGCGTGAGGTAGCTGAGGCTGTAGGCATCTCAACTGAACGGGTACATCACATTTTACATGAATATTTGGACATGAAAAAGCTTTCCGCGCGATGGGTGCCGCGATTGCTCACACACGACCATAAGCGCAACCGTGTGACCATTTCAAAGGAGTGTTTGGCGATGTTCAACCGCAATCCAAACGAATTTTTGCGCCGTTTCGTTACCGTAGACGAAACATGGATCCACCACACCACACCAGAGACCAAAGAACAATCAAGACAGTGGGTTTCTCCGGGTGAACGTGCACCAAAGAAGGCCAAGGTGGGTCTGTCGGCCAACAAGGTCATGGCCACAGTTTTTTGGGATGCACAAGGTATCATTCACATCGATTACCTTGAAAAGGGTAAAACGATCACCGGCGAATATTATTCAGAGCTTTTGGACAGATTCGATATTGATTTGAAGCAGAAACGACCGCATTTGGCGAAAAAAAAGTGCTGTTCCATCAGGACAATGCACGGGTGCACACGTGTGTAGTCAGCATGGCAAAATTTCATAAATTGGGCTACGAACTGCTACCCCATCCAGCATATTCTCCAGATTTAGCCCCCTGTGACTATTTTTTGTTTCCAAACATGAAGAAATGGCTCGGCGGTAAGAGATTCGGGTCAAATGAAGAGGTCATCACAGAAACAAACGACTATTTTGAGGGCCTTGAGAAAACCTATTATTTGGAAGGAATAAAAAAATTGGAAAAACGCTGGACTAAATGTATAGAGCTAAAAGGAGATTATGTTGAGAAATAAAACGCTTCTTTGACGAAAAAAATATATTTTATTCAAAAAGTCACGGACTTATCAAACGACCCTCGTAACTGCAGATGGAATTGAAGCTGAACCTAGAGCAGTAGCATTCTCAGGAGGAAGCTGGACAGCACGGTGTGGGCTGCCGTTGTTGGTGCTTGTCAATAATTCAAGTTATCACCGGCGGATATTAGAATGGAAAACCCAAAGGACAACACATCCGGTGCCTCGAGCGCGCATCAATAAAAACACATTTGAATTACCTACCACCCCCTTGTCGCCTGCCAGGGCCCCGCAGTCAACCTATTGAGAAGGTGTTTACGTTTATCAAAAGCAGCGATGGGCACACTATGATGGGGGCGTCCACTTTGACAGCATCTCAAGCAACACTTTTGAAGTGAAAACCTCGCGCACTTCAAGTTGAAACTTTTGCAACGGTCCTGTATTCTAGTATCCTGTGTATTTCAGATCCAGAGGGTTGTCTGCGCTTTGAACTTTCCATTTGACTTTTGTGTGTGGAGAGTCGCATCTTGCAGTTTGTCAACCCTCCTTGCTCTTTATTCAAATTATCAAACCGTAAAAAAGCAAAACAAACTTGCCCAACCTGCCAACCCTCCAAGTGGCTGACTTTCAACTAAACCAAACCAAGAAAAATACTAAGAATGAGAAAGTATTTGCTTTGCTTCAGTTCGATCTGTATTTGAGGTTTTTCTTTCGTTTATTTTGAGTCCTGAGTGAAGCATCCTTTAAAAACATCCTTGTAAATATATTCTTCCAAAAAAATATTACATTAACAAATGCAAAAGAAATACATTTTGTTTCATTTAATAAAATTAATTATAAACTATTTTCTTATGAATAACGTAGTCAAAGTATGATTAATGATAAATTAATTTAATCTTTTGTGAACTTTGATTTATGAGTCTGCTTCTGAATCGAAACTAACCGACTTTATCAGCAGTTACTTACCATACGACTCCCAGACATATTAAACAGAATTCTTACTGAGACAGCACGAAATACGTATTAAAATGTGAATATGCCTACTTTATGGTTTCTGCTTTTACAAATTCCAATATAGATAAATAATCGTCTCTACCTCCAGTCCCAAGACCTATTTATATTAGGAGTAAAAAGCAAATGGTCGTTAATTTTTACAACGAGCATATAAATTGCTAAGAAATCAAATAAAGTGAAATACAAAATAAAAAATTATCGACAAAAGGCGTCAAGTAAGCCATTACAAATTGTTGTGTGCCAATAATCAAATAGGAGTATATTGAATACTTATGTATATTATATTAAGTGCTGTATGTTTCAGTAGATGGCGTTAGTATAGGTTAAAAGTAACCCAAATTCAATTTTTTTTATTGCAGTTAATATCTGCAGTATCATTATATAAGCCAACATTAGGATAATTTAGCGGAAAACTCCTGCATTATTTTATTTTTATATTTTGCCTAGGGGGGTTGGCCAGTCAAGCAAGTAGAAGTTGTTTCCGCAAAATCATGTAAAGTTTCAGACAGCTGTTTGTATGCCATTTTTGTTCAGGTGCTATAAATTTGATGTCAAGTGTTTATAAATCAAATACGACTCCAACTCTCCGCCTCGGCATGTTGAGGAGGATTTCTGGCAGCTTCATCAGCATATATATCATACTTGCTTCGCTAGAGTCCTGTTTACATTGCCATCCGTTTTACATGAATTTTCCATTACTTTCTTTCTCTATGCAGTTCTTGTATTGAGTGCCAAAAATATTAGAAATTAAGAATTATTACCGATACTCTCGCAAATGCTAATATAAATTCAAATTACAATTTTTAGAAAATGCTGCCAAAGCGTTTTAATCAAGCAAAAAGCACACAAGCTAAAGCTCTCAGAAGTGATTTACATGAAGTACTTAAATCGATCTGTCAAGATTGAGGTAACCTAATACTCATAAATATGTAGAGAAACACAGCAGTTCTCGGATAGGAGACAGTTAAATAACTTGTCTTATAGACTTTTTCGATGCTAGGAATAATGAACAATACATGTACAGTCGACGGCATAAATATTTTGACAAACCCATTCGCATATTTTCCTTTCTTTCAAAAACTGAAAAAAATATTTATTCTTCTTCTGTTTCTGTTTTACTTTTGTCATATTTTTGGATGCTTTTCCAAAATAAATAAATATATCTTTATATTTTATTTTTTATTTACATATTTAAATATTTTTATATGTTCATTTAAAAAGTTAACAACAAAAACGCATCGTAATTGCCTTGTCAAAGTACTTAAGTTGTCCACTGTACACAAACATTTTAATTGTTTTGTGCCGGCCTTTAAGAAATTTAAATCGTCAAAATACTGACGTCAAAGACGTCGTTTATGGGCATAGCCGATGATTATAAAGAAAGATCAGTTAAATAATAGTTTGTCTCCTATGTGAAAAGCATTCGTCTCGTGTTGAATTTGATGTATTAAGATGGCAAGGTTAATACAAGAATGAACCATCAAAGCGAACTGAACTTTTGTTTTACAATTGTAATCTTTAAAAGTACTGAATCCATATTCTAATTACTTTTTCAAATTCTGCTATAAAAATTGACGTCGCTCGTGCTGAGGGACAGTTGAAGACTTCACTTTACAGTCATATTATCATTAAATTCGTAATGGCGCGTTTGACAGTATGTTTGTGGTATACACTTCTCAACTGACAATTATTTGATTTTCGTTATGTTTTAGCTCATTGTTTTTTCGTTGGTTTTGTTAATTGGAACTGACTTCCTGGATATGGCTTTAGCTGGCGCTGTTCATCAGAAGTCTGCTATCACCTCCAAGCAGGCCTCTATACCCGATGCTTCACATTACTGGCAAGAGCATTCTGGACACGGAGTTGTCGACAGTACATTAAATTCAATGAAAGCTTTGGTACACTCCACAAGAAAACGACAAGTATTAGAAGATCTAGCGAGCGTAGAAAACGATGCCAGTTCATTGCCATCACCAAGAGAACAATCAGAAACAGATGGACGGAAAATGTCAAACGGAGAAACGCTTTTGCAATTAGAAAAGGACATTTTCAAGAAAATTAATGATATGGCCAATAATATGGCCGGTGACTTAAGTGTGCACTTGGGCCTTCCAGCTCACACTCTTGAGTCAATGTTGAACGGAGAACATGATGCACCAAGTCTTTTAGATGTTGTAGATACTGTCGCCAGACGCTTTCATGCTCCAAGAATTGTGTTGGCTGGATTGCATCAAATATTTCATACGAATGAATATTTTGATGATTATTACGAAGACGACGCAAGACGAGTAAATCAATGAACCCACTACTCACAAAATTAAGATTGGTTCAAGTCAATAAAGAATTGATTATTGCGATGCTAAAAGTTCTATTTAATTTCTAGAATGGCCTAGCTGCCCAACTGCTATTTAATTAAAATTGCTCATTAATTTGTTCAATCATTATTGGGGATTAATTCGAAATAAATATTTAATCAAAATGCAAAGTTCAAAATCAAAAAGTGCTGGTTTTACAATAGATACTCTAACCATACTTTGCAGTGCACATAAGGTTTCGGTGTTCCTCTATCATAATGTATGCAGTAGAGTTTAAGTTCCTGACATCATCTATAATTGCAATGCAACTATTATTGGCAGTCTGAACTATGTTCAACTCACATTTAGTACGTCTCTTAAAAGTAACATTTGCGTAAATGTTATTTAAAGTCTCTAGATTCGCTTTAAAAACAGATGCTTGCTATTTAGAGCAGCAGTTTAAAAATTCTTATCATAGTATAAACTTTAAAGACGAAAATTAGTAATGTCCCGATATATCGTAAGTCTTAATTTATTATTTCACATATGTGCATTCATTGGTCGCATGTTAATCAACAGATGTTCGGCTTGGCCCTCGTACTGGTGTGTCGCACATCAAATGCTAGTGTAAGGGATTGGCTTGATCGGGCAGATGCCATAGCGTTGGCCTTCGAAGACTTCTCCCTTTTTCCATCGAAAACGATACTTTCATTTCTGGGTACTCCAAAAGTTAGTCCACCGGTGCCATTGAAACGGATCACAGCAGAATCATCAGATAATAGCGATATAGTAACATATATCAGGAGTCCAGAAGTACAGATTTCACCATCGCCTGCACCGGTTGCCAGAATAAACGAAGGATTAAGCAACAGGTTGGATAAAGTGCAAAGCAGGATCAGCGATAGAGTAGACAGAGTGACCGACAAGCTCACTGATAAAGTTGGCGAAGGCATTGGATCTGTGAGCGATACACTAACCAATGCACTACTTAGCCAACTGCCCCTTATACTGTCCGGACTGACTAGTCAACTAACCGGCAGTTTGGCAGAAGCTTTTTCCGGAATTTTTGGAGGAGATAAGTCTTCAAAGGATACAGAGGACGGTCAAAACAATGTGCTGAACGATTTACCGGGTCCGCTGAGCGGACTGTTTGGATTAGGCGAGCCACAACCTAATGATAATCGAGGTCTTGGCGCTATGCAGATTTCAGATTGGCCCAGCAATGTCAAATTAAATGAAACTAACAAGAGGACTGAAACCGAGTCAAGCAACGAAACGATTCCTCAAATACAGGGAGGTAAGGGGGAAGTTAAGGACAAGGAATCTGGAAATGTGGTTGGAAATTTTGTTTCCGACATAAGTAGTCAATTTGGAAATCTTTTAGGTTGAGTACATTCTAGTCAATCTGAATAAAGCGTAACTTTCGCAGAAAATAACCAAAATGTTCCATTGACTCGATTGTTTCCAATATAAAAATGGTAAATGAAATATATTTATAATAAATACAATGTTGATAATTGGATAGCCTCCAGGGAATTTAAAATATTTCAGATTGTTTTTCATGTACATATTTAAATAGTAAATGTTTCTAATAATGATAAGATGGTATTACTCGCATTGTACAATATTTAATAAAAATGGTCAAAATGAATATATAGTATTTGATTGTTTCTTCATTATTTCTTAAAATGATGCACTATATTCATTATTTAACGAAAATACCCAAAATGAATATTTAGTATTCGATTGTTTCTTCATTATTTTCATTACCTGATAGTAAGTAATTCCATCACTGGTATTATATACATTAAATCAATGAAAATTCTCAAAATGAATGAATCTATTGTATTTGATTGTTTCTTCAATATTTCTATATACACAATGTACTATATTAATTATTTAATAAAAACTCTCAAAATGAATCTACAGTATTTGCTTTTTCTTCATTATTTTCACAGTTTCATAGTAAATATTTCTTAAAACGATAAAATGGTAGCACTCAAACTACATATAATACATTATGTATGTCATTGTTTACTAAAATTCTCAAAATGAATCTGTAGTATTGTCAACTTAACTTAAATTCGTATAAAACGTTTTTGCAATAATGGATAAGATTGCAAAATTAAAGATATTAAATTTTAACATATGTGTTTCACAGAGACAGTAATATGACATTTGTATATGTATACCTAATTTGGTTTTCAAATGATATTGCAAATTGACATTTTATGACGAAAAGTTAATGTTGGTAAAATGCACTTTTAATATATACATTTCCAATTTAAATTACAATTTCTCTGAGACTGTCAATATAGTTGCTTTAAATAGAGCTGCTTGGCAATATCAGTCATTAGTTGAGAACGATTTCTAATAACAATGATGCGTTTGGCGGTAAGTCGGCATTGTTTTTAGGACCTGAACTGGCTAATTTGTAATAAATTGTGAATCATTCAACAGTTCCTGATCTTAACCCTGGCTCTGCTCATTGGCACTGCCTTTGGCAACTTTGCCTTTTGGCGAAACCTTTTAGGACTGAATCCTCCTCCTATTACAACTCAAGCAACTCCTACGATTATAGTGTCTGGTGGCGCTGGCAGTGGTATCTGTGACTTCCCTCCTTGTGGCGGACTTGCCAATACGTACGGATAATGTCCATGCGTATGTGATGAATTTACAACGACTATGAGTTTTTGTATGTCGGTCGAATGAATAAAATTGGTCAATAAGCATCAATAAATCTGAAATTGTTTTAATTCCAAGATAACATATCACAGCTCCTCTCTATGAAAGGATAATGTTTCTCAGAAAACTAAAATATGCAACTAAGATACTCAAAATATGTTAATTTATGCCAGCAATTATGAGATTATTGCGTCAGTTGTTGCAAATGGGCAAAGGGTTTCGAGATATTAATACTTAGTTTATATGAGTTTACCAACTTTGATGGCTCCCCATTGACCCGCATCGCTGATAAAACTCATTAAGGGTATATTCATTATGCGATCTGAGGACAGCCTACTGCAATGAGGTTTCTCTACAGCATTATTGCTGGAACGCATAGAAAAGGCTAAAGTTGCCATCTTGAATGGGTAATGATGGCTTGAATCGCGTCTGCTGCTAATATTGCTGCTCTTGCCGCTTTCCCGCTTTACCGCTTTCCCTGATAAGATGACACCAAATGTAAAAATTGACACATAAAATGTAAGTTACCCGCCGTTCGCCATTTTGCTTCGCCACAAACCGCCAACACGCGCCATCAACATCTCCCCACTGCTCCCAAGTCCTCAAGCTGATTTTGGCTTTTCTTTCTCTCTCTCTCTCTTTTTAGTGTCTCTACTTTTCTGTGTCTTCGCACAGCTTTGTTCACCCACTTCGTTAGCTATGTAAATGACTTTGTTTGTCTTCCATTGTTGTTCTCGACGCTTTTGCTCTGTCCAGATAATTCTGCTGACAAGCTGGCAACGCTGTTATCGCAAAAGCACACACACATATATACATTCACACGCGCACACACACATACGGCTCACGCATGTTGTCGCAGCTAGCGTAGGCTCAGATTTTTAACCCTTTGGTTGAAATGCCACCCCAAAATCGAAAGTCTTCGCTGTCCCTTATTTACACTCTATATACAAACACACACACACACATGCACGCATACACGCACATACCAAGAGGGGAAATTTTCACGCACATCACGCATGAAAGTCGCGATTTCGTTGTGTAAGTACATAAGCCCACACAGGCTCTGCGTCTGTGTGCGTGCATGGGCATGCTTCAGAACTTGTAAGTATTTGTGCATGTGGTGAGCGTATCCTTTCGCTTCTTGTCGATTATCCTTCTGTTACGACGCATATTTTCACTTCAATATGACAACATTTTTCTTTACATTTTTTTATAAAAATGTTGAAAAAAGCAATTATTTTAGATAAATGGCATGCCATCAATATGCAGGCCATGCAATCCATTTAGAAAATGTGTTATTTTTAGTCACTAATCGGTATCAAAAACTGCTTAGGAATACAGCTGAATCTACTTTAAATAATATGTGTACATAAAAATGTGAATATTACACATGTTGTCAATTGTCAATATTTTGGAAATGTATTTGTTATAATATGCTTATAAAGCACATCATTGGCTTTGCGGGATAAAAACAGTTCAAGAATTCAAAAAAGGTTCAAATATACGTAGCACGTAAAAGGGGTTATCTCCGATCCAATAGACTCCATAATATAGGGTAAATATATATATTTTTGATCCGCATTTAGACCCCCTATAAAATGGGTGAACCTCAGAGTCTATAAGGGCAAGTCACTTTGAATTTCCTTAATTTAATATACAGGTGTATAATCAACTATTAAACAAAAAGATTCTAATTTTTCACACACTATATACTGTTTATATTCTCTGAAATTAGTCTAATGCTTCGACATAAGTTTCAATGCTTATTTATTATTTATTTATTTAATGCAAATGCTTATAAGTTAATGAAAACATGTGCATTGGACTAGAATGTGACCAAGTACTTTGACGTTCGAAAGAAATTATTCCGATATACTATACTATGTCTTATTCGATTTTGAGTCCAATTAACATTTCTTATGTAAAGTCAAGCCACCCAGACAGTTCAAGTAATTAATGAGAATTTATTTGTTTGTGCGATGGTACATACTTATACATAAGTAAGTATAACATTTGGAGTTCTGCAATCCCAACACATAAGAAGCTCAAAGCGAAATGTAGAAATTTAAAAGAAATTATACCCTGAGGACAATGTCCCTGCTGCTCATGCTCTGCCGTGTACTCAGAAATATTTTCTTGAATTTTTCTACATTCTGTTTCTGTATTCTGTTTTGATTAACATTCGTCTCTTGGTTGCTTCGTTTGCTTCGTCTCTTGTGACGACGATGTTTTTAATTACTTTTGGGGGTAGTTTAGCAAATTTCTGTTTTCCATTTCCATTCACTTTTCTTTTATTGCTCATCAAAGAAGGAGAAAGCCTTGAAAAGTGCGACTTTACTTCAAGTTTAGCTTTAAATCTCTTAAAAATTATTTATATATCAGCATTTGTAAAGCCAATAATCCAATAAATTTAACAATATTGATCGCTTGTCCACATTTGGTTAAAGTATCTATTATCTTCTTAGCATACGTTAGGCCAATAATCCAGTATTATGTCAATATTGCTTGGACTCGTCACCTGAGCGAGACTCCATTCAATTACAATTTCCCATTTATTTGGTTATTGTGTAAACCAGGCGTAAAAACGATACGTAACACAATACTGTGTTGAGGATGTGTGTCTTATGCCCTAGGGTTCATTTTGCCACGGATCTAACCACTTGACCATGACACTTCAATATTTTTTTTGTGTGCTGTGGCTGACCAAACGAAACCGGAAATAACATAATTGACCTCAGGGAACAGCACAGAGCGCATACAATATACAGAAAAAAGATATCATTGCAAATCGCATCAACTGACCAGAGCGTACCTTAAGTGATTTGTATCTGACTCTGTTGTGGCAGACAACAGGCACATAAGGGGTCGGAGAAGTGGACAAAGGCGGGGTTAGGGTCATCACTGGTCAGTTGCGTGTTCAGTTCAACTGCTCCCTCCCCAGTTGAGTTCCCCTTGCTTGTGTTTGCCCGCATGTCTGTTTGTGTATCTATGAGTCTCTCCTGTTGGCCAGTTGGGTCAGTTGGTCAAATTTTTTTTTGTATTGTTTTGTTTTGTTTTGTTGGCGTTGTCATGTCTTCGTGTCGCGTGTGTGCTTGCGGTGTGTTGTGTGTAAACAAATCAATTACTGACACTAAATGCATTTTATTTATGCGCTCTCAAATTTGAATTTTAAATTAGCCGCCTGTCGGGTTTTTATGGTCAGCCTTGTTCACACCTCGCTCACACCAGTTACCGTCTCCCGTCACCCGTCTCCCTCGGGCCGTTGTTTTCATGTCCAAGGGGTCAACGTGTTTAACGGCAACTTAAGTGGATTTTAAATAGCTTAATGGACTGCCACACAACATAATTGGCCCCTCGTCTGATTGTGGAAATTCAATGAGAAGCCTATTTAGAAACGTTTCTTTCTTTTGTTAATCCTATTGATAACAAAAAACTATTGTTATAGAACAAAGTTGTAGAACTGAGTACAAGCATTACATAAATTATTCATCTTGAACTAGTAGCTAATCAGCTTTATTCTAATAAAGATACCTGTGAGACTTCAATAACAAACAGGCTGTGTTTATCTTCTTTGAATTAGACTCTTAGTTAATTTAACAGTCATTTTTACATTCGTCTATCACACCTCATTCAAATACCGTGGTTTTCAAGTGGTTAACAAGTAATGCACATGCATATTCTGCCGGTGTATCCTTGCATATCCTTTTGCATTTGCATGACACCTGACGAGGCACCCCCAGAAGCAATGAAAATCCACTTGATTGCAGCAGCTTGTGGGCTCTTGTTCTGCATCATGGCTGGCTCTTGCTGCTCCTCTTGCTCGTGTGTTGATTGCATTCTCGTCAGGCGCCTGGCAAATGCCCTAAATAGTCCTTTATTACAGTCAACTGCGAGTGAAACGAAGTGCAGCACCCCCCACCCCGACTCCAACTCTGCTTCCGACTCTGACTCCTTATGACCTCCTTCATTCGACGTGTTTCTGCATATGCAAAAGTCCTTCTTTCCCTGTGCACACGTCCCCTTTTCCTCATTCCTCTCTGCGTCCACCACGGACTGCAGTTGCACATGCACTGCAACTGGTTGCATTATCCTTTAGAATTTGAATGCGCTTTGTGTTTTATTGTGCACTTGAATGCGCGCCAGCATGAGAGGCGCAACAGGATGTGGATGCGGATGCGTCAACTGCACACATTCAGGCGGTAGAGAGATGCTGCGGCTTGGGAGAGGTGGCATGTTGAGTGTGTGGCACGCCTTTGAACATCACACGTTGCCCTTTGCAGTTTTCACACTTGGGAACAGAGCATCAGGTGGCCACTTGATGGTGGATTTGCGCTCAAGTGATTAGGCTGTCAAGTGCCCCAGGGTAAAGTGTTTAAATGTTTTAATAATTTAACAATGCAATTGTATGATAATAAATTAAGAGGAAGACAAATGAAAGATTGTTTGCAATCTGTATACATTATTCGGAGATCATCTTCTCGGCCAAGCTACGCACAACGTTCTCATCGTACTCTTCGATTTCGTCTTCGGCATCGTCAATATCTACATCGTTGGGCCCTATGGGATATCCCTGCTCGGGCGGCACGATCTTAACGCCATGATCGCCAAATAGAAGACAGTCGAAGTTCCTGAAAGAAACGTTTGTCATAGTTGTAAACAAATTGTGTTAGAAATTTCACCTTTCAAAGAGCTGAAATCCTTGAAACTCCCCGGACATGAACATACAGACATGCATGTTGCGACCAACGAACCAAATGTCATGGAACTGAATGCAGGCGCGAGCAAAGTTGAAGCGTGGAGGGGTAAAGCAGAAGGGTGGCGGGTTCTGGCCAGATACCTTGCGGCGGAACCAAATGTTATTGTTGAACCGCATGCGCAGCTCAAAGGAGAACTCCTCGGGTCGGTAGGCGACCTCAGTGCAGCTGTGCATGCCCAGCACCGAGAGGAATCCTGCGATGAGACAGCTCATTCATTATATGCAGTCTGATGGCTAAACTCAACACTTACCCGCACAGCACTTGCAGAGACCCGTGTCGCAAGTGCAAGGTATACGGCTAACCAGATTGTTGATCGAGAAGTTGCCGAGACCACCTTGTCGCGATTCCTCCTCAAGTGCAAGTAGATTGAGCCGATGGTTCAGTACGCCCAATTGGAGGGTTGCATCGTAGGCCAAGTCTTCGGCAGGAGGCTGCAAAGGTACTGCGAGTGAATGGTGAAAAGATGTGAGTGATGAATGACACAATGAGGAGTCATATGTGGGGGTATGTACGAATAAGACTATTATACGAAACATTATATGAAACAAGTGAGATTTCGTCATAGAAACTTCTGTGCCAAATTGAGATTAGTAGCTCAAGTTCTCTACAAAACAACATAACAACTAGAAAATCAACATCTACCAAAAATAAACAACCAAATATTGAAAATTTTGTCCAATCATCTTCCGTGAACTTCCGCGTTTTAAACAGTTCCGCGTCGCAGAAACTGACGCAGCCGGCATTAGTGGTCGTTGGGTTTGTTGGCAAATCAACAATAAAAGAGAAGAAAACAAAAACAAAGCATAACGTCTAACAGTTTCAACTATTAACCTTGACTGCTTCCAAATGAAGCAAATTGAGCAGAGCTCTCGAGACTAGGGAGTATTTTTAATGTCAATGAGACCTGCGTACCGGCCTTATGCGTTGCGAACGAGCCGAAAATGATCGGAACAGATTAATTTAGTGTGTTGTCATCGTGGTCAAGATCATGGACAAGAGCGACACCAGACGTAGACCAGAGAGAGAGAGAGAGTGAGAGAGTGAGATGAGAGAAAGAGCAAAAGAGACAGTGAGACTAAAACTGGTAACTCATCAGAGTTCGCTCTCCATATTTGAATCTCTCAATTGATATCGAGTATGGGGCGCTCTGAGGCACAGCTGTTGGATGGATAATTCATAAAGAATGCCCAAAGATCATGTGGAAATTGTGTCTTTAATATTGTCTAGTGTTAATTAGGTAAAGCCACAAAGTCAAGTCAAGACAATGTCAAAAACATGCTTCAAGTACGCTGAGAACGTGGACTGGTGATTAATGTTGGGCTGTGAATGTGTTTTATTTGTGATTTTAAGTATGTGGTTTATAGTCGATACTCATTCGAGTATTCGAGTATACCTATGCTACGTATATTGTTATAGTTGGAGTTGTGGATTGGCATTGGATAGTCATAACGTCGGGTCACGTCTTTTGCTGTAACTTGTTATGGCCCTTACGAGCTGAACTCAGTCTCTACTTTGGTTATTGTATAATGTTTAATTGGTGGTCTGATCTTTTATGAAGTGTTTGGCATTCGCAGCACCGATCGTAGATTGCTCAAGTGATTTTAGATAATAATAATAATCAGCAAATGCAATAGAATTGCGACTTTGAGCATTTTAGTCATAGAAGGTTGAATTCAAATTGTTTTTATAGTCTTAAGAAGGTCTGCTCAGCACCAATTGTGCAGATTAATATAATTAGGAATAAGTGAATTATGTTCTAGTCTTAACTCTACATGAAATATATTTACAAATAAAACACCATCACACATTAGGAAGTTTGTACATTTTTATTGTATTATTACATTATCAAGTTGCCTCATGGATGTTATCACAAAGTTGCATGTACAAGTACAAAATACTATACAAAGGAATTCCATTAGAACTAACTATATAAAAACCCATGTAGCCAATCACATTTGAACACAAATAACAGTCTTAGAGTAGGAGATATTTACAGTTTCAGCTGGACATTATTACTTATAGAGTTGTACGAGTATATACACTAGCTTAAATTTAAATTCGAATGATTCGTCGAGACATTGCCCGGTTGATTTAGTTTCATTTTTTTGTGATTTTCTTATGTAAGGCAAACATTGACAAAGCGATAGAAAATTGGCATTGCAAAGGGATTGATAAAATTAACAACCAAGTAGTAGAAATACGACATAAAGTAGGAGTTCTTTGTACTACCGGTATCCGATTTGGAAACTGCCAGCAGAGATGCTACACAAAGCAGGTAGAAGAACAGGCGCGAATGGGAACTGGCTGATGGCATTTTTGAACGGATCTTTTTGTTGAGTGTTGTTGTCTTTTGTATCCACGAAGGTTATGGTTGTTTTGCTTTTGTTTCTGTTTGCTGTTGTTGTCGATCGCCCGATATTGCACGCTTTTGTTTGTTTATACTTTTTAATTTGTTATATGGGGGCTTGAGATGAGCTGTTGTTTAGTTTATTAAGGCTCGATGCGCACGCAACTTTCGCTTTCGCGGGGAGACAAGACGAGACAAGAAATCAAAATGCACAAACCAGGTTTAAAATCACTTTTAGTTTCTACTAGCATTTAGTTGAACGAGTATGTTGGATACTTGTCGGACTCTATGACTTCACACTTGAGGCGACTCGAGGCGAGATTCCAGCTCCGAACGTGCTAATGGCTAAAATACAACTGGCCAAGAAAACGGTAGCGCATGCGCATGCTAAGTGCCAACATCGGACGGCCCAAGCCACCAGCCTGCCAGACAACCAGACAGTCAGACAACCAGCCAACGGCCAGCGGCCACAGACGGTGCTCTAGAGAGGTTGAGAGACGGAGGGAACTGCTATGCGGGTCTCTTTGGATTGACAGTTTTATGTTTGTCTGAATAAACGAGAGCCGAAAACCAGTATTTTGTCTTGTTGTTGATTTTCAAGTGAAGCCTCGTTTTGGGTCTGGGCCTCTGTTATAATTTCTCTCCGAATCTTCGCCCCACTGGACTCTCACTTTTCGGTGGCTGCCGCTTCTATCGTTGGGTTTTATGAGTTTTCAATTAAGTTTGTGTTGCACGCAACTTGCACCTTGGAGATGCTCTCTTGGAGATGTCATTATCATTTTCGTTACCCGTTTCTAGTTAATTAATCGATGTGCTTACTCTTCTCATTACATCTACAAAGTAAATAATTTGCAATGCGAACTGGCTCTATGAATTACTGAACTCTGTGCGTTGAAAGTTCCAGGTGAAACTCTGGAAAGCTACGAATAATTTTCTATCAATTGAATATACTTTAACTACGATTATTCACATACACACATACAAATGCGAGCAATCGCCTGAGGATATTTTTAGAAGCTGGTGATGATCTTGCTCTAATTACATTGATTTCAACTGGCAAGTCATGAAATGGGTGCGTACTGAATGTATTCAGAACAGGTTTGGCTGAATGATTTGCAAAATGTTAAGCGAATCTTAATTAAGATTTTCTCTAGCTTCAAAGATTGTGCCGTCTGCTAAATATGTCAACAAGGCAGTCCAAAAAAAGAGAGAGTTTAAGAATAAGAGCATTCTTGCAATCAAATCAATTATAAAAATGGTCAATAATATATGTGTGGTATATTTAAATATATAATATTAATTATAATACTTGAATTAAGTCTCTTCACTTTGTTTGACCTTCAACTCATCTATATGGCAAACAAATATTGATCGCAGCAGAAATAACAGTATATAACAGTTATGCGTGTATGATTTACATAAGTATGCAAAAATATCTATGGACTCATTTAATATGCAATGTTTGACTGCTTAATATACTGTCAAAATTTTATTAGTTTTTGTCCGTCTTTTGCATATATTTATTGATTTGTTGACATTGACTTTGCGTGGCGCCATTCAGAGTGCTTTTAATGCGGCATTTGTCTTTGACATTTGTCAGAAGCGGAAATGAATACTATGAGTTTGAATAAGTATCTAAAGGATACTTAATAAGTACAATTACCAATTAGCGGTTCAGTATACACTGCTTGGTAATAAATTCATTTATGACGAACTGGTCAACTGACCAACCACTAGTGAGCTCGGCTTGCTCCTGCTGCTGCTGGCTCACGAATCACTAGCGCCATCTATTGACCGCTTAACGAGCTCAGTATGATTGTTGTTGTGGCGTGTTATTATCGATTTGTTGTTGTTATTGTGTTCGAGATCGCTATTGATTTGTGATGGCAAACAGCTGACCATGCCCCTTTCTCCTCCTTACTCGAGCAGCAGTCCCAACATGACATTAGAAATTATTTTTGGCTGCTGCTGCCGCTGCTGCTGGTTGTTGTTGCGAAAACTTGCACGTAAATCATGTGGAATCAATTTCTCTTGCACAATTTTCCACTTTTGGCAAATATGACGAAAAATCCAAAGCACAGAGACGACGCGAAAAGTCGTGAGTAAACATTTGGTTAGACCGATCCTCGAACTGCATTTTTTCAATAGCGATCTCAGTTGTTGCTATTGTTGTTGCCTTGGATGTTGCTGCTGCTGTTGTTGGTAGCATCTTGCGGTCTAATAATAGCATGTTAACTCATAACATGCTATCAATCACTCCAAAATTTGTATCTACCAGCGAAACTGCGGTGGGTTATGCTTCGGCTATCGTTATGGGAGGCTGCCCATAATTCGCATGTGAAAATTGGAAAATTGTTGAACAATTTGTTGTTATTGCTGCTGCTGTTGTTGTTGTTGTTGCTGTTGGTCATTTTGGATGGAGTTATTGTTGCATGCATGCTCTAGAAACTATTGTTGTATATGAGAGTGCCCTGCACAATGTGAATATGATTTATGAGTTTTCCATGGCGCCAGTTGACTGACCAAGCTCAGTTTCTATCCATAATAATTCGTAGAGTTCAGTTAATTGGGAGAATTTGAAATATTTTAAGAATTCAGCGAATTAGTTTATCTGAATGTTAAAGCTGATTTGTCATTCCATTCTTTACCAAAAGCTCTAATTGAATCAAGTTTAAGAGCAACCTTTTCTTAAATTCATTAAAAATTTTCAGTCTACTTAAGAATACCCAAATTAAGCAGTTCTCTTAATTTTCTAGACATGATTGTTTTTCCACTCACAAACTCGTTCCACAACAAACAACAGACTCAGCTTTTAAGCAGACTGAAACAAAACAAATCGAAAAAGTATTAATTCAAAGCACCCTTTTTTCTACAGTTTTATACTTAGGGAAATGCATTTGGTGTTTTATTTTCATGCATTTGAAAACACGTTGTCTTTTCTTTTTTCCGTGCTTCAACATTTTCTTGTGTTTTTTTTTGTACATTTTAAGTATGCAAAGAGTCGACTATAGAAATTTTTATACAATTTTGTTGTTCATTTGTTTTTTAGAAATGAAATGCTAAATGTAAAATGTGAAATGTGAAATGCGAAATGTAGAATGCAAAAATGAAAAGAAAACATAAATCTTTTTGTGAGGTTTCAGCGACGTGGCAGGCGTTAGAAGGGGCAGCTGCCAGGCATTGTGAGTGTTTCTGCCTCTTATACTTTCCCACTCATATCAGCTCTACCTCCTGCCTCTTGCAGGTGGTAATGCAAGATGCCAGTTGCCCCACACCCCCTCATCCAGCACTCATGTTATGTGAGTGGAAAATTGCACTCTGCATAGAGGATACTTATACTTTGTGCTTCTTTTGCAGCGTTGCCATATTTGTTGGGCAATGCTTTGTTCTCTTAATTAAGGCAAAATGTTGTTATTACGAGCAGCAAAACCGGGCAACATGCTCTCCATAGGGATATATTACAAATGAGGAGAGTTATTCGGTTCTTTGTGTAGTTACTTTTTTCATTGCACTTAGTATGCTTCATGAGAGAGTTGAGGTTGTGCAGATTGGTTTGGGTAAATCAAACTAATAGATAGAGTCTTAAAATATATATTCTTTGTAGTTATTTTATTATCTCGTAGTTAAATACTATTATGATTATCTGGTCACATTTCAGTATACGGCTCCATAGATCTTGCCGCCCTCACTCGGCTCTTCAGTTTCAAAAGCCCTCACCATCAAAGGTCTGTATGGCGTAATTAACCCTTCATGCATCGGCAACATACTTCAAGAGAGCTCCTCTTCCCTGCCGCAAATCCTGCCAAAAATCTGTGCACAGCTTCAAGAACAATACGTTTCTTGTGTTTTTTTGGGCATCGCCGAAAAAATGAAAGAATTGCAACATGCAACATGCCACACATATTCTCCAAGGACACTTGACTTCCAGCTTGAATTTCGGGGAGCTTGATGCCACATAGGGGACACTGGGGTTAGCCATCCTTCCTTTTGGCTGCGTTGACAGCTTTCTTGTTGCACTTTTAGGGCAGTTTTGGCCGGGAAGGATGCAACTGTCATGTTCTTTTTTTGCAGACATTTGGCGCTACCAATTAATTAAGCGAATAAAGCCAACAGGCACAGACCCGCAATGGGACCTGGAAAGCTTTCATTCACTGGGAAGTGGCAGAGAGTTGACGTGGGGCTGACAGAAGGGGGGAGGAGCAGGGATGGTTTGCAGGACTCCTGTTCGGGTAATTCAATTTGGCTGCATGCAATTTGTTGCCTTGAGTCGCTGAGCTTTAATACGCAATTAGTGCAATTCAATCAGCGCAACCAGCTCTGAGCCCAGATGAGCCAATGTCGCCTCCTCCTCCGCAGTTCCCCAGTCGAGCTAAGCAAGCGCCTTTTACCACCTGCGGCTCGCGGTGATTACGTGCAACATGAGCATAAAAATTGCTTACGCTTCATAGGCAAATACTAGACAAAAGGCGCGGCACTGTCTTCGATGCAGACAAAAGCCAGAAACAGAAGAGAACAGAGCCAGAGACACTACCAGAACCAGACATCGATTCCACCTTCGACCAGGAAGCGCACTTGCCAATGGCTTTGGTGTCGTTTATGGAAATGTGTAGGGAATCAGCGGGAATGGGGCATGTATTGCGGCTCATTGTCGGCGCCTTGCAACTTGTTTATGACACATGATGCTGCTGATGGAAATTGCTGTTCAATCGGTGCCTATCGAGAGACATCCTCTGGGTCTTTCTCTCTTTTTCTGCTGCGACTGGCGCTTAATTTAGATTAAACGACTTACTGCATATAATTTATTGGCAGAGAGTTTAATTGAACAACAACAACAACAACAGCAGCAGCATAAAGAACAACAGCGTCAGCACCATCCAACGAATTGTACTCGCAGATAGCCCCCAAAACAAATACTTAGTTGTAGGTGGTCAGTGCAGCAGAATGGTGCATGTGCGATGCAGGTTGCAGGTTGGTTCGTGGCTGTTGATCACGACTCTATTAACGGAGTGAAGTTAGCTCCTACTTCGATTCCTACTCCTGCTCCTGCTGCCGGCTCAATGGTCAATTATTGACCCTCGATATGACATTGACGAGTGTCCGGCGAATCGTTGAATCATTTTCCTTACTTTTGATCTTTGTGGCGCCGCATCCAGCCGCCAGTGTAGAACTCATCTGCTGACATGTTCTGGGAATTGGTACATGTGGGCTGCCCACTCCGGATGAGCTGCAGTTGTGTAGGAGCCGACCTACACAAGCTTAGCTATACCACAACTTATACTCGTACCACCTGTTGTGCGGCATGTCGGGGTCATGTCCACACTGGGCGCCTCCGCCTCCAGAGCTTGTTGGAGTGCTCAACGAGGATTTCTATTTAATGTGAACGCATTAATCTTGACCTTTTTTGTATATGTTACCAATACTACTAAATAAAAGCATATACCCAATATTCATCGTAATGTTCTTTTATTACTGTTTGTGTTCATTTATACTCATTCCAAGTTCGTGCCCATGATTCGATTCATCACATTAGGAAACTTCACATGCAAATATTTGGATACTCCCTTCGTAACCTCATAGAGCATTAATAGAATTAGCGATGCTGTCCACCAGGTGGGCTTCAAGTATTTGAATTTGTCCATTTTCAAAATGTTAAGTTGGTTAATATTATGTACAAAATTTAAGTAGTCAAATAAAAGAACCCACAATGCTTACTTAATATTAAATAAATAATAGAAGTGACTTTAGTGCTCTTATGTTTATTTTAGTTTTTGCTATAGATGAAAGCTTATTAGTTAGTGTATGCTTATCTCCGTATTATCTTCAATATTTAGTTCAATAACAACTAATTTCCATGCACATTGATGCATCTTCTTCAGAACATACCATTGTCGTAAAATAAGCCTCAGTCACGTCGCATATGAAGCGATGGTAATCACACACCAGCAATCACAGAAGCTGAAAAACCAATCAACCAGCTGCTCAGATGAGTTGGATAAAATAATCTATCACGTATGTAATTCCCATGAAAAATTCCTACAGTCAGGAGAGAGAGGGAGTAAAGTACAGTCTGATAAGGTTGGAAAGGTAGAGCCAGTCAAGTAGTAGCAGCGCTCGGAAACGGGAGCCAAATTGTTGTAGGTGAAATTATAATTTCGTGCAACTGTCTGTGGATGCAAGTCGATTGGAGTGAGTTGCTTCCAGTCACATATTGAACTGGACCGGGGACTTTACCCTCAGGCGTTGCCAATCGATTCGCCAAACGCAATGCACATGATGAAAACTGGCACTAGCAGTATGCACTACTTTAGATCTCGTATTATTTGTGTAACGTATTTATTGGCCAAGTTCAGGCTTGAGTTCAAGCCACAATTTGTGGCGCAACTAATGAAAAGCTATCGCACGATCTCAACCAACCCATCGATGATTTGAGCACTGTCTGGTCTGGAGTGCGTTCGGGGCCAACACGTAGAGCCCAATTTCAAAGCATTTCGCCAGCTACTTGTTACGGGTCAGACTGCAAAGGGGCTGGGAGGCGTAGAGTGGCATCAATTCGCTGGCTGTAACTCTTGCAACCTCTCATAATCCCATGTTTGTTTGCATTAGGCACTGCAGACAAGCTGCAATTATGTCGTTGAATCTGCAACTCTCGTCTAATGCTGACAGCGCGACTGATCCAGCTCCATCTTCATCTCAAGCGCCAACTGTAACTCCAACGCCAACTACGAAACGTGAAGTCGTCCAAAAGTGGCTGCGGTTTTTGGCATTTTGATTGCCATAGACTTTGTGGCGCATATGAATTATGGTCTCAGTTTTAAACTTAGTTCGGGAATCGAGTCACATTCTTTGGGTCTGCACTTTGGCTTCGATTGTGATTGCGACTGCGACTTCGACTGCGATTGTGTTTGCCATTTTCCATTGTCGGTTAGTGGACCATGGGAAACGCAACTTTAAGGTAACGCGCGTTTTAAAACGCGCCCGAAACGCGTCAATAAATCTGCCCGCTTCGCTGCGTCTATTTGATCAAATTTTAATTTTTTCTTTTTCTGTTTATAATGCTTCAAATTTCTCGAAATTAACACTTGGGTAAACTCACACTCTCCTACACCTACACTCCTGTCTAACACCCATACCCGAAAGCATAAATTATGCCAAAAACAGAGCCAACCCCCTGACGTTTTGCGGTTTTTATATTCATTTTTTCTCCCAACATTTCTTTAATGAGTGCAAAGCCGTGTTAAACATTTAATACGCATATTGTTGTTGTGTGTTTTGCTAAGGTCTGGCCAAAAATGTGATGTGTGCTCTTTGTTGTTTTTCATAATTTATGGGTTCTGAGTGCACTGCGCGTTTTGCGTACAATTTTTTTTTGTTACCGCGTGTCGCATGTCGCTCGCTTTTTCTCCTTTCGGGTAATTGAATTACTTTTTTCCACTTTTTGCATGTGTTCGTTGCATGTAATTGGCTTCATTTCGACGTCCTTTTTCTGTTTGAGTGCATTAGTAAAATGTAGATTTTCTACAATAATTAACACAGTTGTCAGTTGTCTTTAAATAAAATAAAGCTGAAATCAAACAACTGCTTAGCTGCGACTTAGCCAGACAATAAACTGTAACTCAATAAACTGCAAATTATCCTTAATATTCGAATGATTGTTATCGATTTTGATGAAATACAAATTCAGTCAAGTCATCAACAGAGTAAAGTACTCAAAAGAAAAACACATAAGAAATTAATGTTCGATTCTGATCGACAGTGAGATACCCATTACACAGGAAATCTTTTTTATTATTATTATTATTGTTTTTGTTATTATTATTATTATTATTATTATTATTATTATTATTATTATTATTATTATTATTATTATTATTATTATTATTATTATTATTATTATTATTATTATTATTATTATTATTACTATTATTATTATCATTATTATCATTATTATCTTTATTATTATTATTATCATTATCATTATTAACATTATTATCATTACACCTATCCCCCGATTTACACGGTACTTGTTTTACACTTTTTCGCTTTTACACGGTTTTCCAAGTACGTTTTTTTTTGTTTCTATCGCTCAATATGAAGAAGTTCACAAAGATCTTACAATAAACTCGAAGCAATTGTTAATAACCGATTTTATAACCATCTCTCAGAATGTAAATATTTCTGCTTTAAACATCGAATCGGCACAAATAACTTCGAGTGATGAAAGCGAATTCCAACCTTCGATTCCGAAAAAAAGAATGAGAGTAATTTCTGGTAGTGATGGAGGATGATAAAACACCTTTGGTTTTATTTTTTGTTCTTCTGTTTAATGAATTGTAACTAAATAAAAAAACAGCGTTTCCGTAATATATTACATATTTTAACCTGTCAATGCATTTTATTTTTATTTCTGTGTACACCTAAAAATATTGAAAAAAATCACAACTGTTAAATAGCAAAATTATGCATTTTCTGCAACCTTTTCGATTTGCACGGTTTTGACTTGAAAATTTTTCATTTTCGATTTACACGTTTATCTCAGTAACGTATCTACGGTGTAAATCGGGGGATAGGTGTATTATCAGTTTGTTAGGTTACACTTGAATTATATGTATTTTCTTAAAAATGGGTACCGGGTATTTAACAATCGAAGACATTTAGTCAAAGAGACTGTATTGGTATACCCTTCGCAATGGCATGCAGGGTATTCAAATAAAACTCATGGCGCACAGAGCACTAAACTTAATGTCATCTTCGAAGGCAGTGCAAGTCTCCAAGGAGACTGTTTAAATTGAGTGCTGAGCCGAGTACAGGACTAACCACAGACGTAGTCTAGGCGCGTCTAGGTGCGGCATGCAGGCAGCCACAGGGACATGAAAATGACAAAAACTGTCTATAAAAATGGTTAAAACAAACTTTGCTTACGGATGTTTTTGGTTGAATGAATTTTGGATTTTGTATCAATTTTAAATGAAATTCTTTGGCAAAAATACGCGGTAAATGAGTTTGCAATTTATTTGTTTATCGTTTTTCATTTCGCAAATAATTCTAATGAATTTGAAAAATCATTGACAACAACAAATCGATAGGTAAAGGCAGACACTTCCCCCCAATATAATACGATTTTAATGAAAATTGTATGCAGGTGTGAGTGAGTCTCTCGGTGTTGGACTCTGTGAGGGATGCTCCCCCGGTGAGGGGGGGTTGAATTTGTCTGTGCCAGAGTCCGCGTGCTGTCAATTAAATTAAATGCGAGACTTTTCTTAATTTCGATTGCGTGTCTTCTCCCGCTCAATTCAACTCCCCCTCCTACGCACTTTACATATCTGTAGAGTCATGCAATGACAATACTTGATTGCCATGGACACGCTAGGAGCGGCTCATCCTGCGACTACCCAAATGAAATTGCATTTACGTTTGGAATCAAATTTAATTATTTTCTTACATGCAGTGAGATTTTGTGCGGTTCATTAATTTGTTTATAAAAAAATATAGCATGTCTTAAGGCGTCGTTTTAAGAAAATGTATAGAAATTTCAGATTCACTAGAGATATTGATAGAATATAAGCAAAATGTAACTTAATTGTGTATATATAAACTAAACCAAGCTTTAATATTTATTAATACACTCTATGATTTAATTTATCGAATGTGTTTGCCTAATGTATAATATAGTTGGTCCAACAGCCAATGCAAACAGCTTGACAAAATCACAAGATCTTAGAGTATTAAAAATTAAAATGCATTATGATTTTTGTGAAATTATTTCGTGTGCTTCACTGCGTCTTTTCAAAAGCAGCTCCAGTCAAGTTTTTACTTATATCTTTTATTTTTTCCTGGCAATGCCAAAATTTCGATAAGGGGTACGAGAACCCTGTCAGACAGAGCTGCTTTTTCTTTCGCCTCAAACCCATAGGAATTTGAAGGCGGCAGCAGTCAGGAGTATAAAGTGGAAATTATCGCCACATGTAGACCAAGTGAGACAAGAGGCTGGAACTGGAGATGGAGGGGCAGTCAGTCACGGCCGTTGGCTTTTGAGTGTTTGCATTGCCTGCTCAACTTTGCTCAGGTCCAAGTACAAATCCAAGTGTCTATGTGTTCGGAGTAGGGGAATGCTTTCTGAGGGCGGTGGAAGAGTATTGGGCATAGGCGGCATGGCTTGGCGCCCCTTTAGGCGTCTGCAAATCTCAAAAATACAGACTTGGTCCATCCGCTTCCGTAGCTTCGTGGCACCACACGAATGTATCCGTGAGATGCAGCTACCTTTGCTGTGGCTCTGGCTCCGGCTCCGGCTCCTGCTATGACGACAACAACAACGACAACGACGATGTCTGGAAAGGCGATTTAGCAAATTAAAAGGTTTTTAATGCATGGAGTGCGCTTTTACTTATTTCATAATTTTGATGCCAACTATATGCGAGTAGGGCTGGGTCCGTGCTCCATAGACCTTATGTCTTATATTTCTATTTCCGACTTTTGTATTTTTTGCACTTGCTGTAGATTATTCTCAGAATTTTTGGTACTGCTTAAGGGGCATGAGATATGTCTCTCCTAGGCGCTTTGTAATTTCCGCCAGGTTAGCTTTGGAGGAGGGGAAGGCGACGAAGGGGAAGGATTTATGAGTTGCAGTTGCAGGATATGAGATGTTTTTTTTTTTAATTGTACAATAAATTGAAATCTCCCTTGCTTGGAGATTATTTGGTTTTAATTTAAATGAAAATATAAGCATACATACTAATCCAAAGTATTCTAAAAATGTACAAAAACGTAATTTATCTATCATATATCAATTAAGTATTTGTTAAATAAATTTAAGTATATCAAGTCAAGTATCAATTAAACAACTTTAAAATAATAAATTCTTAATAATTATGAAGCTGACTCACTTAAAATCAAAAGTTGCTTACAAATGAATAAGCAAAGAAATCATGTAAAGCAAATCTTAGATTAAGTCACTTCAAACGCCTTAAGCTAATTTCCAACTGACAAAATAAATGAATCCATTGACGATGTGTTATCTCATTCTTCCCCCTCCGGAATTTACCGCAAATTACGCACTTGACTGCGGCACAACGTTCGTCAAATCGAGCATTAGGAAAATGGCACTTGCAAAGTTTTCGCAGGGCTCTGCACACATTGCCTGGCAATGTGGAGTGGGAGTGCGAAAAAACAGAACAATCGTCACGTGTCGTCATCGCCCTTTTCCATGTTATACTTGGTGTGTGTTTGTGGCTGGAAAATGCAAAGGCATATCAAAGATTTTCACTTGCGCATCGGAAAATTGCAAATGGGTCTTGGAGGGTGTTCGCAAAATGCTCTCTCCTTCCAATTTTCCCGCCCCTCAAACGATGCCAATTTCGCGTATTTTTGGTTATTTGGTTTTCCATCTTGTGTACTCTTGCGGGTTCCCCAAAAAGGCAAGCGTAGGCTTATGAATGTTTAAATGTGTTTTCCTTGCAACAGTGTGTTTGAAAATTTAAACTGACAATACATAGGCAATAAGTGACAGCTGAAAGTTTTGATAAATGTCAACGCGTGTCGGCTGAGACTGAGACCAGTGTATGACAGTTGTAATAAGTGGATTGTTTGGCAACTGAATGCAATGGTGAAAGTGTTTGCCAATTATAAGTTGTGCCGCAGGCTATGTTCATGTGTTTTAAGGGCGTCACTTGACTGCAAATGAAGCCAATTTGCGGCCAAATTTGCATGCGGGAAATTCGCAATGTGTGGGTGAGTTGTTTGGAGGATGGAGGTCATTTACTTTAAATTGGTTAACCACTTAATGATTTGAATCATAAATGTATTTAAGAAATGGCATTAAATTATGCAGCAAAAAATATCAAGTACATTTTAACTAATACAGAATTCTTCATAAACTTTTTGCTCGAAATAGAAAATAATTTCCTTTATTTGATTTACAGTGTGGTTCCTCGGCTAACGAGTTAGTCGCCTGCATAAATATACGACTCCACCTCAACCACTTGGCTGAGACTTCAAATTCCTGAATCAACAATAATAGAAATAATAATAGCACTGTGCACAATAGTTTTGTTTTTGCACATCGTTGCTTGTCCTCTTTCGAGCTCAAGTAAAGAGTCGCTCTAAGTTTTTGTTCATAACGCAGTAATATTGAAATCGGGATAATTGTGCAAAAGGATATGAAAAACCGCAAATACTTTGGCTCGGGCAGCCCATTCATTCTGAAACGAAGATATCTTGAGTACAATTTTAGTGCGACAATAAGAGAAGCAAGTATCAAGAATAGGCAGGAAGGGATCCCGTTGTCGAAGGACTCAGGAACCCTGGCAAAATGACCAACAGCTGAAGTGGAGTGAAAAGTGCTGCCAAGCAGAAAGTGGTCAACATTTTTGCCAGTGCCACGAGCAAGCATAAAGGATACCGTCTCAAAAAAAAAAAAAAAATTATCCAAAGAATGCAATGTGCAGACTACAAAATTCGGAATACGGAATGCACCAAAGGTAGCAATCATAGTTCCAGTCGAAAGTAATAATAATAACCTTCTTCTAAGTTTTGTTTGTTGTTGTTGTTGTTGCTGTTGCTGTTGGTCGGTTGCAGTCGGTTTCTACTGCCTTTTGCGGTAATAAACCAAAGACATTTCATTTGAACTCGTAAACTCGTAAATGCGTTTTGCGTCTGAAAGCCAAATTAAAAGAGTACCCGACACGAATTAAATTCAATTGCTTAAACACAAAGCGAAATGTTTGCATTAAGAATGGGACTTTTTATGAACTACAAAGGTGGACAATTTTAAGAATTATATACTATCCCACAAATAAGTAAAAACCAATCAAACCATACAATTTACAACCAAAAATATAAATAATAAATAATATTATGCGAAAAACATACCGAAATACACTACATTCAAATTATGCTTTATTGTACGGTATTGCTATATTAAGAAACTTTTTCATATAATTTATGGTCTCTAGTCACTACCCAGCAAACTGAACCGATGTACCTGATATTCGACCACTAGAATTGTTGTTGTAATAACTCTAATAGAATAGATTAGGAATGTAATTCTTATTATGCCAACTAAAAATGGTTATTTATTTTTTACATTTATAAATTATTATCACGATTTGCGGAAGCGTAGAGGAAAGTTGCCATTCTGAAAGAAACTCTGTTTAGGATAGACAAGATTATTGAGAAAGAATTCGGCGGCTTTAACTCATATAGTCTCTAAGTCAAGAATAAAAAGGCACTTTATCGACTTTGTCGGCTGTTGATGGTGCATAATAATGAGATTATTACAAACCACAAATTAATTATATAAACTATTCATGACTTTAATAGATAAGATCGCAGATATTAAATATTAATGCAGATGTGATTTTTAAATTTTAAAGCTTCTCTTGTATTTCTCACATAATTGGATTCTATATACTACAATTACGAGAATACAATTTTAAATTGAAAAGTGTTTGCTTGTTTCTTTCTTTTTTCCTTCCTTTACTATTCGATGAAGATACTTCATTATTTACTGAAAGTTACCTATAAATGCACATATGCTGATAATGTGTATGCTTGGCTTTGCATAAAATATATTTCGACTGAAATAACATATTATATCATACGAAGAACGGCTACTTAGGGCTGCGTGCAGAGTATCTCATAGTTCAGCACTCCGGTTTTGAGTTGCCATTACCTTTTCGTTATTTGAATCTTTAAATTCTTCTTACCACACCATATCTCAATTCATTTAAAAATTTCACCCGAAACTCAAGTACACAAAAATTGAGCAACAAAAATTGCATTTGCTTTCATATGCAGCGGGCGCATAATTCAAAGCACTTTTGATCCTCAACCCTCGGTCAACCCCAAAAATTAGCTACAGCTAAACAGGAGTCAAGCTCAATGCAGACATCTCAGGCCTTGGCTCATCAACAATCGC
Organism: Drosophila pruinosa; assembly: GCA_018150935.1. Taxonomy (NCBI): domain Eukaryota; kingdom Metazoa; phylum Arthropoda; class Insecta; order Diptera; family Drosophilidae; genus Drosophila; species Drosophila pruinosa. The sequence continues at coordinate 44,354,949 of JAECWR010000199.1, forward strand.
ATCTCAAAGGACTTTTATTTTGTTCACTCATAATTAATGCTCAGCACAGGGCAATGTTCAAAGATATTTTTGCAACAATCCTTGCCCTTTCCAAGCCGAGTATCCCCGACCCTATAGGTGGCCTTTGTGTGAATGTCAAAAGCAACGACAGCCCAAACAATTCGAAATAAAAAAGCAAAAGCGAACATAAATGAAAATTTGTTTTCTTCAATTTTGTACCTTTACCTTAGGCATATGTTAATGATTTTGCGGCTTCAGAAAGACAGTGCCATAAAAGGGCATTAGGAAGATACTAGTACTCTCTTATATGTAACTGGAATTAGGACTCCTACGCTGAAACTGTTGTCTGGTGCTGCCTGCTGTCATGATTTATTTACTCACGGCGTGCGCGTATTTATCAAACTCTAATTAATCGGTGATAAACCGATCAAGACGCTAAATGCTGAGCTACACGAAACCGCCAACCCAGCCGACTTCAAGTGAAACAAGTTTTTGTTTTGCCAACTTCCAACTCCCGACTCTTCAATCTACACTCTACACTCACAACACCCAGCTTCCAGCATCCAGCTCCCGGCTGGCTGGCTGTTTGCGGTTTCTTATTCGTAGTGCATCCATTACCATGTGATTTGCTCGGTCTCAGTTCGCATTGCCGACTTCGCATCGCAAGTATTTTGTTGTATTTGCTGAAGCAATTTGCTTTTCTCTGCAGCTGACCGGCCTCCATCTGCAACCTCCTTCTGCTCACCTCCTTTCTTCAGCGATTGGCGATCCAATCAATATATGCTCGTGTCCAGCAAATAATAGACCTCAAACTGGCATTTTAAGCGACTTAACTCTTCCTATTTTCCCCTTGCCAGCATTTTTCTTTGGGGTTTGGTTATGACCATCTCATGTTTCTGTGTACTCAAATTTTTCTTACAAATGCACACATAGATAGGCCGAAAATAGTTGGCGTTAAGTTAAGGAAAACAGGAGACAGGGTGTATATTTTAAATTGAATTGAAAAACACAAATGCATTACAGGAGATATAATAGTGTGTTATTTAGTAATTAAATATTTTTTTATGATAATGTAAAGTAATGGTAAAAGATATATGAAAAATCTTATAACAAGCTAGTTACGATAAAAATTAACCTTTGCACATAAACAATTTGAAAATTCACTTACAAAATAACACCAGAAAAACACCCTGTATTTGTGTTAGTATCAATGACCTCTAATCCACTTTGGCAAATCAATTTATTAGCCACGTATGACTTATGCCTTTTTAAATGTGCGCTTGCATGTGTTGCCTAGTTTAAAGTTGAACGTTTATGGGTTGCACTGACCACCCCCCATCCTCCCGCCTTCCATAGTTTTGCCACACTCTCAACCCATTGCTCGAGCTGGACTCGACTTGGGGGCAGTCCGCACAGAAGAGGCGCAACAAATTTATGTTAACATGCACTGCGTAGCGCCCTCTGGTGTGTAATTTGGCGTTGTTTAGGCATCACGATTAAAGTTTCTTTTGGCCATGGCCAAGTGCCGTGTCGGTGCCTGCGACTACGCCTGTGACGGTGCTAGCTTGAGAGAAGGAAGGGCAATAAAATATATGTGTGTCTAAAAGCGGATGCATGGGTGTAAGCCATGATTATCGCGGCTATAAATGATATGTGTGAGCTGAAGTCTTTGAAGCAACAATTCTCTGCTTTGTGCTTTGTTGCCAGTTTAGTGTCGAACACGAGCGTGTGAAATGCACAGTGGGCGTGCCAAACGGTCAAGCGGTCAAAAAAAACGCTGGTATTCTATTTATTTATGGTTTTGTAATTACAAGTAGCCGCACTAAGCTCCATGGCCTGGCAAAAATAAATTGACTGAGCTGCCAAAGTCAACAAACTGTAAGATAAGAATAAAGAAAAAAATAAAACTGACTAAAATATCAATATCCCTGCAAGCGCCACTTGTTGCCAAAAAAAAAGGAGGACAACAAACAAAAATTGTTAGTTTTTATGGCAGAAGTTGTGAGCGAGACGACAGGGCGTCACTTTGAATATAAACGTTAAGTATTAAATTGAAAAAGCCATTTTGCTGCCAATTTAGCAAACACTTAAACCAATTTCGCACTTCAATCCACCGACGCACAACCAAAAAAAAAGAGTCGTAGTTCCCATTCTTAGTCTCACTCCCTAGTCGCTACACATTTGCACATAACAGTCGACAAGATAGATGGGGATAGAGCGGAATGTGCAGGCATTGCACTGGCATTGACGCCGGCTGAAAAGGCAACAGACAATCCAGAGGTCGCTTGACTTGGCCCAAAGTCTTGCCTGGCGACTGGGCGACAGTCTGAGCATTTTGCACAGCGCATTGCCAACAAAGTGTGAAAATGTCAAGTCGTAAAGTGTTCACAGGGCTCCAAGAACGTGCTTGTGGTTGGAGATGCACTTTGGGTAGGGTATAGGGTATAGCCTGGTAAATACAGTTCTAGCACACATACATACATATAATACATAATATCAGTTGCCAAGTAAGCTGGGAGAATAATCTCGTTTAGAAGGCAGATTTTCAAATACAACACAGTTCTGATTTCAATTTCACGTGAGATATTAAGAGTTCAAATAATATCGTAGAAATAATAAATATAAATTAGCATTATAATAATGTCGTGCATTTGTCAATATATTGTTAATTCTTCGACGCCATTAAATGGTGTCGAGATACTCGCTTCTGTTGCATTGCCCGGTGCTGTCGACACTGAGACGGCAAGTGCTTCAGCCGATTCTGTTTTGAACCAAAATTTTGCCGATACGTAAGTAAAAGTCGTCTAATTAATTTATAATTGAAATTAATTTATCTTCCGTCAGCTCCAAAGAGGCTGTAACCGATGATAAAAAGATCTCTGTATGTGTCTCGGAGCTGGCCGCTTGTCGTTCCGAAAATTGGCTGCTGAAGAAAAAGCTATGTGAGTATGAGGTCACCATTGACAATCTGGAGCAGCTGATGTCCGCAATTGTGAATAAGCAGCATCAGGTGCTGAGCGATATGTTTCAGTTGCGCAAACGAAATCATGAGCTCCAAAATGAGTGTAACCTCCAACGAGAATTTCATTCCATGGAGCGCAATGTACTCATAAAGGAGCTGCATGCACTGAAAACACTGTCCAAAGATCATACATCGGTAAGTTGCTTGTCAGAACTTGTTCGACTTCAGTTGAAAGACTGCCTAACAGAGTAGTGATGACGAGGGAGATGAAGAGGAGAATCCCACTGCATGTAGCCAGGAATTTGACAAACATCAGATCGAAACTGATAGCGAAGACGATTGCGACGATGATGTTGACAGCGATGATGATGCCCAATCAGTAGTCTCGTCTGCCGAATCTACCGGGCAGTCCTCAGTAAAGAGCTCACCAAACTCCACTGATGAATTTGATACTGAAGATGCTGAAGAGAGCGACGAGGATGCCCAGGAGTCTCAGCATGAGGAGTACTGCACTGGAACTGATACTGAATCAGAATAAATGTGCACACACTAGTGTTCGCAATATTCATGTTGCCAAGTTAAAATACTACAACTGATAAAAAACAAATTTCTTTGTTGCAAGAAAATATCGAATTGATTTCGATTCTTCTTATAACTTAAAGTTTCCTCATTATTTTAAACGGTATATCTGAACTTTACCCAGTTGTAGCTCAAATCTAACGCATTAAATAATCAACACAAAAACGTGACATTCGAGCAAAACAAACGAAATAAATTCAGAAATAACGTGACATCGCCTCAAATAGGACGTCACAATGCAAAGGACAACGCATAAAAAACTGTCTATTTGCATATCAAAATGCGATAGTCACCATCCTTAACTCTTAATACTCAGGTTGTCGGGCCAACTGCCGAAGTGATTGAATGGCTGGCAAATAAACAGATGAAGCAACCATAGACAAAAAAGGTTGAGCAGCTTTTAAATCACAGCCAAAAACGTGTTAAGTGTTTACCTATCGCTAAAAAAATATATGGAATTAAGCCCAAAGCCATTTACGGTCTCCTCACATGACTGTCTGGGCGCATTAAGTATGGTATGCATATATATTTTATTGCCCTGCAGCAAGTGGAGCTGGCAGAGGTGTGTAGTCAGCTTGTGGTGTGCTTGTGCGTGTGTTGTTGGGGCAATTTATCAAGCCGCAAAGTTTTTAGTACAAATGAGTCGTGGCAAGACAGCTAAAGGTCCTGCCTCCGTTTGCCGTCGAGGATTAATGAGTCTCGTGTGTTTCTGCCTCTCCTACTCTTTGTACCTCTCGCCCAGACGTTCCCGTACATCCTACAGCCTGGGCTAGCAACACGTACTAATAATCCATCATCACTTCCAAGTGGTAACTTGTGGGTTCTCTCTCTTTCTCTCTCTTTCTTTCTCAGCGATGTTGAGATCGCTTATCGCAAAGTTATAAATGTATGTATATTGTTGTGTATATGCAGCCTGAGTGTCGTGTGTGATGTGTCAAGTGGCAGCATTTGGGCTTTCAGCTTGCGACTTGTCTTACGTGAGCCTATATTTGGTAGGACTCTAGATAGTTCTGTTAAAAAATTGGTTTTCTGTTTTCGAACCTACTGGTTGTAAAAGATATTCCAATAATTGCGATAATTTTCGTTTAGTTTACCCATTGAACCCAAATTTAAACGCATTAGTTATGATAGTCGAAAATGTCGAATTGCACTTCTGTATGATAATTACCAATAAATATAATTTTAAAATTAGGAGTTGGAAATTATAGTTTATTCTCGTTCTGATTTACAATTTTTTTCACACTCTTCCCAGAAGCCTTTTTATGCTTACATTTTTTTAAACTCAACTATTATTTGCAGTCCCTTATTAAATGTCCTATCTTCAAAAAACTATAACTAACAGGTAACAGATTATATGGTATACTCAAGATATGCTTTAACTCAACTAAGCTGAATCAGCTTGATCCGTAGATGTTGAGGCAACAACAAAGGGGTACCATTGTGCAACAATTATTAATGGCCAGAGACAAGGACTCTATGCATATCGAGTCAAGAACTGTATGAGATATCATTTATCAGGCCAAGAACTTGTTGCGCACAAAAAAGATTTTCGTGTCACGTGAGAAACCGAACTTGAATTTGACTGGCGTGCGGCTACCGGGGGCTGCCAGCAGAGTCAACTTTGCACCGGGGTCGGGGGTTTCAGAGATGTGAAACCAAACATGGCATGAAAGGATGGCGACTAAAATATTAATACGCGAAGTGAGGCATTCTGATGGGATGCGAAACGATGCGAAGCGATGTGGCAACCTAAACGCTATGCAAATCGCATCATAAAAGGTAAGAGATACTGAGTGTTTGCTGTAGTTGTTATTGTTGCTGGTCAGCAAAGGTGTTGCTTTGTGGCTCCATTGTGAAAGGTTGCCACAGAGGCAGAGGCAACAAGTAGCACAAATTGCATGTGACCAACCCGCACAGAGGCAGGCAGCAACTGTGTCCGTATTTTGCCTTCCTTTTGGGGTCTGCACTGGTAGTGTATCTGGGGGAAAGGCACAGCTCTAAGAGATTAATGGATTTGGTTGCTGAACGACATTGAATTATATTGAAAGGCTTGTTAGAAGCAGACATATGAATACTACTAGAGAGAGAGAGAGAGAGAGAGAATCTCCGGTTAGTTGATGGATAATAAAGTTGACTTTCGGTTGACTTGAAGATAAACGAAGTGTTGTAGCTTGTGTGAAAATTGTTAAGTAAATGGTCCAACTAGACTTTCAAAATGCGGCAGCACTGAGTATTGATTCTATTCTTGGCTAATATGAGTGATTTATTTCAGATGTTTTTGCCGAATTGTTACCCATAACTCCTTTCCTAAAAAAAATTTTGTTTGAATTTCATTCAGTACTTTTTATCCTTGTGTTTCACTTATTTTCATTTGGAATGTGTGATTTAATCAGCGGCCAAATACAGACCGATTGAGGGGATCAACGCCTACTTATTTAGCGAACCATATTAAAAAGAAAAACAAGCAAATAAAAAGCACCATTGCCTGCTGATAAAATGCCAAAAAAATCGCGTGTTCTAAGCAATTTGAAACCAATAATCGCTGGGTGTCTTTTAAATTAACTAACCAGAACCATGCAAGCCAAATATTGAACCAAATGCAGACCTCATGAGTATGTTGACGTTCCTGTCAATACGATGACAATGATGTGTGATGGCAAATGGCAAAATACTTAGAGGTATGGGGGAGAGATTTCCTTTTCCATTTGTATTTTATTCGTTTGTATTTTTATTTTGAGAACTAATCTAAAATTAAAATCGTTTCGCGAGTGGCAAAGAAAATAAGTTCGCCGCAACGATAAATGGTTAGATAGATGGATGATATATGACGATTGATAGAAGTTTCCCCTAGACACGGGATATGGATACGGCATACGATATTTATGCACTAATGAGAATGACAAACCAGCAATGCAAATATTACCCAAAAAATAAAAATAACGAAACGAAGCTAAACACAAAGATAGAAACCGAAAAACTCAATTAAACAAACACACGCAGACATCAGTTAACTGGCAGTTCGATTGTGGTTGGTGGGAGAGTCATCGGGGGAGGAGGGGGGCTTCTTTCTAACCCTAGCAGGGGTGGCGCTAATAAACAGTTTGATTTTAATCAATGAACCGCAAAGCCAAATACATGAAAATGCCATCCGAAGGTGAATGAAATTCAGGCAGACAAGCAGACAGGACTACACCTTTAATTGTAAACCTTTTTCCGGTTATACGAGTAAATATGTATAAATAAGTCGAGCCCGATTAAATAGCTTTCGTATTTGCTTACTACACGGCAACTAAACAAATAACTTTCTATCTATTCTATCTTCGGGGGTAGATTCACGAATTGAAAACATTTCTTTATTTGTGGATTTGTATTCCAAGGGTTTCTTCATGCATATTTATGCCACTTAATTTTTTTTGTTAAACGAGCTCAACGAATTCAGAGGCCTTTCATTTTGTCGGCTTGTGCATTTTTATTTGGCAGTCACAAACCCTTGGCGTAATTAGAAGAGGCCCCTATTGACTTATGCGATTCTCGACGGAGACATGCATATTTATGAGTATGGATTTAATAAATATTTTTATTTTTATTTATTTGCGTTCTTATGAGGGGGAAAATGAGCAGCTTTCATTTTGTTTTCAGTTTCTTTTTGTTCCATACCTTACTCCACCTTAAGTTTCTTGGCATTACAGACACACGGAAGTGCTAGCCATAACCATATAGGAACCAAAACACATGTTAGTCAAGCGTCTGCAATTTTGTATCTGTCAGATACAGAATCCAGTTTCAACTAACAAGACTCACTCGCACGATAAATGCAATCATGGAATCATACTAATTTTAGTAGTGAAAACTATTTTTTAAATTAGGCAAAATAATATAGTAGTACACTGCAAGAGAGAAGCTGTGGGGGAATGGGGGGTTAAGTGCAACATGTGTTGCACCTAGAGTACCGCTACGATTACGATCGTTATCACCAAATCAGCAGCGGGGGTTAATAGAGCTGTACAGGCCAGAGAGCTGTGCGCAAAGTGCGATTTCGATTAACGATCTCCGATCTCAACCAAGCAGCACACATGGCCCCAGCTGTTGCCCTCAAGCTGCTCCAACCATTGTGAAGGCAAAAGAGACAGACCCACAGCTAGAGCTGTGTTCGCTTTGCCACATTATTTACAGATCTCGCACCTTGGCTACCAACGGTTTGTAGCCTCCACAATTTGATCGATCTACTGCGCTTGCACTTGCACCACACTAATCCATCTTTGTGGCAAAAATGTTGTGATAAAGCCTGGTGATCGTTCCTCCAACTGGCGATCGACTGATCGCTGGACCATACTTAGATTACGCTTAAGTAGACAGCAGGCTGCTTAACCCGCAGCTAAAGCGGTTGACTTTGACCAGATCCCAGCGATCGCAGCCAACACAATGATCTTTGGTGATCAGAGATCGTTTCTGGGCAGCATCGGCAGCCGTTCTCTGGTTCATCTCGTTTTTGCTGGGCGTCATTTTTAGTAAATTACTTTAATGGTATAAACATAATCATTTGTATTGTGGCTGCTGCTGCTCAGAGAAGATCGCCAGCATATGGCACTTTGCAGTGAGCCAAAGATGCTCCTAGTGTACCTAGTGGTCGTGGATGCAGCAGCTCGTGCCAGGGCCTGCTAGTAATTTCTATCTTGTTATGACGCAGCTATGCAGCATGGAATCACAGTTATCTGTCTAACAGTGAAAAATTGAAAATTGTACATGTGGCCACTTGGCCGGGTTGCAGATCTAGCCACTTTCAGATCAGTTAAGATCTTTTTAGCCGAACATCAGATTTGATAGCTGTGTACGCAACGTTCAAATGGCCGAGCGTAATTGTGAAGAGTCTTTAGAAAGGCTGACATGAAGTCAATTGGAGTAGCTCGTTAAACAGAATACTTCGGAAGCTGAACCGAAAGTATTTGAACTTGGCAAAAGAGAAGGGTTATTAGGCTTCCTCTGAGTTTAAATGCTTCAAATATAACCAAATTGAAAATACATCTAAACAGTCTCCTTCTGGCAGATGAAATTTGTTCATAAATTGAAGTAATTTGCGTCTACTCTCAGCGAGTCCAGAAGGTGAACTGAGCTGTATCCGTAGCGAGATCTATGAGTACAAATGCGTTAACTGTGAACGCAGCTGTCGATATTCTACGCACCCTTCCAGAACTCAACGGTAACCTCTGACCCTAGTCGGCATTAGGGGGCTTCTCATTTAAATTTTTAATCAAACTAATTTGCATATGAGTATATCGTTTACCTGAGCACCTCTGATCGATACACAGAGGCATGCGATCTGATCCCTTCTAGCACTTCACAAGGGTTTAAGGGACATTCCTTAATAGAATTTGATTTGGATGCTGAGTATGAAAGGGTTGATAGTCGTATTGTGTTTTCGTCAGAAGTGCACAAATACGAGAACATTTCGGTTTTTGTGCGCTGTGTTAAGTTTTGTTTATTTAGCAAATAAAAAATGCACGCAAATTTGAATAAAATACCAAGTAAAATGTTGCAAATAACTGAAAGGACTGACGTTAAAAGGAAAGGAAAAAGCGCGAGAACCACGAACATTTTTGCATAATTTATTGAAATTTCGTGGCACAGACAAAGGAGCCAAGTGGGAACTGCAAGCAGGCACGGACTAAGGCAAGGACCCAACGAAAACTGCATGAAATGTGTTTCTATTTTGCGGCTCCTTGTGGCTCGGTATTATCCTTTGGCTTGTGTGCATTTATTTTTCATTTGCATGAATTTTTCATTGTTTTCACAGACGCCAAAGCGAATTGAGCGAACTGCACTTTACGCTCCGCAGGATCAGCACAAACACGCGATATTTGTCAGTGGGAAATCAGCTTGAAAATTTAACTTTGCTCCATAACCCTCCGAACGATAGTCAACCACACTGGCACCTCTCATATAGTCATCCATAACTGACGGTAAAATCGTTTGCATTTGACTAAACCCAGAATCCAAACAAATATTTTACTTTTATATTGGCAAAAATCTATATTCGCCTCTTTTGTTTGTTCCCTACTGCATCTTGACTTGAGTATCTTGAGTATTGCTTTGGGTAAAATGTAAACAATTTTGTATGCAATTTTATATCATTTGTTGACAAAGAAGCAGCAGTATCAGGTGTGAATTAAAACAAGAGGCAGAGAAGTTACCTATGTACATAGATTCCTTCCAGCAGAACCGTTTTTCTTTTTCTACTATAGGCTGCATTAATTTGTATGAAGTAAATTGGAACTACTTTAGTATCTAAGAAATAAAGAGTGTATAATGGGAATTAAAAATGATTAGATATATTCCAAAATTGTTTAACTTTGATACTTACATTCAAATCAAACTCAAACTATAAGTTTTTAGAGACCAAATTTTGTGACAATACTAGGAAGAATTGTAAGCAATTTAAATTTATCTTAAACTTAAGCCAAGTCGCTTTATTTTTTAGTAAAAGCTGCCAACTAATGAGTTTCGATTAATTTTGTTTCTATTTATTTTGGATTCCAAATTATAAAATTAATTTATAGATTTTTTATTTTGCATTAAAGTTGATTCATTGTGGAATAATCTTGGGTTGCCTTTTAATATTCGATTTTAATCAATCCTTTTCGAAACACAGGTAATTACAATGATTTTATTTATATAGTTAAACTCAGATGATAGGCTTATAACTTAACTTATTAACTTTAATTGTTTTTTATTAAATTCAGTATTTCACATACAGTGTATATATATTTGGTTTTTTCTCATGCAGTTTATTATTTCAGCCATTTTGGATGCATTTTCCAAGGGTTAGCATCAAATCGAAAGTTGAATTTTTTTCTCAGAGCGAACATATAACAAATGGAACAAAAACAACAACTAAAGGGGCAACGCATGTGCGTACACACACGGTCGTCGCCAACCCCAACCCCTACTTCAAACCCTGAACGACATATAAACATCTTAGAGAGGGTGGAAGCGGTGGTGCTGGGTTTATAGAGGGTGGCGGGTGGCGGGTGGCGGGAAACGGCGTTGGTGGTTGATAAATGCAATTTATCATAAAAGCCAGAGATAGAAGCTTGAAATTGAAGCGGGAGTTAGGAAGTGAGAAGCGTAAAGAGGCTTCGAGTGGGTGGGGCGAGTCAAAGTTCGCTGTACGCACCACACACACAACAGGGTAAACATGCCACATACATACACACACACGCACTCGTATTCACAACACATAGCTCATCTAATAAGACGCATTTAGCGTCTGGCCAACTCGAGTGAGGAGTGCGGAGTGTGGAGTGTGAAGGGCGAGCCCATTGCTGAAGCAAATAGGAAAAAGTTATGGAGCTGTAATAAATTGGATTAGTTCGAGTTAGAGTCCGCCATTTTGGCTCTCAGTGGCAACATGCGGCGTGTGTTGCTCAATGAAATTTATGCGCGCATAAAAAAAGAACACTGTAAAGAAATCCAACTAAATATTTTGCTCTGACACACGCAGCGTTTCATTTAGAAGGGATTACTGAGGACTTCAACGACTGGGTGGGGTCCTGGAACAGGAGCTGGGGTTCACTTAAGAGCCCCACTTCTATTGTGGAGTACAGAGAAGTGTTCGTTTGTAGGTTACCTGTCAAAATGCTACGTGCCAAATCAAAATCAGCTTTTCATAAAATATCAATTGTGCAACTCGCATTTGCATATGAAAGCGTTTCATTTTCGGGTTTCCTATATTTGCCACCTTTCGGCTTTGTTCATTAAATGATTTCCCATTTTTCTTCTCTTCTTCTCTTTCCCCTTCTGTCATATGAAGTGTGCAGCATCCTTTTTTCTATCCTGGTACAGCAATTGGTTTCATATATGCAAATTTTCTTTTTATTTCCATTTATTCCCCCATCCCTCTGGTTTTTTGTTGCATTCTGTGAACGCAGCTGCCTGAGATTTTGTTTAGCTACAGCTATTTATTATTGGGATGCTGCCTTGCGTCGTTTGTGTCCTCGTCCTGCGGCCTTATTATCATGTGAGTCTGCTGCAGATGGTAGATGAAACTGTCTGTTTTGCCGTCGCTTGAGTTAAAAGATGCATTAAATAATATAAGTGAAAATTCTTAAATATAGTGTGAATCTATTAAATTACATGAAAGGCGTCATTGCGAATGGAATTGTATTTCATTATTGATTAAAAAACATAGTATACAATTTATACTTTACATTTTATATATATTATTTTTAACACCTATAATCGAAATACTTTGGACTTATGAGCGTCACCTTCCTCTAATAATGGTATTATGATCATCTATTTCCTTATAAATAACGAGGTGTCCTCCACTTTCCTCAGCTACGCGGAGCTGCGTGGAGGAACGCTCGCTTCGCTCGCTCACCTCTTCCGCCCCCACGGGGCTGCGAGGCGTTTTGATATTTGGTATTTTTAGTATATTTTAAAATGATGCCCGGAGGATTTTTTAGTATATTTTAAAATGATTCCCGGAGGAGGAGGAGCAGAAAACTTTTATATATAATAGAGAGATAACTTCAAAATTAATAAACATATTTATGGAGGATGTTGACCGTTTCAGTTGCTCTCACTCGTGTGTAACCAAGGTATTACGTTAAGTGTGATATATTTCGAAATATTGTTTGATTTATTTTATGTGAAATAGTAATCAGTAAAAGATCGAATGTTTTGCGAGTGCGAAAGTTTTATTTGCAGCAGTGTGACCGCAGTTGCGATTGTTCATCTGAAATACTTGTAATTGGTCACCAGAAAAAAAATATAATAATATATTCCTCTCTTATTATCTTAAAAAATTTCCGATTAATTAATTTTGAATTCTCAGTGCTGTTATAATTGTAAATATTTCAACATATACAATGACATGACAACATTTAATATTATGACCTTCTTTCGCATTTCTTCAAATTTCTATTAAAATGTTTTTGACACCCGAAATAAAAATAAATGCACTTTGTTGTTTAAAACTTAGCAGCCACTTCAGCTTTATATTTCCATATGAGTCTTTTAAATGAATGTATATATATAATGCTTAGTATATAGAAATATAGGATATACAAGTAATATGGAAAAATGTTTTAATAAGTTTTTTACGCGTCTAACCACAGTATAGAAATCTATTATAATTTTATGCCAACCTAAAATGTATGTATGTAGATATCTCCGACACAATATTGCTTAGTCGTTATAAACAGTCCGTCAGTCTGTCTGTACTAAAATCAGGAATTCAGATACCAGAGCAACCAAGTTTTCTAATTAAGTTTTGTTTAAGAAATCGAAAATCGAATTGCAATTGCAATAATTTCCATCTCAATGATTTCAGTAATTTACTTACGATCGGATAACAAACAAAGAAGTTATTCAAGAAAATGCAGCTGCACCTGTTCAGTTGATATGTCCCCCATTGATATAATAATGGTATTCAATAAACCTAATTTTTGAAATACTTTTTTTTGTAAATAATACCCCCGGGTACTATAACTTTGTGCTAACCGAAAATGTATAAATGTATAATATATATATTTTTGGTCAGCGTCAACAGCCGAGACGATATAGCCTGTCCGTTGACCACATAGATCTCAGGGACTATAAGTGATAGAGCAATAAATTTTTCGGGATAGTGTGTCTTATTGTTGCATGCAGATCAAGTTTGTATTAAATTTTAGCCACGCCTCCTTCTGCCCCTGTAAATCGAAAAAAAACGAATTCCAAGCATGTTATTTGGAAACATTGAACGTTCAGTTTTGGCACACTCAATACTAATCTTCGTCTTAATGATCTCTGAAAATTTGGTTACAATCGGACAAAAAACACAGAAGTTATTAAAGAATTACTTTTATAAGGCGAAATCAGATGCAGCTGCACCTGTTCAGCTGGTATGTCACTCAGTAACATAATAATGGTGTTCAATAAACATAATATAGTACTACCAAGCTAATCATTTTAAAGTTTGAAAGTTAATTTCCGTATAATTTTTTTGGTATGTTTTAGTATATTTTGTTAAGTATATTTTCCAGTATATTTTTGAAAATAAATTATATTTCGATGGTCGCTCTTATTTATTCTTCCATTCACTAAAATTGGGTGGCGGGTATCTCACAGTGGAGCAAACTCGACAGTAGCTTTCTTAGTTGTTTAGTATATTATATAGTAAATAATATGTTTTGGTGCTCGCTCACAATATTTGTTGCAGATGTGGCAGGCATCTTGAGCAAACTCGACTCAATAGCTCACTATCAACAGGCTTTTAGATTCTTTTTTAAAACCATCGGAAATCAGAGAATTAGTACTATATTCAGGTTTCTTGATCAGCATACATGTGTAATTGGATGAATTTGAGACACAATAAGAGCTAGACACTCCAAATGTAGTATACAAGAATATTAGAATCCTGTTTTCAATTTTCGCGTTTGTATTTCGTATTGATTTGAAAAGCGATAAGAAATTTATTAATAGAACAAAGAGGGAACTCAAGCTAATACATTTGTAGATTATTACAATGTCGATTGAAAGAAAAATATCTCTAACACCTCGCTATATACCTGATACAGAATAATCAACCAATTGCTTGATATTTATTAGGTCAACTGAAAGTTAAAATTGTTCCGAGATCTGCCTGATTCATTTTAATTTTAATTGGAATTCATTACATTGAAATATTTAATTCATGTAAATCGACATCATGCTGCTTAAAGTCAGTCCCCTAGTGACAAACTTCCGCAGTCGAGCATTAGCTATTCTTATGCCCCATCCCATGTGCTTCGTGCTCTACTCTACGTGCCTCAGGCTCGCTCCACATTGCCTGTGTAGGAAGCACTCTCTATTATCCAGGCCTAGAGGCTGTTAATTTATTTAACTACCGCACGCCTAAACCACGTGTATCGCATATATCAAAGCTTCGTTTGCCATCAAATGGATTTCATTTTGAAATCCAATAACTGCCGAAATGAAAATGAAACATTTTGGCTAAGAAGCTGCAGAGACAACCCTTTCGAATCGCCTGGGATACGAGTACAACAACGGCAACACTAGCAACTGCGACAACTACCCAAACTTGACTGTGTGTGTATCGTAAAATGAAACAGTTTTGAGTACATAATGTAGAGTATTTCATGTGCACATGAACAAGTACATATGTATTTGTCTGTGTGCGTACATAAGACACCACCACACATACAGCGAATTTCGCACTTTACGCAATTTTCCCCGCCAGCGCGAAAAGGGTTGAAAAGTGCGTATGGAACAATGAACACCCCAACAAATACACATACACTCATACACATAAAAGTACACGCACAAAGAGATAGCAGAGCGTTGCCAGACTGTTCGTCGATGGCTTTGTGAGGCATCATCAATGCTGGGCCTAAGCCTCCACAGCTTCCGTTCGAGCCCTTTGACACGCCACCGCACTCCACGCTATCCCCTGCTCCTCGCGTCGCACAGTTTGCAGCACAATCGCCTTGGCGGCCATTATTATTTTGCTCTTGCTCACTTGTTTTGGCTCCGACACTCCCCACCTCCTCTTGGCTACCCGGCCCGGACTGTCACACCATGGCCACCCAACAGCCGCAACGTTTTCTTTGACGTTTTTGGTAATTTTCTTAAAAATATTTTGGTAGTAAACTTTTCAGATTTAAGCCCTTCACCGTCTATTGAGAGCTTTTGCGGTTTGCATTGCTTTTGCGTCGGCTGACCAAGAAAAGGCGGGCAGTGGCGGGGAATGGGTGGCATGTTGCCCCTTCCAGCCTAGTCGCCTTTTTAATCTCATTTTATGAAATGAAAATTTTTCAATTTTTCGACAAGAGATAAACTTTTTCTACTTGAATGCGTAATTACTCGCCGCGAATGAAATACTACGAATTTTTGCTGCTTTTCGCTTGACTTTCGGCGGTCGACGCCGACATCGCTGCTGTGGCAGCGCTATGGCAGCAG
Source organism: Drosophila pruinosa (assembly GCA_018150935.1). Taxonomy (NCBI): domain Eukaryota; kingdom Metazoa; phylum Arthropoda; class Insecta; order Diptera; family Drosophilidae; genus Drosophila; species Drosophila pruinosa. Next base: position 44,370,430 of record JAECWR010000199.1, read on the forward strand.
CGTCGCCACTTTAACCGTTAACTTTGATTTTCAAGATGGCGTTGTTGGCGTTGTTGGCGTCACTGGCGCATAACAGTTATTAGGATTATGAAAATTATTAAAATGTACTGAAATAAAAGCAGACTTATGATGTGGTTTACTTCACTGTGGTGAACCAGAATTCGCATAGAACATAGAGCCAGTTAATGTCCGTAGAGATTTGCGGGTAAATCGCTAGAGATCTGCTTAATTTGCAGGGTTCATTGAAAGTAACCAGTGAGAGAGAGAGGGAGATGTCTAATCAGAATCAAATAAGTAATACACTAGGAATTAGTATTTGTGTTTATGGTAATGCCATATTTTCCAACAAGACTTTATCCAGAATTGTCAACCAGCAGTTGTTTTTCTTCAAAATAATCTTAGAAGTATTTACTTGCATACTTATATGTATGTACACATATACTCAGACTTGAAGCTCTTAGTCTCCACTCATTTCTGCTCATTATTGAAGATACCCGTAAGATTCACGGCGTACACTCGCCAGCTGCATGCATACAGAAGTTCAAGTGAGCACGTAGATAAACAAGTGCCAGGGAATATAAAAACGGTTGGACGTCAAGATAAGTAAAAATTAATGAGGGATCTCTGCTACAGTGTGCAAGGTTCAATTCACTAGGCTGTGGGTAGTCAAACAGGGTGCTTCAATTTGAGTAAAAATTAAATGAAAATTCCAAAACTTGTCCAATTTAATTTACTAAAAATTCTACATCGACCAAGCCGATACACCCTGTATCCCAATTAGAAAACAATGGCCGCACCCAGGAAAAATGGAAGACCATAGAGAAGTCGTCGACAGTACGGAAAAAAGCAAAACAAACGTAAAACGGAAACCCAAAAAATGTCTGAAGATTTTAAAAACTTTCGCTTAACTTTGTTTTTGCTTAATGAGCAAATACACATGTACATACAGTCGCATGCACACAAGCGCACACATAAGACCACACACTAAGGTCCTGGGCGAGCACATTAAAAAAATGCGTTAAGGGCGCGTTACCAAGGACCAAAGCGAACAAATATTAACGTCTGGGCCATATACTCTTGCGACAAGCACACACACACGCACACATGGCAACAGTGCGTAGTAGCTTAAAACTGTAAAAAAAATGTCTTGGCCAGGGCTAGGGTGGAGGAGGGTTACTGACTGTTCGAAAATTACTCTTGCCGCAGGGGTTGGTGTTGTGTTTTTTTGGGTGGAAAATGCCCAGATATTGTCTGGCCGAGCAACAACAATTGCATGAAAAAAAATGTTAAAAAATTAGAAACGAGCAGATTTGACGCACGCACATGTCGCAGTTAGCTCTCATTCCCCCACTCGCCCCCTCTGTAACGCACCTAACCCCGCCCCACACACGATGTGGCTCACACTTTGCGCTTCGCATAAATTATTTGGACTCATTTAATATTTTGGAAGCTGTTGCCATTACATCTTCTGCTTGTGCTGCATCTTCTTTCCCTTTTCTCTTTTCGTTTTACGATTTTCAATTTTATATCGGCTTTCTTGGGCCACCCTTCGGGCGAATTTCACAGCTATTTGGGGGATTTTTCTGTAAAAACAGCCAAATTTTCGTTGAAAAAATTTAAATAATGCGTCCCCTGTCGCCACCCCCTACTCTCATACGATACTCTATATAAAGCTTTAATTGCGTGTATCCATTTAGGCATTGGATATGCCTGCTCTGTGATGATAATTTTTACCATTGCACGAATGCCAGTGTAACCAGTTTTAGTCAATTTATAAGCTCTTTATTCATAACACTATTAAGTCCGAATAATGATCATGCCTCAAACATGATATGTTGATCATCAATGTCAGCCGGTTTTTCTCACTGACCATCGGTCATTTTACAAGCAAATAAACACTCCCTCCTCCCTTATTGGTCACACTTACCCTCGCTAATAGTATAACAATTTGAAATGATAATGTGATTTTTATAGCACCTATGTCCAGTCTTGTTTCCAACCCTGTTTTACCACGGGTAAGTGAGTGGTCAGTTGAGGTCGCCTGCCGCTAAATAGTTTTATTTGATTTGACTTTTCGTTTTGAGGAGTGCATAATTTAGCATTGTTTGGCCACTTTAAGAGGATGGGATGGAGGGTTTTTATGACCGCTTGTTGGTCAATTAGTAGTGAGCGTAATTAATAGGATTTATAACATGATTTATATGGCTACAATTGAGATTTGAGTTGTAAGAAATAACGATAAGAGAATTTAAGCCCATTTTTAAGTTGCCTTTGGCCATACTCGCTTAGTATTGCGCCCAAGTAGTGAACATCTAGAATACTGCGTTAATTATTCTAAAAAATACTTACTTACCTTACCATTTGTTCACATGTCATCAGCTCACTATGCCCTCTTGAAGCAAATGCATTGGAATTTCGATCGCTGAAAATTCCCATGTGCATTTAGTTTTGCATGCTCTTGCAAATTTTAGCAACCCTCTTTTATTTAAAGAACATCAACAATCAAGCGTTAATAAAACAGAAATGCATTATCCTTGTGCAATTGTCATGCAGCAGACGCCTGTCGTCTCCTTGAGCTCTTGCAGTTTTCAATAGGGTTGCAATTTTCTCACATTTGCAATTTGAACATTCTGAACATCCTCGACACAAAAAAAAAGGAAAGTCAATCAGTGCATATGTAAAAAAGAATTAATACCGAGTCTGAACTTGAAAGAGTATTGTTGGCCATTTAGCTCATTATTAGCTGAGTGTTATTGTTGAGCCGTTTTTTTTTAGAGCACATTCCTATATACCTAGAAAAGGTATTGTGGTATATATTAAAGTACTGCTTTGGGATATGCAAATGTTTGCGCATCCTTTGGAATAAAAAGTTTGAATAGCAATGGGAAAACAATTTAATGTAAATCAAAGCAATTCAGCAAAAAGTATAAAGTTACTAAATCAATGGATAGAGATTAAAATAACTGAATTGAAATGGATTAAAAATAATAATTGGATATTGCATTATAGGTGGATTTGGATCGTCCAAGAATGAATGGATGAACGTGAGAGAGATGAGTATGTGAGAGAGAAAGGGTAAACAGGGAAGAATATTTACTAATTACAAGAATATATACTAAATTTGTATATAAAAAGGCTTAAAATAGTAGAAAACAAGTAAGAAAGCTACTGTCGAGTGTGCTCGACAATGAGATACCCGCCACCCAATTTCACCATCGAAATATTATATATTTCAAAAATATACTGAAAAATTATACTAAAAATATACCAAAATTATATACCAAAATGTTCTTTGTTCGCAATTTTTAGCTTTGCGGCACTTTAGTAGGTTTATTGAACACCATTATTATGTCACGGAGTGTCATAGCAACTAACTAGGTACAGCTGCACGTGGTAACGCCTTATAAAAATATATTCTTAATAACTTCCGTGTTTTTTATCCGATTGTAACCAAATTTTCAGAGATCATTAAGATGGTGATTAGTATTGTGCATGCCAAAACTGAACGTTCTAGGTTTTTTTCGATTTACGGGGGCGGAAGGGGGCGTGGCAAAATTCTAAAACAAACTTGATCTGCGTGCAATAATAAGACATACTGCCCCGAAAAATTTGTTGCTCTATCTCTTATAGTCTCTGAGATCTAGGTGTTCATACGGACAGACAGACGGACAGACGGACGGATGGACAGACGGACATGGCTATATCGTCTCGGCTGTTGACGCTGATCAAGAATATATATACTTTATGGGGTCGGAGATGCTTCCTTCTGCCTGTTACATACATTTTCGGTCGGCACAAAGCCTTCTACCCTTTGGTTAGGCGGGTATAAAAAGTTTGCGAATTTCATTAAATATTTCTTGTTATTACATTTTTTACAAGCCCAGCCCATATGAGAAAGTATATTACAACATTTGTAGCTCGGTTTCCGTTTGCCATCAGAAAGTCATTTGGTAACAAGCCGAATGTTCCTGACGTGTTAGCCAATACAGGCCACCTTGCATGTCCTGGCAGGTTTTCATTAATTTCCAACAGCCCCGGCAATACGTAATTTATGCAAATCAAGCAGAAATGTTTAGTGGATATATTAGTGAGTGAAATAGCTGACCAAGGGCACATTTGGGTAATTAGCAAAGGTAGAGCTGCATGTCCTGCAGGGATATGTGGCCCAGCATTTTTTCTGGCACGCGTGCTACTTATAGTCCATTGTGCAACGAGTTGAAGAATGTAAGAGGGAAGGGAGTATTGAGGTTGCAAGGTGGCGGCAGCACATGTAATGCCCAGCCTAATGACCGCTACGCACTTCCGTTTTGGCTCAAGGACTCTCATGCGTACTTTCGGCTCTGATAAATATTCAAATTAGTAAAGCGCGCAGAGTCAGCGTTCCAAGAACAACAGAAAAAGCCAAAAAGTGTGTGGCATATTAAAAAGTCATTTTCCAAGCAAATGATTCAACATTTTCCATAATTTTTACACAGTACCCTATATCATTACATAAAGGAGCGACAGAGAGGAAACACATGCTGTTCGACATGAGCTTGACCGGAAGGGCCATACGTGACGGAAATGCGTGATTTTTATTATGAACTCCATTATGCGTTTATGAACTCATACGTACTAGTATAAACCACAATATGCTAGGAACTCAAATTCATGTTTGATGGCAAATAGTTGGCAAAACAATAAAAATTGTTAAGCTTATTTGCTTAAGAAATTAAAACAATTTAAAGAAATTTAATACAATGTAATTGTAATAATATACGCTAATAACATTTTGGTTTGATTCACATTAGTTTCCTTTATTATATGGCTAAAATGTAAAATTTTTCCTTCATATTTTAGAATACTTTTACTTGCAATATTATGGAAAGTGCAGTGCAAAACATAAAACGAAATATTATTATTTATTATTATTCACATTCACATTCTAACTTAAGGTCTCTTTAGTACTCAGATTAAAAAACATTTTTTTCAGGCGAAAAATTTTCATCATTGTAGTGTTCACTCAATGTCCCTCTCAACTAAATTAAATATAACTATATAATAATTCTGGGCAAAACCTAAAGACTATATAAGGAAAATAATAAATTAACCCTAGATGTTTTTCTATTTTACCTATATTCATTTAAAATAATATTATACATATTAATGACAATTTTAATTACAGTTACTTGGTGCGCGAATCCTAAAAGCCAATGGATTAGCATGGTTTGTATATACGAGTATGTATCTGATGTTTCCCTAAAGCATTATTCTCTTTCAGATTTACATATGCATAAAATTCACCTTTTTCGCGTTTGCTTTTGTTCTAAATTCAGAATGTGATGAATATTAATGATTTTTACTATTACGTATCTCGTGAAAGCCGCCTTTGGCTTTTCCTCTCTTGTTTTGCTGTTTGTTCTGCTGTTTGTTTCATTCCAAACTTGGTTTTTTCTTTTTCGATAAACGTCAACTAGAAAATCCTTGAATATTATAAATATTCCCAACACTCGCTGGGCTGACTTCCATTTGCCGCATTTGATGTTTGATGTGGATGTGGCAGTGGCAGTAGCTATGGCTGAGGCTGACGATGTTGACGAGTGTAAAGGCAGAGAGCAATAGTGAGCGGCTTAAGGAGTTGTTTCGAGTCCTGCCCACAGAGCCCAGTTGCTGTTTCTGCTGGCTCTGTACCCAAACAGCTTTTTACTCTGGCTGTAAATTTTAATGATTTTTGTGTTGTTGTTGTCTTGGCACACACGCCTCGTCCTCGTCCTGACTCTACTCCTGCGCCCTGACTTCCTCATTCTGCTCTTGATGCTTGTTGTCGCTATGCTGCGCTCTGCTGCTTTTTTATTGGATTTGGCAGTGAAGCGTCAAGCGGGCAGTCAGCCTCGAGGTGCCTGAACTCGTACTCGTTCTCCTTCTCATTGTGGGCATCGGCACATCAGCAGAGTGTGTGTGCGTGCTTGGTTTGTCATCTGGCTAAGCTCTAAAAATTAATGATGCGCAGCCCATTCGAAAGATCCTGGCGCTGTCATTGGCTGCCTTGCTGGATGCGTATCCTCGCATATGCAAACATTCACATTCGCCGCTATAAGCCGCGGCTCAGTTCCGATCGGCTCATTGATGAAAATTAATGAGTGTGCGTGCTCCACTCCGTGTATGCAAAAAAATTCTAAAAATATATATACATATATATAAATATTTTAGGGGATTTTCTTTTTCGATACAGCGCTTTTTACGCAAAGGAAACTTGTTTGTTGCCGTCCTGGTTCTGCTTGGAGAACTGACTCTGTCCCAAGCTTCAGCAACTAATTTGCATAATTACAGCCCGTAATTTTTTCCCATTTCTCTTTTTTGTTGATTTTCAGACTGTGTGCTTGAATGAATGTGTTGTGCCTTGTGGCATAAGGGTCGCAATGTCCTTTTTGTGTATACACGAATCAGTGTTCCCTCATGTCGCTTAACAGTCACAGACACAGATACTCACATGAGCAGACGCACGCACTTTTTATTTAAAATATGAGAACGCAATATATATACAATCAAAAAACGAATGCGAATAGAGCGACAAATACTTGAACGAACAATTGAATACGAGTGCCCAGACGCAGACACATTTACATACACATTCACAATTAACATCAACCAAAGGTTTTTTCTTATGCAGCTATTATTGTTTTGATGATGTTATGGAGAATAGAGAACCTTTTGTTGTATCTCCATTATTTTTGCATTATTGTTGGTTTTAAGTACTAAAAGATTAAAAGTGTAAATGCTATACATATTTAAAATTTCTAAATTAAAATGTTTATAAATTGAAATATATACAAAATGAATTACAAATTCTATTATAATAATCGGCCGTAACAAGTTGAAATTTTTTTTGTAATTTTAAATAATCAATTTTTGTTGGCTGGACTTAAAATTGATTTATAGAAAATTGTCAACTTTTTGTAAAGAAAATATCAATAAAAACAGTAGCCTGAGGAACAATTGAACACATAAAACAAATGCCAATTTAATAATACACTAAAAGCTTCCATATCTATATTAGCAATGACTTTATGTCTGTATATCCAAATCAGAATAAAATATAGATTAGGCATTTTCGGCAAAATTAATCCAAAATGGAGTATATTTCTATGTAAAATGAATATATGTATGTATTTCCTGAAATCCTTTCTTACATTACAGACATTATAGTCTACTACGACCTCTCATTGAGTAACTTAATGCTTTGCAATCCTGCGAGATAGATTCTTACTTGTTTATAACTAATTGGAAACTTCGCTTGAGCACTGGCTACGATAAATTTGGCGGTTTCTTTCTCATACTAGGGTAATTTCTGGAGTTCATTCCACTTATTAGTAGCTGCCCTTACTTTTTGTGTGTTCTTGTATGCGGCAGAGTTTATGTAGATGTGAGAGAAAATTCGACAAGAGCTTGGATTTTTATTTGAGTCTTTTGAGTGGGAATTTTCCTTTAATTTAATCGATTTTCAAGGATGCCCGACACTTTCCTTTACAGTTAGCCAGTTAATGAGCTGCAGTTGGGGTTTGCTTGGCATTGTTTGGCCAACGGGATCCCTGCCAGAATCATTCAACTTTGCTAGATGTTGATTATAATCAGCATTATAATGTGTACTCTGTTACACTTGAATAGTTCACGCCACGGATCACTGGAACTAGACATGCTGATGCTGAAGGGGAAGCTGGAGCAGAAGCTGAATCTGAAGCCATCAGTTGACTGCGTAGTGGAACGTGCAACGCATTGCTTGAGTTGGCTTTTGAGGCACTTTCTTATAGGCTCTAATACCCATAATCAGGTTAACGTTAACGTTCAGTTTACCCACTGATTTGCTGGCACTTCTTGTGTCCAATTGACGAGTAGCAGCTGGACCGACTCTGACTCTGGTGAATGTGTGAACATTCTGGCTGCTTCCTAGTCAGCGAAGCCAATTGCAATTTGCCCCCAAGTTGTTCAAGTTGTCCAAGCTGTCGATGTTGCGCCTGGCAGATGCAAGTGGCAACAGATTTTAATCAAAAGTCAGCCCGTTGTAACCCGAATCCAAAGACCTTTCTCCCGCACGTTAGCTGTTTATATAATTATGATATTTGATTTAATGACGACTTGCTTCCGAAACAATCCAATCAAAAAATTTGATTGAAGTGGGCGGCTCATCGGCCCATTGGCCCAACAGCTAGGCGTGAAACTATTCCAAAGGTCAAACACCCAAAAGAAGTATCAGTCCAATTTCCAGTGCCAATCCCCTCCCAATCGTCTGATTTAGTATAATGGGAACTAGTGCAGGCCAAGGCAATTTCCTAGCAAATTTATAACCACATGATGCAATAAACATGGATCCATACTCGATCCATACATGCCGTCGAAGTGCTCCACTGGAGATCCTATGTCGATATTAAATTCTTAATTTGCAATCATTAGCAACCCGTGAGCCATGGAACATGCCAATGCGGAAAATTTAATACCCATATATTGTCGAGTGCGTTTCTACACACGACTGTCTGCCAATCGAGAATCGGTTGGATCTGTTTCTTGTTTCTTCAGCCTTCTTCTGAGTAGCTGCTTTTGATTTTTAAATTGAAAATAATAATTTTGCGCACTCAATTTTCAGCGATTTGTCAAAACATTGTTTATTGTTCGACGCCAGAGCCGCCGAGTCGCCAGCCTGCAGTCTCCATTCTCCAGTCTGAACCTCAGTTTTGTTACCCATCCTCAGCCTCAGCCCATCTCTAGATCATCCAAGTCGTTCTACTCGGCGGCGCACTTTAAGTTAATTGAAATATTTCAACGATTTTCGCCTTTACAAATACTGCCTGTGGCTTCTACCTGCCGTCGTCCACTGTCTGTCATTGAACTCGGGACTCTTCATTTGCTTGAGCTTTGCAAGCGGCGTAGATCAAAGAGATTCTCCTTATATTTTTTTATATTTTGCATATTCCTTTTAATAGAATTCAATGCTTTTTTCTATTGCAAGCGATTTATTTTCTACGTATTTGAGTTCACGAATCTGGAACCAGACTCGAGATCTTACAAATTCTCCCCCGCTCTCTTCTATCTGTCTCACTCTCTCTATCTCTTTCGTAGTCTGGGTTTATAGATCAATATTGATTTTTTTATTGCTATTTAACTGCTAGGCGCCATATTGCTTATAAATTGAGTGATTAGGATTCTTTTAAGATCCCGCGAAATTGCCTGAATATTGATATGGAAAAACCTTGAGTTTAAGTAATACAATATTATTTATTTTGACAAATTACTATGAGAGTTCTCTTCATAATGGGATACTTTAATTGTGTAATGCACTAGCCGTTGTTTTGTGCTGTCACCTGATCTTGACAAGGTTCTGACGTCACGATTCCAAAGAACTACGGCCGACTACGGCAGTTTTTTTTGGGCCATGGATTTAAAAAAAAATGCATGGTCTTTTATATTTGTCTGAAAGTGTGTAAAAAAAGAAGAAGGGTATATCTGCAACCCAATAATGTCTATATATTCTTGATCAACATATATAGCCCAAAATGTATGTGAGTCTGTCCGTCTGTCAGTATGAATACCTAGGTTTTAGAGACTATAAAAGCTAGAGGTACCAAATTTTGAGAGAATTTTCCGTGCATATTAAGTTTATTTTAGAATTTGACTAAGCCCCTTTCCGCAAAAACAATTTGTAATCCATCTTAGAACCACAATTTTATTTCATTAAGATCAGACAATGAATATGCAAGATATTCAAGAAATAGTATATAGAAAGTTTATTCTTTTTTTAACAATTATTATTTTAATGTAACAAAATCGTATTTTATTTATTCATAAAACATGTTTACTCTCGCTTTTCAAAATGTGATGGTGATGTAAATAAAAATCAAATATATTATTTTTCAAGAACCTAAAAATCTTAATCAAACAAGTAAGAAAGCTACAGTCGAGTTTGCTCGACTGTGAGATACCCGCCACCCAATTTTACCATCAAAATATTATATTTATATAATAGTATAAAAATATACTGAAAAATACTAAAAAAATATACTAAAAATATCAAAATAATATATCAAAATTTTCTTTGTTCGAAGTTATTAGCTTGGCGGCACTTTAGTTGGTTTATTGAACACCATTATTATGTCGCGGAGTGTCATAGCAACTAGCTAGGCAGCACTAGCAGTTGCACGTGGTAACGCCTTATAAAAGTCATATCTTAATAACTTCTGTGTTTTTTATCCAATTGTTACCAAATTCGCAGAGATCATTAAGATGGTGATTAGTATTGTGCGTACCAAAACATTAACATTCTAGGTTTAAAACGACGCTTGCAATTCGGTTTTATTCGATTTACGGGGGCGGGAGGGGGCGTGGCCAAAATCAAAAACAAACTTGATCTGCGTGCAACAATAAGACATACTGTCGCGAAAAATTTGTTGCTCTATCTCTTATAGTCTCTGAGATCTAGGTGTTCATACGGACGGACAGACGGACAGACGGACAGACGGACAGACGGACAGACGGACATGGCTATATCGTCTCGGCTGTTGACGCTGATCAAGAATATATATACTTTATGGGGTCGGAGATGCTTCCTTCTGCCTGTTACATACATTTTCGGTCGGCACAAAGCCATAATACCCTTCTACCCTTTGGGTAGGCGGGTATAAAAATACAAAACATAAATGTACGTGGTGTATTATCAAAACAAATCTAAACCAAATTTGCTTTGTACATTTCAAAGTGCCTTGATCGCGCCAATTGGATAAAGATTCTGGATCAGACCAGTATATGCTGAATAATAAAAATAATATTAAATATGCTCAAATATAATATATTTCAAGACATGAGAAATAAAAGCCTATTTGATTTTTAAGTAATTTCAAGTAGTTTTTGATCTTTTACTTGAAAAATTAAATTGTATATTACTTTATCTCACTTTTGCTGACAAAAATGATTAACTACCGCCATGCTTGAAATAAATTCTCAGAAATGTCCTGCCACTTGGCCATAGGCCCTCTGAGCACATTTCTATGTAATCCAGTGAGCTTTGTTGGCTTGTGAAACAAATTTTGGTTGTTTTGTTTCTGACAACCGCCCAACGACAGTCTATGCCAACTGTCGCACAGTGGGCTCCAGGTCCTTTCCTGCTCTACAGATTGAGTGTATGACTGTCACATGCGTTTGGCGGCCGGCTCCAAAGTTTATTCTTACTGAAGGCAAGTGGCCGTAGTCTGGGCGGTAAGGGATGAGCGATGCCGCTAACGCCCACAAAAAAGTTCCGGGTCCCTTGAAGGCAGCGCGTAAATCTTTTGCATAATTCAGTGGCTGCTGAATCTACTTTTGCTTTTGCTTGCTCTCTACTGCTGGCCCGGCCAGGCCATCCTGTATACACTTTAAGGCGGTTTCAAGTGGCGCACTTACGACTCATACCCACTGCAGCAGCTTGTCACACCAATAGCCTGTCCAACTTCTTTGCCTGCCCAGCCTCCTTCGTGTCCATTCACTCGAACAAGTTGAGACCCCCTGTCTGTGCTCATTCCAGTATGGAATCGTGGTGCCTGTCCCCACGGCAGCATCTTGAGCGCACATGCAAATCCCGAGCTGTCCTTCATTGGCACCCACCCTTGTCCTCTTCTTCAACCTCATCGGCGACTCGTTTTATAGTTAAACATGCCACCCATTTAATAATCATCCCTCTACGCATTGTCCCCCATCACATGTAAATGATTTTTTTTTTCCTCTTCTTCCTCATTTTATACGTCTTTGTGGACTTTGCTACTTTCTCAGCTTCCGCAGGAACATATCTTAACCATTGTTGTTGTTCTTGTTGTTGTTGTTATTGGTGTGGTGCGTGTGCTTGTACGTGTGCAGACTGTTGTTTAGATGAGCCTCTTCCCTGGCTTTCCCTGGTCCCTCGTGGCGTCATTTGTATTAACGAAGGTGAAGGATTTTTCAATTCACTTTTTTTATTTGCTTGCTACGTCTACTTATTCACCCTTCCCCTTTTGTTTGGTACAGTGGCATGCTCTGTAAGACTTCTAGTACTGTCTGTTATATAAAATTGAACTACTGAAAGATGCCATACTGACTACTTATCTTCATCTACACTTTTTGCTGTATTAAACATTTTGCTAATTGTATGAAAACAAAAATAAATATCTTTAATAAACATAACAAATGTGTTAGAAATAAAATAGTCTTTCACATGACGATAACATTATGAAGTTGTTCAATTACAGCCAAATATAATATCATAATATAGATTTTATAAAATGTATTGCATGCCAGTTTTGGCCATGAGACTTACATACCATTTTATAGATATATATAATCTTAGTGACACATCCCGGACCAGAATAGTTTAAAAACATTTAGGGCTTTATTCAATCTTACAGACCCACCCGTCTGACAAACGTTTTAAATAATTGACAGCTGTTAATGCTGATTAAAAATAGATATACATTAAATATATACAAAAAATAGTAAGAACTGACAACGATAATATTTGATAAAGTCAATACTATAGAATAATATTCAACTCGTATTAACTTCTTACTTAGTTCTTACTTCTTCGATACTCAACGTTATTTGCAATGGTTTGTTTGAGAGAACCTAAAAAAATTGAATGGATTTTAAACTGAATGTACTGGAAAGCCGTCAGCATTAGATCAACGGATCTCACGTGCAATTTAACGAATTTTGGAAAACACTTACAAAGAAAGAGATGCCAAAAAAAAGGCCACGGCATCAAACAGACAATAGACAAACATGAGCATAACTACGCAGCTGTAGCTCATGGAATTCAAAGCCTGTAATTTAAAGTAAGCACCAAATAGCTCCATACTCACAACAACAACCACATCCATGGGCACATCCACATCCCAGAGCTGCAATCCAGACGCTGCGCGTGCGAGTTTGCCGTTCGACTTAGCGATTCTATCAGAGTGCAGGAATCGATGCCTGGCACGAAATGAGTCTCAGTCTAGGCTTAAATATAATAATATTTGTATGCGTTATGCGCACATACATACCTAGCAGTAATATTCGTGAACTGGACACCAGCGGTCAGCGATAGAGAAGGAGGAGAAGTAGGAGGAGAAGTGGTAGCACTCTTGGCAGCAGTTGCAGAAAGCCTTGTTAGCTACGTAGACGTGGCCAAACTTACCATAGCCCCGCTAAGCTTGTCTTGGCTAAGCAGGCATTGAGTTGTGAATAAATGAGTAAGTGAACGTTCTTTCCTTCCCCCACCCTCCCCCTGCACTCTTGTGCTAGAAGGGCGCCGGAGGTCATTTGGCTTCTTAAATGCAATTGAACGGTGTTCGTGCGGCATTTTGGAGCAACACTTTGCAAGTGATTCTTGTGGCTCCACTCGTGGTGAGTAGAGCTCGTTCGCCTTGCTTCCTGAGAGTGGGCAATATGCGGAACAGGGTTGTCGAAGCACCAAAATACTGGCAAACATAAGCAGCTCTTGTTAGCAACATTGAATAACTTTGCAAGTTAATTCTCGTACTATAATTGTTAATTAATAAGCCTATAATTTCTTAAAGCAAAAAATGTACTACACATTTAATTCAGCTTCGACAACTAACCCTATCAACTCTGCTTTCATAATATTTCCCACTTAGAGATTGATAAAAAGACAGCGGCGCAAAGAATTCTCAACAAATATCCACTAAATGGTTGAGCAGATGATCGCCCAAAGCTTATGCGCTGTCAATTTCATTGTTTTCCGGTGTCTAAATTGTAATCCTTGTCTGGGCACCTCTCCTTCGACTTCATCCTTGAAGCAAGCGGCTTTCACTTTGCCAATCGCAGTGGCCATTCGACTGGGTGAGAAGCGATCACTGTTCCGGCCATCCCGGCTGCCCCCATACCACATACGAGCTGGGAAGCTTGAATTCGCGTTGGGTCTGAGTCTTCGATTTTGGATCTTCGGACGTGGACTTGGGGTCTGGTTCTGTTTTGTGTGTTCGCTGGTCGTTTACGATTTAGTCGCGATTCGACGGCGAATTTGCTACACCCACAATTGTTGTGGCAGTCACCTTTTCAGCTTGGTAGTTTCTTGCCACTTGCGGCACTTTTGCACTTGAAATGAGATCGCCATGGATTGCCCAACGAGTGTCTGCTTCCCTCTGGCTGGCTGCTTGCTTGCCGTGTCTCAGAAATGATTTATTTGAGCACGCGCGTTTGCCAGTTCGCAGAGGCCACACTCCTGAGAGCTGCTGGTTTGTCTGGCGAACTCTGCTTATCGGCAAGCAATTAATCCGTGTGATTGGTCACTTGACGCCCACGTCCAGTCTGGGGTGCCAGCCAAAAGAGACCACTTTTGTTACGATTCCGAGTCTAGAATAATCAATCCAATTTGCTAGCTTTGTAAAGATTCTTAGTTGACTGTCATTTCAATTAGAATCTTAATATGAAAATTGAATTTCAAATATGACAACGATCTTACATTTCTTCTCGAGAGAGGAACCTTATATTTAACCTATTATAATACATAAGAAATTACTTCTTAGATTCAGTTGCTATTGAAAAGTTTATTGCAAGGATTTGGAGAAAGGAGAGTTAGAAATTGTGTCTAGGAAGCAGGCATATGTTTACTTCTTCTTGAGGAAGGGGCTGACGATGGCAGAAGCAGAGTATGTGGTGATTGGAGCAGCATAAGCAGGTGCCGTGTAGGTGGTCACTGGAGCAGCATATGCGGGAGCACTGTATACAGAGCGTGTGTAGGCGGCGTAAGGAGCTGGAATGGCGGCGGCTGAGTAGGTGGTCACTGGAGCAGCAGCAGCATAGGTGGCGACGGGAGCAGCAGCATAGGTGGTCACTGGAGCAGCAGCGGCATAGGTGGCAACGGGAGCAGCGGCGTAGGTGGTGACAGGTGAGGCCAGGAAGCCAGCTTGGGCGGCAGCCACGCAGAGAGTCAAGCAGATGAGGAACTGAAATTCAAACAAATTCAAAAATCAATACGGATTCAGAAACAATTGTCAAGGCTCTCACACTTACTTGCATGTTGATTGTTTGTTTGTTGTTTGGTCAACGACTGATGCTGATTGCCAATTAACGCATTGCTTTTATAGCCAAGTTAACAACTGTTCAATTGCGTAGGCGAAGCAGCCAGAAACGAGCTGAAACAAGTTTTGAGGCTTAAGATTTGAACTAGAACACAAAAGATACATTTCTATAGAGTAAATGCGGATGCTGTCACGAAACTTGGCATTATCTTCATCCGGTCTGAATTGCTGGGTAATTGACACCGTTGGCGTATCAAATGGATTATTTATTTTACACATTTCAAATAGTAGGTTTTTAAGAGATATAAATATACAAATACATGAGGGATCAATTATGTTGCTTTTGATTTGTTTCTTATACACTGTGCCCATTGAAATAGGTATTGTACTTTTGTAAAAATGTATACAAAATATGCAGAAGGTGACATTTTTGACGATATAGAGTATGTTAAATGTACTCTTGATTGGCATTAGCAGAAATAATTTAGTCAAATATAGCCTAGTGAATACCAGAGAATAAAGGAGATATGCACTTTAACTTTAATACGTACATAGATAGGTTACTGAGTTCAATATGTATATTACATTTATTTAAACATTTGGATACCAGTCCCCTTTCATCCGCAAATCATTTTAAGTTCAATATCTACTCGTATAATATATGAATTACAATTAAAATCATTACTGCCTCTGACTTTTGCGGTATAAAATTACATGTATACTCCTTTTATTCAATCAAAAATATAAAGCCAACAATAAGAGTGCTGGCCTCAAACTCAAGTAATCTCAAAAAAAAAAAACTATATAATTTATCGTGGTTCTTGAATTCCTTTGTGAATAAACACGGATATACATATCTAAAAATTTATAACAGTTCTAAATATATATGTAATTCTTCAGTCGACCTTTCATCAATCTCTATAAATAGAATAATTATCTAAAATCGCTCGTATTCGCATTCGCATTCGGACGTGTTTTTTTTGCTGTCAACTAGCATTTGTTATTTTACCCTTCCTGCGCCTTGTTATCAAATAATTTTGTTTGCAAACTAACAATACCTGTGCTATACGTCGGAGTGTTTAGTCACAGTGTAATAATATTCAATAATTTACAATTAATTGTGTGTTTTAATATATCAACAATTTGTGAGGCCTAATTTTCTGTTTGTGAGAGCTTACAGTAAATTTGTGTTTTGTTTTGAACTGCTTCAGCACATTGTTGGTATATCATTGCATATAGCGCTCTTTCCGATCTCGGGCACTTTCCGCTCTCGCGCTGTTTGTGCTGTGTTTTGTTGTTGGACGTTTTGGCTATTCTTTTCTCTGCTTTCGTCGCGCCCGCGATTGTGATTTTGTGCTTGCTGTTTTTCTGTAAGTAGATATCAGCGTACTAATACCCTGTTAGTTTATTTACTCTAAAACCTGCAGTATGTTTGTCTGCTATAATAAAAAATGCCGTGTACCAGCAAGCGCAAAAATGGGTTTCGTTTGCTGCTGGCTCTGTGACAATGTTTCACATGAAAAATGTGCTGGCTTCACCGGCCGTATAGTCGACCTAATTGGCTCAAAATCTGGTTTAAGATGGACATGTGAGTCATGCAGGGATGTTGAAAGGGATGTTGCGGGATTCATACGTCAGACGAAGCAAGGCTTTGGTGATCTATTCGCAGGTTTCAAATACTTGCGGATAGTTTCGCAACTTTGGACTCTGGGTTTAAGGGCATGAAGCTTTTAACTGAGTCTCCAAAGCGTAAAAAAGCTAATACTCGTTTGTCCATTGGCCCTAACGAACTTGATGTCCCTGAGCTGGTCAACAACTCGTATGTTCCGAATAATCTAATGTCATTTACGTCTCCCACCCCTCGACACTCGTCAGCGTCAATGATTGCCAACAATGACATTGTTCCCATGGATGTCATTTGGTCTGATCCCGTTTCGGTCTCGGTACCTGCAGTAGTTGTTAATATTGCAGAGACTCAACATGATCAACTTTCTGCTGTACCTAACGTTCTACCAGCTAGTACAGATGCTCCTATCTGGACTTCTGCTACAGTTGCTCAGAACACTATAGTAGGTGTCCCACCTATGAAACAAATTTTTGTTTCTAGGCTTGCCCCTAATACGTCATCTGACGACATTAGGACCTTTATTCGGTCCAAAATTCAAGCATCATTAAAGGTGGAAAAATTTAACTTTTCATATGAACGGGAAATCGCATCATTCAAAATAAGTATTCCTGCCGAGCATTTTAGTAAAGTTTGCTCAAAAGACTTCTGGCCGGAATACTTAATTATTAAAGAGTATGTAAATAAAAAGAAAAATCGGCCACCGATTTTACTTCCAAATGTTACCACTAATTCCTCTAAGCCTCAAACTCCATCTGATTGCTCAAAAAACTAACTTCTCTCCTGCTTGGCTATCAAAATGTAAGAGGCCTTTGTAGTAAACTTAATAATGTTTATTTAGATAGCTTAAATTTTCCTTTTCATGTCATTGCCTTCACTGAAACTTGGTTAAGGCATGATATTCTGAATACTGAAATCTTTACTAACAAATTTTCTGGCTATAGACGTGATCGCATGCAGCGTCGTGGTGGTGGTGTACTTATTGCTGTCGATGCTGATATCTCTTCTGAGCACGTAGATTTACAATAGGTAGTGATTTAGATATCGAATTTGTAGCTGTAAAACTAATTTATTGTAGTTTTAGTATCTTTATCACCCGCTCCTGCCTCAGATAACTCTCTGTATTTATCCCATTTTTCTGTAATCAATAGTATTTCTGAAATGCTTTCTGATCGTGATTTCTTAATAGTTCTTGGAGATTTTAATATTTCTGGAATTTCGTGGCTTTCGGCATGTGAGTCCAACGTATTGAATCCTTCGTTAACTCATGTCTTTGTTGATAGCCTTTTTGATATAGCTTTGTCTCAAACCAATTCTATACCAAATTGTCTAGGTAAAATGCTTGATCTGATTTTTGTTTTGGATCCCAATACGTGCACGGTGACCAGATTAAATCCTATTTCCTCACCTGAGGATCCCTAACACCCTACTCTGGGGATGCTGATTGACTTACCAGCAAGTGTTTCGGTTGCAGGTGTTTTACCGGTTTAAAAAACCGATTTTAAAAAACTTTCTTTGCTTCTTTCACGTACTGACTGGTCCCAACTTTCTTCATGTATTGACCTGGACAAGGCAGTTGAAATTTTTTATTCTATTCTATTCTATTAAACTCTCTGTTTAATGCTTGTGTTCCCTTTGGTACTCCACAATTGTCTAATAGACCGTTATGGTTTACCAAAGAACTAACAAAGTTAAAGAATAAAAAATCAAAGCTTTATAAAAAATATAAGGAAACTGGCTCTCTCTTATATTTTTCTCGCTACACTGTTGCTCGTTCCGATTTCTCCACGCTAAATAATCTTTGCTACAAGGATTATTTGAGAAAATGCAGACTTACATACGTTTCAGCGTGACCCGAAACGCTTCTATGACTTCGTTAATTCGAAGCAAAAGACGTCAACACTTCCAACAACATTATTTTATGATAAAAAGACAGCTTTTAATGATCGTGGCATTGCCGATCTGTTTGCTGATTTTTTTCAAACGACCTATTCCACATCAACTTTTTATAGAGCCCAGTCTTATCCGTATCAAATAAACCAAGCGAATTGCATTTTTGGTCCCTTACTTTCTGAAAGTTTACTCTTACGTGAACTTAAGTCATGTAAACCAGTTTTTTCTCCTGGCCGTGACGGTGTTCCTAGTTGCATGCTTAGGTTCTGTGCAGAGGGACTTTGTAAACCACTTTTAAAATTATTTGAATTGTCTGTAGAGTTGTGCTCTTTCCCTAATCTTTGGAAAGAGTCTTACATTATTCCTCTCTTGAAAAAAGGAAATAAATCCAACGTTCAAAACTATAGAGGTATCTCCAAGTTGTCTGCTATTCCCAAAGCATTTGAGAAACTAATAACTTCCCAACTGCAACACTGCTGTAAATCTATAATTTCACCCTACCAGCATGGGTTTGTGAAATGTAGGTCTACTACCACTAACTTATTAGAATTCTCATCAATTGTTATTGAAGGGTTCCAATAAAAAATGCAAACGTATGTCATTTACACTGATTTCAGTAGACTTTTGATTCTGTCTGCCATAGTCTCTTATTATACAAGCTCAATCTTCTTGGATTACCACAGAACTTAATTTTGTGGATATCTTCATATCTTTCATTTAGAATTCAAAGAGTATTTTACAAGTGCTCTGTGTCCAATACTGTCCAAGTCACTTCCGGCGTACCCCAAGGAAGTCATTTAGGCCCATTGCTGTTTACATTATTTATAAATGATCTACCGTCCGTTATATCATACTCTCGCATACTTATGTATGCAGATGATGTTAAGATTTGTCTGACTTTTAATGATCCCATATATAGCCTCAGATTGCAATCTGACCTTGATTGTTTTCAATCGTGGTGTGCTATAAATTTATTACATCTTAATTGCAATAAATGTAAACTTATGACATTTTTTAGGGGTATTCTCCATTTAAATAATTATCATCTTAATGATACTCCACTTGAGCGAATAGAGTCAGTAACTGATTTAGGTATTCTTCTTGATTCAAAATTAAAGTTTGATAAGCATATTTTGGCTGCTTCTAATAGAGCCATGGGTGTCCTTGGATTTATTAAACGTTGGTCAAAAGAATTTAACGATTCCTACATTACTAAACACTTGTACATCTCACTGGTTCGTCCTATTCTGGAGTATGGATCTAATATCTGGTTCCACCAGTATAAGGTTCATCAAGATAGGCTTGAATCAGTGCAGAAACAATTTCTTCTTTTTGCTCTTCGTAGACTTAGCTGGAATCCCACAATTAGATTGCCTTCTTATCGTAGTAGACTTTTATTACTAAACCTTCCTTCTCTTTCTGACCGTAGAACTATGCTAGGTGTAGTGTTTCTACATAGACTAATCATTGGCGAAATTGACTCATTGCAGTTGACAAGTCAGATTAGCTTTGCCGTTCCGGTCAGAACGACTAGAAATTTCCTTCCCCTCTTACTTTCCCGTTGTAGTACTAACTATGCCAGTCACAATCCTTTCCGTATTTTATGTGTAAATTATAATAACTTTTCTAGTCTAGTTAATAATACTAACACTACCTTGGAAATTAAAACATTACTCCTAGATACATTGCTCGCATTTAAGAATTATTATTAATTATTATTATTAATAGTAATAGTATTATTATTATTATTTTATTCTTTTTGTTAATACAATTTGGTTGTTTTGTCTGTGTTAAGTGTTCGCGACCTCCGTTCCCGCACGTTATGCGGTTGCCCCTCGGTCGGATGGGCGGGTGGTCGTGTCTGCCTAGGTCCACGCGTTAACAAGCCCGAGCTTGATGTCGCTGGGCCACTGTACTGCCGTACTGCCGTTAGTACGTCAACGTCCAAGAAACAAAAAAAAAACTGACCATTAAATAGATTAAAGTCGACAAACCAAAATATATTTAGATCGATTACTCTTCGGTTGATTTCACCAATCAAACATCGAGCTCTGTACCCCCAACTACTGCCCACTGCCCCCTCTCTTCATAGTGTAAAGCAAGTGACATGTTGACATTTCACGCATTTGGCAGTTTCGCAGAGTGGCTGAGCAGAAACCGCTAACAAGGGCAAATGCAAACAGAAACCAGCAGAGCTGACACAAAGAAAACAGTTTTTCCAGCGGGTTTTCCACGACATTGCGAAAAATGTGCAAATCCCATGCATACGTCTGCCAAAAAGGGACAGTCAAGTGTGCGTGTGTGTGTGTGTGCACAGCTTTTGGTTGGATGCACACACACAAACACACATACTTTCGCAGACTTTCACCGCATGTCAACACCCAGAACCAGAACCAAAAGCAAAGACATGCACATCCACAACACCCTCTGGCACCCCCAGACAGCCCTTGGTAGTTCTAGTCCTCAGCACCCTCAAGCTCGGGCTGAGCTCGCCCGCATTTCGCATGTCGTATTTTGCCTTTGCCAAAATGTTTTTATTGGAATTTTATTTTATTTCATTGGATTTTGATGGTTTCATTGTGTGTCCCAGACCCCTAATGGAGTCACTGCCCTCCCTCCCTTGTGCCGTTTTCCCACCCCGCCATCTGATTGCCAAACAATGCAGGCAAAATGCGTATGCAAATTTTTTTATTTTTTCCCTCTCAGCCCCACCAAAGAAACCACTAAGAAACTGCGCTAACCGGATTTTTGGCAATGTTTGACGGTAGATGGGATGGTCGACTGATAGACCTGGGTGAGGGGATATGGGTTGCTTGGGCGGTCTTTGCCGTTTTGTTTGTTGTTATAAACATAACACAAGGCTCAGCTGATGTAACACACTTGCAACGACGCGTTGAACATTTGACATTTACGGCTAATGAAGTCAATTGCTGTCATTTATCTTGTTGTTGTCGTTGTTGTGGGATTGTCCTCGAGATGTTAGATGTCATGGGAGTTACTATATGAGATAACACGCACAACATGCTGCTAAAATCTGAGATTTCCAGCAGACTGTTTGTAGTAAATTAGGCATTTGCTGGCCTTTTGGAGTTTTATAAGTTTATGTTATTTTTATGGTTTGAATTACATATGCATTATAAAATAGTTTGAATTATATTATAGTTTAAATTATACCTACATCTTTTGCAGCTATATTTTAAATAACACCATCTGCACTTATGCACTCTTGTTCAATAGAATATCACATTCCATAAACCACTAAGCCAAGTTACTAATTTGCGGCTAATTTACAATCGTACAAGGTTAATTTTTTGGAGCATTTCGTATAAAATGAGGCGAAAAGCGTGGCCACAGAATGCACGCAAGAATGCCTAACTTAAATGCAACATGCTGCCGCTAAGTGAAGCAGAAGAAGTGTGGAGTGTGGCACGAAGAGCGATAAGCATGGAGCTGGCTGCCCCAGTCGCATGGCTGGCATGCAGCAATAATTTGCACGAAACGTGCAACGGCCGGCTGTAAAGCGATTACTCTGCATAATGTTGCCTGATCTAAATACCCCGACCTCAGCTGGGAATCTGACTCCAACTGGTAATTGGTAACACATGCCAGGTCGAGCCTGGATATGTGTGGCATATGTCTTTGTCTCTGTATGCATCTGTATCTGTACTTACCTTTGTATCTGTATCTGCATCTCTAGCTGTGGCACTTGCTACGATTTGTGCTTTTTTTTAAACATAGCAATTGCTCTTGATTATCCTCATGGACATGGGGGCATCGAATTAACGTATCTGGTTGAAAATTTTTAATAACTCGTGAAAATGTTGCGAACGTGACAAGAGAATTTAGTCCATGTAGGAAAACTAGCTATAGAATAAACGTAAAGTCGATGTGTTCAATTGGATAATATAAGAAATAAAAGGTTAAAAATATCTAGGTGAAGTAAATTACTTTTTAATGTAGAATTGAAACATTAAACTAGTCAATTTTACTGCTAACAAGTAAGAAAGCTACTGTCGATTTTGCTCGACAGTGAGATACCCGGCACCCAATTTTACTGAATGGAAGAATAAATAGGAGCGATCATCGAAATATTATATTTTTCAAAAATATACTAAAAAATAATATACTAAAATAAACCAATAAAATATAACGAAATTAGATTTGTCCAAAATGATTACCGGGTAGTACTTTATTATGTTTATTGAATACTATTTTTATGTCACTGAGCGACATACACACAACAGGTACAGCTGCACCTAATTTCGCCTTATAAATGTAATTCTTTAATAACTTCTACCCTTTGGGTAGGCGGGTATAAAAATAAATTAAAATAATTAGAGAATTTGATCAGTATTAATTTTTCATTCTTATCTTATTAAATTATATCATTCAATTACAACTTATCTTATTCCAGTGGTGAGATTGCTCAAATAATAATTTTATCAAGTATTATTATTTATGTCAATTGTCAATTGTACATTAATGAAAGATTATTGTTCCATTTAGTAAATAAAATAATAATATATCACTTACCAATCCAATTTTTACGAGTTTTGATAAAACCAAATGCATTCTTAGGAGTAAAATATTTTAAAATAATACATGACTATCGCTTTACTACAATAATTATAAATTTACATCGATTAGTTTTAAATAGAATTTGTAAATTCCTTCTTAAATCGATCACCACAAGGAGTATGCACTTTAATAAACCATGTGTTCCTTGACTCCAACACCTTTTAAGTAAAATGGTCTTGAAGTAACCCATCCCATTCCCCTCTGCCAAACACTTTGCACCCATTCAGAAGTTATGAAATAATTACCGCTGCAAATTACAACTTAATCTGGAATTGACCCACAACACGAATGCGATTAAAGTAAAACTGAAAAACAGGCAGCACAACAAGGGGTGACCAGCGGTAATGGTTGACAAGTAAAGGTCACTCAATGTCCATGACGATTGGGAATGGGACTGGGACTGCGACTTTGTACTCGGGTATTCGAATGACGAGGGCAACCGAGCGACTGACCGCACGAACAAATGAATGGGCAACGGGTCGCCAGCAAAGGTCAGTTTCGGTTTCAGTAGCAACAACAACAACAATCGCAATCATAATCGGTATAAAAAGTGTGTACAAGGGTGTCGAATGCGACGAAGTCACATTCGAAAGGGGTGAGTGTTAAGAGACTGCGAGAATAAACCGGGAAAGTGCCGCACTTATTGTTGTTGTTTTCAACAACAGCAAATCAATTAAAGCTAGCCGATGCCGAGTCCATTTACAGACCGGTTCGGTCCAACAGGTTGACCCAGGTCGTGTCACAGATATAGTAAAAACAGTAGAGGGATCTTCAAGTTGAGGCTAAGAAATCTGTATGGCCATTAAATTAAGCATCCGGAAAGGCGTCAGCCAAGCAAACCAATAGCTTTCTAAATATAAGAAAATAAAATGAAAATACTTTAAAAATCAAATAGCAAAGTGAGTGCAGACAAAAAATGAAACACTCGCCTTTGAGGGGGATTGGCCGGCAATAAAAATTGCGTAGTCCTTTACATGACTTTTGCAAAAAATTTTGTAAAAATTTTTATTGCATTATTTTTGGCATTTGATTTTCAAGACTTGCCACGCTCTGCCAGGCAAAGACCAGCTAATAATACAGGGCAAAGGATGCCAGGGATGCTTCCCTCCCTTTGCACGACTTGTTGAACAGGCACTGGCTGCATGAAATGAGGGCACTTACTGTACAACTGTGTTGTGCGTGGACAGTTGTCTTTTAACTTACATTTTAAAGTTAACTAAAACTCTTCGATGAGTTTTATACCTAAAGATATTTTAAGGTCTTTTTAATAAGAGTGAGGATACATTATCATGAGTTAACATTAAAAAAAAAATGTATAAGATAACACATTCACCCTAATTAAGCTCCTAGTAGTGAAAATTAATGAAAAAGTACTTTCTTCCTTCATTTAGAAGATTGAAGATAAATTCTTGAGTTTTTTGTGAGCCAAGCTAATTAAACAATTAACACAGGTTAACTATAACAAGTAAGAAAGACTGTCGAATTTGCTCGACTGTGAGATACCCGCTACCCAATTTTACTGAATGGAAGAATAAATAAGAGCGACCATTGAAATATTTTATTTTCAAAAAATATACTGAAAACAAGTAAGAAAGTTTGCCCGACTGTGAGATACCCGACACCCAATTTTCAAGAATAAAAAAGAGCGACCATGAAATATATTTTTCAAAAATAAGCTGGAAAATATATACTAAAAATATACAAAAAAAAATATACCGAACTTAGCTTTGTTCATAATGATTAGCTTGGTAGTACTTTATTATGTGTATTGAACACCATTATTATGTCACTGAGTGATATACCAGCTGAACAGGTGCAGCTGTACCTAATTTCGCCTTATAAAAGTAATTCATTAATAACTTTTGTGTTTTTTGTGCGATTATAACTAAATTTTCAGAAATCATTAGCATGTGTGTGCCAAGGTGGTGAACGTTCGATCTTAAACATGACACGTGGAATTCAGTTTTTTTTTTATTTACGGGGTCGGAAGGGCCAAAATCGAAAACAAACTTGTGCATCAATAATACACTATCCCTATTTGTTGCTCTATCTCTTATAGTCTCTGAGATCTAGCTGTTCATACGGACGGACAGACGGACATGGCTTTATCGTCTCGGCTGTTGACGCTGATCAAGAATATATATAATTTATGGAGTCGGAGATGCTTCCTTCTGTCTGTTACATATATTTTCGGTTAGAATACCCTTCCACTTTTTGGGTAGGCGGGTATAAAAAGAACTCCGATGTCAAAGGTCATACTACTATATAAGTTTTATTGCTGTCACAGGATTGGTGGGAAATCATATCAAGGATCTTCATGACTGAGATAATCATAAAACGGGACTACTGCTTTTATAATTCATATAGATAATACTTTAGAACTTTATACTCTATGGACTGGCTCAAACTATATTACAATATGTTAAACAGCTGCCTTGAAAATTTTTTTCAAATATACTACTTGACTATTCAGGGCTATTAATTGTTTTAGGTGTCAAAGTTATCCCAGAGGTTGAGGTTGATATATAATATTTTGGACATGTAACGGACACAATCGTCTTAAATTATTTAACTTTCTTGTTTACAGCATGTCTAATTTTTGATTACTTTGCAATTTACATATCGATTACTTTCACAAGGAAACACGACGAAACCCAGAGGAAACCGCAAAGATCGCCACATGATCATCTTCGAGAGCAATAAGAAACGAATAAAATTTCAGAATAGCTTCCACCAACAGTGCTCTAAGCACCGAGCGATGAGAACGCTCGGCAGGAGTGCAATTGGAGGCAATTGTAGTGCCAAGTGCAAGATGATGTAAAGACGCTTCCCACACCATAAAAACCAACACGATCCAGCCAGGTACACAACTGGAACACAACAGGCAACAAAGTATAGGTACAATGAGGTGATCATGTGGCGCTACAAGGGAATCTCTCTCGGTCAGAATACTATACTTTAATACATTAGGGGAATCTCCAGCTTATACCATTGCCAAAAGTTGAAGCTGGCGCTCGCAAAATAAACGATTATCATCCATTATGAGCAGTTTCAGTTCTGTTTCGGCTTCGGTTTCGGGCTCCTCTGCTCATATAGTTCCTTTATATGCATGACTACTAGCGTATTCCTTTATAAAAATGTTTGTTTTAGTACGTGACCGATAATACTGAGGGCAACTACGAGAGCAAGGGGAGAAGGTGAAGGTGAAGGAGAAGGAGAAGGAAAAGGGGGAAAAGCTGAGCGCCTGCTGCTGATGTACAGAATGTGATACACACGCGATGTTCAGCTCTACCTGAACTGGCATTGTCTGCACTTATTATTGTTGTTCCCCATGATGTTGTTCCTGTTGTTGCTCTTAGCCAGATGATCTACATGAGGCAGCAGGCAGCAGGCAGCGACTGTTGCAAGTGCTCCATGAGGTAGGCGCTTGCAGAAGCAACACGTCGGGTTACAGAGTTCAATTGAGTTGACTCCTTTCCCATCTTATGCCATTCCATGCTATACCAAACTATTGCTCTACCCTCAGTGCAGTTGACTTCATATGCATTTGCATTGGTCACGTTCTGGAGCGTGTAATATTTTTGCTTATCTTGCAACAAATATGTACAAATATGAATTTGAGTGGAGCCCTTTCTGATGTTGGCCAGGCCAGGCAAGAAGGGGAATGCAGATGGCTTGAGAAGAAGAAGAAGCGTGTGTGTGCTATCAAAATTATTATTATGATTGTGATCGAACAAAGAAATGTGCAAATACCAAATACATATACATATATTCGCAACATTGGAGAATGCCAATTCTAAGCTGTATTTGATCTACTTCTCTAGTGCTTTGACCTAAAATGTAATCGTAGTCTCTCAGTTTCTCCCCCACCTCTCATTAATTATGAATTCCTTAACCATGGAAATATACTAAGTGTAGATACTAAAATTTAATTATCAACTATCAACTCTCTAAGTATCTAGGTCGCTTACTTGCTTAGGACATATCATCAGAATTATGGCTTCATATTATACTCAATGTAGCCCCCACTCTTTAGCTTCTTATTCGTCGAGCCAGATTGTATGACAATCAGATAATAATACCTCTGAGATACACGCACAATTCCCTTTATAACCTGGCATAGCCCAATTGCGTTGACAGCAGCAGCATGCTGCCCCCCGCCCCCCTCACCAAACTCGCCCAAGTAAAGCCGGCGTGCAAATTTATGCTGGGAAAATTTATGACACGCAACTTGTACACCCGCTAAAAATAACAGCAAACAAACCATCATCCCAGCTGCCTGCTGCCGGCTGGCAGCCAATAAACTAAACGCCTATCTCCCCACCCCGCCCCGGCCCCTGCAACCCAAACTGCCAATCCCCTAACCCAGTCGGCCATTGTCGTGTGCCAAATCGAAGCAGCAGCAGCAGCAGAAAAAACATGAAAAGCTTTGGCGAAAAATCGGCTTTACCCTAATTTAGTTTGGCTTTCACTTTCATAATTTTTTCGCAACGACTTTCACCCCAAGTGAGCAACCACCCTCAGGAGTCTTAGTGGGTACTGGGTGTTCTATTTCACGTCATCGCTTTGATTGCAATTCAATTGCAAAATTGGCAAAAACATCAATTTCATGCCGCCGCAGAACAATCATCAAGTGCCGGCCCATTACGTAATCAGGAGCCATGGGGAGGTTGACTCAGTGTGCCTCAGTGTAGAGTGCGGGGTTGGGTATATATGAGTGTGTATTAGGGAAACATGTTGCCCATATCCTGCCCAGCTCAACGAACCCCATAAAGGATACTTAACTCGACTTTGCACAATCTGATTTTCGGCTTGCAATTTTCTCAATACATTTTTCCAAAGGTTTGCCAATTTTCCTTGAACTGCCTGTCAGCTTGTCTGTCTCTCTGCCTGCCTATCAAGAGGGTGGTTTGTTGTGGTTGTAGCTGTTGATTTAGTGACGCGATTTGTGGGTTACAACCCGCCTATTGTTGTATTCTTCTTGTTAAATCGCAACCAGGAAATATTGATAAACGTTCCTATCGAACAAATTTGCATTAGAATACTCTTTGAGCGCACCAACAACAATTATCTGAAAGGTGAAAGTAGCTACAAAGCACGGGGTGAGTGTGACCAGGGGCATTTAGTGAAAGGGATGCTCACTTAGTGCACATTTTGCCCAATTAGTTGTAAGGCCCTGTTAACTACCACACAAATTGCTAGTCCGGGGAAAGGTAATTGTTATTCAGTGACGTTTCACATTGTAACTATCTGATAGAGTTTTGATTTAAATGGAGTTTTGAATTGAACTGGAATTGAGATGGAGCAGTAAGGTCAGCAGATTAAAGTAATTGAGCATTTCATTACCCAGAGATTAGGGAAGCGGTAATTGATTAAGCTTGGAGCCTAAGACTATTTAAGTGGTGAAGATAGATCCTCTATACTTTTAAATTTAAAAAAAGTGGCCCATAATTTGTTCATTAATAATTTTCGTGTTTTGATTTAATCGTTAATAAATTTGCTGGACATATCAAAAGTTTACATTATTTAAAATGAAAAATTTTATAAATTGTGTTATTTCGTAATCTCTTTGTTCTTAATCCCTTTTAGCTTTATGCCAAACGAAAAGACTTATAACAATCAGTATGAGGCATCTCCGACGCCACAAAGTGTATAAAAAGAAGACTGTCTGTCCGTCCGTATGGACACGTATCCTCAGAGACTATAAGAGATGGAGCAATCAAATTTAGGGGAAATATATCGTATTTATGCATGCACATCAAGTTTGTTTTAGATTTGGCCACACACACGAAAATGATCAAATTTCATTTAATGATTTGTGAAAGTTCTGTTAAATCCGCGAAGTAAACTCAAAAGTTACTCATGAAATACTTGTAAACGGTGAAATCAGGTGCAGCTCCAGCTGTTCAGTTGCTATCATATAAAGATAGTATTCAATGAACCGAAGAAAGTGCAACCATCCTTTTAAACGGAGTATATATTATATTTGTATATTGTTTGATATATTATATAATATTAACGAAAAATAGAATGTCTGATTAGACTTAATATATGTTGTATTCAGTAAAAATGGTTGATTTCTTATTTGTTTTATTATTTAATTGTATTATTATTAGAAGTATTATTTAAATGTTGTATAAAAGTTGTTTTTAAATTGTAATCTCAAAATTTCCTAGCTCTAGCTCTTATAGTCTATAAGATCTAGGTGGACATGAAAATAATGTAAATCTATTAGATTTAGGAACTGCAGAAAACCGGATAGGCAAGCTCGCGAATTTTATATTTTCTTATTAAATACCAGAAGAAATATTATAATTTATCAAAAATATTTAAATAATAGAAGCATTAAGTAATTTCTTTGCAGAAATGCATTTGCTATCAAATAAATTCAAAAACTTTAAATCTCAACTATCAATGGCAATGTCGCTAGATTAACAGGATTTTTGTAAATTGTAATTACAAATTAAATTGAAAGAATAAGTTCATATTAAAAATTTGTATTTTGTATCAGTATCATATTTGATCAGTTGTCAAATGGGTGGAGTATCGCAACAACAACAAAATCGACATTGGCAAATGATTTTCCAGTCATATACAATAAAAATATATCTACAGCTGCAAAAGAGAAATGGACAGCCTTTCAAAATGAGTGCACATTTGGTGGCATTCAACCACATACACACACACACACACACATACAAACACACACAATCAAGCTGGCACATTCAACAGCCATTTGGTTGGAAACTGCTGCAACAAAACCTATTCTGCCTGGGCGACCAACAGCAGTCAGCTGCTATTAAGTATTCAATTGAATTCCCCAAGACTCCCAATTTCTTGTGCCTCTCCCTTGGCATATCTCTCGACTATTCGATTCGATTTGTATCCGAATGTCATTTTTTATTTCGCATCTTTGCATTTTATTTGTTACATTTGCGCTTATTGTTGCTGTGAATCCTTCGTTCAATACGTATAGTAGATAGGACTTCCATCGTACTATGCGAGCAGCACCAGGCAATGGGAAGGAGACAGAGAATGAAAGAGCGAACGAGCTGCCATTTGGATACGCAATTCCATTGACAATCCATGTCCATGTGTTCGAGGATGTATATTTGGGCGCCCAGCCCTGTCAGGATTGGTTCGTGGCCAATGGGAATCCTGCAAGCTGCCACTGGATTTAGCCCACAATTTCATTTCTTTTCGTTTCGTTTTTCTTTTGTCACTTATGCGATATTTCGAGTGTGCATGTACATACATACATATGTATGTATATAAGGAGCATGGGAGCTAGGGAATTGACGATGGGCGTGAGATATCCTGTGGCAGAAGCAGAAGCATCGGGCAAAAGTTTTTCAATTGATTTTATGCTATTTTTCGTTTTCTCTTTATTTCCGACTGGGCACGTACTTTATTTTACTTCTTCTACTGCTACTCTATGCTATAAGGCTCGAGGAGTTTGAGAAATTGGTTGAAATCAATTGGATTTGAGCTCGGCTATGGTTTGAGTGACAGCCGCTGTGTGTGTCCTCTCTACATCCCCATCCACGCTTAAGCTTTTGCCATTAACATTTTCAATATACTAGCACTGGGTGTGGCAATAGGCACAATGGGTTTTGTTTTGCACTTCGAGAGACAGCTGATTTGGTATTTGCATAATTCCGCGAGAAGGCATCAAAAACTATTACGAAAAAATGCAAAACACATAATTAAGTGGGATATAGTGAGAACTTTGTTATTGGCAATTGTTCGGCAAAGATAAAAAACACTCGTTTTAAGCTTCTTGAAATAAACTAAGTTTTTTAAATATTGTTTGATTGTTTTTTAAATAAATGTGCATTTAAATATTATTTCTTATTTTGTTGGATCCTTTGTTGGCGAGTGCTCTTACTTAACACCAAATCTGATACACGTGCCTAAAATCCAAATCATAATTTGAAAGACGTTCTTCAAGTACTCCTCTTACCCAAGAGCATCCCTTAAGTTCACCGGGGCACGGGGACACTTGAATATAATAAACATATCGATAAATTTAGCTCTGCTGTGCATTACTTGCAACAATTGGTTCATACTTTCTTAGTCTGCGCTTTCTCTACTGATTATATATAAATAAAATAAAGCTTATGATAAATTTAACTTTGCTGTGCATTAATTGAAATAATCCTGTTTTATCTTTCTCTACTTGATATTCCTGACAAATTTATGTTAAATTTAACTTTGCTGTTCATTACTTGAAGCAATCGGTTCACACTTTTGTGGTCTGCTCTTTCTCTACTGACTATTCTTGACATGTGGTAAATAAAAGTAAGTTTATGATAAATTTACCTGTACTGTGCATTACTTGAAACAATCCTGTCTGCTCTTTTTCTACTGATTATTCTTGACATGTGCAATTTTATAAATAAAAGTAGGTTCGCCCTTTTATAAACATATGCAATGGAAGATATTAAAATTGAATAATAATCAACCTAGTCAAAGTGTACGAATATTTAGTTACCACCGAGTTGACATTTCTCCCATTAGCTTACGACTAAAGTTTTAGTCAAGTTGTGTAAGTATCTTCATTATGTGCATCCTTCAGCGTCTCCTGCTCAAGTCTGACACAGGCTTTACGTGGGTTTTAGCCATTACTGAAACGCACAACAAGTGAAAAAAATAAAGAAAGAAAATGTTTGAAAAAACTTACGTTTTTGCGCTGTTTAACACTGAAAATTCATTGTGCAAAGCAACGGCGGCAAAAAAAAATGAGGAAAGCAAAAGGAAAGCCATTGCCAGCCCGGCAAACTGTTGTTCAAAGTCAAGGCGAAATCTTAAAGTAATAAAGTAGCCGCCGCGAGGTCAATGCTGCCCCTGGCGCGTGTGAATGGCCTTTAAGTGACCTGCTTCTCTCTGGTCACTTCCTTATTTTGTTCCGCCTTCCGTCCTGCCACCTTCACCTCCCTATGTTGCCCATTACTTACCACAATTGCCCCAAAGTCCAGTCCGGCTTGGCCTTGGCCAAAAAAATTAAATTACCATCTTGCTTGACCAGTCTCGTGAATTATCACTTTAAGCTTCAACATTTCGGTTGCTTCTTTGACAGTTTTTTCTCTGACAAAGCTCGCATTTTATTTTACTCTGACAAAGCCTCTATTTTCATTTATTAAATATTGAAACGCTGATTCTCCTTTGAGTGGGCTCTACTGCAAGTGGCTACACCCTGCTCCCCTCCAACTGCACGGCAAACTGCACAGAATGCAGCTTCAAGTCTTTTTGTAATAATTTAATACCTTTGTGGATGCTTTGGGGAGATGCAAAGTGCCTCAGTGAAGAGTGTTTCAACTCTTTGTGGATTCTTTGCAGAATTGTTGAGTCAAAGAGGCTTCCACTTGTCAGTAGCTTTGCCTTAAATGCTGTATGTAAATAATAATACACATGTATGTACATGTTAATGTATAATGAATAAATTGCAAAACTGCTGAAGAGGACTAGGTCTTATGTAAAACTTGGAGCCTTCCCTGCATACAGGTCGTATGCGTAATAAACGACAACTCGTACGTCATATGCTCGTTTTCTCTACATACATATGTACATTCATATATGTAAAGCGTTGTGCCACTCCCTAATCCATTGCTGTATGTATGTGTGCTCATACATAAACGCTGTACATATGTGTGTGTGCTCCGACTCTATCCACAAGAACGAGGACGAATACGAATATGAACCCATTTCAGTCGTACGCATACGCATTTAAAATGAGTATATACTATATGAGAGTATATACACTGCGTGTGTGTATGTATGTGTGTGTGTGTGTGTATATGCTAAAATAAACCTAAACATGATGCAAAACATAGCAACAAACTCATTCGTTTTCTCATTCGTCGTTTCATGGGTCTCGGCAACACATTAAGTCCAAAAACGAATGGATGAGAGTTAAAATGAGCCATACACATACACATACATATTTACACACACACACACACACATACATACTGCAGCAAGTAAGCATAAGTACGCAGTGAGTACAGTGCACAGTGCATGAATAAATCACACGAAATGCGAACGAAGCGAGCAAGGCACATTCACATTCACACTCGCACTCACACTCATCCTCACACTCACATTCATACACGCACTCCCTCTCATACTCGTCATCCGCTCTCTACGTACACACACACACATTCACTCTTTCACCAGCAGCAGCAGCAGTTCCCACTCTCTACTCTGCTTCGCCGCTTGGCACCTAATACCTCTCCCCACCCCTCCACCCACAACGTCGCACTCGCACAGTGACGATGACGATGCTTAAAAATCCCACAACAGGCAGCAGCAGCAGCAGTAAACAGTAAAAATACGAAGAAACGACGAAAGGGGAAGAGAAGTGAGACTGAGAATGGGAATTGGAATTGGAATGGGGAGAGGGAAGGCGAATTGCGGGTTGCGACGGAGACAGCGCAAGACACGCAGACGACAAAAAAGGCGGAGTCTAAAAACTGGGGAGCACACAACAACGACAACAGCAAGAACAACAACAACAACAGAAGCAGACACGCAAAAGAAAATAAAAAACATGCAAGACTTATACCCATACACAGGCATGCACACACATTTACATACATACATGCACACATTAAGCGCCAACGCCAACTCGTGTGCAGCAAAATAACGACAACAACAACAACATGAGCAGCAGCAGCAGCTACGACAGCGTCTCACACACACATACATGTACTCGCATGCGCTACGACTGTCAGAGTCTGTATGTGTGTCTGTATGTGTGAGTGGGGCTAGCTCGCATCTCTCTCTGCTGGCGCTGGAACGAGTGAGCACCAAAAAAACGAACGCTGTCTGAGTAAACGCCAGCGTCGCTGCCAACGTCGACGTCGCGTGTATGACGGGTACTCGCAATCCAATTGCACTCTCATACGTGGATGGGGGCCGGTGCCTGATTCGCAATCGTTTCTTGTCTCTCGTCTTTATATGTATATGCTATATACATATGTATGTTATACATATGAACGCGCATACGACTATCCACATAAATTCATATATGTATGTAAACTACTCTTTCGTCCCAATTAAAGTTAGAGAATACAATAATACTTACTCATAAATGGAGAATTCATTTAATTTTTTTCAATTTTTTTAGATTCCAATTAAGTATATATGAATAGTTAGAGTGCTGACAAATCGTATTTATAATTTACTAATTTGATAGAGTAATTTGAAGAATCAATATACCAAAATGATAAATATTTATTATCGTATATTATTATTTTATTTAATATTTATTTCAATAGTGAAATTTCTAGGATTTTATAAAATTTCCAAAACATGTTTCAATTGGTTAGTGTAACAATTACCATCATGTGCCAATAAATAAAAAAGATTTTATTATTAATTTATACTTATCAATTATTAGTATACAATATCTAATATTAAATATTCCAAAAGTAAAAAAAAATGTTAAAAATAATTGCATTTTTTAAGGAATTTAGTAAACTTGACCTGTACAAAATAATAATGACCTACCAATAAATTTTCAATTTAAATATATTTTTTTAAATTTATGTAAATACTTAAGAGAATATTAAAATAAGTGTTTTAGAACTATAATATTTTAGAAAACAGTTTTTTGCAGCTCTTCTCTGGGAATTCCCCCTCTCATTGCATATAAAGATTCAATGGAGAATTCCAAATAAAACTCTGCATAGCAAATGCTTCTTGCAAACAAATTTGGCTAATACAAAACGGAAATGTTGGATGTTTTCTCGACGATGGAGCGTCGAAACGAGTGGAGAATGTAAAACAAAAGATGAGCAGAAAATGAAAATACAAATAAAAATAAATAAGAAATAAAAAATAAGACTTAATGCGCAAAAAGGAATACGCAAATCTCGGCATTTGTAAAAGGAAGCAAAATCCAAAACAAAATATGCCAGCCGACGGAAACGGAATGAGGTCTTACAAGTCCGACTACCATAACCATTGCCGAATCCGTTCCCTAGAAGCCTAGCTTCCAATGTTAAATGACTGGAAAACTCGTCCAACTGACGACGCTCTGTCTGAGCAAAAAAGCGCTCATTGCGTCTGTATTGGTGAGCTGAAGAGACAGCGCAGTCGTCAGAGAGCAACGCAGGGCAACTCACGGAGCGTATGAGTGATTTTGTGAGTATTTTTTTCGTCGCGACTCAACACTCGACTCTTTATTTATCTGCAGCACTTATGTATTCATATCTGACGAGCACTACTGCGGGGAATGGAGACAGCGGGGCATATAGTGAAAGGGTTAAAAACCTGTGATCTTTTTACACCCCCCGCTCCCTTTCGCTGTCCTGCCTCTAATAGTGGAACTTTTCTTGTATAAATTATTGATTAAAACAGTTGGCTGGAGTGTTTCTTTTTTTTTTGTCTCACTATGGTAGGGAGTCGGGAATCACAAGAGGGTATTTAAAGCACAGCACAAACTTTAAGAATTAACCAAGAACAAGCCACAGATTCAGCAAGCATAGTTGGGGAAGTATTTGCTGTCTTTTAGCAATGCGAATCTCTTGGAATTTGTTTCTGCAATCATTTTTTAAAAACAAAGCTTAATTTACATAGCACAAACAAGCAAATATTTGTTCATAGTGTACACTGCGTCTAAGATACTTATCGTCCCGGTATGAAATCTGCTTAGCAGTTCCGTTGATAAGTTGAAATTTTTAATGAAAAGCCTTGAGGCATTATGGGGGGCTCAAAAAAGCTCATTATAGCTGGTATTGGCAACCCTTTTAAGGGAAAATTTATTCAAAGCCGTTTTGATGAAAGTCATTACACCTGCGCCGCCCGAGCCCGAGCACTTAACCCCCAACCCCTTGAAAGTCCATCAAATGGGAGCCCTTCGCTGATTATCTCCAGGGTCTGTTGCTCACTTTGGTCTTTGAGTGATTCACAGTGATTTTTCATATGAATCAATGGCTTTTAGTGTCCTTTACGAAAATGGCTGAATCCGAAAGTTTCACTGCAGCCTAATTGATAATTTTACTACTGTAGCTGAACACTCGTCATCATCTCTATATCCCCCCCTCTAATCGCCTCATACTTGAAGCAACTTTAGTTGTGCGACGCGAATCAATCAGTTTGGCATTTGGGCAAATTAATTTCTCACATTTTTCTCTGCCTCCTCCAAGCAACGAGTTGAATACTGAAAATGAAAAGGTTTCCTGGCCATAGCCTACATTTGAGTCAGTTTTGTAGGTGTTGTTTTCTGCACTTTTCAACTTCATCGGGTGGTTAGGTAACTCCCTTATTGTTGTTTAAAATTCAATTAAATGATTAAAGTGTCCCAAAAGTTTAGTTTCGTTATGGATGACTCGTTATTAAGTAGCTAATTATGTATGACGTGGATACTTAATTTATCTAATGGCTGTCCTCGGCTTATGCAATGTGAATGAAATAAAATGCAAATCAATCAAAAGTCAAATCATCTACTGGGCACTTGTCTATCCTTTTGGTATTGAGCAATAATGCTTCGCTCAGATAGTTGTCTTTACAAGCTCACTTACATAATAGCCCACATCGCAGCAATGAATAATATCTTTGACTACAACAACAACATCGATCTCGACGATTGATCATTTAGCAAAATAGCAGCTTTGCTCTGGTCCCAGCCTCGAGTTCCCCAACACTCAATGCAATGCTATGAATGCGCCCACAACAGTTGTGTCTTTGCTGCTTTTTATTTTCTGTTTTCTGCTTTATTGTTTTTGTGAATTTCTCGCCTTTTGTAGCTTCTAGGCATTAGCTATTAGTGTTCGAGGTGTTTTCCTTGCCCATGCAACAATTTGTTACCTTCACCTTTTTTTTTCGTTGGCCAAATATTTAATTTATGGCTTTGTCGATATTTTCAAATGACTATTGGCTCAAACATTCGTGTGCCACTCAGTGTATTGCTATAAAAATTGGACATATTCGACACTGGGTATAAATAGAGGCATTACAGTTAACATCCAAAAATCAGTTAGAAAATGCAAATAATCTTACATTTTTTATATTTCTTAAGTTTATTTTTTCAATTTTATTTTGATTTTTGAATAATATTATTTTTATTTACAATTCTTTCATTTAGTTTAAAAAAATATAAGTAAATAAGTAAATAAATAAATGAATAAATAAATAAATAAATAAATAAATAAATAAATAAATAAATAAATAAATAAATAAATAAATAAATAAATAAATAAATAAATAAATAAATAAATAAATAAATAAATAAATAAATAAGTAAATAAATAAATAAATAAATAAATAAATAAATAAATAAATAAATAAATAAATAAATAAATAGATAAATAAATAAATAAATAAATAAATAAGTAAATAAATAAATAAATAATTAAATAAATAAATAAATAAATAGATAAATAAATAAATAAATAAATAAATAAATAAATAAATAAATAAATAAAAAAATAAATAAATAAATAAATAAATAAATAAATAAATAAATAAATAAATGCATAAATATATAAACAAAACAAATAAACAAATAAAGAAATAAACAAATGAATAAATAAAGAAATAAGTAAATTAATTAATAAATAAATAAATTAATTGATAGATAATGAAAAATTAAATAAATAATAACCCAAATGAATAATTAGATTAATAAACAAAATCTCTGAATAAATGTATGTTTATTTTGTTATCAAGTTGCTTGAGCTGAACATTTTAATTATAACACTTGTGTAAATAAAACTACTAAAAAGCAATTGTTAAATGATAGGGAATTCGCAGTCGTCAATGAGTGACCAGTCTCCAGTCTCTAGTATCCGGCAAACACTGTCGCGGAGAGCTCTACTTTGGTAGTGCTAATTTACTAATGAGACTCTGATTTGTTTTGGCATATTGGAACTGGCTGTGGAACTGTCTCAAAAACACATATCTCATGGTAGTGAACGAAACGCCATCGATGTCTGTCACTTGAAAAGCACCGAAGTGAAATAAAACAAAATGAAACGAAACGAAAGGAAACACTTTTGATGACTATGATTTATTTTGTGAGCCATTTGATTTGGCCAGTTAGCGCAGCGAGTTTTGGGCCAGCTCAAACATTTATTTAGCCGGCAAGCACTCGATAGGACCCAGACTCAAACCCGAACTGCAGAGAGAATAAATGAGTGCAGACAGAAGCGGGACTTGATAGTGGAATTGGCATTGGGTTGGGGCTGGGGCTTGGATTTGGATTTGGATTGAGTTTTGGGGCTTCGGTTTTGGATTGGGCTTGGGTTTGGGGATAGCTGACAGAGTGAACAGCTTTCGAAATCGATGTAGCAGTTGGACATCTTCGACGTCGTTAGACAAACTCTCGATTCATTGCTGTTGTTGTGGTTGTTGTTGTCTTGTGAAATCTTGTCCAGACCGGCAAATTTAGCTGTAAAATGTCATTTCGTGCAGACAAGTTAACAAGCCAAATAATAATGTTGACGGGTTGCATGGACCCATTGTGCCTGTGCCCTAGTCTGAGTCTGAGTCTGAGTCTGGGTCTGGTCTGGTCGAAGAATCCAGTGCGCTCTGCAACTAGTTTAGTGGGTCAATCTGATTAGTGCAGGGCATTGAATGTTGGGTCAGCATTTAGTGTCGTAATAATAAATTATCGCCAAAGATTATGAGTTTCAATCCACATTGGTCCATTGAACTTTCTGTTGACATTTGCATTTGCCGTCTAATTACTTTGTGGCTAAAGTTCAGGCGATCCTCAATTGATGGATCAATAACTAACACGCCATGAGTCCAATCCAATATCTAGCAGTCGCAGACGCAGACGAAGCAACAATTATTGTACAGCATTATCAAGAGTCAGATTCATTTTCACGCTCTGTTCACACACTGAGCAACAAAATTTCTCACACAATAAACAAAAGGAAGAAGATGATAAAACAACAACAATGTTTCTGCCCTCAATTGCAACAACTACAAAGGCGCATATTATAATAGAAACATTATAAGATTAGACAAACTGAACTGAACGGACAGACAAATAACTGAACTACAATTCGTCAATTGTATTCAAATTCATGCAAATGGGCAACAGTCTTCGTCTTTCGTCTTTAACTCCAAGTGAAGTCCAACTGGAGCCGCTGCTGGTGGCAAGCAGGAGGAGCCGAGGGTCCAAGGGGCAGGGACATACCCGTAATGCGCCATGAAATTGATCTTCACACTTGAAACAATTTGAAAGCGCTCACATGCTGTGCCCCAAACTCAACCTTTCTTGCCCCTTTAGCAGCCGGCAAACAGCCAAAAGATAGACAAATACGAATACCCGTGCTTGGCTATAGATACAGATACGTTTGCACTCCACAGCTACAGATACAAATAGGTACGTTTAAGGCTTTGGGGGCAACGTGAACAGTTTGTTGTTTGCTGAGTCTGATGCCTGGGTGCCTGATGCCTGATGGTTGATCTGCCTGATCTTGATCTCTTCGGCCGATCTGTTTGTGTGATCTGTGTTAAGCTCTGCTCTGCTCTGACCAGCGCATATGTTTGATGTCAGTCGCTTGTGCTGTTATAGCTGTTACTCTA
Source organism: Drosophila pruinosa (assembly GCA_018150935.1). Classification (NCBI taxonomy): domain Eukaryota; kingdom Metazoa; phylum Arthropoda; class Insecta; order Diptera; family Drosophilidae; genus Drosophila; species Drosophila pruinosa. The sequence goes on from JAECWR010000199.1 coordinate 44,410,060, forward strand.
ACTTCAACTCTTGTGCCGCTAATCACGCGTGCAACATGCCGCTAATGTAAAGATACAAAAGTTCACGGTTAATTCAGATGCTCTTTGAGTTTGCATTTGCTTGGCCAAAATTACCAGCTATGTGTGTCAGCATTCAATAATCAGATGAATACTTATTATACTTACAAATATTGGCAACACGATAAGTGTTTCATCTACATATATTATATTTCATTTTGTTTTATTTTTTATTATTTATTTAGAGTTAGCTAGTAGGTGCAGAAGAGACTGTATAACTGATTAAAATAAATTACATTAATAAATTAGCAATTTAGGAATTTAAAATGAAAATAACTATTATTATAAATAGAATCAAATGAATTTAAAATTCAAAAATTGGAAATTTTTAATAATTTTAAAAATTTGTGTAATAAATATTATGTTATATAGTATATACACACAAAATATATTTGTTTAATTCTATATTATATAAATGTATATTGAGTCAATTTATATTATTTTTATTGAAAATATTTCATTTTATCATTATTTTTACCGTTTATTTCAGAATATTTTTTTGTTAATATTTTAAGAAGAAATATTGAACTTTTTTTTAATTTATTTCGCGTGCAACTCTGGATTAGTATTATTATTATTAAAGTTGTCAAAAAGTTCTAAGTGTATATATAAAAACTTGATATAAATTAATTAACAATATATAATATATAACAAAGGTAATTAATAATCGCAAAAGAAACATTTGCAGTAAAATTTCATTAGAGTAAAATAATCCATTATTAAAATTCTTGAATTAAGTTTTGCATTCTGTGTGGCATTATATGGTTTGTTATTTGTTATATTAGTTTTAGTAGTAATAATTGTTAAAGAATAGCCGACATCCCGAGGCAAGCTTAAACACTGAAAACCAACCTCGACAATTAGAATCAAATTGGTCAACGGTGTGACAGGTAGAGGCCTGATGTCATGGACATTGGATGACGAATACGCTCCATGACCACCTTCAATGTGAGCAAGAAAGCAGCCACATCGATCTGGCGATCACATGCAAGATGTGAGCTGCAAGTTGCCAGTTGCCAGTTGCGACTTGCACCTTCCACATTTGTTACGTGCAGCGTGCCTGATGACGTTGCTGATTTGAATCTGGCTGGTGGAGAGTTGTTCTTGATCTTGATTTCGATTTCGACAACGACATGCATTGTTGCTGTTGTTGTTGTTGTTGTTGCTGACGACGCCCCATTGCTGCATCCACAGCTTCAACTCTGAACTTGCAACAAATTCAAGCGCCAAATTTCAATGCCCCACCACGATGACGACGCTGAGTATGAGCTGAGACTAAAGAGGCGAGGGAAACGTGTTGTTGTTCTTGTTGCTATTACTGCTGGTCGTTGCTGTTGTGTATGCGATCGGTTCGCTCTAGTTGAAGCAACCAGTACCTGGTACCAGCAACAGCAACAGCAACAGCAACAACAACAGCACCAGTTCCTTTCCTAGGCGAGGCCGCTCCTTTGTAGCATTTTTTTTCGTATGACACGACAAACACAAACATGATCTCGTTGCAGTTGTTGTAGTAGTTGTTGTTGTTGTTGCTGGCGTGCCTGTTAGTAGATCACTCGCTTTGTGTGGCTTTATCAGCTCGACAAGCGCAACATTTATTGCTGCAGGAGTTAAAAAGGAGTCGAGCCTTAAGTCGCGGCTTCAACTCCACCTACACCATAGATACGCTCCCTCCACCAAACACCTCCCCCCTCTCGCTCTCTCCCTCTCTAACCATGGCTGGAGCCCTCTTGACCATGTGATCACGATTTATTTTACTCGCTTGTTGTTGTTGCTTGTATCTAAATATCCCGCGTGTTGTTGCCGCTGCTGCTGCTGCCGCGGAAGCAACTTCAACCTTAACTGCAACTGTTGCCGTTGTTGATGCAGTTGTTGTTGTTGTTGTTATTGTCATTGTCTCTGCTCTGTCTACCTGAAACTATTCTCGTTGCCCACTTTTTATTGCAGCTTTTATCGCATTGCTACATGCTGCTCTCAGATGCTCATGAGTTAAGTCAACTAAATAATGTTTAAATATTTCAGCATAAATCAATTATAAAAGTATCTTGAACTACTTACTTATATTTACTTTTAATTTTGATATCCGATTTGATCAGAATACTGCTAGCTTATGCAAATTTGGGGTTGCACCTCCAAAACTAATATAGTATTGAAACTCCCAAGTCTGTTTAGTTAGCCAGTGAAACCTTGAGCTAACAAGATCACACACTAAAATACTTTAATTCAATTGTTTGCATATTCAGTAAACCGAACTTATTACAGTTAATGTGTACGTTCAAGTACCTAAAACTTAATTCTAACCTTGCTAATGAAAAACAAATATTGCACAATCTTTTCGCTTCATTGCCCAAGCAACTCGAGGGCAATTAGCCTGAGAAAGCCTTCTGCAGGCTATTTTTTTTTGTGTGTGGAGTAAAACATCAAACAAAATATATATTTATACAAAACCCGTTAATTACTGTCCCATTAGCTCGCCGAGAGGAGATCCAATCAGACGGCTAGAACTGCTTGCCAAAAAACCAGTTTGTATATGTTTGTTGTTGGCCGACAAGATCGGTGGCAGCAAATGTCGGTTATAATAATTTCTGACCAATTAGAACGTAAACTAATTGCTCAAGCGCCAACTGGAAGAACGCCATCCAATTAGTCAAGAGCCAAGAGCCAAGAGAGAGAGACAGAGAGAGAGAGCTGCCCAAACCAGCTCACAAGTCAGCTTAAATCCCGCTAACCAACCAGCGAGCTCGAAAAACGCTCAAAGACTCGAAAGCTCGTCTTGAACTGGCCGAACTAACCTGGCGGATAGTCGAAAGTCAGTTGCTGGGCAATCGCGAACCGAATCAGACGCGCAGGCGCAACAGCCAGAGTCGAGTGGGAATCCAATTGGACACTCGAAGGGAATATCGTATATGTTGATCGTAAAAGTAGCGTATATCGTAAATTCGCAGCTAACCGTCGGAAATTTATGCAAACTCCCCACAAACAGATAACTATTATTATAATAAGAAAACAAAAAAGTAATTAAATAATTAATGCAAAAAAATATATATATAAAAAGAAAATAAATCCAAGTTCAGCTATTAGCAGCTCGTTAACAAGTTCATAAAAATGTGCACTAAAAACTTGATAAATTACTTAAAAAACTCACGCGAAACGAATGCTAATCAAGTTTGAATTTAATCAAAGCCAAAGCCAATAGAAACGCGAAATACAAAATGCAAATGAATCACATTGTTTTTGATGAATTTATCATTTAATAATTTTTTAATGTAATTAAACAGATTTCTAGAAATTAAAAACCTGTGTGTCTTTGTGAGGGCCGTGCATGCTACGCCCCAAAGTGCTAAGTACAAAAAACAAAATAAATAAATAAAAAGGTATTTTCCTAGAATTTGCATAAATTCTCACATGGCATATGAATAATACTTAATCGAGAGAGAATCGCGGCATACAAATTTAATTATATTTTAAATATTTCTTAATTGAATTTTAATTGGCAAAAAACAAAAGTCTCCCGTGTCGATGTTTCAATGCACAAGTTCAACACCCGTCGTCACCATCACCGTCGCCGTCGCTCGTCTCCCAAAATATTCCATGCAACTTTAAGTTGAAGGTAAGTTCAATTAGTTTGCCTCACAATTTAAGAAGTCACCGGGTGGCCTATGGCTCCACCTGCCATGCGGCATGTGGCATTGCACTTGGAGGAGCAGCTCTTAAAATATGCACAGCACGCAATCCGGCGCACACAGTTCTCAGTTGTCAGTTGTCTCTCGGCAGAATAATCGTCATATCGGCTGATTTCACTTGTTCAAGAACTAAAGTTATGATTTCTGTCAAGGTTGATTTAAAGGCATGGCTTTAATAGGGATCGCTTGCCTATGTTGGATAGTTAGTAATTATAAAAGACATTATTTACTGCAAGTTGTAGTACATGCCCCCAACTCTAAAATAGTCTCTGTCAAAGAATAATCAAGTTGATCAATATTAGCTGCAAAGTGCATTTCCAAAATTTGCAACGCTTAGATATTTTAACAAGTTTTTGCGAGTGCAAATCAGAAATGTTGCCGAAAAGCGAAACCGGTTGTAGAAGTTTTTTTTGTGGCCACAATGCCGGCAAATGTCGGAGCCTAAGTCCAAAAATAAGGTCGACAGAGTAGGAGAGTAGGAAACTAAGCAGCAGTTGGGGGAGGTGGACATGTGGTGGCTGCTGAACAGTTGAAATCAAAATTGAACAATGCGAGAGGCAGACATGGATACAAGCGTTGTTGTTGTTTGTATCCGCAGGGAATTGGCAACAATTACTAATAACAAAACAAAAGCAAAAACTAGCAGCAACAATAACAACAACAACAAATGAAAGCAATACCAAAATCTCCATTGAAAAAGGTTATCAAACTGCACAAATCAAAACAAATCGCCAACGAAATGAAGCAATAAAAGCCAAGCGACGACGTTCTCTCTGTCTCTGTGTGTTTCTGCCCAAGGATATGCAAAAGGATATGACTATGACAGCATGCTGATAGTGGGTTTGCCTTTCGAGTATTCGAGTATTCGTATATTCAACTGCCGCCACTTGTACACAATTTGTAGTCATGGAGAGTTAGAGCTCCCCAGATTTGAGATTGGCTCGAATCGAAAAGCACAGTAGCCAACTTGCCCTGGAGACGGGCCGAGAGATGCAATAAGATCCAGATACGGATTCGAGTGCTCAATGGGAGGATGGCAGGTTGTTCGAGGGGTGTGCATAAATTGAGAGTGCACAGCAACAGTTCACGAATATTAGAATTGACATTCGCATGAGAATTACGATTAAAGTTTTAAAACTCAACAAAAATTGAAATAAAATAAGAGTTTAATAATTAATGATGTAGATAAAGGGATTATTGTTTGAAGATGTAACAGTCTTGGAAGGTATCTCAAACCTTCCAAAGTGACTCACTTTTTAATTGGTAACAGCAATTACTTGTTTTCAACTCAGAGACTATTGTAGTCAGGGACTTTATATGAGTACGTATAACAAATGCGTCTCAATAATGTTAGTCATCAATAATGTGAATGTTAATAACATTTCTTGGTACAAGAAATGAAATGAAAAGAGAATAACATTTGAGAGTTTTCTTCATTGTAAAGGATTTAAAAATAATTGAAAGTAAATTATTGAAAAAATTAATTAATTGAAAATTAGAAATAAATAGTATTGAAATAATTTGGACATTGACATTTGGTCATTAGTTTAATGAACATTTAAATATCACCCAAACTTATGCATTGTTGTTGATATTAAAGAGGTTTAGTGACCTTATTTTTAACAGCCAGCTCTAGGTCACTTAAAAACAAAACAATAAATTGTGTATAGTAATTTATTACTATGGCAAAAATCTAAAACAAACTTGATCTGCGTGCAACAATAAGACACACTGTCCCGAAAAATTTGTTGCTCTATCTCTTATAGTCTCTGAGATCTAGGTGTTCATACGGACAGACAGACGGACAGCCGGACGGACGGACAGACGGACATGGCTATATCGTCTCGGCTGTTGACGCTGATCAAGAATATATATACTTTATGGGGTCGGAGATGCTTCCTTCTGCCTGTTACATACATTTTCGGTCGGCACAAAGCCATAACACCCTTCTATCCTTTGGGTAGGCGGGTATAAATATATTTCATATCAAGTACATTACTTACATATAATATATAAATATTTAAATGGGAAATATTATTCAGTTATGGCTACTTGAAATGCCCATTCATTTGAATTAAATCAGAGTTGAACAACAACCAATCACAGCTGCTAGTTGCTGCAGATCTCTTCTCTAATGGACTGATTTGTTTGCTGAGCTCTGGATTTGAGCTCAGCCTCTGTACTACGCCTCATTAAAAGCCGCACGCCAGTAGTCGATGCCAATCGAGATTTGGTAATCGTTACCCAAAGTCCGACAAACTGAAAACAACAACAACAACAAACATGCAGGCAACTAGGCAGTTTAGACTGCTGGTCCAGTCAGTCAATCACGAGTTCCAGACGCGAAGGCTACTTAATCACAGATCTCGCCTAATTTTGATGATTATCCGGCGCTTCCGAAACAGCAATAACAACAACAAAAACAGAAAGAGAAATAGAAGCAGAAACAGTAGCAATGGCAGGAGGAATAGCAACTCCTAGCAATGCCACTCCCACATAGACTGACCGAGGGACTGACCTAATTTGTGCCATGTAGAGGATTAACCGACCCTGTCTTGTGGTTGCTAATAGCAACTCTTCTATCTCCTTCTGCCTTTCGCTCGCTTCTCGAGACGAGACGATGCTAATCTTAACTTTTTACGGCCAAATGATTTTTGCTAATGTTTATTTGATTTCGCTTTTGTCTGAGCTCAAAGTCTGAGACTGCAGCGACGTCTGGGCGCATTGCAGTGCAGTGCTGTTAATCCTGGCGCTAGGATAATCCGCCTTTTAGATGCGGCTCAGTCACAAGTCTAGACAATGGCCCAGTGTCAGGCATCACGATAAGAGTGTTTGCAAAATGTAATTTTGATGATCGCCAGCCTCATATGATGCAATTGGAACTGCACTTGCCACTGCACTCTCTTGACAAATGATGTTGCATGTGCAAACATATCCCTTGGCCAAGAATTTGTGGGTCAATGAAGGCCTCCCAAAAGACCACAATCAGAACAAACAATGGAAAACAATCCCTGGCCGATTCTTGACTGCGCTGGCGCCACTTTTGCTGGTTTCGATCTCGGTTGGCTGGATCTGTGGCGCCGCAGTTGCAGTAGCCTCGGCTATGATGCATCTTGCTGCCTCTAATAGAATCTGACGCCTGTGGCAAGCTGCGGTATGGATGTGGTATGGGTTGCAGCTGCACAACGAAATCAATAACTTTGCGATGATTGCAAACAATAAAGCCATTTGGGGGCTATAAATAAATATTATAATATTTATTTGGTTTTTATTTTAATTTATTTTGCATACGTCTTGCGATTTAGATTTGCTCAGATCTTCTTTGTTGTGGCCAACAGAGCCATCGACTGTCTGTCTATAAAATTCAATGATTCCAGTGTCCATTGTTTTGGGGCACGTGTTGGGACTGGCTTTTGTGGCGTGCCTCACATGTGTGTGGCTGCGGCTCTGTCTATAGCTTTAGCTCTGGCTCTGACTCTGGGTGTGGTGCGCCTTACTGTAGCCTTGGCATGAAAAACCAAAACCATTCGCCTTGGCCATAAGCTACAAAAATTGGCAGCTTGGCATTTGAGTTTAACATTTGAAAAGTTATTCATAAATACAGTTATTAGTTATTAACTAAAACTATAGCTTCATTTTTGCACAAGTTTCCCACTGAGTTGCACATATACTCTTAATTTAAGAGACAGTTTTAAAGCGAGACTAGTTCAAATTACGAATTCATTGAACATATTTCATATTGCAAATATTTTGCCTTAATTTGTCCAACTTGTTTTAAGTTTACCACAGCAGGGCAAAAAAAGTTGTCAAAGTCCTAACTTAATTTTAATTGCATTTTCCAATTGCCAACAAACCTCAATTAAAAGTTCGCGTTAGCTTTCAAATTAGCTGAGCTTTACTTAATTTAAGGAAAATGTCAAGCACAACAAATGCACACAAATTAATGATGAAAAATTAATATACAGAGTTTTATATTTAGATTGGCAGTGATTAAAATACTTGTACTTTAAATTATTCTGAAAAAATCGTATCCTATCTTGTTCTTCTAATCTCTGAGCCAAAATTCAATTGTTGTATGAGCATAATTAATATTGAAACGAAAATTCACAAATGTTTGTATACATATGTGTTATCACTGTAATCATAATTTCCAGCATAAAGAAAACTATGAACCTGAGAAGTATGACAACAAATATATATAAAACAATTACTGACCATTGTCCGAAAAACTAACTGTGTAGCTAAGAAATGAAAATCTGATTCACCCACATACTGCAATGAAGTCGTAGTAGAAACTGGCAATAAAAGAAACAGTAGTCGTCAACGGAGACATTGCAGTAATCGCATAACAGTAACCTGGTATTAATGAGAATAGAAAAGACAAGAAGAAGAAGAGATGGAGAAAGATGATATGGGCTTCCTTCCTACCAGCCCTGCCCCTGTCTTTCCATAGAGACAACGAGAGTAACTCAATTCGTGGTGTGCAAGCCGAGACTCACCCGAGGCGCCACCGATAATATCAGTTAAGGTGATTCCCAGTGCATATTATGACAAAAGATAAACATCGCTTAAAGCAGAAGAAGGAGAGGCGCAAGAAAATAGACCAAAATAAAAGAAAAAAAAGCATCGCTTAAAGGCCGCGAAAAATGTAAATTTAACTCAAAAAAGAAATTGTTGTTGTGTCTGCCGCCGGACGGAAAGCCGAGAAATGGAAGAGAAAGAGAAAGAAAAGTGCAAGAGAAAAGCACAAGAGAGTAATAAGAAGAACTTTCGGACAATAAAGGTTAAGTTAGGAAAGTTGTGGGCCAGGTCCGACGCGTCGGTCAGCTGGCACTTGGACAGTCGCACAGTTGGACAGTTGGCCAAAAGACCGCGCGAATCGATTTTTATCTTTGAGAACGAAGCGAAGTGGGGGGACAAGGGGAACAAGGGAACAGCGGTTTAGCTACGTGCGAAAGTTAATGAGGCAATGAAACAAGTCACGGCCTGGTCAACTTTCTTAAAGCGGCAAACGCCTTGAGATACCCCAAAAAAAATTTAAATTAGCTCCGACAGCAGTTTTGTCTGGAAATTGTATGCTCATGTGATCATTCAGCTACCTCTATAACTAGATACGTACGAGTATATCCACATACTACGTAGGGCAGCCGAAAAAGGCAAAGAATACAAAAAAATATAACTGAAATTATAATTTAAGCGTGTGAAAAACGCATTGAATTGTGTGAAAAACTGAAAAACTGAAAAAAATATGATTTTCTTTTGTATGTAATTGTTGAATGTGTTCACATTTGAGCAGCAGCGGCACAACTTGTGTGTGGGAGTTTTTTTGCGAGTGTGTCTAGTTGGTAGTTACGGATTCATGTGCTCTAACTGTATAAGTAATGATCGGGTGCAGCTTTACAGTCTCTCTCTCCGGGTGCCTGAATGTGTGTGTGAATGTCCAATGGGAACCGAAACTAGTCATTTGTATCTAGAGCTTCTTATATGGCATTCAGTAGAGAAATTCAGCTGTCAGCTTTGCTTAACATTTGGTTTAAATATGAATAATAATAATCATTAGGCATCCATAATCAATATTGTTATTGATTTATTTTCTCAATTTCTAACAATGCAACCCTTTCGATAAGATCTCCATCTACTGAATGTCCAAGGTGACACTTACAAGGCTCTCTACAAAGGACACCTTCACAGACGCACACATGCAAGCCCTGTAGATTACGTATACGCCCAGTTGTCGTGTTGACAGCATTCTAAGCGGCGTTTTGCTTAGCTCGGTGCACGAGTATGTATCTAAATACATACAAACAAATAAAGGCAACGACATGGAGTCGGAGTAGGCACTGGGAGTGCTGGAGCATTTGGGAAGGGCTTAAGAGGTGCTCCCTCATTGGGGGAGCGGCGAGTTGGCAACGTATGAATTACTCTTATATGAGCTCGCTGGGTATATAACGGTACAAATAGACACACACACACACTCACATACATATTTACGTAAGCATATAAAGCACGGAAAAGTCTGCAGCAGCAGCAGCGCCAGCAACAACGACAAACTTTTCGCGTGGGTGGAAAACAAGAAGCAACAACAACAACAACAACAGCAGAAGCAGCAGCAGCAAAAAAAAAAAACGGAAAATCAACATCAACTCGTGGAAAAACTTTTGCAAACACGCGTGAACGAGATAGATGACGACAACGAAGACGACGAACCACGACAGCACATGAATCACTGGAGGGATGGGTAAACGGGTGTGTGTATGAGTGCGAGTGCGCAGTCCCTGAGAATGGTTGGGAAAATGTGCAGGAAAATGTGTAGGAAAATGCGTGGCAGAGTGGCAGCAAAGACGCGCCCACACACAAACCAAAATCCCTCGGCCCCTGCCGCCTTCTTCGGTCCAGGCAAAACACTTGTGGTGCCTGGCAATTGTGCTGGCAAAAGGAAGAGGGGGCATGGGACGTGGGGTTATCCCTGGGCAGGACACAAACTTTTCAAGCATCGTGCGCGCATTTTTAGGGTCTGCGTGTAGGCACTTTTCAGTTTTCAGGACTTTCACTTTCTGCTCTTTAGGGAGCAGCCAGTGCTGCTTGTCGAATTCTAATGAGTTGCCCATGGGAGGCAAAGACAGAGTCTTAAAGAGGGAGCTAGAGTCGGCACGGGAAGTTTGTTTTTGCGGCAGTCCATTAGCCGACTGATTTTTGGAGGTAGCAAATAAATAATAAAGAAGACGCGGAAAGAGTGTGGGTCAGTCTGAAAGCTATTCAAGGCATGAATATGATTAATATATATTGAAATAATCAATAGACGAATATATAACTACAATTATTTAAGTTTGCCTCTGCTCTTTTCGAAACTTATATAAAGCCAAGTATTGCTGAAAGGATTGGTTAACACCATACCTAACGGTCTACAGTCCCCCTCTCTTACCTCTTGTTTATACTACTCTGCTTGGAACAATTCGTTTTCCCTGTCTTTACTCAAGGAATTGCAATTACTCTCTGTCTACTTTTCATTACAAATTATATGTGAGTGCGAGTCATGGAGTACTTGTGCACTTGCTGGGACCTTATGGCTTTGGGAATGTCAAGTCAGGCAGCATTGCTAGACAGTTGGCATCCCCAGGAATTCTATTGCTTTTGGTCGCTTTCGGTTTTTGCTTACAGTTTTCATTCATTAATATTGTTGCCAAAGCATTTTTCGTTCATTTTTCTATGCCACTTGGCCGCAGGAGCTCAGGCATGAGAAAGATGGCAGCGATGGCAGCAATTCCGGCTCAAAAGCCCCAAGCTTCCAAGCGCCCAGCAGCTGCTGTCCCTTGTTATCCTGGACAACGTCAACTGGCCGTTGCCATGGCCAACTCCAATGCCTGTCATGTCCTTATTTCTTCTTGTCTTAAGTTGAAATTTGAGCTCAAAAGACAATAGAAGCTTTTTTAAATAACAACGCCGAAAAGCAAATACAGCCAAAATGTGGGGAGGGACAATGCGACTATTCCCTATAAGACATGTGAACATTCTGGCTTGGCTTTTGCTGTTGATGTTGCTGTTGATATTGCTGCTGCCACTCCCCACTTCCGGTTGCTTCTTGGTGGTTGCAAATGTGCGTCAACTTTGCCATGTCCTTTTTTTCTTACTTTCAATTAATTCCTTATGCTCAAGACAGTCTACTTTCTGTTACTTTGCATTAGCTTCTTCCCAGACATTTTTTGTGTCTCGCTGTTTTTATTGTACCATTGTCTGTCTTTACGTCTGTCCATCTTCATTAATGAGTTTCCTCATCCAAGCACTTTGATTCGTTCCGTTTGTCAATCTACTGATACTGGCAGCCACCGCTGTGCAGCTCGCGATTGATGCAATTCCTTTGATCTAAGAGTTTAAATCGCTTTGGGGTCGATTATTAATAGGACCTCGATAGAGGCAGATGACATTGCCTTGGTCGTAGAGATTCAGCAATATCCTTTGCATAGCTGACCACAGTTAAACGCATGCATAAATTTGAATTAATAATTGCTCTCGTTTAAGCTATTTTGGTGTGGTATGAAAATTAAATTGAGTTTCTTAAAAATTCAAAACTTTAACCATAATACCGATTTTGTTAATTTTTAATGAGCATGATTCATTTATTTACTTAGGAGACACAAATAGTTGTTCTTTAGAACTAGTGAGTTACAAATAAACAAGCAGTTTTAAAAATATAAATGAATTAAAAATTAAGCAAATGAGGTGAGAAGAGACAGAGAATATTTAAAATTAACAAAATGGCAAAAAATAAAAATTAATAATAATAACACAAATTAGGATCGAGTTTGCATGATTATATTACATATGAGCACAAAATTTATTTGCTCTAGCTCTCATAGTCTCTTTTAGTCAATGAGATCTCAGAGTTCATACAGACGGACGGACAGACAGACTGTCATGACTATCGTCTCTTTGTGGGGTCGGAGATGCCTCCTTCTGCTATATATGTTTTCGGATGGCACAAAGTTAACGATGACAAAATAAAAATATAGTTTAAAAGTATTTTCAGAAGGAATTAAAACGAGAATAATAATTAAAGATATATATTGGTTGTGACATTGGATTGTTCTGTGGAGCTATTCGCGAATATTATTCATACCATTTCAAAGAGTTTTAAAAGTCTATTCAATTTATGTATGTGTCGCTCATACCAACTATCCTTTAGTAGCATCAACTTGCACTTATCGCAGGTTTATTGATAGCTAAGTAGCTTGTCGATAAGGTGATGCCCCCTCTACCCATGTGAAAACACAGGAGTTGTAATTCTACTCCGCTCTTACAAGTTAACAATTAGCGAGTCCTGGCCACGACAGGACTCTCCCTTCTGCCTGTTTTTGTCTTTTTCCATTTTAGCCCCGCGGTCTGTGGCGTTGTTGTTTAATGTGTCGCAGCCAGGCCCAAGTTTCAGGCACTCCACGAGCCTCGACGGAGGCGACTGCTGTCGACAGTTACAAAATGAAAATGGCGTTGATGGCTGTCGCCGTTAGATTTGCTAACTTCAGTAGTTTCTCCTCGGGAAGGTAAGGTTAGCGTTACCTTCCATTTGGCCTTCGAGTCAGTTGGTTGGGGCTAGCCTGGCCGAGAAGCTGCTATTGTGCACGGCCAACGGTTAGCGGCTTTGACAAAAGGCATAAAATGCCGTGTGTCCACTAGGGCGACTTGGCCATCTTCTGCCCGCCTGGCCAGAACTTGTACTTGTCCCATCACTTTCGTCAGCATCCCTCACAGAGGAGCCAGCGCTTGGCCTGTACGTGCCTCCGTTGCATCATCAACGCGCCTGGCTGCAACCCCCCCCCCCCCTCCATCATCATCTCTGCTGTCTCACTGCCTCCTGCTCATCCTGCCACCCCCTTGGCGCTTGTTGCGTACAAACTTTTTTGCCTTATTTAAATTTTCTTTGCTGGGCTCTCGCTCTTTGGGTCTTTTTTCTTTGCTTTTTTCCCTCTTTGCTTTTTTATTTTCTTTTAATCATATTTAATTTTTTCTGCGCTTCCATTCTCATTCTCTCTCGACTTTTCCGCCATTTCTTTTGTTGCTTTTTTCATTCTCGCGGGTTTTTTATGGCGGCCTCGTCGCTTGCTGCTGGCAACCTGCAGCTGCTTTCTGGGTGCCTGTTCCACGGCTGGACGTCGCCGGCCATTCTAGCAACCTCGAGTCGCCTCTGCTTGCTGGTCAAGTTATATTTACACTTGTAGCACATTGATTTTTTTGCGCTCTTCGTTTCTTTCGCTTTTCTTGCTTTTTATGTGCTTTGTTTTTGTGGCAAGAATATCTTTGCACTTTTGCGTAGTCTACGCCTTGTTAACTTTTTGGCCAGACATTAAAACTGGCCAGCAGGTGCTTGGCTAGCGGAAGGAAGGGAGGAGGAGAAAGTCTGGCAAAATGTGTGATTTCTGCAGCTTCGTTATTGCTGAAATTCTATGGTTTTTGTTTTGACTGAATTAATAGAGACAGACAATTGCGTAATAGAATTGGAAAAAGGCAACCATGAATATTATTAGAGATGTAACTTTAAGTTTGCTATGGTTTTAATGAGATTCAATGTGAAAGGGTTAATCAACATTGAAAACACGATACCCACCTGATATCTCGTTAACATGCATTACTAACCAAACAGCCAGCCTCATCCTCTCATCTGGCTGCCTCAAGCCATCATATTGGGCTCAAGAGTGCTGCAACAAGATGCCGCTGCCTCCACACAGGCCAAAGACAAGACAGTCGCTCTTCAGCACGCTTGGCAGGCAAACTTGTGAGCTCTTAATTAGTAAATGCTGGCCATTATGGCGGCGTCTGCACAGCCCCACCTCCCCCTCCCACCTTATCACTCCCACTCCAGCCCCCTAGTTCGTATATAACTCATACATAGAGCATTTCATGCATTTCATAATTATCTCTAGCGAGTCAAGAACCCGAAACCCTTCATCATGGACAGGCGCACCTACAAAAGTTTGCGCCCCCTCCCCGAGCAGCATCCTCACCCCCTTGCCACTCACCAGCTCGACAAACATTCATACTACAAGCGCAGCTCAAGTGAAGCCCCATAACCATTTCGAATGGTAACCGAAGAGTTAATGCTGTGAGAGTGAGCAAGAGACAGACAGAGCGAGAGAGAGATGGACTGCTGAGTGCGCGCTCATTTTCGCGAGCGTGGAAAATCGAGGAAAAAATGGAGCAGTGTACAGCACACGGGCACAGGACATGCGCACGTGTGCGAGCAGGGGAAGAACTGTGAAAATTCCATTCGAATTTTTCCAGCCACACGAAGCAGAGACGCAGCGACCGCTGTCGCAAGCAGACACAGACACTCGCCGCGGTTGCTGACACGCGCTGTGGCAACAACTGTGGAACAGCTCGCATCGTAAACATTCGCATTGCATTCGCTGAGCAAATTTGCATAATTTGGCCATAAAGGCCATAGGCTGCAGGAAGTGCAGCCGCATTGTTGAAGGTGTAAAAAATGCGTAAACCTATCCTTGTCGAACCTTTGTCTCATATCTCTAATTTGCATATATGAAACACAACACTCAGGGCATTTGGGGGTTGCATTCTGTTCCTTGTTCATTTGCATAATCGGCGCGCGCATGCGTGCTGTTTGTGCTCTGATTGATCCCGGACCGATCCCTGATCCTAGTTAACATATGCCCCAAGCTGCCTGCTGTCTGCCGGCTTAGTGCAACCGTCTGAGTTGTGCACATATTTGGCACAGTTTTCTCACTTCTAGGGACCATTGGGTTCTTGCAATTATTGTTATTTAATCTGCTCATATGCAAATTATTTAAACAATGATCAGTTGCCATGCCAGGTGTGGCGATTGTAACTGATTTTGCAATAAAAGACAGTCAATGACAGAGTATTCTGTCATTCTCACTTATTACAGCTCTTGAATTGTATAATTTTAGGAAATCATATTTAGTACAATATATTTATATTTATACAGTTCCATTTACAATCTGGCTAATAACAATAAGCAAATTGTGTAAACAATATTAAAATAAGGAAAATACTATTTTACTATAAATAACATAATTTCTATCTTTCAGAGAGAGCGTTGAATATGTATCCTTTTCAGTCTTCAGACTGTTTAACTGTTATCAAATAGACTACAGTTTCGAAACTAATAGACCCAAGGCTCTAATAGACCCAAGGCTCTATTATTTTTTATGATTATAAAGTCGCTAAATATATATTTTTTAATAAATTTATTTATTTCTGAATTAATGAAAACGATTAAATTAAACGTAAAGAGAGTTTATGAGACCACATTTAGCTAGCTTGAAAAATGAATATCTACCAAATGGCAAATTCTGCAATCTTCCATAAAAATTCGATTAATTTCAATTTAGCAAACGGCCACAACAAACTCAAGTAGAAATTCAAGTTATTAAATCCCACAAAAGTTTGACAATAAGTACAAACAACAACCTACTTTATTTGGCTTGAAGAGCAAGTTCAGTTTCGACTGCCTCTCCATCTCTCCCTTCTCCACCAAGCCGAAACACAGAGAGAGCCGGCGAGACTCTAACAATGAAAGGTGCGACCTGACAGCGCCTAGACGAGAGAGCGGGGACGGGCGACAATAGGAATAGGACACTGCTGGCTCCTAGCTGGCTCCAAGCTGGCACCGAGAGAATGGCGCAAAGCAAAAATCGAAGAAAAACAATTAAAATGTGTAGCGACAAACGTGAAAAAATAAAGCCAAGGCAAACAAATCATAAAATGCAAATGAACTGAACAAAAAGGAAATTCACGAAATGAAAACGCGAACAGCGCTGGCAAACAAAACTCAGCCAAATGGCCAGTGCTGATAAAGACCAGAATCGGAGAGAGAGAGAGATGGAAAAAGAGAGCGAAAACAACAAACAATTAAAAATCACCGTACATTTGAATCAAAGGATTAAAATATTCCAATGTATGTTTTATATGAAGAGAGGCTTTCTCTGTTCAACATATGTATACTCGTAAATATTATTTATTTGAAAATGTTATACTTATCTTGCATGCTTATATTAAATAAATCAATTCTAAACATTATTTTAATTTAATTTTTATTTAGTATATAATTTGTTCTTAAGTAAATTTTATAGTTTTCATAATTCTTAAAATTTACCAAATAGATAAAATCAGAGAATTAGATCAAAATCAATAAACAATTGAAAAGTATTGAACGTTCGAATGAAAGGATCAATTATTTCTATATATTTAATACATCAAGTCGACTTGCACTACAATTTTAAGAGCACAACATATTGATGTTACGTATTTAATAATACAATACTTTCAATTTATATAAAATAATTCAAAAATGCATTTGTGAATAGATTAATTTTTAAAATATTTTCATTATTTATCGTATACATATATACAAAAACTGACTTACAATATATTCATAAGAGGGCTCTACCTTTATTTATAATATTCCAAATTGTTTATTCAATTTTAAATTGATTGTCATATATTACATAATGAAGTCCAATTTCAATTTAAGTCATTACATAACTCTTCATATTTTAAAAATAGTTTCCATTTATTACGATTTGTAGATAAGGCTTAATTAATTTTGATTTCAATTCCGCAAGGATATTCCTCTCTCTATATTGCATAATATTATTTAAATTTGTGTCATAACGAATTTGTTCTTTTAAAAATAATTTTAATTTATAATTGTGTGCGAAATCTGGTCAATAGTTAATTATTACGATTTACAGATATAATATATAGTTAATGTTCATTCATATTGATTTCGCTTCCGCAAGGACATCCCTCTGTCTGATACTGCAGCGAGGCTCTCGTTGAAGTCGCCTCAGCCAATCTGCTGACCTCAGCTAATCCAGCCATACACATATGTGGGCGTTTGTAACCGCCACATATGTACACGCTATATACCAATGAGTATGTGTGTGTGTGTGAGCGAATACGGCCAACAAATCGAAATGTTGCAAAAAGTACTCATATGTCACACACACACACACACACACAAACACATGCTAACCCTCCCCCTATCTGCACGGACTCGTATGTTTGTCATTTTCCATAGAGTTTTTCCTTTTCTCTTTTTTCTTTTGGTTTTTCTTTTTTGATTTTGGCTGAAATCGGCGAGGTTAGGGGTTGGTTTTTCCGACCATCGAGTCGTTATATTTTTTTCGCATTTCTCCTTCGCACACATGCCAGAGCGAGACACACATATGCATATGCGCTGCCACTGTGAGTGTGTGTGAGAGTGTGTAATATGTTGTGTATATGATTTTACATGTTGTTTTGCTGCTGCTGGAGCTGCGCCAAAGCCAACGTTAGCGTCGCGGTGCTCTTATGTAAAATAAGCAGGGAAGCAGGGAATTCAAGGAATACGAGGACTACAAGGAATAGATAACATACTAAAAGGCGAGCACATGCGAGAGAGATAGCAATAGCAGCAGCAGCAGCTGGAAGCAAAGGCTTTAGCAATAACAACAACTTTAATAATAACAACAACAGCAGCAGCAGCATGAGCTGCCGGCGTCGCAGTCTCCGTCAGATGAGCAGAAGAGTTGTATGCATGTGTGTGTGTGTGTGTGTGTGTGTGTGTGTGTGGCAGCAAAGAAGCTTTACATGTGAGCTCCACACTGAGGCAGAGACAGACAGTGCGGCACGTACGTTACACACTTACATACATACACACATTATATCCTTCAATATGCGCACTTTCTCTCATTCACACGCTTGGTCTCTCTCACTCGTTCGTTTGCTCGTTCTTGCCCTTCCGTCGCTGGCGCTCTCTATCGTTCTCTCTCGCTCTCGCTCCTATACTGTATTGTTGCTGTTGCTTTTGCCACAAATATAACTGGAAAGCAAAAACTCAACTCGCAGCTTTGAGTTTTCGTATTTTCCATAAGCTCTGGCTCTGACTCTTCCTCTGACTCTGACTCTGGCCAAAAAGGATATGTCGACGGTGGCAGCGCCGCTGGCGCCCCTTTTATGAAAAATGTTACACTCACGCTCAGCTGACGCCGACGTCGCTGCCAACGTGTGACAACTGCCACTGTGTGTGTGTGTATATATATGTATGTATGTGTAAACTCCATGTGAGCCAACGAGGCAGTGGCAGTGGCAGTGGTAGCGGCATCAACGGGGGTGGGTCGTTGTTGTTGCTGTTGCTGCCAGTCCTGGTGGTGGCTATTACTCTTTACGAGCGGGCAAAGCTCCACATGCCACGTATGTATATGTGCATGTATGTGTGGGTGCGTCGCTCTTTCGGGTCGCTCTTCTTTCTAATTTTTTTCGTACACTTCGTGTCCGAAGTCGCCTTCGGCTTGCCTACGCATGTGTATGCAAATGTGTTTCGTATTCTCGACACACACACACACCTACAACTTGTACATGTATTCGTATAATAAATTTTTTTG
This sequence comes from Drosophila pruinosa, assembly GCA_018150935.1. Taxonomy (NCBI): domain Eukaryota; kingdom Metazoa; phylum Arthropoda; class Insecta; order Diptera; family Drosophilidae; genus Drosophila; species Drosophila pruinosa. The sequence goes on from JAECWR010000199.1 coordinate 44,428,691, forward strand.
GTGGACGTGACGACGACGTACGAGGACGTCGACTGCTGCTGCTGTTGTTGTTGTTGTGATAAGGCAAAAAATATATTTTATATGACGAAGGAGTAAAAACTTCGCTGCGTCGCAGTCGACGTCAAAGCTAACGCAGACGTCGACGTAAGCGTTAGCGTTAACGCTAACGTTACTCGTGCGTCGTATCGTTGCGTTCTATCGTCTATCGTCCAGCCCGAGCACCGAGCATCCTCATGTGTTTCGCATGCTGTTTGTTGTTTGTGCCTTGCCTGCTCATACGTGTGCGCGCACGTGGGCGGCAAGGGTGGCAAGGGCTACGGGGGTGGCGGGGTCGCGTATATGTGACGCCGCTGCTGCCGGCGTCGCAGTCGCTGGCGCTGCCATCGCAGCCGCCTTTGGCTCGCATATCTGTTTTTTCGGGCCGACTTCATTTGAATTAGTCGCTTCGTGACGTTTGAACGGTTCGAAACATACACGCGACCGCAGGACACACTCACACCCACACACACACGCACTTACACACTCGACTATTCGCCGCGATAGCTGTTACATTTACCGTTATCGCAAGGACCTCACACCGACGCCAAATTGTAACTCTTTTTTCAAAAGTATGTGATAAAATGTCGTACGTTCACATGTGAATGCCAAAAAAATATCTCCTGCGACAGTTGTCCGTGTGCTCTGCCTGAAGATGGACGTCTTTTGAGTATCAAAACGGAATTAACAAACATTAAAAGCAACAAAAACTCGTTTTAACAATCAAATTAAAAGTGAAATGGTAATTAAATATGTTGAAATATTTATTCATAAAATATGAGACTTTGTAACATGACGTGATTTAATGATACTTTTTAAACTCAAATTCCATTTTATAAATTCAAAAATTTAAATTAAGAATATAATTGAATGAAATAATAAAACAAAGAATTTTTTCTTTATGTAAAAAATATAAATTCATAACTGTGCGTATAAAAATATAAATTAAGTTAAAGTAAAATTTATATAAAAAATATAAATTAATTACTTTCCGTATCAGTTTGTAGAAACTTCAGAACTACTCAGTAATTCTTGGTGTTCTAATAATAAAATACAATTTTTAAATGTCATTTTCTTGTGGCAATATTTGTTTATTAAAATTTAATATTATTATTGGTTTATTTTAAAATTTTACTGTATTTTTACAATGCTGAAGTTTCTCCAATTAATTATATATTTAGTTTAAAAAATAAGAAAAATGTTCTGGAATTATAAAAGAATAAAATGGTATCCGATTTAACCCTTTTAATTTGTCTCGCATTAATTATACCAACAGTTAAACAATTCAAACAATTCACATTTAAAAACTCAATCGTGTCGCATAGTAAAATACTAGAAACAACAAGCAGAAACAATCTTAATTGTGAACGGATTCAAATTAAATGCTCAAAATTGTGTTTTGTGATCGCGCCTATCATAAAACGCGGATTTTCAAATGAAAAGCAAACAATTCCATGAAATTTACTCGGTAAATTGGGACTCGATGCCTCAAAATAAACACACAAAGCACACGCAGTGTTGGTTCTAGGCCACAAATTGATCTGTCAGCATTTAAGATACCTAAGCAAGGACCTTCGACCTGCACTCCGAGTACCTGCCGTATTATTTACAAGCAGTGTTTATTTACTTCGGTGTCAACACACACCTGATTATCACCTGCACAACATGGAAAATTGCGACGTGGCGAGTGCGAGAGCATGTTGAGAGCGAACAGTGATCCTGCCCACACACACACACACTCGCTTACAAACATGCACATTAGATATTCATATGCAAGGGTGTGTGTTGCCATTTGAGGGTGCGGACTGTGTTGTGAGTGGTGAGGGCCTCACACTACCTCACACTCTCCCTCTATCTCTGCCTCTGCTTCCAAACATATCCATGTCCACATATGAAGCGTAGTTTCAACTTGCTGAGCATTTATTTGCATTGCTCTCAGTCAGTTTGTGGCAAACCTTCGAAGGATACGTGCAGTTTCTGTCAATACGAACCAAGAACGTGTGTGATTTTCGCTTTGTTGTGTGTGTCTGAAAAGCAAAGATAACAAAAACAAATGTGCACAAAAATAACCAAACAATACTCTACTTTCAATTTGCATATCTTATTTAAATTCTGCACTTGTGATTTCAGTGCAAAGCAGTGTTATGAACTGTGCTACGATTGCAATGAAAAAGTGATCACAGACATTGAGGTCTATCATCGAAGTTTTGAATAAAACAAAGTTACAAAATCAAACAAGAAGAGGATATTTTTAAATTTAGTTACTTTCGGCGCACGATTGTTAATGGTATGTATGAGTTAAGACGAGTTAAAATGATTTAACTATTTAACAATACAAAATACAGTAATACAATATGTATTATTTTGTTATCAAATGATCACAGAACGCGACATGTTTTTAATAATTATACAATATTTACCAGAGCTCAACAGCTTTTAAATTGATTTGTAATAAATAAAGGAAAAAGTTAAAATAATCTTTATTTTTAAGATATTTTATTTAAGAGTAATATTTAAATAATTTCCTATTTCAACACTTTGATTAAAATTGAAATAAAATGAAATTTAATACTAGTCGTCAGAAGAATTCAATCTTAAATTTGAGTCAAACATCTGCTGCATCTTTGCGGCATTTTTCGATCCGGTGACCATCCTAAATGCGAATCTACCTCGACTGACTTACTTCGACATTAATTAAAAACTCGACTAACTCTGCCATCTCGCTCACTCCGTGCCGCAGCTCAGGTGGCAAGTAAAGTGTGTCGCTTTTAGCGGTGCTTGAAAGTAAAATACGAGTAAATAAATAAAAATGTTGCCAGCACTTCACGTTCAGTTGACAACCGCAAATGAGTTGCAAGAAAAAAGAGTTGATTCGCTTGCCGCCTGCCACATGCCGCATGGCTGCTAATTGCACATTGTTGCATTCGAGCGTGCGTGGGTGTCCTTGCGCCGCATCCTGTCGTCGACTGGCAGCAGCAGCCGCATGTGTTAATATGCGGTTTGGGTCTCTGGCGCCAACTTGGAGACGCTTAACCGCTGCAAGTTGAAGACGGCAGGGCTGCAACAAACGGCAAATAAAAATGTTTATTTAGCTTTTGCCGGGGCAAAAGTAAACTTTTTTAATTTTGCAACCAGCAGTCTTCGCTGGCAAGCAATGGAGACAGCTCCTTGCAGGTTTACGGATCGGAATTGGCATTGGAATTGGCATCTCAGTCGAGATTGTTGTACGACGTTGCGAGGCAGCTGTATATGCTTTTAAAAATTCACACACGCAGCATGCAATGCAGAGTGGGTTGGTGGAAGGGGGCAAGCGGCAAGCACGCCGAGTCCTGCCACACCATGGCAGACAGTTGCTGAATTAATTAGATGCCACGCACCACGTTGCGAAAAAAAGCTTAGCTAGGGACAGTGGTTCACAATTGAAAAAGGACCTACAATAAATCGGTATATCGGTATAAATATATCAAACTAAAGATATAATCCAAAGAAAATAAATAAAGTTAAATGTTTAGGTTTTAATAAGCTTAGATACTACAAGTTTAAGCTTATCAAATTTAGCAATGCTGAAAAATTATGAAGATCCATTAGAAACCTGAATAATGAAAACAATGCGATTACTCCAGCTGTTCAGCCCACTGTGCTCATGTTTGTGCGAGTCTTACCAGTAGATAAACAAAAACACAGACAGTCAGTTAGAACGACAGGAGACACAGGAGAGATGAGTGAGCCATTATCACACATCACACATCTGCATGTGATGTCCTCAAGGATACGCGACACGACACGTAGCCGACTGTGATTGCTTCATGTGCGTTGCTCTTTGTCCTGCCTCCTGTGTTGTCTGTGCTCTTGGCTTTTGTCGTGCATTGTTTTGCTTGGGATTTGCCGAAAATGAGCCACTTAGGGGGGGAACAAAATAAAAAGATGATATATGCCGCGACTCATTAACATATTATCACAACACATACACGAAATGGCATATGTCAGCAGTACAGAGCTTGAATACATTATACAACACATTATCCTCAAGCTAAGCTGAATCTTCTAACTCTCTCTCTCTCTCTCTTCCACTCTATCTCTCTCTTTTAGCTACAACTTTGAAGCACGTCACGTGACTTGTAGGCAGAGAGAGGCAACGATTGCCAGGGCATGTTAAAGGACGCCGAGGAGCTGATAAAACGCTGCAAACTGACGTCGCTGCCGCTGGCGCTGCATATGAACGACTACGGCCGCCAGGTGGCGCCAGCGCCGCTAGCGTTGCCGCTGCCGCTGCCACTGCCGCTGCCACTGCTCGCAAAGCCAGCAGCGCCAACGACAGCGCCCAGCATGGATCACCTTCCCCATTCCCATCAGCATAATCATCACCTGGCGCATCATCCATCGCTCAGCCACGTCCACGCCCATCCACATCCATCGATGCATGCCACCGCCACGCCGCCCACAACGCCGCCTACGCCGCCCCCGTTGCCACTCAACATGAGCCAAACGGCAACAACATTGGCGACAACAGCGGCCACTGCAATTGCGGCGCCAACAACAACATCAACCACGTCACTGTCCACATCAACATCAATGTCAATATCAACCACAACAACCACGCACAGTCCTCCTGCCACGCCCACCGCCATTGGGGGCAGCCTGGCTGCACCACAGGATCATTACAGCCTGCGCTGGAACAACCATCAGAATCACATCCTGCGCGCCTTCGATGCTCTGCTGCAGACCAAGACCCTGGTGGACGTCACCCTGGTCTGTGCCGAGACGTCGATACGTGCCCACAAAATGGTACTATCCGCGTGCTCGCCCTTCTTCCAGCGCGTCTTTGCCGAGACACCCTGCAAGCATCCGGTCATTGTGCTCAAAGACTTTCGCGGCTGGGTGGTCCAGGCCATCGTGGACTTTATGTATCGCGGCGAGATCAGCGTGCCCCAGCAACGGCTGCAGACGCTCATCCAGGCGGGCGAGTCGCTCCAGGTGCGCGGCCTCGTCGAGAGCTCTGTGCCGGAGCACACGCCGACGCCAGCCGCTTCGCCCGACGATTTCAATCTGATGGACACGTCGCTGCTCTCCTCCAGCTACGAGGATGAGTCACCCTCAATGGTGAGGCCGGCCACTGGCAAGCTGATCATGCCCTCTCGACTCTTTGGCAATACAGCCAGTGCTATGGCGGCGCTCAGTCTGCGGCGCAAGCGGGAGCAGGAATGCGAACGGGAGCTGGAGAGTGATCAGGAGTTGGGAGGCAGCTCGCCAATGCCACGACGCAAGCAGGCGCGTCCCAGACGCCGATCGGGCGATGTGCCCCATGACTTTGCGCTGAACAAGCCAGAGACGACGACGTCGGCCCCACCTGTGGAGACGCTGCAAGCTGTGATCAAGCACGAGCTGCGGGACGAGCCGGAGCAACATGAGAAGCGACCGGGTGAGCAGGACAGTCCTATGGAGCATGACGTGCAGTCGCAGACTCAACAGCAAGCCCATGGGCCTGAGGCAGAGACCGAAAATGAGGCCAAGCATGTCGACCAAAGAAATCAACAACAGGTCAGGATGGGGTTATCCCTTCCCGAGAGCGGCAGTCGACAACCAGGAGCGGAGATGGATGAAGAGGACGACGAGGATCAAGATCACGCCGACGATCATGATCAGGGACAGGAGCATGAGCAGGAACATGCGCAGGACGAGCAAGAGCATGATCACGAGCATGAGCACGAGCATGAGCACGAGGACGATCACGAGCAGGACGAGGACGAGGACGAGCAGGATATCGAAGAGCTTATACACACGACTAACGAGCTGCGTCGCCAGGCGGCCGTAGCCGCTGCTAATGCAGCTGCCATGTCGCCCTGTCCCAGCGACGGTCCCGAGGATCTGTGCACCACCAAAAAGGACAAGGACACCAGCAACTCGCACTCCTCGGATGGTGGCGAGAGCAACAATAACAACAACAACAACAGCAGTAAGCTGCAGGACAACAATCAACGCATCATGTTGTCGCTCAAGGACATCAGACAGTTAAATGCCAAGCCGAATGCCACATCCACGCCCTCACACACGCCCACCTCCTGCGCACCTGGCAACAACGGTCTTTTATCCTTTCCCCCGCCGGGTCTGCGTCCTCCCGGCCTGCCCGATAGTCCGCCCTGCCACATGGAGGCGCTTGAAGCACAAATGCACGCAGCTGCCGCTGCCGCCGTTGCGGCTGCAGGCGCCGGCGAGCATCCCTTCCACCACATGGAGCATCAGATGGAAATGTCGCTGGCCGCGGCCGCCGCTGCTGCGGCTATGCATCGTGAGCGGGAGCCGCGCGATCCTCGGGAGAGCCGGGAGCAGGCGCTGCAGCGGGAGCACAATGCATTTGCCAACAATCTGCTGGGACCCATGGGACTGCCGCCCTTTGGGGCACACAACGGGGTGCCCATGGGAGGCCACCACGGGTCGGGATGTCCGGGCCAGGCGCCGCATGAACGGCTCGAGGAAAGCATGAACCGGCTGAGCAAGGAGTTTGGCAAGGAGTTTGGCAAGGAGTTTGGCAAAGAGTTCGGCAAGGACTTTTGCAAAGAATTCGCGCCCACCTCACCAATGAGTCTGCCCGGACACTTCAATCCGCAAGATGGCCAGCATCCGCCATCGCCGCTGCCCTTTCCCGGCATGTCCTCGGCGTTGACGCTGACGCCGCCGCACAGTAAGTATCCCTTGAGCTTTGAGGTCACTGGGTTAGCCGGATGCACACATCCTGCCTAAGTCCTGCGGCTGTTTAAGCATATTACAACTGTCCACTCCCCCAACTGTTTTAGTCTCTTAGCCTGAAAGCACTTGTTGAAAAACAAGCGGAAGTCCTAATAATCAAAGTCCTTTTGCTCACCTGCTTGAACCTTAACAGGGCCGGGTACGTGCACTTTGCATTTAATAAGCTAGCATGTCCTTTTACCTCACTGCATGCAACATGTGTCAGTCTGTCTGTCCGACTTTAGCATCCTCGTCTCTCTTAGGACTTAGGACATCAAAGTGCCGGTGACTCCAACAGCATCCTTTGCCGTTGTCGTTGCCATGGCCGAAGCTCTCGCAAAGCCTTTAAACGTATTAGGGTCTTCCCGAGCGCAGTCTCCTTTCCGAGGTGGGTTTCGCACTTCAGCAGTTTGTTTTTTTTATTTGCACCTTTTCATATTTTCCTAAAATGTAATATACTTGGCAGCTTTAGGGATGCACTAACTAGTCCTGATAATATTTATATCTTAAAAAAACTATTATTATTATTAAGCGCAATTCCCTTTCCTATTTAGTTAGCTTCTTATTACCTTTTGATACTTCCTAAAATTGAAAGTGCACAGGAGCTTCACAAATGCTCTAACTAGTCTTGGCAATAATTGTACCTCTATTAGCTATATTCAAAATATGCATATGTAAAGAAAATATCACTGTAGTCCCCATAATTGTCGTGCCTTGGCATTTGAACCCTTACAATTGGTTCGGCTTCATTTCTAATTAAGCCATAAACAATTCTGGGCTGTTGACAGCTCATAAGAAATGTGGCGAGTTGGAAGTGCACCTAATAATTTGACAGTTTAGTTATTGCCCCAACCCTGTAAAGACGAATGCCCCAGTCAGAGTCACAACAGCTATGTCTAACAGCACAGGGAAAAAGGAAAAGGAATGGGAGTTGCATTTGCGGTTGTTGCAAAGTTGCCAGTTGGAGTTGCAGTCGAAATAAATTCAATTGCGGTTTATATATGATTTTTTATATTTATGTCACCCGAGGCGGGCGCACAAAGTCGCAGCTAGAGGGGTGCCAAGGAGAGGCAGAGAAGGATAGGCGGGGTGGCGACAGTCTGAGTCTCAGTCTCAGTCTCAGTCTTAGACGCTGGCATTGCGTGCTAGAAATTTATGTTGTGTCTTGGCAACATGTGAGCCATGTACACGTATGTGTGTCCCAGAGTTGCGAGTTGAAGCCGTCAGCAGACGTTTATCCAAATGACTTTTAAGTTGCTACACAGACAACCTTTGCCTCTGCCACGCCCACACAGTCCGCAGTTTGTGTTGCACGTGTTTTGTTTAAAGTATGCCATACACACACACACACATACACACAAACACCCATTGCTGCAATTTAAACCTTTTGGCAAACAACTTTGGCATCGTTGGCGGCATAAATAAAAATACAGAGTCCCAGCCATAGAGTCCTGAGTTCTACTGTATACCATGTCCTCGTCCACATCCTCTTTCTCCACCTCGTCACCGACGTCGTTTCCCTTTTGGTATAAAACTTTTCATATAAGTCGCGCGATATTCATATTAATAATATCCGTTTGGGGAGTCCAACTCAACTGCTCAACCCCAGCTCAATTCAGTTCCAGTTTTCGCTGTCTCTGTCGCCGTCTTCGTCTCTGACGCGCACACAGGATATAAAATAAATTAAGGCACAAAAATATGAAAAATTGTACGAAAATGCCGAGTTGCCGTCCACTGGTAGAGTGGGGCCAAAAGGAGTCGAGGCATCAGAAGGCAGTCAGCACAGGAAGCGCAATACCTTTTAATGCGACAAAAATTTCAGCCAACATATCAGGGCAATCCAACCAGTGGCAAGGGCCACATCCAAACCTGGGGGGGGCTCAGGCGACTCGCTAACTACTGCATAAACAGGCTGCAGGCAAAGAAAGCTAGCTAAGGATACGTAAAGCCCAAGTCGCGCTAAGAAATGCAGGAGAGTTGACTGCAAGCGGCATGGACTATGAAAATACTCTGCAAGAAGTATAAAGCATAAATTCAAAGTTTAAATTATCCAGATAAATTCATATGGAATGAAGACACAGATAAATTATTAAGAAATGAGAGCTTGATAGATTTTGAATATTTGCCACTAATTAAAAATAAAATATGTCAGGTTAATTTTACCTCTTCCATTCTCTACCTTCATATCAGCAAAAACATCTTTCGCTTACTCATGTGTGGACTTTGCACCAAGTGTAGCATAACACACCACTAAGCTGTTATGCCCTTTCTTCTTTTCAATCTACTCTAGTCAAATAGCAGTGTCGGCAAGCAACCGTAGAAAAAGATTTACCAAGGCTCTGGCCGTATGAAGAATGTGATTTATTTTTTGGTAGTCACATTTCGGCGTGAAAATCATTGAACTAATAGCATGTGACATGTGGGTATGGGAGGAAGTCAATGGCTGTCTTGTTCTAGACCCCTTGAGGATAAACGTGAATAAAGAAATCCGCACTAATTTTGCTCGCCATCAAAGCGAGTTTGAAGAGCATAAAAAAGGAAAACATATTACGTATACGCAGCGAGTTGTAATGTCTAGCAAACAATACGCGCTCGTTATTTGTGTCATTATGCTGCAGATACTACTTGGCAAGCACAGACAAGACAAGACAAGACACAGATACTAGTACAAAACGAGTATCCCCATTTATTCACATGCCACCACATTGTCTTCTGTTCGAGTAGGTTGCTGTGTTTTGTGCCTTGAATGCCGAGCGCGTAGTTATGAAATCATTGCGCACAATATCAATGTTATGCGTTAGACGCATACAGAGACACTTGAAGTTGCTGCCTGGATTTGCTTGCTTATCCTTGAGCATCCTTTATGCTGTCGCCGCCTCATCAGCGCTTGAATTGTTTCACTCATGTGAAGGAGTGCTCTCCAAGCGTAAAATATTAATAGAATAATGACGTTCCATTGTTTACTATTCGCATCCCCATCTATAGTACAACCCATAGCAGTCAATTGGCACAGTCTTTGGATCCACGAGTACTCGCACTCACTCACTCAAGACTCGACTGTCTAGCTTTGTTGCATTGTTAGCTGGTTAATCAGTGAGCTGGAAAATGACTCACTTATGGAACATTTACAATTGCAAAATGTTTTATATAAATGAAAATTGCATTCAGCTTATAAATAGAAAGTTCACAGAGACAAAGACTTGGCACACTTGAACTACTCATTGAAATTTGTAAATATCCATAAATAGTATTCATAACCATACCATTCTTTGTCTACCTTCATCGTTACAGTGTTTGGCCTGGATTCTCCCTTGGGCTTATTTCCACCTGGCATTGATCCTGGGAAGCTCTACAATCCACTGATGGAAATGAGCGATCCTCGCGACATGCCAGGAGGTCCGCCGCCGTTTCTCAAAAAGAAAAGTAAGTAATCCTCTTTATAAAATAGTAGCTAATCGAAACGAACTATAAAACAAATAGCTAATTAACCTTCTGTGAGTCAACTGCGAACTCACAGCTCTGCAACGAAACGAGAAAGGTTCGAAAAAGCATTCAACATTCAACATGATCGCCACATTGAGTTGCCCTCTTCGGATCATTTCGTGCCTTACTTCACACCTGACTGATTGAACCCCTTGATGGTCTGCTGTGAGTTCATCGAAGAGTTTGCTGTACTTTTGATCACGTATCTGAGCTGATGCCGTTTAGTAGGTGTCTGCTGCTTGGCCTTAAGATCGATCAGTGGCCAAAACTAATGCAAGATCTTTGATGATCCCAAATCATTCATATCCTCTTATAACTCCAATGGGCTAACTCGAAAATGCACTCATTGGCTTTCACTCCATTCAATACACATTCAGTGCTGCGATCACTAGTGCGATCATGTGAGGCGGCAAATTTGTTTTTGTGGTTTTCCTGTGCACTCGCTCTGCTGGGGAGCGTACAACAATTGCAGTTTGTTTGTTTATTTTTAAGGTTTTTTCCTCATCGAACAGCAACAACATGTGCACCTATGCATATCGTAAGCGTAAACGTAAACGTAAACGTCGTTTTTCCAACCTGTGCAAGTCTCTCTTGATTGACAAATGCACAGCTCCATAAATGTTACTTTTTGTTTCTTTGTGAAACCTCAGAAAGTTAATAATGTTTTTATGTGTGTGGGGAAATAATATTTCTATAATTCTCGTACTGTATGTAGAAACTGTGGTTCACAAATCAATAAACCGTTGCGCTTGATTGTCATGTGATTGACAAAGGAGAGAGGAGAGAGATAGTTCCATGTACAGCGCTGATTGCTACCTTTCGGAATATCCATATGAGCTGCGTGCTGTGTGCTTTGACAGACCATTTGACAGTTAGCTGGCGTTGATGGGTTAAGTGCTTGATCTTTTTTTTTATGAATGAAAAATCACTTAGCTGGGATCTGGGATCTGCAGTCTCAGGCGCTCAGGCGCCAGCTGACATACGAGTGTGTTGTCTTGGTACTTGCAGTCCCTACATGAGTCTGATCTTTCGTTGATCTTTCAAGCAGACATGCACACACTTTCAGCTCAGTTCAGTTCACATTTAATTGCTTAATTTTCTCATCAATACAACAAGAGGAATCGTGATCAGATGTTCGGCATGCCAAAGTGAAATACCAGAAAATACCACAACAGAGCCACAGATCTTCGGGCTGAGATCAGACTCATCCCGACCATGACAAGAGCAGGCTAAATTACAACTACGCCAGCAAACAAATACAATGCGAAACAGTAAATAAAACTGTGCTAAAAAGCGCAAATCTGGCGTATAGCACGATATTCTTTATTGCGAATCTGGCAAACGGGTTTTGGCCACATTGATAAGAATCTACACTTGGCTTAAACAGGCACTGCCTTAGGAACCAACAGCAGGGGATCGGGGAAAGCAGCACATCAGAGGGAGACAGCACATTTTTAGGGCCTGCATTCATACTATTCGTGTGGGTGTGATTAACTGATTTGTTCACATTCATTTGTTCATTTGGCGATTGTTTTTTGTGCCGCTCTTTTCGACTGTCTCTCCTTTTCTCCCTCTCCCCTCCTCTGGCTCTCTCCCTCTCCGTCTCTCTTGCTGTTGAAGTTTTTGCTGACTCGAAACGTGATTTGCGATTTGTAACAAATTCAAATTTCGTTTTATATGTGGGTGAAGCATAGGGTGCGGGGTGGCGAACTGACTATTGGTGACTTGCTGGAGATGCCTTATTAGAACTCGAAAGCAACAGCAAATTCTATCACAAAGTACCTTAAACAATTGCACCATGGTCGTAGGTTTCTCTCTTGTTCTTGTTGCAGTTCACTGGAAAAAAAAGGTCAGACCTACGTTGTGACCTTTGCGCGAAAGCAAATTGTGGCAACAGCAACAACTACAAATACAACAATAACAATAACAACATCAACAGCGAAGCAACATCATGAAAGAGCAACAAAATAATCAATTTGTTAATAAACTTCTGTTGGCTTTCCACAAAGGCTTTAAAAGTAACATTTGACGCCACTTTTCACATTCATTTTATATAAAATCACACATGACATTCTGAATTTGACATTAAGGGAAATGTTGGAATTCATTAATTTTCTATCGAAGACAAGTTCAATTTCAATTTATTATTATAATCTTTTTGGTAAGTTAGAAGTACATTTATTATTTGTGTCATTCTATGCATTCTTGGCCTTTTTTAATTTCACAAATCCGTCACAATTTTTTTTAATTGACAAATTTTAACGAAACAACTGCTAATTGGCATATTACATTTTGAATGTGACAATCGCGCATGGAAAACATTAACATTTGAAATAGGAATGATGTTCAGATTTCAATCTTGTGCAAAAGCCCTATTAGTAAGAGGCTCAGGGGTAACTCGAATATTCAAATGTATGAAGATATCTACTTAATTATTAGACGCTATAGACAACATGTGATGTGTAGTTGGTATAAAATTACTCGTTGATTGATTTATTTATGTAACTTCAATATAAGCAATGAAAACAATTATTTTATTGGCAGAATCTTCTTTTTCATTAACTACAGACAATTCATATATAATTTATAATTTATATAATTATTAACTTTCTAGGCACGACTTTTTGTCAGCTTGTCTCTCCTTTCGGATTCAGAAAATGTGTTGTATTATTCTCAATACCAGAGAGGGCTTAGATTGTACCTTACGAAAGTAAATTCAATTTCCTTGACACGCATATATAATATTATATATATTATTATTATGAATTTCATTCGCTAAATTGATCTCGTTTTGTTGCCTGCAGCATAGTTATATTTTCACTCCTGTAATTCAACAAGAAAACTTAAAATCATCAGGCTGAAAAAAGGCAGCAATAAACTGTGAATTACCGCTGGCTGTAAATTCGCATCCACATTCACATTCGACTGGCCATCAGCTAGGATTTGCCATGGTTCCCCTCCCTGTGCCTCCAACTGGTTGGTGTCACACAGTGCGCCAGCAAGTGGAAGTTAAAGTTGTTGTTGATCGTTGAAAGCAATCTCAACCTGTGGCACTGTCCCAGACTCTGGCTGTGTCTACAATTGTGGAGTTGTCTGTGGCTGCAACAGAGACTGCGACTGCGACTGCGACTTCGGCTGAAGTTTCGGCTGCGGCTTTGTGGCGCTCTCTCATTGTGGGGCAAGTCGATATCTATGGATCTAAATTGAGTTTTAGCGGCGCATGTGACGACGAGGACGACGTTGCTGCATGCTCGTAATTTGCATATGGAAGAAGGCTGGGGCGAGGCAACAGCACTGGCTATGGTTATGTGGTATGGGAACCACCACAGCGTTGCAATGATCGCTCGCCTTTTCTAGGTGCCACATGCCCCATGCCTCATGCTATTGCCAGCCAACAACTACACTCGGCTGGCTGGCTGGCTGGCTGGGTGTGTATGAGCTGTAGGCAACTGCAGTCAGACAATGGGCGACTCTTTCAGCGAGACTGTCTGGGGCAGCATATGGGCCAGAAGATTGAAACATTAGCAGATGGTTGCCATAAGATAACCTACCCGACTCAGGTGCCTTTGTGCCACAGCCTTTGACTAATCATTCCCTCTCTTCTTTACAGTGCCACGCCCTAAAGGACAACACTCGGCACCACGCGGCGGTCCACCCAGGTCGTGGACCAACACGGAGCTAACGGAGGCACTGCAGCATGTGTGGAACAAGAAGATGACCACCTCGCAGGCATCTCGCATCTTTGGCATACCGTACAACTCCCTGCTCATGTATGTCCGGGGCAAGTACGGCAAGAGTTTGAAGCTGGAGCAGCTGCGCAAGGATTGCATCAGTGGCCCACCCATAGAGATGCTGCAAATGGGCATTAGCGGAGGGAGCGGCAACTCCGAGAAGAAGAAGGAGCGCAAGGAGAAGGACAAGGATAAGAACGGCTCGGGCTCAAATGCCAACTCGAGTGGCTCTTCTGGAAATCCAAATGGCAGCGGTAATGGCCCACAGCTGCCACATCCCAGCGATCTGGGTCCACTGGGTCCTCTCGACTTGGAGCTGGGTTTGCCGCTGGGCCCGCCCGCTGGACCGCGCAGCGGTAGCTCTGAGCCCGATCTGCTCGGTGGTCCCAATGCACTGTTCAATCCCTTCAATCCGCAAGGCTTCTATCCGGACTTTACCGGTGGTTTTCCAGGTCTGCCTCTCAGCATGCTGAACCTGCTGCCGCCGGCAGAGCGTCACCATGCGGCGGTGGCCATGCACCACCTGGGAGTCAGCATGGACGAGGACTGCAAGTCGGTGGGCTCCAAGCAGTCCTCCTCGCTGGACGATGACTTTGCAGCCGCCGGTCTGCCCCTCGCGCTGGAGCAGCGCCGTCACAGTGAGGTGGCCAGTAATGGCCCGCCGTTGGCACAGTCGAATGGAGCTGGGCAGGATTGAAATATATGGCGGGATTGGGCTGCCAACCCAATGTTCTTCCCGCCCTACGAGCTGGACGAGGCTGCTCACTCACCCCCTGCCCCGCTGCAGCCACCGCCACCCCCTCTCGGTTGTCGCGACTTCAACTTCAATCCGAGCCTGTTCATGGCCCGCCGTAAGCTGAAGCGCTACCGGGCGAAGCGTGTCCAGATGCAGTTGCAGGCACCGGCAGGTCCAGGAGGAGCCCCTCTGCCCCCCTCTCCAGCCTCAGCCTCAGTCTCAGCGTCGGCATCGGCATCGGCGTCGCCACAACAGGCGCTGCCTCCGCCGTTGAGAACTTAAGATAATCCAACTGTTGATCCAACTGTGAACATCGATGTGAAAACTGAATGCAATATGTTTTTTAAATGAATTAATTGTCTAGTTATTTATTCATTAACCATTAATAATTATTTAGTGTTTATGCTAAAGACAATATTTTATAAATTATTCTCATTTCGATTAACCATACAATTACGAGTACTCGTATTTAAATAGTATTTGTTTATGTACATATATTTTGCTGGTGCTTTTAGTTCCTATTCCCAATCATAATTTCGAGTATTAATCTTATTTTAAATTATTGTACATTTAATTAAATCTTAATTTAAAGCTAAGTAATTGAAAATGGCAAAGCTTACAAAGCATTTGAGGCAATATATTGAAACTCTGAATCTTATAAACGATTATCATTTATAATGTTTTATTATTAATTATGTATGTATGTATTTTTGTAAGTACGAGTATCTGTAATCCAGAACGAAATAATCAAAACGAAAACAATTGAAAGCTAATTAGACGTAAGAGACTATTGTAAATATTATGAACACAACGATAAACAAACCGAGCAGCATTAAGGGTATTCCAATTGCAGCCAGGACACATGGCGATTCAAAAAGCGCGGCAATTTGGAGACAATTAGCATACAATTTGTAACGCAAAGTAGTATTGGACTATTAGCATATTGATGTAGTACTCCATGTATGATATTGATATATTGATATAATGACGATGACTGTACCAAAATTTTTAATGTTATTCTATAAACCAGCGGCAATTATGTAGTTGTAGTTTAAGAGTATTTTCCACTAGGCAATTTCTAACTGTATAAATCGGAATCGAATCGAAATCTGCGAATTCTTTGCACTCTGCCGACATTTGTGGTGAGATATCGAGTAGTCGTTGATAGATTCACACATCATTCGCAAACATTGCATTCATACTTACATCACGTACATATACATTATTTATAGAGATCGCTATGTAAGTGTAGGACAAACATAACAGTAAACATAAAGAAAGGGAATCTTATCCCCAATTAAAGAGTTTTGTAATTGAATTTGTAAATGAACCAACCAATGCTGGTGTTGGCATGTGACTCATTCCCCCGCGCATAGTTTTAATAATTTATAAGCTCAACATATTTTACGCGAAACAAAACGCGAAAACAAAACAAATATATTGTCTAAGTTATATATATAATTAGTAAAGGTTATTAAATAAAAAGTTAAATGAAATCATTCATTAAATAATAATTGCATTTCATTGTAACGAAACGTTATATTTATATTCGGTTGGCGCTAAACATTTCAAGAGCATTCGATTAATTGTGGTGGTTGTTGATACTCAGTTTTCGATAATCTCCGGTAATCTGTGGTTTGTGTCAAAACTGATATGATTCCTAAGGTGCTTGTCACTGCTAATGCTGCTATAACAGAGTCAAGCACCTTTTCGTTGAGTCGGAAAGTTAAATAAATTTGTTATCTCACTCACACTTATGAACAGGAGAGCGAGATAAACATACACTCAACAAAAGTGTTCTAGCATTTAGCTTTTGCTGGGGCACATTGGGCGCGTAATTCAAACATTTACATTTCTCAACCCTTCATGCTAAATCAATTCCAAATCATCTTATGTTTGAAAATCTAGTTCTTTGGGTGAATCTGCACACTCAGCAACAAAGGGTCAAACTACTTGTTGTTTCTTAATTGGAAACTCCAATCAAATAGAAATGTTTTCTCATAATGCTCGTTAATTGTACTAGTCTTAACTATATAGTTGGACATGTCTGTTTATTTTTTGGGCATTTGCTGATTGTAATGCCGAAATGGCTTTTCGAAGTGCACTCATAACTCATGATGAATCGGCCTGCACAGAACTGTCAAAAAGGCTGACAGAAAGTGGCAATGGTCAGCCAATAATCCAACTTTGACCTCGACTTCAAATGTGGAAAATGAACATCAACATAGCTCAATCCATGCCTGTAGCAGTGTATGCGTTTGTCTGCATATGTATACTGGGTATGTCTGTGTTTGTTTCCCTCTCTGTTGTACTGTGCAAGCGACAGCGATTTTCCTGCTGGCGGCAACAGATAGAACATGGCTATCAGAATCAGTACAGTTGAGTTCAGTTGAGCATGTCTGGTTTGGTTTGGTTGTGGCTTTTGCGGGCTTCGAACCGTTTGTAGCCCAGTTGCAATCAGAAACAGAGATGATACCTGCTGCAGGTGCATGCAATCTGCATATTCCGCCTTCAATGCCTGCTCCTTGCCTTTTCCAATTCCAATTCCAAGTTAAATTTCATTGAACATTTGCTTAATTTGTATTGCACAGGATGCCAGATTACTGTTTTATCCAGACTGACGTAGCCAGTCAGGCAGTCAGACAGACAGACAGGCAGACACATTGACACATGGCCCAGCGTCAGTCTGGCTGGCTCTCTGGCCTCATCAACAAGAACATCATCATCTCATCGGGGTGTCAGTCATTGCCAGTTGCTTGCCCTTTCGCCTTTGTTGACGTCGCCCACTGCCGTCGTCTGTCGGCTCGCAGTCCTCGCTGTGTCTTAACATTTCTATGCAAATGTTTGGCTATGGTCTCTATCTACCTCTACTCGTGGTTATCCTCAATGCATTGTGACTCAATTTGCTGCGCGAGTATTCCATTGGCCGTTGAACTGCTAACGCACTCAGCCAATGGCTCATTAACTCAAGCGCCCAAATTACCACTGGAACTCGACTAGGATGATGTTAAGAACACAACGTCTCGTGCTGCAATTGGATTCAAAACGCAGTCTCATCTTTTAGCTTGGTCGAAATGGAATGAGCTTATGCTCAACCATTCCCAGTTGAAGTAGGATTTGCCAGCAATTTGCTTTTGTCTTTGCTGTCTTGCATTTGCATCTGTTTTGACATTTCAAGTACTTTTCACTGCGAACAACTAACCTTTGATTCCGTTTTTAAATTGTACCAATCCCTGCTATCCATCGTCGACCCATTCGGACTCCATCAACATCTCGCAATTGCCACAGGCCGGTCAGTTGCTATAAATACAAAACACGTGTCTGGCTTTCGTGCCTTTTGAGTATTAGTCAATTCAAATCAAGTTCAACAAGAACAACAAAGCAGCACTCGCATATACTTGACCATTAGATACTCTTATTAAAAAGATATAAGATGAAGTTCAGCAATTAAATAAATGAGTCATCAATGCAAAGATAGCAAAGCTGGCTAAATAGACTACCAAACGAATTGTTACAAACATAATCGGTGGTGTGTAATACTCTCATATCAGGTTCAACAAAGCAGCACTTGTATTTGTTTGACCATTAGATACTCTTACTAAAAAGATATAAGGTGAAGTACAGCAATTAAATCAATGCGTCATCAATGCAAATATAAATAAATCGACTAATCAAGTTGTTACAAATATATTCAGAAGTGCATAATACTCTCAAATCAATTTACACAAGAACAATTAAGCAGCACTCGCATTTGTTTGACTATTGGATGCTCTTACTAATTAGATGTAAGATAAAGTACAGTAATTAAATCAAATCAGTCAGTCGTCAATGCAAAGATTCCGACTAATCCAGTTGTTACAAACATGTGCAAAAATGCATAATACTCTAATGCGTACTAAGTACACGAAATAAAATTGTTGTTGGCGCGTGTGTTTACACTCAGAATGCAGTTATTTGTTGTTTTTATTGGATTGCGGAACGGGGATTTTGGACAAAAGTCAAATATGTGCAGTTTAAAACGTGTGAAATTATTTAATGCATCTCAAATCAACTGAAGATAAAGGCAATTTAGTTCCAGGTACAAGTTGTTTTCCCACCAGGATTGACTTTCTATGATCGCTAGACAGTGTGGATGTTTGGCTTCTGACCCTCCTCTGTTATAAAGTAGCATGCAATTACGATAAAGGTCTCAAGGTGATCAATACTTGTAGCTAGACTGTGGCTTGTGCATTGTGTGGTTTTGAGGCAAGTTCTGAGCATGCTCGATTATTAATTAGTTGCACTAATTGCCACCATTCACCTGTCTGTTGGGTGGCAACTGCAATTAGCAGCTAAACAAAAGCAACAACAATAACTGCATCGCTCTGTGAGACGGTCACATTGCAAGACTTTGACGACAGAGAAGCCACCATTGGTACCACGCCACCACCATTGCCACCATACTGCAGCAACTAAATGTGGACGATACGCGCCGGCATGTGACATGCGGCAACCACACGCATTGACCCGCTGAACCCCCCAAACGCCTGCCCCGCCCAACTCCCACAACCGAATCGAGTGGCGCTAAAAATAACAAAAGCCTAAGCCCCAAGTGCAGACGCTGCCCCAGCTGGAGGTAAGTTGTTGTTGGACGACAACGACAACAACAACAGCAACAAGGCCTATCGAAATGGAAACTGAAATTGAACAAGTCGCATTCAACATTTTTGAGCGTGTCTCTCTCTTTCTCCCTCACTGAAGATTTTGCTCTTTCAAGTGCGCTACAGTGGAACCTCACATATGCGATGTTACTATACAATATTTAGTTTTTATTGAAACCACAACAAAGCTCTCACAATTGAACTGATAAACAAGTAGCATCAACTATGGGGCCTGAATAAATAACATCTACTGAAATAATTAAATAATCTTTACCTACTAAAATACTCTTTCATAAACATAATTTAACTGTGGGTGTAAAGTCACATAATTGTATAATGTAAAATAGGTAAATGTCTGGCCAATAATTGGATTATATTGTAAATAAAATAAATATGTAAATAAATATAAAATGAATTATTTTTTAAGAACCTATGTGGTTCAATTGTTCAATGTGGCAATTTCTAATTTAAAAGTCTTAAAATTGTAAAGTTTCTGAAAACTTTATAAACTTAATTTAATTTTATAATTTTTTATATTTAAAATGAATATAATTAATTTAACAATTTAACTTTAATTAAATTGAATTAATGTAGATTAATTATTCATTTATTATTATTATTCATTTAAACACTCCATAAAATGAATCATCTTTGTATAATTTCAAATGATTTTAATAAAGAATTTGTATTTACGATAATTATTATTATGCTCATGTGGCTAACACTCTTTAAGGTAGTCATTTAAATGTGCCATTAATCGTAGACACACATTCCCTTTATTGAGAAAGATAGCGTTGTTAAACGGTCTCTACTGTATTTCTCTCACAGTCATTACGAGGCGCCTGCGTTCAACATTCGCTGTCGCAGTCGCAGTCGCCGTCGCAGTCGTTGCTCGCGTGCTTGGCGAGTCCGGCGTGTGTGTTCTCAGTTTGTGTTGTGTGAGCCGTGGAATCAGTTGCCTTTCGTATCTGCAACGAGTTGGATAACAATTCGGTTGGCGCTGCTGCCGCTTTCAAAGCTGCGTACATCTGTATATGTCTGTGTATCTTTGTGCAGTTGGCAGTCTCCTTAACATTCGCGAAGTATTTTATTAAACAACAAATACTCATTGGTATTCAGACTGATATGTTTGGTTGAGTTTTCCATGCGGGAACAACTAAAACCAAATTGTCAACAAAATATATACCACTGAGAATATTTCGAACGTAGTCGTAGTCATATATTTTGTAGTAGTCGCTCCTTAGCGCACTTTCAAATACAAATAAATATTCCAAGCGCGTGTGCACATCAAACATCAAAGCGTCTAAAGAGAAACAACCGCAAGAATGACAACAACAACAAATTGTTGAATAAATGCAGCAAGAGAATTAAATAAAAACAGCTTTGAAAATACATAAATATAATATGAAAATAAAATAAACAACAACAACACAGAAGACGCGACTGTTTTTATCACACCAAAAATATACGTTGTTTATTTATGTATTGTGCTGTGCTTGTGTGCATATCTCGAAAGTTGTGTGCGCGCATCTGTGTGTGTGTGCCGAGTGTGTGTGTGCGAGTGAGTGTGGCACAAAACAGCTGTTGGTACGACTACAACAACAACAACAACAACGACGACAACGAGAAAGCAACATCTTGAGTTGTGAACGAAAACAATTCTACCAAAAAGCCAAATTATATTCAAATTTCCTGCTCTTAAGTGGCCGCTTCTAAGGTGAGTTTAACTAACCTTCATGTCTATCTCTGCTCTGTCGGTTGCCGGTTAAAAATGTGCCAAATATACATACGTAAAAGTTTACTTTGTTGTTTTGTTATTACTTTTTTGATAAGTTTGCCGGTTGAGCTTGAATCTCGAGCGCCAACAATCAAGTTGATAAGACTGCAGAGAGTCAGTCAGTGGCATTTCAGGGGTTCAATCACTGTGCACTGAGAGAAACGATTCCAATTTAATTTGTTTAAAACAATTTAAGCTTCTTTCAATTTAAATTTAAATCATCTATGCGGATTTAAGCTGCATACTTTTAAAATCACTTGAAATAGAGTCGTATTTTAAGTTTACTTCTACCATCGAGTAATTGTAACTTGTGCAGTTTAGGGGTAAGCGGCTAACCCACATAACTAACCAACGAAGTTAGTGAGCAGGAGAGTTGAGTGAGGATTAGGAACAGGAACTTGATGAATACACAACACGCACACTTACAAATATGTACGTCTTTGCCTTCCTGCAACAAAACAGTAGAGAGCACTGCGGGAAAAATCAATAAAAACGCACGCGACCAGCCGCAAACGAGGCAAACATCAACTTGCCCTCCCCTCCCCACCTCTCCTACCTCCCTCCCTCTCAACAAATTCAGTTGCCACATCTCATGCAGTAACAACAAAAAAGAGAGAAATGAAATACACTTGCTAGCGAGTCCTTGTTCCAAGCACTGGCAGACGGCAATTGGGATTTGGCTTTTAATTAAGCGAATTGCAAAAGGCAAAGACAAATTAACGAGGCGACAGGCGAATAGCGTTTATCAAGTGCAGTTAAAACAAGCCGGCTCCAAATACTCTACCCCCTACTCAGTGCATTGGGAAGTGGTTGCCATTAACGAAACCAAAATCCAGCTAGTAACAAAATGCTGGGCGACTTTTTGGTTGATTCAGGAACAGGAGGAGTAAAGAAAACAACAAGAAATTGGAAAACGAGTCCGGAGTCCCGAATTGAGTGTCTCTGACGCAGGCGCACAAGATTTTCCTCTCAACATCATTTGTTTCCTCTCCAAAATATCAAGTTTTCCTCGTCCCGCTCTGACAGCCTGCTGCTGCTGTTGTTCCTGTGCCATTGTTATTGTTGTCCTAATTTTTTTGAATCAAGCGAATTGTGTCGCTCGTATGTATCTTTAGGATTGCATTGTGGGACCCCCCGTCTCCCCTAGACCCCTCCGTAATCTTACTAATAGCTATTGCAATAGCAGCAATTGAACGGGTTTTTTTCGGGTTGAGCCAAATGAAAATTGACATGAGAAGTGAGTTTTACATTCAATCCATGCAACAAAAAGCATTCAACGTGCAGTATAGATTCAACTTTTGCCATTGGCATTAATCTGCATATACATATGTGCGTGTGCGGGGGGCTGTGGGCGTGGCCTAGTTGCAGCTGACAACTGAACTTTAGCATTGAGCCACTTCAACTGGCGAAAAAGTGAAAGTTTTGTAGGTGAGAAAGTATTTGCATGTTTAACTAGAACTGCACATTGAGAGGACATTTAAAAAGAGCTAAAGAATCAGAGATAATAAAGTCATACACTTGCGATTGGCAATTCATTTATTTTATTTATTTGCCAGACTCTTGAGTGCATTTATTATCATACTAATCTGAACTGCATTGCATCTTAATGTATCCGCATAAAAATGCAATTCAAATGGATGGAATCTAAAGCAGTTGCTGTTTACTTATTTACAAACTTACCTATATAAAGTGCTATACTATATACATATATTGTATATCATATTCTATTACAAATTGATACTCAATTGTTTGTGCACAGATAGCATATATTATTAAAGAAATTAATAGATTGTTTTATCTGTGCTATTGCATTAATTTAATTATTCAGTTTATTTTCAATATCTTATCTTTTCGAGCCTACATTTCAATCTACTTTATGTTATTCACCTATTTTGTCTCATTTCCCACTCGCACTCTGTCAGAACTTTGCACTAATGCAATTTCATGTTTAATTTACTCAATTTATTCACAATCACAAATGAAATTACTTAGCCAGACATACACACAGTGTGCAGCTATATTAGATATATTTGTAAAGAACATTATTTTTAGATCCCCCTGTAGCCCATGTAAGCTGTTGGCACACGAGCTGGGTAATTCGGTCATTTCCTCAACTAAATATCTATTTTATTTTATTTATGTGAAGTGCCTGATTTCATTATCAGACTAGAGCGAACTAAACTAAACAAATGGCAGCGACAAGTTGATTGAAAAGTTGGTGCACTAGTACGGGTATTACAAGTATCTACTATAAGTTATTGCGAGCATCCTCTCTCTCTCTCTCTCTCTCTCTCTCTCTCTCTCTCTCTCTCTCTCTCTCTCTCTCTGTCTCTCTCTCTCTTTATCTTCCTCCATCACTCTGTGGGCTAACAAGTTGCTGTTAGAGTCGAGTTCAAATCTGAAGTGGAAGCTCCTTCAGTTTTTCATTCAGTACGACCATTCAATGGGCACAAGTGGGTCACATTGAAATAATATTCTTGGCTAATATCTAGAGCGGATGTGTTTATCATGGAATGAGGCGTTTGCTCGAGCTCTTGGCAAACTTCGGCTTTATCTATGACCATATAAAAGACCGAGAGCGCAAAGAGTGAAAATCAACAAATGGTTGGGTCAGTGGGCCAAAAAGACTGCAGTTGCCAAGAGGGGAAAGCCAGAGATTTGAAGTGAGAAACACCATATGAGTTTCCACAGTTAAAAGAAAGAAAAACCCGACTGGCCACAAAGGCGAAAAGTGAAAATGCAATGCAATTGCAATTGCAATTACCTCTGGCTCAAACAAAACAAAAAAACTTCCGCATTGTTATTTTCATTGTCTCTATTAAGCATTGCCTCACGGTCTGTGTACATTGTGAACAACATTGAATACGGAATCCCTTTTGTTGCACCTCGCCAGACTTTGAACAATTAATCTGTAATTTTACACAGCATTGTCTCTGTAATCCCTAGCCAATAAGCCGCTCGCTCTGTTTACTATCTGTATAGAGTACTCCAGCGAGTCGTCATACAGTTATGTGCTTCGCGTTCAATATTTATCGAAAGTGCATTGAACTGCAGCTGGCAGCTGCGAGTCTTTAATCGCTGCAAAGTTTTTGAAATTTAACCCAAAGCCCACACAAGGCAAGTGGGGAGAGAAAAAGAGACAGCTGGAGGAAGGCAGAGTGAGAGAGTGTGCTAAATTGTACCAAGCGGGTTCAACTATAAAGCAGAAATGCAGTAGCCGGTGCAGCCAGTTTTCCACATTTATTTTCTCACATTTAACAACATTTAACAGATTTTCACAGTAAGTGTGAGAGAGAGAGAGAGAGAGAGACAGAGCGGAAGAAAGAGAGGGGGTGTAGCTGCGTGCATATTATACCTGTTGTCTAGTCTGTATAAAGTTATTTTCCCCAGCATTATAGCACTTAGCGAGCAAGTTATTACAGTGGGGCAACTGTTGTGAAATGTGTGTGGAATATTGCTTATAACAGTAGGTTGAAAATTGCTAAACAAAAACCAATGACTGTTCTACTACTAAATGAGTGTATATCGTATATCCTGATTATCGATTAAGAATTAAGAGATGTACTTAAATATGCCTAGCACATAATTGCGCTCTCAAAAGTCAATTAGGTTCCACAAAGCTGCCACGCTCTCACTAAGCCCTTACATTATCTCCGTTGAGCATGCAATATCTGTCCAGAGTCGCAAAGCGCGAGAAGTTGCAGAGTTAAGTGTTTCCGTCCCTCTTCCTCTCCTCTCTGTGCTTGTCTATGCCTGTCAGGCAAATCTGCTTTAAATTTTTAATCACTTGAAACGTTTGTGTTATCGCAAGAGCCAAGTTGCAGGCACAGAACTGACTAACTCTGACTCTGACTCTGACTCTGCCCCTGCATGCCACGTTACGTATACGTAAAATTATTATTTGCACGTTACGTTGAGTGGAAATGTATTGTGCAGCTAGCTAGCTTTGCACTTTTGTACTGCAGGCCTTTCATGTGCACACAAATTAGGCACTCACTGGAGAAAGAATATTTACTCCATTACATACACTAATCGCCCTCAGCACGACTTCCCATGTGGCCCATGTGCGTGTGGCCAGATCTGAAATGGTTGAGTTGTGAAGCCTTAATGCATATTCATGTTATACATATGGGCTTAATATAAACATTGCACTTTGCATGCTCAAGTTGTGCAAATTATTGGGTTAGGTCAGTGGCAAATAATTAATATGGAGTGTGTGATTGGATGTATTCATAAATTGGGACTTAACATCTTCAAATAGAGAGAGAGAAAAGAAAGACACCATGAGGGAGTCTCTTCAAGGCCTTCCAAAAGTCGCCTTAAGTAGTTCGTGCATGGCAGACATTTAGTAAAAATTGATTACAAATGTAGCTGCTGGCTCATGAATATGCAACAAGTGCCACAACAATGAGGCCCAATGGCTTTCTGAGTCACTCAAGCAATAATAAATCAAATAGGTAAGACTGCTTCATTGGTCTTTGGAGCATTTTGCCATGAAGGGCAACGCATCGCACTGGTCAGGGTCAAAAGGGGCAGCTGAAACCAGTTTTCATTTACCAGAACCAAGTTCCGAGTTCAGCAAGGGCAACAATTAAAATCAAATTAACGATTAACACACACACACGCACACGCAGGCAGCTGATTAAATATAATAGAGATGTCAAGTCAGCTTGTGTCTGAGCTTAGACAGTTGAACAAACCCATTGTGATAAGCTTATCAGTTCCAGTCGACGCATAGCATCGAAATACACTGTTTAAGTTCATTGATTGTGCAACAAGTTGTAAAATACTATCAATTAGCAATGAGCAATAAAACAATCAGCAGACACCACAGTGCACAGTCGCAATTCCGGGCTGTGTAATGATTTAATGTAATAAACAATTAATATTCGTTAACAATTTTATTAGAAAGAACCAGTCCCAGCTTGATTACTGTTTTGCTTCAAGTCAACTCGGAGACGCCCCAGCGGAATCGTTCACTTAATAGGCACATGTACTCGAACGGGTACGAGTATGTGCCGTACCAAATCGTATTATTCAATACTTAACAAACCAGAACGTGACGATGACGTCGTCATGGCACCCATACAGTAGCACAACAAGTACTGTGTATACTCGCCGGCCTTTTCAGGTTTTCGCCTGGTACTGTCATGAGGAAGTGTCTCTCTCTACTACTCTACTTCTCTACTTTCCGCTCCTCTCAACACTCACGACTCACGACGACCGGCCAGCTGGCTAGATGGAGTCCAGCTGATTTCCCATCGCTTGGGCCGACCACGATCATGTGCCTTTCACCGACTCGCCTTCTTGACGTCAGACCCAGAGGCAGACAGAGCAAACTAAACCAAGTCAAACTGGTCAATGTTAATTGATCTGTGTATCTCAATCATTGTAATCGTAATTGTCAAGCATTCGAGTACTGTAAGCGGAAGGAAGCACAATTTACTGTGGGAAACGCATAGAAATCCCTTGGAGTGACTGTTTGTACTATACTGTAAAGTAATATATAAGCCAAGAAATTTAAAGTAATTAATATAAATGACAGCTTAATTAAGATCTATATTCTTTAGCAATACTTATTGTACCATTAACATTACTTTGAACTGGCAAAGTTCGAGGTACTTACTTGATATGAATTGAAATTTAATTAGCATTTAGCATTTGGAATTTTGAACTACATAAAACAGACTCGAAGCACTTGTTGGAAATAAAAGGTCTCTGGGTACCGCTAGAAACGATTGCATGATAAGCGGCCATAACTTTTGGAGGTACGGTTTTTTTGTAGACCATCATAAAGATCTATAAGATTGATACATTTTGATTCACTTCACGTTTTTAGGCAGTTACTGTCGATTTATATCTACAGATTTGACTATTACTTGGAAACTCAAGTGCAAATCGCATAGAAGATTTCATCTCTCTCCAATTTTTCTCTTCAAGTTCTCTACGTAACAAATATCCATCTATTTGAACGGTTAATAGCGAATGCCATGAGACTGGGCACTTACTGAATGTAGGCAGACTCGTTATAATGGTGATGATGATGACAGCTCATTACCGGGAAGGTGGGGCTCTAGATCTATGGAAATGTATGCCATGCCATTGCTTATTAGCAGTTAACGGTTAAACAAATCATTTGCCACAGTAATAACAATTACAATTACAATTACAGTTACACTGGCAGTAACAATACCAATTAAATTACACGCTTGACTAATGCGGGAATTAGGTTAAATGCAAATTCCAGCCATATTTTTAGGCAGCAAACAAATCGAACGCAAATGAACATAAGGAACAAACAGTGTGGGATGAATGAATCACTTTCTCAGGGAGACACCCACTAAGTGGTGTTCCAGCACTCAACCACCTGCCTGACTGACTGACTGGCTGACTCCATGTGTGAATGTGTGCAAAGGGAGAAGTGTAAATTATGTTAATTTGAAAGCGTTTTATGGCATAATTGCGTCGCAGCGACGACTCATTAAATAACAGTTAAGTCAACACGCAGTGTGCTTCAAATGAAAGTAAAAATTGTTCGAGTGGAGAAAAGAATCGAACGGCAACCAATCGAACTGATCACATATCGACACAAATGATTGACTTAACGGCAGGAGAAAGCGTACTGTCAACTGGCACATCAATTAAATTTCTCAAAGAGGCACAGGCGAAGCATTTTAATTTAAATTTGCCCACGCCAAATGTAAATCAATTTTATTTCTAGCCCACAACCCAGCAACATCTTTCAATTCTATTACAACATCATCTACATTTCAGTTGCGCCTTAAAATGTAATTAGATATCACAACATTGTGTATTGAGCTTGAAGTGTGCTCTACTGAGAATTGTCAATTGTCTAAGCAATGGCTCAGAGTCCAATCCTAAGATCACACGTAATCGTGAACAATATTGTTGACTGCACGTGTTACATTTGTCTTGCTCTTGCCGTATGTGACTTTAATGCAATTGCATACCCTAAGTGTATTAAAGTGCATAGGAAAAAAGCGTAATTATTTTAAGTAGATTTCTATAAAGTACATTATAGATTTGTAATTGTTGCATAATAAAAAGTGAACTAGAGGCTGTATGGCAACCAAATAGAAATATGTATGTATATGCAGGGTATTTTTAGCCGCACCTTACTGTTCAACCAATATTTGTGCTGTAAACGTTTCATTCAAGACTTTAGCTAAACACGTAAACTAGAATAATTATTTGTTCATATACAACGACAAAATTGTATTCCATTCATGTAAATACGTTTTGAAGTTCGTTGTATTTGATGAACACTGGAAATAACCTGATTGTGGAATTTAGTATTTTAAATAACAATATAGTCAATTCACTTCCACTTCTATTTATTTTAAAATGAATTCAAAAATGAGAACCAGAATAAGTATTTGCCAAGTGACTACTAAAGATATAATCGAACAGTATGAATAAGATCAGATATCATAAATTACTTGTATTTGCAATAAGTTGTCAACTGTCCCAATCGATTTTTATGCTTCTTTGTAGTTTGTAGTAGGTGACAAGGGGGGAAAACGACTATAAAAGCTAATAAAACAAAACTCAAATCAAACCGAACACTTTCCGCACCCTGAAACAACAACAAGAACAAAGCAAATAAAAAAGAATAAATAAAAAGCACACACAAGCAAACACTCGCACGCACACACTGATGAGTGCACATGCATGGCATATGGAACAGTTGGAAAAGTCATTTAACAATGAACTTTAGATGAGAACAACGAATGAAAATGTGAAACCGTTAAAAGTTCAAACGCCTTCAGCGTCGAGTTAACAACCCAGTCAAGTCTATAACGCGTCTCTCACAATGAACATCCTCCACTCGACCCCCAATTTTCCCCACTGTGATTCACTTCAATGTGTATATAAGCGATATGCGAGAGATATTCGCGACAGTCAGACAAATTAGCAACGCATGTCGAGCAATTCATCAACACGGCAAATTACAGAAATACACAAATGTTTGAGTATCTCCAGAAGTGCGTGTGCCCAAGACCGTGACCATGACGCTGACGATGGGGATAGGGCAAGAATGGGACTTGAGCTTGAGAGTCTGAACTCTGCAAACTCAGCACGTTATGTATTTAATTTTCGGCAGCTTTGTCTATTGACTCAAACAACATACTAGACAACATCTCCCAGCGCGTTCAGTGACTTGGCTCAAACCAGTTGGCATTGCCTTCGCACAGCTACTGTGAAGTTTTCTCTGGTTTCAATCGGTAAATATCATATGCACACAGTCGTGTTCGAGTACGCACACAAGTATCTGAATATCTGATGAAGCGCTATCAGTTGCCACTCGAGGTTTTAATTAATTTAATCGCCCAAGCAAGACATTATTTTCAATACTCTTTCGCCTGCCAGCGATCTTATATTTATATGTTCGAAATCGAGTTAAAAATAAATAAATAAATAAATACAAATTTATTTTATTAGTATCGTATCTTATTTGATTGGGTTAGAGTATTCAACTGGCGAGTAAAAATAATCGTTTCTTGTTCTGGAATTTTGTAACCAATTTAATTGTTTGGTGCTTGTTTTTTAGAGACGCCTGCAATTACTTTGATATAAATTACTTGGGTTTTCCACAACAAAGAAACATAATAATAACGACACTGATGTGTAAATAAGAAAGATTTATCTACATTAATGTTTATATTTAAATGAGAAAAACAATCATGATTAATTTAATATTTGATTGTTGAGATTGCTAATGCTTAGCTTAGTTATAACATAACTAAGCAAAGTCTAGCAGGAATCACATCCGCACATATTTACACTATCCTCACACAACATATACACACATTGAACTTTGATAACAGCAAAGTAAATATTGTCCAGGTGGAAGGTTGACATTGGGAATTGAAGAGCAATACAAGTACAAAAGCAATTCGCCAATGAACTCAATCATTGGAATGGACCAGCTGTGTAATTCAAAGTACTTTCATAAGCAAAATCAAAAGTGTATTAAATGTTTATATTTAAACAACTTTATCAGGCTGTGTTTCCGGTTTAAATAATAGTTTTTAGTATAATACTATAGTTTTAATTAACTAGAGCATA
This sequence comes from Drosophila pruinosa, assembly GCA_018150935.1. Taxonomy (NCBI): domain Eukaryota; kingdom Metazoa; phylum Arthropoda; class Insecta; order Diptera; family Drosophilidae; genus Drosophila; species Drosophila pruinosa. The sequence goes on from JAECWR010000199.1 coordinate 44,458,907, forward strand.
TATTAGCTCACAATTCATTTGTAATAAATAGCAAGAATTTAAGAGTATTAAAAAAGTATTTCAGAAAATGTTAAAAGTTATTATTTATATAAAGTCGTATTAATATAAAGCCAATTATCTTTGACTTGACAAAGTTTGTATGGCAAGTGGAAATTTTGAAATCTATTAAGCGAATTTTAAAGAAGATTGTGGCTTTTTTGAAAATGACTCACAATCCAAACCAACTTTGCAGTGAATTCAAAAGAATTAAACAGATTGCGTCACATATCCTGATTTTGTATTGTAGCAAAGCCACCACCAATGGACTCTCAGTAGGCTGTGGGCTCCTGGCGCTGCAGGAGACGCATTTGCATATACAGCAAACCAACAACTACAACTACAGCTATAATAACAACCAGCAGACTGTGAGTCATTGTCGCTGCCAGACCCCGATGGCAATCCGACGAACTCCGCGACGTTGCGTTGCGTTAATTAAAGCGACAAAAACATAAACGAGGACAAGAGTTCCAGTGGGGAACATGGGGAACTGTACAGAGGAGACCTCCCCAAACCCAAAGCCATCATGCACTTCGGCACTCGCTCCCTTTTTTCTTAGAAATTGTTATTTTCTTACACTTTTCTCATTGTTTTTCCAAGGCAGCTGCGTGTTGAAGTGGAAAATGATCAGCGCGTACGTAGGCGCGTCTCTATAAGTAGTGCAAATGGAATAGGAGAAAATGGAATGGAATCGGAAGATTTTGCTGCTCCATCAGGAAGCTTTCAGTGCCGCCAACGGTCCCGTCACGTCGGGCTTAAGAAAATATTTATTTTATTTGCTCTTTGCCCGTCAGCGTTATAATTAAATGCGCGCCAAGGAGGTTAATTAGTATTGATTGTGAGAACAAATTTATTGTGGACATTGTAGACACTCCCACAACTGTTTAAATAACCTCATCCCAGGCGTTTGTAAACCAGAAAATCTTTAAGTGGCTGGCAAATGGTTGCATCCTCTCGTTAGACGGTTAGGTTCCCACGGATGCAGCACTTGGACCACGATACACTTATGTACAAACAATTTACGGCAATTGCTAAAAATAACACAGCACTCAATTCAATTGTTGTAACTTATGTTTTATATCCAAAACGAAAATATTCAAAGAAAACCAATTGAAGGTGCCATCTGAAAGGGAAAGCCAACGAAAGGGTAAATCTGAATTCGTTTATTTATATACACACATGCCGCTAGATGCTCCCCAAATAATAATTTACGCAATTGAGTTGCATGTGAAATACAATTGTTCCATTCGAATAACATATACGTGTATGGCCTCTTCCAACCGTGTTACGATGACCGAGAATATTATGGTTCAGTTGTAATGCAAAACCATCAACTAATCACAATAAATAATTGTAGTTTGAATAGTGTCAGTTGATAATTTGAGTGCGAATATAAACAAGTACATGGATCGATTACTCGCTTAATTTACATCAACTTATCGCAATTTATGACAGTTGCCCTCCACTTGACAGCTAGTTGTGGCTACCCCTTTATCGATTATGGTCTATGAATGTGTACTGTAAAAGTGAAAGTCTCATCAAAAGATAATGATACTACCACAATGAGCCAAATGCATTTAGCGGTAACTAGACAGCTAGTTGGCTAAATATTTGATTAGAATTTAGTGAGAATTGCGTTGAATACACAAGTAAATTAAAATATTATATGTACATATTTTAAAAACTATTTTGAATACTTGCACAATAAATGTGGCAAAGCTTCCTTATAAATGAGCACATGATCAGCTACGCACTCGCATCATGTATAGAAATGGCAGTAAATAAGTGATTGACAAACAAAGATTGTTGCTACAATAGATAGCAATATAATATGTATATATAGCCAGAGATTGCCGATATAAAAGTGAGAGACAAGGAAGTATTTATAAGAGCCGTCTGTGTCTTTGAGATATTTCCCTACGTCACAGACCGAGTGCATAAAGCAGATAGCTAAGATAAATGTAAAGGCCGACAGGCCTTGCAAATTACATACACAATCACAACCCCAAGTACGAGTTTATATATATATAGTATATTAATTATAAAGAGTAGCAACCTGACCAAAAGCGAATGTTGATTTGAATAGACGATTAGAGTCGAGTTCGAAACATTTTCCGCAATAGTGAAACTAACAAAATACTTTAGTAAATGATTGTAAAAATAAATATGGAATTAATTATGCTGCTAGTTATTCAATTAGGAAATCAAAAAGGCATAAATGTTTGTATGTGACTAAATATGCATTGATTTCAATATTAAAAGAATATCGACCACAAAAAAAAAAAACAAATAAAAACTCGTTAGACAGATTTAACTCGATTGCGAGTTTTTCAATTAGTTGGCTATCCAATTAAGGTCTTGTAAACATAAATATGAAAGCTTATGTTACTAATGTAGGCTAAAACTCCACCAGCTTTGCACATCCTTTCTGGAGTACGCTTTTTATGTCAAGTAATCAGAGTTAGAGGGAATGCAAGAGTATGAAATATGGAGGCACCTAAGTCATCTTTATCGGTAATTGCAGCATCTAATACAGACAATGGATTTTATCAGCATACATTTTAAAAATGGTATCATAGTGTTGTAGGGTCTAAATCCGGCAGCTATGCTGTTGACGTCGATCACGAATATCTGTTGTCGGAGATACTTCCTTCTATATTATAGAGGGTTTACAAATGTGTGTATTGTACACTAATGAAAACAAAGCATCTCACTAATTGGATACTGAATGCGATTTACGGGAATGTGGTAGGAGCAAAGCGAGGTAGGTAGGAAGGTAGAAATCACGGGACAGGGAGGTTTCTGTCTATGATTAAATACCTCGTCATTCTATGAAAATCAATATTGTTTAACAATCTCAGCACGCAATTGAACAACAAAAGCAACGTTGGCAGCAGCAGCAGTTGGTTGCCATGACTATCTCACAATATTGGGGCTTAGTTGGCAATAAACGGTTGAGAGGGGGAGCTGGTCATGTTGGTTATGGGATTACAGATGGAGTGGACTGTCCATTAATTACCAAGTGCTAAACATTTTGACGCGCATTTCTTGCTTCCACTCGTCTAATAATGTCTGTATTAATGTTAATGTCTATGTACTTAAATTAGCAAATGTCTTATGTCTCTCTCTCTCTCTCTCTCTCTCTCTTTCTCTCACTGTCTTTCTCTCTCTCTATCTCTCTCTGTGAATGTTGCTTTTGTTAAGTGTGGCACGTTTTTGCAGCACATGACCACAAATCAAATGAAGAACAGACAAAGAGGTGTCGATCAAGCAATGTGTAAAAAATCTATGCTATTAATCAGTCAAGTGTTAATTGATATGGTTAACTACTGTGTATTGTATGATTATAAATTGCTATTTAGCCATTTTTTCAAAATATTCATTCAAGATCTTCATTAGCTTCAAATTTAATGTACCTTTTGTTTTAAACCAATAAAATTAACTTCAATTAGTTAGCAAAATATAAATACATTCAATGTCAACTTAATTAAAATGTTTTGCCAAGTGTCTTAATTCATTTTCCCTTAAGGCAAAACGGATGTCATTTCTATCTTGATTTAAGCGTATATTAATTGTGTTTGATATTTAAATGAATTTAATGTAATTCTAGGAATACAACTAAATGAGTAATTAGTTTTATATTCATTGTGCTTGTTCATTAGGCTAATTAAACACCCACCTGTGTGTTTCCTTTACTCTAATTAAGTATTTATATTTTATAATACTAATCCCAGTTACAGTTACTAACGAATATACAAGTAGGTGTCTAATTTGGCAATTTCAATTTCAAATCATTGCTTGCACACCAAATAGCCTAAAATTACAGCAATTAGATGATTGGGTCAAATTTCAGACTAAAAGGTCCCACAAGTCAAGGCTGCGTATACGTAATAATATAATTGCATATGCATTGCATTCGTAAATCAACAATTTGCACAGTTTATTGATTTGAAATTTACTGTCAATTTTCCATATTGCTATTAATTATTGAATTATTTTAAATTAAATTTATTCTCTTGCAGCTTGGCGCAGTTGGAGGAAATCGCAAATTGTGGTAAGTGTAATAGATGACTTTTATGGCTTTTGTTGAAAAAATTGTGGTAAAACAGTGTTAGATCATATATCATAATAAAATTGTCAGAAGTTGTCAGAGCTATTAAAAATGGTAATTTAATGGAAAGTGCTATATGTACAATTAAGGCCAATGCGAATGATAAATGATGCTTAGTCGGTATGATTAAATTTAGTTTAAATCATTAGAGACACATAATTATACCCGCCTACCCAAAGGGTAGAAGGGTATTATGGCTTTGTGCCGACCGAAAATGTATGTAACAGGCAGAAGGAAGCATCTCCGACCCCATAAAGTATATATATTCTTGATCAGCGTCAACAGCCGAGACGATATAGCCATGTCCGTCTGTCCGTATGAACACCTAGATCTCAGAGACTATAAGAGATAGAGCAACAAATTTTTCGCGACAGTATGTCTTATTGTTGCACGCAGATCAAGTTTGTTTTTGATTTTGTCCACGCCCCCTCCCGCCCCCGTAAATCGAATAAAACCGAATTGCAAGCGTCGTTTTAAACCTAGAACGTTCAATTTTGGTACGCACAATACTAATCATCATCTTAATGATCTCTGCGAATTTGGTTACAATCGAATAAAAAACACAGAAGTTATTAAGATATTACTTTTATAAGGCGTTACCACGTGCAGATGCCCCTAGTTAGTTGCTATGACACTCCGTGACATAGTTAATTGCTATGACACTCCGTGACATAATAATTGTGTTCACGGTCGAGCACACTCGACAGTAGCTTTCATACTTGTTTAGTATATTTTTTTTTAGTATTTTTTCAGTATATTTTGAAAAACATAATAAATATAACCAGCTAAAGTGCCGCCAAGCTAATAATTTCGAACAAAGAAAATTTTGGTATATTATTTTGGTATAATTTTAGTATATTTTTTTGTAGTATTTTTTCAGTATATTTTTGAGAAGTATAATATTTTGATGGTAAAATTGGGCGGCGGGTATCTCACGGTCGAGCACACTCGACAGTAGCTTTCATACTTGTTTTTCTATCATAATTGGGCTAAACAAAATATATAGCTAATATAAATTATACTCTTTACCACCCTCAGAATAGAATAACTAGGGCAAATCGAGTCGAGCAAATTCCTTCATATAAATCCTCTGCTGAAATTTAAATAAATATCTAGACATATCTGCCAGTCGAAATACCTGGCCTGGCGTCATTATAAAATTGAACGCTTATTTAAGAAAGCCATTATAAGAAAGTTAATCTAACACACTATTATAAATATATAATACTTCTAACCACACACCTACCATAGAGCACCTATCAATCTGCCAATTCCATTGACTGAAGCACATTCTTTTAGTCAGAGTCAGAGTTTCCAAATCAAATAACTTTTTTAGCAGCCAATACTCGTTTGACATCAACCACCTAATGGACCTTGATTTAGGGAGAAGAGTGAGGTAGCTCAACAAGAGTGGGGGATAGCACCTAAAGGGATGGAGGCATAAAGATGTCTCAGCGCGTGGCACAACACGTGTGCTGTATTTTGTGTCACTTTTGGGTTGTGTGGGGCTTCGATATTCATGAAGATACCAGGAAATACCCTCAGCAAATAAATAATAAATTAAAAGTAAATACGAAATGTACATGACAAAGCTACAAATGATTGCTGAGCTTGGAATTGAATTGTAATTGCTATAAAAAGAAATCGATAAAAAGTTTAATCAAATGATTCTTAAATAGTTCAAAAATAGAAGTATCTCAGTCGGTAACTGACAGGCTGTCAAATATAATATATATCATTGAATTTAGAGTGTGTTTGCTAATAATGTGTTCTCAATTAGCTGCCACTCAATGCATTGTTTAACAATTTATAACTACAATTATTGCAAATTTCAATCATAACTCTGTACTAGCTTGCGATTACACAACTTTACTGCAACAAAACAAATATTAAACACACTCATTTCGACACAGCAAAGCACAACAATAGAAAAAATCAGATGCAACACACAAAGAGACTGAAACAGACTCAGATAAATAAAGAGAGAGAGAGAAACAGAGTCATCATTGTTTGGCCCACATTAACTGTGTTACAACTGGCCTGGCCGAAGATACATTGGAACTGAGACAGAGTCCGATTCCGAGTCCGAGTTGAAGGCAGAGCTGGTGGGTCAGTAACCTTAACCCAATCTTAAATGGAAAACGAAACTGAAATGGAATCTATGCTCTTCTGCTTCGGTTTGTAAGCAAATTGAGGTCAGCTCTTTATTATCTACTTTTTACAATGCACATAAAAAATGATGATACAAAATGGCAAAGCTTTAGCTATTATTAGACCCCGTACTTTTAGCATGCACAATATCTAATAAGTTCGTCGACAGTCAGAACAAAAAACCAATTAATCTGCAAGATATGACATTGTTGTAAAAAACTAATAAAAAGCTAAAGTCGAGTATGCACTTAACTGATAAGTGCTTTTTATTATAAAAATTGCAAATTCCAAATATGGTGACAATACTAGTGTACACAGATCAAACTAGAGTTGGCTTTTTTATTGTACACAGAGTAACTAACTTGATTGCAGGCTAGCTATTCTGCCTACATTTCCTTACAATAAAGTAGCCCAATGTAGGCAGCCGTTTGACTTTGACAAAGCATACAGGCTGTACAACAACTACAGCTACAATAGGTAACAGGGCGAGTTTGAGTAGCTCGGGGAAAATTGTTTGCCCCTGTTGATATTCGAAAATCAATAGCTGACAACGCTCCTACGCATTACTAAGAGCTTGTCAAAAGGGAGGAAGCCTTATGGCATGTGCAATGCTCCCAAATGTCAAGACTCAAGACACACATTGACAAAGTCCCATTTCCATTCCCAGAGACATTTGCTGTTACCAGTGTACGTCTAAGTACTCGGTTCGTTAAGCACAGTGGAATTGACATGCCCAAAATGTTGCAATTCGTTTGGCTTGTATCTTCAATTATAGTTCAATATATGAAGGTAAGTTGCCAAAGGATTTAAAGTAACAATATTTCATACATTCTTCCATTAAATAAGAACTGCTCAAATTTAATTATAGGTGAGTTACTTTTCAACTGCATATTCTAAAGTTTTATGTAACTCTTAAGCGTTAAGAAGCAAATCCGCTTCTCTAAAAGACATATCTCATTCTGGCAGATCAGAATCAAATTATTAGCAAGTATTCCATTCTTGATATACTCATACTGCAGATGACAATCTGGGAGCTGTCAACTGTCCCGTTTATGACACGTTTGAAAGTTTTTCACCTGCAACTGCAATCGTGTAAACACCTTTCAAAACGACCTGCCTTCAGGTAACAGAATAATTGGCAGCAACGCAACTGTCAGTGCTGTTTATATACCCATCTCTTTGCCGTACATCGACCTGATCTATAAAGACATATTCGTCAGACTGCTGCTAAGTTTGAATGACATTTTGCCGTCAGGTGTCAGGGTGAAGTCTGCACATGGCGACTTTTTAAGCCAGAAGCCAAATCGAATCTAAAAACTGAAAGCTAAACGGACAACGCTAGCCCCCTCCCCCACCGCAGCCCCCTTTACACGTAAACAATTACAAGAAGCAAATAGCGGAAATCACGTTTTTAACAATGCCGACGTTCGAGTGGCCAATAAAGGTGGCTCTGGAATAGGCCTGGCCACAGTTGTGCATGAGGTGGGATAGGAGGGGAAGGAAAGGGGTTTATGTATGCTTGGTGAACAAACGCAACGAACCGAACCGAACTGAGCCAGTGGCGAACCAAGCAACGTGCCTGCTTCCGACTGACAACGGGCTGTGCTTGTGGGTGGGAAACATTCACAGAAGGTGTTTGAAGATTTATGACGTCGTTTCAGCGCCGACTTACACATGTAGTACCATTTACCATTTACGCCAACCCAACCCCACTGTTGTTCCTGCTCTGCAACTGCAAGCTAAGTGCAAACTGTGGACGAGAGTGCTGGACTACGAGATACCGTGTGCTCATGCAAATTTGAAAAGTAACCATATCTGTGTATTGAATGCAGAAGTCTACGTAGCAAGGGTCTACATCTTATAGACAGTCGATGAGGTGGAAATATATACATAAATTTAGAGAATATATATATATCAATACTTATGTGGCCGCCTCATTAAATATATTTACCCAAAACCATAATTCCCTTTTTCACTACCAACACATGGCATTTAGACCTAGTGTCCTACACTCAGTGAGAACTTAAAAGTTTCTTGCCGAAATACCCTCCCAGGATTGCTCGGATTACAGGGTAACTGATATACAACTCGCAACAAACATGAGTCAAATGTTTGTTGCAGTTGTTTTTATAGCGTCTGTTGTCGCCGATGCCAAACGTGACTATTGTGAATATGATTTTCATTTAGTTTGCCGTTGACTTTGTCATGTGGCCAGCGTGTTAATATTTCCATATTCGTTTGTATTTTAATAGATTTGTCTGCCACTGGAAAAACTCATGGCAATAATAAATTTTATGATTATAATCAATTTTTGTCTTTATTGTTTTACATTTTCAGTTCTTCAGAAGTTTTCTCCAAACTTTGTCTTTTTATGTTGATGCGACGCATTTATAAAGTAACAACAAGGCAAGACAACAAAGACATGTCCAGTGAGGTCAAACACGTACTATAAATATTTGTGTACCGCATTACGACAAGTAGTTTTCAGTTTATTTGTTGGTTCCAGTCCAATTTTAAGCGTCGCAATTCAAGTGCATTTGACTTAGTGGTGGGTGTGGCCCCAGATACCGCTAGTTTATTAGCCAAACTGTCTATGCAAGTGTTTTTTTATGCCGCAGACAACAAAGGTGCCTAATAACATGGCTAAGATGGCTTTTGACGCTGAGTCACATTGTGAACTAACTCTTGCACGCTATAAGCCATTTGAAGTATGTCATCATGAAGTTCATTTATATTTTAACTGAGTTTGCTATTTTGTTGTATGAAACAATTATTTGAAAGCTACTTTTTAAGAAGGATTGTCAAGGTACAAACTATTATAGCTCCTATAGCGGAGATATAAATAATCACAGTCGGCGAATGTTTTTCTATTTAAATGTGAAATGTGTCAAGCAATACATCAGAAAAAATTCAGAACTTCAAGTACCTAAAGTCCAGAAATATTCGAAAAATAAAATGAAAAATGTCTTATATATAATATTTGTGCAGCCTCTTGTAATATTATAGCAAACTTCAATAGTCATTATTGTGCACTTAGTCAAGGAAACTACACTGACTGCAGCATTTAGTGTCCTTGAAAGGCATCCTGAGGTATAAATGTGATGTCCTTGTATTTGGCAGTAAGAATGCTGCATGGCAAGTACTACAATTGAAATTCCCCATTCGATAAAAACATTTGGTGTGCCATTTGCAGCAGCTACTTAAACAATGGCAATGATGACATAGAAATGGACTGCATAGGGGTGAAAGGGAAAGGATCTTGATGAATGGCAGCAATGAGAATTTGCAGTAAAGTGACATTAAAATGCATTTGCCAAATAAAAAGCAGCAGTCGTCAAATTGGCAAAGAGCCAAACAATTGTTGGGTCCCACTTTCATAGCACCAGCCCCTCAGTTGGCAATTGGACAATTGGAGCTCTAACGAAAGTAAAAGTATGCAGAGGGGAACATTTTTAATCGCCATAACACAGTTTGAATCTTTTGCAGCAGTTGTCAGTCATTAGAAACTCACTTTACGCCTCCGCCACCATCCAATCTCCATTCGTAACAAGAGACTCACTTCCATAAATGGATGGAGCCAGCTGCTTTATTTTGATTTCACTTCGATTCGGTAGTAAATGGAGAATTGTTTGGCGAATTCAAATTGCTAATCGTTGAATTGAGAGCCCTCATTTGCTTTGAACTCTTAGGTTTCTCCGCACTTCATAGCATGTCTATAATTTGTAAAATGATTTATGATCATCCCGTAATCAAAGTCGAGAACTAGCGAGTGTTTTGGGTTGTGGAGTCTGCGGTTGAAATTTCACAGTTGCGGAAAACTTAAGAGGAAGTTTCAACAACTTGAATTAAACTTTTCATTTGGTCTTTCGCTCAAACGAAGCGTTTTTCAATTTCTGTCAAAATAAAAACAAACAACAGAAGAGCTTTCTTCCAACCATATTTCCTGTATGCATTATTTAAAAGAACTTTACTGCTGGCTGCAGTTTATTTTTTGTTTTCACATCCCATGTAGGTCACGGAAATTGTTATGTAGAGACACAGTCACAAGTGGAGGTCTAGCAAGAAAAGGGGCGGAAGGAAGTCTGAGAGAGTCTGAGTCTGAAATATTTAAATAAATGAAATTATTCAAAGTTGTGCAGTGCTAAAGACATTATTATGTGTATAAAACAAGTTCCTCCCTTGCCAATCAATGACAACTCCAATCGGAAATGACCTACAAGTTGTATTGTTATGCATTTCAGATATTAATAAGAATTTAAGGAATGCATTAATGTTGTATATGCATATAAGAATTAGACAACTGACAAATTTCATGCTTTGACATTAAATAATTAGCAGCATATTTCACATGATTGTCGAGGCGGGAATTGTCAACAATATCAAAGGCAGATAAAATGCGAGTTATTTCTGCAATTAAGAGACAAAGTCATTAAGATATTTGCTTAAAAGCATATTCCAACAATGTGCTCGTCATGATAGTGGAAACTGAGATTCCAGCCAAGTGCAATCCTAAAGTGTGTCAAAGGAGAAGAAATAAGAGAGATGAACACTGGTCGAAACAGTTGCAGGAACGGAACGAGCGAGAAAGAAATTGGTGGTTGATATTTTTAGCAACATGTGTTGAAGCAATACATATGTATGTGTGCAAGTGTGAGATCCATAGGTCGCATTAGTGTACGTGGGTGTATCTTTGTTTTCTATGCATGCATATGTGTGTGTGTGTGTGTGTATGAGAAAGCATGTGGTGGCGTATGTTTTAAATTGGTTTCGCTTGCACAGATGTTGCAATATGCAAACAAGCGGAATGGCAGTCACCGAACAAGGTGCTAGGCACTCTCTGCAGTTAAAACATAGATAAAGCATAAATACAGCCTGAGGGACAGTGAGAAAGTGATGGAGAAAGAAAGAGAGAGGGGGAGAGCATGAATCATAGCCAAGTAGTCATTCGTTTTGTATTTTATACCCACAGTAAGTCATACAGTTTTTTCTCCTATCAAAAGAAAAACAAAGAAGCAGCTGATGAAATAATTTTTCACATATGCATTATTAATAAAGCAAAAGGAAAACAAAAGTCAATGATATCTTTAAACAACAAAACAATGAAATAAATGAATATTTTCTGCTTGGCTGAGTATTTATTTATATCATGACGTACTGCCATTTGCTAATAATATCTTAAAGAGCAGTCTAAAGTTTTTATCTAAACAATGATACATATGTAACACACTTCTTTGACTTTGTCTTATCAAAGTATAAACCAAATATTGTATGTCTCGATATACTTTGAGATCTGTAATGCATTTATACTTGTTAGAGATGAGCAATGTTAAAACATAAACAACAATTTGGTGTAAGTCTGATCCAATTGTACGAAAAGCCAACTTTAGATTTGGCTTTCTAGCATATGTTAAAGAGATACCCGTAACATTTATAAGAAATTGACAAAAACTAAAATTGAACACCAAACAAATACGAAACTTGCTGCAAAATATACTACTACATTAAAAGTCTATTGAAAACAATTATTATTTAGATTTTAGCCATATAAAATGGTTTCTTGAATAACTTTGATGATTATTATACGACAGCAATCTGTTTGTATACCTCTGGTTATTATTTACACCAACATTTTCGGGGCGTTGTCAATTTGTTAAATAATAAGGCAATAATTGTAAGTATTGCCGTCAAATGGTTTAGCTCTGTATCTTAATTATGTTTATTCAGAGACTATTTGCTGGTAAACTGCGTACATCTATAATAAAAAAAAGTTAGTTCAACTTTCATTACCACATTTTACTAATAAATACATAATTATCAATATAATCGTAGAAAATATAATCGCACAAAATGTTGCAATCGACATGACAGCCTCGAAAGTAAATTTGCTTCGCCAATTTGTGTCAGTTGAATAAATCGACTTTCGTTGGGTTTCTGCATGTTGCAGCTGACAGGGGCAAGTCGAGCAGGCAGCAGGCCTGATGTGTGTGTACTATTAGAGTCAGAATTACAAGTGGTGCGTGGAAGGGAAACGAAGGCAGCAGACAGCAGGCAGCAGCCAGTGGGCGATCAGAAACTAACTCTGCTGACAGTCATTGTGCACAACTGGCAGCACCGCTTGGTGACATTTACAAGTGCCAAGCTCAAACACACACACTCAAGCATGTACAGAAAAGTTTCACCCTCTGCATTTGGCAACACTTTGAGAACGAGCGCAGTTTAGCAAATTGAAATGCGTGTGTTGCAACATAATGGGGCGAGTGGGGCATTGGACAAATGGGGCTTGGAGAGTACCGAGTACCGAGTGGCAACTGAGATTACGATAAGCTTCAATGGCAACCAAATGTCGCAATGCTAATTGAATTGCAATATAATTCAGTTGGAGGTTATTTTGCTCTTCCACAACACTAATTGTTTATGGCCAGTCTTTTGTAATGCAACATCAATTGTTGTTGTTGTCTATCATTCGTAATAAGCACTACAGACAATGGGAATAAAAATAATCGTAATGCCATTTGGCAGACATTTCTTTTGTTGCCACAACAGGTACTCTCTGCATAAATTAAACCCGTAATCAGTGCATATTTCCGTGCTACCTGTTACACATGTATGTTTTTCACTCTCTGACTTTTGTGGTAATTGTATTTTTTTCTAAGTAAAGTTCAGCGAAATGCATTGAAGCCAACGAAGCGCATAAAAACGCATCAAATTCACTCGAATGGCAAATGAAAACTTTTTCAAAACCCCACTTTGGTGGTTGTATAATAACAATAAAAGTTCCGTTGTAGCCAACACTGCAGTTTGAAGCATTGATAACAGTAATTTAAATTGCTGTTTTCTAAGGGCAAGCACCAGAAGTTAGTTGAACATTTTAGAAAAGTTAACATAATGCTAGGACAACATAAATACATATAATTTGTAACGAAAACAGCGAATATAATACATTTCACTTTTAATTAAATTATAATTGAGTTTACAAATTGAAAATAAAATTATAATATATAATATTTTATATTAAATTTAATATTTACATCATTGATTACAATCTAACCTAAGATTGTTCGAGTTATATTATTTATCTCCAATTAAATGTTAATCAATTGAATAAAGTTAATTTAAATGAGACTAAAATTATATTGACATAAACTTTAGCTAAGAGCTAACTTACTCAACGAAGCCAAAGGCAAGTCAATTAAGATGCGGCATGTGAATAAGTTTCCCATACTCAATGCGACACTCATTTCATATTGATTGAGTATCTTGCACACGTTTTGCATTTTAATGCTGAATATTTGTTAATCACATTTTAATTGCCGACAGATGTGTTTGACTCGATAAATACTTGAGCTAAGCATCCTTTATGCATACGAATAAAGATAGAAAGCAATAATTCCTAAAATTTTCGGTATTCTTTTTTTTTATTTTTGTGACGTTCAATCGGTTTGTATACTTCCTCTAACTGCTCAAATGCAAAATGCACATAAATTAAAAATGTATTTTTTTTAAAAGCGATAACCACATCAAACACTCAACATATGTATATAAAAACAGGAAAAAAATGTTTAACAAACATGAAATGCTCACATTTGCACGAGTGCGTATTTCCAAAATATTTATCATTCGTGTCACGTTTTTGCAAATCACGTTTCAATAAATACAAACAAACAAACGAATATTTATCTTATTGTACTTATAAGTATGAATGCGTACATTTGTGTATTTGTATTCACGTTTAGAATTACATATCTGTTTATCTATTTGCGTTTAGTTTGTGCTTGTTTAACGGGCCTGATAGTCTGTTATTGTTTTATTTGAATTTATAGTGTTAACTCAAAATGTTGAGATATTCTATGGCATAAGTAAATAATTATTATTGAAACACAATTACAAATTGTGTCCAATTTTGGATGCCACAGCAGCTTGGGCCTTAGGCTAAAGTAAATAATAAAGTAAATAATAAAGATTGATAACCAAAACAAGAAAGATGGCTATAGTCGACTCTGCTGGACAGTGAGATACCCAAGGCAAATATTTTTATAAATGCGTCAAAGGCCCATAGTAACTAGTGCTTTTACAACTTGGTTTTAAATTTAGAATTTAGTTTTAAATTTAATTAAAAAACAAGTAAGAAAGCTACAGTCGAGTTTGCTCGACTGTGAGATACCCGCCACCCAATTTTACCATCCAAATATTATATTTTCCAAAATATACTGAAAAAATACTTTAAAAAATATACTAAAAAAAATATACTAAAAATACCAAAATAATATATCAACATTTTCTTTGTTCGAAATTATTAGCTTGGTGGTTCTTTAGTTGGTTTATTGAACACCATTATTATGTCGCGGAGTGTCATAGCAACTAACTAGGCAGCACTAGCAGTTGCACGTGGTAACGCCTTATAAAAGTAATATCTTAATAACTTCTGTGTTTTTTATCCGATTGTAACCAAATTCGCAGTGATCATTAAAATGGTGATTAGTATTATGTCTACCAAAATTGAACGTTCTAGGTTTAAAACAACGCTTGCAATTCGGTTTTATTCGATTTATGGGGGCGGGAGGGGGCGTGGCCAAAATCAAAAACCAACTTGATCTGCGTGCAACAATAAGACATACTGTCGCGAAAAATTTGTTGCTCTATCTCTTACAGTACCTGAGATCTAGGTGTTCATACGGACGGACGGACAGACGGACATAGCTATATCGTCTCGTCTGTTGACGCTGATCAAGAATATATATACTTTATGGGGTCGGAGATGCTTCCTTCTGCCTGTTACATACATTTTCGGTCGGCACAAAGCCATAATACCCTTCTACCCTTTGGGTTGGTGGGTATAATTATTGCCACTCTAGCCTTAAAGCTTTCGATTTCAATTTTAAATCAAAATTGATCTGCGCCTAAAAATTGAACATTTTGCCTCTTACATATATTTTCGGTTGGAGCAAAGTTATAATTCCCTTCTACCCAATGGTTAGTGGATATTAATTTTTATAATAAGAATAACTGAAGACTAAAGAAATTAACTAAAAATAAAAACACCTGTGGATTCGTCTTAATGAAACAACACGCAAACAACTGATCAAAAATGCATAAAACCAAAATAAATGAATTCGTTCTGCTTTGCTGGTAATGGGTCAAAAGAATATCAAACAAAGCATTTTGTAGAAAAAATAAGAAGTGCAATAAACACAACGACAATAAAAAATGTATACATAAATTAACAAAATAGTGTAAATTCAGATTGAAGAGCAAATATATGAGAAAATATTTAATTTTACTAATTAAGTTTTTTAATTAAAACATACATAAAACATAAAGCGCAGACGCCTGTTATGTTTATTTTAGGTAACACTTTGTTATACGCCTATAAAAACTATGTGGTCTGTGAGGAGTCTGTTTCAAGATGACACACAATATAAGCACTCATACACAGTTTCGCATGCAACCTAATAGATAGAGCAATAATAAATGATGAAAAATTTGAATACAAAAATCATTTTTCAGTTTTATATTCTTTGCATTCTCTCATACTATTTCTGACTCACTATGCTACACACATGGACTCACAATCAAATACTCGTATTGATACGAGTATGCAAAAATGTTTGCTCCATGCACACTTATGACACTTTTGGCAGCAGCAGAGACAACAACAACAGCAACAGTCAGGGTCATTATCCTAAACAGTCAACATGCGGCGTTGTTGTCTTTTTGGCACAGCTCGGTCGCAAAGAGTCGACAAAGTCCGCTGCTCGCACTGTTGTCCCCATTTAGTCGTAATCCCCTGGCAATGCCACACCATCGATCGCTGCCCTTGTCCTGCCGGTTTGCCACATGCCAAGAGCAAAGCAACAAATACTACAGCAAAATTGAAATAAAATGCAACGACGCATGCAAAATGTGCAGTGGGCAATCGGAAAGGCATTTTGGCAAGACCGAGTCGACCTGCAATGGGCGCTACTATAACACTGAGCTATGAGGGCTTTAAGGACGTTTTCAGTTAATAAAGTTGTCTCATATTTCACATTGATCTGAACAATACAAAATTACCCCTTTAAATTGTATGTCTTCAAAACTAATATGATTTATGCAAGTAGCGCATATTGAGATGAGCCAGCTAAGTAATCCACTCGCACACTGGTGCATTGAGTTATGAGCCCATAAATAGGCGTCTAAATAAAGTTTTGTATTCAATTGGTGTTGGGACACTTGGTGGCGGTGCCGCGGTAAGCAGTCAGCTAAAACTATATGCATATAAATTTATTTTTGCATTACAACCAGAGATATAGAAAAGTATTACAAGTAGGTGTCCAAGTCGTTTGATGTAGAAAGCTAAGAACTGGTTGCTCCTCTTTATCTCTTCAAATTGTGGTTCTGGCTGGTGCTGGTTACTTGCCGAGCAACTTTTCAGTGTCAGCTGCACACCCACGAGTACCAGGTTGCCATCTTCGTGCCGCCTCTTGGCCACCCATTTGCTATGGTTAGCCCTGGAAGCATACTCGTAAATTTAATGAAATATTTAAATGCATTGCATTTCGCTGACACTGCAGGCTGTGCAGTGGCCGCAACTTGCATATGGAGCAGAGACATGGGGCATTGGCAACGGTTGGAGCAGGGACTCAGGCATTGTGCACATTATTAATGGCTACCGCTTTGCCAATGGCATTGGCCTTCAGATGGCGTTTAAATTTAACGAAATGACCAAAATGAAGGCTACAAAGAAAATCCGCAAACAAACTTTAAGTGTTTGCGTCCGATTTAGTAATTATAATTATAATAGATAAAGTGTAAAGCTATTCATGACTATGCAATGCTCTGCAATCTAATCCACATTTTGTTCAATACTCATAGTCTATTTATACTCACATTCTTTCAAGTGCCATTCTAAATTAACAACAGATATTATTGTTAATTCGTGCATTTATTAGTCAAGAAATGTATAGCAATAAATTTAAAATATGACTGCGAATTGACTATATGTCATATCAATACCCGATTTTCGCTTACAATTTTTCCTCTCTAGCTTTAAAGTATATTATCAAACAGCAATCAAATATTCATAAAACAATCCGATGAATATGATGACATTCCTTTTTTTTGCCGGTTTCTTTTTGAATTTCAATAGCTGGAGTATACCTTTCGTATACTTATCGACAGTCATAAAGAAATCAACTCTCTCTAGATAAGTTTATCAGCTATGTTTGCTATTTTAGCTAATGTCTATTCATAAATGTGAGACTGGATTCAAGAGTGTTTCCAATATGGCCGCTTATCGACAGTTAAGCGACCGGCCCCACACTCTGACTACCACTAAATGGTCATTAATTTCAATTGGTTTTGAATGGATTTCAAATATATTCAAACACTTATACCTGATTGTTTGCTTGTTATCATTTCAGTGTGCAAAAGACTTTGGTAACCGTCGGACAGGAAGCAACAAATGTTGCATCGACTATAGAGAGATACGATTATAAATTATACATCCGATTGTTGTTTGCGGAAACCAGTTAGAAAATATTCAGCCGGGTAATGTACTGTGAGGAGATGCTGTTGTTGGCCAGTTTGGTGCTCCTGTTGGGTGGTCAACCACATCTGACCTCCACAACAACGACGACCACCCTGGTGGCGGCCATGACTATTGCAAATCAGGATCTGGAGCGATACTTTCGGCCACCGAACGCATCTATGCCATATAGCAGCCATGTGGAAGATCGCCCAAATTATGATGTATACAACTTTGCCTTCCTCAACTGGTCCTATGTGGACACTGAGAATACAATATGCGAAAATGAATTCTCGGAGGAGAAGGCCCGGTATGGAGAGGGCAAGGTACTTAATGTGACGGGTCGTCTGATTCATATTAGCACCGCAGATGATGATAGTGATGATTTTGCCTGTACGCCCTATATACGCGGCACTCGAGGCACGCCCTTGCCGGAAAAGGGTGTGCCATGGATAGCACTAGTTCGACGTGGCCGCTGCACGTTTGAGGATAAGGTTAAGCATGTGCATCACTACAACGCTATCGGTGTAATCGTCTACAATGACAAACAGGTCATGCAGCTGGAGAAGATGCAGATCAAGAACAAGAATCGTAAGAGCAATAATTGCAACACAATAATTGAATTGCAACTCACCTATGTGTAATCGTCTTCCAGGGATTATTGCTGCCGTCATAACCTATCAATCAATTGGTCTCGATTTGGCAAGCACTGTCGACAAGGGATACAATGTAACCATTTCTATCATCGAGGGACGTCGAGGCGCGCGACCTGTTACTAACTTAAACAAGTAAGTTAGCAATGAAATATTATTATTGTTCTAGTCGACTAGGAGTATTCTAATTGATTACAAACCTTCACACCTTTTTGGGCATATTAAATACATCTTATGTGTTTTTTATATGATTCATAGAGGCTATTTAAAAACGTAGTACTTATCCAACTATACATGGGATACAAAATTACAATATAAAATTAGGAATAATCTTACATTGCTATCCATACGGACAGACAGTCAGAGCTTAAGTAAATCGTTTTAGTTTTTTATGTTAGGTAAGAGAGAGAGAAGCCTCTTTTTGATTATCACAGAATATAATATGGAGGAACAGCTTCAGTCAAATTTTGATTGTTTGACGCAATGAAATTTACCAAAATACAAAATTTAACTTCATACCATGCATTTTATTGGTATTATTATTGGATTATACCTGTTCAAACATGAACAATAGTTTTAGTAATATACATATATTGTAAAACATAGAAAGGCTTACTTGTGAATAAGTCCTTAGAACACAAATATATAATTAACCTATGATATATGCAATATATTATTGATCACTGATCACTGCCGATAAGTAAATATTTAACTATACACGCTGAAAAAACTGTTTTAAAAAGGAAAAGTTATTTCAAATCCTTTCCAACGCACAATGGAGACGCCGGGGTTTGAACCCGGGACTTCTCACATGCGAAGCGAGCGCTCTACCACTGAGCTACGTCCCCTTGCAAAATTATTTTCTAATTGCAACAATTGATTAGAATAGTTCTTTCAATATCTGCCATAATGGAATAACAATTTTTCTGGCAGCTAAGATTTAAGTGCAATATATGTACATCCAATATAACACACAAAACACAAAATACAATTTGTTGAAAAATATAAAAAATTAAATGCTGTACTAATGGTAAATGTAATAAAAAAAAACATTAAAATAAACACATTAACAAAAGTATTTAAATTAAAAAGTGTCAAAAAAGAAAATGCAATTGTACCATGGAGACGCCGGGGTTTGAACCCGGGACTTCTCACATGCGAAGCGAGCGCTCTACCACTGAGCTACGTCCCCATGAAAATGTGTTCAAACAAATGACTTAACTGAGCCAAGTGCTTTATACCAATGCATAAAATTCTTGAAACACTGCCTTCATAAGTTTTAATTCCTTATTGATATCCTTCTATTTACTGCGAGGAGGATAATTTTTAGCCGTTTTTATTTTTGACAATTACAATTATGAAGTAGTGTAGAGAGGAACGAGAAGCAGCGCTAAAAAAACACAAAAAAATTAACTTTAAAACACATGGAGACGCCGGGGTTTGAACCCGGGACTTCTCACATGCGAAGCGAGCGCTCTACCACTGAGCTACGTCCCCTGTTTTGAGTGATTGAACTAATGATGTATATGTAGGTACGCCCATGTCTGGGAAGCAGTAAAACTGCTTAATCGTCACCAAAGTTATGGTTACTGCTTGCTGTTAAATAATACTGCTTTCAATTGATACAAATGTTTCAAATTTCTTCTCTTGCAGAACTTCAGTTTTGTTTGTTTCCATATCGTTTATTGTGCTGATGATAATCTCATTGGTTTGGCTAATATTCTACTACATACAAAGATTCCGTTACATGCAGGCAAAGGATCAGCAATCGGTGTGTAGTGTTTTATTGTGTTGTATTGCTTAAATTAATGTGATTTGTCATATGTACACAGCGCAATCTTTGCTCCGTTACCAAGAAGGCCATTATGAAGATACCCACGAAAACAGGAAAAATGACCGATGAAAAAGACATGGATAGTGACTGTTGTGCTATATGCATTGAATCCTATAAGCCTGCAGATATCATACGTATTTTGCCCTGCAAGTAAGTGATACGAGTGTATACTTTGAAATAATGTACAAAATGATACTAAGATTCGATTTTTCTACAGGCACGAGTTCCATAAGACTTGTATTGATCCATGGCTGATTGAGCATCGCACATGTCCGATGTGCAAGCTTGATGTGCTCAAGTTCTATGGTTATGTGGTGGGTGATCAAATCTATCAAACGCCCAGCCCACAGCACAATGCCCCTGTCGCGTTGCCCCCCACAGGAGCAGCAGCAGCAGCCACAGCCGGAGCAGCTGCTGCTGTTCCAAATGCCTCAGATGAGGTCCCCGTCATCGTTGTGGCACTGCCTGAACAAAACATTAGTAGTTTTAATGCTAGTGCTATAAATTACCACCAACGTAGTCCTAGTAGTAGTCAGCAGCAACATCTATCTGGAATTGCTGAGCGGGGTAGACGTAACTCGGCTCCGGCGACAATGCCCCAAATCATATGCACTGCCAGTCGTCAGGTGACTGATGTTTAAGTTAATATACATTTAAATCTCAACATTTAAACATTCTATGTTTGCTGCGTACTTACCGTGTAAATATGCGTGCAACGATATGGCCTTGCTTGTTACAAGCAGTGCCAAGCAGTGCAAAGCAGTGCACGCTGTGTACTTAAAACTGACGCTGACCATAAGTTGGGTTGAGCCACACAGTCATGTCCCTCACTCAATTCTGAATGTATCTGAAAAAATGGCTTTACGCTACATTCCCAATTGATAGCTGGAATGGCCATCGACTAGTTGGCAGCTCTAAACTGAAGTCTGTAGACAGACAATAGAAGACTTCGCAAAAGAAAAATCCACGCACATTTAAAGAAATCGCAGTTCTAAGTTAAATATACTTATTAAATTTAAGTTCTACATTTAAGCGTACCAATTGTCGATAACAAAGAGAGAACCGCAAGCAGAAATATTTACGAGTACTACAATAACTACTATTACAATAACTATAACTTTATATAACTATAGCAATAACGATAACGATCATGAGACGCGTAGATGTAGTAGCTGTAATATTTAATGCAATCAAAATAATTTGTAGCAAAATCAGCGTCTGTTTTGCTAGTCATTGGTAATAGCATATACGCTGTGCCTCCTACACATACGATAGATACCATACGATACATATACACTTACATATAAAAGCCCAAAACACTCATTAACAATCTTAACAAGTAATGTCGAAGGTGCCAAAGTATTTGCTTTTAGCTTTAGTTATTCAAATGAAATAAATAAACGATTAGTTATTTTATTTATTTTAATTTTGCATTGATTTATTTTTTCTTATTTTTTAAAGAAAACCCAACAGAAATTTCCATTATGCGAAAGTTGGTAATTTGGATGAAAACAAAATAAAATGCTTCATAAATGTTTAGAAATAGCTATTTTAATGCTTGATCTCCTCGAAAATGGATCTTAAACTATTCGAATGCACAAATCACAATACGAATATACTATCAATGTATACGTATCAATGTATATGTATACATACACTTATAAATATGATATGTAGAAATGAGTTCCAGGGTTTCTGAAAATGGCTTAAGTCTAAGTAAAACATATCTGCGATCCAATGCCAAAATTGACATTTGCATTTTATTTTCAAAATATTATTTCGATAACCATATTTTGTTAGACATTATTCATCTCCAGGAACGTACCCAAAACATTAACTGCCCGCTTAAGAATAAAACTGAATTAAGTGAAGTAAACGTAGGGCCTTAATTAGTTGTCGATTAAAATTACCAGATATGTATCTACTATAGTTTTTGCTAAACCTTAAGCAAATTGTGGACTCAAACATATTTAAGAAACTACAAAAAAAAAAGAAATGAAAACACAAAATAAATTGATTGAATTTGAAACCGCTTCGCTTGTTTACAATGTAGAAATGGCTTGCTTGGGACTCTAGCTCTTCTAGTTATCATCCATCATCCATCCATATATTTTTCCGGGACTTCACTAAACTGGATCATCACATTCTGTAGCTTCAATTGTCTTCCTCTCTTCAATTGCAGTTCCTTGGCAGTGAGGAGAGCATATTGGAGTATGAGCCTGATAGAGCTACAAATGGTCCTAATCCTCAAATGGCCGTCAGCTTAGCACAGGAAGCTGCGCCAGCACAAGGTCCATCCAGTGCCTTGGCCGATCTCATTCGAAGCCGCGACTTTGTGATAGACTTTCCCCGAGTCTATGTTCTCAACAGCGGCAGTGTTGTTGGTGCTAGGGAAACACTTTTCCCAGTGCGACTACCCGAGCGTTCCCAGAGCTCGTTATCCCTGAGGTCGCAAGCGCGCGACTGGATGTGTCAGATGAGCAACAAATTGGAGGAGCAACAGGGTCTACGACGTGTACGCAAGGATGAAATGCAGCAGGTATGCATGTGAGATCGTAATCCTGCTTTGTTGTAACTCTATTCGCTCTTGCAGCAACTATTGAGTGCTCGAGAATCCCAACGTCAACGTCGTTCCCGTTCCGCTGATGGACGCTATGCCACCGGTTGCCTTGGTCGCCAGCGAACACCATCGATACAACAGACCCAAGGCCTAGAGGGACCTCAAATGCAAATGCGTCGCACCAGCTCCACCCATACTCTGCAACAGCTGACGGATGCCGCATATGCTCAGTCCAGCCAGAGGCAGCGGGAAACTTTCGACTTTGCGCGCACTCGCCGCCGCTTCATTAGGCGGGAAAGCGATGAGATATCGCTGCACACGATTCCTAGGCGTGTTACCACGGGAGTGGTTCATCCAATGCCACCAGCCGCATCGCAGTCCATTCCAAGTAACTCTCATAGGGAGCACGGAGAGGCTGAGGGCGGCGAGCACATTACCATACAGGTGAATGGAGAAGGTGTGGATCTCAATGAATAAAGTGATATGTACCTATAGTACCTGTA
This sequence comes from Drosophila pruinosa, assembly GCA_018150935.1. NCBI lineage: Eukaryota > Metazoa > Arthropoda > Insecta > Diptera > Drosophilidae > Drosophila > Drosophila pruinosa. The sequence goes on from JAECWR010000199.1 coordinate 44,482,258, forward strand.
TAGTTCCGAAAATATATTATTGTATTATAGACCTAAAATATTTATAGTTTTATTTAATAACGAGAAGAATTCTGATTGAAATGAACATTGAACAGATCTGCTATGTATATGACTGAAAGAAAATAAGCTAAAAACATAAAGATCTGTTTAATCATACGGATTAAAAATAATTAAATCATATAAGACCATCATATTTTTGCATAAACAGTTATTGTCTAATATTTAAATATTTTAACTGTTTAATTAGTTCATTACAAATTTAATCTGCATTTCAAATAGCTGTAACTTATTCAACATCTCTTCGCCAAAAAGTTAACAGTTATCCTGACCAAAAATTCTTCCTTTCATGGCCATGTTATTGTTTTAATGATTCACTCACCGAATCATATGAGAAATGCGTAAGACAGAGCCCGAAAGGCCCCACCCTTCCCCTCGTCCTCCCATTTCAAAAGTTGGGATAGAATTCCATTTGGGATTTACGCGTGCCTCGCTGACAAGCTGGACCCTGGACCCATCCGCAGCTCGAATGTTGAGGCAGACATTGAGGCAGCAGCAACCACAGCGTTATTCGACAAGTCCAGACTCTTGGACAGCTAAAGGGAGATCCCGAGTTCCCCGCGCCAAAGCGAAAATGGAAAATAAAACAAAATGCGAAAAAAAAGAGAATGAGAACAAGTAAGAAGTAAGTTATAGTTGAGTATGCTTGATTGCAAGATACCCGGTATATAGATTGACAATGGTTAAGGAAACAAATAAATAGAGTTAAAATAACTGAACCTTTGGAAGTTTCATCTGATATTCATTCCATAAATATATGTATATCGGACGAACTAAAAAATGTATGTGTAATTATTACAATTAAATATTATAATCCATTATGATTTCGAAGCGTTGGTTCTTATAGTCAAGCAGATGGCTGTGACACTTAATATACCCTTGTACCCCGATTACCGGGTATAAAATTAGAGCAAATGTTATGAGGAAGCCGCGGTTGAAGTTTGCCGCTCATAACTGCGCAGCCGATGGATACCAAGAGGCAGCTAATAAGAATTCATCATGCAGAAGAAGAGTGCCCTCTTCCAGCGATTGATATAGCAGACACGCGGGGAACTGAGGGAAAGACTGAAGGCGACTGGGATCGACTGGGTTGCCTGCACGCGCCGTAATTGCAACTCAACAGGAGGGCCGCAAACCCTCGGTTTGAATCTGAATCTGGATCTGTGGTTCTGGACCAGCGGCCGATGGGCTGCCGAGCTGTAGAGCTGTTGAGCTGGCTCTCGGTAGGCAGCGGCATGTTTATAAACTTAAAGTCTGTAATCACATTAGGCATGTAGCCAGAGAGCACAGATCTCCACGAGTGCTCTTGGACCGTTGGCTGGGCCAACCGTTGCAGCTTTATCACCTGACGGACCTCGACTTGGGTCTCTTCTCTGTCCGCATATCTCACGATCGCGATCGATGACAGCACGTACAAATTTTCGATTGCAACCTCGTCTTCGTCCTCGTTCTCGCTGCCGTCATCGTCGTCGTTGTTGGGGGCGTGTCAGAAGTGGGCGTTGCGGGGCACATTCAAGATAAAATGATTATATTGTAGGAAATGACGCTTGGAGCTGAATTTACAGACTCTTTGGTAGTAAGAAGCTGGACAATATGAATAACAAATCTACATATAACTCAACTAGTGCATTTTATTGTCTATTGAAACCCATAAATATATTATTGCTGTAATTGGACACCAGTGAGAACTTTAACAATCATGCGGTACATTTTGGTCAAGTTGGAAGTGCTGCCCATTCATAAGCGGTGTAAGCGGCATCTATCGACAATGAAGCCAACTAGTTCGCTTGCCTATTTCTACCACTACGTGTTACACTGTCGCTAGAACTAAAGCAACCCTGCATGAATCCTCATACGATCTGTCAATATTTTAATATGCAAAAAAATACTTGAAAAACATGACAGTTGCTGTAATTTTGGCATATTTGACTTTTGTAAATGTTTAATCATAAAATTAAAGGTGGATGAGCAGTCGTAGCCGATTTCAGTTAAGTAAATCGAACAATTTGTCAAATATTGTAATTATTGTGAATATTTTCGGAATGGGTTTTATAGAAATATTGTCTATTTACAAGCAAAATAATTTTGTTATGAATCATTTCGTATTTTTAAAATTTCCATAAATGTAACAAAAATTCTGCAATGTTAATATCTACATATTATATAAGCTTTTAAATGCTTAAAAGGCTACGAATTTTTTGTACCATTGACTACCAATGTGATATTAGCAAGTATATGTACATATTCATAAGTTGTTATTTAATTAATTTACACAACATGTTCATTACATGTACATTTTTTAATTCAATTAATCTATGCAAGCTATCATGCGAACATCGCCAATATGAATAATTCTTTATGCTTATTGCTGTCGCAATTATAAATCGAATCAGGATTGCTTTCTTCAACAAAACTTCATTAAATAGAAACTATTTTTTATGATAGCAAGAGACCGTACTTTGGCCTGGTTAGCGCTGCCAGCCACTGAAATAATTGGATACACAACGAAAACAATACAGCTAGCCATTGTGGTAATGTCGCAAGTAGGAGGTATTGACTATGAGGCGCAACAAATTACACGATCGGCAGCTGTGCGTCTCCACCTCAGACACAGAGTTTGAGATCCTTTCAGGGGATACAATATGATTGCGTACGCCGTCGCTAATCTACTGTAAACGCATAACATGCTGCATTCATTTGCGAGCCTCTGCTTCGGCATTGGGATCGAGCACATGCGCAAAGGGATCTTCGATCCTGGTCAGAGCCACTGCCAATCGGAACAAATTGTGCCAACAATAAAATCATGTGCTCAATGCCAAGTCGGACGTAGGCCGTACGATGTGTGAAGTTAAATCCTATCACGGAGCCAATAAGTTGGACAGAGAGCAAGGGAAATGGTCGATGCGGGAGAGTGCGGGACTAAAATCTCATTTTAGTGTAATTTTCGAGAGATTTTCGTCTTTTATTTTATTTATTGCTGCTTATTTTAACTCAAATAGCAAACACCCCAACACCACAAAAATGTAGGAAATGCGACAAACGCGTGACAGGATGATCGCTAAAGGACGAAAGGACCATCCAAAGGACTATGCGCAAAATGGCGATTAGTTTCGCCGGCTTGTCATGTTTGCCGAGCTCTGTCGAGACTGCGATTGGGGTGTGTTTCTGTCACCATTGTCAACTGATCACAGTCTGTTTGTCTCTCTCACTTCTTCTCTTCATAAGGCTTGGCTGCTCGCACCAGCCAACTTTGTCTGGACCAAGTGAGTTTGGCTCGTACTATTTGGATATAGAAGGTTGAAAGATAGAACATTTTTAATGGAAACAAATATTCTGAATAAGTTCACATCAGATGATAGAGCGCAATGTGCTCATTATCAAAAAAAGAATATCAGGAAGCATATCAAATTTTTCTTTTAAACAAACTACAATACATTTTACATACATATTACATATACATATTTTAATAAAACTCGAACTATTCGTTTATCGGATGCAAATCATGTTTTTTTGCCAGAGTAACTTTTATTCGGTTTGTTGCAAACGGTTGAAGCATGTCCTTCATTTAATATACACCACAACATGCAACTAAACAACTTGAAGTACACGTTGTGGATTACATTTCTATTGGACTTTTGCCCAATGTCATATACTTGAAGCAAGGAAGCGAGCAACAGACAGCAATACAAGTTTTATTTTTTCGTACTGACTAATTTGTCAACAACAAGTAAAACTTACTTGTACTTATTAACTTTAGCTGAACTATGCGACTTGGTCGTGCTCAAGTCAAGTTCGTGTTACTAATTAAAAGCTGACATCGTAAAATTGGCTCTTTGACAATATTTACATCAGGCTTTTTCCCCCAAGCCCACACAGAATAAACTGATGATGTGAATATGTAACTTTAACAAAGATTTCAGCTTCTTTTTATTAAGCCAAATACAGCTGCACTAATGGAAAGTGCAAAGGATACATACATATATCATCAATTAAGAGGCATGACGTCTGTATTTTTGAGTCCACCCACATGACATTCGCCCACCAGCCACCAGCCGCCAGCTTAGGGTCAGCTTTTCCTTGTGAGTGTTTTCATTTGCAACAAAAAAGCATTTTTTCCTTTTTGGCCAACTGGCTGCACAAATCCTGTAATTTCGAGTTGGTTGCATTTTTCAATTTTGCCTTTTCCTTCAGTTGCATATATGTATATATATAGTACGAGTATATGCTATTTTTCTGATGCCAAGAAATCGATAAGGACTCGAATTAAACTTTTCCTTCTCAAAATGAGGTATTTAGAGCATTGAGGTGCCAGCTATCAATCTTAATCGTAATGGCTATCAACATTGCTAATCCGACGTCAGAATAGTTTGTGGACAGGCAAAAAGACAGACAGACCGAGGGACAGCCGAGTCAACGGCTCATGTTGCATGGACTGGGCTGCTTTTGTTCGCCTTGGGGGCAAGTGCAGCATCAGATATAGGTAACCGAAAGACTTCATCATAAATGTGTACGTAGCGTAGTACGAGTAGGTTGATCTCTTGGCTCTCTGGCTCTTTGTTGTAAGTGATTCAGTGATTCATAAGCCAGCTGCTCTCCTATGATCACCTAGGGCCATATATCTTTTAGCCGTTCTGTTGATCATGTCGATTGCCTGCCGATATGAATATAAAAATGGGCGAGTATTGAGCTTATTTGTCGGCTCAACTACAAAGCAAAATCCTAACGGCAATTTACTAAAACTTTCAGCTGCTTTGATCACAGATCCACGACCATCGCAACTGCAACTGCAACTGCGACTGCGACAGCGACTGGTAGCCTTAACATCGATATCAACTTGCAATCATCATCTTAGAAATGATTCTATTTTGATAGCTGAGTCTAAGTGCTTTTCGTACATAAATTTAATCGTGTTTATGTAAATAACATTTAAATTCAAAGTGACTCGAAGGCAATACTCTTCAATTGAACATAGTCTTAGCTTAAGTTCTATTTTTTTTGTAATTTAAATTGGATCAACATTGTTTAAGTTCCAGTTAAATTTGTAACTCTTGAAATGGGAGTTGGAGAAAAAGGGTCAATTTGTTACAATATCCAACATAATTATACTTATTCTCAAATAAATATTTATATTGCTACATATACTAATTTTACTAATCTTGCAATTTATTGAAAGTATTTAAATTTTTTAATCAAAAATAATATAGATCTTTTTAGTTGGGTTTGTGTTCGCTTATGAAGCTGTACCGGATATTGCGGTTTAAAACTGATTACATAGATGATAAGATGCGTTGCTAATAGATTGCGAGAGTTCTAATACGCCATGACCAAGTGAGATTTGCTGCACCCAAGAGGGCTACAGGATGCCTAGTCACTAGTATTCTTGGTCAATAATGCCAAGGAATTTTTGCAGTGCGATTCGATTCGTATCTAAGATTGCGTCCTGCTTGGTTGGCTAAGCTGTAAATCCAATAAAGCCAATAAATATTGCCAAAACTGTAGCGTGCTCAGCGCATTGTGAGTGCCAGGATCAGAGGATCTGTGCGAACAGGTTGCTGCTGCTCGTGCCTGCTTCAAAAAGGTGCAAGAAATTATGTCAGTGTCCTTTTGTCGGTGCACTGGCACAACATGACATGACTTTTGGGCAACGTGGGCGTTTACTTGACTTAGCAGTGGCTTCACCGTATAATCCAAATTCAATCGGCTCAAGTCGAAGTCGAAGTCGATGTCGATGTCGCTGTCGAAAAGGGATCAGTGCCTGCTCTCACGCAGCACTAAAATCTTGATGAGTTCATCTCGGAGACCTGCCCTTTATTTCTTTCATATACCAAGATGCTCTTGAACTTGAACGTTTTTAAATTTTGTTACTTTTGTCGCCTACCCAAGACTCCCGACAACCTCAGACCTGCTGAGTGCCAGAGTGTGTGCATGTGTGTGAAACAACAGAAACAAGTGCATAAGGAAAATCTCCTGCACGCGCAACTCACGCTCACACACGCTTGGCCAAATATATAAATAAATTGTAATCTGCTTTGCTGTTTGATTCGAATCAATATGCAGCCACGCCCATCCTCCGCTCTTCTCGCTTCTTAGCCAACAAACCGAAACTCGATGGCAATTCGCTGATGCTTGGTTGAAACGAGACCCCGACTTAAGCTTGGCCTGCGGCTCAGCTAACACAACGTTTGACAACATGCCGGTTTCTGGCCTGGTTGATCTATATAATCGGATATTGATTTCAACAGAATTCTACACACAAACAAGCACAAGCAAATACTCAGACATTCATTGTTCTTAGGTGCTGAATTTGTTGTTGCTGAAATGGCTTAATAATTTGTACGAAATAATATTTTGGTTGATTTTTGATTTTGTGACAATTTATGGATTAACTTTTTCTTTCATTCCACTGTTGTAGCTATTGTGCGCATGTGAAACGATTTGTATATAAAAATTTCATTTCAAATAAAAACATGCCTAACTAGTTTAAAAAAAAAATGTATTGTAAAGATGAGCAGAAGAATAATTTATGTAAATTTATTATAATTTATTAATATTTGAATTCTTTTTACATTCTATCAAATATTATATAAGAAACTTAAGAAATGAAATGTGTCGAATTATTATCTTCACAAAAATTAAGTGCAAATGTTATGAAATTTTGTTAATAAAAGGTTTTATTTAATTACATTTTTGAGTAATCTCTTAAAATCTCATATTGCAATATATTATAAACTTCTAATTTTAGATCTAAAAATACAAAATATTGATATTCCGAATTAGAGTTAATAAATTACAGAAAGTTGTCAGATCGCGAAATAATATATTTTCTTTGCAGGGCATCAATTTAAAATTTGGCCCTGTGCTGATTGAAAAAGGTAAAGGAAAGATTATTATGGTTTGTGCAAATGTATGAAACAGGCAGAAAGATGCATATATATATTCTTGATCTATATGAGCTAGACTCTTAAAATTTGACATTTCAGGTTTAGACATATAAATTTGCGAACTTTATATGCTGTACACCCTGTAAGTTTCCTGATATGATAAAAACCCTAATTTATTAACGAAACAATTTCGCACTGAAGGCGTTCTCAAGCTAAAACGTGTCTTGATGTTTGTGTAAATGATAATTTATAAATGGGTACAGGGTACATCGCAGTCGAGCAACGACTTTACTTGATTTTTAATAAACAAGTCCATTCCATTAAGCAAATCTCATTCGATATGTCTACTCAATACCGCAAATGCCACCATTTCACAATTTCATATAGCTCAAAAGTAATAAAATTGGGCATTTTAATATGGCTGACAACCCTAGTGAATCTATTAGGAACCACAGTTCGTAGTGGAAGCCTCGGTCACACCAAGCGTATATAAGTGCCCAAAGCAAACATCCACCGAGCAGATCAAAATGAGCGTAAAAATAATCCATCTTCGAGTTAAGCAAGCTATGTTGCAATCCCCCTCCGATAGGGTCAGGACCAGGAGCTATCCTTAGAGAGGCTGGCTTCCAGGATGAGCAGCTGCCGAGTGAGTAGGACTAAAAATAAAAAGCGAAAAGTGTCAAAAATGTTTTATTTTGGATATGTTGAAAAATAATGGCAAAGTATCAACGGAAACAGAATAGAACAGAAGTGCAGCACAATCACAATCACAATCCCAGCCTCAATCTGTGTACCTTTTTGCAGCCACGATTCCTGTACGCTTCACGCTAATTTGCTCGCCTTTTAACGTCGACATCGGCATCGACAACGGCATGGACTATATCCCAGCCATATATCCTAGCCATGCCCAGCTGATGTTGGTGGTGGTGCGACCACACCACTTTGGCAGCCTGTTCTTACTTCAATGCGTATTTCACTTTGGCTACAGCTTTTCACTCCATCCCTTTCTTTGCCCGCTCCCCTCATTTACTGTCTCACTCTCTCTCCCACTTTTCTATTAGCCATCATGAGAATCAGTATCAATGGCGTGCTATATAATTCATTTGAATGATTGGGTTGTTTGCATTCAATGCAGATATGGAAAACTCGTTTTTCGTTACTTCCCAGCGATATTTTTGCAAATAGTGGAAACTGATTTTTCTCATTTGAAAACCTATTGTTCGTTTTGATTTGTCAAAATGTGAGGGAGAGACACACAAGAGCTGTTAGTGATCGAGGCCATTTTAAAATTGGTTCAATTTTTTTTGAAATCTATAATTATACCCGCCTACCCAAAGGGTAGAAGGGTATTATAACTTTGTGCCGACCGAAAATGTATGTAACAGGCAGAAGGAAGCATCTCCGACATCATAAAGTATATATATTCTTGATCAGCGTCAACAGCCGAGACGATATAGCCATGTCCGTCTGTCCGTCCATATGAACACCTAGATCTCAGAGACTATAAGAGATAGAGCCAAATTTTCGGGACAGTATGTCTTATTGTTGTATGCAGATCAAGTCTGTTTTTGGTTTTGGCCACGCCCCTTTCCGCCTATATAAATTGAAAAAAACTGAATTGCAAGCGTCATTTTAAACCTAGAACCTAGAATTTTGGTACGCACAATACTAATCACCATCTTAATGATCTCTGAAAATTTAGTTACAATCGGATAAAATACACAGAAGTTATTAAGAAATTACTTTTATAAGGCGTTACCACGTGCAACTGCTAGTGCTGCCTAGTTAGTTGCTATGACACTCCGTGACATAATAATGGTGTCCAATAAACCAATTAAAGTGCCGCCAAGTTAATAATTTCGAACAAAGAAAATGTTAATATATTATTTTGGTATTTTTAGTATATTTTTTTTAGTATTTTTTCAGTATATTTTTGAAAAATATATTTCGATGGTAAAATTGGGTGGCGGGTATCTCACGGTCGAGCACACTCGACAGTAGCTTTCATACTTGTTTTTAATATGGTATTATTTAAGCTTAACACTTTTGTCATTTCTCTTTAGTTATTTCTTGAATAACTTCGTCTTTATTGTCCGATCACCATAAAATATTCTGAGAATTCATTCAGAGGGCGGTTGTTATTATACATAAAAAAATCAGTAAAAATTCAATAAATGTGGTCCTTTCAGTTGTTTATAGTACTTTACTAGTACTAAAACAAAGTGCAATCGGTTAGTTTTGACGATTTACTGTTTCAGAATTTTTTGCGAAAAACGTGACATAATTTTCAACTAAATTTTATATTAAAAATAAAACTTAGAGCATGTACATTTTATTGTTTAACATTAGAAAAATCAATTATTTTATAATGATGCAGTTCTTCCAGTGCCGGGGCAACCATTTTCTGGAAATGTTTATTTAAAAGAAGAAAGTAAAAGAAGAAGTAGCGCCAAATAAAGGCAAAAGTTCATTTGTTGCTTGAAATCTATTTAAATAAATTACAAAATTTTTATTTTAATGTTTACGATTTTAGTTATATCCTCTTACAACATTAAAAAATAATTTAATTTTTTTTTAGTTATTATTATTAGATTTTTTTAGTGCTGAGAAGCTGAACTTAATTAATAAATACATTTGATGACTTAGGCCAATATAATCTCTTATATCTAGGTGTTCCTGCAGACAGACATGGCTTTATTGATTAAGCTGCTAATGTATTTAATGTTTTGTTTTTAGGTCATGGATTTTAAAAAAATCATGACCTTTTGTGTTTGTCAGAATGTGCGTAACAGGCAGAAGAAGGCGTCTGCGACCCCATAAACTATATATATTCTTGATCCGCATCAACAGCCGAGTCGATATAGTCCTGTCTGTCTGTCTGTCTGTCCGTCTTAGATCTCACAGACTATAGATATTATTTTATAGATTATTATTTTAGATGTTGGCCATGCCTCCTTCTGCCCCCGTAAATCGATTTTCAAGCATCATCATAAATTTTGATACGCACAATACTAATCATCATCTTAATAATCTCTGAAAATTTGGTTACAATCGGACAAAAAACACAGAAGTTATTAACGAATTACTTTTATAAGGCGTAATCGGGTGCAGCTGCACCTGTTCAGCTAGTTGTCACTCAGTGACATAATAATGGTGTTCCATAGACATAATGAAATGTTACCAAGCTAATCATTTTTAACAAAATTTATTTTTTGGTATATTTTAAAGTATATTTTCAGTATATTTTTTAAAAATATAATATTTCGATGGTGAAATAAAGAGCCTATTCTTCTATTCAGTAAAATTAGGTGACGGGTATCTCACATCGAGCAAATTCGACAATAGCTTTCTTACTTGTTTTACCTAATAATTATTATAATTTTATAACATTATTAAACGCTGCGTTTCAAGAATATCTTCGTTTATTCTCTAACTTCCGCATGTACACTTAAAATCCATGGCCTCGTACTATAGCCGTTCCTACTTGTTGTAATTGCATAGCCTTATTATAGAGCATTGTCATAAACATGTCATTAAATATTATATTATTTTAATGCTAATGTGTATTTATTTGAGCAACAACCTTTAATTTGTATACACATTTTTAAATTTTTCATTATGTGAAAAATTGTATTAATAATGTGTACAAATCGGATCTAATGCAAGATAAGTTATAAAAAGCCTTTGGGTTTAAAACGAATGAAATTACAAACAATTGACATAATAACAAACAACGGTGTGCTCAGTGTGTTCCAATCAAAAAATGAAGATAAAGAAAACTTTAAGAGAAGTTGGAGTGCTCGGTTACAATACTTACAATTACAATGTCAGTTGGCGTATTTGTCGGCAAAAGATCAAAGCGAAGGCACAAAAGCTGTGCGAGAGAAAAGAAAAATCACACAAATTTAACTGGCCAACGAACACTAACAATAATAATAAAAATAATAAAATATAAGCCAAGGAAAAAATAGTAATAATCCACTGAAGAAAAAGCAACAACAGTAACATCACAGCTTCAGACTCTGTGTCGACTTTCCCAAGCAATATGCAAATATATCATTGTGGCTAGTTACCTTGATGGATGGTACGGCCAAATGGCCCATGAGTCATAGTCGAAGCTGTGTTTCCACTCGTCCAGCATGGAGCAGGTACGACACCAAAGTTACGGTTTGATCACAAGTTGAGCGTAAAATATGCTAAAGATCAGCGAGTGTCAGCGACAGAGACTGTGTGTGTGTAAGTCTCGAAATGAGCGTAAAATGATCAAAGAATCTTCGCGCGCTATGCCAATCCACAGAACCACAGAACAGAAGAGTCACCCAGTCTGAGAGACTGTCCCATTCGTCTTCGGCAACTGGCAAGCGGCAACTGCAACACGATGGCGATCGCATATTCCACGGCTGGCTACGTGAGCGCATTTTGTAAAATAACATTCAATTTGTGCAACCTGATCAAGCAATTTCATCAACTGATCGAGCCATCGATCGAGTATTGTTGCAATAAAAGAACACAGCGTAATCACATTTCCCCCAAAAAGCAGCCCCTTCCTGCTTGTTTTATGTCTATCTCTTTTGTTCTCTCTCTCTCTCTCTCTCTCGCTCTGTTTGTCTGTCTGGTCTTCGAGCAGATTTAACGCTCGCTTAAACTCTCGATCAGCGATCGAAGAATGATCACGGCTCAAAGCAGTTCGCCGACGGCTGTGCCACCATCAGTGATGAAATTACATGTTGCCACTTTGATCATTTCTACAATTGGCCGCAACAACAACAACAAATCAGCAACAACAATTTTGCGCAGACAAGTTGGCTGCCGCTTTCTAGCCAGGTGCCAGTGGAATTGGTCATGAATGCAGCATGCAGCATGCAGCACACAGCTGCAACATTATAGAGTCGTTGCTTCATTTTACTGGGGCTTCTTATTGAATTATAATGCTATTTGGTTGCAACTTGCAACTTGCAACTACGTCATTGTTGCAGCATCTACAGACCCAGACTCGCTGGTACCACAGATCGCCTCGGGTGACTCTATAAACTGATTGTTGAAGGTCTCTGCCGGGCAACGATATTAAGTCATTGCAATGCCAATGACTTTCAGTCCTAAGGCTAAAAATGCCGTTGCAAAGAACACTGATTTACCTTAAAATCCTTTAAGAAAATACAGTTATAATTTTATTAGCTTTTATCATCAAGTAAATACTTAATAATAATTTTTGATACTGGAGAAAAAAAAAATGGATTTTTGGTCAATCAATAAAAAATATTTTCCTGGTACTCTTAAAAATCTAAAATTATGCAAACATATCGCAACAAATTTAATTACTTGTTTTTTATACTCGCCTACCCAAAGGGTAGAAGGGTATTATATCTTTGTGCCGACCGAAAATGTATGTAACAGGCAAAAGGAAGCATCTCCGACATCATAAAGTATATATATTCTTGATCAGCGTCAACTGCCGAGACGATATAGGTATGTCCGTCTGTCCGTCCGTATGAACACCTAGATCTCAGAGACTAAAGGAAATTTTTCGGGACAGTATGTCTTATTGTTGCACGCAGATCAAGTTTGTTTTAGATTTTTGCCACGCCCCCTTCAGCCCCCGTAAAGGCGTAATCACGTGCAGCTGCACCTAGTTAGTTGCTATGACACTCCGTGACATAATAATGGTGTTCAATAAACCAACTAAAGTGCCGCCAAGCTAATAATTTCGAACAAAGAAAATGTTGGTATATTATTTTGGTATATTTTCAGTATATTTTTGGTATTTGGTATTTTTCAGTATATTTTTAAAAATATAATATTTCGATGGTAAAATTGGGTGGCGGGTATCTCACAGTCGAGCAAACTCGACTGTAACTTTCTTACTTGTTTTTATATATATTTCTTATATTAATAATAATAATATTTGAATACAAATTAAGGTTAGAACTATGCATTTGAACTCGTAAGTTCTGTGTCGTTTCGCGACTGGATTTTTAATAACTAAATCCCAAAATTCGTTTACCAAATTTGGTAGATCCACGAGATGGCTAAGAAAGAGACCAGTTTGCGGCTGTGCCACAATTGTGTGTAGCAAATTGCATGTGGCCAATCAGAAATGCAACCGTTAATTGCCACCGATGTGGTAGCTGATTTCAGCTAAATAAACATGTACGGCCAATATGACAGCCACGGACAATTTACAAGTGTTGATGATGCTGATGAAATTTTCCGCTAATTTTTCACGTACTCATTCGCTCATTTGAACCACACGCCAAAAATGAGAAGAAGAAAACGGAAAACAACAACAAAATAAATTTATCATATATTCATTAAAAATTATTTACGTATATTAAATAGCGCAACCAGCCAAATACAACAAAAACAACAAAACTAAGCCTCAAACAACAACATTCGTTGAGGAAGTGAAGGTGCGAGAGAGATGAACGGTGGCAGATAAAATATATATTTTGGGTGCAGCGAGCGTTGATAAAACATCAAGACCAATCTGATAAGGAACGCTTTAAATTCCGTTACGTAACGCAAATTTAGAGCATAACAATTGCGGTGTGAGTGTGTGAGGGAGATAGACCCAGTGAGATATTCCGTTCACACCACGCTCCCTCTCTCTCTCGTTCTTTCCTCTTTTAGGGTGTCGCTCGGTCTGCTTCCTCTTTTATACGCCCAAGGCGATTTACGCATGAATTTTGATCGATTCGTGTTGAGAATTTGATAAGCCTGGCTGGCGTTTGAGTGCTGTCTGTCCATGTGAGCTTTAAAATAGCGCCACAAGCGAACTACTTCCTCTGGAGGTGGGGCTGAGGCAGTGTAGGGAATAATGCAGCAGGTGGCGGAAACCAAGTTAAACTCCGAGATGTGTGTTAAGCAAATAAAATAAAGTAGTAACAAATATGAATGAAATGGAGGTTGTACAATTAACATTTAGCATAGAAATATGATAATACAAATGGAATATAATATATTATATAATATATTAAATGCAAGCATAACGAATTATTCAGAAAAGTATATTTTAAGAGTATGCTGCACTAAATTTAATAGCAGGATTATCTGATTTCTCCAACCTTGCCTCGTAAAACTACTATAAAGGGAAGTTAACTAATATTCTTTAGCCAAAATGGTTCCCACATTTGCGAATACTGCTCGTATTTCGATCCGACCGCAATTCCACAATTATGAACGCCTTCACACAAAAAACAGCTCTTTGGCTCGTTCATCATGCCACAGAGTGATCATCAATCAAAACTTGGCAATAGGAGACAAAGCGACTACATATTGCCACCAGCTACCGTATACAGCCATGGCTATTCTCAGTTTGGGCCACACAGGAAGTTGGCCCAAAATTCGCAGGCTACCGGCTACGGTCTACCTTGTTCTCAGTGCAGCTATCAAAAACACATAAATCACGATTGGGCGATCGCACAAAGTGATCGGGAGGGCCTTTCAACAGTTTTGTTAAAAGTGCCGCAGAAGCAAGGCACTTGGTCAATGTCCGGCCCTTGACTTGCCACACAAATTTAATTTGAATAAGAATATCAAAGTTTGTGGGCACTAAGAATAAGAACTAAGGACGCGGCAGTCAAAGAGACGCTACTGTAAGGACGAAGATGCCCATACTGAGCACTGTAGCCCTAGGCAGCCGAACAGGCGATCCATTATGATTGTCACAGTTGACATACATTATCACCCTTGTAGGGAAGACAGCAACCTGCGAACCTGTCGTCGTCATCAGGACCTGCCTGAGTCCGGGTCCGAGTATTGTTCTAGGCCGTAGCGATATGAACTAATTGATGTTTTCATTTAGAGGCTCACAGTCGAGAAGACTCGGCAACTCTAGGTGGTAAGTGCGACGCCCGCTGCGCACACATAATTGAGGGTCCTGCGGACAAGGGAGCTACCTAAGCCACCCAAGAAAGTCGTAACTAGTGCAGGTCTGACCCTGTCAGTGTCAGTGTCCCTCCCGCATTTTGTCAATGGCTTTGTCCACTCCCGTTTCGCTCAGAGTCGGCTCGCAGGCTCTCATCTTTTGGCAGGCCCACAAGTCGGCTTCTTGAAAGAATGCAGCGATATCGTTGGTGGTCTCCGCTCTCGGGTGGCTCATTTTTTGCGCACGTCCTTTTGTCAATTGCTCTATTTTGTTAGTAAATGTCGGCTCCCTTTAAACAATTGACAATTTGGTAAATTATATTCGTATTATCGAGTCGCAGTTCGTGTTCTCAATTGTCTCTAATTGTTTAATTGTGAGCTCATGAGTCAGGGCTTGTTGTGATCCAGACATGCTATGGATGCGCACACACAGGACTTGCTTTATACCTTGGTGGATCGCCTCTTGTTCTCCTGTCTCTTTAAAGGACATTTTCTGTTCGATTTTGAGGGATTAAATGCTTGGGCTTGAACCTGTTGTGGCTCCTTGGACATGTCCACATTTCTGTGTGTGGTCCATATTTGTGGATTGTCAAAGACTATTGCCAATGTTCTCTGTTAAATTGAGTACAAATGTATTGTGTTCTTATTATAAGTATCGTGGGCAAGTCAGGAATTTAGTTGTCCTTAACTTCCAATAAGATAAAAGTGGGATTAAGATAAATCTCTTTAGAAAAGTTCAATTATTTTGTTATTTTTCTATTCGCATTAAATGGAAATTAGAAAATAGAGTAAGAAATTAGCAACAATCGGCTATTATAGTTTTGCAATTGGTTTTAACAGGCAGATGGGAGCAGAGACTATAAAAGAGTTTATTTCACATTTTATACAAAAAACCATAAGTAATCAAATTTTAAAAATAAAATCAGTAAAGATCTATAATTGCTCAGATTTAATTTTATTTCTTTATACCCGCTAAATTACAGATTAGAAACATAAACGTTATTAAAGAAACTCAACCATTTGGCAGAGGGTATGTAGTATTCGAGCACTCTAAAATATATTGTTTTTACTTGTTTTTCTTGTTTAGTATGAAGACACAAAAACTGCAAGTCTAAAAATGTTGCATCTGTGCTCTGTTTTCTTATGTTAATGCCCATTGAATATTTGCCCTGCACGTGCAAACTAAATTAAGACATTAACAAACTCATATAATAAATCATAGTAATAATTCAAATAGATCTTGTTCGTTATGTATGATAATGAGCTCGTAAATCAAAATTGAATGCAAATAAAAAGAAAACGAGTATGTTAATAATTTAACACCTATTATAATTTATAAATTAAATTATATTATTTCCAACTAGTTTGATAACATTCCTGAATATTCGAGATCGGGAATAATGTTCTTCACTTTCTCCTATTGTAAAAAGACCATAAAAATCATGTTTTGAATTGTATTGTCAAATTTATGTTTATTTTGATTTCTGTCTTTTTGCGCTTACATTAATTACTACAAGGCTTAGCTTAACATTGGCTTAACATTAGACCTATTTTAAACAGTCTTATGCTCTTAACTAAATACTCATTGATCAATAAATGAAACACAAACATAAAGTACAAATCTTAAGCAAAAATAGAACCAGCTACACTCGGAACTGGCAATGCAACTAACTTAAAACTGGGAATCGGGTGCAGAAGTGGGTCGATGGCATCCTAAAAGCCAAAGTAGGAATAAGCCGGAGCAGCTGACACCACAGAGTTCTTCTGTTCGGCAGCAACCGATTGGTGATAGCCACCCATGTGGTTTCCACTTGAGCTGGGGAAGAATGAGCCAGCAAAGTTGTAGGTATCCCAGGACGAGGCGTGATGGGATCCGGAGGCGGCAGCGGAGGCGAACTGCGATCGTAGCTGCTCCGCAGAGCTGGCGGCAGTAGCTGGCATGGTGTAGGCAGCGGCTGAGGCACCAGCTGATACCGGGTAACTGGCACTGGTGGCACCCATGCCATAGGCGGAGTTCATGAAGTTGCCACTGGCCACAGCCTGGGATTGCGACTGCACGGGACTGTGGGCTGCAGAGCTGCTGCCGCTGCTGCTGGCAGGCGACATGGAGGCCACGGAGCCGCCATAGCCGGCATGTGTTTCATAGCCAGCACTGGCGCCAGCTGGCCACGACTGTGAGCCATAGATGCCCATGCCCATGTTGGGTGCAGTGGCGGCACTTGATGCGTATGCTGTGTTCGCTGAGCTGCTGCCAAAGCTGGGCACCTGCTGGGTGTTGAGCTGCTTGCGCAGACGGGCACGACGGTTGGAGAACCACACCTGGACGCGTGCCTCGGTCAGACCAGTGCTCTGGGCCAGCTCCTCCCTGGTGTACACATCCGGGTACTGGGTGCGTGCAAAGATGCGCTCCAGCGCGTCGATCTGATCATTGGAGAAGGTGGTGCGAGAACGACGCTGCTTCCGCTTCAGCTGCACACTGGGCTCAGTGTCATCCTCGCTGTCATCCTCGCTGTCGGCAGACACGGCGCCACCGCCCAGAATGCCATCGATGCTGTGGGAGCCAGTTGCTTGGCCCGAACCGGAGCCAGAGGTGACACGCAATAGACGCGAAATGGAGCTGACTGAGGGAGCATTCTGCTTGTCGCAGACACCCGCCTCAATGAGCTTGGCGCGAATCTCCCAGCTGAAGATGCCTGGCTGCGACTGTTTCAACTCCTCAATTCTGGCCTCAATGTCGGGTGTGGCAACGCGCGGCTTGCTGCCACCAATGACGCCTGGGCGAATGGAGCCCGTCTCTTGGAAGCGATTGAGGATCTTTGAGACGCAGCCATGCGAGACTCGCAATTGCCGGGAGATGACGCAAGGACGCACTCCAGCTGCGGCCATTTCCACAATCTGCCGACGAATGTGATTGGGCAGAGGGCGACCATTAATGAAGACGCCGCCAAGTTGATTGACGCGTCCTTGTCCTGCAAAATACCAAAGAGAGACAACAAAAGTGATTAGTGCTGGATGATCCACTTTAGGTGATCTGCATAAGCTCAAGGAGCGCGCTCTGTGTGTGGGCATCGATTGGAAAGTGATCTTCAATTAACTTTTCTTCCCTGCTCGATTGAGCGTCAGTAAGTAATCCAATTAGGCAAAGAGCAATGCATTGTATTGCCCGGTCGAGGATTAGTGCGAGGATCAGTTCGCACGATCTATTGTTTGGCATTGAAACTATACGTTTGCCATTTGTCTGGCTGCAACATAACAAAGCGCAAATTGCCAATTTGCGTGGGCTGAATTCTGCTCTGCTCTGATAAAGAAAATATAAGACCCAGTTACAAGTGAGATGGCTTGGAAAATGCCGATCACTGTGCAGCTGTGAGCCCATGTGGACCAGGCAATCAAATCAAACTAATAATCCATAAGGCTAAGAGACCAAAAGACGGACAGACGAACAGACGGAGAGAGAGGCATAAAGCCAGAGAGACAGACAGACGTCCAGCTGTGCCAGCTAATATCAGTACGTAGTGAGCATAAAAGGCCGGCCCCAAAAACCCCAAAGACTGTAACTCAGGCTGAGTTGTTGTTGTTTTGGGGCGCTGACGTTGCTGCTACGTGATACACAAGACCCCGAACAGCAGACGCTGAGCCAAGATCAAAGCGACAGAGCCGACCCGACCCGATCGTTGAGTGTAGACCTCAGACTGAAAGGGACCCTAAGACACAACAAGCGCGCCAAAAAGTCTGCAAAGTCTGGAATGTTGTTGTGGCTGTGCTGGGCTGTGCTGTGCTGCAAGTTGCGATCACAATCAATAAGTCAAAAAGCTGATCATGATTGCCATACAAGCCCAGTCGAACGGGTAATGATCTCTCGTTTTCGAACCGGCGAAAGCGCTGCCCCTCAGCATCATGATGATCGCGCACTTTTTGTACTCTTTGTCTATGCAGCTCTCGGTCTGGTCCGGTCTGGTCGTTTTGTACTTGTAATTGTGGTAATTGGTAATAGAGCGATGATGATCACTGTTATCGTATGTACATGCATGTTTGTATGTGTGTCCGAGTAGTGTGCTTACCTTGGAAGGGATACCCAGCGAAATAGGGTGTCATATTGAGTGCTGAAACAGCCATGATTTTTTATTGTTATTGTTGATTTGATTCGAAATGTTTAATGTAATCCGTTGGCCAGCTGGTAGAGCTGTTAAAGTGTAACACACGAACACGCACACACACAATCTTAAGAACTGCACAAATTTCTATTTGTATTTGTATTTGTATTTTTATCAACGTTTTTCGTCAAGTTCTTTTCGTTGAGTTTTCTTCTTGCTTCTTACTGCTGACTGCTGCTGGGTGATGCTGCTCGTTTGCTTGACAGCTCGAAACTGATTTTGAAACGGTCAGCAGCCGAGACTAAAACGAATTTGTGAGATTCTCAGACGACCACAACGGCAACGGCGACGGCAGCGCTGCATGCAGAACACCAACGAACAGAAACAAGTTTTTTCTTGTTGTCGTTCACAGAACAAAAACAACAAACAGTCTAACCCACGCAACGAGGGTGGCAAGCGAGAGTGAGATGGCAACACACATGCACAGCCAGAGCCAGACGATCGCTGCTACTGCGAGTGTGTGAGCAGCGCCGCACTAAGATTTGCTCTTGCTCTCTACTCTCTGCTCTCTCTCTGTGTGTTAGAGCAGTCTGCGCAGCTGCGCCAAAGAGAACCAATGACTACTCATAGCATGGCTGCAATTTCACATAGCGCCGCCCCACTCGATCTCGGCTTCTAAGTGAATCTAGTACCTGGATCTCATTCAGCTCATATTTAGCTTCATAAACGTTATTTATATTGACTCGTATACGAGCTTGATTTGAAGTTATGCGAAACGAACTGCACGACTAACATTTTGATATCTTTCCCAGGCAGTTAACTGTTTTGTTATCTTCTAAAGTAGCGAGTGTAGGAACTGAATTATATGCACTCTTGATTGGATGTTACGTACAGTTATGTTTGTAATCGCCATGCTTGCCATGCGAGTATTTAACAACTAAAATTTGCTCAATTATGACACATTATCAAGAGACCATTCCCACTCCATTTACAACTATTTGCACTAATATTTTTATAGTTTGATAGCCCACAACTGTCCCCATCACGTCAAATATTTGCTTTGCAAAAAGCGTAAATGAGTGAACGAAAGTATTAGAATGGCGTTGTTTTTCCTGATTTTCCATCACACCATTTTCAACGTAGAATGCAAAAATATTATGCAGTGGCAGGCAACAGTAAAGGTTGCCGAGATTCTCCAGAGTGCGTGTTTTAGTATGACTACCCACATTCCGGATTCCGCTGAGCAGCAATAACAACATCAACAATGACGTCAATGTCAACAGTTGGCCTCGAAGCAGACTTATGCTCCTGCCTGGCTGAGATTGGGGCGTGGGATAGCAGACATTTTTGCCATTTTGCTTAGAGTAAGCTCAGAATGCGTTTGCTAATGCTTTCGCCGAAAAACAGCGAAAAACTTTGTTAGCACACATGCATCAGGCATCAGGACCTGCACTCTTAATATTCAGGCTAAATGGACACTGTACTACATTGTGATGAGCCCATGTACAACTCAGGGTTTAATGGATGAGTGTTGAAAGAGGAAAATGCCATTCACATGCCTTGCATGTGATAATATGTGAGTTTTCATACTCACTGTTGTCTTATGTTATCCTCGGCTCAACTTCAAGCTGTTCCTCCAATTAATTGCCACAGTAACAACACGCAATAATTGTCTTTGTTGTTGGGCTGTTAATTAAGTACAAATAACAACAACGGCCACAGTACATAATGAATATTCATGAGAAAAAGATGGTCTAAACGTTGTCGAATAGTATTTGTGTTTGGGAAGCTGGCTAAAAGATTTTCGCACGAGCAGAAAGCAGAAAAAAAGAGTAAAACCTAATTTCCTAGTGCATGACTTTTGGTTAATTTGAGTCACGGCCTTGTTGTTGTCGGGCGGTCGAAATCAAAGAACTTTGTCCATGTTGCGCATACGCCGCATGTGCGCGCATGGAAATTATGCGGCGACTCTGTGTTGTTGCTGCGTCAAAAGCGCAGTCACCAAGGCGGGCTAACAATAACAACAACAGCAACAACAACTCTGTTGTTATTGCCACTGTTGCCAGTGAGGCAATTGTCAAGTTGCTCGTATTTCTCTTCTGTACGTGTCCGTCAGTTGTTGTCTCCATGTTTCCATAACTGAGGGTGTGGGTGTACGCATCTGTGGGTGTGTGAGTGTGTGTGTGTGGTGTGATTATGTGTGTGCCATTTGGCAATAATTGTGCTGCTATTGTTTGGCCAGCCGCCACGCTGTGTGTGTGGCTTCGCTGCGGGGCAATCGTTCAAAACTTATGACAACTCAAACTGCTACTGTTCACATACTCGCATGTATCTGCGGCATTGACGTCTCTCATGCTGTAGTCGTATCTCTATCTGTATCTCGCTATTGAACTTTCGAATGGCAAGTGTACGCTCGCTCTTTTGTCTGGGGCTTCAAGACTGCGCCCTTTGTCGGCGGCCGCTTATTAATATTTACCTTTCATTGCCCCCGTCCAGAGTCTATTTCCTCATATCGGTTCCCCTTGCCTTTATATTTAGCACTGTGGTGCCTCATATGTACGCTTTTCAATTCCCATAAATAAATAAATAGGCCCTGGCTTTAAGTTCTTACACATTTTTTTAACGTTCTCGTTTGTTTTCAACTTACTACCACTCGTTTTCTGTGGCAACTGTTTTTTTGTTGTTGCCATATAGGGGCAGAAGGGACCAAGAAATATTTGCCAAGCTGTCAGACTGAGCAATGCGAGTATCTAGTTCAAGTTGGAAATTCATTTGCAAACGAGGCATGCAGCTGAAAAGGAATCGACTTGACTAATGGCCCTGGAATTTAATTTTTTATTGGTTTTCTTCTTTTCTACTACCGCAATTTTAAAGTGCAATAGCTAGCTTAAGCTAAACAACTTTAAAAAGAAGACAACATATTTTATTAAGACATTATATTATTAAGACACTTTTTTTAAAAACTGTCGAAGCAAATAATACTACAACTTGCATGTACACATTTGAAAGTTGAGCAGTTAGAAGCGATAGATTTCTCAATAAAGATGACCAATGGCTGTGAAATTTAATATTTTATTGATTTTCTTATTTCCTACTGCTGCAAGTTTAAAGTGCAATAGGTAGTTGAATATAAATAATTTTGAGAAGAAGGCAACAAATATTTAGATATTAAAATGACTACATCTGCAATAAGTATTTCATAGTTTTTGATTAGACTTTTAACTGTCGAAGCAAATAATGATACACCCTTCGTACCCATTTGCAACTTGAGCGATATAAATTACTCAATATAGATGTGCATAAACTACATCATTAAAAAGCATTTCCCGTAAATGCCCGACTAATGATACTTAAAATGTTCCCAATAAACTCCACTGAAAAATTACCACTAACGCCCATATGTCAGCTTAAACGAAAGCCCCTTTCGCCTTTGGGTGCAACAGCTGTTGGGGCAAACGAAAACGTAAAACAAGAAAACTAAATTAAAACTCAACCGCAACTGTTTACACAGCAAATGTTACCACAAAAGGGCGGCACGTTAAAGCCGCGAGTTGAGATCAAATCCCAGGGAGAAAGATGATTAATTGGAACGGCTACTTGCCAATGCCGAGGATCCACAACCAAATACTCGCATACTGCCAGACTGTCAGACTTTTGGTCAGCTGCCAGTTAGTTGGCCGGCCAAAGGTGAGAAGAGTAATATGTACAAATATATCACTCCTTCGGAACGGTTAAAAATGAATTAATAACGTGTGATCCGATGACGCCTACAAAACCCGTTGGAGTGGAATGCTGGCCAGTTGGCCAGAGAAATACAGAAATTAACTAATTGCTAAGCAAGATCTCCGATCAGGTAAGAGTAAGAGTATCAGGATGGCCAATCAAATGTGTGGCTCAGTTTGTGCGGGCGGGCACGCGCATCCAACCTGCATGATGCGGCAGAAAGGATCACGGGAAAAAGGATGGCTGTAGAGCGCTTGACTTTTATCCCAGAGCGAAACAAAGGATGCCATTATGTGCGTGATCTGCGGTTTTCTCATCTCCGTCGCCTCCTTCTATAGCTTCGAGTTCAGTGTTTTTCGCTTTTTGTTCTGCTTCGTTTTTGTCTTTGCTGCGGCGCTTTGTCGGCAAGTCGACAAAGTCAAGGGCTAGTAGGACACACACGCCGTGGCCACCGCCACCGCCGAAGGCATCGTCGTCATCATCGTTGAAGTGTGAATTCTAACAGCCCGCGTCGGCGTTGGCGAGATGATCATAAATAAAAATATTTGAACTGCAGAACAGAAACATGGATCCTCGCTGAAATGTGGCGGATTCTTTGAAACAACAAAAAAGAAGGATGATGATGATGATGATGAGCAACACTCCTAATTGCCTTCGGCATTCAACGTAGCGCCTTCTTTTAACGCTTTCCTGCTAATTCTGCTCATGATAGACATCACTGATCCTTGATTAACACTCTTCAGACTCTTGGCTGATAGGGGCGTGCCAACTCCTTTTGAGCCTGCGGCCAGTCAGTCGCACCGTTATGCGCCAATTGCTTTGAGCTATTCCTGTTGTTGCATTTGAAGCTGTTGTGGCGTCAAGCCATAAAATTCGTTTAACACCTGCCACTGAGGCTGCCACATCAAGAGCCTTTGCCGTCGAGGTGTGATGTCAATGATTATAATTATAGCGGCTGCACCTAGTATTTACCTAATGAAAGGCTTGCCGACACCACACCTAATCAATCTGCTCCAGATTGATTGCTGAAGTCGCTCAACGGCTACAGTCATGCTGCCATGTTACGCGAAGTTAATAGTTCGAGTATTATAAGCATAAATTAGAAAATTGTAAATACGGATTTATTTATGTAAGTATAAGAATACTAATGCAAGATATGCATAATAATGTCTTAGGTTTCTATAAAACGAAAGCCATTGTGGAATATTTGAGGGTGTCCAATTAAATATCATTAAAATATAGGATACATTAATATTTTAATCAAAATCTACTATGCTATAAATCAATCTGCGTATATAAGAAGACAACATACCATGTTTAACATATAATTATAATAGTTATTACTGTTTAATATCTAATAATCTCTTTCTTTTACTACAGCTTCCCTCCTATATACTTTAGTACAATCTATACATTATTCTTTTTCTTATTTTTTCTAGAATATTCCTCTGTTGAACTTATTTTTCTTTTGTTTGTAGAATTTATTATTCACATAGTATAGTTGTTATTATTTTTTATTATATTATTTGTATTCAATTATTTACCCTTTTGGTTCGTTTTATTATTATAAAATTATTATTACTATCATAACATTTTTTGTCTCTCTTTTTCCATTCATATTCTATATTATTTACTTATATATATTCTATTAAGTCTTACGGACAGATTTTGTTTCAATAAAAATAATATAAACAATAATGATATATTTTATTTAACTTAAAATTTTATTTAATTGATTCCTACATTTTCTTCTGCAGATTCTCATCGCATACAATATTTGTTCGGTCCATATCTGAATATTGATAACGTGCTCAATTATGCATGCCAACATAAATTCCACAATTCCAACTTACATAATTCACATACTACATACATAACATATTTATCACGTTTTGATTACAACTAATTTGACATTGAAATATTAGCATGTTTAGAGGGACACAAAAACCCAACTAATTCATTCCGTCTCCATCTAGAGACACCACCGACCCAATCGTAAACCAAATAATCACGAAACGCAATCAATCCTTTGATGCTGCAGCTGATGATGCTGCAGAGCAGCGACCTCTCTCACTTTCCATCTCTCTCTCTCTCTCTCTCTCTCTCTATCTCTCTGCCCCTTTCTTCGGTTGATGCTGAACAGAAAAGTACAGAGCTTAGATACAGCTACAAATATGTACATAAATAATACAAATAAATAGATGCATTCGAGGCAGTTTTTCACTTTTGGTTAGCACCAAAAGGCTATTCCCAGTATCTCATTCGCTTTCTCGTTTGATTTATTTTCCATAGTAAATGGATTTTCGTAATGCATTTTAGTTCTGCATTGAGTGAAGCAGTCAGTGAGCCAGTGAGCCAGTGAGGCAGCCAGTGCCACCGTTCCTGAAATTATCGCCACAAAGTGCCATGTGAAAATGGGAAAATAAATAATTATCGAGAGGTTACTTGGCTGCCATTGGGTGTTGAACTTTGTGAATTGATTCTTCTACTAATTAAAGACGCATTTTCAGACTCAGACACGTCTCCAGGTTTTCTTTCACTGCCTTTTTCCAGTCAGCCCACCAAAATCGATTGGCTACAATTTCCATTTTTGTTGACTTTTCAGTAGTCCCCCTCAGCACTCCCCACTACTCTCTCTTCCTTCCCTCTCTGCCATTACATTGGAGTGGCAATTGGACAGCGTGATTTTCAGTTATTCCCAGCATGCGGCAGGAGATTGATCGGGCGGCACATGTCAAAGTTGTGACTGAACTGGCCTTTAGTTATTAATTTTCCAATTTATTAAGTTTCCAAGTTGCAGTTATAATTGTAGCACCAAGCCCAGTTGCCGTTAAGCCGGCTCGTGCCGACGACTTTTCCAAAACAAATTGCACCGGCTGCCTTTTAAAGTTTTCTTTTTATTTTCTTTGGGACTTAAAGTGAACTCTTCTTGAATCCGAAAGATGACTGTGAATAATTAAGCCTCATGTTATCTTTAATTTGATTTAATTTGATTTTGATTCGATGCGCCATTTTTGCATTTAATTGATGTTATTTTTCTCAAAAGCTGAAAATTTTAAACTGAGAATTTTAATTTATTATGAAATGAACACAGTATTTACGAAATAAATTTCGAATTATTTGGATAAACTAATAGAAGTTAAGTAATGGAATAAGAGCTCAAATACTTTATTACATAATATGAATACAAGAAAATTTAAAAAATGTAAATGTTTTCTTTGTGTATAAGTCGGATTATATGTATAAAACTAATAATAACAATTTAACACATATTATTCGATTTATTGATTTCTTGGATTTTCTTCAACATTTTGAAATTATAAACTTAATAATCGTATATCTTATATTTATCAAAAGCTAATTCATTCAAATAAAATATGGTTTAGTGGGCGTAAAAAATCAATTTGCAAGTATCTAAAAGCAGACGTCAAATGATCCATTAACATATCGGCGCACCTTCAGACAGAAATGTGTGATTATAGTATTTAAATTTAGACATCAAAGATGCATAAGATACCGGACAACAGTCTACGCAATTGCCGAAAGGTGGCTAATTCAATTAGCATAATTTGGCAGCACCTATTTGGTTATTTCGGCAACGCCTACAGAGAGTATCCCAATCTGTATATATTTGTATATGTTTAGACCAAGCAGAGCTGCTAATGCGATTGGCAACGTCATAGCAGGACATCCGCATCTGCATCCGCATCCAGAAGTTGACTAAGTTGGCGTATCAAATCGATCATTGGCACAGTTTGACAAGTCTATTTACTGGCTCTGGGACCACCTGCCAGACATTGAGTCGAGTCAAGTCAAGTCGAGTCGACTTCGTAGCGTAACACTTACGATTTGTAATGGGCTCTAATCATGCGACAAAAGACAGGACCTACCGCGCGGTTGCCCAACAGGTAGCTCACTATCTCACTCTCTCTTACTCTCTGTCCGTCTCGGTCGTTGTATTAGAGTTTCTATCTTTTAGTTGTCGTTCTGCGGTTCGGGTGTTAATGGTTTGTTAGTGCACGGCAAGTCCTTGACTGTTGTCTGTCATTGCCAGACACAGTGTCACCTGTTGCGTGGCAACATAACGTGTTGGCAGCCGCGATATGCAGCAATTATGACGCCTCTGACTCTGCCGCTCTGTTAATTTAGTTATCTGCAAAAAGCCGCACGCAATTTTCATTGGAAATCGACAGCCGAACGCTTTGGCAGCGATAGTAGCCTGTCTGCGACTTTAGTCGGTGCCATAGATCTTTGATTTAAGATGCGCTGTTTAAAAACGCATTCGAATGCATTTAAAAATGTTTATGACCAATGCTAGCGATAAGCACAAAAACGCCGACCGTCATCATAAATCTGCGCGAACTTGTGATCGGCTCAACTGCTTGCCCCTTTTTCCTTCCCCTTGCCCTTTGATTCGATATGTGGGGCTGCATGTTAAGCAAATTACTCAACACTTCGACATTGATGACACACAGCCTCCAATGCCTCCTGCGCTCGTTTGTTGCCAGCCATTAAATAAATTATAACGAACACCCTCCAACTGAGTATGCCAAGCAATTCCGATGCTGAATTCTGGCTAACAAATTGCTCAAAACCTAACGCCTCAGCCTGCCCAGCACTCCACTCACCATGTGGGAGACGACATACAGTCTGCTGCAGTTGCTCCAGCCATGATGCCAGAACGGGGTGTTGCATGTGTCAGCAGCCTGCACAAAGCAATGCCGCGGGGAGTTGCCCTTTACTGAGTCTTGAATTTATGTTATTGATGCGAAGATATATAGCAGACACTGTGCGAAAAATAAGTGAGCAACACTTGCCAACCAAGCGAATAGTCTTTAGGTAACTAATCCCAAGTTATTACTAGGGCTCAAGCTAATAAAATTTGCATCTTTTACTGGCCTCCGATTGAAGTGTGAATCTTAAGTTAATTGAGGATTATCCACAGTGAAATAGATGCTCTCATAGTTGAGCTCCCCTTTTCTTTTACTAGTTCTTAAACTTCAAATCAATACAATTGATTAAGTGTCGATACATAAAGTGATCTTCCGAAGTGTAGTACACTTGGCTATAGGTGAACAGCTCTGTTAGCTAACCTCTTTGCCGCAGAACCGTCTCGGAGGCACCAAAACATGATCGATGCTTGTGCGTGTGAGAAAAAGGCAGCGGCATGCAATATACAGACAATGCAATCCGGTAATTTCGGTGAAGGTTGTACGGCAAATACAAGACACAGACCCATCTCCAATCCAAGAGAATGCCTAAACGCAAGCTCAAAATAAAAATAAAAATACAAATTTGTTTGCAAGTATTTAAAAAGACGGCGAGTGAGTTACGGATTTGCAATCGCTTAAGTTGAGTGCCAATCTGCAAGAGGCCGCCCTTTGCCCCGGGGCCGAAGTCGACGTTGGAGTCGCAGTCATATAAACGAATGAACATATGCAAAATGCATGCTCGGAACGCCACAAAAACAAAAACGATATTCAACTGACGGGAAGGCTGACTTTTTTAACGACTTGACACAGAGCCTTCAGGATAGGAAAGGGCAGCATTGAGAAAGGGAAGCAAAGAGAGTGACAACTAGTGAGAGAGAGAGAGAGAGAGAGAGAAACGGAGAGGGGTAGTGGGAGTGAGGTAAGTTTGGGGAGTGCCATGACTGGACAAAGTGGCCGACAAAAGTCACTGGCAAACAGATCTGCATCCGAAGAAGAGTCGAAGAAGCTGAAGATCACAGCTGGAGTTGACTGAAATGGCTTTGAAGCGCACATTTGCCAAAGTGATCGTAAAAATGCCAAGCCAAATACCTTGAGCACGTCAAGCGCGGCAATTAAAATTGAACTTTTATGTTACAATGACATATAGCCAGTCAGGCATCAGGCAGTCAGCCAGCCAGTCAGCAGTCCGGCACTTGGCCAGGCGACCCGACTTTCAAATGAGATGCGGTGCAATAAGATGAGATGAGTTGGATTTGCATTCAAACAGACAGAGAAAGAGAGAGAGACAGAGAGAGGGCGCGTGAAAGAGACAAAGAGAGATAGAGAAATAGAGAGAGACCGTTCGCAGAAGATCAAAAGCTAAAGCCGCTAACGCACTTGCCGTTAAGTGGGCTAAGACACTACTGGGAACTCTGGCGACTCGGCAAATAAGCAGCTGGGAACTTGACATCAAGTTTTCGGCTGGACAATGCTTAACACCAACTCAAAGCTGTGCACAATTTGGTTAAGTTTCACAATTTAATTGCAAATAAATTGAGTTTTTGGTACTTAATTTAAGCGAAACGTTTAACACTCATACACACACCATTCCTGTCGGCGGGTCCATCAAAGTCAGTTAAAAGTTTTTAGTTTTATGTTTCTGCTGCACCGCTTTACGCCTACCCCCCTCTGGTAGCCCTGGCCAAACGTAACTAAATAACAAATGAAATTGAAATTATTTTTCATCTTGCCTCTCCATTGCATAGACATAGGATGACTGCATTTGCATATGGCTCTATGCCTTGGGCTAAAGCCAAGCAACTGAAAGGAGTGTAGGACTATGACATCCATTTATGATCCATTAGTTTGAGTAATTTTAGTTTTTATTGTTTTGTGTACATTTAATAAACTAATAATTGTTATGAAGTATTCACTTTGTATATTGGATAGTTGGTTATTAAAGTAATAGACTTTTAGTTACCATGCTGCATCTCAGTTTTATAATAACAATATAAGATAAGCTATGAAAGAGAGAGTCGACTTATGTACATTGCCATTACATTGGTTTAAGTTTTATTAATTTATTTAAATTGAAAGTGATTACAAGCGTTGCAACAGTGGAGTGTCAAATTTAGTCAACACTTGTCTGTAGTCAACATCGTCGTAAATTATATAGTATATGTATATTCTTGTCAAGAATCGGCAGCCAAGTTGCGATAGCTCTGTCTGCCTGAACCCCTAAATCCCAGAGACTATAAATGCCAATTAAAGTGCCTTAGCAAATCAAGTTTCATTCAGTATTTTAAAATCGTAGTTATTATAATACAAATTTTTTATAATACAAATGTGTCTATTACACATTCGAATTCGAAATGTATGTAATGGATGATAAACTGGGCAGCTATTAGAGAAACAGTTTAGGAGCAATTGCTCCGGTTCAGTGTGACCATAAATTTGTTAATAATTGTATTTAATATGCCTAAAATAAAACAAAAGCTTTTAATATTTAACTGCATATACTTAGTATTTATCGGGGATATCATCACTCGTCTCTATTGTTTAAATTTGCTTTACGTTTTAAATCAAATTTAATATTCATACTATCCATTTCTAATTATTTGCCAATTGTTTTCTACAATTTTTCTACTCGGTACCAATATAATAACTTAGTTACGAAATGTAACTAACACCAGAAGAGCATTACTGTCTGTCCATCTGTTTGAGTGTGAGCTAGAGGTATTGGCTACATTATATTTATCGGCTGTTGAGATAGATAAGATAAAAGATATAATAAATACTTTATAGGTTTGGGGTTGTTCTGCCTGCTATATATATTTTCGGTTGGCACTCAGTTATAACACATATCTATCCTATAAGCAGCGGGAATAAAACAAACAAAAAATAGCAACAAAGTGCTTCGATTGAAATGCTGAATAATGGAGAAAATGTGTGAAAACGAACTGGTATTAATGGATGGGATAGTTTCCACATAATAATAATATACAAAGCCCCCAATTAGTATTTCATAAACGAAATTCGAAAATCAAAAAAATTTAACCAATATAAAAAGAATAATCGATTTCCTAAAAGACATTATTTGAATGGAAGTGCTAAAATGGTGTACCAAGTGCCTTTCATTTGAAATGGAGCACATGTTCCACATCGAGATCTTAAGAAATGGATCAATGATTTACTAGAGGCTGTAAATTTTGTCGTCACTTGAAAGTGAGAAAGAAGTCTGTGTATATATCATTATATGAGACTGTAAAAGTTGAAGTATATGCAAGCAGACGAATTCATTCAAACTGAAAGGGTCGTAAAAAACCTCGTAACTGGAACTAGAGTGTCTCGAGACGTGTTCAAAGTGTCAAACTCAATTGGGCTTCCCAGAAGAAGTGGATCTTCTTCCTCGCATACTGTCTTTGACTCTGACTCTGACACTGGTATTGTGTTTGAGTTTGTTTATGACTACCGAATCGGTAAAGTGTAGCCAATGTCCTTGCACATCTATTGCCACTTGCTGTGCTACCGTTGCACAGAGCACCCGTTGTCAAGTTATACATCTGTTGGTATTTGCCTCATGCCAAATCCTTCGGGATAGGACCTCGGCATCGATTGTTTGCCGCACAAATTTACCATGAAGGAGTGAAAACTGTTTGACAGTTGTCCTGTTAATTTTCAGTTATGCTGGTCGAAACGGCAGGGCCATCTATCTTGTACTCTCCTCGTGATTGTTCAATATTTGATGTTATTGCCATGGACTTCCAACTTGTCTCTGCATTTGTTTGTTCTGGTCAGAATTTTTGCGCTACTGGTGTCGTTTGAGATTTGAATACTTGTGAAAATACTCGTATGATTATTTTTTCCTGGTTTTTGTTGACTCTTTTTCTAACGGACTTTGATGGATCATTTGGAAGCAGTTCATTATAATATGTCGTTGCCACAAAAGCTGTTGATTGAGCTGATGGGAAATAAGAAAAAGGATTGAAAGAATTCATAAGAAATTCCTTAAAATAAAATTCCAATTTAAAAAAAGTAAAAACGTTAAAGTCGAAAGTGCTCAACTACGAGATACCCTATACCCATACATGAGTATTAATTGACATAAACATTGTTTCGTTAATAGTATTTTTTCCTATTTGCCAATCATCACGAACCTTGCAAAATATTAACATTTTAATAGTTTCGGTTCTTCGCGATTTTTTGGCAAAGGAGGAAGGTCATCAAAAATATAAAACACATTTCAATTGTTTATTGACAGAAGGAGTCGTAGTCAGACAGCCGGATAGACAGACAGACAGACAAACGGACAGACGGACTGACAAATGAACAGGAGTCAACTCGGCTGTCGATGCTGATCAATAATATATTTACTCTATATGGTCGAAAATGCCTCCTTCTGCCTGTTACATTCTTTCCAACAAAAATCATAATATCCTTATTTTGTATCAAGTGACACCAAGCTCGGGCTTTTTAACAAACGGACTCAGGCAGATGCAACCCACCACCCGCCCAGCCGACCGAGGGCTCACCACATAATGTTCGGGAACTGAAGTTGCGAACAGTCAACAGCGACGACACATACAAAATAACAAGAACTTTACTTAACTGCGAGACACATCATGTAAAAGCAAGGTTTTCATTTGAAAAAAAATTTTAGTATTGCAAATCACATGAGATAAATTATTGAAATTTGTTCATAAAATTCTAAAAGGATTGTTAGTTAGTTAGTAGTTAGTACTACAGTGGGAAAAAGAGAGGGAGGAAGACAATTTGCAGTTATTCTGACCGGAACGGCAAAGCTAATCTGGCTTGTCAACTCCGAAAAGTCATTTCACCCATAATTAGTTTATATAGAAAGACTTTCAGAAGGAGAAGGATGGTTTAGTAATAGCAATCTAATAGTACGATTTTAATTAAAACTGGGAGACGCAAACAGAAGAAATTGTTTCTGCAAATATTTAAGTCTATCTTGATGAACATATATGTATATGCAACATACGCAACATAATTATATACTTGTTTAATTGCTGGATATACTTAGTTTTTTTTCCCTTAAAGCATATTTGATGCATATGTGCAACAAATATATATTCTTCAATAAATGGCCAAAAATCCAAATTTAGAAAAACTAATAAGGATTGTATCATCATGCCGGATAAAGGGTTAATAAATCCAAGGACAATCATGGCTATATTAGGAGCAGATAAAATATGTTTATCAAACTTTAATTTTGAATCACGAAGTATACCTAATCCATTTACTGAGTTTATTCACTCAATTCGTATATCGATATAGCCGACGGAAGATCTCTTATGAATAATGTCTTATAGTACCAAAGATCAAAACACTTAAAGACGGACGATGGACAAATATAAATATAGATAGAATAAGGGAAGGTAATTGAATGATGATGGTAATTATTTAAATCTTGTTTTAAGGTACGTTACTATTGCAACAAAATATGTGACAAAAATCAAAGCATAAGTGTTCAAATTACTCATAGAAATTCTGACGAATAACAACTCTTGACGATTGAAATTAGATTTTTTTATTAATTGCTCTATTACACAAATTATATATTCGACAGTGCTAACCAACACATTATCGTCCGTTAAATTCAATTTCCTGGCACGTGTGGCAGACCAAATCGAAAAGGAAACCAGTTTACGACACCCACAAGAGCAAAGAACTTCCGATTGAAAGGACAACGAGCGGGGCCTGAAATGTTGGACCCTCAAAATTGGCCTGGGAAGAGGTCGGCACCTCGCGGGCTGGGCCACGCTTGAGGAATTCCAATAATTGAAAACTGTCAATAGGCAAATTAGAAAATTTGTCATGTTTATCGTGACCAAGTTTGTGGTTGCGCTGTCAGAGGCAGGCACAACTACGGATGAGAATTAATGGCGGGTCCTGGCGTGTCCTTTGGCTCATTTGCATTGGCATTCGAAGTGCAGATGAGGCATGGTGGGTGCATTCAAGTGCTCGGCTCGGGATTGCACAACGCTTCATTAGCATCCGAATTTTATGCTGATTAGCACCGAGAGGATGAAAATACAGATGTATGTATGTATGTCCTCGTATGTGCGTAACATGCATTCCATAGAATACCAGACTCAATTGCTGCAAGTATTTTTACAGGCTCACTGGCTTATTCCACTCAATTCAATTTACACAAATTTTCATTTCAGATTCAATTTCTGTATGGAACACATTTGCATTTGGCCTGATGCCACACTGATATACGCACACACACACACACACATACACTCACACACTCTCTCACGTTCATATACAAATAAATTCTCACATACAACGGCCATTTTTCAGGGCTGGTTCTATGGGTCTTCGTTTGGCCAGATGCAGGCGGCGTGTGTTCGCATGTGCGTATCCTTAATATGCGTAAACTTCACGCTTAATGCTGTATATTATGATGATGTCCTTTCGCTGCTTTTGGCTTTTGTTTGTCAGTTTTTAGTTTTCGGCTTTCGGTTTTTGGCTTAACAATTTTTCAAAAACTCCATCTACTAGGACCAGGTGTGACTCTCGTTCTCGAATTTCTATATTGGAAACGACTGCAATTAATGGCTGTTGATAGATTTTTATGTTTGTATATCGGGTAAGTCACTTTTACAGCATGAGGGTTGCTCATGAAAATGGTTTTGGAGCCAACTAGACATATGTGATGGATTGAAAAACTCGTTAGAATGTGTCCTACAAAATATGGCTATCAAAAATATTTGGGTGTGACATATGCGAATTAATGATTAATCATTAATGTTTATATAGTAAGGTTACTAGCCAGAATAGTTTATAAGTCCACAAGAATTAATATCATGAAATAGTTTAAAATTAAACTAATTCATTTTGCTTAAGAAAAATGATCACTTTTGCTAAATAAAATTTAAGTAACGAAATAAACTCAAATTGCAAATTTGCAATTTATAATTGTTTATGATTGTTTTCAGATCTTAATTCAATTTTCAGTAGATGCGAGCCAATTTCAAAAGCAATCTTAACCAAGTAACTCTTAGCTAGGTCTTGGTTATATCCCATGAGAATTATATAACTTACATTTTCTTTTGTATGCTTTTTAGCGAGTGAAAAAATACTATTTTATTGAAATATATTCTTAGCACACTTTAACAATTTGAATATAAGCAACTGTATTTATACTAAAGATGGGTCAATCAAGACACCTTCCCATATCATAAACATGTATTTCGTAGGAATTGTCACCTTTTAAATCACTCAGATCAGATGAAGTTATGTGATAAGCATACTCGATAATTACCATCGTAGCCAACCCCATCATAATGTATTACAAACATAACTCATGCAGTGTCTCCTTTGCTAACGAAACATTTATAACAACAGCAACAATGCTATGCAATGGGGTTAGATAAACAAACTGCGAATCTCTCTTAGCAAAATGATGTCTGGACAAACAGGACTTTGCACATAAATAGGCATGAACTTCTATTGTGCGTGTGTGTGTGTGTGTGTGTCAGTGTGGCAGGATAAGCCAAACAAGCCAAAGAAACTGGAACCCCCATAAAACTTGATGATGACAAACAACAATGCGGGAACTAACAACAATGTCTATGTCTACTCTGCCTCGGACTTGGACCTAGCCCAACTAACAACCCAGCAAAATTGCAAATGAATACAACAACAACGAAGAGCGGACAAGAGGAAGAAGTAGAAAAATGGCATGAACATACACACACCCACAGACACAGACACATATACAGGAACACACGACCGTGGGTGCTAAAATGCCAAGCGGAACGATTGATAATATAATGCGCATAAGGTAAAATCGGTGGCCATGTGTCCTGTTCTATCCTGTGCCATTCCTTTCCATCCTGCCCTCTTCATGTGCCCTGTGCCATGCCAGCCGCCAGCAGACAGCCGCCGGCAGCCTTCACGCTTTAATTGGCTGCCAGCGACAAAAGTCATCCATTTGTACAAAAGTGTCACACACAATGAAAGGGAGAACAAGAGAGAACGAGAGCGAGCGAGTAAGCGAGAGAGAGAGAGAGAGAGAGAGAGAATGCAGCCATGACAGGACTAATGACAGCTGCAGAAAGATCGCTGATGATGCCGTCGGGCAACAAGCAGGCAGGGGGTTGCTGTTCTTGATTACTTTTGATATCAAAGCGCTGAGCGCGAACCGCCCCAAACCGTCAGCCAATCAGCGTGCGCAGCCAGCTCAGAGGCGTTCCTGTGGTCCAATCGATTAAAGCGCACGTTAGAGCAGATAGCAGACATCAGACAGCAGACAGCAGAGAGCAGCAGAGAGCCTGAGTCTGGGCCATCGTTCTCTCTCACTCGTGCTCTCGCTCAGCCTGGCAACTTTTTGATCGTTGCCATATTGTGGCGCCAAGCAGCACAAAAGGGCGGACGCGAAAGCTGTGCGCAGCTCACTCTCTCCCTCTGTGAGTGTGAGTGTGTGCGTGTGTGTGTTTGTATTGTTTTGGTGGAAACCAGTTTATGGCCGCGATCTCATTGTCGGTCGGTCGCATTCGTCGCCCGGCCGGCCTTCGTTAATTTATGCCTTTAGTTGCTTTGCAAGTCTCGTGCTGTTTGATCGTTGCAAGCGCGCGCAATTCCGAGAAACGAGATACCACGTCGCGCTTTCAGCATCCACTCGAATCATCGTCACCGTCACCGCCAGCATCACCTTCCACGCCAACTTCGGTCATCGCTTCCTTCCGTCGGAAATCGCGTGCGCGCACTTACAGTTACTGTTATTAGTTATCTGCAGCCCCATTCAGTTATTACTATTGCTTTTCTGGCCAGCATGTGAATTCTGCATTGCAATTCTCGTTCTTGTGTTTCTTGTTCATGTGCGCTTGTGCGAGTGTGTGAGTGTGTGTTGGTGTACGCATCTTGAACCCATGCATCGACCCACTTAAGCCTCTGACTTGTGGTCCACGCGTCTCGTACTGCCAGTTTCAAACATAGCATCTAAGTTAACTCCTAAGCAATCACTCTACAATGGATATGTCCAGCGCCAATTCACTGCGTCCCCTATTTGCGGGTTATCCTTTTCAGGGTGAGTTAATTGAACCATTTTCTTCTAAATTCTTTTCACTAATATTAGCGGAATTAGTGAATAGATTAGAGAATGAATCAATCTTAGATTTGGCTAATTGAGCAAATCTTAAATGTTCCACAAATGTATTGTGCTTATCGCATCCGAATATGAATAGTATATAAAGACGTTAACTGATGATATCGATAATAAGATTCAACAGCTTCATTTCATTGTGTGATTTGGGAATTTAACTGGTTGATCAAAAAAATAAATAGGCAAGTTACTTTGAATTGCATCAACTCTATGAGACCATGTACCAATATTTAGTTGCCATAGGAACAAGAGTAGGTGCACAAAGTTACACCTGATTTTCAGCCATTAAAAGTTTTCTTTTGGTTTACCCGTCATATTGTATATACAATACTTATCAAAATTACTCTTTAATAAAGTGGGTAAAAGTGTGTAAAAGAGTGTAGCTAAACTCTAAAACAAACTTGAGAGTCATACAAAGAAGTTCTGCAATTATCTACCTAGTTAAAATGAACTGCGATATCTAATTTCTAATACACTAACACAATTTTGCATCCATTGTATGTATTTCCTACACCCACTAGGTATGTGGACAAAATTCAAAATCTGTAAATGAAATATGACATATTCCCACATATTCCATATGTTGACAAAGTAATTGTTCGGATAACACAGTAAATAGATATTACCATCAGTAATAGATATTGTATACAAATATCTAAGTAATGCATTATTGCCAATCACTTTAAACTCTTTCAATATTGCTTGATTTGTTATTAGGCTATAAGGATCCATAAGGATCTTTCTTTCATTTATAATCTTGAAATATTTTCCATTTTGTTCCAGGTCAAGGACGCGTCAATCAACTTGGAGGTGTCTTCATCAATGGACGACCGCTGCCCAATCACATACGGCTAAAAATTGTGGAAATGGCGGCCAGCGGAGTTCGACCATGTGTGATATCGCGACAGTTGAGGGTTTCGCATGGCTGTGTGTCGAAAATATTGAATCGCTACCAGGAGACGGGCTCAATACGACCAGGTGTAATTGGCGGTTCCAAGCCCAAGGTAACTTCACCAGAGATTGAGGGTCGCATTGATGAGATGCGCAAGGAGAATCCCGGCATATTTAGTTGGGAGATACGCGAGAAGTTGATCAAGGTGAGTGAATAGCGGGTGGCTCTCTCTCTCTCTCTCTGTCCACCTTTTTCTGCTTCTGTCTCGTTCGATCAGCTCTGTGCACCTGCGCAGGAAGCAATAAAATGTGAGAGCATAAATAGCATAGGGATTTGGCAGATCTGCCCAGTAGCGCTAACCGCATGGCATTATGTCCATTCAGAGCGGCAATACAAACACAATCGAACGTCGTAGGCTTACTTCCGTTTTCCGAAAAGTCACGTGGCACTCTCGGTTCCGAGTCCAAGCCGAGTCCGGCCGCCCGCTGGCTTTGTTTATGGCACGTTGCCGGTGACATCTTTCGGCCTTTTGCATATGCCGTCTGCCATTTAAGCCAAAAGAAGAAGCGAGGGCATCTTGACAAATTAGTCGTACACCGGCGACGACAAATTTTCGCAATGCCACCCAAACCGTTAAGAAATCGATTTAACCATGAGCCAACGCTAACGGTCTTCGAGTTGGCCTCCTTTTCATTCGGCTCTGTTTTATCCTTACTGCTCACAAGGTGCAAGACAACGCAGTATGTTTATTTTGCTTGTTGCCCCTTGGCATTCGCTATTAAACTTCCGGTTTGACACGCAACTCAACATGAGGCAACAAGCCGAGTAATATGTCGATGCACCATCGAGGCACCTCGACTTGCTTTTCTTATAACAGTAATAAATACACATGGCGAAATTTTAGCTAGACTTTGATTTGAATTGTTCGGCTTATACACAATTAGATCGTTTTTAATTTTAAATAAAGTCGCTGATCAATCACCGATCAAATTGTTTTCATACTGATGTTAGTGTCATTAAAAATTGTTGTTATACAAAACAATAATTACATATATTTAGGAGCTACTTTAGTTAACTGAGTACGAGTTGACCAAATAATGTTAGCCAATTATAGTAATCGTAGTCCAATTACTTTATTCATTACAGTTGCTCACTATTATAAATTGCCGCTTAATGATAAATTTAATGCAAACTCAAGTCACATTAATACATTACAAAGCACCCTACACAGCAAACAGTCAGTTGAAGGGCGAATAAACAACATCATTATTTAGGCATAAATTAGCGTAAAAGTTTCGTGAAAGATAAAATAAAATAATAAATACATTTTGACGAAACAAAAACAAGCAAATTGCCTCAAAGCGATTTTAAACATGATCCGAGAGTCGATTACTGAACCTACGC
Source organism: Drosophila pruinosa (assembly GCA_018150935.1). Lineage (NCBI taxonomy): Eukaryota > Metazoa > Arthropoda > Insecta > Diptera > Drosophilidae > Drosophila > Drosophila pruinosa. The sequence goes on from JAECWR010000199.1 coordinate 44,520,999, forward strand.
CAATGTTATTTGCTCTTGGGGAGCAGATCTTGTTCCTCCTCTGATTTTTTGGCATGCTGCCTACTGATCAGAGCCATAGGCAGCTGGCCGTGATCCCCATGATCCCGCAGATTTCCACTCGATGCTCCTTTAGCTCTCCTCACACTTTTGATTTGCCTTCGGCGGCTCATGTCTTCTGCATTTTGCTCTTTATTTGAAGCCGCAATTAGTTACACTTTATGTGGCGATACCAATTCGACCGGCCATCGATCCGATCGGGCTAAGAAATCGCACACACATTGCATCACATCTAAAACGTATGTATCTTTTTCTCTGCATCTGCATTTCTTGCCATCCCTCTTCTGCCTTCAATCTCGCTATCTCTCGCTCCTTCTCTCTCTCCGCGTCTTGTTTACTTGTGCTCTGCACACTACATGGGTTGGCAGTAGGCGTCATAAGAGCCTCCAGGTGCGCTTCACGCTTAATTAGAATTCGCCATTGGGCAGATCGTCATCTTATGCTGCGATACGAATCTCAATATGAATCGCTATCTTTATGTTAGTACGAGTATGTGGTTAGCGGCTTCTTTTCCTGTTGAATGATCGTGATTGACTCAGGTGGTATTAATTGCATAAATGAATGCCTGCAATCAATTTATTAATCGTTAGTTTCGAATTTCCATCGTAAAAATAGTCGCAGCTATTTATTATTATAGTATGGATGCGCAATGCAAAAACAGAAAGACAGTCATCTAATTATCTTCGGGCTTAATAGATTTTTCATTAGGTTTAACTTATCAATCTTACGACGAATAAATTAAAGCCTTCTCTCAATTTTATTGCAATCAGTTTTGCATACTGGTAATATCTCAATTGTTGCACTCTCTCTGATGAACTGCTGATTTCCAAGAAGAGAACAAACCACACCTGTCACTCAAGCAAAAAGTTAGAGCCCAAAATAAATGAAACCGAAATATAGAAAATACTTTCGTATAAAGCGCGCTCAAGTGTCAATCCAACTGTCAACTAATTAATTAAATTTCAATTGAATTTGTGTAGCCAGAAATCAAGAGAAGGAATAAAAAAAAGGTGTCGCTCAGTCGGGGGGCAACGATTTGGCGTCTGAACGGGTTCGGGACGGGTTCCAGTTGTCAGTTCCTACAAGATAAGCTGTCACACATTCCAGCTGGTAACCGGTAGGCACCACAAACTGACCATGTAGACACAGACCCAGGCATGTAGACCATTACCAATGGGGCACACTCATAAATAACGCAACAAAGTCTAGCTGAAAATCAAAACATACTTCACTTGCTGTTGTTGCTGTTGCTGTTGCAACATTTGTAGCTGTTGTTGTTGTCATTTTCATGACACATTCAATAGAAATAAGAGCCAGTAGCCAGAGCAGCTAACCAGACAGCAAAGTGAAGCGTAGTTCCCAGCCATACTGGACAAAATGCCAGTTTCGGTTGCAAGTTGGCTCCAAGCGGCGTCTGGGTCTTGTCTATGAGGTGCCAGTTGTGGCACTATTGTTCGTTCAGAAATTATGAAACATTACGTGGACGGGTTCTGCCGCATAAAAAAAAATATGTTTCTTATTATTATTATTAATCATGAAAATGTTTGCGGCACATGCCACTCTATTTGTGATGCTGACATTCAACTCCAACTCCATCTCCAACATCAGCTTCATCTCCAGCGATCAGACAGATCGTCTGCGTCATACAGTTGCGCTTCACTCTAGAGCGATTAGCTGGCGACTCCGTTTTGTAGTTGCAGTTGCAGTTGCTCTTGTATTTGAAGCTGATGTTGAAGTTGATGTCCAAGTCGACGTGTTGCTCTAATGAAAACTGACAGTTTTCGGCTGCTTTGCATGAGAAATTGGTTAGGTCGTGAAGCATTTTGATTTGATTATGATTTTGTATTTCCATGAAGTGATTGGTATCACATATTGAAGGTGTTACCTGAGCACCATTGAACTAAGACAACAGCTCTTTGAATTTTAAAATGCCGGAGCGGTTAAATTCTCACATTTTTTTTATATATTTTCTAAAATGAAATGAACATTTTAGGATTATCTAATTTAGATCAAATGGGTGCCGTTTTGTCAAATTATTATTAACCACCTTGAAAACAATTTTTTTATTTAGTTTATTTGTTAATAAAAATGACGCAAAAATACCAGTTTTAATATTTACAAATTTTTTAATTTGCATTTGCAATTATTGCAAACATCGAAGAATTTAATGCGAAGGATTATGAGACTGTCTCCATAGTGTTAGTCACTTTTTCCCTGACTTCTGCACGCAAATGCATTAAATATTCACACCTGCGATCTGTCGCGGTATTTAAGACAACACGTGACACTCGGACAAATTCTTAGGGCTTGCGGCAGACGCTTGACATTTCTTTTAATTGGATTACAACAGCGAGCCAGAGAGAGCGTGAATGAGAGAGATTGGGGAAGGAGGGGCTCTCGAGATAAAAATTGTCCAAACACCAAGTGGGCAGCTGCCGGGCAACTGGGGACTTAATGTCCAAGTGCAACGTAAATCCGCATCCGAAAAATAAGCTGAATCTAAACCAAACATAAGCGAACCAATCCCAAAACCAGACTGGCCCGACTACATATCGTATAATTTATTGACCCAACCAGTAGTCCAAAGATATTTATGCGGCAACCGCTGATCCTAATTGGATTTGTGTGCTTTATTTGGAATGCTATCGAGGGCTCATTTAGATAAGAAATAGTTACAAACTACATGTGCATACATCAGCGATACTTACAAGACATAAATGTTTTCTTCTTTTAAATAGGAGGGCTTTGCGGATCCTCCATCGACATCATCGATTAGTCGACTGCTGAGAGGAAGCGATCGGAGCAGCGAGGATGGTCGCAAGGACTACACTATACACGGGATACTCGGAGGTAAGTATTGAATCTCTTGCAAAAGATACTCAGCTATTAGGACCATAATGTGTTGTAGTAAGAAAACGTGCTACAAAAATCACCGATCATTTGATATGTGAGCGAGTAATTTCGTAAAATCATTCTCAAATCATTTGTTGATCAAATCAACAAAGTTGTGTGTGTGTGTCGGCAACTCGGCTTTGATCGTCTTAGAACGAGCGACTTAAACTTAAATCAAAGCCGCTCAAAATATTACAATAGATCTGCCTGCCCTCGCTCGATAACGATCGTTTCGTTGTTGGCAACACAACAGCCCAAACACAGATCAAACACACCAAATAGGTGTAGATGATGACACCTGAGAATCAGAAACGTACACGAGATTCGAGATTCGATATTGGAGTTTCGAGATTCTCTGGCAACATACAGCTAATAACCTGGGTTTTCACTGACTGCGTGAGACCTCGACTCTGTCTCTGACTCCAACTTCGGCTTCTACTCTGAGTTTGAGCTTCGACTCTATTTATGACTCCTACTCCGTCACTCACTCAGCCTCTGGACAGGGCCAATAATCATGGCAAATATGCATAGTCATTCGATAAACGATCGGCGGGGGTCAAAGTGTTGGCCCGCTCTGTTTAGGAGTCATAGTTTACGAGTCTTGCCCAGAAAATTGACTAGATATTTTTGGTGCATCATTAGACGTACATTTTCTCCAGACGCGTCATTTGAATTTATGACTGAAGCTTGTCCTTTTCCCTATTTACCTTTATGCCAATTGTACATTTTTGCCGACATCCTTTGATATTTAGGCAACAGTTGCTGTCACAACACGGACCGGAGGTGACAAAGGCTCAGTGGGTGACTCAGCCTCAGCCTCAGCCTTAGTTCTAGTATACATAGACACCGCGTCACCTTGAGACGGACAATGTCATCTTTGGCATTTGCCGAGTGCATTTCCTCAATGAATATTGATTATGCTTCGGGTGTCCTGTAACCTTGGGCTGCTGACATTTTGGCAAATTCATTCCGCTTTTTTCAACCTGCTGCGAGGCGAATGTTTTTTATGGGCTCAGGTGAAACAGTTGAATAGAAAGTCAGGTGAATAAAAATGAGATAAGTGCAACATATTTTACTGCACCCGATAGTGGCAACTAAACTCTTACATCATTCATTCAGTTCATTTCATTTGTAGAAACTTTAATATATTGTAATATTATCAATTCATTTTTATTACTGCTCTTCGTTCTGGCCTTTCCTTTCCATTGTCAGCCGTTTTTTAAACTATTAACTCAACGCACCCTTTAGTGCTCGCTCAGCACCTGTATGCCTAACCCATTTAACTATTTCAAATCGTACAAATGCGAATTACTAAACATAAGCTATATAACTTCGAGACAAGGGCTATCATTATGTTGTCGAAGCGTATAATAAGCACACGCCTTCCCATCATCATTGCCATACCCAGTCCCTATTCCCATTCCCATTCCCATCTCCATCCCCATCCCTAACCCTATCTCAATCGTCGTAATGATGTGCAGCAGCAGCATCAGTATCAGCGGCCCCGTCATTATGCCTGGCTGGTCAGCATTCACAGAGACACATTCACAGACAGCATCCATTCCATCTGGCTTGTGGTCCAGAATCAGAGCTCAGGAGTCGGTGTCGGTGTCGATGTCGGAGTCGAAGCCGATGTCGGTGTCGGTGTCGTTGCCTGTAATCAACGCCTTCTTTGCCGGCGTGTGGTAGGGTTAGGACTACCTTGGACTCGTCCGGGTCTCAGCTGTGCCACCCGAAAAAATTATGCATTATTAAATATATTTCTTCGTCTCGTATTTCACTTATAATTTCGTTTGATTTTGATTTTCATTTTGTACAATTTATACAACTGGATCCCAGGGCCACTGGCTCCCAACCCAAGACTCCAAAACTTTAGCTCTCATCTGGGCTCATTGTCGCTGACTGTGTTTAGCGGCGGTACGCTTTGATCTTTCGAATACACCAAAAGCGACGAAAAGATGTGGAATATCATATAATAACTGAAAATACAAAAAGAAATTTTGTGTGGGGGCTGCAACTGTCGTTGGGGAGCTATTGGTGACAAACAAAAATAAAAACAAAAAAACCAATACTCAATACCGGGGGACCTCAAATTCATCAATAGCGATTGATATCACAATATAAAGATGTTATTAGGAGCATTGATAGTTTTATTTATAGTTGCCGACACGCGTTTGAACTAAAAACCAATTAAAAAAATGCATTATATTATACAAAAATAAATATGATTCAATATCTAACATTGCCAAGCAGATTGAAAATATCAAACAAATGCTTTAAATGTGTTTATTCTCTGTGTGGCAGTAATTTTGAATAATTGTTTAATATCTTCAAAAATAGTAATATTGTTATTAAATGTTTTAAAAAATGAATCATTTCTGACACTTAGTCCATTTTCAATCTACGTGTAAAGAAGCTCTTCTTGTAATTATCGAATTACTCCTACTTAAATTAGTCATCTATCCTCTCTTTAAGAAATATAATAACTATATGTATTTTACTTTATTTAGTTTTATATTCAATAATGCTGCAAAATATTTATTATATCTACTCTCAAATTTGATGGTGTTGGGTAATGTATTTACTCGTATTAAACGAATAGTTATTGTTTCAAGCAGAGGAACAATATTTTTAGGAGATTAAAGTATACCGAAAGATCGATCGATTGGAATGCAATTTTCGCCAGCAGTTCCGTGAATTAAGCCTGGTTTGATAGCACGCCTCGGTAACGTAGCTGCCACCAAATGTTGCAACGCCTTCGCTACGCGCGTATAACAATAGACTGATCCCAGTTCATGATGCCGACCTTGTGTCTGATAAATACGCGTGCGATTTGTATTATTTGGCATGGTAATGGTCCAACCCATGTCAGGTCAAGGCCCACTCAAAAGAAAGTAAACGAAGCAAACAAAAACACAAAAAATCAAATGCCAAAACACCGACAAGAAAAGTCAAGAAAAACACTTGTGGCAATTAGTGTAAATGAAAAGCCGCGCTCAGGACAATAGATGAATGCATCAAGCGAGACCGCCAGGACGACGCGTGGGAATGGTCAGGGGCTAGTTACCAAATATTTTCCTTGGCCAGACAATGCGGCAACAATGGGCCCAGGGGCCAAATCCAGATACATGGCCAACGTACATCCAAACAGGTTCAATTATTGGCAAAAAATATTACAGAAAGTGCAAAGGAGAGACAAAGACAAAACAATAAGGGAAGTCGCAATGGCTGCAGAAGACAAACGGTCGCCGCTCGATGAAACTCAAGTTCGGGTTTGGTGTGTATTAAAGCAGTTCACACCTTCCCTAATGGCTAGAGAGGGAACGATGAAGAGAGCGAGAGCAATGTAGATTTCATTCTTGCAGTGTCACATGACAAATGACTTGTGAACTAGCTGAAAGTGAGAAGGAAGACGAAGGCACTTCGGTGATTGCGCAAAAATATCCTGGTCCCTTTCTACAGTGCATGTGTGTACGGTCTACATACATATACACACTACAAGCGAGGCGGAGATCTTGGTTTGCCCTCTATCATCCATATGGTCCGGGGTCTTGGTCTTGGTCGTGGTCGTGGTGCTTGTGGTGTGGCTCATTTGTTCGACCCGAAAACCCATTAAAATCGTTCATGCCCGAAAAAAGTGTCAACGTTAACAAAAGCAGCGCTTCGACTTCAAATGCACCGATCTTATGCGGCATCTTTAATGCCCACCAGGGTGTCCTGTGCGTTCCGTTTGATCTCATTGTGACCCAGGGGCCAATGGGCTCGAATGTTTTGCCGCCACCGCCACCGCCACCGCCACCGCTGGGCTTGTTCGAGTTGATGAGTTACAAAATATTTTATTAACGTATTATCGCACTTTAGCCAAGTTCGGGCGGCTACCCAATGCGATCTCCCTCCACAGCAGCATCTGTGTGCATCTGAGTCTGCATCTGTGTATCTTTGAAGCTGTCGCTGTCGGTGTCGCTGTTTCTGTTGCTGTCTTGTATGTCTGTTCATCTCGTAGGGGATTTGTTTTGATCAAGTGTTTGTGCGCATTGTTATTTAAATTAGTTTCATTTCATTCTGCATTTTCTGATCTGCATTTGTATGTTGCATCTTCGGGGGGCCTGGTTTCGTGCAATCGGCTCTTTTGCCGCCGGATTATGATTATAACTAATTTTTGGTCTTTTCTCAATCTTCGTATCGTCTCGTCTGTTAACAATTTTGTAAATTAGTTTAAATGTTCTCGAATAGGAATAGGGTCGGCATTTTACACACACATTTAGTGTGCATCTCATTTGTTTTTCAAATCGCTTTGGCATTGCGAGGGCGTTGATAGCATAAATTGTGAATACGTTATAGTTAATATATTCGGTAGACATATTTAAATAAATGTTTGCTATATAATTATACGCTCTTTGATATCCGTTTACATACAGTTGCTAAGCCGGCGGTCTCACAGGCAAAGCAAATCGAATTAGGGATTCTTCTGATTATTATCAAAGACAAAGTGCATAGGTTCAGAGGATGTCTTAGTTTATAATAAGATGAGATGGTGAGGGTCAACATATGTGTTTATTCATCCGATAAAATTCAATTTTATTTTGCTTTTCATAATACAATATACAATTATTATAGATCATTTACTCATTTCGTGTTCGGCCAAAGCTCAACCAATTTAAAATATCAAAAAAATATAAAAAAATGGTAAAAGACCAAAATAGAATTTAAATAATAACCCGAAAAATTCCAACTTAACGCTTGTTAAATTCCCAAATGAAAGTGGCATATTTTTTAATGCTCCTGTAATCCTTTTGCTGACAAGAATCTTAAGCCTTAAAACATACGCGAAGCAAAGACCGAGTCTGAAGCTGAAGCCAGCGCCCAGTAAGCCATATTATATGTCATAAGAGGTTGCAGATGAAGGCCCCGAAATGAAACTCTAAAGTTTCCCAAATCTGCCGGTGACAGAACCGTGAACCGCGCGTGTCTCCATGTCTCTAGCTGACAGCTGACAGTGGACTCTGTCTCACATTCCCCACAAATAAAATGTCATATACCCAATCCACAGAATTCATTTACTTATGCCGAACATTGTCGAGATCTGTGCTTAGGAGGCTACCACGAGAGGGGAGAAGATTGAACGACACTCGTATAGTTTATAGATGCAGGCAATTTAAATTGTGTCAGATTCTTGTTGATTGATGACTGTAGAATTTCAGTTATTCAGGGTCTTACTTAGAGTATTCCAATAATGTGCACTGATACGCACAGATAATAGGCACAGTCGATTGATCTTTGCCCTCTCCACATTTGGACAGCCTATCAAAAGTGAGTGGTGTTAGGGCATTTGCACTACACCCATTGACCACACAGTTATCCAGCTATCCAGCTATCGTGCTCCACAGCTCCCCCAGCTTCAGGGAGTTGATCATTTACTACCTGCTGTTTGAAAATGCAGCTCAAAACGTCGTTGAAAATGATCGATATCCCATGTTGGATTACGAAACCGAGGCAATTTATCACAGGGCAAGTCAAAAAGAAAGCCACAGAGCCACCATAAGCATACACAGTAGCCACTGTGGTGCCAAAAAGTGGCCTTTTGTTTAGCTTTGTTTTGTTGAATTGTTTTTGGACCATGGACCATGGACCACCAGAGCCAGCACCACCACAGCAGCGGTCGGCTCTCAGATTCTTTCTTTGAGGGAGCAACAAATTACTAAATTGTTTAACATTTAAAAACTAATTGATTTTTCTTTTTCTTATATTTTTATTCCCTTGACACTCTCTCTCTCTCTCTCTCTCTTTCGCTCTTTTAGTTAGCTTTCCTCTTACCATGCCTCTTTTTTTTCTCACATATCGTTCCGTTTTGTTGAACGGCTTCTGCAGTTTTCGAAACCCGTTTCGTTTAATTAAGTTTTATTGTTGCATGTGTTGAAAGATTAATAGTCTGACTTCTGTATTTTATTTATCTTATTTTTCATAAGCCTGTGAATTTTCGTATTCGATTCGATGTTGAATCAATAAACAGTGGGCGTTCCAAACTTCAAGATTTCTTTTTGGGTGTGCCGTATTTGCTATCAAAATTGATTTCTGCAAATCTGATTTTCAGCATTTACATTTATGACCATATTATACAGTCAATACATTATGAATTAAACAGTTTTATTTATCATATACAGAAAATTAAATGCAGGTTCTAACAAGTAAGAAAGCTACTGTTGAGTTTGCTCGACTGTGGGATAGCCGCCACCCAATTTTACCATCAAAATATTATTTTTCAAAAATATACTTATAAAATACTAAAAAAAATATACTAAAAAATACCAAAATAATATATCAACATTTTCTTTGTTCGAAATTATTAGCTTGGCGGCACTTTAGTTGATTTATAGAACACCATTATTATGTCACGAAGTGTCATAGCAACTAACTAGGTGCAGCTGCACCTGATTACGCCTTATAAAAGTAATTTCCTAATAACTTCTATGTTTTTTATCCGATTGTAACCAAATTTTTAGAGATAATTAAAATAGTGATTAGTATTGTTCGTGCCAAAATTCAGTTTGCAATTCAGTTTTTTTCAATTTGCATGGGCGGAAGGAAACGTGGCCAAAATCAAAAACAAACTTGATATGCGTGCAATAATAAGACACACTATCCCGAAAATTTGCTCTTTCTCTTATAGTCTTTGAGATCTAGGTGTTCATACGGACGGACAGACGACAGACGGACATGGCTATATCGTCTCGGCTGTTGACGCTGATCAAGAATATATATACTTTATGGGGTCGGAGATGCTTCCTTCTGCCTGTTACATACATTTTCGGTCGGCACAAAGTTATAATACCCTTCTACCCTTTGGGTAGGCGGGTATAAAAATCACTTCGTAAAATCTTAAATAAGTATTTGCTTTACTCATGATTAATTTGCAATGAATTCTCTTCAAGACAAGATTGTCTTAGAATGTTCGCTTTTAGTAAAATTTACAACTTACCTATAATTAAATAAGATAGTTTGGAAGCTTTGATTGTGCTTGTAACTTGATCCTAATTTTGATGTACTTTTAATAACTATAATCCACTTAAGAATACATTTCATATGCTTTCTGCATACGCAACTTTTACAAAACAGTTTCAAATAATACAATTGATTACATGATAATAATTACATGTGAAATGTACTACTCTGTGATTCCTAAAAGAGAGATAATGAGGCCTTTTTCATAGTTCTCGCTTATTTGACTTCCTGTGTGGACCTTTCCGGTACCTGCAAAACTATTTATCACACGAATGATATCAAACCGTTCTAATCCAGAAAAGCAATCAATAATTCGGAACCTGGACAAACCGGAAAAGATTACACTGACCGCAACTACGAGAAACTACGAGTATAGACTCCAATGACCCTCGATGAAATGGAAAGGAACGGGAAAGTCGATGAGAGTATTTCCCATGTCTGGATAATAGCAGAAACAATTCGAACAGCGTGTGTGGGAGCAGGCAACTCTTTTGAAAAATGATCTTGCCATCTTGTTGAATAATTCAGAGCGAGAAACCAACCCTATTACACTTCCCGCTTGTCAATCTATTGTGTAATGATCTCTCCAAATAGTTGTAAAGGCCCAGTTTAAACGAAGCGCTAACCATCACTTTGGAATCTGCCACACGCCGCGCTTCATGGCCGATTTCACATCACCACCGACGCTACGTCGGCATTTGCTTTCGTAAACAGATGCCGAAGTTAATTGGCGCACTCCTCCATGGTAGGGCATAGTACTTGTATGGTATGTACGAGTACATAGTCAGTCTCATAGTAGCCTCGTTGACAACTTGCCGATCATCTTCTTGTGTAATTTGATATATTGTGTCACTTGTCAACTGTGGTGACTTTTACGAGCTGCCTCCGGCAACGCCCCCATCCCAGTTGAAGTCACTTTCAGTGATCTGCCGATCGCCATCTGTGGTGCGGTGGCACTGGCGGTTGCTTTTGACAGATTTGTTGCGCTCCCTGACGATTCAATTAATATGCAATGGCGCGCAGTGAGCGTCGACACTCCCATTGCTCCTCTACGACTCCGCTCCACTCACATTCCCATTGACATTCACATTCACATTCGATTTCACATGATAGGCAGATGGGGGGTCAGACGATCACACGATCACAGTGAGAACCACGTCGGTGGCCCCATCGAATATGATTTAGTCACTTGTGTTCCCTTTCGGCAGCGTGGAGCGTGAACAATTTTATGACTTCTTACGAGCCGTTTATAATCTTAGTAGTCTTTTAATAAAGTTCGACTTGACACCCTTTTTTCATTTTGTTTTTGGCAGGCCGTGACTCGGACATCAGTGACACCGAATCGGAGCCGGGAATTCCTCTGAAACGCAAGCAGCGACGCTCCCGCACCACTTTTACCGCCGAGCAGCTGGAGGCGCTGGAGCGTGCCTTTGCCCGCACACAGTACCCGGATGTCTACACCAGGGAGGAGCTTGCGCAAACCACCAGCCTAACAGAGGCTCGCATTCAAGTCTGGTTCTCCAATCGCCGTGCTCGTCTACGCAAACACTCGGGCGGCTCGGGCTCAGGTTTGTCGCCCATGAATGGCAGCGGCGCCAGTGTTGGCGTCGGCGTGGCTGCCAGCAGTGCAGCTGCCCCACTCGGCTTTGGGCCACTCGGTGTAGGATCTATGGCTGGGTACAGTCCCGCCGCAGGCACTACAGCCAGTGGTGCCACTGGCATGAGTGACGGATCCCATCATCATCACACCACAGCTCATGCACCCACCTCCCACAGTGCAGCAGCCGCTGCGGCAGCTGCTCATCATCACACACAGATGGGCGGCTATGATCTTGTGCAGAGCGCGGCGCAACATGGCTTCCCAGGTGGCTTTGCGCAGCATGGACACTTTGGCGGCCAGAACTACTATCATCAAGGTGAGTGCCGCTTTAGGAATGAACTATAGCTACTACCAATTGAGATTCTACCTATCTATTTTCTTTCTATATACTATACATTCAAAAGATTAACAAAGGTACAGTTGAGTATGCTAGACTGTGCGCTACCCATATCGGTTGCCCTTCAATCTATCTATTTTACTTTCATATTCTTCTCAGTACCCTTCATTTTATTTTAGAAAGAGTAAGAAAGCTACAGTAGAGTCGGCTTGACTGTGAGATACTCATATCTATTTTCTTTCCATACACTTCATAGTAATATCCGATACACTTTCAAAGGAGTAAGAAACGTACAGTTAAGCATGCTTGATAGTGAGCTACCCGTACCGGTTTACCTTCACAGTATTTTCCATTTTACTTTAATGACTGTGATATACTGGTACCGGCTTCCATATACTTTTTAATTATTTTAAAACAAATTCACTTCTTTGTATTTTTCATTATACCCTAAACTAATTAAGAAGTTTACTAAGCAGTGTGCTTGACTGTGATATACCCGTATCAATACTGTTGCTATATACTTCTTATCATTTTCCATTACTCTTTAAACCAAGAAAAGTACAGTTGAGGAGGCTTGATAATGAGATATACGTACCAGGTAATATAAAAGAATCCGAAAATGCAACCAGAAACAAACGATGCCGCAGTTTCTTAAATAATATTAATAATATTTTTTTAAGGAGATCAACTTACAAAATATATTATAGTGGATTAACAAAATTGATGTCTGTATATGATATGACTACTTTACACGAAGAGCAGTATCGAATATACATCACTTACTAATAGAAAAGTGTCTAATTATTCACATCATGTTCCTATACAGTGGAACTTTAATTCATCTTTGCCTCACCCTCTTTTCTTCAATACTCTCTTTCTATATATTCTGATTCTCTAGTAACCTTTTTCTAATCATTGCTCTCGATTTCTTCTACTTTTTTCAGACTACTCAAAGCTTAGTATTGATGACTTCTCTAAGCTGACCGCAGACAGCGTTTCAAAGATCTCGCCCTCGTTACACCTTACCGATAACTACTCCAAACTGGAGTCGCCCTCCAACTGGTCGCAGGCCGCCTACCATCTTAACCAATCTGCGGTGGCGGCGGCCAACTACAACGCGGCGGCAGCTCACCATGCGGTGGCCCAGCACCAGTTGAATGATTATGCAGCTGCGGCGGCGCATGGCAATGTGGCCGCTGCCTACAATCATCCACTGCCCGCTCAGGGTCAGGGGGCCAAGTACTGGTCATGAGTTAGTTCATAACCAATTGTAGCAAATGGCAACAAAAACAACAGCAACGACAGCGTCATCGACAGTGGAAAGAAGTAAAGCGCATTGAACATTTGAGTTAATACTAATTTTTATATGCATTTCAATTATCAGCAGAGGCACATGTAAATCTTAGGCAGATATTTATTCGCCCAATATGAAATTCAATCGGCTTAGCTAAATATAAAATTATAATTTAATATTACACGGCTTTCAGAGGCGCATTCAGTTAGGCTTTGCCAGGCGACGTGTTTACCATTTAAGTATATTTATTTGAACTTTAGATACAACGCGATATTATTCATAAAATACAGAGATCTATCTAGAAAATAAACGGATTTTTATTATTTAATTTAAATAAGTGCTGAGCAACAGACCGAAACATGTGAGTATTAAGCAGGGTTCAGCTAGAACCAAATTATCTATGCTAATGAAATTCTCTTCTGAAAAGTAAACGTACAATTGATACTTACCAAACTTTTTACTGACCCATCCAGCTAAGTAAAATCGCAACATGTTTCAGTAGTTTAGGAGCAAACCGATAATATGTATATATATATATATTTGTTTTGTAAGTATTATTTTAGGTATGTCATATAATTTTGTATATAGATATAACATCTTTTTAGGTGTGTACTATTTTTTACAGCGCCACTTTGCATTGAGCGTCTTCCTTTGTTATGCAAAGATACATAGATAAATGAAGTAAATATGTATATTATGTATAATATAGGTAGATCCAAATACATTATTTATTTATTTGTCTTGTTTTTCTGCATTTTAAATACTTTTAATCGGAAATCAAGTTAAGTTAAATATTGACAACATCAGACTTATAATTACGCACATTGAATATGTTTTTTATTTATAATTTATATATTTGATTTCAATATATTTTTTTTGTATTTTTCTATGATAAAGAAATATTCAAAATGATTTAGTAAATTTTTCTGCTCGATATCTTATTGTCAATTCAATTATTGTCAGATTCGCTGAATTCTTCTCATATTTTCTTAATTATTGTCTTTGACGCAGTTTTTTTTTTCAACATTTCCTTCGGTATATACGAGTACTAATATCATGATAATCTATCGTTTGTTTTTAACTTATGCAATTATCTTGCACTGACTGTGGGTTTAATTTTATTGTCATATGGAACTACACATGTATAATAATAATAATAAAATTAATGAAACAATCTGTAGGGAGCTGAAATTTTCCAAAAAGGAGTCAAGCTTGGCACTAATTTTATTATGGGTTTTCATTTCTTTTTTTGTTAGGAGTGGATATGGTTTAGTTTTGATATTTAAACGATTGTTTTGATTTGCACTGACATCAGTTACCTCAATGTTACATTGATATTAAGATATATAGATATTTAAGGTTACAGATACGTTTTTGGTGGCACCGAAACTACCGCAAAGTTCACTTACATTTGCCTATGTGTAGCTGCGTATGCTGCAGGTGTGTGTGTGACGGTGACAAGAACTACTCGTACATTGAAAATCGTAAATCGTAAATCGAAAATCGAAAATTCACTATAATTAACCATTAATAACCATTATCTTGTATTCGATATAATATTGTTACCGTTATCGTTATCGTTATTGTAAAGTTGTATTATATTGTCTTTATAAGTTTGGTTTAGTATTCGTATTTGTCCATGGACTCACCGTTGCGTCGATAGACGCCTCGTTGCAGTGCTGTAATACGCGGCGGAGTGCCCCACGAGTGGAAGGGTGGATAGGAAGGAGTGCGGAAACTGGCCGGACCACTGGGCAGCGAGTTGGTTGAGATGCTGCGCTGGCGTGCAGCTGCTGCTGCCGATGAACTGGCCGTCTCAATGGGTTCCGCATAGATTTTGGACAGACGACCGCGTATGCCAGCACCGCTCCAGTTCATCATCGGTCGATTGGGTAGGAAACATCGTTTACAAACGGCTGCGATTGGTTGACGCAGTCGCTCGTGTTGGGGGTAGTACTCGACCTGCATTTGTTAAAGCATATTTATATTAGTTTAATGCCTTTCGAATGGTCTCAATAAGACAGAGAGATACAATAACTATGATTATGCAATGCAATACATTTCTCTGAAGTTTAAAGAATACTGCAATTACCTACGAGTACTAGAATGTGTTTTACCAGAACACATGCATATATTATGAATATTGAGTATTCTGTCTATCGTAGACGCAGATATTTCACAAAAGACAGACATTCTATACACATTAAATGAATACACACTGACATTACAAAACGAATATAAATTTCACACATGCCAATCAGTGTTTTGTTTGAATAACATGCCAATGTGAACAGATTAAGTTCCGTGAAATACAACATTATTTAAAAAATAATTCACATAAAAAATAATTACATATTACAATAAATTTTGAAAATTTTAGCAATTTATTAAAACAATGCAAACAAAAGTAACAAATTACAATTCATTTACAGTTTTGTACTGAATAAAACTTTTTGTTCACTACCCCAAGGCTTACTACATACTTCAAGTCGCTGTAAGTGAGGACACTTTAGCGGCGGCAACCACCCCCCTGAACAATTTTTTTTTTTTTTTTTTTTTTTAATTTAATTGAAGCGAAGAATCCTTACAATACAAAATTTGTAACATAACAACGCAACTAAACAAATAATTAATAGGACCAAACCTCAACTTAATCGTATGAGGACTAACAACTATAACTTATACTACAATACAAGGGGGACTTTATATTTGTCCAATTGTTTTGGCAAAACCTTTTCTTTTAAGCCTTCTTAGAGGCCTGGCAGGGAGTAGACATCTTGCGAGCCTGCTATGATGTCTTTTTAATCTGTCGGTATATCTGCTAGTATGTCTTGAAATTTGCTCTTCCACAGTGTGCAAATTTAGGTCATGATGAAGAGTAGTCCCACGTACATAAAAAGGGCAGTTGGTTATGGCACGCATAGCTCTATTTTGCAGTACCTGAATACGTTTGTAGTTGCTTTTAGCAGCAATACCCCATATCTGCACTCCATATAGCCAGATCGGGACTATACAGTGAGCATAGACTGCTCTTTTCACTCTGAGCGACATTGTGCTTCTTTTGTTTATTAGCCATCGCAGTTGTTGCATTCTATGACCACATCTACGAGCTATAGCTTTTAGATGTGGGCCGAAGGTCAACCGTTTGTCAAGGCTAATCCCAAGGTACTTAGCCTGCAAAGGTTGACCTAGGGTAACGCCTTCCAACCCCCCTGAACAATAAAATTGTTTGTCTGTAACATTGAAATTTCACTTAAACTGTTCCCACTTTTAGTAAGCGACTTGAAAAATATGTAGTATACCTTAAGGCTGTGCAGAAAACTTCTGTTAATTATGTATAAAATGTTGCATACTTTTTGCAGCCATTAAATTCATTCTATCCGTAGCATTATTTCAATCTTTACGTATGTTTTAACAAAAAATTTAAAGAGCTTAGAAACCCAAAGAGTAATGCATACAAAAAGCATTAAAAAACACCGCAATAAACTTTTAACAATGATATTGTTTAAGTGCTAAATTCGTTTGGATTAGCAATAAAATACATTTGAAAAACAACCCGAAAACTTTTCAACACCAAATAAACTGCAGCCAGCTGAAAACTGGGGCGTCGACTAACAAAATGCCGGAAATTTGACGATTATCACCATTGAAATTCGGGTGGGAAATACACAGTGAACACATATTAGCCAAAGCAGACGGAAAATCGAATTTCCGTTTGGCAATGCGACAAACTGTTTGAATATAAGCACAAATTGTATTTGAAAACGTCAGAGGAAATGTGAACAGAAATCGGATTGTTATTAACAACTAAATTTGTGATTCATAATATTTATATTCAATTATATAGTAACGAATGATCCACAGTCTACTGTATGATAAATTAATTTGAAAGAGAAAATATCGCTCTGATATTTTAATTCCAATCATATTTAAAACTATTTTCTCCCTAGTATTAGATCAAGATAGTGCTATAAAAGAATCTACCTAGTGTGACGAAACTGAACAAACTAAGAACATAGTGAAAGAGAGAGAAAACTAGAATGCAGCAACCACCTAAAGAAGCTAGTAGTTCACATGCTCCATCTAAGAACAGATGATGAGGAATATATAGACACGCGTGATAATTACATTCATACTAGAAGAAGTAGTAGTTTAAGACAGGCGGCAAGCGACAGGCGGCAGGCTGGCTGATCGTGAGTGTGTGTTCGTCTGGTAATAACTCGAAAAAGAACATAAGATCCACAATCAAGTCACACGTAAAATAAAAAAAAAATATTAGCAACAACGAAATAACGAAATGAGTGAGGGAAATTATAAAATTATGCAGCACACATCGAACCATCGCCATTTACTCATACAAATTGCCTGGCACGTCCCGAGCGACTAAAGCGACCCCTGGCGCCGTCAAAGCCACCTCCGGTGCTGCCGGTGGGGCTTCGCAGGTAACGGTAACTGGGCAGAAAACCAGATCGATAAACGGCGCCAATGTGCCGCTTCTGTGGCAACGCTGTCTGCTGCTCTTGCTCTTGGTCTTGTTGCTCCTCCATTGTCTCGATATCCACCTCGGCATTGCCGACTGCATCATTGCCATGCTCAATGCCAAACAATTCGGGATCCTTCGAGGTGTCTATTGGTTGTGATGTCGAATAGGTAGGTGGTATATATATTTATGTATATATATACAATACAAGCGGTGCAAGAGAACAGCTAACTAGGTGCAAGGTGCTGTGCTGGTGCAGCGAGTTATGCAACTATCTACGGCTTGCCGAAGACTTCATAGACTTGCAGATGGTAAAGATTAATTGGAAATATGTATTGGATCGGAGACTCCTCTGCAAGGCTACGAGCACCGTTCTGCTATGTTAAATCCCTTCTCCCACACAACTTACCTAGGAAACGTTTCTCGGCACGTCGATAGTCGTTCCAATCGAGATCAGCATAGCCAGCATAGTTGGGATACCACCAGTAGCTCTGCATGGAATCAGCATAGTCGGGAGCTGCAGCAGGCAGAAGCATCTCCTCCTCATCTCGCTTCTGCTGTGCTCCGTGCACCGGCGATGACTTTAGGGCACCCAGGTTGCGTTTCTCGGCGGCGCTGCGTTGATTCTGATGCTGTTGAGAATTGTAGCGGGCCACGGCGGCCACATTTCGCTTGGGTTGCTCCCGATGAGAAGTTGGTGCGCTCTGGAGGCGTGCCATTGTGGCCAGATTGCGTTTACCGTTGGGCAATTGAAAGTCGCGTGCGAGGGTTCCCACATTGCGCTTGCCGAAGCTCATCAGACCGCCAGCCCTGGCCAAGGAACCAATGTAGCGCTTCTGCTCACTGGGCTCTCCAGACTCGGCATCGGCATAATCATCGCCCGGCTCCGCCGTCGGCAGCTGTCCGTTCTTGGCCAATGTGGCAAGACTGCGCTTAGGTGCATTCAATAATCCCTGGGCGGCCAAAGCAGCAACCGAACGCTTGTCCTCGTCCAAGTAGTCGGAGTAATCGCCAAGGGGTTGCTCCTCTCCCACAGCCAGTTGACGTTCTCGCAGCAGATTCTTGAGTTGATTGCGCAAAGCGGATGCCTTCAAGAAAGACCAGAGCAAGAAACGAAACAGCGGAATAAAAATAGCAATTTAAATTTAAAGCTTTAGCAGCTGCTGCCATTATGGCAAATCCTTGCCAAGTTACATATTATGCTGGCAGGTGACTTACGTGTAGCTGATACTCTGGGCTGGGATTCATGAGTTGATTTATTATCGATTCCATTTCACAAGGCGATACATTGGCAATATCCTCTGTGGCATTTACGGCAAAAGCGCGTGGCTGCAGTGCCTGAAAATACAATGAGAAGTTGGGAAAACCCGGCATGAAAAATGTACTCAAATGTTGTTTGAAAACATTTCAATTAGCTGTGCGCACTTTCTCTTTGGCAATTCTTTGGATTCCCTTAATTGCCGCATTTATTTACGCTAAATTAAGTTCAAAATGTGTCGAAGTTTGCCGCATTTACGCCTCGCATTTCGGCTCTTACAACATAATTTATTGCTGTACTCGTACTCGTTTTTGCTGAATACTTTCAAGCATCATTTATTATCACTTTGTCTTTAAATTATGCAAACTGTTGCTTGAAAAACTTTAAGCAACTCGATATATTGAGAAGTCCGTTTTCGTTTAGCCCATTTATCCCTTGTTCTTGAGACTAATCCTTCATAGCAACAGGCTAATAAGATCTTTAAGGACTCTCCACGTCCGACACACCAGCTTGGACAAACAACCGTGAGGCATACCTAGCACAAGCATGTGAAAAACCTAAGCTGAACACATAATATTTAGGTTTTCATAGACTCGCACATGGGGAGTAGCCAAGTGGCGACAAGCGACAAACATTTTTCCAAGCACAACCCACTTCAAAAGAAAGGATAATGCCAAAGAACAAGTCGCTAACGCATGAGAATGTCCTTCAGCCGTACGGGTAGGCGTGAGTATGTATTGTGTGGTTCCTCCAAGGCAGAGACAATACTTCCGCTTTTAATAACTCAACAGGGTGCTCACTGGGTGGCTGAATGGCGCAGTGGCACGATGGCTGAGGATGTGCTTGCCGACGGCGCAAGAGCCGTAAATCTCAAACAGAAATTGACAACTACTTATGTGCACTCATGTGTACATATGTGTACTTGTGCGTGTGTGTTGTTCTTTTGGCTCCGCAATAGTTGTTCTTGTTATTAAGCTGACTGCCTGCATGTCAAAGCCTTATCGCATATGAGCACTCCAAACAGTGCCCCCAAGGTGTTTGCTAAGTCAACTGAGCGATATCTATTAGTATTTGACTCATTTGATAGGTCTTGAAGCTCCTGCAGTCGTTAAAGCTTATTTAACTTTACAACGACTGATAAACTTTAAATGTCAATTTTCGCATTTAAGTTCCCAGTTTTTAGCATAAGATTTTTCATGGCTTTAATTTTATACTTTCAAATTTAATACCGTCATTTATTTAACTACTATTAATCTATAAAATAAACATTTAATATAACTCTCTTTAAGTCAACAATCATTACTTGAGCTAATTCAAATATTTAAGCTAATTATGCATTTTGAATGCTATAATAATAAATTATAATAAAATTCTCGTAAATAATTCACCACAATTCACTGCGAAACTGTTTGTTGCTGACATTATTACAATTACAACACAATACATTTCCACTGAAATTGTTTATTGTTATTGAATGCCACACTTTATTGCAAATTAATTTCCTCTTCTCAAATGTCAATACCCCAATAACCATTGGCAACAACTTGTACAGCTCATACCATAACATATAATGTACATGTATGTTAAAATTGAATTTTCTCTTGTTTATTCTGGTGTCGATGTGGTGCCTTTTCATACTTTGTAGCGCATAAAAATATTTGCAGAATCACAAATAATTGCCATAGTCGTAAATTCACGCAGAAATACCATAAATCGTCTCATGACAATGCTAAAAGTGTGGCAAAAAATTAGTGCATACTTTTCAGCGCATCCCTATGCTCATTGAAATAGAGGGACAAGAGGTATTATAGTTTTGTGCGGACGTATGAAACAGACAGAAGGAGGTATCTCTGATCCTTTGAAATAAATATATGTATATCCCTAATCGGCATCAACAGCCGAGTCAATTTCGTTATATAAATTAATAAATTCAATACACATCGCGATAATTTTATGTTTTGGCACGTCTCCTTCCCCCACAATACAATGAATACCACAACTAACTATTAGCATAAGGATGTATAAATTGACACATATTATGTATACACTTAATTTACCTATCAATTTTGTGTCGATTAGAAAGAAAGACGAAATAATTTCTCATTGATGCGTTTTGAAGCTAAAATAAAGTGGTTGTATGTGTAACTGTATGTAATATGTAAATGTTAATGCATAAATGGACGTAGGGTATCTCGAAGGCGAGCACTCACGACCACACCGATTTTACTTGTTGACTTTGTGTTTATTCATGTGAAATTCGCAGATTGCAAAAACAAATAGCAGATAAACAACTCCAATAGCAAAATGTAACAACAACAGTGACTGCGACAGTTATGTGCCACGTCTCTACATTGTTTTGGCATCTTTGCACACATAAAACTGTCAATTCATGCAAATGCGCCAAGACACATTCAACAAAAATTTAATTTCAAAATGTATGCCCACAGATCCTGAAACACACAGTTTTCTCGTTAGAAAACCTTAGTGACAGCTTCGCTCATTCCATTGCTGGTGCCCAAATAAACAAAGGCGATATGAGCCAAAAGTAAAGCATTTTCTTTTACTAGCGACCCAAAAATGTTGCAGCATAAATGAAGCGCAAAGCCTTGACAAAATTCTTAACATGTTTGTACTTGGTCTTCTTTTTGGGGAAGATAAGAAATTGTCGGAAAAACTTTGGTGCTTTGAACAATAAGTATTCAGTTCAGAATATAATAAATTTTTTGTGCAACTGTCTAGAAACTTAAAAAACCAAGTGCTTTTGGCATGTTTGGATTATGATAACATATAATATATATTAAATTTTAATTTGTAATTTATTTCTTGCTAACAACTGTGTTCAAAATTTCTGAATTATGGTTATTTTCTTTCATGCCTTTAAATATATAAAATAATCTTTTAGAATCGAAAAATCAATACTTTTTAAAATATATTTCAAATTATTGGTACCTCTGCATAACAAGCAAATATACTGTAATACATACATATATAATTTAAATAGACAAATTGTTAGTTAAATTATTCTAAACACTTACTTCCTAGATATAATATTTTTATTATGATTTACCTCATACACTCGATAAATCAATGTATGCTTTGTGTATGGCAGCTAAAATCTTTTATGAGACTTATGATTCAATTATTTGGGTCTATGCTTTTGATTTTAGACTTAACAATATACCAAGGGCATATTTAATTTTTGCCTTATTAATTAAAACGGTAGCAATTGTAAAGTGGAAAAGCGTCAAAGACAGACTCCTCTTTTCTCTGATATGAGATTCCGTGTAAAGCAATAAAAAATTAATTAAAGCCCAATACAAAATGTCAATGGATGTAATAAAGGACACCATAATTAAATTTACCGTGAAATGCTGTGAAATGAAAGGCTGTCAGGACATGCCATTATACAGGATATAACAATTGACTTTAACTTGTTCCGTTCGATTCAATTTGCTTCGAACTACAGTACTGTTGACTAATTGGCTATGTTGTTATTCGCCGGCCACGCTCGTGAAATCCAACAGTTTAATCATCTTTCGAACAAGATTTGTTGGTTCGTAACGGGCTTAATAACCTTCCGTTGTCGAGTTTGCGGGCTGAAGAGTCCTGATTTAACTATCGTCTGTCTGCCTGTTGAGCCGCTTATGTCGCTTACGTCCTGCAACAGGACTCAAATTTTATTATCACCAGCGTCCGAGAAGGGCAGTTTCCATTTGCTACGTACGTTCTATTATGTTGTTGGTATTTTCGTTTACTTGGGATAATTTAATGACGCAGTTTGTTGGTGCTTTCCGTTGAATTTTCTTTTTCTTAAATAAATATTGTGAGGTGGCATTAAAACTTAAGTGCTTTGGCCTCTCGAATATTGTTCTACGGACTTTGCTCCGGTTTGCAGTACAGTATTGCAGACCTCACTGAGCTAGCTCAAGGACAATTATTAGGTCATGGATTTAAAAAAAATAATGACCTTTTGCGTTTGTCCGAATGTGCGCACCAGGCAGAAGGAGGCGTTTGCGACCCCATAAGTTATATATATATTCTTGATCAGCATCAACAGTCGAGTCGAGCCGAGTCGATATAGCCCTGTCTGTCGTCCGTCTGTCGCCCGTCTGTCTGTCCGTCTGTCTGCATGAACATCGAGATCTCAGAAAAGCTCTCTATAAAAGCTAGAGCTACCAACATGTTAAAGCTCGGTGGGCAGATGAAGTTTATTTTAGATTTTGGCCACCCCCCTTCCGACCTCGTAAATCGAAAGAAAAACGATTTCCAAGCATCATGTTAAAGCTAGAATGTTTAATTTTGGCCCACACAATACTAATCATCATCTTAATGATCTCCGAAAATTTGGTTATAATCGGACAAGACGAAATCGGGTGCAGCTGCACCTGATCAGCTAGATGTCACTCAGTGACATAAAAATGGTGTTCAATAAACATAATGAAACCCTACCAAGATAATCATTTTGAACAAAAATTTATTTCGGTATATTTTTGGTATATTTTGAGTATGTTTTGGCATATTTTCAGTATTTTTAAAAAAAATATATTATTTCGATGGTCGCTCTTTATTATTCTTCCATTCAGTTAAATTGGGTGACGGACGAGTAAAATTCCTACTTATTTTACACAATAATTATTATAATTTTCATAATTTTATAACATTATTAAACGCTGCGTTTCAAGAATATCTTCTTTTATGCTCTAACTTCATCATGTACACTTAAAATCCATGACCTCGTACAGTCAAAGCGTGACTGTAGCCGTTTTTACTTGTTTTCTGTAAAAGAGACTTAGGAAAAGGTTCAAAATTATGACTGTAATTAATTAAAGCATTTTTTCTCTTTTCTAACACATTTTTAATCATTCAGAAAGTTACAAATGAAATAATGAAATATTGAAAATCTGCTTCAATATTAACTTCTTTTAAAACTTTTTTTCTAGAAGCGACATAAAACGCATCAAAAGCTGTGGCCCATTGCAAAACAAGTATATTAACTGGATTGTCCTGTTACTATTTGAACCAGAAGCGTCCATTAAGCAATTCTACATGTCAGAGCATTATCTTTATCCATTACCCACACACTTGTAATTGTAATTACATGCCAGGAATGGTCATAGAATCCATACGATTTTATGGAAATGTGTTCAGAGGACCCGACGACTTTCATTGCGACGTATAGAACGTAATGTTGTCCACTCAAAGCGAAAGGGAAGGCTGCCAATTACACACATTAGGACAATGACAGAAGTGGAAAGGCAACAAAAAGGGACACAAATTTCCCTAATGTTACTAAATGGAATTCAATCTGAAATCCTACGCACCACAGCAAGTGGTGATTGATTGTGGGGATCATCCACTTGCAATTGAAGCACAGCTGTTCCGTTAGCTGGTCTTCCATGGAGCAAATCAAAGGTCATCAATCAATAAAACTAAGCTTAATCAGAGTATCCGACTCTTACTTTGTTTTTATTTTCTTTATTCGTAATAAAGTTGTCGAGTCTTTGATGGGATAACAACAGGTCCCACCACATTTTAAAATATTCAGAAGACATAAAAAAGCTTGACCTTTGTCAAATGAATAAGAGAAGATACACTAAAATAAATAATTCATCTTAAATATAAAGAAAGCGCTTATGCTTAATAACAGAATAATAGTATAACGCAGATTAAAGCGCTTTAAAGACAAGTTTAGCTAATGTAATGCACACGTTGCGTATTCTTATTTTATCGCAACGCCTAAATGTTGGCAACACCATTTTTACATCCAATGCCACATAACAAAAGGCCGTAACAACAAATGCCCCGACCGTAAAAGCAACAAATGTTTTTTGTGTGCTGCATAGACATGATAAGAGCTCGCCCCCTTCACCCTTTCAACAACTTTTTTCGCCATCCGTCGACTTTTTGTGTATAATTTGAATGCGTGAGCGTTCACTGCTGGTATTTTAATAAAAGTGTTAAGTCAAAGCTAGCTGCAACATGACGCCATATTGATATTCTGCTATCCATTGACGTGGTAATTTTATGCGTTTTTAATCTACTTTGATATTCAAAAACATGTTCTTATTGAGCTCATCTGTTTCTGTCTATCAACTTATTGCATTTTAGCAATAAATAGCACATAAAATGCTAATGGTACATGAAATAATACGAAATATTACATATAGACTTCGAAATGTGTTTATTCATTTCATTCATTCAACTTTTGCATGTATTGAACTTAGTTGTGATGTGAAATAGTAATAAACATACACTCGTACATTGATGGGATTTTATATCAAGAGCTTTAGTTGATGGTTTTCTATTTACACAGAAATGCAACAGATAATTGGTTTTTGGTTTTGACTACAATTCATATTCACAATCTGCTTATTTAAGTAGCATGAGTAGGAGTAATCGGTGTAAATAGAATATATTACTTTTCAGTGGGAAGTTTGAATCAAAGGCGTTCTTTTTATGTTTAAACAAACTAACGAGCTAATGATAAATACTCGGTTAAAAATAATCGAAAATTACCTAGTTGCCATTTGTAACAAAATGAAGCGAAGAAGCTTAGTTTAAAGTTTATACTTTTGTGGACTCAGATCTACAAAAGTAATCCATAAGAACCACCACCAAATATTGATACTAAAATTCACATAAAATTATTCTGCTAAATTGCAATAAAATTGTAAATGGTTGGATCAGATTTTTTTCAATATTAAGATTGATTAAAATACATTTATGTTATTTAAGATCAATGATTTTTTATGATTGCTTTATTTATTTGTTAGGAACCAATTTTACTTTATTTAATTTGAAATAGAATGAAAAGAGCAAAACTACAATATCGCAAATGATGTCAAATTTTTAACTTTCTCTGTATATTCGATATTATATGGGCATAGAAATGTTGATACTAAGAAGAAAAGGATATTTATTTTTAATGCATTCATTTACTTTCAAAATTGGAACCCTTTTAAAAGTAAAATAATTCAATCAAATCAATTGTATTTGTATAATTCTTAACTGGTGACCTAATCAATGATTAAATATACATAAACTTTTGTCTTCGAAAACTTTTTATAAAGTTTCTAGACAAGCCCCAATCCACAACACAATTGTTTGTCCAATGTCTGTCTGATGGGCTCGATAAGTAAGCAAGCTTCAAGTTCACCTTTCAACCGAGCAAATATTAACAATTGGTGGGTCGATGGGAGAATATGGGAAGAGAGTAGAGGAAGCTCGCATTCGGGTGTGAATTCTCAATTACGCCCAGCTTACTGTTGTCTTCTCAGTTGGCAGTTGACGCTTCAATTCCGCTTTCTTATTTATGGCCTAAGACAGCGGCAGGAAAAGTCTCGCACAAACATCCTCAGAGCCATAAAGAAGAGTGTTCGTATATGTATGTACATGCATGCCTGATGTTTGCCAAAGATAATGAATATTTGTAGCACTCGGAGTGTTCACTCGTAATTTGCATTTTCATGAATGTTGATTATTTAGGTAACATTTGCTCAGCGGGATTAACGTTGCGTATGCACAATTTCAGTATTTAATGAGTCGCATATATGTACATACGATATATACACACATTTAAGTTCACGGATTGCTTCACATATCGATCTGCTGTCTAATTTGATTTGGAATCCGCTTGCAGCTGCCACTGGTATTCAAACTAATCAGACGTTGCATCATAAATATCCGTACCGTTCATGACGCAGAACGCAGCAAACCTACAGCTACGTCCACATTGAAATGACGCCATGTCAATCGGGATGCATATTTCACTCTGTTTCTGTCTGCATTTCAGCGTATTTCTCATTTCCAGGAAAAAGGCACATCCTTTGAATGGCGTCAAGCAGTAAAGGATTTAATAAGCCTCAGTTAGCATTTGCCAGTATATGTTGAACAACAGCTCGTATATTGCAAGTCGGTTGATGTCGTTGCAGCTGTCAGTGGCAGCATTTCAATTGATATTTCGCATCAGTATAACAGTCAGCAATTTGATTTGTGTCAGCAATTTCAGACTGAATGACTTATACCATTGTGTGCGGTATTATTGCGTGGTATAAGTAATTTTCTGTTTAAAATATTTCTGTTAAATTGAATTTAGTAACATCAAAAATATTACGAAAATAATGATTATTTTTATTATCTTATCTTGAGAAAAGCTTCTTAGTTTCCTTACTCGAAGAACGTCTTAAAACAACACCAACGCAGCCTTTACTCAGACAGCTTGATAAACACTTTATTCATTTACTAAACAACTTTAATTACTCGCCACAAAACCGCAATTAAGCTGCTTTTCTGAATGCTGCTCCTCCTCCTTGCAAAGTCCTGTCTCTAGGTCTCTTAATAAGTACTTCTCTTACATTCTCATCTGTCTTTTTTGTTTTGTGGTCGGAGCAGTAGTTGTAGCAACATCTGTGTAATTTAATGCAACATCCAAATGCTTGAGTTACTTCATTAAGAGAACCAAGCTTGAGCTGGTTTAACGTGGCAAATGAGTTATGGGACTACACAACTTTAATTAAGCCGAAAAGCAAAAATGTGCAATTATATGTTGGAAATGCAAGTCACAGAATTAGAAAGTTACTTTCAAGAGCAATTTCAATTTCATTCACAGTCACGCATTTATGACGGACAGCCGGCAAGGGACTTCAAGCGGAGAAAAGGATTTGGGCAGGGACATGGACAGGTCACAACCACAGGCAGCCGCTGGCAAGTGCCAACAAATGGCAACAAATGTCAACAGGCAACAATAGAAAATGTGGTGCTTGCCACATAAATTGCTCAATGTTGAACTGCAGTATTAAAATAAAAACATATAAGAACCCATCAGTCGTAAGTGGTCGACTCTGGGATATCCGTTATCCTTTGTTTAAATGGGGGGACTGAAGTATGATTTTCGTCATTCACAAGTAATAATATTTTCTGCACTCGTTATTTTTGATTTAAGAAGGTGGAAGAAGACGCATCCAAATTCTCAAACAAAAATGATCTGAGAGCAACACATTTTCGGTTGTCACCAAATTACCTTCTATCATATATATACCGGGTATAAAAATAATGAAAAAATGAAAAACAAATTGCACTCTGCGCTGGTTGCACGTGTCGCCAGGACTAGGACCAAGAACCACTGGTCGTTGGTATGGCAATGGACTAGTTTGTGGTCGCTGTAGCCATAGCAGCCACAATGGCAACTGTTGCAGCACATCCTTCGCCCTGGGGAGGCCTGAATGCCACATAAATTACAATGCAGCGAAGGCGTTTACTGAGTGCAACTAAAATATTGCAGACAATTTAGTTCGCCTTTAGCTGAGCAGTTGAAGTCAGGTTCACTCTATGAAAGTGCTCACTGTGCTTAGGAGCGCACTCAAGTGTTATTTTTTGCAAGCACAAATTTTAATTTGGTAATTGTGTGGAGCAAAGTTGAAATAACTAACAACTGAAAAATTTCGCAAGTCAACGAAAGGGTGTTTGTTACATTGGAAATAATATGTAAAAATTTGCTTTTATCACTATTATTATTAACTATAGATTTTATCATTGTCATGGTCATATTCGCTTAAACATTTAACATAATCACAGAAGAAAAGAAAACGAAAATGTTCAACATAATTGGGAAGAAATCAAGAAAATATATTTTAGTCGATAATCGACGACGTATGTAATTTCTAAGGTAAAATTGTTTTATTAATAACATACATATGTTTATATTTTGTAATACGAAATATACAGGGTACACCTTTCTAGTTCCTGATTAGTTTATTGCTACTTTACAGATAGATGTATTAACTTTGCACAAAAAACTGATCAATTTATAAGGCTCGTTATAAAAATTGATCTAAGTATTTCAAAAATATATACAGTGTTCTTAAATGTAGTGTTGTATTTTTTTGAATAGTTTTGTTTTTAAGAAAGCCTAAAACCTGGGTAAAATCAAATCTTTTAAGAGCTTGCTGTTTGTGACTTAAAATGCTCCGCTACAATTTTTCACTTAGTGAGCAAATTGTTCACAAATGTGGTCAATTAACGTCTTATGATTATATGATTATAAAATGTTATAGTACAGTACAATGGTACTGATACTTAAATGCTTTTACAATTGGTCGATATACTGTCAACTGCCAAAGTAAACGAGCTACTTATATTTATTATTACGTTTGTATTTTTAGAAAGGCAAATAAATTTGTGCACAAAGTAAGACATGAAACCCTCTTGCACTGTTGGTTTTCCTGATCCCTTAAGTAAATTGAATTGAATTGTTTATTTAAATACCAAATGCCATTCGCGATTGTAAAAATGAATAAACTGGGTAACAATTTCAAAGAAAATTCACGCCCCAATGCACCCACGTCCTTTGTCCATTCGCAGACATAGTCAAACACACACACACACAGACAAATTAGAAAAGACCACAAGAAAAGCCGTGCAGAAGTTCCCTGATAACTGGGCACGCAATACTTGAAGCGGCAATTTTAAATTAAATATATAATCCCCGCCAAGCGACCCCCTTCCCCCCTTCTCCCTTACACTTACAGCATTGAGTAGCATCGAGAGCAGCAGCAGCAGCCACTTGCTCCTCTGTGCAGTTTTGTGCACGGCATGCATTGTCCTGGTTGTGATGGAAAGTCCTTCTCGTTGACAGTTAAGACCGTGTTAATTGGTTTTTTGTTGTTAGCGATGCGGCGCGACGCGAACGTTGGCCAAGTGGAAAAAGAGACGGCTTGAAGCACTCACAAGTCAAAATGAAAGCCTAAAAGTATGCAACGATGAATTCAAGTAAGCACAATCACTCTAAAACTGTATCTAACTTAAAAAGACAGCGTCTCCGCTGTATCAGCTAGTTCCGAACACGTACGCAAGCAAGTCTTTCGTTTGACTGTATCCTGCACGCAGGACACACTGCTATTTATACCAGGCCGTATTCGAACACGAACCAAACGCCCGGATAAACGTTCGGCATCTCAAATTGCGCTCTCGCGTCGTAACGAGAGTAGCGAGTGGAGATGAATGGGTAAAAGTTCCATAATCGGCAACTGTTGCTAGTTAGCAAGCGGCTTGCAGGACCTCTGTTAGCTCCCCTTAAGGATGTGTATGTGTGGGTACTGCTTATGTAGGTAATGACGTCATAGCAGTTCGCAGTTGAAATGTAACTTGTTGGCATATTGAGGGCAAGCATGCAACACAGTGGCAACAAATCAGCTTCGAAATATTATAAATACTGGAATATATGTATGTATGTATCAATATACATTTTTGAAGAAGCGTGCCTCAGTTACAAACAAAGTATTGCATGCCGACTGCCAAAGATCTAAAATTTAATAACGAAATATTCACTAAAATTACACTATGTACTATAAGTTTAAAAATGCATATAGTTTTATTATTTCTATGACCTTTTTTATATTGTGTCCACTGTGCCGCACACTCTTTGCTCGCAGATGAAGAGAATTAAATGTCAACTCTCTTGTGTGCCTATTTATCCATATGCCCAACGCTCTCCAAGGACCTGTTATTTATCCAACCAGTAACAGCACTTGCGCAACACTCAGTGCTCAATTAAATACGAAACTCGAGTCGTCTAAAGGCAGCATGATACTGCGGAGTTGAGACAGCTGTGCAGTCTCCTCCATTTCCATTGCACAATTGATTAAGTTGCAAAGTTCCTTGCAAATTAAATTTTTCAATTATTTTTCTTATCTTTATGTCGAAATG
Source organism: Drosophila pruinosa (assembly GCA_018150935.1). Taxonomy (NCBI): domain Eukaryota; kingdom Metazoa; phylum Arthropoda; class Insecta; order Diptera; family Drosophilidae; genus Drosophila; species Drosophila pruinosa. The sequence continues at coordinate 44,551,619 of JAECWR010000199.1, forward strand.
TGTTGTAACTTATTCATCTAATTAAGATTTCGAACTAAAATAAAACTGAAAATTACCTTTGGAATAATTACCATGTCAATTTTATTTATATTCAATTGACCAATTTGAAATCTTTAAGATTTGGTTAAAATAATTAAAAAATGATTTCTTTTATTTCAAGTTTACCATAAAATTCACATTGATTAATATTCTGTATTTAAGTGAGTATACGTATATTCAAATGTAAACAGGTTTGGCTATATAACTATTTTATGTCTTCAACTGGGCTCGCAATGTATTTATCATCACATTATATTATCAGTATTCAATTACTAACTAATTATTAACTCGCACAATTAAAAGTGGTTGTAAACGAAAATCTTTAGAAAAAAACCATATTTAGTCAAATATTTAGAATAAATATTTACTAAGTTCATTGATCTCAGTAACAAAGAACCTTCATTCCATACGTTTTTTTGCATTGTACACAATTATATGTATCTCATCATAAATTTGAATATATTTTAAAACATATAAGTTAAAACAATTAATAAACAGCTGAGCTATGAGACTACTTAAATAAATATACTATACTATCGTCGGTAACTTTCACCTGTTGGCTATTTCCAACAAACATTTTAAATCAAGTACGAGTATATAAGGAAGAGTTAACTCGAAAATGGAGATCATTTTACATCAGTTCTTTGCTAAACAAACATTGCCTAAACGAAAAAATGAGCTTCTATATTTCAATTGTGTTACTTGGATTGGTTGTCGTTGCCGCTGCACAGCCACTCAGAAGATGTCAAATAGATCCGAATAGACCCGCAGACCTGCAACCAGAGCACGATAGCTGGGAATGTGATTAAGTTGACCCACAGTTGACAAGTGCTCCAAAGACCACACGTGCTCCTAGGACCACACGTGCTCCAGATTCTGATTCAAGCTGGAACAGTTTGTCCGGAGATCCTTCATTCTGGTCCGACATGTCTGATTCAAGTTGGAACAATTTATTAGCTCAGAAGTTCGAAGATTCTTCATTTATGTTCGACATTTCTGATTCAAGCTGGAACAAACCTTACGTCCTCAATGGTATTCCATTTTGGTTCGACGGTTCTGATTTGAGCTTTGAAATATTTTTAGCTTCAATATTTCATGGGTCTGAACAATGGAACTGATGACAGTTACTATTACAGCTTTGATTCTGATTCAAGCTTTGGATGGTCATCAGATAGTAGCTCTGATTTTGATTTTTTTGATTTTTTTGATTGGTGAACATAATCACATCAATTTTGAAAGTATAATTCAATAAATATTATGTTCATACAGTAATGGTTGATTTCACTTATGTTTTGTGGCCAATTAAATATGAAATTCGAGTCGTCTAAAGGCAGCATGATACTGCGGAGTTGAGACATCTGTGCAGTCTCCTCCATTTCCATTGCATAAGTGATTGAGTTGCAAAGTTCCTTGCAAATTAAATTTTTCAATTATTTCTCTTATCTTTATGTCGAAATGTGTTGTAACTTATTCATCTAATTAAGATTTCACAATAAAATATAAAACTGAATTTCCCAAGGTAATTATGTACATGTGAAATTTATTTATATTCAATTGTTCCTTTTTAAATCTTTAAGATTTGGTTAAAATAATTAAAAAATGATTTCTTTTATTTCAAGTTTACCATAAAATTCACATTGATTAATATTCTGTATTTAAGTGAGTATACGTATATTCAAATGTAAACATGTTTGGCTATGTAACTATTTTATGTCTTCAACTGGGCTTGCAATGTACTTATCATCACATTATATTATCAGTATTTAATTATATTCAATTCTAATTATTAATTAATTGTAGCATTGTAACTCGCACAATTAAAAGTAGTTGTAAACGAAAATCTTTAAGAAACAAGTAAGAAAGCTACAGTCGAGTTTGCTCGACTGTGAGATACCCGCCACCCAATTTTACCATAAAAATATTATATTTAACAAAAATATACTGAAAAAATACTAAAAAAATATACTAAAAAATACCAAAATAATATATCAAAGTTTTCTTTGTTCGAAATTATTAGCTTGGCGGCACTTTAGTTGGTTTATTGAACACCATTATTATGTCGCGGAGTGTCATAGCAACTAGCTAGGTGCAGCTGCACGTGGTAACGCCTTATAAAAGTAATATCTTAATAACTTCTGTGTTTTTTATCTGATTATAACCAGCGATCATTAAGACGGTGATTAGTATTGTGGGTACCAAAATTGAACGTTCTAGGTTTAAAACGACGTTTGCAATTCAGTTTTTTTCAATTTGCATGGGCGGAAGGGGGCGTGGCCAAAATAAAAAACAAACTTGATCTGCGCGCAACAATAAGACATACTGTCCCGAAAAATTTTTTGCTCTATCTCTTATAGTCTCTGAGACAGACGGACAGACGGACATGGCTATATCGTCTCGGCTGTTGACGCTGATCAATAATATATATACTTTATGGGGTCGGAGATGCTTCCTTCTGCCTGTTACACACATTTTCGGTCGGCACAAAGCCATAATACCCTTCTAACTTTTGGGTAGGCGGGTATAAAAAGCATATTTAGTCAAATATTTAGAATAAATATTTATTTAATTCATTGATCTCAGTAACAAAGAACCATACTTTTTTTTGCATTGGACACAATTATATGTATCTCATCACATATTTGTATCTCATCATAAATTTGAATACATTTTAAAACGAATAAGTTAAAACAATAAATTAACAGCTGAGCTATGAGAGTTTTTTACCGCAGACTCTTGACTACTCAAATAAATATACTCAAATAAATATACTATATCTATACTATCGTCGGTAACTTTCACCTGTTGGCTATTTCCAACAAACATTTTAAATCAAGTACGAGTATATAAGGAAGAGTTAACTCGAAAATGGAGATCATTTTACATCAGTTCTTTGCTAAACAAACATTGCCTAAACGAAAAAATGAGCTTCTATATTTCAATTGTGTTATTTGGATTGGTTGTCGTTGCCGCTGCACAGCCACTCAGAGGATGTCAAATAGATCCGAATAGACCAGCAGACCTGCAGCCAGAGCACGATAGTTGGGAATGTGATCAAGTTGGCCTACAGACTACAAGTGCACCAAGGAGCACAAGTGTTCCACAGACTAAAAGAACTAAGAGGACCACAGGTGCTCTAGATTCTGATTCAAGCTTGAACAGTTTGTCCGGAGATGGAGATCCTTCATCAATCAATTTATTAGCTCAGAAGTTCGAAGATTCTTCATTCGTCATTTCTGACGCAACCTGGAACAGCTTTTTACCTTACATCATAGATTTTCTAATGACCACACCCATGTATGACAGTTCTGACGACAGTTACTATTACAGCAAATGATTCTGATTCAAGCTTTGGATGGTCATCAGATAGTAGCTCTGATTTTGATTTTTTTGATTGGTTAACATAATCACATCAATTTTGAAAGTATATTTCAATAAATACTATGTTCATACAGTAATGGTTGATTTCATTTATGTTTTGTGCCCAATTAAATACGAAACTCGAGTCGTCTAAAGGCAGCATGATACTGCGGAGTTGAGACAGCTGTGCAGTCTCCTCCATTTCCATTGCATAAGTGATTGAGTTGCAAAGTTCCTTGCAAATTAAATTTTTCAATTATTTTTCTTATCTTTATGTCGAAATGTGTTGTAACTTATTCATCTAATAAAGATTTCGAAATAATATAAAACTGAATTTCCCAAGGTAATTACATGTGAAATTTATTTATATTCAATTGTTCATTTTTAAATCTATAAGATTTGCTTAAAATAATTAAAAAATGATTTCTTTTATTTCAAGTTTACCATAAAATTCACATTGATTAATATTCTGTATTTAAGTGAGTATACGTATATTCAAATGTAAACATGTTTGGCTATGTAACTATTTTATGTCTTCAACTGGGCTCGCAATGTATTTATCATCACATTATATTATCAGTATTTAATTATATTTAATTCTAATTATTAATTAATTGTAGCATTGTAACTCGCACAATTGAAAGTGGTTGTAAACGAAAATATTTAGGAAAAAAGCATATTTAGTCAAATGTTTAGAATAAATATTTTTTTAGTTCTTTGATCCTATTAACAAAAGAACCTTCTTTCCATACGTTTTTTTTGATTGTACACAATTATATGTATCTCATAACATATTTGTATCTCATCATAAATTTGAATATATTTTAAAACGAATAAGTTAAAATAATTAACAGCTGCGTTATGAGAGTTTTTTACCGCCGACTCTTGACTACTCAAATAAATATACTATACTATCGTCGGTGACTATTGGCAATTCCCAACAAACATTTTAAATCAAGTACGAGTATATAAGGAAGAGTTAACTCGAAAATGGAGATCATTTTACATCAGTTCTTTGCTAAACAAACATTGCCTAAACGAAAAAATGAGCTTCTATATTTCAATTGTGTTACTTGGATTGGTTGTCGTTGCCGCTGCACAGCCACTCAGAAGATGTCAAATAGATCCGAATAAACCCGCAGACCTGCAGCCAGAGCATGATAGTTGGGAATGTGATCAAGTTGGCCTACAGACTACAAGTGCACCAAGGAGCACACGTACTCCAAAGACCACAAGTGCTCCACGGACTACAAGTGCTCCAAGGACCACAGGTGCTCTAGATTCTGATTCAAGCTTGAACAGTTTGTCAGGATATCATTCATTCATGTCCAACATGTCTGATTCAAGCTGGAACAGATTTTTACCTTACTTCATAGATCTTCCATTTATGTTCGACACTTCTAATTCGAGCTTTGATATTTTTTCAACTCTAATGCTCAGACCCATGTTCGACAGTTCTGACGACAGTCACTATTACAGCTATGATTCTGATTCAAGCTTTGGATCGTCATCAGATAGTAGCTCTGATTTTGATTTTTTTGATTTTTTTGATTATTTTGATTTTTGGTGAAGAAATCACATCAATTTTGAAAGTATAATTCAATAAATATTATGATCATACAGTAATGGTTGAATTAATTTATGTTTTGGTCAATTCTATATGCCACTTAATTTGGGTTGAAAGAGTCTAGCTATTAATGCCAATGAAAAACTCAAAAATAATAAATAATCCAACCTGCTTGAGCGCGTTTCACACCACAAATTCTTCCTGTTTATAGCGCGCAGGATATAGAATGTTAATGCGAATACTTAAAAAAATTATGAAGCGTAAACACCGTCAACAGACCTGCACGTAAATTGCACAAAGTGCACTTTGAGTTTATATTTATACACACACACCCTGTTAGACAGGCTGACGGTCAGGTCAGCAGGCAACCGCGGGCTGTCGTCACGCCTGAATGCAGATTTCAGATTGCATGCCGATATGCCAGAGGCCACGAAGCTGAAAACCGTCCGGGACTAAACAAAATTCAGTTAACGCACGTCAAATAAAATGCCATATGAAGGGGTTGCAGGTGGCAGCCAGTTGGTGCAATGGGTTTGCAAAAAGCGAAGGCATTTGTTTCAACGTAGCGAAGCATAAAATTCGGTTAGTACAGCGTCAGCCGAGCACAGCGGCATAGTCTGCTCTCCAGGATGAGTTCGCCTCATCCTCAGTTTCATCGGCAACTAGGCGTATAAAATATGCATGGTCTTTATTTGGTCCGATATATTATGCTAAAAATGTTTACAATTGAAGTCAGTTTAATTTCAAACTGTAACAAATAATTGTACAAATTTTCGACCACTAATAGGTGCGTATTTGAAATGAATTTGAATATCCTGGGTTCAAGCAATTTAGCAAAATACTAAAAATTAAAAAATTATGTATTGAGAATCGTGGTAAAGATAAAAAGACTAACTATTGATAGCATTTAACTAATGAATTTCAAAGCGACCAATAATTGTACCATTCTTATAATTTGGGAAATATTAGTAACCAACTTAATAATTGGTTAGTAAAATTAAATTAAATTAAAACTTGGGTTACGTAGGGTAAACTATTTAATGTGGAAGCAAAAAAAAAGAAAACTCTCGCAACAACTAATTAACTTAAACTGCAAATACGTGTACTCCAGAAAGCCATACTATTGCTATTATTTTGAGGATCGGCAAAAGCTTTTTGAACTAAGCTTCTATAACATACTATATAGAGTCATAAAATAATTTCCAATCGGTCTTAAATAATACATATACAATTAATAAACTGCATTACTTAAAAAGTGCTGGGCTTATAGACGCAACACTCTGGTACAGACCGCTCTCATGTGAACGTACCCAATAATAACAAAATCAGTATTAATATTGACATCAGATGGAAACTCGTTTACGAATCACCTTCATGTGGTCACGCTTTAAAAATATAACACACACACACTCTGTACGACTTAAAATGTAATTCTAATGCAAAAATTCCAATTTTGAAAATAAAACAGCTTTCGGGTAGCTTTTTGTTTGGCGGCAATGTCAGCCTAAACCAAGCACCGGCAACGCTCGAATTGATGTGTAATAAAAAATCGTGGCAGTGGCTATATAGCCGTATATATCATTATCACAGCCCCGCTGTGGCGACGTGTTTTGCATTTCAATCGAGGACCCAGCAGACTGCATGGCAGTTTCACTGCTAATTTGATATGTAAATGAACAATAAACTAACAACAAAGATCGCATAAAATATTCAAAAAAGGGAAATATTCCGACTGCGTGTTGTTAATTAGTTGGTTCGAAAAGCCGGTATATGATCTCTACTTTTTGCCAAACCCGCCCAGAAACGGTGACCACTCGCACTGCTTTGAGTATGAGTAATAGACGGGTATTATCTGACAGACCTCATCCAGCTTTCGCTGGTCTATTGTTTAGCTGTCTAACTGTCAGCCGTTTGCTGTAATTCTCTGCCACCTCACATTAGACACAAAATAAAAGCGTATGAAAACCCTCTCGACGAGAGTGCTCGACTACGAAATACCCTGTGACCATTTTTTAGATATAAACATCAAAACACATACACATACAAACGAAAATGCCACAATTTTTTAATATGTTTGCATAATTTCGAGTACTAAGCTGTGCCTGATTTAAGCATTCTCACATAACTATAATACCCGTTGTTCAACAATTTCAATAGGCAATAGAGAATACAAAACTAAAATAAAAGAATAGTATTAGCAATTGCAGGTGTCACATGTGATGTAATTGGACAATAAACGTGAGACTAATAGCGAGATGTGTTAGGAATATGTGATAGAGTTAATCAAATGCGATTTTTATGTTGGAAAGAAACCGTTTTGGGGTGTCTGCCGATAATACATTTTGAATTTACAAGAAATAATAAATCGTTAAAAAGTCTGTTAGGAAATTAAAATAAGACAACCTGTCTAAAATAAAAATCACCCAGTAAGCATCTCTTATGTAGTTGTCCAAGCTCTAAGCACATATTTTATGTTAAAATATTTATCTACAAGTAATTTGAATACACCCATTCATCACCTATTGGTATATTAGACTAATGAATGGCAAGATGAGTAAACCTATAACATGTTTACGTGCTAAATATCATTGAGAGCAATTTGATCAGCTTTCAAAACTTGTTTGTTGTATTTTAAAGTCAATGCTAAATGGGATAACAAGTTTGAAGCTTTTGATACAGATATCTTAAAAGATTTATATATTATTTCGAAAAACCGTTAATAATATTAACATTTCTAGTTCGCCAATTATAAATAAAAATTTAATACACACTGAAATTCAATCAATTTCAATATACAAGCTTTATTTGATTTCAGTTTTTACGAAATTATACTTTAGATATTTTTTTTTCTAATCGTATCTCAACACAGAATTGAAAAAAATAAAAATTGAACTCCAAGACAGAGAGCATTACAGAAAAATAGAGCAAAATATATTTAATGTTAGGGGGAGAAATGAAAAGACTAACTAATTTACATATATTTGGAGTGTTTACTTATTTGATACATATGTAGATACTTATGTTTTACATAGATTTTACATTATAGACATACATATACAATATTATATTATATTATGGAACGTACGTAATATAACACATGTACATACACTCTTCAGCCCTACTTCATATATCATCTTCGCCAGATCATTCAATTTATTATTTTCCTACAGTTTATTGTGAATTCATTTTGCGCTCTCCTAACAAACAAAAAGACAAAGCAAATATTTAAACAAAGAAGCTGCTTATAATATGTAAATGTTGTTATTAAGATATATATGGAAATACATACATATATATATATATATATATATTTATTCTTTTCCTTTTGTGAGGGCTAGTTAGGAATGTTTTATGTTGCTTAAAATTCAATTTGTTTGCTACAGTGTATACTTTATAGATTAAGAAGTAGCCATGGGACAAGTATAAAAATATCAACTTTTCTTCGCCTCACACATCTATTGAACCACTCACCCACGCTGCGAGCTAACCCATCCGGTTGCCTTTCGTGGCATTCTATATCTATTCCATGTCTGCCTATCTTTCTGTTTCTGTTTATGCGTGTCTCTCTTGACACGCTCTCAATGACGGTTACAACAGGTACAACAACAACAATTAAACGCTATGCTAATGGGGAGACCCGCTTGTCTCGGCCCTACTAAGGCCTGACCGTTCCCATCTACAGATTTATTAGCGCTAAGATTAGAGATGTCATTACAGCTGCAGCTCCTGTAGATACCATGGTTGTAGCAGCTCCTGTGGTGCCGCGGCCGCCGCCAAGGCCGGCGAGAGCCACATCCTTAGAGGACATGTTTTCTGGCGCCTCGTTTGAGTTCACTTCGTTGTTAGCAGTGGAGTCGTTTAATGTTTTTTCCAGAGAATCCGGTCCGGAGTGCTTAACACCCACGTGCTCTACACGCACTAGCGGAGGTTCATGTATGGGCGTAGGTTCGTTGGTGCTGGTCGTGGTTGCATGTGTCGTCGTTGACGTTGATGTTGTCGATGTGCTGGTAGTTATCGGCACCATTGTGCCGTTCTCAATCCAATAGACGGGACTGAACTCCATTTTCACATCCTTCAAGTAGCTCTTACGCACCTGCAGAAAACAAACATATTTATTCCTCCTCTTACAATGCATAACAATTATGTGCAACATACCTCAGCGTTGATCTTACGTGAGACGCTTTCACTGTCGTGGTAGAAGGCAGAGAGTTTCGCAGCATAGGGCGCATCTAGGGTAACATAGTTGCCGCGCAGAGTGACATTGATGGCTGTGCCCGGCAAGAGTTTCGAGTAAACTGCCTTGTTCTCATGTCGCTCTTCGCTCGCCTTTAGTGCCCAGTTGATCTCAGCCGGATTGGCCACATTTTTCTCGAAAATCTTGGTTGGCAATCCCTTGGCAACGCCCTCATGGGCACCCCAGTACTGCACATAGTTAAAGCTGTAACTCATCACCATCTCCATGGTATCGTGGGTTTCTCCACGGTTTTCAAGTCGGCCAGTGGCTATACAAAGCAATGAGATGATCAAATTTTAAAAAATTCATTATCAACAATCCACACTTACCCAACTCGGTGATGTTCTCGCGCATGGAAATACGACTGCGATCTAATTTGATATCCTGAAGCTCGTAGCGGTAGGGTTCCGTTTCGATAAGCAGTTCACCCTCATTGTAGTACTTATCCCGACCGTTCTCCACAACTTTGATCTTGCCCAGACCCACAACCTCTAGCCGGCCTAGATGGTAGTCCGCTCCGGTGTGTGATTCAATGCCCTCAGCATTAACTTCATGCTCCACACGATGGCGAGCAACGTACGATTCGTCGCCTATGCGAATGGCGCCCGCAGGAGTGCCTGCATCAAACTTTCGCCAGGGCTTCCAAGCAATCTTGCCCAGATGTCCCTTGTTCATCAGCACATCGAAGTTCTCGTTGACATTGCGCTTGGCAAGAGCTGCCACACAGACATGCTTCTGTTGCACCTTCTCAGTGTGACCAGACGTGGGCACACCATCAATAGTCACACGGCAGACATAGATGGGATAGTGCTCATCTGCCGATATGTATTTGCCACCCTCGACGGCATACTGCATCTGTTTGGGGTCCTCATAGGTCTCCCACACCAAGGTGCTTGAGGTGACAAGCTGTCCAAATGGAGTCGAAGCATTCTTGAACATGAGCACAGGATGCATATGGCTCTGCATGGGTGTGATGAGATGCAGCAATGTCAGAAGGCATCCAAGCAGAGATATATTGGATTGCCAATTCATTCTGATGATTTTACTTCGTTTCGTTTGGTTTTTGGTTCTGCTCATTGTGTTGGGCCCTTTGTTATTTGATCAAAGATCTGCAAAAAATATTAAAATTGCAATTGTTTAGTTGAAGTAAAAAGGTATATTATAGACAAGTATTATGCCTAGAGTATTTAATTCATGCTATTTATTTTTAAGCTTGCATACAACATCCTTTACAAAATAAGGTAAATTCTTAACTGGGCATCCCTTATAGATTATCCCTATCCGTTAAAATGGCTTTTAGTTTTCTACAAAGTAAACATGTGCCAATGACAATCAGCTAAGCCGACACACACTGACATGGGGGGAGAAGGCCACCACCTAGACACTAATCCAACTAGACCAACACCAAATGGAAACCAAGGCGGAAGTTCGCTTGGTCGACTCCCACTTCATTTGCAAACATTTGCTTGTGACGAGGGGCGAACAGGGGGGCTACTAAAAGCCTAAATGGGATAAACAATGGCCAACAAAGATGAAGAAAAGCCACATTGAACAACGAAAAACAATTCGCTCCAATAACTTTTTTGCTTTAGCAGCGGGTTGACCACGTCCGGCAGACATCTCTGATCATTAGACGCGTCAATGTCAGCGACAGTTACAGAGAAACACACACACGTCCACTTTAGACCTTAGACAAGGAAGTACTTGAATCGAAACATTGTTGTGTTCGCCATGGGAGCTCAAACTGTCCTACCAATAAATTTATCACTTGTTTGCCTAAGCTCCATCTGTGCTGACACATGGCGTATACGTAACGTAGCCTGAGTTCTAGTCTAGAGGGCAAGACTAGTAGCTACCCTAGTCAGACTTGAAGCGTCGTATGCTGCCAAAACCAATATAGGTTTCCACATCCAATCGATACAGGGTATACAAATGTTACACCGGAAGTTGACGCGACGCCATGTTTATTCATTAGCAGCCATTGTGAATGGAGCAGCAAACGTGCATCCTGACAGTGTCCACTAGAGTTCCGTCTATAGTCTGTCTTCGCCCCTTCACTTCCTTCTGCTATTGGACGTACACCACACAATGTATTGTGTGCTGGCTTTCTCTGCAAGCCATCGTCTAACCTTAGCGCTTGACCTTAGGTGTGCTTGTACTCGTTATCTGTCTCTCTCTCTCTCTCTGTCTCTGTCTTGTACTGTCCGTTCGCTGTCATTGTAGCCGCTGTCTGCAACGGATATGAGATGATAAGGTTACATGCAACATCATTTGTTTGCCTGACAAATGATGTGTTATTGTGATAGTGTTTCAAAAGCCAACGCCGGGGCATGCAACTCTCGAGTGTCTCTGAAAGGGGCGTTGAGTTCAAGTGGCGTGAGTCAAAATTTAAATAATTTACAGCTCAAGTGTGTAGTGAGATGTGCGGACTGAAATGTAGCTGCAGCAACTGTTGCAGCAGGTGATGGATGACGAAGCTGCTGCTGAAGACTTGAAAGGATTACAGCGATTACAAGATAGATTTGGAATGGCGCACATTGAGCTGACTTGAATAAGTCTGGAATTAACTAACAAAGCTTCCCAAAAATTAGTACATGAATTTAAAATTTTAATAAAGCTGTTTACATTATCAGTTATATATACCAGTTCCAGTTATTGTTTTTCAAATTTAATCATTTGTATCGTCATCATATCACAACTAAAATCAAATTCGAAAGAATTTTCTGTTGAGCTTTAGTCATGCTTCAGAATTTATGGAATCATAAGATGCACACTCACTTTGCAGCTCGTTACTTAAAGAGCAGACTTGAAGAAAAATTTTTGAGCGGAAGTAACTGTCATCAAAAGAAGAGTTGTGATCAAGGGAAGGGCGGTTGAAAATAACAAGACCATAAATTGACCCCTGGTAACCGCATAGTTGGCCCCCTTTTTGCGCAATGCAAAAAAAAAAGCTAAAAATAGCAAAGTAAATTAAGTGCAAGCCAAGAAACTTACTTATAGCAGTATACTATAACGCAACAATGCATTGAGTCGGGGTCTCGGCACGTTGCATATTATGACCCAAGCGCAGACCCTGCCTCGCCAGAATTCAATTGAGCTAGCTGCTGGGAAAAACTCTGGTGAAAGTTCATGTTGCCTTTTATTAAATGAAATAGCTGCAACTTTGCAAGCTTTGTGGGCAGTTCTGACAGTGGGCAAGGGGGCAGAGGGGGCTTGGCTGCAGGTCGCAAGCATTCGGTTTGGGTTCATTTAGATTTACGAGGCTTGTTGAAAGGTCTGCGGGCGCATACCTAGAAAGAGAGAGGCAGAGTAGGGCACTGCGCCACTTTAATTGGATTTTATTGAACTTTGACTCTGACCCTCATAGTTACTGCATTGCGACTGCAACAAGTTGTTGTTCATGTTGAGGCTGATCGGATCGGCCGATAGGCCAGGCGAGCATGTTGCATATGCCACAAGCACTCACACTCACACTAATACATTTATGATCCGTTATGGATGCTGTTCACTTTTCATAATGTGCTATGAGGGCGACCCGCGCTTCAATCAACTCAATTTGCCACTGCACAAAGGTTTACGGCATTGACACCACAATGATCCGGCGTACGACTGTGCAACACTTGATTTCTCACTTCAGTGCTGAGAATTACTTGACTGTTAGAGGGACAGAAAGACAGACAGAGTTCAGTGGACTTGTTGGGGTCATTACAGAATCACTTGATTACTTCGTAAACAAAAATTAATTAGAAAGTCATTAACAACTATTTGGCCCCAACCGAATCGAAGCCCTCACCGTACGTGCCGCCGCCTGTCTTTGGGCGTGGGAATGTAGCGAAAAATAAAATATAATCGAATGAGAAACAGAAACCGAGACAGAGACAGAAAGAGAAAATGAAAAACACCAAACGGTTTCTAGCTCATTCCCAGATTTATGTCGATGTTCCTTCACACTTTGATAATTGATGTAAAGTGAAAAGATGTCTGTAAAATTCAATTACTACGAAGGGTTTTCAATGGAAAACTGTTACGAGTGGAGTAGCCAAAAGTTACATAGCTGCTGCTTTGATTTAGCAACAAATCAGAGCTGCTCATTGACTACAAATGCAGCAAGTGACAACTAAAAATTCATTTTCCATTTTCCCTACCCGGCTAATGCGACAAAAAATTTCATTTACAACTATTCGTGCATAGAAAATAATTGCAAATAGATTCAAATCTGAGCTTAGTGTTAATTAAATTTTGTGAGAAATATGTTAGTCTATAATTGATAAAACATTTAATTACATTTGTTTTCTTAGCACGTAAGTCTAATTAAATATCTATAGTTGCATGTACAGATTGCAATAATATCATATTAAATGAATATTTATACAACTGCTTTTGCACGGCTTTCGAATAAGTAGATTGAGTAATTGGTAGAGTGTGCTCCAGTTGGAAAACTAGGTGTATAATCGACTCAATGATTCCATTCAATACTCGTAGTTATGGCTGAGTGTAATCAGTATCCGCAGTCCATTGAGCCACTTTGCCATGCCTGATAAATGCTTTTTTGTCAATTTGCAATAGAAAACTTAATTGATAGTTGAGTTTGGAATTTGGTTTTCTTTAGTTCGTGTTCAAGTTTTTAGCTGGTTTTTTTCTGACGTTTCCTCAATTATTGGATTCCAGCTACAGGCAAATCAACTACAGACCACGATGCTGTAGTATCATAATTGTGCTTGAATATGAATTGAGTTGAGTTTCGCACAATGACGTCAACTTTATTGTTGTTGTTGCGATGAACATCAATTAAAATTGTGGGTGGCAACAGCAGCTCAAAGCGAGCCTAAGGTTGGGCATAAATTGCATTATAATTAGCCCCTTCTACTTATATAGGGTGTCTCGAGGCAAACCAGTTCTATCTTTCGACAAGTATTGTAATTGCTCTTTGGATTTACAATTGTTGATAACAGATGATGATGTCGTTGCCACATTTTGTACCTCTTCCCTCTGCTTACCACACCTACGCTAATCGCCCAAATATAGTTATCGATTGTTTATGCAACAGTTGCACAGTTGCACAAACATAGTCGTCAACCCCTGCTTGAGGCAACTAGCCGAATCGCAGCGGCCAGTTGTTTAAGTGCTTTGCGGCATGTGCTGTAGTTTTTCTCTGATGTTGTCTGTGGCAGGCGAAATCAAAGTAAAACAAAATTACAGTGTTGCTTTGCTTGTTGCTCTTGCTTTCTTGGCTCAAACAGTTGTTAACTTAATTAAAGTGCACGGCACAAAGGTAACAAGAGATAAGCACCAAAACAGCACGTGGTCCAAGCTGAGGCGACTTACTCAACATGCCCTACGATCCTAGGTTAAAAGTTTTACGATCTTATATTTAATAGTTAAGAGAGTGTGAGAACGTGTGCATTATATGGTTTTTTAAGTACCTTCACTTCTCTGTACTTTTAATTACATTTTCTAAACTTTTCCGTATAGTTAATACACAGTATTTTTAAATACATCATACATGCAGTGCCCATTAAAGATGGGTTCAATGGGTTCTTCAACTATTTTTATAGACAGCAAGAAACAATAAATTTGGCAGGTTCGATACGATATGTTACAAAACGTTTTCTTTAAATTTGTAAAAACCACGCTCGCTTTGTTTAATAATTTAGAATAATTGTGCTATAAATAACTAAAAAGCTACGTAATTAATTCGGATTTCCTGTCACAAATGTAATTCAGGAAATGTAAAAGTCAATTTAACACATTTACGTATAAGACCTAATCAACCACTAATGTGCATAGCTAGAAATATATTGATCGAATACAAACATGACTTAATGATTAGTAATACTTTAACATGTTTTGACATGTTATAAATTAAAAATATTCTTTACTAATTATATTAAAATATTTATCCAATTTCGGTTAAATCTTTCTTAAAGTTCAAAATGGTAATGCTTGTTTTGCTTCAACTTTTTCTATTATTCTCTACATCTTTTTCTGCTTTCATTGCATTTTTCAACTCTTACCATTGTTGTTTGCGTATCAATCAAAATATTTCTCTACCTATGTCACGATTTCTTCCACCTTCATCTATGTACATGTATTTGTTTTTTTGTTTACTTTTAAAACTTTTTCAACTTTATTTTCGTAGTTTGATGGCCTCTTCAGAGCATCGCAACTGTTGAGGTTGCTGAGCGTAAATTTGACTACCAAACAATTCACATTGTTCACTTCATCTCGTGCTCTGGCATTGCCCCCCTCTCTCCATCCAGTGTATTACAGTAACGTCCAGTGGCAGGTGCTATTGCAGTTGCATTAATTAAGGCGTCTGAAGGACCCTGAAACACTCGTTAGCGGCAGATTGAGCCAGGACTAGCCCATTAAATCGACTGCAGTTTGCACGTGACACAAGTTGCAAAGGACACCCTCCCACAGTTTAAAGTACAGTAGAATCTGGTTATAACGACTTCGCTTATAGCGTTAGTCCAGTTATTGCGACGGAAACTCGATGGCTTGGTTGGTCCCCATACAAAGTTATGTATATGAAAGGAACTCCGGTTAGTGCGTCTTCCGGATATAACGACGTAAAATCGTCGGTCCCTTGAAAGTCGCTATAACCGGATTCTACTGTACATACTATACCACTCCATTGCACACACTGTTTAATGTTGGTCAACTGTCTGGGACTGTTGGCAAAACGTTGTCACTACACTCAATTAATTTAATGGATCAATCGATCGTTTTGTTTGATGACATGCGGTAGAAAGGGCACATAAAGCAGGAGAGAGCAAAAGAGGGGCTTGGTTGTGTGAGAAGCTATTAAAATAACGAGTTTGGGGTTATTTTAAAATGCTGCTGTGTGCCTTTGTATTGCCGATTGAATTATCATTAATTACCACCTGAGGTGTCGTCTCGGTTGAAGTCAATTGAAAATTAAACAATCTTTAATTAGTTCATACTGTAGCAGACGGAAAAATAGTAAGAAAACATTAATATTGCATTGATTTTTTTATTGAATATTTATAAGGCAATTAGTTTGTTTATCATTAAGTTTTCCATTTTGTATGCGAAACTTAAAACCTTTAAATTGAAAGTCAAAAACGTGCTCGCTTCTTGCTGCTGTTGGAAATGGTAAAAAACTCGATTCACTTTTAATAAGCAAAGTTATAAATGTAGCAAAGCTGCTTAATAATTTATACAGAATGGAAGATGTAAAGAAGGCAGGCCAGTCATTGGGCAACATTTAATTAAAATGAAATTTGACAAACAAATAAGACAGATAATTAATTAATTCGTAATGCCCAATAAATTTGTCATTAATTTCAATTCAAAATTAAGTAAATACTTTTTGCTTAAAATGCGTCTCGGGAACAAAGAGAACCGCATCTGATTCATAATTGATATTACTTTATTTGTAATTTAATTTTCTGCGCTTTTTAAAACACGCTCACAAAAAATGAAATAGTCGAACCCCCGTAAAATTGTGCGCAATTAAATATTTAAATTGTTTTCGATAGTCGGCAGCTTTTTGATGCCGCAACTCAAACATTTTCGAAGGCTGACAAACAAATCGAAAATTGTATACATATAATTATTAGCTTTAAATATTGAAACTTACGGCCAAGAAAATTCTTCATGTATTCTATAATATATATACAATATTTGACGTATCTGTTAATTGGGTTAAAATTTATGTGAGTTTATGGAGCATATTAATATTAATCTCTTTAAAATACATTAGGACATTCTCTGCGAGTCTACAATTTGAATTTAATTCTCATCTACGGCAGTTGTGTCAGTTTTAACTGTTTACTTGTTTTCTTATTTACTTAAATAAATTACAAGTGTTGTTAATGGAAAATAGAAAAGAGATAAGAAATCAGTCAAGCGGTACTAATGAAAAACTACGTCCCGAAGAATATAAAGAGATCGAGCCAGCGAGCGGTACAGTTGCTGGTCGCGTGGAATCCGATGATGACTCATATAGTTCCGACTCAGATCGTATGACCAACATTCATCGGAATGTTAAGACAAGTGAGTTTTGCTTCTCTCGTGCCTTTCCTCTCTTATAGTAATACCATCATATGCCGCCTACAGCTGAGAATCAGCCTAATAGTTGTTGGGAAACCGTTTTTATAGCATTATCGTATATACTTGTCTTTCTCTTTTTCCCAATATCGATTTTCATGTGTCTCGTGATACTGCAAGAATATCAACGGGCAGTGGTTTTGCGACTGGGTCGACTGCGTCCTGGGGGAGCGAAAGGTCCAGGCATAATATTTATTGTGCCATGCGTCGATCAATACCAAAAGGTAGATTTGAGGACGACGTCGTTAAATGTGCCGCCACAAGATATACTCACAAAGGACTCGGTAACAGTCAGTGTCGACGCCGTGGTGTACTATAGAATCAACAACCCACTGGACGTTGTGCTACAAGTGATTGATCCTGCACTCTGCTGTAAGCTGTTGGCCATGACAACCTTGCGCAATGTCACAGGACTGTACATGCTTATCGAACTGGTTTCTGCCAAGAAGGCGCTGTCCAAGAAAATCAAGACAATGCTGGATAGCACCGGATCAACAGATTCCTGGGGCATACGCATTGAACGAGTTGAAATGTAAGCTTCGTGGTGCGTTAATAAAACTCTGATTAATCAGCTGTGATTGCCACATTCCAGCACCGATATTCTTATGCCCGAGTCGCTGCAACGTGCCATGGCAGTGGAGCAGGAGGCTAGACGTGAGGCAATGGCAAAGGTGGCTGCTGCCAATGGTGAACGGGATGCCGTCAAGGCACTCAAGGAAGCCGCCGACATTATGGAATCGAATCCGATTGCCTTACAGGTAAGTTTCGAACCAATATCGAGATTGGTTACTAAATGTTATTTGCTCCCAGCTCCGATATCTTCAAACACTCAATACTATTTGCAATGATCAGACCGAAGCCATTGTTTTCCCGCTACCCATCGATATATTGTCTAAAATATTGAAGTAACATATTGCAAGAGTCTACTTTTAATTTATTAGAGTATGCAATAAATTGTAAAATATATTCGTATTTCAGATCAACAGATTTATTTTATTTTGAAACCACTAATGATTAGGAAATCTACCCTACCCATATTTTCTCACTTCAATATTATAAACATTAAATGTAATATTGTAATAGTACCGGGTATAAACTGCCATTTGTCATTGTTACTTGCTTCATTAAAATCAATTAAATCTGTTGTAATACCAATAGCAATTATGTTTGAAAATTCAAATGAACATGCGTTTCGATGTCGAAATGAATTTCAGTTGATTGACATAAGAGATAAATGCCACAAGGGGCAAGAGGAAATGGGAACAATGTGGAACAGCAAGGGGAACTGACAACAACAACTCATGTGGCACATTTCTGCACAAGGCCAAGACATGACAAGGGATTCGAGGGGCACAAACTGACGCGTTCTTGAACCCCAATGTGCACTTGCACCATAAATGTAAAGACACATGCACACATATATCACATATTTCATTATAATGGCATTTTAATTATGCACAAAAAGATAGCAAAAAGCACTTAAAACCTCTTGAGTTAATTAATTAAGTTCAATAATTCAATAGACGATTTTCTATTAAAAGCAATTTTTAGCATCAAGACAGCGATGCTTTTCATTTTACATTTTTTGTTATTAAAATTGTTGTTTTTGTTTTTATTTTTATGCGAAATACATTGACCCCACTTGGCGGCAAAAACTGGGGAAACTGCGAAGTTAACCAACTAAATTGGTCATGGGCCGTTTGAGTTTGAGATCTACAGTTGCCACATGTTCCAGCAAACAGCTACGTCATCGTGGCAACAAAAGCTCACAAGCGAAACCGGTCTTCACACAGAGTCCAATAACAAACCACGTGCTCTTCCAATTTGCCGCCAAAATAAAAGCAAAACAAAGAATTGAACTGGTTTATTTTTTGGCGCTTCTAATAATAAAAAAGCAAGTCAACTTATTTATTTTTTATGATTTATTTTCATTTTATTTTTCATACAAATAAACTTCGCTATCAAGTGCAAACACCCCTTGGCAGTAGGGTATTCTTTCGAAATTGTATATCCAGCATTCATTGCCATGTTTCAATTTGACTGCCTCAAATAATTAATAGGCAACAGCATTCTAAGCTGCGTTACAAATGTATCTCTATCTGTAGCTCTATCTCTATGTTCTGTGTAGCTGAATATTCTATTTATGATCACAGTTTCAAGGTGACTGTGACGTAATGCCAAAAAACTGGCAGCGAGCCTGTACAACTGCGCTATTCTCAGTACACATTCGGTGTGATTGCCATCAAAGTTAATCAATTTTCAGATTTATCTCGTTGCTGTCAGCTTGAACGGCGTCTGTTTACCAGCCGGTTGTATAGCTCATTGTCACAGATACTTTTTGTAATTTTGGCTTGGTGCTTGGAATATCTAAATTAGAATCACAATCAGAAACGCATATGTCAGCATTAAAAAGCATAATACATATCACAAATCATTTTGGCACCCTACAAACTGAAGCTGAATACAAGTTGTCTGCTTTAAAGATCTCAGAAAGTAAATTATTAATAATAATAATAATAATTTTTTCAATTATTTGGCATTAATATTGTAACGATCTAACCAGCTTACTTTAAGAATAAAAAATCTATGTTTAGATATTTCACAAATTACAAACAGTCTACCATTAATATTTTAACGATCTAACCATCTTAGTTTATGAATAAAACCCCATGTTCATCAATTTCAAACAGTCTACTCAAACAAACCCAAACATTACTTATTTGTATGTATTTTAAGGTAACCAATAGGTACAGGGTATCTCGTATAAGTGCACATAGAAATTAAAGCAAACCATCCTCAACTGTAGATGTATTCATATTAACATGTTTATGTGTTTTAATCCTAGATAATGTTTTAATCTATATGTGCAGGGTATTTCGTATTCGATCACTATAATCTGTGTTTTTTCTTATTTTGAAGCGTGATTATTTCTCATTACTTCACATGCTGCTAACACGTCACTCAGCATTGTCAGGCTTTACACAATTTATTTTTATTATATCAGCTCCCGTTTATTTTGCACTTGCAAAATTTAATGGACTAATTGTTTAAGATAAGAATTATATAGCGGTAATTACAGTTTATGCATTAAAAATAACTAAGAAGATTAAGATATTAATGTTTATAATTTGTATCTGTTAATATATTAATTGCAATTGTAAAATACTAAACTTATGAATGAAAAGTATTTTCTCTGAGCTCAAGAAATGCGCTCAACCAAAAGAAATAAACAACAATGTGAATATGTTTATGATGCTTTCCTATTTGTTATTATACAAATAGAGCTGCTTACTTTATTGCAATAATGTGCTTTTACAAGTAATGTAAAGCTATTCTGCTGGTCTGGTCTCTTGTACATATTAGAATAAATTAAAAAGTCGACATAAGCAGAAACCACAAAAAACTTTCAAGTTCCCTTACAATTTAAATGCACGGGCAACACACAGATGTTGGATTGGATTACACTCCGATGCAGCAGCAATGGAGTACAGCTCGTGGAATGGATCGAGTGGTGGTAATTGCAACTTTAAACTGAATATTTTTAAAGAGCCAGCAAGTTTTATCAGTTTGATGCATGATAAATCATGACTGTGGTTTGCCGTTGGCCAGGTTAACCTAACTGTACATCAAAGTTATGGCTATGCTTGTGTGGTAGCTGCATCTGAGGGTTGCTTGTCGGTTGCCAGTTGCCGGTCATGCGATGACAACATTTCAACGCCGGCTCCATTAGCACCTCATTGACAGGCGAGGCATCTTGCATCTAGTTACGCATCGCTACCGCTACTGCTACTGCTACTGCTACCGCTGCCTAAGGCCGAGGGAGGAGGCAGATGAGACTGAGGCTGGATTGTGGGCACTTACGTCAGCTTGGATATCACTTTGAAACTAGATTACACATTGATGATGTGCTCCAGTAAATGCAGCCATTGCTATAGTTGCTTGTTCGCATATCGCGTGCCGTATTTATTATGTATCTGTAAGATACAATTATGAATGTATCTAGTGGCTGCCTTCATGGCCTGTAAGCAGAACCTTCCTCACATTGTTGTTATTGTTGTAGCATAAGCAAACATCATCCGCTTGACGCAATTCGAGTGTTTGTTTTGGCTTTCATTGACGACTTCTGACAGGCCATCAATAAACAGCGCGACATCGCTCATACGCCAAGTTAATGTTGTGTACCCTCGTATGCTTGTACATCAAATTAAATATGTAAACATTATGTTTCAACAGTGAATAATACATCTCGATGCACCGTCTAAATTGAGGTGCTTTAAAATACATATAAATCTTCAAATTTCACTGCCAAATTGTATAGCTGGCTGTATCTCATTATCATCTCCAACAACTTCGAGTACTTTTCCGTTTGACACCCATTTGAGATATGTTGACAAAGCTCTCCTATGCCCCATACTCGATGTGGTGCTGTTGGTCTGAAGTATTAACTCAACTCTTTGCGCCTTCTGACAGCTCGAATTGCTCAGTTAAATGGCTAAAAAATGGCCTTAAGCTCAACTCAGCATATTTGTCATTTGATCCTTTGGACAGCCCTTGCGTCAAGCTAAGACCCTCCCCATAACGGGTTTAAACTGCGCCGTAATTAAGCGGCAATTTGCATTTTAAACGAAGGTTTGAATCGCTATGTGAAGCTTATCTTTCAACATGTCGAGTCGATTAACTTTTTCACAGAGTCATTACAGGGCATTTTAAAGTCCAGCATTGTCTTGCTTCATTTTTGTCTTTCAACATCCCGCTTTGTTTACACATCTTGAAAAATCTATGTATAAATTTTGGAATGACAATTGTTGGCTGTTTACTTTGTCTAATTTGTTATTGTTCCCTTTTTAACTGGATTTTCTCCTCCTGCCTCCAATCACTCAACTGGTTGGGTCTAAAAGATCAACTGCTTTTCGACTTCCTTATCGCGTATTTAATGTCAAATTTTGGCTTTGCAGTCGTGCAATTTGTTCTAATAAAGCAATTTCTATTTTTGAGCACAAGCTCTCCTGCAATTTGTTTTATGCGTTCAGTGTCACTTTCAATTTCTAGCAATTTAAATCGCGTTTTTAGCTATTTCTGCCACATCTATTCGCCGAATGAGGTCAGCAGTGACCGAGGGAGCCATTAAAAAAAAGGCTGCTCTCGCCCCTATGCTTCCAGTACAGAAACATACGAGTAACTATGCATTTTGTCAGCTTAACATGCCCAAGGAATGAATGAGTGAATGAGGTATGTCGAAATGTCCATCTGAGACAACGTACAACGCCCGAGTGACCAGTTTCTTGGCGCCACTCACGCAATCAGCATAAATTTTCACAAAAAATGCAAATTACTGGAGTCTGTTCACAGAAAACGAATAAATAAGGCAACTTGCACCACACGACTCTAGTTGGACTCGTTGATCGCCGACAATTGATATAAACCCACTAGAGAGTTGGCTGCACAAAGAATATATATGTGAGTTTTATTAGAATGGAGATATTTGCCATAACTTGAGCTTGATAATGGCTCTTTGTTCATCTCTTTTGATTATTAATGTTTAACTGACTCATTTAGGCCAGCTGACTTTCATTTGTCAGGGGAGTCTTTAATTGTAATTGGTTGAACAGTTGAATAAGAGAAAACAAATATTAAAATTAACAAATAATTTGATGGTATGTAGTTCTTTATTCATCTCTTTTGATTAATTATTGTAAACTGGAGCCGAAGTGAATGGACTTTAATTTTAAAGGGGAGTCTTTCATTGCAATAAATGGAACAGTTAAATGACAGAAGAAAAATTTTAAAAATCATTTTAATTAGAAATTTAAGAAACTTAAAATAAATTTAAATTAAAAAAAAATAATTTACGATATCTTAAGCTTCTTCTATCTTAATGGTAGTTCTTTATTCATCCCTGATGATTAATAATTGTTAACGGGGGCCTAATTAAATTGGCTTTCATTTCAAAATTTTATATTGTAATTGGTGTTAACTGGGACCCCTAAGGGAACTATCATTTGAACGGGAGTAGTTTTGGTTGAACATTTAAATTACAAAAAATTTCAATTATTAAATAAATGTGGTAATATTATATAAAGAGAATTTAAATTATTCACTGAACACTGTTTCGAATGGCTTTGATGATTTATAGAAAAATAAGCATGATCAAGACACACATAAGTGGCGAGTCGATATCATATTAAACTGTACATTGCTCTCGTTTCGATTAGTTAAGTAGATGATTATTGTTCTGGAAGAGTGGAAAACACAGGAAATAATACAACTATATTGATATAAGAATATCGTATTTCAAACAAGTTGCACTACACAATTGTAATGACTATGCCAGAGACCTTGGCCAAATGCATGGATTTAAAATGGGAACAGCACCAAACGAAACAAAACACATTACAAAAGAATGTTAATGATGCAGACAGAAAATACTGCGAATTCATTTCGTGCATTGTACAATTGCAGAATGTGGTCAGGAATTAGCATGCAACAATTTGATGATAATGAACAGAGCACAAAGTGGATAAAGATGAGTTTAATGTGGCGTAATAGTAAGAGCAGCTGAGAAATGCAGCTAGGCCAGCTAATGCAGATAATGGACGGCAGGTGGCGCTGCGACCCGTGTCACGCCCCGATTAATTGGCGATGACATGCAGGCTGCTTCCATTTGCCATTGCAATTAGGTAAAATGTCAGCCAAAGCAATTATATAATTGAGTTGGACTGAGGCAAACAGTCAGAGTCACAGAGTCACAGTCACTGCATTTGCTAATTGAGGTTGAAAGCCGGCACAGGCCAGGAGCATATCCATGATCATCTCATGATATCATGCTGAGGCCAATGAGTATCTCTGTGTATGTCAATGTGGGCCAGTGCTGTCTGCTCACACTCACACTTGACATTAAATGGAATTAAATTGTAGACATAACGTTGCTCCACATCTGAAGCTGATGACACCGTTTGACAACATTGACACGCATCTCGACAAAACGCATCCAATAGATGTTAGATACAATGCAATCTTCATGTGGGCACCTAATGGCCTGGAACCTCACCCGTCGCGTTCTCCCAGTGGAGAGTGTGTGGGGTTGTGCGCCATTGTCTTAATGGTAGTATGAACAAAGTGTGGGTGAACTTCAAAGTACATGATATGCAGCAATAAACGCGATAAGCGACTTCGTCCGATTGGAGTGTGCACTTCAACTTGAGTTCCCTTTCTATCAAGTGCCACGCACTGTGGTTGCTTGCTGCTTCTGTGCACCACGGCAGCGGGTAAGTGGGTTAAGTGAGTAAAGTTAGTTAAGTGCATATCTAATTACAGCTGATGCTTAAGAAAGAAAAACTAAATTATCTACTACCAAATAAAAAGACCTCCGATTATAATTTGTTTAAGACTCTTACATATCTTCTAGCTAAATTCAAATTAAATTTCATTAAATTCAATTTCCAGTTGCTGATATCATAAATTCCTTCCTCACAAACACATCATTCAATTGCAAGTGCCAACCTTGCCGACCAATTTCTTCGAATCCTCTCTCCTGAGACTGTCCCATTCCATAAGCCGTTCTCAATGGGATCGTAAATTTTATGTGTCCATCAAATTGTTCAGAATTCGTGACATACACAAAAACATACAACATGTACAAAAAAAATTGCCGTAAATTTGAATGAATAAATGCAAAGAGTCGCCACATTGAAATTAATCACAGGCAGCAGCTGTCGACAATTTGGTGGTTCGTTTGGTTTCGGCGCCACCCCGTTCCCCTTTGACAGTGCAGGACCCATCCCCATCGTCACTCGCAAAGCCCGACTCTGGGCTATTTATTTAAGCAATTGGATTTATGTTCACGCGAAAAACAATAACAAAAACAAATTGCTATAAATAAGAACAATAAAAGTCGCAGTCACAAGCAAGCGAACGCACAAAACATACAAATTTGCCTATGAAAATGTCCAACAACAAAATGCAAAAGCTGCAACTAAAAGTTTAAAAAGTGTTGGGCGACAAATAAACAAACGAACAAACAAACAAACCCACAGACAGACAGACAGTCTGCCAGACTGGCAGTCAGTCGGAAAGAAAGAGAGGCAGGCACTCATAAAATCGCAGACAAGGTAAATAAAAGCGCACGAAAGCCCCCGCTCTGAAGTCCCCATCATCCTCATCCTCAACAGCAACAACTGCTAAACAACAACAAAACGATAACAGTCTCGTATGATCTCAGCGCTTGGATAAGACCCGCTGTGGGCACCGGCCCCAAAGCTACCGCTGTATCCGTTAGCAACACCAGCTTGACATGCACACGGAGTCGGTTGTAGTTCAAGGTGCGCCTACGAACTGTTAAAAGACAGCAATGCGGGCACTACAGTGAAGATTGCCTAGCAAACACTCAAGTACTGCGGAAATGCAAAGAGTGCAAGGGGCCTTCTATTGATATAGCCAAAGAAATGGTTAAAGCACAAGTGTCTGCTTATGGTTTTACATAATTTGTTATAGTTTATTTATTTGAAAGTGTACACTAAACAAAGTAAGAAAAGCAATTAAAGTAACTGCATAATTTTAAATAAATAAATCCAAGTCTTATTGTTCGCAGAAAGACCAGTTTTCAATTAAACTCACAATTGTGCTTCAGTACAAGCAGGTTTGTCTGCCTCAAGCGAGATATTAATAAACATAAAATATCGATAAAAATATCTTTTTAAGCATTTGTTCAAAATAGCACAAAAGCACACTTTACTGTAATTGCTTACTTTCTTTCTGTGGGGACAATCAGAATCACAAGTAGAAGGCATTTTGTGCAAGCATTGTAAATTGACAATGATTGCCCACAATTTGCTCAACAGAAAAGCAGTTGCAGATACAGATAGAAATGCAGATGCAGACTCAGATATATGCATGTATATAGATATAACACTTGTAGATACTCAGAGCAGAGCAGACTGGACTGGCCGGGTCTGCCTTGACTGTCTGTTTCATAATTCATGCTACTTAAGTTGTCGCACGGTCAACTTTACACGGTCCGAGGGCCGCAAATAATCGCGGAAAATGGCAAAGGATGGACGAATGGGGATAGGGGACTGGAAGAGAAAGGAACATTACGACAAGTCTTGACGATTCTCTGGCATATTCTCTCTGAATTTATAAGCAGCCTCAATGATTATTCAATTAAGATTGATGGTAATGAAGTCGTTTGAAACGCGTCGCTAATTGACAGACCAAATGATGTAAGTCCCAACAAATATAACCGAGAAGATGAAGTATCTATCCGTTGATAAAGAGTGCGACTGCGTAATCATTGAAAACCTCCACTATTAGTTGCAAAGTGTCCAAACATGGCACCGCATTTGAGGTGAGTTGCATAAAAGGTGCGACTGAAACTGATGGCATCAATTTGTGGCAGTTGATTGAGTTGTTAGTTGGGTTACGCTGTTACACTTAAGCAATCGCATAGAAACGACCTTATATAGCAGCACTCTCAACCCAAAACGAAACTGTGAAAGTTTCCTAACCATTTATCAAATAGTCAATCATATTTTATGGTAGAAATAAACATTTATTTATATGCTTACCACTCGATTGTTCAAGCTGCAAATGCAATTAATCTGCAAATAAAAAGCAAATAAAAAATGTTTATTAATCTCTTTGTATAATATACTCAGTAATCAAAACATGAAAACCTTTAGAGACTTCCCTCTAAGAAAATACTCAAAATCGCAGCTGGAGCCTCTGCGATCAACTGCTGGCTGTCGGGGCCAAAGCTACATTGTAATCTATCAGTTGAGCCGACATTATCAGTGTACATCTCACGAGCTTGATGCGATTATGGGTCACAGTTTTGAGGCATGAGGTTTGAGGTATGAGAGGAGGTGGGACTTTCAGATGGTAGATAGAACTTTATGGTTTTACCGTTAGGCCACGACTTTAGCCAGACTAATTGCAATGCTGCCAACAAGTCGCGCTTTGGAGTCGTTGCCTCTGTGTGGCATATGTGCTGCTTACTTAGATCAAATGAAACCCGTTTGTGCTTGCTATGCGGTGGCAAGTCAAGCGAGCGACTGCACGTGGCCAAGACCCATTAAAGGCCGCTAGAACAAAAGAAGCCGCCAGCAGGAAATTGGAGCTATGTAACTGACGAAAAGCCGAGCCGGTAAACGGAGGCCGGAGAAAGGTTGGCGAGTCGTTTGCTAAGATGCAACTTCAACAGTTCCTGAACTGATGTGAGGCAACACTAAATATCTAATCGGATCAAGTCGGTAAACATGGGCCAGAAGCCAATCATAATTGAAGCCTAGAAATTCAATTGGATTGCTCGAGAAGCTACAATTACATTGGCAATGGCTTTCAAATTGGCATTGGAGCATTATGCTACATGCTTCAATACCTCCATAATAAGGCATCAATCAATGAAAACCATTGGAGCTCAATAACTGCGTCTTATGCCGCTGTTCTAGTACACAAGCTTCGGCTATCAGAAATGCAATAAAATATATAATTTGACTGTAAATAAAATGGAAGTAAATTAAGAAAAAGTCGATAACAATGAATTGTGAATGGAAATTCGTAGAGCAAATTGTAAACTTTTCCTATTAGCGATATATGGCGAATATAAATTGGGCCCTTATTTATTATTGTTCCTTACTTGAAATACAAATGTTGGGTATTACCCTGCCGAAAATAATGTTATGAATTATCTTTTTAATATATGCAACAAATAACGCCCTTTTAATTGCCATTCAACAAAAAACAATTTAATTTTTTTAATATTTAAATAGACTTTTCAACAATGGGCAACCCCATTTCAATACAATAAAAATGTATTATATATATAGAACACGCCTTATTCGCCACTAATTAACGACTTGGGTCATAAAAACATATTTGCTAATTAATTATGGAACAAAATGTCTCTTTTATGAGCGATGCCCATAAAAAGTAATGGCGTTGCAGGTGAACGGAGACACCGCAAGGCTGTTGACCGTTAGTCGGCCGCAAGTTGGCCAACAAAATGGCACCTTGGGACTCGTGTCGGCCATTAAGGTGTGAAAAGTTCATAATTTCTGCGCTAAGCTATTCAATAGCATTGATTGACAGTCTGATGGATTGACAGAGAGTCTTCGTTATTGAGATATGAGTATATATAAATAATATAATATTTTTTTCAAAATAAACAGAACGCTACGATGACTTCTATTTACTTAAAGCGGTAATCGCAAATTGACGCGAGGGGATTTCAAGCAGCATAGCTGTTAATTACTTTCGAGATTGCGTAACTTTGTGTAGTTTGTTTGCCTCCTACACAAGAGTTTTAGATGTGTTTTTGAGATTCGTCTGACTGCTTGATTGCTTGGCGTTATACTTTTTGCTTGCACTGTACCAACGGAAGTTCATTATTAGGTTGCCCCGTCAACACAGCAAACAAACGGCATTTTAATTGAGATGACACTTGCCCGAGTGTGTGCTGTCTACATGTGTGTATGTGTATGTGTGGAGTGTGTGTCTGAGCTTGTTGTTTGCCTTGCTATTTTGTGGTATTTATACCAACTGACCGGGAACCACTTGCCTCACATTTCAGAGTCATCTATAAATGCCCAGAGCATGAGCTCACATTGAGTTATGTGTGTTATGTCCAAGTATGCATTGTGTATGCTGCTTGCACTTGTTCCCTAATTGTGGGCGTGGCAGGGGCTGACAAGATTCAAGGATGGATTAAGATTTGTTGTGGTTGTGCTTGAGGTTTGCATAGCTGATAATAGTCCAATTGTTGTGTGCAAATTGAATTGCAAATTCCATCTGGTATGGAATGCAGATGACAACAAGGACGGACCTTGATTGCAATTGAAATGCTTGAAGTTCTCAACAGCTTCTGCATCATGTAGTCCCTTTATCGCTAAGATAATTTAAGTGAACCATTAGGAAACGGTTTTCATCTTTCAAGATCGATATAACTAATTTTCGGCTTATACTTTGAACTCTCTTGTCTTTGCCATAGAACTAGTATTTTCGACTTGCGGTTGCTGCATTTTATCCACCACAACTTTAATGAGCCGCCTAACTGTCGTCAGTCAACCACAAATATAAATCAATAATACACTTACACACGCACACAGACAATTGCAGCCTATTTTCCATAAGCCACAACAAAATTATTGGATTGCAGCTGCCGGGTCAGGCTCAATTATAGATACTTATGAAGGCTCAATAGTAAAGAGAAATTGTGCAACAATTGTTGGCCAATCACATGGAAAATTGGCTCAAGAACCTGTCTAGGCGCTGCCTGTGGGCGGACATAGCACATACTCTTGAGGGAATTGGAAGAGGTGGAGTTGGGCAACCTGCACATTTAATTTGCGGCGACAAGAAGTCCGCATGCCATCAGGATTCACTTTACAAGCAGCCACCATGTCAAGTGGCAGGTCAGCAAAAAAATAAAAATAACAACAACATGACATGGTATGGACATGAACATGGCGCCAACAATGCAGAGTCCATTTTAGAGCCCATTCAAATTGCGTAGCACGAGGCACTGCCTATGGAGTGTTGCAACAATTCGAGTGGCCAAGTGTCCGACTATTGATTTTCCCCCATAGTTTTTTGCTGTCGCAAGCTGCTGTTTGCTGTACAGCAAGTTGAGTTGATTCAGCTAAACATTGGTGTTTAAGGGTTGTGCGTGTTATCAGAACCACTCAAACGCGCTCCTTAATGTTGTATCCGCTTATCAGCAACAGCTGCAAACATCTCCAGGCCATCTGTAATATCGCACTGCTTCCACTCCCAGCAGTTGGGCTCACCTTGGCCCTGGTCCTGTCTTTTTGCTCTAGCATTCATAAATCCCATTTGGCGGCAGCAATTGCAGTCGTCTGCGGTCTCCGCAAAAATGCAATTCAGCATAAGAGCCAGCCTAGCAGAAGACGGGGGGAAGTTGGAGCTGGGGAGGCATATCGAATTCAGTGCCTCCGGGCTGAATTGTGGGTGAGTCTCGGTACGAGTTGGCAACAGCTGTGCATACACACACCTTGATGTAGTATTTTACAATGGTCCATGGGTCCATATCGGAATGGGTCTGGTCTGGCCTGGCCTGGCCTGGGTTCGCTTTTTCTTTTGTATACTTTAAATTTAGCGTGAACTTTACAAGCTTCTGCTGCCTCTACTTCCATTTTCATCTGCCATTTCTTGCCGTTCTGCGCGCCAGGATTTATCGAGGGAAAGTGAAAAATCTCAAGTTCCTACATTCGTCTTTTGTATTATGGCTTTTCGGATTTGCCTTTGCCATTGCCGTTGCTGGAAATAATCGCAGGCCAAGTTGAATGTGCCACAAAGTGGTTGAGTCACAACAGTTGGAGGCGGAAGGGTCACAAAAGTCGTTGTTGGGTTGGGTGCTGCATATGATAAATCTCTTCATTAAAAGTGCTAGCATATGCGATGTATGTTATTTATACTTTAAATAAAATGAGAACAACTTTCCAGTATTTACAAAACGCAAGTTACATATAAATTGTAAACTTATTAAAAATTTATTAAGTTTTCGCCTTGGCAATACAGTAGAAGCTCACAAATAAGAACTTTTGGTTATAAGAATTCCCAGAATTTGCAATACATTAAATATAATTAATTAAATAGGGTGTTTTAGTGCGGTTTTTCGGACTAAATGTACTATATTTTTTTATTTATATAATAAATAAAAACGTCCTAAGATTACAATATTTCAGAAATTAGAAATACCCTCAAAACCAAGCAGTTCTAATTTATCAGCTTCTACTGTACCAATACAATATGAATTCAATAACAGGAAATAATACGATTAGGAACTGAATGAATTGATGTCCATAGATCTATTTTATTAGAATTTCGCTGAGGATAACAGATTACCGCCTACTTGAAGTCAACAATAACAACGTCTTCTTAACCAATATTCCAACAACAGGCAATTATTTCCATTTGAGTTACGCTTTGCCCAACTCGTAAAGCTAAACTGTTTACGCTTCTTCAACTCGAAGGGGTCCAACAACAACAATTTCAAAGGCACGTCAAACAACACTCAAGCTCGTTCGAGAGTTAGAGAGTGTCGAGTATGTTAATTGCAAGAATGCAAGCGATGTGACCTCCAGACCTCCAATCCAATCCACAAAGGTTTCTCAAAAACTCTAAAAGGGAGACTCGCACGCAAAGCCGCCCCCGAAGCGAAGCCAATAACCAAACAAGCACAATAATAATAAGAGTAGAGTAAAAACAAAAGCCAATGTGGGTAATTTTCACAATTTATTACAAAAAAACAAAGCGGAACAATGGAAAAGAAGTAGAAGACGACGAAGGGATAATGCGGGGTGGTTTTCATTAGCAGGGAACAGGACACCGCAGGACAACGGGGGACCGCATTTCATATTGAAAACGAACCTCGTGACGGTGTCGACCGATTTCACGCAAAATAACAATTTCGTCGCCGACTTTCGAGTGTAGAAATTAATTTTATGTGCCTGTTGTTTGTTTGTTTACAGAACGCGAAGTAATTGCTGACGGGCGCCGCTTGGGTTATCGCAACAGGATCAGCATCAGGACACTGCGACGTGTGCCAGTGCGTGCGGTTCCTGCTTTTCGCATTTTCCTTGCAAATGACAAATGGCAAATGGCGCCCGTGGCGTGCCACTGTGTATCCTGGGAAATCGCTGCCAAAAAGTCAACAAACCAGCAGCAGGCCAACCCAGATGATAATATTAGATGGGCTTGTTTAGCAAATAGCCGCCCAGCCTCTGACATCCCAAGTTTAACTGTCTCTTACATTCTGTTTTTTGGGCACTTGCCTGAACCGGAAATTTCATCATTTCAGAAGAGACGGAAATGCAGTCCAAAAAATGAGACATTAAGTTTAACTCGTTGAAAAAAGTAGCGGAAGTTCCGCAATTGACGGTTTAAGAGTCTTCCCAAGATCAATGGGTGAAATAAGTAGAAAGTGAGTGCGGCATTGGTACACATGAATTAAATGAGTAAATAAAAATTACCATTATTATTTCTTATTAATAGATTTATTTTTTTAATTAAAACTGTAGAACTACCAGCACTTGTATACATTAAGCTTAAGAATTTTTGTACAAATGTTTTTCAATAAATATATTGACGGCAAACTGAACTTTTTAGTTCAATTTTTGGCTCTATTTGGTTTCTTTGACCTTTTTTGTTTTAATTTATTTTATAGAACATATTTTATAAAATGAAATCCATTTTGGTGACATCAACGATTAAATTGTTTTCCACGTCAATCAATTCTATTTTTTCCCTGTGCAAGCCGCTTGGTTTTTAACAATTTTCTAAAAATTAAATTATTGTTCACAATCAAAGTTCTCTTCAATTACAGGGTTTATTAAGTAAGTAACTATTATCAAAAAATAAAAATATATAATATAGTAGTTTTTCGACTGAGATATGTCCATAAAATAAATTCGATTAAATGTGCACAGTAAGGTTAAAAATCAGTTGCTTTAATTCGCACACATACCAAGAAATCAAAGCACTACAGAATATATTTTCAATTAATCCCTACAAAAGATTTTTGCATTCACTCATCGAGCATGCATATTATTTTAGACACCACTGTTGAGCTAGAGGCGATTTTTACTCAACTCGCATTCGCACTCGAAGCAACTGAAAACGTGTGAAGGGACTCGTGAAAAGACTTGCCGCCCCCCAAAAACAAAATGGGAAAACTGTGCGAATGGGCGAACAAAACAGAAGGGCAGAAAGCAGCGAAATGCGCACAAAGCGTAATAGAGAATGAAATAGAAAATAAATAATAAAATATAAGCGCATGCCGCATGCCACTGCCGATGCCAACCCCTGAGTCTACTGAATAGATGGGATGAGCGAAGAGTACGCGCGTTGACGTCGTCGGCTGCCTCTTCGGTGCGGTCCTGCCGCCAGTCCTTGTTGTCTGTCCAAAAAATAGAAGCAACGATTTCTGCGAGTGGCAACAAGCTGGAACTGGAATGGGAAAGATGCGAGCAGCAGCAGAGTAGGAATGTGTGTAAATGCTGTAAGCGAGAGACCAGACACCAAAACCGAAAAGCAGTGTAAACCACCCCTCGCAGCGCCAGGATAACGCAGCAGCAGCAGCAGCAGCAAGGACAATGCCACTAGAAGTCGAAGAAGAAGCAGCAGTCGCAGCCACAGCTGCTGTCGCCAGTTGTTGGTTTGCTTGCAGGCATTTTTTGCGTACTTGTCTCGACGCGTCATCCTCGGTCGTTGTCTGAATCTCCACCAGAGGGCCAAGCTCACGCGCGCCCATTCCCATGCAGGTCCTGGAAGTGAACTCACACATACACATACACGAAAATACAGTCAGGCAAAAGTAGCTACCATGTAAGGCAATGCGTGATTCATTCTTGGGGATTTCGCTCCAGTTTGAAAGACATCCCAGCACACACAGACACAATTCAAACTGTGAACATCTGTGGCAACTAATGAGGTTAGCTATGCGAGAAGCCAAAAATATGTTTGGTCAAGCGGCACAATCTCAAGCCAATCATAATTATCTGTTTAAGAGCAACAACTTTTTTTTGTTCATTTATCATCCGAGTGGTCAGAGAGCCTAAGGGTCAGTTATGACAAGATTAATAACTTTTACGACTGCAAATAAACTATGTTTATCAAAATTATTCACTCTTTTAAAGTGAGAAAAAGTCAAACACTTTGTTCTAAACTGATGCTTTATTCACTAAGTATTTAAGAGACTGTATTTATTATTCAATCTTTAATTAATTAACGTATTTAAGTTGACTGTCGATTTAATGTACAATTTATATGTAATTTCAATCGTTGCGTATCGGACGTTTAGTTTACTACCATGTCGACCTTTTCCATTTCCATCCAATTGAATGAATGCCGACCAGTTTTGCACTTCAACTAATAAAAAACGCACAGCTCTATCCTAATCAGCAACGTTATGAGCAATTTCACTATGTGATGTCATCAAATTCAAGATGTTTTATTATGGAAATGTGGTTAAGACCTTATGCCTAGTGTCTTTCGTCATCAGCCCGGCCAACTTATGCGATTTTCATGAGTCATTCATTGATTTTTCCCATACGAAGAGGGGAGTCATTTAGCATACTTTAATAATAGTTTGCAAGTACATTTATTGGATGACATGAAGTTTTCTTTGCAATTCTAATTATTATAATTTCCTTTTTCTTCAATGTAAAAGGTGAATCGTTGGTGCTTTCTCAGTTTAAATTTATAATGGTTAAATAATCGGCTCATATGAAATAGCATTTATCGATATCCCGTGTTATAAACTGAACTATAATGTGCTCTACATTCGAGTTCGTCGGCACCAATTCATTACAACTATTGTTGATCCACATTCAACTTCCCTAGGACAGAGCAAACCCAACAACGCCCTCTTGGTTGACCTTTGACAACTATAAGCCTGCCCTCACATGCTTAATGTACATCAAATGGAACCATCGATTTGGGTTGTAGATGACACCACGCAAGCGGCTTACTCGGCAGGACATGTCACTGTCTTCCAAGGTCCTTAAACCCATTTGCCGAACTTAAATGCACATTTCCTCTTCGTGGGGCGTTGGGGGCGGCAACAGAAACTGCGCACTCTGGCGCCACATTTAAAAGGCCATTAAGCAAAAAGCAGAGCTTCAACCTACCACAAGCACAAGTCGAATACAAGTCGAAAGATACACAAACTATTGTCACATATAAATGTACGAATGTATATATATATATATACATATATAGTATTATATGTATATGTGTGTGTGTATGTATGTATATGTGGGGCAGCAGAATCGCGTGCTCGACGCAAGTTAATTGGGCCCCAAATGAAATTTCATAATCAACCAAGGCAAAAATGAAAAAAATAGAAACTGAGAACGACAAACGAACGCAATGGGAAATTTACGGCTTTTTGGACTCCTGCTTGGAGCCGGCTGGGCTATAAAGCGAATGAAGTAGAAGTGAATGAGAGAGGAGACGTAGCTGGAAGAGCCCGAGCGACTATATTCGACAACGACATAAAAGTTATGCTTGCAACAACAGCAACGTGCTACGCGCTCTGCGGCAAGAATGACTCACGACTTGGCAGTGGCCTTCAGAAGGATTCAGTCTATCAGGACAACGAAGTTGCGCGGTGTTGTCTTTTGGATCGACTTTCGTTGGCGTGGCTTTTGTTGTACCAACAATAAAACGAATTAACTCTGAACTTTATTCATATGGCTTTCATTCGGTTTCCTCACATTGTTAGTCGACGATTGTCCTCTTCAATTTATTGTTGTTTTCTGTTTTTTTGTTTTAGATGCTCCTTGAACATTCGTGTGTATGTATGCGTGTGTTTACTTGCCTCTTTTCATGTGGTTGTCCTTTAGCTCAGCTGTTTGCGTGGCGCAAATAGGTTTCATATCCTTGCCGCACACTTTTCCTGAATAAACAGCCCACTGGCGCCATTGTAATACCATACCAGTCAACTGTCAGCTACACATGACGCGAGGCAATATGGATACAATAGTGGAAACATATGGATATACACCATAAAGTCATAAGCAGAATATTTTGAAGGTGAAAAGACAAAAAAGGTGGAAGTACGAATGAATTGAGTCAATCAAGAGGATGGAAAAGGCTGTTGGAGCGATGCAGGATCTGATGAGGATAGTGTTAAGTACGATTCATATTTTAAAATAGATCACATATGGGACAGTAGGAGTATAGATAATTCCTAAAATTATTCCCATTATTTTAGGATTATCGAGAAAGCTAGAGCTCATATTCAATTTGATGTTTTGCCAAGCAATTTCTCATTGCTGATTGATTATTGAACGCCCACTAAGCAATCCTTCCAACCAGCCAGACCCGCAAACCCCATCAGCTTAAGCCCAAAATCGGCTTATCGCTCGACCCAAAGCACTTAACTCTCGACCAAGGGCTCAAAGCACCAAGTCGAGAGCAACAACCATTTGCACTCTTCAGGCTGCTGGCGCCATTAAGTGTCCATTGTTTTCGCCTTAAAATGCCACCGAAAGAGACGGCAAGAAAGAGAGAGGGCGAGAGGGTCAACTCGCTACCCGCGTCAAAGAGCAGGTTAAAGAATGAAAGAAAAATGAGTGTCAAAAGTGTTAGAAGGTAAAAACAAGAATAAAAATAGAGCAC
The DNA here is from genome assembly GCA_018150935.1 of Drosophila pruinosa. Taxonomy (NCBI): domain Eukaryota; kingdom Metazoa; phylum Arthropoda; class Insecta; order Diptera; family Drosophilidae; genus Drosophila; species Drosophila pruinosa. Next base: position 44,588,032 of record JAECWR010000199.1, read on the forward strand.
AATTGGTAAGTAAATAAAGGTCGGAAAAAACAACATCAACAACAACAAGAACAAGTTTCGAAACAAAGCTCCAAAAAAAAACGATTGCCAAAGAAGACCTGATGTTGACTCCATAGCCGTCGATTGGGAGCTGAGAGCTAACAAAGGCAAAAGGGGATTGTAAGTCGTTGAGACCTTATCAGATATCAAGTCCGCAGAGTGCGTGGCAAATGCCAAAAACGAACTTTTATTGCTTTGCTCAGTTTCTGTTTTTGCTTTCTGGCTCAAAAGTCTACGAGACTTTCAGATGATTTCTGTTTGATATTAGAGAATTATTATCGCTTGTGGAGGTTGTCACTATGTTCAATTGTCAGGGGCAAGCAACCCCTAAAATTTGTTAGCTGCTCCAAAAACTTAATCCAATTCGCAGTGCATTCAACTTGAATATCAATAAAAATCGATTTGGCCTCCAACACGGAAGTACTTTAGTACCCTAACCACTTGGGGAAAGCTCTGTCCCGTACCATCAGCATTCTCCCACCCTGTCTGTACCACTTCATGACCCGAACCCCCTTCCCGCATGCTTATTAGGTCGAACGTGCCTTGTCTGACTAGGCACACTAGGCAAATTGTTTCTGCCGGCTTCCGGGCCTTGCTTAGTCTAACCTAATAACAGTACTTCTGCTCATCCAATACACAAAAAAGGGCCATCGTATCGCCGTCCAGGAACGCTTGAGCTAACAGTTTTCTGGTTATTTAATGGCGCCATAAAGGCCTTTGATTATGATGTCCTCGTATTCCTTTGAGATTTGCTACTTTCCATGTTTCCTGCTGTTTTTTTCATTATTATTTGAGTTTCAGCACGTGTTGTTGTTGTCGTTCAGTCTGGTGCTTGTCTGGTGTTTCATTATTTACAGCCTCCCAACGGTGTGCGGCATTTGGTGGTTTGCCATTTCGAAATTTTGGGAATACTGTTGTCTCTCCTTGCATCTCTGATGCTGCCCGCATTTGCAGTATAATTTATGTGAGTTTAAGTTCTTCCGGTATGGTATCTGTGGTTCCTCTCTGGAGGAGCCAAGCACTTAGGAGACGCTGCTTCTAGAGATTTTAAAGGCGCATTAAAAATTCATTAGCTCGAAACTTTGAAGTTTTAATGTGCTCAAATGCAATTTAGCTAAAAGTCCAAATAAAAAAGCCCCAAAATAAACAAACAACAGAATCCAACAGAACCTCAAAAATCAATTAGGATTTTCGATCTGCAAATAATCACCTTTTTTTATCATAAATGTACTTACCAGAAAAGTCTTCTAATATCCTTATTGTTGTATATTCAAGTTTTTATTTGTTATTTTTTTATTGTTTTTAAAGTGCTGAAAGGGGGAAAACAATTAAATCACACACTAAACTTGAATTTGAGGTGCAGAACGAAAACATTTTAAATGAATTTGCAAATCAAAACATGTTAGCAATTCAACAATGTGCAAAATGATGAGACAAAAAAATTCACGAGCATCCCCAATGAATTGATAAGAATGACAACGCTATTTGGCCTTGGTTTCTACAGCCCAAATACCCAGCCCGTTCTAATTTCACTCACACACTCATGCACACTGAACCTCGGCCTCTCTCATGCACACACTCTCACATAAATTTGCACTCAATGCTTGGGAATTGTATATAATGTAGCGCGCGAATGACGTCATATATCCACAAGGATGCTGCACGCCTTCATGTCGAAATTGGCCAATCTTTCAGTTATCTTTCAGCAGATTTCCAAGTAATCGGATTGTTTGGTGCACTTTTTACACTACGCATCAAAAATTGCCAATTATTATACTTGCTAGAATTATCATCTAACTGCAATTTCTTTAAATTTGATCACAATTTATAAATGCCCAATAACATCACTACTAAATAACGTTTAGAACTTGTACAACTGCGAGAAAGAATAAAACTACCCGCGATTTTCAATGTTCCGCAAAATTACCGACCTGTCGATGGCGATTCAAACGCTATTTGCACGCTCCGTTACAAAATTCACCCGCGAATGATACTATCGAAGCTCGTTTGTTATTAGACTGAAATTCAGTCAGTCAGTGTGCCCCAAGAAAAATTAATAAATATACCACTTTTGATGAAAAATATATATACTAAAATATACCATAAAGTAATTGACAATGCGCAAAACCACTTACCATTTAATATATAGATATGGCATCACTTGCAGCCGTTCGACATATGGTTAGTAGCACCACTAAGCAATGAACATAATTATTATTTATTATATTAATTATGTTCATAGCCTAGTGTTAGTGGTTAGCGGTTAATATGATTGGCTTGTTTTTAAGTCGCTGCTGAATAAAATATTTGATACGCCTTTTAAATAGCCAACCATATCAAGCATATATGATAACCGAAGTGGAATTTAAATGTACATATGTTGAAATCCTGTTTATCAGTTTATCCACGGTTCAAAATCGCGTTAACCTTATGGAAACAGATTACTGCAAACCGTAAGTTAACAGTGAAGGTATTTTCTGTTGCAACCCCAGTTAGAATTTCAAAATTCCAATTAGAACCATTCAAGAAAAAAATTAAAGAGAAAATAGTGGTATGTTTGTATATTTGACTAAATCACAAAATAGTCGATCTATGGCAATGACATTAACATGGAAGTTTATATTTCATAAGCGTTTCTGCGGCTGCGTCTCGTACGCAACTTCAATGCGACTGCGAGGCCGCCAATACTCAAGCAACCGAATCAAAAAATGGCCCACCACAAGAAAGGCCAGAAACCAGGATCCACATTGGTAAACGGCATATATTAGTTCACTCAACGTAAACGCTCGTTCCTTCATCACCCGCTCATAGACTTTAACTGTGCGCCGGGCTACGTCCTCCCAGTTATAAAGCGTTTCCACAAGCTCGTTGCATCTGTAAGGGCACAGGACCGGCTCCACCTTGCTACTTTTATCATAAAATAAAGCACTGTAAGGCGTTGAAGGCACGTCGGTCCCTTGTTTCTTGCGTCGTTTGCGCTTTGAACGACAATTGATCTCAGTCTTGGAGGAAATGTGTACATTAGAAGCCGATGTCGGGGATTCAGTGCTCCGATGTCTTTCAATTGCTACCAATATGGCAGAATATATAGCCTCAATGTCGGGTTCCGTCAGCAGGATTAGGTTATTGGGCAGCACCTCGGGTATTCCGCCCACGCTGGTTGACACCACCTGAAGTCCACAGGAGGCTGCCTCTACGATGGCCATGCAATATGCTTCCGTCAGCGAGGTGTTAACAAATATATGACCACGCACTAGCACTTCTCGTACCTTGGCATGCTCCACAGCGCCCAAAATCTCTACTCGGTCCTGCATATTGGTCTTTTCTCTTATCTCCTCGAGCAGATCCCGCTTGGGCCCGTCGCCGACGATAATAAAATTAATGTTTGGGGTGTTCTTAAATCGTGGAATTACGCCCGCCAAAAGATCGATGCCCTTACGGTAGACAAGTCGTGATGCGACCACAATATTGATAACACCATTCTGAGGACGTTGACTAGGATCTGGCATGAAGAGCGTCGTGTCAACAGCATTGGGTATTACGGAAACGCGATGCTTGGCCACCCGAGCTCGGAGCACAGTGTTCTCTTTACCGATGTGCGACACACATATGGCATGGTTGACCATGCTGAGGTTTATCTCCAGCAGCTTGTTAGTCAAAGCAGCAGACAAATCCGCAAAGCCGAACAAACTGTGATCTGTAAAAACCGTCTGCAACGGAAATTAAGTATTATAATTCGCACTATAGTTTTAACCAATTGCTCTCACCTTAAGCCCCAACAAAGAGCCGACCATTAAAGCCTCATGCGCTAATGCACTAAATGCAGAGTGGCCATGGACCACGTCCACTTGCTCTCGTAGCAACACCGCCCTTAGCATGGGAACATTGCAGACTGCCGTGGGTAGGATGCATTGATTGTAGCACACTTTAATTGGCAAGTAGTAAACCTTAAGGCCATGGGTCACATACCGAACTCCGCTGCAGTCTCCATAGGCATGGGTCAGCACAACAACCTGCAGTAAGTGGAGAGTTTATTTAAACATTTTCTAAGGTTTCCTAAGATTAATTGCACCTTGTGGCCCAGGGCGAGCAGCATTTGTGACAAATTGTATACATGTTCTTCAACGCCTCCAATACTGGGATAGAAAAAGTCCGACACCATGCAGATACGCATAGTTCATAAGTGTTTGACATCACATAAACAAACTAATTAAATAATAAATAAACTGAACCTACACACATACACACGTGTGTATGTCGTACAAAACTAATTCCTCAGAGACTAAGAGTGACCGCAAGTTCAATTTTAAAAAATATTATTTTACTTAACAAAAATACAGCAATATACAATTCTATAATTACTAGAATTGGCTACACTGTTAAGATATCAGACAATGTTAAAATAATGCATATAAAAAGGCGGAGGATTTTGAAAACTTTGTTGTTGTAGTGGTTGTATCTAAAATCGTAGACCCTGTAGAGTATTTTTGAAATTCCTTACACTGATTACATTTTTGACAAAAAATATATTTAAAATACCCAAAAGCTAACAAATGTATTTAGTTTAACTTAGGTTTGCAAAATATTACAGACAAAAATTATATTAAAAAAAATAACTTGCAAATATCGATTACTCTTAATATCGATGCTACTTCTTCCCGTCCCTGGTGAAATAGACAGCAATTTATATGGCGGCATTTTATGTACACACTGGTTTTGTTTTTGTTTTGATCGAGCAAAGTATATTTCTCTCAATTACAGTTTAAATGTGTCGAAATCATGCCAAGCAATTCCAAAAGGTCAGAATTGTCCGATCTGAAGACTCCCACAACAATAGTAACAAACAATAGCAGCAGTAGTGTGAATTCAACGCCAACTACCAGCACACGGCGACCAGCACGTAAGCGTCGTCGAGTCGAAAAGGATAATGGGCAGCAGCGAAGACAGAGCTTGGACTCTCAGTTGGATGAGTGTAATATTGAGGATGTGAAGGAGATAGACCGTAGGCTTCGAAAGGTTGCTCGGGTGAATGCCATTACCAGCGAGGACATGCACAAAGTAGTCCGCAGTGTTGTTCGAAATGAACACGTGCTGGCTCTCGTTACACTTAAGGCTGAGGACGAATTAGCCCGTGAAAAACGCGAGGCTGAAGCCAAAGAGAAATTACAGCAGCAGCAGCGAGGTGCCATAATAATCACAGAGACACCTTCGGTGGCAAAACTGACGCGTGCAAAAGCGCGAGAATTAAATCGTACGCCGGGCATAACTCTGCCTCCTCTGAACGACACTTCAGTAAACAATGATATCGAAGCGTTAATACGAGAGGACCTCCACTCTGACGAGGAGGACGAGGAATATACCTTTAAAGAAGATGACTTTCATGTGCGTATTATGTTTAATTTTATTTTTTTTATAAAATAGTAATTATTTTTCCAATATAGTCTGATGAAGACCCAAATACAACTGCGTCGGATTTCGATTCAAACCCTTGCACACCGCAAACGCCGATGACAGCCAACGAGGATTCGCCAATCAAGTTCACCTCTGACGGCTGCTTCAAACTGCCCCCGGATAAAAATTCTGAAGATCCGCGGATTGCAACGCGTACTCGTTCCAAGCTCTGTCTTCAACAGACAACTATTGAGGATTTACAATCAGAGTTTGTGCCCCCGGATGTCGAGGAGCCAAGTGATGTCCTCGAAAATGACACGACGGCGATCGATGCCGACTGGATGCAGTTTCTTAATGACTTCTCCAAACCATTGAGTGAGTAGACAATTTGATGATTTGACATATATAGGTATTTATTGTTATTAGGTCATGGATTTATAAAAATCGATTTTTTTGTCGGAATGTGTATGTCATGTAATGTATATGTATATGTAATGTTGATCGGCATTTACAGCCGAGTCGATATAGAGAAAGAGACTATAAGAGTTAGAACCGAATTATGTGACAAAAATCGCAAAATGTATTCTAAAAATTTCATTGCAATAAATTATATTTATTCAAGGAACTATTTTTTACGGCGGAAATGGTGTTCAGTTGCATCAGTTCAATATTTATGTCTCTAGTGTAACTTTAAATGTCATTTTAATAGTACATATTTAAATAAATTGCAATTAAGATATTAATTTTGAATGTGGTATATTTTACGGTATATATTTTGAAATTGAACTTGCGATAATGCTATTGTTGTTTTTAGTTTTTTAGTTGCACATGTGTTTACGTTGAAAATCCGTGACCTGAAATCGAAAGTTGACTGTAACCGTTCTCGTTATTTATAGGCAATAGTTTTCTTGGCGACGATGATGATCCCATTAATGATCCGGAGTATGTGGCCGCCGAGATGGTGCCCGTGGATGCCGAGGAACTACGTGATGTGAATATATCGAAGAAGGAGCTCACAGATCTAGTGTCTGAACTTTTTGCAGGACTATTACAGGAAGGTGTCTCATTAGATTCTATCGAATTGGAAACTCCCCAAAAGTTTCTAACCAATCTGGAATCTACACCTCCTGTGCAGCTGCCACCCGATCCCTTAGAACAAGTTACGCGCCAAATTGACTTTGATAAGCCGCCACCAATTGTGACTCACATTACAACAACAGAAACAGATGCAGCTGAGATTTTAATAACATCGCACACTGGTCTCAATTCATTTCATCCGCATGTTATGTCTACGCCCAGCACAATATCGAATGTTGTAGGGGTGCCAATAGCTGAGACATCCTTAAACAACACACTCATTGAGCCCGCCTGCACAGTTAAATTATTAAGCATACCGACCCAGGCCATTGGTCAACAGCCGCCAGAACTGATTGCTGTGCCGCTACCAGGGCAGCCAAATTGCTTCCAACTGGCGAAAGTGATGGCCAATGCGCCTTCAGCTTATACCGAATATTTGCCTGCACAACCTAATCAAGTTCAGATGGCATCAGAAACTATTTTGGAGGCTTCCGCATCGGTCACCACCTATTTGGAACCCTATGACATCAATTTCTCAAGCAAATATATCTCCATTAGCAAGCACATCCATTCCGAGTACGAGGAGCAATTTGAAAAGCTGAGACATTTAAAGCCAATACCTCCTGCTCCTGCCACAAATGGTATGGGCTTCACGCAGGAACAGCACAATATGCTACAGCAGCAACTACGCCTGCACACACAGATGCTGACGCAGACTTTCGTACAGACCTACTCACATCCATCGCTCTACTCAATGGCGCACAAACCCAGAGAAATGCTAGAGGAGTTACAAACAAAGTCAATCAAGAATCCCAGCTTCAATTGTTGGAATTTAAACGGAGCTATTGAACTGATAAAGAAATGGGAGCACGATCTTTGCAGCGATGATTACCAGGAGCAGAACAGATCAATGATGAGATTCATTAATAAGGAAACTGAATTGACGTAAGTACACACTGCTTGCAAAGCTCTACAAACTTGTTTATTACTAAATATATTTATAGCGATGGAAATACGCGTCAAGTGCCACGCCTGCCTCCACGCATTATGGACCTAATGCTTGACAGTCCAGTGTTTATGTATCCACAATATCTGCCTCGCATGGCGTTCCAGCCAAGAACGGTTCAATTTACCACATACGCACCATCGGAGTATCAACTCATTGCCATGGGACTTGAGAAGCATTTGAACGTTATCAGAAGCGCTAAGAAACCACTTCGAAAGCACGCAGATCCCGTTCGAATTGCATGCAAGCGAATGGCCAAAGATTTAGTTCATGGCAAGGAATACAGGCGGATATTCTTCAAAGTGAATGAACTATGTGATATGAAGACGTATAATCCTGTTAAGTATTACTTTGAGCATCAGCGCGCACCGCCGGTTAACCGAGTACTATTGGGCTTCAAAGATGGCATAGTCTGTACTCCACGTGAACAGTACCACTTACTGCCTAATGGCTGGAAATATTATATGGCGGTGAGTTTAATTGTTTTTGAATATTTAATTTGGGGAAAATCTTGGTTCATTGTAACAAATGGACGTAAATTAGTCTACAAGGACATTAGTGTCCGACGCGATCCCTGGGAATCAGACGCAGCTCTGAGCCATGCTTTAGGAACACATTGCCAGCTGTCTGCTGTGGACTGATGCCAATACCATCGTCTGTTATAATAGCGCTCGTCTCTGCGGGTACCTTGAATTCCTCTGATGCGAATTTAAGCACAGCTGTGAATGGCGTAGCCTCTGGCACGCTGAGCACCTTAAATGGTAATTTTGGATCCGAAGTAAGAGTTATTTTAAATGTTACTTTGCTCATTTTGCTGCTTTTTGTTAAGTTCGGAATGCAAATACTATGTGACGTGGTCAGTTTTACTTTTAGCTGTAATTTTCTCGTTCTACGCCGATTCTCGGGTTATGTGGACGAAGCGTACTTACTGCAACACCTGGTAAAATGTTAGGTTTATTTATTATAACCTTGAAAGTACAAGTATTTGCAAAGTTTGTGGGAAAACAAAAAAGGAAACTTATTTAGATCTTACTCGCAGAGATGGACACAGTGACCACATGTTGAATTTTCAAATATACTATTTTACTTTCAAAAATATACCGGGTTATACCATTCCTTAATTATTATAAATGCATGTAAAAAATAGCCACTTTTTCGAAAAATTTTGGTTTACTTGTCTTTAAAATTATACATCATCTAAAGCATTTTTTATCTTAAAAGCTGTCCTCTATAAGTTAATCAAACTTTTGTTGAAAAATAGTTGTTTAAAAACCAATAACCATGCGATTCGAGGTGGAATGATATGACAGGCGAAAACCGTACAAAGCCCGAAATAAATTCGGTATCATTCAAAAAAGTAAATAATATACTATCACACTGCTGATGGGCAATAGGGCGATAACTATCAAAGCGTCTATCGTTAGAATTTTATACGTAGTCGATAAAATTTTAAATTGGACTCCTTCATCTCATGGTATCGATGTATCGATAGAATAACAACAATCCTACTGTTTACAAATCGTGGACTATGGATAAGCATAATATGCTATTTTTGTGTTTTGAATAACGTTTATTTTTGCGTAATTATTCTAGAAAAAGTGGGACAACGAAAAGCGCTTGCGCCGCAGCAGTAAACAAACACAAGTTCAAGCATCGGCAGCAGCAAGTGCTTCTTTCTTGGAATTTGTGCGTGAAGCAGTAGGCGAGGATTTAGTGCTACCTGATAGTTTAGGTGAGGCTACTGTGCCCCATGGTAGTGCTACAAGCCACTTGTCGCAACCACATCGCAAGTCAAAATCACTAAAGGAATGTAAAGTCAAGCCTAAGAGCAAACGCCGCCATCAGGCCACATCTCAAAGCAACTCATCATCACTTACTATCAATGTTAATTACGTTTTTGGCGGCGAATTCAGCCCATCGAAACAAGGAGCTGGTGTCTCCATTCCTCTTTTGCCTGTTACTTATGCGGAAAATGTAGCAAGCATAAATCGAACTCTTCACACAAGCCACGAGTGCAGCTCATTGGCACTTCCACCACCATTGCCACCATTGGCGGACGACGCTCCTCCGGCAATTAACTTTAGTTTTGATCACTTATCCCAAACCGTGAAAATAAAAGAGTTGGACAAGTCTGTTGAGCAGACAGAATATGCAAAGCAAACCAACCTCAGTTTAACCTCTGTCAACGGCAAAAAGGCACGATGCTGCTTTTTTAAGGGACGGTTATTGAAGCATCATAGGCGACGCCGAGGAGCTCCGTCCTCGGGTTCCTTACATCGTAGTCGATATCATTCGTTGAGACAGCGCTTGCGTCTTAAGCTGAGAAGACGTTGCGAGTCCCTAATTACGTCGTATACCAGCTACCTGCAAAATCAGTGCAACCTTTACGCCCACGCTAAGCCCGTGCAGTATTACCACAGACGCTTCTTAGCACTCGAACTGTATACACATCTGCTAGTCGATTTGAACATGTTCACCCAAGGCAAGAATCAAGAGGCGCCCACCGCCAGCTTACCACAGCAACAACAGAAGCGACAACGCAGCGAGGAAGCTGCACGCAATCGTAGGATTAATCGACAAGAGGAGATGCTACGCCACATGATGAAGCCTGATAGCGCAGAGGAACGCAATCGCAAGGATGCTAGTAAGTCCTGAAAGTAAATGTTAATTAAACATTCACTTTTAATTGACTTCTCTCTTTAGCCTTTGCTTTTAACTTTTATGACAAAGTAGAAGAGGCGTTGTTTTCTTCAAATCGTTTGGAAGATTGTCAAAAGTTTAATCATCTACTGCAAACATTCGATCCGAAGAAGGATAAGGTGTCCGAGTTGTATTTGGTGAGTACTGTACTCATTTGTCAATGATATTGAATTAAGGTTATTCTTTCAATCTACAGAAATTGGAAAAATTATTGCTGCCCGATCATCCGGAGTTGGCTGAGGTTTTTCTTAACTTTCTGCTACCTGAGGAGGCCGCAGAGTTGGGAAAATTCTTTGAATACTTCATGATCACAAACTCCAGCAACTTTATTAACAAGCTGAACATATATTTCTGCAAGCAGCCAGCTCAAATTCGTAAGATCTATGCATGCCTTAGTGAGCTAGCAGAATTGCCAAACGTGAGCATTAAGAAGGTTGAGTCCAAAATCTTACCTCTGCTTAAAGGCAATCAATTTCTATGCGATTGGTTTGTTCAGCAATTTCCACAGGCAAAGCCGCCCAAAAGGTAAACCCTGCCTTCTTGCATGTCAATTCGTCTTGTTGAATTATTGTTTCTGTTTTTAGAATGCTGCCACCTGTGGAGACTGTGAATATGCACGAGGTGCTCAATAACACTAGTGGCGAGTTTGTGGAGACTGTAAATGATTTGCTGGATGATGTGCCTGCGCAGGGCAAACCACCTGGATGCCAACTGAAATATCTTAATGGACGCATATTTTACGGCTCCAAAATTATGCTGCCTGCCAAATTATCTTTTCGGGCAGCCAGCCTCTACAATGAACAAAGCAATGATGCGATTATCGGCGAGAATTTCACTTGTGCCCATGGGGTACGGGCTCAGGGCGAGAAACTGATTAGCGCTGCTGCTGCTGTAGATAGTGACGATGCAGCGGAGCGCAGCGAAGAGGATGATGCCAGTCGCGCTTTAGTCATCGATACTACAACTGGGGACGAGGAGAACAGCAGTTCCTCTCTTGATATGTGCGATGATGTTGCACTACGAGCTCATGTCATGCGTCTAAATGCCACCTATTACAGCAGCAATTTTAACAATGCAACCACTAGCACGCCCAATGTAAGCAGTGGGAATCATCATTCTCAGCACCATCCACATGCAAAGAAGACGGCCATTAACTTTGGCGAGACATCGCCGCGACGTCAAACATCGGCAAACATCTCACCTATGTCCGGTGTGAATCCATTAGTGGTTACGCCATCAACGAGCGTTTCACCACAGTCGGATAAACGAAAATCGCCTAGCAAAAAGGTGCGATCGCCTTTGGCCCAGACGCAGACACGTCCTCGTTTTAATACGCAACCCATGGTAGTAATCCATGAACCTCAAGTTCGTGGGTCTGCCCCCTCTTCACCGGCTATTGAATGTGCAAAGCGGTTGCGCACTCTGATTAGTCAGGAAAGTGGTACCGCTGATGAGCTTGACAGCAAGGCGGGCATTAGTATTATAGCACAGGCAAAGCAGATTTCACCTCCACTTGCAAAATTAGAACTCGAAACACAGGATGATAAAGAGTTATTGCCTGTAGATGCTGAAATGCCCCAGCAATCTCTCTCGGTGATCAAAATGGATGTTGAGACTTCTGGGGATGAGCTTGAAGTTCGTCCATTAAGCACTAGAAGTACTCCTCATCAACATGTGATCACCACCCAGTATGATAGTGATGAAGACTGCAAACTGGATGTAGTAGCTACGTTAGCTAACGCTACTGAAAAGGAGAAAACATTGCCAGCTGAACCAACAACGGAAACATCAAGCATTGCTGTATCGCCTCCTGCAACCAGCACATCAAATGCCTGGAAGCGTGAAGAGGACAAAGTAATACTAATTGAGATGAAACTGGGTGCCCGTGATAGACAACATCTCATTCAGCGAATGGCTGCCAAGCTTCCACATCGCAACGAGGACGAACTTCGTGCTCGTCATCAATTCCTTATGGATTTTCTGTCAAAACTGCAGGGCAAATAAAATTATTTTAAAGCATGTAAATATAAATTGACTAGAATACATAGAGATTAGTGTATATAAGTTTGGATTCCGAGGAAGTGAAGTGAACCCTATTATATGTTAACATTATATTATTATTCAATGTTATTTCCAATATCTCATGTATGAAATATAACACGCACTATGAATTTCATTTAAATTTAATTTTTAATTGGTCGTTTTTTGAACTGGTTTAATATATTTTGAAACTTTTCCAGTTCCCCCAACTAGTGCTCACTATTTGCTCAACTGTTACATTGGCTAGAATATATAGAGTTTAGTGTATACAAGTTTGAAATGCGAGGAAGTGAAGTGAACCCTATTATATGTTAACATATTATTCAATGTTGTTTCCAATATCTCATTTATGAAATATAACCCACACTATGAATGATTTAATTATCAATTCGTCGTTTTTTAAACTGGTTTAATATATTTGTAAACTTTGAAACTTTTCCAGTTTCCCGAATAGTGCTTACTATTTGCTCAACTGTTTTATGGTCTCATATGTCGTTTAGACTTACTTTCTCCATTGTGTTTCATTAGTTGTGAGTTGTTTTCACCACAATGCGAACCAGTTTCTACCTTGTCCTCTACCTGCTCATGTTTCGAGCAAGAAGCCATATTGGCAGCTGTACTACGAGTAAATCGATTGGAGTACTACGCCTAACCATACACAAGGTGCTCCCGGGTGATTCGTTTTACCGAATCTTTAACGGCAATACGACGGCAGCACGGATCTTTACCAATTCTCTGTGGCGACGACTGCTAACCCGATATGATACTATCATGTTATAAACTTCCTCTTCTTTTATTGAATAAATATATCTACGTTAATACTACAAATGAGCTATAATTAAGCTTGTCATCTGACGACTGTGCACATTCCATTGGCTGCATGCAAGCGCTGGATTTTGTTAGGAACACTTCTGGTTTTGGCTCGTCCTTATCCGCATGACAACCGAATTCATCTACAAAGGCAAATGTGCCAGTTGCTGTCCTGCAATGAGCATCATTTTCACAACCGGAGTCGCTGCTCCAGCTTTCACAGCCACAATTGAGTGCCTCATCCGCTGGTAGCTGAAGTGGTGCAACACAACTAACTACACGTTCCTCGGCAGATGGTTGATTCCTATTTTGGGTCCAATCCCAGCACCGACGGCAGCCACGTGACATTGCTGGCAAACAGCACAAAGTAAAACAGACATCTGAAGCGCTGCGCATGCATAAGAAAAACTCCGGCATGAAGCTGGGATTAATGACACCATAGACTACAATGTTAAGGCTGAGTTGGAGTGCATTTAGTGTAATAAAGATGACTTCGAGTTGCTCCATTAGCTCTTCATCAACTTTATTTTCATCGCCTCCAAAAAGCAGATTCAACGAACTTTTCCTTGATGTCATGTGAGCCGGCAACTCCCCCACCATATATAAGGTAATAACTATGACAATGCTGATCGTTAGCTTCATTTGGTGCTGCAAAAGTGAGGGCATTTATACAGATTATTTTTTTGGGGATTAGTTGTGGTGTACTTGATAGCGTTTCTGCGTGGTGCGCTCGTTGTTATTGGTGGCAGATTGGTGGCACAACTTGCTCTGCTTGGTCCAACGACGAAAGACAATAATCGTGACCGTGTTGCCAATGAGCAGAAATACCGCCGGTAAGAGGGCCAAAAGGGCAAAGGAAAACCAATTATGCCACTGGTATAACCTGCGAATAAAACTCAGAAATTATTATGGCATTATGACATTGACTCGCCCTGGATTTGCCACCCACTTGGAGTAGTAGAAGTTGGTGACGTGACATGTGGCCGTTTCCAGATCGACGACAAAAATAAAGAAGTAAGGCATATTAACAACCACTGAGACTAGAATGACCACACAGATCATATAGCGGGCTACCTTGCGACGACAGAATCTTGGTGCACCATTGCTAACCCTGCAGCGCGACAAATAAATGTATCGATCCAGGCTGACGCATGCCAGTATTAGATTGGCAGCTCCAGTGCTAATTCCAAATAGTGGCGTCTGCCACTGATAGTCATAGGCAGTCCATGCGGCACTTTGATAGAAATAACTCCTCGATAGCGCCGTCAACGTGATTAGCAGACAAGAAATGCAGTCCAAACAGGAAAGTGCGGCCAAATAAGTAAATGCCGAGGGTGTCATCTTTGGTCGCATGAAGACGACAGCGTTAATGAAATTCGTGCACAACCCGAAGGATGCCAGCGCTGGAACGGCCAAGCCATAGACCAGCAATATGGTTATTGTGGGAGTAGTTCTCTGGAACATGCACACCTCATTTGTTGCGTCGGAATATCGGGAGCTGCTGGTGCTGGTGCTGGTGAAATTCAGGACAACGAACATGACTGATAGTCTGAGTGATTGCTGACTTACTGCTTGGCCGTGGGACATGTTTATCTAATTGTTTGCAAATTCAGACGATAAGATTATCTAACGCTAACGTACGCATAAATGTTAATTTGTACGCAATCAATGATAAAGAGTCATACAGTTCGAGTACCTCGATTCCTCTGACTAACTTACTTTCCCAATGATTAAACACTTTAATTCATTTTAGGGTATATGGTCAGACTATTTCCTTCTATCGAAAAATTATAACATTTAATAAGTTTAAAAATATTAATTTAGTACTTAATTAATTCCAAAATGATTTTTACTTAATATATTCAGTAATAATATATTTAAGATTATTTTAACTTCAATAACCTAACATAATATATCTAGAAAACTGAAAATTTCAAATACAAATGTTTATAATTGATAGATATAAAACAGGTTCAGAAAAAATAAAAATCTATAAGTTTATTCACGAAGTAATATTAATTAGTTTTATTATTAAATTATTTATTTATTTCAGTGTAATAAAACAAAGAAATATAAATTGAAATATGTATATATTGCAAATTTAGCAAAATATTGTATAAAAATTAATCGATATTAATTCAATAATAATAAGAGGCATATTGACAATTATGATTTGTCAAGGTGTTATTTATTCGAGTATTTTATTTTTAGCATGGGTTGTAGTTGTGTTAGATTTATTTCTTTTATTGATGTTATTTTTCAAACGTTAAATGAGTACATACCATTTTCGTATATCTGCAAACAAATATTATTTGTATATTTGCAGATAATTCGCATTAGCTTACCAGTAGTTTTCTGTTCCTGAGTAAGTGAGAAAGCTATGACAATATTAGTTCAGTTGTTCGAAAGGCTTCCAGGCAGGCAGGATTGGGTATTAGAATCAGATGTATTACTTTTTCGGGATATAGACTTCGATACTATCTTAGACGTATATCAAAATAAGATCATTAATAGGATTGTTTAATTTTGGTTTTTTGAAGAAATTTATTGAGTTGAATTTATGTTTTTAATACGCTTACGGCAAACATCGAGATTTGTATTTGATTTGATATATATTAGTATTTGTATTTTTAATTAAATTTGTACTAAATTAATGCTTGTTTTATAAGTAATGTTCGATAAAAAACACATACATGAGTTGTTCAAAAATACTTAAAACAAATAATTAAATATGTTGTAAAATGCTTACCATAAATAACAAATTAATATGCAATAAAGACTAATATTTAGATGTATATGTTTGCATATACATATATATTTGTATATGTATATGTCAATAATAAATATGCAGTTTGTATAGTTCAATAGTAAAAGTAATTTTATCTAAACTTTAATGTTAATTTTAGTTTTGTTATTTTAGTGTTAATGCGTAAATATTTTCAATATTTGAACAGACTTGGAAATTTTATCTTGTTACCATCAAATTGTTTAAAGTAATCAATCATCTTAAGTTCGTACTACACACACATATACATATTAATCATCATATTAAATATATATATATATATATATTTATATTATATATAGGTCATATGATATACGAGCAAATACAATCTGTTGAACTTGAACTTTTAGTGGTACTCGTCATAGTCATAAGTAGTCACAAAATTAGTTTATATGAAATTATAATAGTATCATGTTATGTTGCTTATAATACGTATATCTGTATATTTGATTTCATTTATCATAATATTTCGACAGGTCATTGCTATGAAATAAATGATTTAAATGCTTCAATTTCGGAGTTATACATTTTATATAAATATGTCAAATTAATTTAGATATTAATCAAATTCATACTAAATTTTTTTCTTATCTTTTCGCTTTCATTATTTAGTTTATTATTATTTAGATTGGTTGCTTTCTATCGGTTTTTGTGCCCTACTTTTAGCACATAGCTTGGCTACAGAGATATCAGTTGATAAAGTTATTTACGTTTTATGTTCATATTAATTAAATATATGTTTATTATATATAATATTATATGTAATATTTTGTTGAGTTTCATTCTTGTTCAAGTTAAGTTTAAGAGTTCAGAATTTCTTACGCTTGCTGAAAGAAAGAGAACTTCAAGAGGCACAAAAGCTTAGCTTAGATTGCGCTACACAAAATGTTAAATTTGAATTTAATTTAACTATCGCTCTATTTTCCTTTTTGTTTTTTTGTTTTTTATGGTAACTCAATGTATTTCAAGTGCTTATAGTAGATTGTCTTTTCTCATTGTTTAACAGTAGTTTTAGCAGCTAAATTTTTTAGGTACTAAAGTGTCAACTCAAAGACAATAAGTATATATGATTCCACCTATCAAGTAACATAAGTATGTACTTTAGAAAGCTACACTTCTGGCGCAGTTAAGAGCAATAATTTAGTTCTGACATTTTATGGTCAACTTCTTCCTTTTGATATATGTAGTTATATAGTTATGTACTAATAGACTAAACTTACTCATTATAGCTTTAACTTATTGCTATGCAATTTGTTTGCTAAGTAGTATATTTATTTGTATTATGGTACATTGAGACTCTATGCCGATCATATATGTATATATTTAAATACATATTCGGTTTATACGTACTGCTAAAAAATGAAAATTTTTATGTGATTTAAAATGGTTTTTGTATAATAATTTTCACATAATTTAATCACACATACATGTATATAAAGGAAAAGAAAGACTATTCTCATAAGTATGCTATGATATTTAATATTGGCTTAAAAACCGTTTGGAAAATTTCGAAAGAACTAATGTGAAGATGTTATTGGTGTTAGTGTTTTTAAATTTTCTTGTCAACATGAGTAAACGCATATTTCGATTTGATCATAATGCAGGGGCCAACATTATAATCGAACAACGTTTAAAACTCTGACCCAAATCGTAGAATCTTTTCGTGAGGTATTCATATTCATCTATTTGTTGAAGTTGACTTCGAGTTTACTTAGTGCTATAAATATAATGTGTTGAGAGGTCTATAGATTATCTAATTTAACGGAGTGTGGTTTAGATTTATATGTATTCAATATGTGTGAGTTAACATTCAGATGCTTGCCAAAAAAATTATTTTGTATCATTATGCAATAATATATATTAATAATTTAGCACAAATGTAATACTTGCGGAATCTCAGGGTTGGAAATATTCGTATGAGAATGTTGACAAATGGGTCAGGAAATTTTTAATATGAAATAAAAAGCGCAGTGCAAGGGAAAGTTTTGCAGCTCGTAGTTAAAGTTGAAAGTAGAGAAAAGCGTTAGGTAATGGTATATAAAATAAAAGTTTTTATTCCGTATTTTGATTATTTTTTGTTTGCTTGCTTTTTTTGGCTTCGAGTTGCAGTTTAAACGTAGATAATAGTTTAACAGTGATTTTTAAAATATACAACAATATACAACTAAATGACGATACTGCGATACTGTTAACTTAAAGTAGTTATGAATGTCTAACAATTAGGTGTATAGTTAAACAAGCAATAAATATAACTTAAGACAATATTATTGCTTTCAATTAGCAGTGATAACAACACGATATAAACTAAATAAACATGAGTTAACAAATGTCTTTTAACAATTAATATCAACTGATGAAACAACTCGCTGGGTAATTCCGTTTCCCTTTTAACTGTTTGCTAATTGATATCATTAAATGTTACTGCTTATGGGCTCACAATATATTCTGGGTTTACGTAGGAGAAGCCAACAAATTCCGATTGATCCAGATTCATCATAAATACTTTATCCGTGGGCGTCAAGTCTGTTTTCTCTGATGTGAATTGCTTGTCAAAATTGGACACATCCTTTCGGTGTTTCTGTAACGAAATAATAGCTTTCGTAATTATTCTTCATTTCGTATATTAAAACAATATTTACAATTTTCGGTTTGAATGGTGGCTGCACCTCGCGGTTCTCAATTTTCTCCCAATCGATTCGTCGGAAAAATGGATGCAGACGCACATCCTCCTCACCAGAGGAGCCACAACCCAAACGCTTATTGGGTTGTTTGGTCAAAAACTGCGAGCAATTGTCAAATTGAGTTTATTTGCAAGTAACAAGTCTTCATTGTACTCACGCCTTTGCAGGCCTCCTTGGCCTCCTTGCTTAGACTCTTCGGATAGGAAACATTGTGATCAGTTATGGCCGCAAAAAGCTCCTCTTCGTCCTCCCCATCAAATGGCGGTTGTCCAACCAGCATTTCATAGAGCAGCACACCATATGCCCACCAGTCCACAGACTTGCCGTAGGGCTGATAAAGTATGATCTACAAAGCAAAGCGAAGAGAAATTGAAGTAAAATTGGTATGAGTTTCATTTGATAGACTCACTTCGGGTGCTATGTAGTCGGGTGTCCCGCAGAATGTTTTGGTCGTCTTTTCGCCCATAATGTTCTCCTTGCACATGCCAAAGTCGGCAATTTTCACATGCCCATCTGCATCTAGAAGAACGTTGTCCAGTTTGAGATCTCTATAAAGGATGCCCTTTGCGTGCAGATAGAATAGACCAGCTGCTATTTCGGCAGCATAGAAACTGTCGAAAGAAAAATACATATAAATGTGTGTTTATATCTCGTAGTGAACACATAAAGAAAAAAAATAACTTAAAGAGAAGCGAAAGTAATGTGATTCTGAATAAATTACCTAAGCGCAATACGCCTGTCTGATTGTCCTTTGACTTGACTATTTGATCACTAAGATCTTAGAGATAATCTATGAATGTACCTTTATAAGATACTTATTCTTAATCAGCATCAACTGCTGGACTAGCTTCTTTATATCAAAGACACAAAAATTATAAAATATATAATAATTGCCTTATTTATTTTTTGTTCTCTCAAGTTAAGTAGTAGTAGCTTTTCTATGTTAGTTTATGTGTTGGATGTTGATATTAAACTTACACGGCGACCGGTTCCTTAAATTTGCCAAATTGTTGTATTTGAAACATCAAATCGCCGCCGTTCACATACTCCATGACAAAGAATAGGCGGTCCTGTTAACAAACTTAAATTTGAAAAAGCTTTTTTATGATTTATTGCTTATGCGCACCATTGTCTGAAAACAAGAATGCAGCTGGACAAGGAACGGCGGTTTCTCGCCCAGCGCTAGCACACGCTTCTCAATCATGGTGCACTCCACATCATCGTCCTGAATAATCACATCCTTCTTGAGTATCTTAATGGCATACAACTCCTCGCTACCCTTACGCTCAGCTAGAAGCACCTAGAATATAACCCAATTTAGCAATAGTATTTAATCATTGTGATGCATCAATTACCTTGCCAAAGGATCCTTTGCCTAGCACTTTGATGAAATTGAAGTCTGTGGCGCGAGTCATGTCCTTTTTAGAATGCGAATGCGTGTGAGTATCGCATCGCATCACCGGCTGCTTCTTTTGCGAAGGCTTCTGCTTAAGCTTAAGCAAATCCTGTTGATCATCCGCACAGGGCACATTATAATACTCGCCCTCCTCTTGGGTCAGCAGCTTGAACCAACCGTTTGTAGGATTCTTTATAATCTCCGAAATGCCAAATGATAATGCACCCATAAAATCATTGCGCGAGGTACGATCCCAATCCCACACCTCGATTAATATGCGTCTATCCTTATCCTCCGGCTTAAGATCACTGCAAAAATTACATTAAGCCATACTCATTTATATTCGTCAAGTGTTTTGCACTTACTAGCTGATGGTCTCATTCCAGACCGGATTCAGACACGCCTTAATGGTACGCGTTTTCTTCTTGGACTGATCCTTGTCGTCCGGTATTAGCTTGACCTTCACGTAAGGATCGCTGAGTCCGTTGGGGTCCATGGGAATGAGATTACGACCCTCTTTTACTGTAAGATGCAAATTAAAATTTCATAATTTCAACCAACAGTGAAGGCAATTGTTTGAAATTTGCCAACGTATTAACTTGGCCATTGTTGTTACTGACGCTAATACACTTTGCCTCCTTTTTTCTTTAACTTTGCATATTTTGCAGCCTTTTGTTTGCAACTGCAATTTCTTATTCATTATGGGGACTTAAGAATGAAGCTTTCTTTACATTGGATAAATTCAAAATACATTTAAGAAATTTGCCAAGTGCTCATAAGTTAATCCATTCAAGGGCAGCTGGAGTTGCAATTATTTTCTGGCATGCTCGTCGGCAATTATGCAAGCTCTGCATATTTCTCTGTGGGGATAATAGCCCCAAGTAGGGGCGTAGCCTCTTAAAAGTTAAACTAGTCCACAATACTGTAAATAAGTGGTTATTATCTGATACACTTTTAAAAATAATATTCATGAATGCCCCATAATTGTTGTTTAATTAGGGAGCATAACACATCCTTTAAAACATGAATATGAACAAAATACTCGTATGTTAAGATTAAGATTAATTCTTTGAATCACTTAACCAGATTAAAGTCGGTACATTCCTCAATCAGAACTGGAATTTTTAAAGTCTGGCACAATGGATAACAACTTGAGCATTTTTAAGCGCCTTGTTGAAAAAGTTTGGCTTACATTTTTTGTTTATATGCATATACATACATATACATTGTATATACTTCTTCTTTTTGAAAACTTCAGGCTGCTTTGGAGGCTTATGGCAAAGTTCTGGTTGGTGCCGTAATTGGTTAAAACTTAAGCGCTTTACAGTTGTATACGAGTATTTCAGTCGAGATGGAATGAAAGTTTGTAACAAGTTAAAAGCTGTGTTGACCGTAATACGCTTTGAATGAAAGTGGGCATTATTCGTACTTACTCTGAACGGTGAGCAGATTCTCTTTGACATTTATCTCCAGATAGATGCGACCCCGGCGCTCAGTATGATCACAGCCGCAAAGGCTGGGCACGTTCTCCTTGCAGCGGGCATGGACATTCATATCGCATGCTAAACAGTCAAAGGTTGTTGGTCAGGCCAGGTCAAATGTCACGTAGTGGAATAAATATAAGTCGCTTGTTAGTGGCCACTTGGCAATCATTGAAATAGATGGGCAACTCAGCGGGCGGTTTGGATTTGTGCCAGAGAAAGTTTTGGCGTAGATTGAAAGTGTTTCTCTTTTGTTGGTGGTATAGAAGTATGGGTATAGTGATGGAATGCACACACACGCAGACACACACACACACACGCATACATAACGCTTAGGACACGCGACATGGCACGCATATAAAGTGAGTTTTGATGTGCCTCAAGTACTTACCCGGCATTCGAGGAAGTCTTGCTAAGATGAGCGAGGAGACAAGGAAAAAGTGTCGCTTACTTGACAGACTCGGCTAGCAGCTGCGTTTGGTTATCAATCAGCACGACAATCCAATAAACTCACCCGACGCTCTTTGCCAAAGGCAATTCTATTCATTTTCCTTTCTTCAAACGCCTCTTTTTTGCCCCAGCCATGCCCACAAGCGCACAGTGATACAAATCAACGCCCAATTTGCGATGTCAACTGCAATTGCAATCAATTTGGCAGCAGCAACAGGAAATGATCCGCAGTGTGGGAAAAATTGTTGCACAGTCTGAGGCGCACATGCCGCTGACACGTGAGCACTCGAGGAGAGCAGGACAAAGTGTTGTAGGAATACTCGAAAGTATTCATTTGGAAATTATTGCAAATGGAATTGAAATTCGTTTTGTTGGCAATGCAGAGAAATCAGCATGGCCTGCAATTAATTGCAAATTGCCCTAGATACACTGCAATAAATGGACAAAGACATATGGAAAACTCAATAGGATTTCAGTTGAGAATCGAACATGTCCAGCTAAAATTGCCACAATTGAGTCCGTCACTATTTGCTGCTCTCTGGTCACTGGTCATTATCATAATCATCATCATCACCATCAACATCATCACGTTCCCAATAATTGTCATTCATCAGTTTGATCCCGGGGCGTTGCATCATTGGCTGATTTCATGGCGGCTTTTGCTTTCTGTTTGTTTGTTTTGCCTTCTTCTGTCGCTTTGCTCATGTGTAAAATTGCTTTGACCATTTGGACACAATTCCGCACTCATCCCTACCCCTTCTCTTTTCTCTTTCACACCACCCGATGGGAAGCAGTGTGAGGTCCTGCAGCAACGTCATTTGGAGCCGTATACACAACATTTGAAATTTTCGCTTGTTGCTGGCAACACATGAAAAAAGTAATCATTTTTTGATGTCCACAAGCATATTGGACAGTGCTCATTGGGCTGCGGGTTGTGGGCTGGCTGTGGGCTCTGGGCAGTAGACTTGGCAGGCTGGTCAGTTGGGCTGTTTGTGTGTAGTGTTTAATGAAAATATGAAAGAAGCTTTTTTGCAGAGCACAAAAACAACACGAAAATCGAGCAAATAATAAAGAAGAAAGGAAAAGGTTTTTCCTTTGCGTGCCACATTATGTGATACAAAAAAACAACACTAGCTACAAGTGTAAACGAATATGTGTAGGCTTGCATAGTGTGTGTGTTTATGTGTGTGTGTATTCATTATGTGGCCCAGTTTTGTGTGAGCTGTTTTTTTGCGTAAAATTATTTATTTATATAGCTTTGTAAGCTTATATAACAGACTCTATATATGCATTATAATACCCTATATTTAAAGTCAAGTGGGTATAGCTTTCTCGACGCAATTGCTAATAATCTATAAGCGATTTAGTTGCATTATTATGTGGTGCCATCAGCTGAAGTTGCTTCTTGGCCATTTATGCAAACTTGAATATGCTGCTTATGCAAAGACCAATGCTTAATATTGTATATAGCTTTGTTTCCTATAACGAAAGGATTCCATATAGTCTTGACCTTTAAAAAATGGTTACAATTTATGCAGATATGGAATAATCTTTTGAATCATACCATTTAAATCATTTTATTAGAAATCATTTTCGACTTATACAATCTATAAAAATTCTCATATATTATAAATTTGCCGTTTAGGCTGCAAGTTGCTACATAACAAATGATGCAACATCATTGCAGTCATCACTGAAGCGACTAAAGCAACTAACACACATCTACGCGAACATGGAATTGTAGCTCGATAATGAAAATTACACACACATGCATACACACACACATACATATATTGCGACACGCACATCCGGTTGTGGTTGCGCCTCTTTTGTTGGGAGATTTTTTTGTTGCCACATTTACATTTCCACATTTCCATTCGCAATCTGTTTGCTAGTCGGCCATTTCATATTTGTTTTGGGTTGTCTGTCTGTCCCTTTCTGAATGCTTGTGTGTATATGTGAGGTGTAGGTGGAGTGGACTGTTTGTCTATTGTTCGTTGTTGTTATTGTGGTTATGGTGGCTTGTTTGCCTGGCCAAGGCAATGAGGCGTAAGTAAATTATTTGTTTGCCAAGGGCCAAGCCGGATATTAAAGGCGGCAATTTGCGACTTCAAACAAATGACTTGGAAAATTGCGCAGTTTTTGTCAAAGTAAAACCAAAACCAAATTCCAAACAATCAACACGCAAGACAAGAGCACAAACAAACAAAAACGGAAACGGAAAAAGAGCAACGGAACTAACATAATAAATGAAATGGAGTTTGATGAAAAGTCTGATGAGCATTAATTTGTCGTGCAATGTTAAACTGAGCTTTTGTTAACAATATCAACAGTCTCTACCGTTAATTTTCATATGCAAATGCAAATTTTGCCACTAACAAAAATTACAACAAATATTTCAAAAACTGTAAAGTGCAAGCAAAAACAAATGCAAAATACCCGAGAACGGTTGGTTGCGGAAGAGAGGACAACTTGTCAACAACTAGAGCAATGTCAACAATAACAAATACCAACCGAAAACAACAACAAGAAAACACAAACTCAAGAGTATCCCACAGTTATACACATACAACACACAACGCCCACACACAACACACACAATGCGCGAGACAAGTGTACACTTGAGTCAAAACAAAGCGTTGCTAATTGTAAATTGCAACAATCCAAAAAGAGAACTCAACCGCAAGGCGACAAGAGACGAATGCTGGGATGTTAAAGTGATGCAGCTAGAGATGTGTGTGTGACACTTGAAAAGGTAAAGTAGATATTACAAACTCAATATCCACTTCTTAATTCATTTAAATGATTTCTTTTAATTGTAGCGATAATAATTAATGGTTATTAATATCCTTCAAATGACACGCACACATTTCTAGATAAAACGCATACAGAAATACATAAAAAGACACAGGAGAGAATGTATGTGTGAGGGCTGAGCATAGTCCTTTGGAGCTCTCAGTCCGTCACTCTGTTGGCCATTACCTCGACACTTGAGACCCTTGTGCGTGATGCCGTGCAACAGCGAGCCGCAATGATCGCAAAACATCGGCGATAAGAAGGCAACGTTGTGCCATTTGTGTGGCATCTGGTGTGCCTGAGAATTGGAACAGTTGGAGAGAGCTAATGGAAAATTAACGCAGGTTTTTCGCTATGTACGCGTACATTAAACTCTAAAGCATTGCACAAAATACTATACACGTCTAAGCTATAAAAACTACTTACGGGCAAAAAAAAACTAAAAGGAAATTACATGGCAAAACTTTTACAATGAATTATTTATGAAAAATTAACAAAAACACGAAATTAATTAGATTTAGGTCCAAACAAAATGGTAATGGTAGAGAGGTTGCGAGTGCGTATGGACATGGAGATGGATATAGATTTGGTAATGGGTTTGTGCGTGAGGTCAGGTTTAAAGTGCAATGGGACTGGGAAGAGTATACAATTTAGTTGGAAACTAAACAATTTACCAAAAAGATGGCTACGAATTTAGTAGTCCCAAGGCTTATCTGCAAATGATACAACGTTTCAACAAATGGACAGTCCCCTAATCTCAAACTTGGTGCTTTTGCTTTCATGCTCCATCGGGTTTATCAAAAATCAATTATATTTTCAACGTCGAATGCCCAACAACTACAGACAATTGCTGTCTAATCTGTGCAAAGAGCAAAAAAAGGCGCACATATATATGTACGCACACTCACTACGACACACAAGGACAAGAAAATATTGAAGGAAAGGCTTACTTATACCCTGCAGTAGATGAGATCCTTGGGATATGCTCACTTTGACAACCAATATTGGGATTAGGCAGTAAAATTCGCAGGGTAGACCCAAGTTAAGTACCTCACTGTCTCATTTTGAACTCGCTGTCTCTGAGCCTTGAACTCATCAGTGCCAAAGTCGCACACACAGACAAGTTGTTGTGGCTTGCGTTGTGTTAGTTTTCCAAGGCAGCCTTCTTAAAGTTGGCAAGGACATTTGTACATGTGCATGTGTTTATGAATGTACGGACGGGCATCATATTATGCGCATGCATGAGCATCGCTTGGCTGTCGTCGCTCTTGCAGTTATGCTCAGCCGTTAATATGGACGAGTATCTGGCATGACCAAGACACACGAAATGGAGCCGATCCAAGAGCAAAATTCAAGAACAAAAACACACACATCCATACATGCAGATGTCAGATGACAACAAAGAAAACCAATGAGAGGAGGGGGCAGCAGAGGGCAGATCGCTTTTGGTTGGCCTTGCTGCGGCTGGCGCAGCCCTTGGGCGGGCTGAGCAACTACAAAGACACACAAAAAGTGTTGCATACTTCGGTGGGCGCCCAAGGCTGAGATTGTGTCTGTAGTTGTGTGTTTGGGTTTTCGTTTGGTTATTTGTGTTTGCACCAAATGCAGTTGTGTGCAGGTTGTTTGAAGGTGAAATTGAATTGCCAATTGCTGTGCGATTGTGTGTGTAGTGTGTGTGCAACCTTGGCTACAAAGTTGCCCCAAAAGCAGCAGCGACAGGTGGTGTTAACTGCCACGTGCCACGGATGTTGCACGTTGAAAGTTTCGACAGTTATTTTTTTAGCATTGCCAAAATGAAATGCTGCAAACAACGACTAAGAGCGAACAACATAATTTTTCCATTATAATTCCCAAGACGTTCGTTTAGCAGAAAAGAGTGTTTCAAAGCATTTGCTCAACATCTTTATCTCGGAGCATTCCTATAATCCTTTAAATGGCTATCAAATTTAAACTTTTCTTATTCTTGTCACACCTCTAGTCGGATGCCGCGATTTATTGTATGTTGCAAGGGTCAGCAGGATATTGCGTCACGTTTCCCCATGCTTATTTGCAGTGTCAGCTTTTCACATATTTAGGTACTGCTAAATATTTAGAACAATTTTATTAGAAATAGGCCAACGCAGGGGTGGAACGTGCTAGGCACGTTGCCTGTCTGCTCGCTTCCCACGTGCCACAGCGCATTAAAAGCGAAAAGTCAAAAATATTTGCAACAATTTATCACGAGTTCTTTGTACATTTTGGCATTTTCTGTTGTCACTTAACAAATTTGCCGCCTCTTTATTGCAAGCTATGCTCACTACGCACCACGCACCACCCGCTCTCCCACTCTCTGTTTTCTCCACCCACACTGTCTCGTCGTTGTCGTTGTTGCCGTTGGTCTCTTTTGGGGCTTTCTGTGCTCTATCAGCATATCGCTGGCATTATATCTTTGCCAGCTCGCAATTTCCCAACTCCATTTGGAGCACTCATTTTCAGTAATTCAGCGAGCTACCTACACACACAAAATGTTCGCTTAGACATATAAAACGTATGCGACATAGTCGTATAATATAAGTGGAATCATATTAACAACTGATGTCCTGATAACGTGGCCAGGAGCTGGCACTTGCCAGTTGGCAGTCGGTGGAGTGTTAGGGCTGCATTTATAAATTGCCGTGTCATTTATTATGACAGCATGCTTGATAAGGGGCGTATCGCAGTGTGTGTGCTAGGGATGTGTGTGAAGTGGATGCGACACACACTGGCCAAGTCGCATAATCATACATTTTATTTGAATTAGATGCACAGATGAGACGAACCAATCAAGCAAATCAAATAGCATACTGCAAACTACTTTCGTTTTCAATTTCCGTTCGTGCAAGCGGACATAAATTAACTCACATACTAGAGTTCGAGTGTGTCTTCGCACATGCTTATCCATTCACAATACAGGCTTATAGGCAATAAAATGCACAAATTGACTTGGCAACAATGAATAGAGATTTTTCAAATCGAGTAACTCAAACTTTGCCGCCTGCAAACAATTTTGTTGAAACACGAAATGATTGCCAAACCGATAGCAAAACTTGGGAATCACTTGAGAAATTGTTCAGTGGTCCCAACAGGTGCGTGAGCAGTCGACCATTGCTAAATTGATTGCTTTGTATCTCACACCGTCTATCTGACAAACAAAATTGTATATTTGATCCGATTTCTAGCAACAATACCACAAATCGTAAAAGTAGCAGGACGTCTATGACTTCGTCCTCAAAACAGTTGTTGAAGTTATCTGCAATCACAAGCGATTCAAACATGTCAAAGGCAACACTTAAGCACTTGGATTGTATTACAGCAAAACCATCATACGCCATGTGTGCCACACTCGTATGTGCTTAGCCATTGAGGGCGTGCCTGCTTGGAGGGATGAAGATCGAAGGAGAACCATAATTGATAACATTGTGTTCATTGTGAGTTGCAAATGTGGGCGCTTACTCATGAAACACGTGTTGCAAGTGTATTTAAATTTATGATGAAATGCCACCTACTTTTACACGAGTGGGAGTTCTTTGTGTTGTTGGACTTACGCTCACATTTCTTTCTGGTTGATTAACAAAATAAGAAAACGCGCCGCAAATATGCAGTTGCCATGGCTCTTACATATTTTCCATCGATTTTCTCTTCGTCTTTGCTCAGACAATGGGTTACCAGCTGGCCTCGGCAAGCAAATAGCACTTAAGAGCTCGGATAAATTGCAACCTTAACCTCAACTTAAATTTGGTTGCAAACAAACAAATGGGACAGCTTATGTTCCCCAAAATAAGCCAAGATTAGGAATTAATTTCAGGAGAGCACTTTTCTAGATAATTTAAACTACAAAAAACCCACACATAAATATTTTAGTTGCCATCTTCTTTGTTGCTTAGTTGAAACATTGCATTTATGTGGCCAATTCAAAAGTGCATTAACAATGCACTAAGGACACGACATAACCTCTCTAAAACTAACAAAAGCTCATTTTAGTTCTGTATTTATTATTTTCATTTCAACCAAATGCTGGGCTATGCTCTACTCTAATGCATAGCCGTAAGCTTTTATACAGACTTTACAAACATTAAAATTTTTAATTAGAGCTTGGCTCAAGAACTTTATACAAATTAGACATCATATAAGGCTGTATCACATAGCCTATTCAATATGTAAATGGGTACATTGCTTATTTCAGGTCTACGTTCAGTGCTGTCGTGTGCATAATTATGCAAATGAATTTGCTGTCCATTGGTTTGTTGAGTCAACAACGGAGGGCGAGACTCGAGTGGAGTGGGAGGGGGGTGTATACATTCTAAATATGTGCCAACAAAAAACGAAAACTTTCAAAATGGGAACATTTACCAACACATGAAGTTAGGCCGAGATACAAAAAGTTAAATAAGTATATACATAGGTAATTAGATATTTAGTTATAATGTTTTTGTTCATAAATAAAGGGGCCACTAAATACACATATTTCATGTATATTTATTTACAGAACCTTTATTACTTAAGTTTTTTCCACCTTTTGTTAACATTTTTAGGTTTTCTTAAAGAACGTTTAATATTCGCACAAATTTAATTTTTATCTTGACCCACACTTGTATATACATACATATATACTTGTATATACACACATACACTCTCACACATAGTAGGAGATGGATTATCAGAGGTAAAAAGGGTTGTAGTAAATAGCGATAGATTAAGGCCTGAGAGCGATTAGCTGACATAGTAATAACATAACGTCAGAAGAGTAATATGAAAGGAGCTTAGCAGTACATAATAGTTAGCAGCAGACAAGGGCAGATAGATATAGAGAAAGACAAAGAGTTAGAGAGAGAGAGAGAGAGAGAGAGGAGAGAAAAAATATAGGGAACATAGAAAGATGTACGACTTTACCTGAACATTTGAGACCCTGATGGTATATGCCATACAGCAAGGAACCACAATGGTCACAGAACGTGGGCCCTGCATATGTGAATGGTTCGAAGTGGTGTTGAGTTTTTGGTGAGTCCTGCATTTTCAATTGTATTTTATTGTATGTTTAATTTTGAATGCGTGCCACAGATACATTTTTTTTATATTGTGAGCGATGTGATTTTGAATTATTTTTTGGTACATGAAAATACAAAATACAATTTATGGTAAATAAACAGATCACAATAAAGACGATAAACATTGCTGGATGACAAAAAGCATGACCAACGGTAACACTAAGTTATAATTTAAATTGTGATATTTTCTCTTTAATCATTAAATAAGTTCAATACACTCTGTGTTTGCTTATTGCTTATCTTTAATAAATGCTAAAGTTATTTGTAATGCAAACTTGCGGCATTTTCTTGTAGAATGTGCTTAGTTATAAAAAAAATTGCATTATATGTTTAAATATTTCATGTGTTATTTCAGTGTCACTTCAATTATTCTTTATAACTGCATTTAGTATTTTTAATATATATATTTATATATCACTTAATATCAGCACTAATTTGATAACTAATCTGCATGTTCTGATTAAAAATGTTGTTTTTTATCTCTGTTACATTTCTAATATACATTGGGTAGAAAAAGGAAACCTTGAGGTGACAAGCAACACATCAGAATATTTAATTTATGTAAACTATTTATTTATGTAAACTAATAAAATGTATCTTTTTTTCACTCGAAAATGCTGCAATCTGTTCTTAATTCTACAACTAAATATTTGGTTATTTCTCTAAATTAAAATCGTATTTATATGCGAGTAAATATCATGTAGGAAATGGGAATACTTACGGAATCGATGCCTTTATCCTTGCCCGGGCATATGAAGGTAACGTATTCATGGCAACGCTTGTGCACCACATATGAGCAGACTGCAATTATTTAGATTAGCTTTAGTTGAAAATAACGCTTTTTAACGGCTATTTGTACATACCTTGACACTGGAATCCTTGCTTCCCAAAGCCCCTAAAAATGTCAAATCGAAAACAAATTAGTAAAATTACACCAAAAATACACTAATCAGCTAATTGAATTGCATTGTTATTGAAAACCACTTTTTGTTTATGCATATGTGTGTGTTTGTGAGTGTGGTGTTATCACATGGCATAAATATTCAATTTGCAGAAACAGCAAATATGCTAATTTCTGCTGAAGCTCTTTGCGAAAGCCTGCCATTAAATTCAATCAATATAATTAATATAAGAGTGGTCAACACAGGTCAAAGGTCAACCCCTTCAGCAAAGCAAACATTGCTCAGGGTCGCAGTAAACAAACCGGACTCTCAAATTATCTGAAATGGCAGACGGGTAATCAGCCCTTACCACTCCAAGTGCCAGTCACTTTAAAAATAATCATCTTAAAAATATTTCATTTTCAAAAGTAACTGACCTTATTTTTTGTAAAACTTACTTGATTGATTATGTTGAAGAAATAATAGTAATAATAAGCAGCATCTTTTGAAATCATTTCAATGGCACTAAGAAACATTCATTATACCAAATCGATATGGAAAACTTTAAGTTTAATTATTTTTCCAAATATTTGAAAAAACACTTTCGAACAACTTTTGCCATACAAAATGGCATACTGTGACAGAAGAATTTGCAATGCAAATGTTGGTGTCATGTTGTCATTGAGTCAAACAACTTTTCCAGACAACATAAAGTCACAGTGTATGTGTGTGTGTTAACTTATTTATATTGCCTACTTTTCAGCTTAAGCGTTACGTTGCACGGTCCAGTTGCTGGGTCGGTCGTTGGGTTGAGGCTTACGTGTCATATGAATACAACGAGTGTTCTCGTATTAGGCATATTCCATAAGCCATAAATGCCTTGACCACAAGCCGCTTATCGACTGTGTGGCATGCCCCAAGCAGAACGAAATCGGGCCACGCAAACTACAATTACAATAGTTGTAATTCCGCATGGCATTTTCAATGCATAACAATGAGAATTTTCAATTGCTTTTAAAACGCATATAGTTAATGTAAATTTAAATGGATTTTTGGTTATTTGTCAATTGAGATTATTCGATTAGAATACATTGATTTGGTAATCAAATTGTAAGTATCAATGCAAATATTATCATTTTTTGTTTGCAAAGGTGCATTTTTTTATTGCCAATTTGATTTTTGTTTCAATTTAATTTCATTGGCTGGCGAATGTTGTTTTCGAGAATTTATTCGACCATATTTTTGAGCAGCGTTTGCGCTAGTTTTAATTTTGTTTGCGCATGAAATGAACTGTGAATGCATTTTCCATGCCTGTAGATATTCTGCACATTTTACACCCTGCTCCAATTGAAAATTTAAAAAAGGGGAATTGCAGATTTGCGAATGTTTGAAATAGGCAAATGGACACATCATTAATTTGAATTGTCGGTTGTTACGTTCACAAATCAATAAGTGAATTTAGCAAAGAAACGTTTGAATAACTAAATCAACAATTCTTTTTAAAATAAATCTTATTTAATATGAAGATAATCCGCATAAATTTCAAATTGATCGGACAAGAAACTCAACAATCGGACAATGAAAAAATTAAAATAGTTGGTTTTGTTTATGTTTCTGTATGTGTTTGAATGCCTAACCAAAAAGCACGGGGTATCTCATGGTCGAGTGCTGTCGCCAAAAGCTTTTTTAACTCGTGCTGTTATGGGGCAGGCCTCACCTAGGTTTTTCATTTTTTCCGTTTTTCGCATTTTCTTTTTGTATTTTTTCAATTTTTAATTAAGCGCATTTTCGCCGCTCGGTCTTTTCAGCTCACAAGAGGGGGAAAAAGTGGTTAAAAAAATATGTGCAGCAAAATATAATGGATGAAAAAAAGGCAGAAAAGGAAAATATAAATATTTGCGAGTAGAGTTAATTTAACACGCAAGCAAAAAAAACTTAAAATGCACGCAAGAGATTCAAGATTAAGTTAAAAAGTTGCACAGATAAAAACTTAACAAGTTCGTGACTTGCACTTAAAACTTATTCATGGATTTAAAACCATTAGAAATGCAATACAAAATTCACAATTTGAGATTCACTAAAGATAGTATCAATTTAACAGCAAATCCTTATTGACAATCTTAAAAATATTTTTCATAAAAATGTTTTATTGTGTATTTGAGCACTTTATTAGTTCAATGGCTTTCGACTTTAGAATGCTTAAGTATTTAACATATTTTGTAGATTTAAAATATCAACAATATTTGTATGGTACATAATGTGATATCAAATCAACAAAGTAATTAACACACTTTTAACAAAACCTTCATAATAAGGCATTTGCTTTCTATATTAGAATTAAGATGGAAGTTATTAAATAAATTTTTGTATTGGTAACGTTAATAGTTTTTGTTTTTCCTAAAAAAACGAGCAAACACGACTGTAGATTGAGTGGTACGCATAAAATTTTAAATGATTGGATAAAAACTTTGATTATATTTAAAAATCTATCTTATATGCTGCAGTCACCAGGTTGATCTTTAATTGAATAAACATAGTATTTTGAGTATTGTAACCAAACTAATAATTGTAAAAGTGGTATGATTGCAAAATAATATATTTTTAAATTAGACTTGGGATTAAGTTTAACGGAATAAACTTTTTCATATTTTCTAGAAATTGTATAGAAACCTGATAATTATTTTCGTTAAAATACGTACAAGTTTGAGTATAAGTCAATTCTCAGAAGTCATTGCAAATGCTTTTGTATAATTTGATTCCATTTAAATATGGTCAAATATCAAAGGCCATTATCTCCGCGGTTGGGTTATACAAAAAGTCGCAAAAGTTTCAGTGCATTTATCTGAAGACTCTAAAGTATCTCAAAGTAGCTGGTATTTGCAAATTTGTCAGAGGCGCCACATTTTGTTGCGCGTTGTTATGCAAATGATATGCCATAAACGCGCCATCAGCTACCACTTGCTACCCGAAACAGTTACCCACGTGGGAGAGCGCAGAAGCGGGAAATAGCCACCTGACACAGCAGTATCATTGCAGACCAACCTCAACTCGTGTTTGGATCCGTTGGTGCCTCATTTGGTTGCGTTGGCTACGTGCTTGCAACGCCTTTTGTGACGTGTACGAGTACACCGAAAGAACCAACACTATTAATTAAGAGCCCAGCCGAGTTGCGGTGAAGTTGTTAATTAGCAGCTGGCCAAAAGAGGCGTTCACAATGTGGCCAATATCTAGCAACAACATTGTGAAATGATGCAGTGCCAGCAAGGTAGCTGTACATGTACATGTATCTCAATCTACCTCAAATTGTATCTATCAACAGCTTCACTTCATTATATCTTAAAGCATTTTCACATGGCTCCGTTACATTTCAAGTCTCATTTTTTGGTCAATTCGCACTCGCACTCGTAGATCGATTTCCAGTGTAGCACTTTAAGCAGTAATTAATTTAATTATTGTCTAAATACTGTTTTATAGCAATTAGCTAACAGCCTAGGTTAAAACAGCAATAACAACATCAGTAATGAATAACGTCACACCCAAAAGAAACACATTGTTGTCCGTCTGCCTCGCTAGTGGACAAACTGTGGGCAGACTCCAATAGACTTGTTGACATGTGCCCTGCTATTTACTGAACAATTTTCCAATTAATTTTCATGTCATTTTCATGGTAAAGCTTTAAACTGTCAGCTCTATGCTTAGGTCAGGCGTTTCAGAGAATTTAGCTGCTCATTGTGAATATTAAAAGCGAATTAATTAATCCAAGGCTGTTGACATAAATTTATTTCGATGTCCTGGTTAAACTATGAATTTTTAATGAATTTTAGGAAAAAGTCAATTAAAAGCTAAAAGCACTTGTTCATAATGATTTATTTTGAAAAAGTTTTGTCAACTACGCTTTGTCGTTAGAAAAGTTACAAAGTTTATATCTGCTTAAGGTCAAATTTATATATAATTATATATATAAATAAACATTTAACAATGTATGGTACTCGTATCTTGTGAGCTATGCATTTTGTGAATGAGTAAATTTGATCTAAACTTGGAGAATACCTACATCCATGCATATCCCGATTGATAGCCGCTGTAAGAACAAAGAATTATTAATTCTATAGAAGAGTACAATATGTTGGTTCACTGGCATACTACGCAAATATTTACTGAGGTTTCTCAGCGTCAACACAATCTAAATGGAGGAATGAACGCTGACCCAAAACTCTACGCTGCGCCTAATGCGCATGAGATTGGTTTATAATCCACAAGTTTAGGGCACAAGCGAGGAACAAGAGGGACAGGGATAAAAAACTGGGCTTGAGGTAAGAAGCTGAAATTTATATTTGTCGTGTTTTTATATGCATAACAATGGATTAACCAAGATTTCAAGAGCGGGGTTTTACCCAAAATTTAATGTTATACACCAGCGGGGTCATTACTTGCTCTAGCTGTACTTGTTCTTGCTTTAGTTGTTGTTGTTGCTGGCTTTGGACTGTCAAGTTTAGTTCCATTGCAATGTCATTAGCTTGTTGTTGGCTTTTTTGCAAGCCTCTGTTGATAGACAAAATATCGATTGCCGCTTGGCCGCTTTGCGGACTTAGTTATGTGGTCAATTCTGCTGTCACACAGTGTAAGACCCACAAGTGCCAAGCGATGCACATGAAACATAATTTCAACAGTATCAAATGGAATTAGCAAATGACTTCAGAATTTCAAAAATGCTTAAACTACATTGTGAAAGCGTAAAAGAATATGCAAATATAGCAAATGGCAATTGTTAGCTTTTAAATTTAAGTTTAAATCAAGGCTTTTGAGTAAAGATAAAGTGAATGCAATGCCCATAATTGATTTATATAATTTTAAATACTAAGAAAAATAATAATATTAATAAGCAAACTGCAGAACTCCACAATTTCTCCAAAATTTACGATTATTTTGAATTAATTCTCAAAAGTGTAAGCATATTTATGTTTGCAGCCACAACTAAGTATATGTTAAAAATAATGCTATTTAACTTACCATATAAAATCCTTGCAGTGCGAGCAGAATGTGGGCTGTTTGAAAAAGCGCGCAATGAAGCAATGATCCTTGACATTGAAGACGTTTTTCTTTTTCAAGGCTCCTTTACGCAGTCGCGACTTCATTTTATTCTCACCCACGGCCTCTCCCTCCGCTCCCTGGCCCTGATTTTGCTGCTCGCCATTGTTGTCGCTGCTCTCCGACATGTTGTCGTTGGTCTTTGACTTGCTTGATGTTGTTGTTGTTGTTGGTGTTGCTTCTTTTTTAGTTGCTGTTTATTGCAAGTTGCACTGATTATTTAAATTGTTGCTGTTGGGTTGTTTTTGTTGTTCTACTTGTTATTTGCTGGTGATATCGCTGTAGTTGTTGCTTCATTTGATTCTTTGCTGCTTGTCCACTTTTTTTGTTGTAGTTTTTTCTTTCTTTTCTTTGACTTTTTTCACTTTTGTTGTATTGATTTTAAAATGACTGGCAAATGCCTTTGTTTTTGCTGCGGAACCGAATCAGAAACTGGAGATATAAGTTAATTGTATTATATTTTGCTTGCATTGATTAAAATGCAAATGCAAAGCGAAATTGCTCGCGTTTGTGCGAAACAATCGAAATGGCACATGGCACTTAAATGAATATACATACGAGTATATCACATTCATTTATATTTATTTATGCTTTACGTGCTTGACATTTTACACAAAAAT
This sequence comes from Drosophila pruinosa, assembly GCA_018150935.1. Lineage (NCBI taxonomy): Eukaryota > Metazoa > Arthropoda > Insecta > Diptera > Drosophilidae > Drosophila > Drosophila pruinosa. The sequence continues at coordinate 44,624,336 of JAECWR010000199.1, forward strand.
TTTAATTAATGGCCGAATAAAACTCATAATGATAAAATGACATATAAACAAACAAAACATGCGGCAATTTCATTCAATTAGTTTTAATTTTAATTATAGTCCAGTTCATTAGCTGTTTAATGTAACAGCGTAAGCGTTTTTATATTTGATTTCATTATTTTGACCACTTGCGAATACGAATATTATTTTGTATCTTTCCATTTTTTAATTCTGCTACCTCGCGCGTGCAAATAAAAAACGAAATAATTCGATACTTATTTATTTAATTATTTTTTCGTTTTTGGTTTGCATTGCCAATTTCGTACGTTTAAATAGACACGTTCCGTAGCTTCCGCGCTAAGTAGCTGCCCACAACAACATAACCTTATTCCCCCCGCTGTGTTCACATGGTAAAAAATCTATAAAGAATATATTGAATTTACAGGCGGTCAGATAAATATGTTAACATATGCACGCCTGTCAGTAAGTGGGCAAGTGTATGCATGTGTATGTATGTGTGAGTGAATGTTAGCTTGTGGCAAGCAACAGTTACAGAAACAATAAATGGATATGCAAGTTCTGCAGTAATTATTCATCTTTGGGCCTAAATGCTGTTATTGCTGTCCCTTAAATGCTTTTCGTTTCACATTACTTTTGGCACTTGGCAATTTGTTGTTGCTTTTTTTGGTTTTGATTCTCTTGTTTGCACGCGATTTGTCGAAGTTTGTTTACATTTGGTCGCACTCTCTTCCACCGCGCTCGCAATTCATTTCGCGTTAAAATTTTGACAGAGCGACCGTCTTTGTGTACTGCCCAAGATGTTGTGAGTGTGCAAATATTTTCACACGCTGTAAAAAGCACAAAATGTAAGGAACAACAGTTTGTCCCCTAGTTTATCATCGTGGTGAGTATCGCACACACAAACTTGCGCACACATTAACAAATTCACACACACACATCCGTAATGAAGGCGAAAGAGAGAGAGAGAGCTCGAGGTTATAACACACACTTGTTGTTGGCCCCAGTTATAGTTGTAGGGGCGCCTATTTAATGCTCTTGTTGTTGCTCTAACTGCTGCTGACGCTACTCTGTCCACAGCACGTGCGCTTCACTCGAGTTACAAACGCGTTCTGATGCCACAGGCGGCCATTTTGTGCTCTGTTTGCCAATTTCCATAGCGAGCTTTTGAGCGTGTCGTTGCCACTGTTAACTAACAGCGGACTCTAAGCTTGTTCTATACATGTTGCAAACTGTTATACTCCCGACATGAGTCTGCAAGCCTGCTAATTTCCATATGACCACAAACATACATTGGACATCTCGACGCTGATTTCGATGACACTGCTGATGACGATGATCGCGTTAGCATCATTTAACCGCTAATTGACGATGCTTGTGGCAATTGGCCGAAACGTGTTAATGTCGCGCTTCGCGATTTTCTGTCTTATTCGCACTGGTCAATTAAGCTCATTAATGCTCACGAGAGATGGTTGGTAAAAGTGCCCAAGTCACTTTTGAATACACATAAATATCAATAATACAAACAAGATACAAGAATGTATAACTTGAAATGCCCTTGACTCAATCTCATTTAAAAATTGGCTACAATTCATTAAAAAGAGCTCGATTGCAAATCTATAGTTAACTTATCAAAGTTATTTATTCTAATTACACATCAATTTATTCGTATATTAAAAAGCTTTATTCTATTGGCCACTCCATTAACGAACCTTTCATTCACGCTCTACTTTATTATTTTTCCAGCCAAACTCAAGTTATGTAAATGAGCTAACATGTTGTGGGAAATTCAACCTTTCCTTTATGCGGAACAGTTGAATTATTAAATACTGGATGGTCAATGTATAAACTCGTGACTTGTCAACTGATTGACTCTTTGGTTGCTTCAACTGTTTGTCTGATTGCCAACTGCTAACTGGAAAAATCTAATCTTCTATATCTGCGAAACAGTTGTGCTATTAAAACTACATATTCCGGATGGTAAATGTATCAACTCGTAACTTGTCAACTGATTGACTTTTTGGGTGCTGCAACTGTTTGTCTGATTACCAACTGCTAACTGGAACTCAGTCGTATTTATGACGCTGTTAACTGTGTGTACTTACGTGCCACAACCGCAACCTTCGGGTGTTTCGTGTTTTTTATTAGCGCTCAAGTGCAAAATCTGATAGCCAAGTGTCACGTTTCGGCTGTGGAGCACTGAGTAACGGCACAACTTTTGCGGCTAATGCAATAATTATTTATGCATGTACTCTATAACTAGATATATGTATATGAAAATATGCAAAGAGTTTGAGAAATAGAGATTTAAAGAGGCCATAAATTATCAACAAATTTTATGTTTTTATTCGTGGTTGCTAGTTTGGGTAGTTGCTCAGATTGCTTTGGTTTGTATTCGCTCTGTTCAAATCGATCGACTCTAAGAAAATATTTGTATAAGCCACACAACTTTGACCACATATAGAAGACATGTGTACATAAGCTCTGTATGCAAATTGTGTTAAGTGACGAAATTATTGTGGTTATCATTATCGAGCAAATGGATTCTGATTTAATGCTACAAATTATTTACACTTACACAAGTGAAATTAAAGTGTTTGGTTAATGCATAAAGATGGGAAATAAATGGAATCTTGGCAAATAAGAAGAGCATTCCTATACAGTAATAAATTTCAAAGTAAGCCGCAAGCCAATTAAAACCCATTTAGAATATGATGAGTGTTAGAATTAAATATCCGAATTGTTGTCACATGTTTCATCTCATCACATCACACATGATTGCATTGAAATAATAGTTCAAGGACTTTCAATGATACTTATCACGCCTGAAATGCGATAAGACTAGAGAGCTTTAACAAAAGTGAAAGCGGTAAAGAATTTGGGCTAAACCTTTCACTTCTTCAATCAAATTACCATACAATTTAAGAAGCATTTGCATGAGGTTTCGGATTTCTGAACTCAACTATGAAAACCTCACTTTTTCCATCATTCTGTATTCTGTGACCCACTTTAGGGTGTGCTCTTTAGACAGAAATTGCTCTTTAGATCGGGGGCAGTTCAAACAGTCATAGTTCAATAACAATACAGGCTGGTTCGCTATTATTAATTGTGCTGTATTCACATTACATTACATTCTAAATAGAATGCATTATGAAAATTTGAAATTATTACAAATTGTAGTATCTTTAGGACTCCCCTCGTTGATCAGCACATTGCTTATTTGCATTTGGGAAGAATGTAAAGAATAAAACTGAATTTTGTTTGTGTATGACGTCATATGTGCATATGATGAAAACAATTTGCTAATTACTTCTGGCTGGACACAAAATACATAAATCATACATAAAATTAAATTTCCAAAAAAAATAAAATAAAATAAATAAAAAAATCACGAAAGTAGAAATGTTAACAAGATAATCGCAGGAAAAAATTTCGGCAGAGTAATTAATATAAATTTTACACGCACTACAAATATTTCGGGGAATAATCATTACTGAAATGTGGTCGTAGGCGTGACACACACTCACACACACACGCATACACACAAACTCTCACATGGCACACAAATTGGCACAATTAAGGCAATCAGAGCAACAAATAACGATAATAGCAATATTTTAATTTGCTTTGGATAAATTACACGTTTTATTTCTCTCATTTTTATCGGTTTATCACTTTTTTGCCTAATTATTGATTATATTCAATTATTAAAATAATTCAATTTGATACGATTTTGATTATCATTATTCATTTAGTTGGCATGAAGCGACTGTGGGATTAATTTAATTTGCGCGAATAAATAGGCGTAGCTAGTAAATTGAATTCTTTTGTTGGATTTCGCCGCTTCGTCAATTGATGCTAAGCATAGTACACAAAAGCCCAGAGTGAATTTGAGAGAGCGAGCAAAAGAAAAAACAATTGATTAAATACGTAATTCTCGCAGCGCAGCAGCGTGCAACAAATGTTCCCGCAATTTGCCTCGAAATCGAATCAATCATCGATCGCATATGGATCGAGCATGCCGGTAGCCGTTATAAAAAGCACTTAACGAGAGCGCGGACCGCACAACACACGTTGCCCCACTTTTGTTTACGTACGTCTGACGCTGCCTATGCCGATGCCGCTGCCACTTCGTATCGTTCAGATACAGATACAATTCAAGTCTGTCTGCGCCATAAAAGCGTACGCTGGTCAGTCGCTGATCTTCACAGCAGCCAGCTTTCGACGCCGCAGTCGCAGTCGCGGTCAGCGTCGCTGTTTGTCGATTTGTTATGACAGGCCACACCGGTTCGACGGTTACGATGAACGACGAACGACGAACAACACGACGGTTGGGCCACTGTGCCAGCGACAACCGGCAACGATCAAATGCGATCTGACTTTCAGCTTGCTACTCGACCGAATGCGAGAGGTTTGCTCTCGCAGGGTATAACTGAATAAATAGGGTATACTTCATCAATCAATCATCATACCTATCTGGATAAGCGAGAATTGTTCTTCCCTTTCTATTAATTATTCAGTTCTTTGCATTTTTTATGTTAATCTCCATTATTTTTCTTTCTTTTAAATATGAAATGGTTTATTAAGAAAGGGTAACCAATTTGCGTGAACACAAAATTTCCTACATTTTTAATGCATTCCGAAAATAACGCAATGTTTTCTTTATTTTTAATGTATTCTGTAAATTTCATTACGATTGAATGCAAACCTTGGAAGTTATTCAATAAGGGTCAGTTGCGTCGATTGAGTGGCCACTTACCATGGCAGACATATAACATCTTATATGGTATAACAGACATATAACATCTGTTATATGGTTAGTGCTGTGACTCTAGTGTGACCAAAAATTATATAATAATCATATATTAATACCAACATATGCAATCAAGGTATTAATGCAAATGTGGTATATTTTGTAAAATAGTATTTTTTTAGGTCATGGATTTTTTTAAAATCAACTTGAGATCAAGCAGGCTAGCGTTGTGAGTTAGACCTGTATGTATTAAAAACCCATCCTCGCAAAATTTATTCGTTCACGTTAGGGTATTTTAGTGTCGATGCATAAATTTGTCGTTGTCGTTGTTGCTTCTCTTGCTTGCATGTACTGTCGCTGGCTGTGGTATTGCTTTTTATTTCATTCAATTTGCTGCAACTCGTATGCTTGCTATGCGTCGGCGTTTCCCGCTTTCAGAATGATTGCAGCTAATCACAAACTTGCTCTTGCTCTCTCTCTCATTTGAGAGGCTGTTTTGGCAATTACACAATACATACACGTGTATGTATATACAACTGTTGGTCTGGCGATGGTAAATGGATGCAGTTACAGAGCCAGATGCATCACAAACGCCACTGGCTGGCTGCTTGCCAATTGTGCTACTGCGGTAATTGTTAATGTTTTTTTTTATTTTATAGCTATTTGTTTCTCTGTCACATTTTTTAATTTTGATTAATTTTATAAATTCTGTGCACACGCGTACCGCGCCATATCATACCTATCCCAATTTTAATGGTAGAGACGTCACTATCTATTTTATCATTTAATTGCCAAGTCGCTGGCCAATAAATTGAAATTAAATTTTTTGTTTTATTTTCCGTTTTTGTACTTTAAGTTCACGAATTCTGATTGTGGGTCTTATTATTCGTACCCTCGCTGTTGCGAGTACTTTTTATTGCTGTTGTTGTAAACATTTAAGGCGTGTTTTTATATAAGGCTGAGTGCCAGTCGTAAAGTTGATATTCTTTTATTTTTGTTTCTTTTCATTAATAGAGTACGCTTGAATATGGGTTTGCTAAGTTTTATTCTATTTATTTTTATGCTGCCCAAAGTTATCAACAACAATTCAAGTGAATAAATCAAATGTTCTATACATAATTGAATGAAAATTATTAAACATCTGTTGAATCGAATGATAAAAATGAAAGTTGTGGCCATTTAAACCCAACTTAAGTGGAAACTTCGACTTGAAACATATCATATGCGAAATGAAGGTCAGAGTCAGAAGAAGATATTGAATTTCAAGTATTGCAAGGTTAAGAAATTATTGAGAAGAAGTATTGAGTATTGATTTTATTTTTAATTTTATTTATAATAGAAATATTGATATTAACTATATAAGAAACTTAAAAATTAAAATACATATATATTTATACATATTTTCCTTAAGTTTTAATTTTTAATTAATATTTACTTAACACTTCACAACCTCAGCCCTTTTAGCAGCGAATGCTTAGTTATTAATCAACGTAGCTATTTAGCATATCTGAAGCTTATAATGATGACGCTCAAGAATTTTAAATACTAGAGACAGATTTTAATCGCATCTTTTGTTAGTCGCCGATTTTAGTCTTTAAAGCTGATGCCCTTGGGGAGAACGGGTATTACAACTTATTGGCCATTGGAAATATGCACGTATAACAGACAGATCAAGTCACCTCTGATCTAATTAAATACATAAAATTGCCACTACCGTTTATTCGTCTCTTTGCACGTAGGTTTTAAGGACAATACGATTACGAAATTTGGAGACAATACTTCGTAGTGTTGCAAGTGAAATTTGTTATAGAATTTGGACACATTCTTGGAGCTCGCATTTATGACAGTTGCTTTTTAATATATCTTTTTCGGTGTAAAATAGTACGAGTTAAAAATCAACTTGTGCTAACACTGGTGATTATGTTTAATTTGTATATCCTCTTAAAGAAGTAGCGGGTATCTTACAGTCGTGCACAATCCACTGTAGATTTCACAGTAGTTTTTTTACTGCTGCAAATTCGAATTATTGAAATAAAATCATGAAGCAATTCTACTCAGAAGTCGTAGCGTTTATTAAACATGTATCAGACTAATGGGCATAGGGTATCTCGTAGTCGAATACATATCACTACATTTCTCTTTAACTTATTTCTCATATGCTTTTTCGATACAAAAATTATATTTCTAGCGATTCGCTCTTTTTGTTCCGTTGTCTGGCTGTTCCATATAATTTGTTATACTTCAGTTTATGCCTCATGTTCATTTATTATTTATTTATGCACATAAATTAAATTATTTTTATTGTTGTGAAAATTTCCAACCAAATGGTTGAATGGCATTCAATACGCCTTTCTATCGTTAATATTGTGGGGAAATAAATAAGAAATTAATAATCATTTTATATGCAGCTCTGACGATTGAGTAATAAATAATGCTGCATATATTTGGGCGATAATTTAAAGTCACAGTATGTTGTGCAAGTTGAAGAAAATGCAATAAATTTATAACAAATTATGAAAATAAATATTAAAAATAAAATGCTCAAGCTTAAGTGTAAGTCTCAATTATAACAACAAGAAAAAGGCGGTGAACAAAGCTGAAAAAGTTTCGCGCATTGCAAAAAATTTGAAGCATTAAAAATTAATAAATAACAGACAATTTTAAGTTTGGGCTCACTTTTCAAAAATTTCTTAAAACTTGACAGCAGCACGCTCCATCCGACTTCAGCATTACACCACAGTTATTACCACTCTTTAAAAAGTTTCTAATGAAACCTGGCAGCGTACTAAGTGTTTGTACCATGTACCACCGACCCGAGCATACCTCAACCCCTCCAGATCGCCCTGACATTTCACTTGACAGTTGCTCTTCTAGAATTGTTGGAAGAAAAGTTTCGCAGAACTTTGCCACTATTGCTGGGCTCGCTTCATATTCCTTATTAAATTAGGTGATTTCCAGGCAATGAGTTACAAGAGATGATAGCATGGAGCGGAAGACCAAAAACAGTTGACCATTTGTTGATCCATTGGCGCTTTGTAATTAGGCCTTGCTTATGGAAATGGAGCAAAAAATGTGACATGAGTCTCGGTACTGGGGCTGAAGTCTGTAAGGCAATCATAAATATTGCAAAGTAAATCAATATACGCAGATTTTCATAGTTGCCGAGCGCATTTATCAACAGAACGATGGCCAAGAAACGGGCTAGGGTGAGAGGAAGAGGTCGACATTAGTTGCACGACTTGCCCACTTGAAGCACGCCCAGTTTGGCCTAAACAATAGAAAATCAGTAGCGCCCCGGCAAGCAAACAATGGCAGCAAGTGTCTGCGTTAGTATTACGTGCTAGCTAGCTGATGAGGATGAGCATCCCGATGAGTGTGGAGTGCAAGTGACAGACACGAGTAGAGTGTGGGAGAAAGCGAGATAGGAAGTAGGTGAACAGGAGAGAGAAGAGGGCATTGGGCTGGCAATGAGCAAGATCAAGAGCTACCGAGTTGCCAGCAACACTCGGGTTAAAACAAAAGCCTGGCCAGACCAGCAAATGGAATTGACTGTGTATGTGGGCATGACTCTGGAAAGGACTCTACAACAATTGAACTGTGGCGAGTTGTTCTGTGAGAGATACTTTTGACTTGTGTGACAGCTGCTGGCCTCTGAAATGAGCTGTCAAGGATCTGCCGTTGTGGTCTGCTTGCACATGTTGCTGATAAAAAGCTTGTACTATACATTCAACTAAATTGACAATGTTACAAAAGGATAATCAGTGAATGTTCTCAATGGCAATGTTAACACTTTAAAATACATTTTACCTGAGATTAATTTACTTCTTGCATTATCTCTTAAATTACCTCTTGATTTTTCATAAGTTTTATTAACTACTTTAATTTAATCTTTGACTCCATATATAGAAGAAGTTTAATTTTCAGATCTTTTGATTTATTTGTCTTACTCCATTTCCTTCGACATGGAGTTTTTAAAGAATGCCCCTAATAAGTGGTAGACATTATTTTTGACAAATCGGTTTCACGCACACTTTTGCTGTGCGTATTGCGGAATGCATTAATTACACGCTAAATCAGATAAATTGATTCGAATTCATATGACAGAATGACAGATTGGATTAGGCTTTGGGAAACTCTTGAAATGCAAAACAAATTGATATCCTTTATATATTGCCAGCCACTCTTGTCCTTGTTTGCGCTGTCACTTTCTTTGTTCGGTCAGCTGAAATGCCAATTTATATGCAAAGTTCACATAATGCTGAAAATATTTGCAGCCAAGGGCGCTAAAGGTAAAAGTCAAAAGTGAAAAAGAAGAATATCCCAAAAATTAATCCTTGGAAATGTAAAAGTGAAAATATTTGCACATTTCACATTTGTAACGGCCAGCTAAATGTTTGCTGTTGTCCTTGCTGTTGCTGTTGGTGTTGTTGCCTTTGCTGTTGCTGTTGTAACACCCAAAGGGCACTTAATGCGAATTTTAGGCATCGTCATCAACGCGAGTTTTAACCTTTCGGTTCGTGCCTCTTGTCAGTCATAAATGATTCAACACGTGGCAGCTAGGAGTATGGACCGCAGCACGTTTTATAGTAGGAGCAGTTGCACCAGAAAGTCTCCAAATTTGTACGCAAAACAGTTGATGACTTTGTGGCGTGTAATTAAAAGGAAATTGTAGCGCGTGCCAGGACACTATAAGGGGCGTCTGGAAATTGCCACGTAGCAGCGAGTGGAAAATGGGTAAATAGCAAAATAGGAAGATGCAGAGATACCATGCTATGCCATGTCAACTCAGCGATAAATGCGCCAAAATGCAAAATGCCAGCGAATGCCAAAGAGCGTACATTGCAAGGCATTTTAAATGGCATCACGTATACGCAACGCATTCTTCTCCAATGTGGGTTCCCTTAAAATATGTTTTGCGTTTTTCATCAGTATCTATTTATAGTTTTGCTCCCATTTGTTCGCTTAATTAAAACTTTTACTCACTCGGACTAAATCAATTGGACATAAAATCAACTGAAGTTCTCGCTGCGATGTGCAGTTGAGTGCTTGGAGAGTATGAGAGGATTGAAAATTCCCCAAGCCAAGGCAAAACTTTCAATGGGTTTTAATTACGAACCAAACAAAAAGCTGCAATTGCAGCGCTTAAGCTGCCAACCGAGTTGAAAGCATCGAAGGCGAACCGCCAGCTCAAATAAATGAGAGTACTGAATGGAGGGCGTTCACAGGGCTTGCTGTGGATTAAATATGGGCGTGGCACATTGGCAAAGACTGTTGGCACTCGATAGAATGCTAAAAAAGGGAAACTACTTAGTTTTTTACAAACCACCATTTATATTGCCGGATATTATAAGTTATTAATGATATACATAATTTCTTGCTTTGCATTAGTGGCATCCGAGCCATAATTTTGCTGGCACACAACATTTTAATATAACTTGAATTATGCAAAATGTTGAACTTTACTAGGATACCAATCACCCATATATTTTGAAAAAATATCGTTTTTGTTCACCTTGGTATATGCTCATTAAAGATAGCTTGTGAAGAGGCTCTATAAAGTACATATTAAATTGCATGGCAAAAACTTATGAGTATGACAATTCCACTCGGGTATTACTTTGTAGCTGCTCTTGTTTTAAATTCGAACTTCAAGGGTGTTAAATTCGAGCTTATAGGATTCCTAACAGATTCTAATGGTGCTTTTTGCTCAATAAGCGCAGGTATGCTCGAGTGGGTAAAGTAGTACTTGTGCATGCACAATTCGTTGCTCTACTCCTAAATAAAATATTTTTTCCATAGTTTATGGACGTGTTTTTATATAAATATGTATCGTATGTCTTTCTACACATGTAACATCGACTTACATATGCATATCTCGCACTGTTGATGTTGTGCATGCTGCGTTTGATAAGACCCAAACAAAAACCGGCAAACATGCACTCAAAAACTAGTTTGAAAGCTTCAGTCCACTGTGAGATAACCGCTACCCAATTATAGTGAGTGCAATAAAAATAAAGAGAGAATATAAAAATATTATAATATACCACGAATAAACTTAATGGCTTGGTTACACTTTATTAGGTTTATACCTTTATTATACTACTCATTGGCGTAGTAACTTGAATAACTTATGTGTTCATTGTCCAATCGTAAATAACTTTTAAGAAGGCATTAAATTGGTGATTACAATCGTGTGTACTAAGCTTTAGAAAGACGTTGGCGGTTCGTTTATTTTTCGATTTCCTATTCGAATACAAACTTGATCTGGGTTGAAAAAATAAGGTGGCTTCAGTTCTTATAGTTTGTGAAATCCAGATTATCTTACATGAATATATTTACGAGTATATACTTTATGAGATCGAAGATGCCAGCATCTGCCTATTCCATACTCTGACTGTTGACATAAGTCATAATACGTTGCTAACCTATAGGTAGACGGGTATAAAATATATGTTGTCTACAATAATTACTGAACATTTAAGATTGGAATTTAAATCAAAATTTCGATTCCAAGTGCCTTGTATCCCGTTGCAAATAGATTCATTAATTCTACGTTGAGTACAAATTAATTAGGGCTTCAATTGTGGGCTTGCCATGCTGGTCACTAATCCAATCATTTCCAGCTCAACGCCCTCGCAGATACGTTTTCGTCTAGTCATGTGCGTTAATTATGCTCACAGATGGTCCCGAGGCGCGAGAGCTGCCATAAGTGTGTGTGCTTATAGCATAGTGTTTAATTGGTAATGCTCTGAGTGAGGAGTATAATTCAGGTAACTATGACAACAGTGAAGGTCAGATGGGAAAACACTATTGGAAAACGTAAATGAGTATGTTTTTAAATATTAAGCTACTGCCGGGGCTATCAAAGTAAATACAAACATTTTTGAAGGAAAATAGAAAATAAAACAACAAGCGGAAAAGGCAACTAAAAGGAGAAAAAGTCAAACAATGAAAAGCCCAAAAGTATGCAATACAAAATGCGTTTTTATTTGTGCTTGTCGGTAAGACTTGAACTACTAACAGCGTTTACAAGGTATCCGTTTAAATAATACACTTTTATGACTTATGCAAATTATAAAGAATACTTCTCGACTAGAAGTGTAGTTAAATAAAACTATTCCATAACATTAGTAAGTACTGTAGATGATGGATAATTATCCGATACATACATATATTATTGATATGAAATATATAGCACACACCTTTAACAATCACCTGAGAATAGCTGCACACTTCTTCCCTTTAATCAAAGGTTCGTACTCCTGCTTTGACAGTGCGGCAGTTTAACGGCATTTCAATGCTATTCAAATCGACAAAGACAATGTCTAAGGCAGAGTACAGAAATAAGAAAAAAATCCATGAGGCACTGAAGCAAAAGAGCGTGAAACAAATGCCTAGCACCCGAAAGCAGGCAACAGCTGCTTGACTCCTCGATTGTTGGCCGTGTGGCATGTGGCATGTGCTTAGCCTTATTTGTTCTGAACGGACTGAATACTTTGAGTTTCTCATACTGTACTGTTTTCCTCTGTCATTGTCTGCGCCTCTGTCTCTGTCTTTGCCATTGCTTCTTTCAACTGTCAGTTCCGGTTTCATTGCCTTTTTTTGTTTACCATTTCTTTTTGGGTTCGAAGCTTAAGCCTGCGTAAATTAAGCGCGAAAAGCGAATGCAAAATGCCCGAAAGCACCAACATTAAAGATAAACAAGAATCCCACAAAAGAAAATGGTAAAACCAAGTAATTAAGTCCAATTCTCTGATGGCTGACAACAAAATATAGAATTTGAAATTTTGTTATAATTTTTTGTGCATTTGTATAAGTATAAGTGTTTTGCATATATATGTAGTACTTAATAAACGAAAGCTTGGCCAGGTCTAAATACGTTTCAGCCTCTATTAGGAGCCTGTTGCTGGCTCTTCTACTTCTGCTTCTGTCGCTCGAAAATCGTCCCTAGCTTGTAAATGGCTAAGTGAAACGTGTGCGGCTTTCGTACATTTTAATTTACCAAGCATGGCAATGGCATGTGATGTGCCTTGACTGACGACATCAACTATGATGACTATGGCACATTTCCCACTTCGTTACTTGTGATGCCAGAGCAATACTTCAATATTAAGAAAAGCACAACTGGAACATCGAGAACAAACTCAAAAAGCGCTAAACAACTTTGACGAACTTTTGTCTATGAATTTAAACGTCTGATATATAGCGTCTAGGCCTAATAAAAGAAAATCAATTATGTGTTAATGTTTTATTGCGGTGCAGATGAAAATACCTCTCCATCACAGACAAAGCATATTATTCTGGATGCTTTATGCGATATTAATTTACTCAAACTTTCTCATTAGCTCGCATAATATCTCCAAAGCAGCACGTATCACATTTCGCTTTTGTCTAAATTGTGCATATGTGTGCGATAAATATTTATAATCGCTCTGTGTCACCATATGTGTATGTACTCCCCTTTGGCACTTGGCACTGGGCCGAGCTCTTGTCTACCAATGTTGACTTCTGTATCGGCAAAGCTAACACAAAATCAATAAAGTCGTTTTAGAGCTCATTGAATCGTTAAAGGACAAACAAGGAACCAATGACTTATAAATACTCACAAATACGTACATGCCAGCATACATACAGACATAGATACATAAATACAAATAAACATACACACACAATGAGTAAGTAAATTTAGAAGCGTTAAGAATATACGAACTTTGTTGGTTTATTGTTTATGGTTTTCTATAGCTTATTTTATGGCAAGTTAATTAACAATTTTATGGAGCGTTACGCAGGTTCTTGAAAGTACTTTTGCTAGATGAAAATGAAATAATGAACTATGGAGCTGCGGCTTTTGATGGATTGGATTTAATTTCATGGCCTCTAATTACGCTTAATTAAAGCTATTAATTTATGTCCTCAATCTGATTAATCAATCATGCAACATTGCCCTTAACACATTTAATGCCTTGAGACTGAGTGTCTGTATATGTGGATTACATCCAGGATACCTAAGTAGTCCGCAAGCAGCTGATTCAAGAGGCGTAAGATACAAGCATACTCGAGCAAAAGACAAGTTGCTTTAGTTGAACTAATTGTCGGTGAAGATGGTGGACAACGGTGAAGCTACCAATGAACTAGAAGGGAGAAACGGCATTGGATGACAATGGAAATTGCCATTTTGTCTGGCTGATAAATTAAATGTTTAGCTGGCGCTGCCATAAGGAACACTTGGAGAAATCTTAAATTCAACTGAATAAATTCGAAATGTAATAAATAAAAAAATAAGATTAACTACACGGAGAGGAATATTTAAAATTATATGATTTAAAAATATATCTTTTTGCTTTGAATTATTATAATATACCTAATTAGTAATTAACTTCAGTGTATTTGGTAGTCAGACTGGCTTGTGGCCTTTTATGGTCGAGCATGTGAAAACATTGTCAATTTGCGACTCTGATAATTACCCCGTGATAGCTGTTAACTGTACATTTAGCAGCAGAGCAGTAAGCATATCTCAGAGAGAGTAACTTTTGCCGAACTTGTGGATCGCGTACACGCGCACAATGTATTAAGTTTAACGAGTGCTCATAAATTCGGGGTCTTCAAAGTATTCCCCATAGGCCCACATGTGTCAGAGCTTCTCCCGCCCTCACTCCTTCTTGCTCTCATTCTACTCATTTTTTCGCACTCATCACTCACTTTGCTAACTCTGTTTTCGAACTGGCATATTCGCATGCTGCTGTTGCTGTTGAGCCTTTCGAAGGCTCTGTCGTATATGTCTGTCCAGGTCTGTTGTCCTGTCCTGTCAGCATCGTTGACAACATTTGCACGCACATTGCTATTGTATATTATGCCAATTTTGAGGAAAAGGGGACGCAAACAACAACTGGGTACCGCACTGAAACATTGAGAAAATTTAGCGGAAAATACGAAAATGATGTTCTATTCTTCGTTCGTCTGCTGCGACCCCAACATGTCTGCTTTCCCCCTTTTGTATCACATTTTGCTGCTCAGGGCCAATTTGGAATGCAAAAAGAAAAAGGAGTACGTGGAGCTCCACTGATAACCGAACGTTGCAAGAAATGCCTTCAAGGAATTGTTTAACCACACTCAAATACACACACTGCTGGCAACTCACATTTCAAAATGCAAATTCAAATTGTACTTGTATCTGCAGAGGCTGTGCTGTTATTTGAATAAATTTTCGTATATTTTTTTATGACATTGGCTGGCTCAGAAGCTTAGTGCCAACAGCTCCTCCAGTGATTTGGGCAAGATTTATAGCTGGAAATCAATGCACTGGCAGCTGTCACGTCCTCTTCCTCTACCATTGCAACTTTCTCTCTTTTTCTGCCAGCTTGCAATTGGGGAAACAGTACCAGAAACAGCCGGCAACATAAGATTGTGAGAACGAGAACTGTCAGTACAATTCAATGAAACCAAACAAGATTCAATGCGGTTTCAGTGCGAACGGCGTGTGGGTAAAGTTGTTCGAAACATAAATCAAATTTATTTTTCTATTTTCCGAGCCGCCGACGAGAACAAAGAAAAGTTCGTCACTGTGTATGTAAAATGAAAGCTGGCGAAAGTTCACGATTGAATAAATATTGAAAGAGCAATAGCCCCTTCAACTTTAGCAGCAACTCGATAGCAACAACAACACATAAAACAACAACAACATAATAAAAACTTTAACCAAACGTACTTTATTGAAATGTAAACGCACCTATGATTGCCATTCCAGAGAGCAACACAAGCCACAACGACAGCAACACGTGATGGAAAGAATGCTGTATTCAAATCACTTGACAAGGCATCTTAAGTGCACCACTGCAGCTAGATGTGGCAGTTGAGGGGCACGGGGTAGTTGCGCAAGTGGCACAAGGAAATGGGTATTGCTTTTCATGAGGCCATTTGCTAATTACAAATAGTTGAGTTGTGTAAACTACGAACTGTGTGTTCTCTACTCTTTAAGTCTAATTAAATAAAGACCGATCTTCATTGTCGCATCAGACATAATTGTTTATAATTATATTGTTAGCCAATGTAGTTGCTTTACTTTTTAAATAAGCAAAGAGTTTGCATTAGGTCCATTTTGGTTCAATATTATAAGCACAGTTAATCACATAAGGTCGTTTATAAATTGAGATAGGGTATTGCTTGCGTCGCTAGGGTGGAAAAAGCGTGATGTCAGTGTGTTCGATAAGATAAATGAAAGTGTTGCACAAGAGTCCGTAAGGGTCCCTCCTGTCCAACGACTGTGTTTATGTGTGCGTGTGCATGTGCTAGTTAAGTGTCATTTATAATGACCCGACAAGCAGCAGCTGCAAAACTTTTCAAAGTGCTTCATCCCACGTATCTGAGCAGCAATCAATGAAATATTTGGCTAAGTTAGAGCTTTGAAAGAACGAAAGGGCTGAAAAGGAGCTGTTTAACTAATTGAGCGGCAAAGGTGAACCTGGCTGAGAGGGAAAAGTGATTGATGAATTGCCATGTCCAGTTCAGCACAAAACACAAACATGGAATTGCAATTAGCAAAACAACATACACATAGTCTAGATGGTAATAATATACCACATGATGTGCAATGGGTATTGCAATTGCAATTGAATAGCTATGACAGTGATGCAACGGTATGAATTTCTTCAACAAATGATGCGAACACATTGCATGCTCATTACGAGTAGAGCAGTGTGTGAAATTGGATTGCAGCTAAGAGCGTTGAGACATCATTTCAACCCCCTCCCAGCTTAAAAACGGTCTGGTCTGTTGCGTATTTCATTTGCAGTTTTCAATTTGAGTTGCCTTTTCCGCGACATCTTCCTCCCCATTGAGCTGATTCAATGCGGAAAAAACGTCATCTGCAGCCAACTCTGAAAATAGCACTTCGATATGACGCGAATGGCAATGGCAATGGCGACACTTGAGATTTGTTTGCGTTGCAACTGAAAACGTCTGTAGACGATGTGTTATCAACTTGTACTTATTACTATCTCTCTCTCTCTCTCTTTCTCTCATTTATTTAGTTCCCAACAGATTTTTAATTAAATTTCTACAGCAAGAATCGATGATTGGAAATTACCTCAGCTACAGACAATAAATGATGTCTGAAAGCAATCAATCAGTTTAATTTTAAATTGCCTGCAATTTCAATTATATAAAATATTTAACTTTAAGCATTAAATTTTTAACTATATAGATTTTATTATATGCTCTCAAAGTGTTTTAAACTTACAAAGATAAGAAGGCATAACAATAGTTTTATATACTTAACCCATTTTCTCTTAAGTGAAATCTTCAAGTGGCAAATGAATAATATTAATTTTCAAAATTACCCTCTAAAGTTATTTGCATATTTCTTATACACTTTTCTAATAACATTATAATTAGCAACTAGGGAATATTTCAGATTTCAACAATATTCGAAAGAATAGTAGAAATAAACTAAAAAGAAAGACATTAACTAAACTACTTATTTGGAACTACTTATCAGCAGTAATTTGAATAAGTTCAATGAGCTGAACTAGAACCATGGGCACAGCAAGATTGTTGTAATCGGTCAACTTAAACTAAACTTCTGTTAAGGTCAATTCTCTATCAGAGTTGAGCAAAGGTTTTCAGTTTTCTCTTACTTGGCTCGACTCCAATCACATTATCGATTATCGCTTGTGTCAAGTCCATTCAACCAGCTGGCAGTCAGTCGCGCCCTTTTACACTTTGCTGACTTTAAGTGCCGCTCCCCCATTCGATTTCACTGGTTGCAGCCCACTGCTCTGGGATAACTGGTGTCTGGCCAAGTCTCAGCGTAATTGCATGGGCCAAGGCTATAATTATGTGCTAAAAGTAATGCTGGCCGGCTAAATTGGCAGCAATCAAAACGCTGAGCAGTCTTGTTGTCAACTTAACTACCAAGACATATAAATTCACATTTGCTTCTCTGCCTATCTCCCTCTCTCTCTCACTCTCTCTTTCTGTCACTTGCTCTCCCCTTTTTATCGCGCTCCTCCATATGACAGACATTATTTTTATCAGGCAATTTCAGCAGTTGATTTGAATTTACGATTGTCGTGCATCAACGCAAAAGACTGGAGTCGACTTGTAGGCGCAACAGCTGTAAAAGCAGCCAAGTGGCAGCGTGTGAGTCGGAGTCTATGTGTGTATACATATATGTCAGGCTGTAAGCATGTGCTGACTTCGTATATTGATTACGGCACATAATTACGCATGCTGCGCAGGGAAGGAATAAAATATCACCTTGCCTTACGCATTTCGAGTAGCTGATTAATCGCCAGCGACTCCCACTCAATGGCCAAGTGGTAGATGCCGGTGCCATGTGGCAAGGAAGAGGGGTAGAATGATAAAGAGTCGCAATGATTGCCACATTCTCATCACATAATAATTTTATATATCCTGTGCCTCAATTCAATTTTAATAATTCAAAGCAGTAAATTTCACATTGCTAACGAGTCTTCTTACCTTATTTGTAGTACTCTAAAGATGTCGTAAGAGTATTTCTGAAATAATTGATGACATAATACCCACCACATGTGAACCTATTTGAATAGTCACTTGGCAACCTTGGTTAAGAAGCAATTAATAATTTCTATTGAATAAAAAGTTATTTAATATAGCCGCAAGTGTATTTAAACTTCGGCTTATAGAACACATTGTTTTTTTCCACTCTTTATGTTAATTTCCTTACACAGTTTGTTTGTATCCTGCGACCGTTTTCTTGCCAATTGCTGGCGCCTCTTGAATGCCTGGCAAATCCTTAATGGTTAATTTATATGCGCTTGCTTATTGAATACATTGCCTCGGGGCTCACCCCTCTGGAGTGGCATAGGACAGGGGTATGTTTATAAGGCTGCTTGACAGCTGAGAAATCTGTAATTTTCATTTAGCAGTGCGCATTTTTAATTGCCTTTGCTCCGCGTTAGCCCTATGGCCTTTTCCAGGTGCGTACTATATTCCTCCCACTCGCAATCCCACGTGAGCTGCCATTATGATTCCTTGAATTTCTGTCGGACCGTCCTGATTGCCTCTACCTTAAGTTGTCAAAGTTCAGCTGAATTTGAGCCGCATTTGCTGTAAAATGGAAAATGGCAAACTTTCATTGAGGTCAGCATTAAACACGAGCACACAAAACTGTCTATGGCAAAAGTAATTAACAAATGTGGCACACAAAAAGTGGCAGCAGCTTCTCTTATTTCGCTTTCAAGGTGGAGCAAGTTGCGCCTACCTTCGCTCATTTAACATCAGAGTTGCCTTGGCTACAGCAACACTTTGGGGCCCTTGGGCTATGGTGCGTATAATTAATGTGGGCATTTAAATGTCAGCGTTTCGTTAAAGGCCTGATGTTAAATGCCTGCTTCTGTATTCGCATACGAGTATGTACATAGATGCCTTGGCGGAAAATGTATTTACCTTGTGTGACCCCAGCTCTGATATAAAATGGGAATTTTCTCTTTTAAACCCTGTAGTTTAAACATTTTACTTTCGATTTTTATTAGGAGACTGCTGCTGAAATCGATGATTTATCATTATTTCTGCATTCACTTCAGAAGTTTTGGACCGCTGCCGAAGGCTATCAGAAGCATCTGTTTTCCGCATAAAGGTTTCTGTACAGTCATGCATCTGGTAATTTTTTTTACAGTTTTCTTTTCTTTTGTATTCACTTATTTATATTGATTTTATTTTTTTGCTGTCTCTACTTACGTTTGCCGTTTACCTCATGTAAAAAGGCACCACGAACTCACTAAAAATTCGCTTTGTGCCGTCAATTCCCTGAACCTGCCACTTGCTCAGTTCGTTTCCTTTATTAATGCTGAAATTATGTGAAGCATTTACCGAAACTTCTGCGCCAAGGGCGTCAAGGGAGAGCGCAACAGCAAAGGGAGCAGCTACCCGCAACCACATGATCCATATCGACATCGACATCGACGTCGACATTGACTTCGACAGGCTGCCAGCGGCTTTTGGTTGTGGGTTCTTTTCTTGACCTGTCACAAGCACATACACACACTCTAGTCAAGTAAGGGAGGCCCCTAAAGCGATGACTACCCTCCTGGTGCTGGTTATGATTTCGATTATTGATTTCATCTTGAGCACACCGTGCCACGCCTCGTGACACGCTCATTCTTGAAAACATGCTCTATTTGTGCCACTACTAAAAGCGGAAGCACTTAAATTCCTGCGGTGTTTCCGTTAAGCAATAGCAACAGCTACAGCAACGACCACCCAGACAGCTTGGCACTGAGCCACCCAAGCACCCAAACAGCCAAACACCCAAGCACCCAACTATCCAACCATGTGACCACGTTACTGTGTTTAAGCAGCTGCTAGGCATCGACTATGACATGAACAGTGGCAAGCGACATCCTGGGCAGCTACATCCTGTGTTGCCCAGCTAACTTGGCCTCAAGGCAACCAAAAATCACAACAGCAAAATGCGCTTATTGTCAACTCCGACACTGAAGCAACAGTCGCAACAGAATTAGAAACAAAAACAGCACCAAAAAAAAAAAATAAAATAAAAGAAAAAAAAACCTATTCAGCACGTGCTGCGATAAGGTGTCCAATGCCAATCGCATTTAGTGGCATTTGTCGTCGTTGTTCATGTTTTCGTTGCTGCTGTTGCATTTTTATTTAACCAAATGGAGAAATTTGGACACAAGTTGCGTTGCTAGTCGCCCATGTTGGCAGCTGAGGTTTTAGCTTAAAGGGGTATCAATAAGCCATGAAGGACACATTTGCGACCATCATCTTGATCATCATCAAAAGCCGAGTCTTAAGTACCAAGGATAGGATAAAAAGAAGCTGGAAGTTATTCGATAAATGGTTTTAAAGGCCACATATAAAAGTCAGTTGCACCTGTTCAGTTGATGTCTCATTAGTGTGACATCAAATAATATTTTAATGGTAAATATATGGGTATAATAACATGGTACTACGAAGATATTTATTTAAATGTATATTTCTGGCAAATCTAAAGCAAGTTGAAAAAAATTCATTAACCAATTGTTTTTAAGTAATCGCATTTATTTGATATTTATGCAGTACATAATTGATCTAAGTTCAGTCAAAGATAGGTGTACATAATAATATATTCAATTGGTTGAAGTATATCTTTACTGACTATTCAAACACTATGCGACTAACAACTTTAAATTTCAAACTTTAAAAGTAATATTTTAAATATTTATTATTTGAAAAAATATTTGAAAGCAAGAGGAGACATAACCGAAGCCACAAAGTATTTATTACTATGAATATATCCGTACATCCCTCTGTTCATTTGTCTGCCTTTTCGTTTGGTATGAACACTCACAAGCGCTTTGACTATGAAATTTGGTAAGCTGCTAGTTTCCAAATTATATGTCAAAGCTTAAAACTCTAATTGAACCTCATAGTCTAACAAACTTGACTAAATGGTTCTACGATTTATTTTTAGCACTTGAAACTAATGCCTTATACCTCGAATTATTGAGACAGGGTATTATCATTAACTGAATCCGTGACAAGAGCCCGTTTTGAACATGGTATTTTTATTCTCATATCTCACATTTTGCTACTTCCTTCAGCCTGTCATTTAGCCTTGTGGCGTTTCAGTGTTTCTTTGGTTTCTGCGCCCTGCCTGGCACACGCTGAATTTAACGTTAACGCTAACGTTAACATGCTTTGCTTACTAACATGCCGCTGCCTTGTACGCTTAGTTTGCCCCATAGCCACAACTGAAACACAGATAAAAAGAGGAAGAGAGATGCATATGTTAAGATATACTTGCGACATGAGAGAACTGCCTCAACTTGGCTGATTTGTTTGCCTTTATGCCAGTGCTTCCCTGTCTCTCTTTTCACTGTCGGTTTGTTGCCTGTCTCTTCCATTCAGGCAGTAGGTACATAGTATCCAAGAAGATTTTGAAACAGTCATAGCCATTGCCTGGTTGCCTCATTTTCGTTTAATATTTTACAGCTGAACTGTTGCTTCGGTTGCTTTTGTGTCTGCTTCTGTTTCCGTTTTTTGTCCCCCTAACTCTCCCTTTTTTCTTTGCTAAACGTTGTTCACACAGTTTCTCTTTACTCATTTCCGTTTCCGTTGCGCGCAGTCTGTAACTGTTCGGCTGCTTCGTCTTGCCTCACTTTGCCTGTTGTTGCTGTTGTTTATGACAGGCAAACAGAAACAGCAGCGCCTTGTGTCTTGTGCTTTTTGAGTGTAGCTTGCTGACTTTTTGGCAACAACTGATTAAATATTTGCCCGCCCAAGCGGTTGAGTGGGCGTGGCGCGTCGGTCGTTGTAATTTATTGAAAATTATGAAAGCTTGCCAGAAATGTTTTGACAACCCGGAAACTCGGTCGGTCCTTTTTGACTAAGGCTGATTAAAATAGTTGTGCAATTAATGTTGCCTACTTTGCGGCGCATACAAAACGAGCTTCTCATCGACTAGAGCCAGCTGCCAGAAGCATTTATTAAAGTATATTTTAAGCAGACTACTTAAGGATGTTAAGTAGGCAAGCTCATGGTGTTATCCTTGCAGCTTTCAGCAGATAATAACATTCAGTTGAATCCACATTTCGTTGGGTCTTTGAATCTGTGCATCACTATAAAAATATTTCCAGTAATAATTCTTGATAAATGCTCTACTTTTCAGTTTAATTTCCCATTTTCCTTTTCTAAAGTTTGGTTTTTTTTAGTCTTTTCATTCAAAAGTTTGGGTCGCTGCACGTTTTCATTTTTTGTGTGCTTCAATTGTTGCTCTTCTGCTGTCAGGGACAAACACATAGACACATAAGCACACACACGTGAACCTCTGAGAAACTTCCTATTGCCAAAATGTGAAAAGTTTTGATATAAGGCCTTGCTGCCAGCGCTGACGTCCCACCCGTTGCAGTGCTGTTGTCGTTTTCCTTTTCAATTGAGCAATTTTTGCTTATAATGGAAAGCGAACGCAACGAAAAGTTGAGAGCATTTGTCTTTTATATATATTATTTTTGTTCTTTTCATTCATACTATATTTTGTCTTGTGCCGGCAGCTGATGCAGTCGCTTCACAGCAAAACCTGACCACGATGATGAAGATGATGGAGCTGGTGCGAAGGCCATTGCTGTTGATGATGATGGATAAGATTACTAGTTGACAGCACATTCAATTTTCTGTTTCAGTCATAGTTTCAATTTCTCTCTGCAGTTTTCAGTTTTCACTCTAAAACTGCGATGTTCTTACGCATTGTTGCTGTTGTCAACTTATAAATTGGCCTTCAAGCGATTATTCTAAGTAAATGACGATTATGTTCAACAGAACAGTTGGTAAAGTTTTCAAAAATACAATGTGATAAACTTTGCCTTGGGTCAAGTTCTTCCACACTGCACTTTAACTTATTGACTTTAATTGTTGTATACAAACAGGCTTATATTTATCCATACAAATTAAAAAGTCAACAAGTTGTTAATATGGTCAGATTACCAGACAAACTCAGCACGTCTCAGCAGCTGACGTTGAAGCAGGTATAAAATTATGTAATTAAAATAAGATTAATTGAATACTCGTATTCATAACAAATTCAAAAATAAAGTTAAAGACGCAATCTAAATGTAACAGCTCAAATAAAATGTATACAACGATATTAATTTACCGAATCTTTCTGAACGGTCGTTTCCGACATTTAAATAATAGTACGTTTGTTTTTATTATCTCTTTCTTGTTAGCTTAGCATTCGAATATTGCGCATACGGCCCGTTGGTCAGGCAGAGAGACTGTTTACTCGTTTATCGCATGATTCGGTTACTTCTATTTATATTATAGCTCTTTTTATCATGCTCACCTTTGAGCGAGGTTTTCCTTTACAATTAAGGAGCACAAATTAAGCGATTTTTCGTTTTCGTTTTCTTTTCGTTTTCTTTTATGGAGGATGCCATCATCTCCAATCCGATTATCTTTATTTCCATTTTCATCTTCATCGCATTCTCCCACTCTACATTTGTTGTTTGCTTTGCACTTGACCTTTTTGCCACTTTTGCTTGCCTTTGATTATGGCCTACATTATTTACACGCAACATTAACAACAGAAGGAATAACAACAACAACAACAACAGCAGTAACAACAACAACAAGAAAAATCAAGAAGCATCTGCTTCATTTGTCAGTCAGAGATTTCAAATATGCCATATAAGTATTGTCGTATAAATATGCCTGCCACTCGTTGAATTTCGTATTCGACATGAATTTTTAATCAAAGTTACGAAACGATGAACACACCTGACTGCTGCTAGTTTATGGGAACTGTGGGTCGGCATTGGGGGGAAAGTCAGTGGGCTTATTGGAAGGAGTGAAAAGAATGCCAGATTGTACATAAATGCAAGTACATACTATATGAATTTTGCGAGGGTTTGCAATTAATTTTCAAGCAATGCACTCCATAAACATTAAGTTAAATATCTGAATGATCAATAAGTAAACGTTTTCTAATAGTATTCTTCAATTAATTATGTAGCGTATATTTCACAGAGAGTAGTTCAGTAGAGGTGAATAATGTAGTTTAGTCAAATAAATCTGATTTTCTACCTCATTTTGCATTTGTTATACAGTTCCATTCAATATTGTTTCTATGATATAGACATACTGCTTTAAGCGCACTCAGCAATAGACTTCGAGCTGCCCTCGCTTATTAACATAGTTGCATGACTCAAGGCTCAATCTGTCAATCTAACGGGGTTTGTATTATTCTCATTGGTATGCAACGAACGCAGAGACGAAATGCTCTATGCTTTCACTGCCTTACACTACCCTTAACATAGTAAGTATATTGGCTTTCATGCGAGCAAGTCTTACTTCAAGTCTATTATTTTATTCTATTGTAATCTATTCAGGGACTCCTTTGCCTTATATCAGCTCTACTCTCCTGGGTATGTCTCTTGTCGCGAGACTACCAGAAAGAATATGAAATTGTCTTTTGCGTTGGCATTTTGTCAAACGCAAATTGTCAGCTTGGATAAAAGGAAGTACTTAGGCACAACGAGTGGCACTGGAATTGAAAAAAAATGTCTCAATTGCACTGTGGGGAGTAATTAAGGGTTAGCATAAGGACTGCTTAATATTGCAGTATAACAAATATACAATTTGCATTTTCAATACAGCACTTTGTTCATGAAAAATTCAATAAAACGTATTCCAACTTAGCATTATGTGGCCACATCAACACCCGCCAGTAATAGCAACAACAACAAGGTGAAGCGGCAATAAACGCCAACCATTTGGCACTTAAGTTAACGCTAAAAGGTGGGCCAGAACGAGCAGCTGGCTAAAAAAAGTAAAGCAAAAAAATTTATGTGCATTTTTATTAAATGCTCATTTTTCTTTCGCTCATGCGTTGTCCAACTCCATAATATTTTTCTTGATTTCCTTCTGTCCGCCTTCTGCTCCTGGGTGCTCATTTAATGAAAACGCACACGTAATGCCGTAAACATTTCCATGACCAAAACCCTATAGCTATGCTAAGCCTTTCGCTGAAGGTCACAGGCAAGAGGCAACAGTTTGGGCTCAAACCAGCGCTGATAGCCCGAAATAGCCCTTTCATGTGCCTGATTAAGCACCGAAACACACACAGACTCAAATCGACACGACCAACCAGTTGCACAAATTGAAAATAAATGGAACTTAAATGCTTGCTATGATCGACTCTAAGATATACTCACATAAACCTAAATACTATGCATTTCAATATGTTTCTTATTCTTGGATACTTTCTCTTTCACTAGTGTGAATTTTGTATGCGATTTTTCGTTTTGTCTTGCACTCTTTCTCTAAGTCATAACAGTCAATATATTCTGCCTCAAGCCCATTACAAGCATGTCATAAGCATAATATACCCCTAAAACCGTCTGGGTACAAGTATTAAAAAAAGGCACACATACGCCGTGTTCGTCGTGCAGGCAATCAAATGAAATAAAAGTGAGCCAAATAGCCCAGGACATTGCTTTGATGCAGGCGTCGCACATTGCGTCGTTAGATAGCACAGCATCTCCCCCCAACCCACATAAACACACACAGTGCGCTTTTAAAGTGAGCTGAAGCGTAACGAGCGCAACGACCGAGCAACTTAGCCGAGTTACTTTGTCTATTCTATTGACGCATTTATACAACAGGGCAGACTGCGATGCGCAGTTCTTCTTTCATTTTGGCCGCTGTTGTTGTTTGTGATTTTGTTATTTTTATTGCAGTTTATAACTTTATGGCTGAGCGTGTCATAAATTCGTTTATGGCAGCGAATGAGCTCCTCTCAATAGGACAACGTATCCGTCTTAACTTTGCCTACTTTAATTAATCACACGACTGACCACCGTATATTGTTGACCAACAAGCTTATATTGTGCTCATCATTGCAACAAATAACAATAAGATTGCTCTTGAGTTAACTTGGCCAACAACTCGCAAAACAAAATCGTGCGGAAATTTTCAAAAGCGACGCACAAGGAGATCTGGCCAGGCACTCAGGATAGTTACCTTTATAACAAATGTGTTTCACTGTGTGCCAGTGTATGTCTGCTGTGTCTGCGAGTAGTTAGCTGTGGGACCAGCTGTGGGTCTGGGACTACCTGTAGCATATACATATATAAAGTAAAGTCTGCATAATTATTTCATGCGCGCTGTTTGACTTGGGATTGGGAATAAGCGACGCAAAGCAGGCAGTGACGGCTGTACATGTCCCAACTAAAGATATATGTGTATGAATCCAACTATGTGGGCATATGCCAGTGCGTGTGGGTGTGTTTGAAGAGTGAGCAGCGACATTATAGAAACTGAAAGAGGAGCTTAAGGGTAAGACATGTAAAAAGGTATAGTATACCTTCCCCTTTATTGGAATTTCCCTACACCACTGAGTCTCGCACTACAACAACTTTGTGTGTTGTTTACGAGTCGCCTGAGTGTCTGAATTGATGACTAGTGCGTGCTTTAAAAGTGTATGAAAACTTTAGCTATGCTTTAAGTCTAACTATTTCTTGAATTCTGTTTTTGCTTCGAATTTCGCAATAGCTGCAGCATTTGCCACCATTTCAGATCCCATTTGAAGCCATCACATTCGTAATCAAATGAAATATATGGGAATAACAAACGGAGTAGAAGCAAACACGTAAATAAAAGCAAATATGCTACAAATAATTCCACTGAAATCTGAAATCTTCTCAGAATTTGCATAATTTTTGTCGACATGCGTCCACGTGTCGTATTTCTCTGTATGACCCCACCTCATTCTGTGTCCAGGTCGTTCAATAAAAATTACAAAAATATGTATGAAAATGGCCCACAAAAATGAAATTTCAAATATTGCTTGCGCATTTATTTTCAGCAATTCCGAAACAGGACTAGTGCGCATGCTGCTCACTATACCTTATATTTTATTGCCATCGATGGAGCGTATTTTATTTTGCCCTTTAACCTAGAGCAAAGAGTGATAAAAATATGAAATTTACTTTTTGTGAAATAAAAATAAAATTAGACGAATGTCAGTATCTTGTAAATGAATATGACTCAATAAATTATAAATACCTAGCTGCTAAGGAGCAAACAAAAAGCAATACCAATTTAAGAAAATACAAGTGCAAAGTTGGAAGAATAAATATATTTTTCTATAATTAGTTTGGAAACTTTCATCACAAGATTAATGATGTTTACTTAACAATATTTAAAAGGCGAAGACTTAGCGTCAAGTACATTAACGGCAAGTGAAAAGATATGAAAGCGGTTTATGTTTTGTTTATGCATAAATAAAAGAAATGCATCTGCACATTTTGTTGGTTGTTTTGTTGTACAGTTGTGCTCTTGACAAGAGAGTCGGCAAAATGCAAATCGCGTGGGTCCATTGATGGGCACTGAAGCCTGCCGAGTCCTGGCTTAAAAATTGAAGCTGTGCACTCACCAAATTGCCGACTGTTGACTGCAACTGTAGCAGCGAGAGAGGCTGCCAAATGACAGCAACAAGAACAACAAACAAATGGATAAAAGCAAACAAGAACACACGGCAACAGTTTGTTTGTCAAAGTGTTGAAAGCGCGCTACACAAGCCCGAGGGAACCGTGAAGTGAGCGAAGATGGGAATATACAACCAGTCCCAGATATAGTACAGACAAAAAGAGAAACATTTGCAGAAACAAACACTGACACAGACATAGGCATGTTTGCATTACAGATGAGCAGCTAGCCGCCGAGGATGGTGCGAGTGTCAGTTTAAATATTTAGGCAGCACTTACAGTGGATCACAACAACAGCAACTAGCATAAAGTGAAGCCAATGAAATTAACTTGAAGGGATCAAATCCATTGTCACAAAAAGACATTGAACTGAGCTCGGCTAATTTAGAGCAATATTTTGTGGCTTTTGTGAGCCCATGGGGGCGAGATACCCCTGTTGTGTCCTGTCCTACCGAACCATCAGCAGTCCATAAAGGGGGAGGGTCTGTGGGCTGTGCCGCAAAAAGACAAGCAGTCTGCCACTGGCAGTGTTCCAGCCGGACCGGGTGCTCATGCGGAAACGGAAGTGACAGTGTATGAAAAAGATGGACGGGCAGCTTGTGCAGAACATCAAGGGGACGGGAGGGAGCCTGCAGAGCTGAAAATGGCACTAAGATGGGACATGAATATGAAACGCACTTCGTAAATCGTAACAATTTTTATCTTTATCGTTATCGCCGTCCCAGGCAAACGAACTGACAAAACCATATGCATAAATATCCACATAACAGTATTTACATATACAATGTATACGGGTAGGCTCCAATGTGGGTTTCTACGAGAATGTGTGGGCTTAACAGAGTTTCGAATTTATTAGCTGTCCTGTTTGTAAATGCGAATTAGTGATAGCACAATTAATGAACTAATATGAAGATTGAAATCGAATTTTTGAAACTTGACTATAACTATCTATAGTAAAACTTGGTTGAGGACAGACAGTTGTACTAAACGTTCATTCAGTTTTGTGAAAAGCTCTACTTTTTAGTTGAGACCGCGTTCCAAATGTCGAAGAGGGGGTTTTTAATGGGACTGATTCTGACTTTTCCATCCAACAATTTGTCCATTCATTTCAGATGCTCTTGCTGCCTTCTTAAATATCTGTGTACTATTAAAACAATTTGATTTATACTCTTGGTGAAGTTATTAATTAGGCTTCTATCGTCGACCTTGCACCTCTTGTGAGTTAGTGCGTTTAAAGAATTTGTTGTTATGATATTAATCAAAGTTCGAGATGTGGAAAACGCTTCTTAGTTTATGTATCTCAATTAGCAATTTATAATATTTATTGAAGTCGTTATACTTTGCCGGAAAGGGCATGACCATAACCAAAAACAAACTTCTCCTTTCACCCGTTGGGTAGGCGGGTATAGGAATCACCGTCTTATTGCAAGCCATTTAATACCTATGAATCTCCGCCACATAACTCTTTCCGCTTGAAATGTGCTTTGATAGTTCAGTGAATTATCAGTGAGAGCTAGCATATTTATATACATAGATTATGGAATTTGTGTACTTACGATATTGCAATCAGATGCACGCCGTTTCTTGGAAGCATAAATTACACCGTTTGTTAGTCTATGGCGGGAAACTGCAAGCCTATTATAGTAAACCAGTAATCGAGTACTTTGATCTCAATTAGAAAGTATATATTTACCTCGGTGTAAACTCAAAACACTGACACTATGTTTCTACTCTATTCTAATGTTGTTGTTAATCGAAGTGTACATACTTTAATATTTGCAGTATAGTAAGAATTAATTGAGAATTATTGGTAATAATTTACTATCATTCACACCATTCTTACTAGTTAATCGAAACATTATTCATTCGTTTCTGTAAAAATCATTAATTGTTTTAAATCTGTAGGCAATTTAAATAAATTACCTACTGACATATTAACATTCAATTGAATTATTGCATTGTTTACTATAGATTTTGCTAAGTCGGATTCAATAAATCATTTTTATTGGTTAGCTTACTCCATGCGTACTCATTAAACTGGTGCTTAGAGCACTTCGTTCTTATCAGCAAGACTTGTCGAATGTCACTTATCACAGAGCTGCACAATGCTCCTAATTGTGGTTTATGTCTTAGTTAGTTTGAGCTGGAAATCTTTGAGTGCTGATTTATGTACGCCCTATTCTAGACTAACTACTTGACTGCCATCTATTGGCGCATTTATCTTGTGGCAGGTCAAGGCTTCTTTAGCAGGTTGTGCTTTGTGGCACGAGCTGAGGATATTCCACACTGAGTCGTGTCTCGTTTTATTACGCAACAGCTTCCAATTGCCACAGCTACAACTACAGCTAGAGCTATACCACCACAACAATCCGTTGCCATCTGCTGTGCTATTATTTATATTGTGTTAAGCACTTTAGTACATCCTAATGCGTAGTGTTGCTCCTGCTTCTCATCTACTGCTCCCGCTTCCTATTCGCGTAAGTCAAAGGCATGCTTGAGGCATCTGCAGTGGTCGAAGGAGAAGCACAAACTCAACGAGGGCTTGTGGCAGTCACATATTGAGGTTTCTTTTCCTCCATAACAAAAAGAAAATGGTAACGAGGGCATTGCTCAGGCAAAGACATTGAAAAGCTTGCAACGTTTCTAGCATCCACGAAAACTGCATGTAAAAGCTGCAAATTTTCACTAATAGAGTGCAAATAGTTTTAAAGTCTAACAACGTAATGGGAAACTGAATGGGAAAATGTGGACGAGAACAAAACATAGAGATGGAAAATTCCTCAAATTGCAGTTTGAAAACAAAAAAACAATTGAACTGTTTAATGTGTATTTATTATATTTCGTTTAATTATTTTGTCTTTTATTAAAGCTAAAGTAAGTAGATCAAATGCCAAGTGGCTTTTGATGGAAATTCCTTAGCTATTTGAATATTAAAGTAGGTTAAATAGTCTACTAAGAGCTTTTGTGTAAATGCTTTAACATATTATGGCCGAACAAAAGGAATGTTTGGTAAATACTTACTACGTAGTTTCAACTCGTAATTGCTGTAATATTCGAGTGAATTATAACGATAAACAAACAATATTATTGATGAAGTCTGTCTGTTTTCGCTAAAGGTAAACAACAATTTTAAATGCAATGAACCTATCAAGATCTAACTAGCTAAATACCTGTCAAATGGTTGTCTAGAATTGGGTTATTTCATTGCGAATTCCCTCTTTTGTAGCATGCCGCAATTTCACAACAGTTTCTTATTGTTGTTCTTGTTGTTTTTATTGTTACGTGACGTCCAGCAACGCAGCGTTATGTGTTTGCTGGCTACGCTAGCATATTGGCCATGGAATTTGTATTAAAATGTCTATGGAAGACGAGCCAAGAAATATTTGGTCTGCCCAAAACTATTTTGGAGCAACTGAAATTGCCAGGGTCCACGAACCGAGCAGCTGCCATAGTTTTCATGTGAACCCACAATAAAGCAAAGGCATTTGCTCCATCCACCCCATATGTGCGTCGGTGTCGATGTCTATGTATGAGTGTACGTGTATCTGTGGGCGCCAGGAAAACAATTTTCGAAGAATTTTACAGCTGAGCGCGCGACCGGCAGCTATTCGTATGAAGGAAAGTGGGGGGGGGGGGCGGACCGATGGTCGAGTGGCAAAAATGGCAACTAAAGTGCGAAATAAATTTAATTTACTCACGAGTCTTCACTAATTGTCATGCTAAGTCAACGTGTGACAGGTGCAACAAGTTAGACATCTGTACTCTGCCAACACTTAACTTTTTTGGCAAATGATTACATTTGACAAGGCCTGTCAAATGTGGAGCAGTCAGTTCATCATTTAGCATCAGGTCAGTCAATTAGCCAGGTGACAATGCGGCATAGCAAATACCGTATTTGTTAGACCACTGTCATCTTAGGAATTCAAGGCAAGTGGTGAGTTCCCTCTAGCGTCAATTCCCCTGACTAATTTCGCATGCGAACTTCCCCTTTGAAGGTTAAAGTTCAGCAGATGCTACAGGGGCAAACATGAAGTCTCATCGGTAGCTTTCACCTGACCAAAACCAGGGTGTACGCAGCTCGACTCGACTGGGCGAAAGAGCAGCTCGGCGATTCGACGACTCTATCCAGACACTGCTCGTCCGAGAGTGCGAGTTTGTTTTCATTTACTATCTGGGACTTGAAATGTTAACTGTTAGCAGTGAGAGCATTTCAAAGCTCACTTTCATTTGAGAACTGTTATACAAATGGCGTAGCTTTTAAAGTTCGTATTTATAAAGCTGTCAAGCTCTTTAAGGTATATGCCCCAGCTTTTAAAAGCGTTCTTTTACTCAAAGCTTTATTACTAATCATTTCGAATTTTTTTATAGTTCACAATAAACTGTTGGCTTAAATAATGGTTATGAACTCGGGATTCATGAACGAGAATCCAATGAAATCATTTTGATCCAAGTTCATCATAAAGAGCTTGTCTGTGGGAGTCAGATCGGTTTTCTCTTTAGTAAAAGCATCATCAAAGTTGCTGATGTCCTTGCGATGTTTCTGAAAATGGATATTATTAATTACTCAAATGACATGATAGCATAAGGTCAAGGCACAGACAATCTTGGGCACAATAGGCGGTTCCATCTCGCCGGCTTCGGCCTTATCCCAGTCAATTAGACGGTAGAAAGGATGCGTTGTAATCTCCTGCTTGGCATAACGTCCGGCACCCAGACGATTGTTGGGCTTCTTTGCTAGAAACTGTAGGAAACATTTTGAAACTTTCACAATCATCAGAATATACCAAGAGTCGTGCTCACGCTAGTGATAATGTCCATGGATTCCTGTGAGAAATGCTTGGGAAAGACTGCCTTTTTGTCCTTGATATTGCGGAAAATTGTACTCTCATCGTCGCCTTCGAAGGGAGCCTGACCCGCCATCAGTTCGTAAAGCAACACTCCATAGGACCACCAATCAGCCGTGGTGGAATAAGGATCATAGCTGACAATCTAAAAGAAAGAGTAATGTTTGATTTAGGCAATAACTCTTTAAGGAATAACTCTGTCAAGTCACCTCTGGTGCCATATAGTTTGGAGTACCGCAGAAGGTGCGAGTGGTATGCCTATCGGTGACACCCTCCTTGCTTAGCCCAAAATCTACTAACTTGACGTGTCCTTCGCCATCTAGCAGGACATTGTCCAGTTTCAGATCGCGATAGATAATGTCATGCTCATGAAGAAAGAACAAGGCAATAGCAATTTCCACGGCATAGAAACTAAGTAGGAAAAGTCTAATTAAATTTCATATTGGAAAACAACTGACAATTAACTCACATGGCCACGGACTCCTTAAAGCGTCCATATTGCTGCATGTGGTACATAAGATCACCTCCCTTGCAGTACTCCATGACGAAAAACAGGCGATCCATGGTCTGAAAGCAAGAGTGCATGGCCACGAGAAAGGGAGGTCGGCCCGAGAGCGCAAGGATACGCTTCTCATTCATGGGCAGCTCCATGTCATCCGTCTGGATAATGACATCTTTGCGCAGCACTTTAACTGCATAGAGCTCGTCCGTGCCACGACGCTCGGCTAACAAGACCTTACCAAAGGATCCCTTGCCGATGACTTTCACAAAGTTAAAGTCCGCTGCACGAATCATGTCTCGTTTGCTCATGTTGTGGGGCATGTCCTTGTTGTCCATGCGCCGCTTGTCATTTGGCTTACGCTCATGCTGCAGGATATGATAATACTTGAGCTGGTAGCAACTGAATTGACAGGGAGCACTTACTTGAACCTCATCCCGCAGACGGGCCATATCATTGATTACATCGACACAGGGAATGTTGTAATGTTCGCCCTCCACTTGAGACAGAAACTTGTACCAGCCATCAATGGGCTCCTTCTGCAGCTCCTCCAGACTGAAAGAGAATGAGCCCATAAAATCGTTGCGCGATGTACGATCCCAATCCCAGATCTCAATCAGCAGACGCTTGTCCTTGTCCTGAGGCTGCAGTTCACTGTAAACTGATAGAATTAGTATGATTCTATATTAAACAACCTTATGGCACCTACAAGGTTATGGTTTCATTGAACACCGGGTTGAGGTTCTTCTGAATGGTTTTGGTTTTTTTCTTGGTGCGTCCAGAACGATCGGGATGCATTTGAACTGCCACGTAAGGATCGCTGAAGCCATTGGTGTCCATGGGAATAAGATTGGCAGCTTCCTTAACTGCACACAAGTAGACCGGTGAGTAGATAAAGGTTAATGTTCTCCAGTTCATACTCACTTTCCACCTTCAGATTGTTGCCCTTGAGCTCCACATAAAGCAGCAACTTGCCACGCACTTCACTGATATCAAAGCCACACATGGGCGGTACCTTCTCCTGGCACTGATGATGCACATTCAGATTGCAGTCTGTGTGATGACAAGAGCAGATGTTGATTTGCCCTTTGCTTTTGCTTGCATGCCTCACTTACTTTCACACTTGACACCCTG
Source organism: Drosophila pruinosa (assembly GCA_018150935.1). Classification (NCBI taxonomy): domain Eukaryota; kingdom Metazoa; phylum Arthropoda; class Insecta; order Diptera; family Drosophilidae; genus Drosophila; species Drosophila pruinosa. The sequence continues at coordinate 44,658,524 of JAECWR010000199.1, forward strand.
ATGGGCAACACCATGCAGCAGCATGCCGCACTCATCACAGAAGGTGGGCGTAGTGTAGGTGGTCGAGTTCCAGCCATGCTTCACCTTAGCGCAATCAGCATCAAAGTCAGTGTCTTTGCCAGGACACTTGAAGACCACAAACTTGCAGCACTTTTGATGTATATTAAAGCGGCATTCTGAGAAGTATTTGCATAGTATTAAATTATTGTATGTTGCAAATTGTTTAACCTACCCTCGCATTGAAAACCTTGTTTGCCAAAGCCCCTGAAATTTATCCGCGACGCCGCATGCAACAATGCAAAGAGCAACAAAACGTGTCAAGTTACAGAACGCTAATTAAATTAGGCGACGCATCGTTTGCAAGAAAAAACTTGCACAATTCGAGGGTCACAACAGGAATAAGTAGGTCGCCACTATATTTATCTTTGTGGTTTTGCGGTCTTGCTGTGAGAGCTCGCTAACTCACCAGATGAAGTCCTTGCAGTGTCCACAGTACGTTGGCTGCTTAAAGAAGCGCACCGCAAACCGATGTCCATTCACAATCTCCAAACCCTTTTTCTTCATGGCGCCCTTTCGCAATCGGTTCTTCATATAGTTGACAATATTCGCTTCTCCACAGATTTCTACCAGGTTGACCGGTGCCTTCCCACCGGCAGCAGCTGCTGGTGCTTTCGGTGCGGCAGGACCTGCTGCAGCCGCAGCAGTTGTGGGCAGTACTGTGGCGCCGGGTGTTGCAACAGCAGCAGCAGCCATGGCTCAAAAGGATACTCCAAGGATATACGCACAGGCGGAAATATACCACTTTAAGTCATACCACGCAGCTCCACGCGCGACTTGCAACTGACCCGCTGCAGCAGATAGTTAAACGCCGCTAGACAGAAGAAGCCAGCCAAGTGATGTCCAAGTTAAGTGTGGCACAGCAGTTGAAGAGCTTCACCAAGTTTGGAGGTCAATAAAGTACTTATGCTCAGAATATATTTTAGATTAACCAAGTCTGTGCAGCAGTACTTCTTAAATCAGAATATATTGCCGAAACTTATTTGGAATCATTTCAGTTTTATTTACTATGAGAACGTATTTATTTAATTTAAGGACAAGTGCAATATTTGACTAAATATTACTTTAATTATATTTTCATTTCATTTCATTGCAAATATTGCATTTCTTAATATCTTTAATTTATTTATTTTACAAATAGTATTTCATTCTTTTAGAAACTTGCCTAATGAAATAGTTTAATTAACTTTTTCTCACAGTATATTTAGGTACTGGGAATTTAGTTGAATATGCCGAAATTGGTAAGTGGCCAACGTTTTGAGAAAGCATTTGTCATGATAAGTGTAAACAATTTGAGTAAGGTCAGGCAAGTGCTAGGGCCTGTAGCACCATTGCAATGCGACAATCGGAGGCAGCAATCACTGAAATCAGCAGCAGCTGGCACAAGCTGCGTATGTGTGATGTGCATGTGCAGCTGTGACGTCAATGGCTGTCTGTGAACTGGGACGTCAACAAACTTGGACAATGCCAAAGACAATGGCAGAGGAAATGTCTGTGAGGGGCTGCTAAAAGCTAAAAGGGGCTTGCAAAAGTGTTGGTGTTGGTGTGTGCGGATATTCGCCAACAATGTCGATTATTTCTATGCCATTGTTGATTAATTCATACACATTTTGGCATGAGAAATGGCTGCTAGGGTAACAGGGCGAGCACGAAGGAAAGAGAGAGTGGAGCACATGGCGTATGATTGATATAGCAAATGCTCAGCGCAGCTCACCAGTGTTGGCTAAGAAAAACCATTAACCTTAGCGTGGTAAAAAATGTGTGCAACGAGCTGTGCGGCCTAAAAATAGAAATAGAAACGCAAACGCAACAAAAAACCAACCAAATTGAGCACAAAGTGCAAAAGTTTTTAAGGACGCACACAGAGAAATATGAGACACTGAGTATATGAGTGCGAGCGTATGTGTGTGTGCAAGTGAGTGAGTGGATATCCTGCGAAGGACGCACACAGCAAACAAGTAAGCAGGCAAACAAACCAAACTGCAGGTCGCATCCTGCAACACATTTCATGACGTAGGCCAAAACAGACTGCCCAACATTAAGAAGTGCAAATGAACAAAAGCTAGCATTTATTAAATTGCTAACTAGGTTATGCCAACTAGAATAAACGGCTTGCTTAAATAAACATAATTTCACAATATAAATTACACATTGATATCAATGCAATTTATTTCTTCAAAAGATCGTGTAGCAATATTGATAAAGGCAAGTGTATCCGCGTCTGAGAAGTACACTTGTTCGACCCAATCGACAAATGTTCGACAAACTAGCGACAGCTCAAACGGCAGCACCTGAGCTGAGCACATTGCGTGGCAGCCAGACAGACAGACAGATGTAAGACGGCAGACGTACAATGCAAATAGATTTTGTTGCTGTTGTTGTTGTTGTTGTTGAATCTTTTGGCTTGCTTTCAATTTACGTCATCATTTCCATGGCGTCGAGTACGAGTAGTTGTAGCTGCAGTTGTTGTTGGCAATTTGTTTTTGCATATGCCAAAGCAGGCCATATGAGAGAGAGTGAGAGCGCTCTCTCGCTCTCTTTATAACACTTCCGCTCTCACTTTCAATAGGCTTGCGCTGAGCATGTATAACAGTTTGGTTTTTGCATTTGCCGCTTTTCCAGTGCTTCTGTTTTTGATTCTGCCACGGGTTTAGCTTTGCTTTGATTCTTTAGTTTGTTTGGTCACTTGACAATTTATTCTACAGTTTGTTGTTGCTGGCGCTTAGGTGACCTGCGCTCTTAACACCTATTGATCTGCAGTGTTCGTGTCTGCATGAGATAGTGTGTGCTGCATTTGATTTCATTTGCGATCATATTAAAATTTGCTGCTAGACAAACAGAAGCCAACTCATTTACTTACCTTACAAATAATGCTTATTTATTATAAGTGAACTGACAGAAATGCCTTGAGAATATATTTGGCTGTACTATTCTCGTTAAATTAAAATCAGGGGCAAGCCACAAGCTCGAATAAAGGCCACAACAATTAGTAATACAAGCAATGCCAACGATAATTAACAAGCGGTCATAAAATTGAATTGTACCAATTGTCCGGCTACAAAACCGCAACAGCAAATGGCCAAGTCCGAAAGTGTCGCAAATGTAAATGTGCCCCCTGTTTGTGATTTGATTATAGTAGTATTTGTTGGTGTTGTTGTCAGCCAAAACACACCGAGATATGCTTGTGTGTATATACACAGCTGTCCAAATGTGATGACGTTTTGTTTACGAGACAGAGACTCACTTATTCAACTAGAGTCCCATCCCCTTTGGCATAGTATAGACAACAAATTGGCAAGAACTGAGCGGCGGTCAACTGTTATACCGAATTGCCGGCTAACTGTTCTTTTTAGCGTTTGCGCAGTGGCTTTTGCATTTTGGCCAGCTGGAAGTCTCCTAATCCTTGCAGCAGCAGGCATTCGGCACCAGACATCAGACACCAGTCAGCAGTGAGCAATCGTATGCGAAGGCGCCAAGACGAATGTTGCAGCAAACGCGGACACGCGACGTATACGTAATAAAACAACGTGCCTCGTGCAGTTCGTGAGTTGAGGGCGCGCGCAAATAAAGGTCACTTAATGAAATCATTTGTCAGCGCACAGCGTGACAAAATACAAAAATTGCGTGTTCGCATAGCCGTTCAATTAAGCGACAATGTCGATAACAAAAACACATATAATGCGAAAAGTAAATGCAAGGAAATAACAGGCAAAAAGCAAAAATAATAGAAAGCAAGCCGCGTGCTGCGAAAATAAACAACCTGCACTGGAAATGCCCAGAGACTCCACCTCCGGATTGTGTTTGCAAGCATATTGGAAGTGCGTAGACTCACACACACACAAACACACACACACTGATGAGCAGACAGACACGCAGCTTCCAGGACGGTTGCGTGGGAAACTGCGAAGCTTCTGTGCGACATTCGACGTTCTGCGTTAGCCATCGACGCACGTGGCCCACGTAAAGTAACGGGCTAAGGCTTTAAAAACGTGTTTACTCTCACACCTCCTTCCCCACTCTCTCTCTCTTCCCCTTTCCGTTGTGCAGCATAGTGAGTGTGCGTGTGTGTATTTCAATGAGCCTTAAAGAAATAAAAGTCGCCGTCAAGTCAAACTTACGCAGCGTATAATCAGCTATAGTTGCAAACCTAAAATCTCTGCTCCTTCCACTCCCCCCTATCTTAGAGACTTGCCAAGTTGTGATTTCTGTGTCTGCGTGTGTATGTGTAATTTATAATTGAAATTAATGTGTGTCTGCGCCTTGTAATTGAATGCTATGCAAAGCCCAATCATGAAATTGTCCGAAATTTGACAGTTAATAATAAAGGAACATACCCCTCTGTCAATTGAGTTATTCAAATAAATTTTTGATGGAAAGACAAACATATTTATGTAGCTTTGCTAGAATATACAGTTAGCTTATAATTTAAATTCATATTTGACTAAAAGCGATTTAAGTGAGGATATATGAAAGGAAATATATTCCATTTCAATCGATCTTTTTAAACAGCCAAATATTATATTTATTAGTAATTTGATATTCTAGTAATATAAATCACCAAATATGTAGATATTGTATAGGAATACATAATTCTCATAAGTTTGTTTGTTTGCAAATTGCGACGAAATCGATGTTAGAAATACCTTATCTACTCAAGTGTCTGAAAAAACAAATAAACATGTGTTCGTGGCGCTAACTGAGCTGAACTGAACTGAGACCCCGGGGGATCAAACACTTACAACGGCGCTTAAAATCAAGAGGATTGCAATCACAGAGATGAGTCTCATGATAAATGGTTTTTGCATCACTCGCAGGCGAATTGGAAACGAATGCTAAGTGATTGCAGTTTATCAGCATGCGCAGAAAAAGGAAAAATAAATGAAACAGAAAATTATGCGAGTCGAGTAGCAAACTAACTGAATACTGCTTCGCTACTGGCAGCTCTTATTGGCCGCAAAATGTTCAGGACATGTTGTACTTGTACTTTTATAATCGTTGACATAACGAGACACTAAACTATACTGCAGCGATTGCAGAAGGCCCTACCAAACTCAATTGTGTATAATCAGCAAGCAATAATTTAACACTCGCCAGAACAAAGACTTCCCCAAAGCACCCAAAACTGATAACCAGCTATGCCCTTTGGTCGCAAGTCACCCTTGGAGGCTCTCGCCCTGCCCGGCGTTATGCTTGCCTACAAGTACAGCCAGTTCCGGCAACGCCGGCGGGAAGCCGCCAGTCGACGTGTCACCGAACGGGAGCTTTCGGCGCTGCATCATAAAATCGTAAGTAAACTTTGACCCGTGGGCACCCGAAAAAATTCAAGCCACACTGAAACAAAATGTATGCGTTTGTATTCAAATTTTGGGGAATTTTCAAAATAACCCGCAACATGATAAACCCGATAAATTGAATTTTTAAATATATTATGTTACGTAGTAAAATAGTTTTCTTAAATATCTCTTAGTTTTTTTTTTCATTTTTCTATAGTATGTAGAGTTCCATTAATTTGTTGACCATAGCTACTAAACATCAAAAAAGGTATTTTTTTGAACCAGATATTCAAAATACTACTATTATTGATGTACCTGTTTAGTTCACAATATTTTCAGTAGAAATGAATACATACTTTATGGGGTCGGATTCCACTATTTGCCTGTTATATTCGTTTAGGTTAAATTAACATTATGCTCGTACATTCTTCATTGGTATCGAATATGACAGTTTAAGACAATTTCAATATCTTAAACTATTAGAAATTGGACATAAACATTTAACTCCACTATAAATAGTTATTGGTATGATATAATATATGAATAACCAAGATTGTGAACTCTCATGTTATCCAAAATATGCGTATAATTATATATTTATCGTTACTATAAATGTGTCGGATATTCATATATTTCAAATTATTAAATTATTTTCTATAACATTGTTAAAATGTTATATTAGACATTTTATTTGTTCAAAGTTTAAAAAAAAGGTGGCAAGTCTATTTATTTTGTAGACTTGAATTTCCGAATCACAAAGCAATATTTGTATCTCCGTATTCTTAATACCTGTCTGTGTTCAATTGTCTTATTTTTATCTGTATGATGATGAAAAAAGTAAAAATCTTTAGGCTTATAGTCATATTCTATATTCGAAATACTATACTCGTAAATTCATATCGTCCTTTTTCTTTCGCAAACCAAAATCAACAGAAATATAAATGATTAGTCAGATGCGATTTTCAATTTGTTTTGACATCATAAACATTTAACAGTTTTTACCATCCTTGATAAGCATTAACAGTATAGTTGATTTAGCAATATCCGATTGTCTGTCCATGGAAGTGCTTGGATGTCAGAGATAGTAAGAGCTAGACAATCCAAGTTTGGTATGTAAATTCCTGCAATAAAAAATCAAATCCATTTTGAAGGCCATATACTTTGCCCACAAATTGTAAAAATAAACCCAAACGTAAAATTTATATAACTTGAACCACTATTGGCGTAAATATGAATAATGGCACAAATTATATGCTCTTTAATCTTAATATGCCCTGAAGACGTACTCAAGCTAAGAATCTCAAAGTTCTTGTATGTGAATGTATTTTAATGCTTACATAGCAATGGGCCTAACTTCATAAGGTATATGTGCATGTGAACATAAACCAATTCATTAAAAATAGAAATGGTTGTGTTGGGTTTGTATGCAAATTGAAGCAAGAACCGGATAATTAAAAATGCTTTAATTAATGTTTTATTGAAATTTCGGTATTTTTACGTGTACCAAAAGTCAAACTACTTTTATATTGAAGACTTGACAGTACTCTTTATTGTTTTTATTGTTATCCATTCATTATATACTTAACTCAATGGATGTTGGAAAGTGTGCTGGATTCAATATCAAACTTGCTCTGTTTGTTTTGCCCTAGCATAGGAATATTGAATGTTGTTACATTATTTCTCGACTCTTGATGCTGCTATTTGCTTTGTGATTGTCAATCAGTTGTGGTTTCCTTGTACCCTTTGAATACCAGTTATAAAACTGAATACTCAAGAATTTTTATTGCAAGTTTCAACACTTTTTTTCAGTGTTGTTCTTTTACGTTCGGCACATAAAACATGCTATAAAACCATAGACCGATGTCTCAAGACGGTTGCCTTTATCAAAGCTGCAAGCATCATTAGCTACAGCTTTTGCTCAAGCTACAACAACAGACCATCTAAAACCAGCCAGACATTTGAGTACCTACAAAATGTCGGAGCAAAGAGTGTTCTGCTTCTGCTTATGTTGTTGTTGATGTTTGTCGTTGTCCTTTTAACATTTTCAAGCACTTCCTGTTTGCGACGCTCCTTTTTTATTTGTTTCTTTTTTGGACCCGTACTTAACATCCGCAAATAGTTCACAAAAATACGTATAAGTTGAGTCAAAGGTAAGGTTCAGTCTCGTTTTAGTTTACCTCAAAAAGACAGCAATAAAAAGCGCTATAAATTGCCTGACATTTCATAGGATATGTGGGGCAATAAAAAGTGTGAAATTATTTCCATTTAAAAGCACTAATTTTGTATGTCACACTTTAAGTAAATGTCAGTTGCAGCAGAAAATTAGAAATTCAAATATTCCGTTTGATTTCGATTTGGAATAAGCTTGTGATTACTAACACTACTAAAATTGTTAATATTTATTAGTAATTTTTCGGCATAAGCACACATTTCATGTGTATATGTAATTTATCTCGACTATTAAAAAGATCTATTCCTCTTAAGTAAAGTTGCTCGTCTTCACATAGCATACGAATTCCAGCAAGAGGGTCGAGTTCGAGGACATGTTACTAATTGTGCATTTTGTGCATTTTTAATTCGTTTTATAAGCACAAAATTGGTCGGGATGATAAAACATAATTTTTAGGTCATGGATTTAAAAAAAATCATCATCATCATGACCATGATATTCTTGATCAGCATCAACAGCCGAGTCGATATAGTCCGTCTGTCCGTCTGTCTGTATGAACATCGAGATCTCAGAGACAATAAAAGCTAGAGGTACCAAATTTGGAGACAACATATACAAACTTGGTGTGCAGATCAAGTTTAATTTGTAAATCGAAAAAAACGATTTCCAAGCATCATGTTAAAGCTAGAACGTTCAGTTTTGGCACACACAATACTAATGATCTCTGAAAATTTGGTTACATCGGTTACAATCGGACAAAAAACACAGAAGTTATTATCGAATTACTTTTATAAGGCGAAATCGAGTGCAGCTGCACCTGTTCAGCTAGTTGTCACTCAGTGACATAATAATGGTGTTCAATAAATATAATGAAGTGCTACCAAGCTAATCATTTAGAACAAAATTAATTTCGGTATAATTTTTGGTATATTTTTAGTATATTTTCCAATATATTTTTGAAAAATATAATATTTCGATGGTCGATTTTATTATTCTTCCATTCAGTAAAATTGAGTGACGGGTATCTCACAGTAGCTTTCTTACTTGTTTTACCCAATAATTATTATAATTTTCATAATTTTATAACATTATTAAACGCTGCGCATGTACACTAAAAATCCATGACCTCGTACAGTCAAAGCTTGACTGTAGCCGTTCCAACTTGTTGTATTTGAAGTTTGCAGGAATATCTTGGTTTGACTCCTTTATGCATAAATATAACTTTATTATTTATTTTAATATTTTTCTGCAATGAAATGAAAATTGTATTCTTAGCAACGAAGCCCGTTTTGACTTTTAAGCCTGTGAAAGGTTCAACAGAACAACAATTTTTTATATAGCTATATACATTAATGTATATTTATATGTCGGCAGTGCCCTTCTTAAACTTCTTAAACAGTATTTTAATACGGTACGAAAAGTAAAGGAAATACGTAATAATGCAGAAACAAGCCGCAAATTGAAAAAACCCTTAAACCTATTTTTGGGAAATGCAGCAAATGGGTTACAGATAATTTCTATCTTCGGCTATAAAAATTTTCAGTTGTCACTAAGTATAATAAAGACAAGTTGATGTCAGTTCTCACATGGGGAACTCATCACTTAGATAGAGCACCAATTAATGACATTACACGTTTCAATTTGTCCACAAAAGTTAGCGACTGTTTTACTATTTTTTTTGTTTTTTATGTAGCATTGATTTGATCTGCGAATATTACCGCTTTGTTTTTGCGATTTCTGTTTGATATTACTGTTTAAAAATTTGTTGCAAATAAAATTACTATGAAACTGCAAAAAAAAAAGCTTCAACAACATTTGAGCACTTGTTTTGAATTAATTTTTATTGAGCTAAATACAATTTTTCAATTTAGGTTTTCTGTTAAAATTAAAATACTTTTAAGATTAAATTTGAATATAAATATTTTATTCAAGTATTATTGTTAGTTGTTTACTTTTTGAGTAGGTACGAATTGGCTCTCAAGACCTTTTCAATGTTGATGTCCTAGTTAGTTGGGCTTCTTATCAGCGGCTCTATTCAGGGACTTTTTACTCGAGAAAGTCATATGCATATCGCAGTACAAGCTTCTTGAAAGCAAAAACAAACATTTTGCCTTGCTCATTTACATGTCAGCAGGAAGAAGAAGAAGAACAACAACAACAACTAGTGCAGCAAGTGTAGCTACTACAACTTGAGTAAAATGAACAACGCGACACTGGAAAATGCTAAGCTCACTTGAGATTTTACGAGACTTGTTTGAAATTTATGACTTTCTCAAAGGCATAGGCAGGGGGAACACCCACAAGCACACATAAGCAACATATATATATATGTATATGTAATATCTACAGCTCTCATCACACATCCTTAGACAAGCTCACTTATACAAGTGTAACAACAGCTGCAAATGCACAAAATACTTAAAAACTGAGCCCGTTCACTGTTTTGCATAAAATCTGACGCGTGACTGTAATTTCTTCAAGCGACCTTGAACGCAACACCAACCAACCAACCAACCAACCATAGATACATACATACACGCACGCACACAGATACACACATATGTACATACACACATGCACATTGGCTTATGAAAATGCTTTTATGTAACATTATAAAAAAAATAGAGAAAAATGGCGAGTTGCGTATTAAAATGCTTTTACAATTAAATGCGAAACTAAAATTGCCTTTTACCTGACCGGCCCAACAATTAGGCTAATGCCAAGGGCCATGTGCCAGTTTTGGGCCATCAAATGGATGCCCAAATTTATGCGCAACGCCTCAAAGTGTACTCAAATGAGGCGGCTTGGGAATGGTTCGCAGAAAGGTAGCCGAAATGGCAAATGGGCTGAATGGAGGCTTCTATCTAAAGTGAACTGGACATTTAATTGGCTGACGAAGTTGCAAATTGAATGGGCAACAGTGTCTCGAACTGAGCTCATTAGGTCTTGTCGTATATATCATAAAGTTGGCAAGTATCTCTTTGCTGGAAAGTTGAGAAATATTCTATTAAATAAACTGGCAAGACTGCAAGCAATAAACAAATAAAAGCTTATTGGGTCTATTTAAAATCCGGATTTATATAATTTAATTACAACCCTTTCGTTTTTCTACAAAATTTAAGAAAATATTTAGAACTGGAGCATATAACAGTCGAACACTAAAGTCATTTTCTAATAATATTCAATATAAATTCTGTCAAAATAAAACAATAACTTGAGCAAAGCAAGACAAAATCTTACAAAGGCTGAGCTGAGAAGTGCCACACTCCCTGCTTTGCTAATCCCATAAAGTCTGTAATGTTGCGTATACGACATGTTGAGCCCAGCGGCTTTCGTCTCTAGCCCCGCTCTTGCCTTGGGCAACTTTGACTGAGAATTAGCTGCAGCTGATTGTCAGCGTTGATGTCGTCTAATTAGGAGATGCTCATGTGAGCTATATTATATATGAATATTTCGTGAAACTGTTCTACGCGGTATATTCGCGATATGTTATTTTTTCCAACGCGCATAAAATATGACGCATACGCCCAGTGTGCGTCCTCGTCCAAAGCCCTAGTCATTAAATGTTGATTAACTAAGGGGCGTGGGTGCTAAACGTTGTGCTGTGGGCATGGCATATCTGCCTATTTAAAAGCAGAACGCTGTCAAATGTTAACAAGCAACTGAATTTTATGTTTACAAGTCGCGTGACATTGCAACATAAGCCAGCAGAGACAACGAAAAAAAACAACGAGAAAAGCAGCAAGTAAAAATAATAATAAAATACGAGAAACACGCTTCACAAATATTTTGCAAACATTTTTCGGCTAGCCATAAAAGCCTGAAATTTATAATTTAGTTGAGCGGAAGTCGAAAAAAACGGCGAGGACTTGGCATTGAAAATGGCCTGCAAATTAATGAGTCTTTCCTTCAAGAAATGTCGTTGTCGCCTTGACGAATTGCACAAACGTTTGACAAACGAAAATCATGGAGCAGTTTGCTGATTATTATTAGCCGCAGTTAAAAAATCCAATCGTCCTATGCAATTTGCAGGCCAGCTGAGCAATTGCAGATGCCTTTATAAGAGTCTTGCCAATAAATGACCACACAATTTGACTTGGCACCAGCCTGGCATTGGGGGAAAAATAAGCTTAGTCATCCAAATGCCGAAAGCTTTTACCAGGGCTTGGCCAGTGCCAGATAGGTACGACTACGAACATGTCCTAGGCCTTGCCATGCCTAGGTTTTTCCCTCTTTTTTGTGGTCTGGTCCGGTACACAGACAGCCAAATAAATCACACAAAGCGTTTGAAAATAATTTCATTTTTAGTACCTACCACCTCTCTTCCCTCAAGCCACTACACTACTCTGCTGAATGTAGTATAACGTAATAAATGTGCTTTTGATATCTCTCATAGTTTTTACCTGTTTACGTAAGACGCTTCTTGGCCATGTTTTGGGCCATAAAGCAGAATGAAGTTAGATGTTGGCTGCTGCTGAACAGCAGACGCGACAAAATACATAAATCATTAAAATCAAACATTAATCAACTTGATGACCGTTAAACACGGTCTCTTTGCCCGCGCCACGCGCCACACACGCAACTAAACCGGATATCCGCATGGCGGCCATTGCTTTGTTTCATAGCCGACGTCAAGTGGTTGAACCTTAGTGTCCTTTCAGCGACAAAACCACAGCACCGAACCACACGCAACCTAAACGCAGTCGCACAAAGGAGCATTTAACTTTATTTAAATGCTTCTGCACTGCGAGAACAGAACGGAATATTTTTGAAGCAGTTTGTTGACTGATACTGATATTGATAACTAATTGTATTTATATTTTTAAAAATGTTGTGAACAATTTGGAAGCTAGCTTATCAACAGAGAACGACTGGGCCAATTTATTTGGACGCCATCTCCAGAAGCATGTTATAGCAAAAGAAAACATTGGAAAATCGTCTAGAAAAGTCGAGAAATTGGTAAAATCTCAAATATATTTTTGCTTTGTTCTTTTTGTTGTTTTAATGCTTAGTTAGTTGCCCTAATTATTTGTTGTTTCACTCCGGGAAGTGGAGGACACCTCGTAATAAATTTTTTTTGAAGATCATTTTAAATTTCAATATTATATCCATATTTTACATATATATGCATTATTTCTGCAAGTGTAGAGCTGAAGTTGTGCTTTGATGACGCCGTTAGTAGTTTTGTCGTCTGCTCGCTTCCGTCTATCGCCAAACGCAGTACCCCCTCCTCCCTTCCCGCCCCTGCAATTAGAGTGCATTAAACTTTAGTGTTTACGCACCGAGTTCAAGTCGCAGACATTCTTGTTGCTTTACTTTGCCGCTTTCATAGCTGTCTAGTTGTTGTTGGTGTTGTTGCCATGGTTTTATTGTTAAATCCTTTTCACAATCGACTTCTGAGTTGTTCACGTGCTGCACTCGACGCGCGAATAAAAAGGATTGGCTCATGCCCCATCAACTCCCCCACTCCCACTCATACCAGGGCGTGGCAGTGCATTAGTACAACTCACGCGATGTCTAAGCCATTATATCGTATATATGTATGTCTGGCACGTACTATACGTAGCCATATGAACATGCTTGTTGTGCATTTACTTTAATTGCATTGATTCAGGAGGGTAGGCAGGAGTGTGCCTGGCAGGTACTTTAAAGTGTGCTACACTGAGTGGCGTATTACGACTGGGTGATAAATTTGTTATGTGACATGATTTGTTAAGTATAAGTAAACAGTTAATGGTAAACAGTTTCAAATGATTTCCTTTGAAAGCAATATGCTGTTTTGCAAAATGAAGGCAAAGGTAAAGTTTTCTGCCCTTTTGAGATTAGGCTTATTTTAAAACTTTTAAAAGAGAAACAAATAAACCCCTTTTTCATTTCACTTTCACTTAGCTAACTATACCTAAACTAAAATTAGTTTTCCCTTCTTTCATTCCCTTCTTCCATTCCCCTTTGAGCATATTGTGGGTTTCTGTGCCAAATACAATCTGTTGTGGTCCATTTTTCCCGCTAGCCTGTCATTTCATTGTGCGCAGCAAAGTTAAAGCCACAAAAGTTGCAGCTATCGTTCGACAACATCGCTATATAAATAAGAACTGCTACAAAAACTCTGCTGCATTGTAGAACTAAACACTGAATACCCTGTAACAGTAAGCCATTAAACTTGACGTGGCTTGCAACCACAACTACCATTCTAGTATTATGCACAGGGTATATAAAATCGTTGAGAAAAGTTTACGCAAAACTAAAAGCTTGGAGTAAAAATAACAGGAAAATGTCATAAATTTACAATGTACGCCGCCGCATGGCCGGAAAAGGAGACGCGAAATTGGAAAAGCGCCCGCAAAATCTACAAGCACACATACACGTCCATTTTTACAGATTGCAGAACAATGGCTCTATTATTTTCCGTCTTTTTTGTTTTCATACAAGAAAATAACAAAAAATGCGTTTTAGTCGGTTGTGTGGTTGTTTCTCTTGTTCCTCCCTCAGTTATTCAAGGCCGCATTTCAATTAAATTTATTATTTTGTCTGCCAAAAGCAAGAAATTGAGCTGGCGACAATTGTTTTAAATGGACTGCGGCAACGCCTACGATACGATGCTTTCAGTCAACACTTTTTAGTCTTTGTCGCACTCGGCTCATTTAAAAGCTATTAATGTTAACTGTTACTGGCTTTGCTGAGCACTCGTCAAAACAAAAGCGCACTTTTAACTCGTTGCGGTTGCCTCAAAGTTGCAAGCCATTGAATATCCCATCAGCCAGCAACTACCGCTATTCAGCGTGCAGCTCAACATGCCACATGGGTGCCCCTTAATGCACGGCAACTGCACATACACAAAAAGCAACACTACATATAGTATGTGAATTACAATTCAGGCTTGCTTTTAGCAATAGTCCTCCTGCCTTTCCCCTGCGGGGCCCTGGTTGCTAAAATCTCACCTCGCACACAACTTTAAAATATGTAATTTGCTGACTCATACAGCAACTAACAGCTAACTAAGTTAACTAGTATATCATTTACACTCTTCCCCCTTTCCACCACATCATCTGGCTGCTGTCAACTGCTTTTCAATGAATGAACCAAAATGGCATCGCAGCGGCAATTTACACTTTTCACTTGCTCGTTGTATGTGTTAAAAGCCATAATTACGCTTGATGAGGCTGAATACATAGAAGTGTGTGTGTTGTGTGTATGCTGTCTGGTTGGCAAATTTGACACTTTTGTCACAAATTTCTATGGCTGCACTTCGGTTCTCTGTGTGTCCATTTAGAGATATGTGTTTAAGTACATGAGTATGTGTATCTCTGCAGCCCATAAAAGGCACATTGTCCTGATGGCAGCCTATCCTGTTAGTCATACTAAGTTTTGCAATTAGCCCGCCGGTCTGTTGATAAACAACAGCAGCAGTGGGCGATAACAGAAAATTAATTTCTAAAAACACAAAAACTATTCATTTTAAACCTATTTAAATTTGAATTTATAACTGATTCATAATTGGTATAACAGTGTATATTTTAGTACTTACTTACATCTTGTTTAAACTTTAATTAGAATATGCCATTTTATATATGTAATATTTAATAAATACTATATAAATAAGGTGAGTTATAGAATCGATAGAATCCAATTCTCTTAATTTAATAATTGAATTGCCTACTTAAGATGTTCTATAACTCCTAGCTTAACTAGTTTCGACCTTCTTGAGATTTACTTAACTTCTAACTTTGCCAATATTTTAAATATGTAATATTTAATAAATACTATATATGTATATAAGGTCAGTTATAAAATTAATAGAATCACATTTTATTAATTTAATAATTGATTTTCCTTCTTGAGATCTTCTATAACTCCTAGCTTAACTAGCCAACATTTATTTTCCCTCAAAAACTAATAAAATGACAATTGCTCTTTAAAAGATGACACTATCAAACGACACTGGGAATCTACTTATAGCCCTCTCGTGTTAGTTTCGGCACGAAAAGGTGTTCACATAATATGTATGCTTACTAAACTAGTAAGCTATCAAAATTATGTTGCCACTATTTCTAGGATAGTTGCCCCTAAGAATAAATTATACCATATATTAACATAGCATAGTATGTTCTTCCTGCACAATTATACTGTGTCATTCCCACTCTTGTATTCTTATATGGTTTTGGGCATTTAATTGGTTTTTAATGTGTGCAGCAATTAGAAGGTTCTCATAGCAGGCCTTCTCTACTTATTTGTTTCTCTATATTGGACTACTACCTCTGTCCGCCATGCCAAACATATTGTTGGCCCTAATAAGCTTGTTCTTCGGATGGCCGCCATAAAATATATATAGAGTTACGTACTGTGGACATGAAAAGCGTATTAAATGCAATAAATTCACTTAGTGACAACATTGAATACATATACACAGGCATATACACACATATTGTGGCATATTGGAATGCTGACACGTAAATGTCGCTGTTATAAATGCAATTTTCATGACAATGCCGCCCCAGCAAGTATGCAACAAATAAGCACACAGTTATAGCGTCAGGAAAGACGAAACAGAAGCAAAGAGAGAGGGAGAGAGAGAGAGAGCGAGTAACAGTAGACGATGCTTTCTCGTTGTGTAACTTAACGGAATTGTTTATTGTCTTGCTTGCACTTGCTCATCTCTACCTCAGATGCTCTCTCACTCTGCACTATCATGAGGGCCCATTGAATGCAAAGTGCATTAGAAGCCCAAGCAACAACAAACGGTAGCTCGAGGTAACAAGGCGGAGTTGAAAGCTTTCTTCAGAGATACCCATTTAATAAATAAAAGTAATATAATCAACATATAGGTGTCTAAATATAGCAAGTGAAAGTTCTTTCAATATTTTTCCCTTTGTTTATTTAAACTTATTAATGAGTAAAACATTAAATAAATGTTGCATATTGGTGCATAGGAAGAATAAAAATAAAACCTTAGGTATCTTCAACTGAGCGTTGCTAAGAGTTCCGCAATACAATATACCTGTCTATTTAATTACATAACAGACGAAAGTCATGGAAGCAAACAAGAAAGTTAATTAAACTAAACATGATTTTATTAAGTTCCATACAAACCTGAAAGAATTACTTTATTTGTATTGCCTAAAATAACACCACAGGGTATCTCTAGTGCAGCAAGTAGACGGGCTGCAATAATATTTAGCTCGCATGCAGAGCGCTCATAAAAAAAGACGATAAAAACACACAGCCAAATCCTTATCGATTTAATTAATTTTGTGCCATTTAATCGAGTTTAAAGTTCAGAAAGCGCGCCAAAATAAGCACTCGATGTCAGGTTGACTGGCTGACTGACTGACTGAAGTACATGCAAACTCTTGTTTTGAGTAGCCTACTTTGGGGTGTCAAAACGTCTGACACACTTATCAGCTCCGAAAAATGTATTAAATTTGACGAGAGTCGAGCTATAAATAAGTTATGGATACAAGACAAATACGAGGCAGCAACAACAGCAATGGCAGCACCGACAACAATCAATTTCAACATCAATCAATCAATCAATCAGTATGGCTGTAAAGTGGCAGCTCGATCTCAATGCTCCATCCCATGCTCCCTAAAAGGTGCTCCAATAGCTCATTAGGCGACGCCCATGACTCAGCGCGTCCTGCACGTCCATGTCCACATGTGTCCCATGTGAGCTTAGCCCCGTCCCGACCACGTGTACGGCATTCGTTTATCAGTCCGTTAGTCAGTTTCATTTTGCACGTGCCTGTCTTGTTTATAAGCCATTGTCATTTGCGACACGGTTGTGGCATGCCACACAGCAATAGAGACTCCAGAACGATAATCATAAGCACAACTCACACCCCATTGGCCTACTTAACAGCCCACAACTCGCCTCATTCCGCTTGCTATGCCAGTTAGCTAACAAGTAAGGAGTCTCACAAATTAAAGGACTCAACAATTGTACTCGGCTGCTTAAGTAAATTAATTTGATTTCTCAATAAGCAAATTGTGCTTATAAATAGCGTCGCTTATTTGCTTCCAATCAAGGTTGTACATGTATCAAGTACATAGCTCAATTTTGCTTTTGACTACTTTAATTTGCGCCAGCATTTAATGTAATATTATTTGCATGACCCTTGTCACAGACATGTTTTAGTTTTAGCCATGACTCATGCCGAAAATTCCGTAATCCAAGTAATTTAATTTAGTTGTCCCAAAACACAAAAAAAGAACGAAACAATGCCTAGTGCTTGATTGAATACTCTAGCAAGAAAAGGTAAACTTTCAAAAAAAAAAAGCAAATTTATTTTTTTCAAATTGTATAAAGATAAGTTAAGAAGAAGAAGCCTCAAATGGGCCTTTTTATAATACTGAAAAGTATGTTTAATTTAATATATTAAAACACTGTGAATACTGATAACATTATCCCAATATTCATCTATCTACTGTCAAATATCAATGTATTCAATTTTAAATACCAACTCCAAGAAGATGAAAAACCTTTTCTAGTATGTACTATAAGTTATGGTTATGGTCTCTAGGGTATAGAATAACCAAATGTGACATGCAAAGTGCTTTGGTCAGCGACAATGACGCAACGGGAAACCTTAGAAAACAGCAGGCAGCTGGAAGCGAAAGAAAAAAAAATAACAAAATATACACATAAAATTAAGTATACACCCAAGGGTAAGCAGCAAAAATATTTGTACTGTCCGTAACAACATTTGGCAAAGCCAAAGAAAATAAAACAAGCAAAAACTCGATACGATGCCCAAATCGCAGGCGTAATTACAACTTGATTAATTAATAATGCGAGCTCTTCGAGGTTCAAAATGCTTATTAGCAACCTCATCGCTTGCTACAAAATGCAGATGCCTATAATTATGGTAAAAAAATAAAAAAACGTCAATAAAGAAGCACAGCATTGCAACCGGCAGGATGTACGCCATAATGTGCAATGAGCTGCGGCAGCAGGCGATTTGCAACTCATTTCATAGGCCAACGCTTAACGAGCGGAAGCCGCGGCAAGTTGCAAAATGAGGCAGCCGGAAGGAAAATGTAGCCAGTTCTTTCCCACGTGTATATTGATGCCCTGTGCATATGTGTGTGTATGTGTGTGTGTGAGTGTGGGTGTATTGCCTGTGATGTGTGTTGCATTATTAATGAGGACTTTGCCTCATGCCTCGCAAATGCTTCGTTGCAGATTTGCAAACATCGACGAACGACGCAAGTCACACGTGACAGCTTTACTGCAGTGCCACTTACAAGAGGCAGCTAGCAGTTGCAAGTGGCAACAACAACAACTTCACCGACAACAGTTAGCTTTTGCAACATTTGCTATTTGACGGTTAGGTAAATATAATCCGTTCCATTTGAATGATTTGTGAACTTTCTTTGAAAACTCTGCTGAAAATGTTACTAGGTCAGCACCAAGGAGAGAGAAGGGGCGGTGCGGAAGCTGGCAGCTGAAAGCCTCATCGAATCTATATTTTATGGACCAGGTGCAGCCATTGCGAATGACTCTAAAATTGCTGATGAAGGATGTAAATTTTCTTGAAAATCGATACAAACCTGCGAAGAAGCAAATAAAGTTAACTGGCTTATTTTATTGCAATTGATATTTTCAATGTGGAACAAAGCTTCATCGTTTGCATAATAAGCGCTTTACAATTTAAGAAATATAAAATTTAATTCAATAAAAAATATATCATTCAAAAGAAATCTATTAATATTAAATGAGTAATCTTCAATTCTTTATAAGAACTCTGGTTAGTTTCAAAGCCAGTAAGGGACTTCAGTCCGATTGTCACTTGAGGTCGATTATCTATTTCAATTCTAGCTACTTAAGTGCTTGCATTGAGAGTCGAAGAGGAAATATGCAATAAAAAAGCTTATGTTTAGCACTATATATTTGCACTTTAAGTAAGGGACAAGTGGATAAAGAGCAGAGAAATGCAGCTTACGTGCTAACAATACTTATAAGACAGATCACAAGAGAACTTACAACAACTTACATAAGTTACGACTACGAATACAAGTACAACTACAACGAGAGACAACAATAAAAACCTTCAACTTTGCGTGAATGAGCGTCCAAAATCACGCAGCTCACATAAATCTCATGCTAAAGAGCGGCTGAGCAGAGCAGAGTCTGATAGAGCTATAGTGCATGAGGTTGCTTGAGGGTTGAGGGACAGTGGGAAGTGCTTCCGTCTGGATGGTTTGGACATTTTGTCACGTCAATGCGATGTTGTTGCTCAGCATGTTGTTGTCATCCTCCTGCAGATCCCTTGAGGCATTCACTGGCATTTTGTAGGAGATAGGCAGCAAGGGTATGGATGATGATGATGGCACTGGGGTGTGCCTGCCAAATGGCTTGGCATCGTTCGTCTCCAGATAAAACTTGCCGCGCAGTCTGTCAAGTGGGTGAAATAAATGTGTCGTTTGTATAGTTCGTGGAGTCGCCTCCTATATCGATTCAGTCTCACCTCGGATCTGCGCCATAGCCCATGTAGGCACGTCCATAGCCCATGCGACAGTTGCCAATGGTTTTGGAAGACTCGCAGCGCACTATGGGAAAGGCCAAAGGTTGCTGTATGCTCTCCACAAAGTACTCCCAAGCTCGCTGATGACTGCAACCGACTGTGACAAGAAACAAAAACAATTTCATAACAAATGTGTTTATATTTTGCAACCTGTACTCACTAATAATGTTAAGCCAACGATTATTTGCGATTTCTTGACGAGCACAGCCCGGTTGCAGAGGCCGACCGCCATTTGGATAGAAATCCGCATGGCCCATGGCAGTAGGATTACCCAGAATGCCGCCGTCAGTATGAATGACATCCACAAAGCGTGCATCGCTGGTACTCAGGCGACGATTGGAACTGTTGCCTTCAAAGAGCGGCAATGCAGGATCTAATGCCGTAATTCTGGTTAGCTTAATGCCCCACTCTTGCAGCTGCTTGCCGGCAAAGCCAGCGACCTCTGCGCCCAAACTAAAACCAATCAAATGAATATGCTTCACGGGATAGCCACTGGTCACCAGGTAGCGCAGAAACCGAGCCAAATAACGCGCTGTCACCGGTAGATTCTCCACAGCATTTGAGTACCATGGAACTGTCACCATGGCGCTCCAGTCAACGAGTATCACATTGTAGTTGCCGCGCCGCAGGAAGGCTGCAAAGGAGCTGAGGATGAGCGACTATGTTGACAGCGCTTGTGACATTGAGTTACCATCCTTTAGCTCCTGACTGCTCTGCTTCTCCCCGGTGGCCGACTCCGAGAACCCATGCAGATAGATGGCCAGCGGGTAATTGAAATTGAAATTGCTTCGCGTCAGCCGCGTCTCATCGCTCAGTTGAAGCTGCTGTGCCGTGTTTCGGTTTTTCCTGCAATTTTATCAAAAATGATCCGTTGAATATGCATGAGACAGCGCTGGGCTCGGAGTTCACCTTGTATATAGCATAAACTTGATGTCCTCACGTTCACGAATCGCACAGCAGCTGCTGCAGCTGCCACGTGGCGCCGCACTGTAAAAGATTGGAGAACCCGCTGCAAGAAAAGAAAGAGAGAGAATCAGAAATATATGATTTAGCATGAGAAAATGTGAAAAATGCCTGCAATTATTTAGAGCCTGCTAATTGTGTTATTAGCAAGCTAATAAGCCAAACAACAACAAATGACAACAGCCGCAAACAACAACAATAACAATAGCAATAACAATAGCTTGAAAGAAACCAACTCGTAAAGTTGGTCAAAACGAAACCAGTCAAGCGACGCTTAGCTTAGCCGTGAACTTGAATCTTAGCCTTATATTACGATAGTGGCTACCATAAAAAACACAAACAACAACAAGAGCCATAACAATAACAACACTGACAGCTGAAACCAGCAGCACGTGACGTATACGCGGCATGTTACGAGTATGCCAGCGCACTCAAAGTACACAAAGGCTGAAAACTGCTCGACTGCGACAGCTTATGAATACTCTTTTGATAACATCGTCTCAAACGAGACAGCTCTGGCAATCTGATTTAACTTGTACCAAGAAAAATCTTTCACTGAAGTACCGCATGCAAAGCCATAAATGGTTTCTCACTTTCAATGATATTTTTCTTTTAAATATCGGCACATACGCTAATCCGTTAGTTATTGGTTATTCTCTTTGCACTATTTTCGCTTGGAGTTCTATGGGAACAACGTTTTATAGTTGCCTTTAGTTGCGAGTTTCAATCAATTTTGTGCAAGCTTCTCAAGAATGTGGGCGAAAGTGAATTTTGATCGAGTGTTCTAAGGCAGTTGAAGTGTACAATGGCAATAAGGCGTCGACAAAGTTGGATTCTTTACTGGGACTTTGTAGAATTCAATTGCGTTCAAGAAAATGATTAAACAAATATTTTTCCACATGATTGATTTGTGATGATTGATCAGTATATACGATTAAACACATAGAAAGCCATATATGGCTTCATTTTTTTATATTTTTTCTTATATGTATTCATCTTTTTTTTTTTAATTGATATATTTATGCACAGAAAGCATATAGTAAAAGTGCAAATCATGACATATGCTTTACATATAAAATAAATGTAAAGAAACAATGTATAATTATTAATATATTTTATTTTATTTAAATAATTATAATTATATGTAAATTTCATTAAAAGCCATATATTTATTTAAAGAAAGCATATGGAAAAAGTGCAGATCATGTATGTTATATGTGTACATATAATGAAAATACCAAATAAAGCCAACAGTTTTAAAATTTCACTCAAATTTTATATTGAAAATAACTTAAATATTTTATAAAATTTTTGTAGAGCCAGTTTCACTTTGTAAACCAACAAAACAAGGTCGCCAATAAAACAATAGCAATATGTACTGTATAGAATGCGACACGTCCGACACACAATTGTATTTTTGTATCAATTCTTTCTACATTATTTTTGATGAACTTGTAACTGAGAAAAAAGACCTACACACAAAATGATGACTTGTGTTAAAAACAATCAAAGGTATCTGTTTTTGGAAAGACCTCCTTGTAATTGACAAGTGGTTCTGGTGTAGATTAAAGGTAATGACTGTTGGTTCTCTCGAGTTATGTTATTAGAGAAAAACTTCTGCTGATGAGAATAATTTAAATTTAATAAAATTTTCGGAACTGGCTTATCTTTTAGAAGAGTATCTTTTAAGTGTCTTTCAGCACGTACATAAATTAACATCTACCCTGTTAAGTTCAATAACCTTTCATAATGGTTTAATCAAGTCTATACCTCTTAAATATCCTGTACTGTGACCTCCAATAATATAATATAATATACAAATAACTCAATAATATTACTTCAATTGCAAAAACATAAAATTATCTTTCAATAGATTTTTAACATTTATTTATCAACCATAATTTCAATCTAGTCAAATGTCATGTCTACGAGTATTATTATATGTATTATATTTTACAACTATAGCATATTATTTTAAAGTTAAGTAATGTAAAGATTCAAATTTTCTCTGATATATTTTATAATTTCAGGTAATTCATCTAAACTGTTTTGCTTGCCTGAACTTAGCTTTTCAAACGTAAGGAAAGTCAATTATTACAGCGAAATGCATGAGAGAAACAAATAAATAAACTTATCGATAAAAAACATTGTAAAAAACACAACAGAAAAATTAAAACTAGTGAACCTCGTCTATAAACTAGTAATTTTCCTCTTACAAGACCTCATAA
This sequence comes from Drosophila pruinosa, assembly GCA_018150935.1. Taxonomy (NCBI): domain Eukaryota; kingdom Metazoa; phylum Arthropoda; class Insecta; order Diptera; family Drosophilidae; genus Drosophila; species Drosophila pruinosa. The sequence continues at coordinate 44,681,736 of JAECWR010000199.1, forward strand.
AAACTAGTGGTCATCGGTATATTGGTATAATTCTTCTTATTTAAATAAACGTCAATTATACTATAGAATATTGTAGACTGTGGTATGGAATACAGTATACAGATAGAATAAATAATTTATTTAAAGTGTTGGAATGAAATTTAAATTTTAAGCTGCCTGTAATAAACATACTTAAATTCGGCATTCGAATTGAACTATGAAACAGTCTACAATCCATTCAAAGTTCAAAAGAGATGTTCGAATTTGTCAAGATGACAAAATAACTACCCATTAAAAGTCTGTAAAATGAGTTATTTTCACAGTCAATATATTTAATAGGGCCCTTTAGAGAGGCAGAGCACTTGATCAACAAGAGTTTATTTTTTTTCTCACTGTTTGTTTTGCTACACAAATTTTGAATTGATTCAAAAAGTAGCAAAAACCACAAGTATAATAAAAAATGCGATTATCATGACCTTAGGCAAGGACAGATTAGTTTGCAGCTTATGGTTTGTTCAACACTTTCCGTTTCGCTGCTCAGACTAAATTTTATGTATGTGGTTTAAATATTTTTATTTATGTAAATTTACTACCAGTTTTTCATATTTGCAGGTTGCAAAGCGGAAGAGATATTTTACCTTACTTATAGACAAAATACGAGCATATGTATATCTTATGGCTCGGTTATATTTGTTTCTCTGATGTTGTTGTTAGTTATCATTATTTTGTTTTGTTCGCATTTGCTTCCACATGTGCGTCACGTTGTGCATTTTATTTAATTATTACGTTGTTCACTTGTTGTTAATTTAAATGTTTTTTTGGCTGGCACTTATTTAACAGCATGTTTTATAAGTACTTGTTCTTAAACGAATTATCACATCGTTAAATGACAGATGTGTATCTGAACAATGTGAGCTTGGCAAAGGTTCTTGTGCTTTGACATTGATATGAGGTCGATAAAAATACGGTTCTCTTAAAACCAAACGTATTAAGCCTACATTCAAAATAAGTGTACCACAGGAGGAATCGAATTATTATCTCATTAAACGAACTGAGCTTGATGACAGTAGATAAAAAAGCTATAAATTGAAAGTATGAATTATAGACCCCTCATTATTTTGTGCGCTGTATTTTGCAACATTTATTGAGACACAAATTGGCCTATATTTTATATAAACCTGACATAAATTGATCAAAGGTAAATAACAGAGCCTTGAATTGTCTTACAAGTAAGTACTAGTACACCGATCAGTTGTGCCATTGTTCAATTGGTTGGCCACTGCCAATGAGACCTTACTTCATGGCTCAGTAAACGCACATATTGGATGACAAAGCGAACCCAAAGTAAATTCATGCATCAAATATCAACAATACACCCAAGTCTTATTCATATACATATATAATATGTAGGTACAAACAGATCTTGTGCTACTATTTACAGCTCACAACACCTTGAACTTATGAACAAATTTGGAACTAAAAACTTGAGTAAACATTTTGGTATCTGGTAAAATTAAAAGCAACATCAAAGTGCTAACTTAAGATAATGAACGCTAATTGTCAAAGAACACAAGACTAGCTGATCCAAGAAGCTTACCCAGCAGAAATGTGAAGACATTGCACAATGTTGAGGCAGTTGGTAAAATCATCGCACATTCAGCTTGAAGTTCGTCGTTTGTTAGTATTTGATTTTTATCAGACAGGGCCAATAGATATAGGCGTTCAATGAACTTCAGACATATATATACAAATATATCGCAGTGTGATAACTATTTGAGTTGCGTATATTTTTGATAGTCACTTCCGCATTGGCACCGTAATAAAACACATTTAACTGTCACAACAACAACAACACATCGACTCGTATTTAGGTGCCGCCTTTCGTTTACTTTGGCATTACCGACAACAACGCTCTGTTCTGGCCGAGTTCCGTAGACGAACTGAACGTCGTCGATGCTCAAACCGTATGCTAGCAGCCCAAGCAGCTGGCTGGGAACGTTGTCTAGAAGTTGTTGAGTTGTTGTCTTATCGCGTTGTGCGCAATGTTTATTGGCTGCCGGTTAGCGTCATTCGATTGACTGATAAATCAATTCGCACGTCTCTATGACAAAACAAAAGACTGAGGCAACGAACTTGATCACAGAGTGTTCCGCCTCCCACCTGTGCCAATAATTTAGATTAGCTAACCGCGCATGCCATTCCACCACCATAGCTGGAAAAATTGAAGGGGCACTGTGGGCGGGTGAAGAAGGGGCGACAAATCGTAAAATTGTATTTTAATTTCCTCATGTCGCACGCCTGTGACATGCAAAGCATACAAAATAAGTGATCGCAGGAATAATCACAATGTGTGGCCGATTGCCACATAGCTATTAGAGATGCAAAGTTCAGCTGCAAGAGAGACATGCCTTTATTTTGCTGTCATTGTGCTTGGTGTTTCGGCAATAAAAGGTTATTTTGGAAGTGATATAGAATGAACCACAAAAAATAGAAGTGAGCCGACAAAGAGTAGACAAGAAGTTAATGGAAATTTAAATTAAATGAAATAAAATAAATATCATGTAGACATAAACTAAATTTGATAATTTAATTGGTGTTTTTTTAAATAGTTCATATATTTTATTTACCACAAATTAAGTTATGAGGATATACATTTAGCAATATTGAAATAAGTTTGAAAGAGAAGGTCGAGTGTAATGGACAGTGAAAATTACTTCTTAAATAACTTCGTACTAATTAGTATGCACGATCATTATGAAATATTTACAAATCATTTAAATTTATCGCTATCATTATTTATGTTACACATAAATTCGACAAATAGAACAAACATGATCTGCTTGCCACACAATATATTTGGTACTCAAGTGTGGTAGATGTCTTATACACTTTGTGTTCTAAGCTTCCATACAGACAGACATATGGGTGCTAGTCAATAATATATATCTTTTTTGAGGCCTGACACATATCCTATACAAAACTAGAAAGATCACTTGTAATATTAACTATACATTTTCATATTATATTGAATGAAATGGTATATTATGTCGAGTTTATTTGGTTTGCATTTAATATGGCTAACGTATTTAATGTGAACTTGAACTAAACAATAATTTAAGAATTATATTTAATATACTGCATTTTAAGCAATTATAATTATCACGAAGATGTACTGATAATTCAATCACTAATTATTCAGTTAAGACTGGAATGTTTTGGATTTTGTGCGGTGTATAACTTCCAGCTTGCTCACCTTGACCGAATGCTGACTTTTGGGTTTCATTATGCCAATAAATGCTCTCAGTCTCAACAGCTGGCGATGCTTATCGCCTTTCGTTGACCGATGCCGGCGGCAAGTCGCCGACAACGCGAACAATAGTGAAAATACATATATATAAATATACGAGTATGTGGCTTAAAGCTGTTCTGACCATCCTCAATGTGGCGCTCTTCTCTGGTTGCGGGTCAATTAGTGAGGCGACGAGTTTAGCATTTTGTGCGCATTAATCATTTAAAATCATTTAGCCAAGTTGCGGGCGTGCAATTTAGCGGTTATGGGTGTATTGTTGTAGTGCTTTGATTTATGCATAGATTAAATCTGATGTTGAATCTCAATCTGGTAATGCTAAGTAGTCGGTAGTCAGGGTCGCACTGATGCACACAGTCTACGAATAAATGCCATGAAATATTGCTTGTGACTGCAGTTTGGCATTCGAAACTCGATTGCTTTGTGCATAAACCACAAGTCAGCATTAAAATAATATCTAATTGGCAATTGCAATATGCTTGTTAAATATTTGCCACCTTGAGGCCACCATATGTTGGGGGCCCTGAAAGCCGCCAAGTGCAAGGTCCATTCTGCATAAGTTCTAGTCCATATGTTGCTCTAAAAGTTGTCGAGCAACTTCAGCTTTGAGTCATACTAGCTTATTCTTTTACGACTTCCTCTTGCCTTGAAAGTTTATGACGATATAAAAGGTACATTGCACAGCAATAATGCAATTCTTTATCAATGTGCTAAAAATAAACAACAGCTATCCATAGTTGTTTAAAAAGAAAGCCGGCAATAAAAATTGCTGAATCACATAATTTAATGGGGCACAAGCCGCAAACAAAATAAACTGAAACAACAATGTTGCAATAAACAATTATTAAAAATGAAATAAAAATACCTCTGCTATCGATGAATTTATAATAAAGAGTCTGAGGTCGTACACCCACCCAGATACGAATGTAAACAAATGGAAACAAAAACCGAAATGACCTACGCCATTGGCCAATTCTCAGCTCAGTTAATTATCAATCGAAGCTGACAACACAACGAACAAAATCTGCCATCAAATTGACTTGAAATACTCTAATTTGCATAACATATAAATACAGTTAGCCAATGCGCAGATTGTTGCATTAATTATTTATCCAAATTGTCGGTACGAAAATCTCAAACAGACGGTGTGATATTTATAGGCGTGCTCAACGGCTTCTGGCGACGTCCTTGGCCAGCAAATTGCCTCTGATTGTAATGCGGTTTCATCAAGTATTTTATATATATTGTCAATTTATTTTCGCAATAAATACAAAAATGGCAAGGGGAAATTAGATTGACAATAAATCTGTCTATATGAAATTCGAAAACCAAAAAAGGTTCACAAATTAAGCGGCTTCTTTTGAGCTTAAGAGGGCTGAAAACTCAGTAATGTTTGCTGCTAACCGCAGGTGATAAATTGTAGCATACTTTCAGGCCGCAAAAATAATTACTTCGCAATATTGTTAATATGTCTTGTTACATATATATTATTTTACTTGTAGGATAAGCTGCTGAGTAAGCTGGAAGAGGAGAGCGAACCGGATCCTCCTACCTCACAGGAGGATGAGTGTGTTATCTGCATCAATGCACGCGCCACGATGCAGACATCGCCCTGTGGTCATCGAGTGGTCTGCCGTCGCTGCTTTGTCAAGACCATACAGAGTGCGGTGGCCCAACGACTACTGCCCCTGAGGTGTGTGATTTGCCGGGCTCGGGTGAACAGACTGACATCATCATCGGGCAGCTGGCGTATACAAGAATCAGCCAGCAGCTACTCCATGGGTGCCAAAAGCTGGGCCTCAGCAGGCGTACACGCCGGCGGCGTGGTAGCCTCTGCCAGCTCATATTCCATGAATGATGCCCATAGCGAACACCATACATTCCATCAGCCCACGCTGCACACGGCGGCAGGTGGTCGACATCACTATGCAGCGCCACGTGGGACACATGGACGTGTGTCGCAATCGGACAGCCTTTATTCGATGAGTTCGACGGGCTCAGCGGGATCGAGTCTGTCGGGCTATTCGCACTATTCCAAGACGTCTTCCATATCGAGCAGCGGGCCCTGCTCTCCAGCCTCGCCAGCGGCTGTTACTGGGGTAGCTGCAAGTGCCAATCACCTGGCGCCACCATCGCCCAACATACATCATCATCAGCATCAGGTGATCTCACCCTCTGGCTCCTCCTCGTGTTCCTCGGCCAGCGTTGGATCGCTGTCACCGCGAGACAATGGTGTACATCACTCGCATCATGGCGGCTGCCCCAGCGGTTGTTCTGGAGCTGTGCCACGCAAGCCGCTACACATGCTGAGCAAATCCGCCCCCACGTCATCATCGAGCAGCAGCAGCGGTAGTGGCAGTGGCAGTGGCGCGATGACTCCCTTGCCTACACATACCTATCCGGGACGACGTCACGTGAAGAGCCGCCTGCTGGATCTCCAGAATCGACTGCCACCCATCAAAGAGTTTCGCAGTCCTGCCAAAGTGCCACATCCTTCGCCAGTGCACGTCAGCAATCCGCGCTTTCGGTGTGTAAATCATTCACTCCAAGTAACTACTAATAATCACAATTCTCTCGCAGCTATGCATCGTATACGAAATCAGGCAGCCATGAGATGGCGCCGCTGCTACGTGAAGCGGCATCGCCGCCTCCTCCACGTCGCCCGAGTCCCATGAACATTCAGCTGAGCTGTACGGCACTAGCTCCGCCGCCTTTGAAGGCAGGAGGCGCCAAGATTTGCCCAGTAACATCGAAGAACTCGCTGCCCAAAAACGCCTACGTGATGCCCAAGGATAAGAAGCCGCCAAGTGCAGGAGGTGCAGCCAACGGCAAGCCGCAAGGCACTAGGAGTGCAACATTGGGAGGCAACAACAGCTCTGCATCTAAGGCCACATCAGCAGGTACCACATCAATCGCCAGTGCCGCCGCAGGAAGCAACTGTAAACCACATTTGAACGCTTCCAATCGCAGTTTTCCACTATTCTCAAGCAGCAGCAGCAGTAAGTTGATCCTGTTAGTTGATAGATGGCGCCAGGGATACAAAAAATTAATTAAGTTCCGCTCGACAATTTTGCAGAGGAGAAAGCCGACAACAAGAAGAACGAGTCCATGGAGCGCAAGAAGAAAGAGGAGAAGCTTAAGATGAAAGCTGAAAAGGAAGCCAGAAAGGTAACTCCATCACTCTTCCTCTCACTTAGTCCTCGTATAGCTCTATCTCTGTTTCTCACGTTCTTATTTTCGAGCATGCGACTTTATTGTTTTGCCACCAGGGGGCGCTCCACGTCGCCCAATCGCATTGTTTGTAATTGGCCTCGTTTGCTTCCGCTGCCTGCAAAGTTTTTCATTAAACGTGGGCCGAGCGCGTCTTTTGTGCTGCAGGGCATAAATTTCCCCACCCGACCCCAACCAGACCACAGTCCAATTCCTGCGTGGGTGGTAGCAGGTTGTATTGTTGGATGCTCTGGAACTGCAAACAAAAGCAACTCATAATGCGCAACCTCTTTTTGCAGTTGATGCACTTTTTAAGCTTTCTATTTATTGCATGTTAAACAAGCAAGCATTCCGTAATCGAAAACGGACACTCCCAAATACTCTACCACAAGAACTGAATATTGAAATACTTAGCCAACATAAATATACTATTTGCTTTATCAATATAAATGACTGTTTAAATTAAATATTTTTATTTTAGAAAAGTAGAAGCAATAAATTACAAATATTCCAACAAACAGTCTTCAGTAGTCGTACTAATACTAGTTATTTCAACCCAACTGTAGTAAGAGAAGATTTATGGAAGATAGCTGTGTCTAATAAATTAAAGCGTAGAGACCATGACAACTTCATTATATTTGCACCAACATCATTATCACACTAAATGAGCAAAATAAACTAATATTGTGTACTTTCCCTTGCTGACAGGAAGAGAAGCGTTTGGCCAAGGAGGAGGACCGCATGGCCAAGTTGCATGCGAAGGAGGAGAAGAAGCGCGGAAAGAAAGAGGCAAAGGAGCTATTATTGGCTAACGATGGCAATAATAAGAAATAAAGTTAATTAACGTGCAAATTTAATGTTAAAATCATTAGGAAATAAGATGAATAAATTGCATATGTATTATATCAGACACAGACACTCTCATACACACTCATACCATAAGTAACGAGCTTGATTGTATTTACGAATATTGGTTAAAATAATTATAAGTAATGCGAATAAATTGAATTTCTTCTCAACACAGGAAATAACTGCAAAGATAAAACACTAACAAAAAATTGTTTTTTAGCACAACAATTTTAAAGAACAAATTTTTTGTTTTGTTTCATTAATTTGTTTTATTTCTTTTATATCTTTCATATGTTTTTTACGAACTTTTGTGACTCTGCTTTAGGTACAGAGCACTGCATAAAGTTACAATATATGTTTTGTTATTATTTTTAATTTTCATCATGCTATACAACTCTCATCTGTCTCATAAGTTGAAAGGTTGTTTTAACACATAGTATACAATGAATAATATGAAAAGAATACAAACAGTTTAAACAGATTATAAAACTAAGGTTCAAGTTATACACAATACAGAAAAATAGAATTCATTTCACTCAATGGTTACTTCTATGCCTAATAGATTTTAATACCAAACCAAATCGTATCTGATATGAAACAGTACGAAAATAGCAAATGGGAGCAGAAATAATCGGGTTATATGTAATTAAGGCCTCTTTGAATCCAATAATAAAAAGTATTTAGACAACGTTGACAAATTGTTGAAAGATTCTAAAGTAGTTTTCATATACCTTAACTATATACTACTTAATTACAAATATATGTATATTATGTATTGTACTGTAACTACATCTTTATCTATAGATCTATATTGAAAACTGTTCAGAAGCAAACGTAAGCAATGTGTATTAATAATTGTTTTCAAAAAACAATCATAACCAAATAAAGACAAAGTTATTTAGTTAAATCTTTTCATTGATCCGATCATTCATTTGTTGCTTTTGCCTCCTGTCGCAGCTTTCGTTTTAGACATTTATTAAAGACCTTGGCAAAGCTGTAGGGCAACTCGCTACGACAATTGAGATTGCCCATCTTATGCAGAGCACCGAAGTCCTTACAGTTGATGAGATCATCCCCATTGCAGTCCTGACCATATTTATACATATAATTCTGGATCGTATCCGCGGCACAATGTGGATCATTTACGCAATTGGTAAAGGCTGCATTTGACAATAAACGGACCATTATGAATTGATTGATGCCTTGATGAACTTACCATCCGGAGACAAGGAAGTATCGCTTGGCAGGGTCAATTGACCTCCCTCCACCCAGAAGCCCATGGTAATCCGAAAGATGCCACAAGCCCCATTCACACAAACCTTTGTCGCATTGCAGCCGGACATAGTCTCGCAAAGGCATTCCAGGCAGTCTTCCGTGACGGGTTTGCTTTCAACTAATCATAGAAGAGGAAATGCAGGGGTAAAAGGTGCAGAGAAGATTGTTGTTGTTTAGCATAGTAGCTGTTCATCGTATTCTATTGAAATCAATATTACTTAGTATATATACTATGCATACTTACACCGAAGCCGGTTCACATTATCATAATAATAGAGTAGATAATATGTATGTCTAGCAATAATTATCTCACACTGCGTACGCACAGTGGTGAGCAATGTGATGAACTGAGATCGAAAACTGATAACTCACGATGTAGAGGATAACTTTTCTTCTATAATATTATTTCACATATTTCGACTATATTATTTTATTTCACAAAATTTTAAGAAGTGGAGTGGAAAATAGTTAATAAAATGTGGCAGAATTTGACATTAGATTAAATATAAATTTACTTCAAATGTAACATAATAATATATGTTTCCTTACCATTCTGGGCGGCAGCTTCTTGCCAAATACATAAAAAACTTGACAATCCAAGAATAATAAACAAAAAAAGTGACGATAAGTAGACATATTAATCAATTTTCGACTAGTCAAAATACAATAGATTAAACTCAGAGATACAGACTCTGCTATGATTAAAGCACAACTGAACTCAGTTCATAAATGTAGAGACTTAAATACAAAATTCTGTGTGAGTTAGTATATATTAATAGAAAGTATTAAATTCTGCAATTGCAAAGCAATTGCATCTAATCAATTCGCTCAAATTTCAGACGTTTGCTGTTATTGTTGTTGTTGTTTTCGTTCCTCTCTTTGCATTCGCTTGATGCACTTCATGAAGACGTTCTCATAGTTAAAGGGCATATCTTTTCGGCAACTGAATGGACCCATATAGTGTATGGCATTATAGTCTAGGCAATCCTCACGCCCATCATTATTGCAATCCTGCCCATACTTAGCCATATAGTTCTGCAGCGAGTCAGCCGCACATTGTGGATTATTGGCACAGTTAATGAATGCTTGGGAAAATCCATAAATTAAATAAATGTAAATACAACTCAAAGTAATTTCCCTAGACACTTACAACTGTCGGATAAGGGCGATTCCCCTGGCAATGTCAAGCGCCCACAATCGACCCACTGATCCCATGTGAGACGAAAGATTCCACAGCTTCCTTTCTCACATATCGCAGTATCGTTGCAACCGCTTAATGCCTCACACATGCAAATCAAACACGACTCCGTGATAGGTTTCTTCTCTACAGAATTGGCTACGCTCACATACAACACAAAGAAGGCACTTAACATAAAGCAGATTTTTTTCGACATTTTTCAGCTTATTTATAACACTGTGATAGATTCACTTTGTACTTGATTCGATAAGTGCAACAGTTTCCGATCAACTGAACACTTTTAACGACTGTTTGTGCATTTTTGTTGTCTGCCGCACAGAGACAAACTTGTTTATTTGTACTGTTAATAGTTTATAAATACAATTGTTTATATATACAGTTAATAGTGTCTGAATCGGGGAATACATCAGTTTCAGAATAGATGTACTAACTGCACATACAACCGGTTTTTTTTATTGCTCTTAAATGGCACGCATCATAGATGTATGTGTTTACAACTTTATAACAATTTAAATCATAAAAACTCAATAACAAAAAAAATTAAAAATACCAATAGTAGGTAATCCCGCGTCGTTGTTACTCAAATCCTTGATCCTCGTAATTCTCAATGCACTCCTCGAACTTGCTCTGATAATTGTAGGGCATCTCTCCTTTGCAACTATAGGCCCCGAGCTTATGTATTCTTGCATAGTCAAGGCAATCCATTTCGCCATCGTCATTGCAATCCTGATTGAACTGCTTCATATAATTCTGAACAGTGTCAGCTGCGCAATGCGGATCATTGGCACAGTGGATAAACGCATTCTCTGTGTCTGGATTCTCTCCGTTGATAGTAAGTTTTCCGGCATCCACCCAATAGGCCCAGGTGATGCGAAAGATGCCACAGGTGCCTTTCTCGGGATTGATACAAATGGCAGTCGCATTGCAACCACTTATTGCTTCGCAAATACAGTTTAGACACAGTTCAGTCACAGGTTTATCAAGTACATGACCTGTCAATCCAATAATCAGATCATATTTGATTGCGATTTGATTTGATTGGAAACTTACCCTGCCCATGCACCGAACTTAAAAACAAAATGCAACCGATGTAAACGAAAAAAAGTCCAGACATTTGCATTGTAGCAACTCAACAATTCACAGCACGTTCTAGCTCTAGCAAATTTACAACTAAAACGTAATTGCCACTTACTTAAGCCACTAAGTCAATCTCAGCACTGAGAGATCGTTAATACCGGTTTCTAGGGCATATCCGACAGATTATGACATATACATATATATCAGGCAAGCAAGTTAGACGGTCTTTAAAAGTTTTAACATTAAACTTTAAATTAATTAACGGTAAACTTATTTACTCGTATTAAATATATCATTAATTTCTTAGATTGCCAGCTAATATAATGTGAAACGTTCTGAAAGTGCAATAGAGTAAAACTTTTTCTTGACTCAATGCAAAGCTTTTAGAGATGACACAAACCTATCCAATGCACTAGAGCAAACTGTTATAAGCCATTGAAAGCAAAATTACAAAATGTCTATCACAATTCTTGTACATAATTGCAATAGTTTGCATATTAAATTTACCATATTTTGTAATATTCCATTTGTTTTTATTATATAAAAGTGTGTTAGCAACTTAATAATAATTTACTATTCAACAGGTCGATGATTCATACATCAAAAGAACAGAAAGTTTACAGTTTTTTAGAGTTCGAGTTAGATTGCATAAAATATAAGATAAAACGGCCTAAACTTTTGATATTCCTAAACATTACTATTTTATTTTCAAATTTTCGGAAGATTCCTATTGGTCCTGAAGATCTAATAAGTTTAAAACCCAGGGTAAAAGAGACTTGGCAGAAATTTAATATATACAATTGTACATAAATTTCCGCACAGTTGCTTGTCATCTGATAATAAAATTGGAAGTTAGTCGGAAATCATCTTATAGTTTAGAATGAGATGTAACTGCAATCGTTGAACTACAGCTTACTTACTTGTCTTTATTAACGAGATTGTTGACTTTCTATAACCGGTTTAAATTAAATAATTCAGAGCGTCTGTAATTCCCAACGTCAAGATGCATTATTTTTTAGCCGTTTTATTACCGCTTACTAAATAATTGCAACTGAAAATCAAGATTATAAATGAAAAATAAAAATAACCAATAATCGATAACAGTTCTACATTAACCAATACAAAATATTTATTAAAAAATGTCTATAATATAATTATTGTTTTTTTTCTTAATCATATTCATTTCATTCCTTGATCTTCGTAGTTTTCAATACATTCCTCAAACTTGCTCCGATAAAAGTAGGGCAAGTCCCCACTGCACTCATAGCCCCCCAACAAGTGTATTCTCGCATAGTCATGACAATCAATTTCACCATCTCCATTGCAATCCTCATTGTACTGCTGCATGTAGTTCTGGACAGTATCAGCTGCGCAATGCGGATCATTGGCGCAGTTGATGAAAGCGTACTCCGTGTCGAAATGCTCCCCATTTATGGTAAGTTTGCCGGCGTCCACCCAAAAATCATAATTGATACGAAAGATGCCACAAGAGCCCTTATCGGGATTGGTACAAATGGCAGTCGCATTGCAACCCGTGAGTGCTTCGCAGATGCAGTTAAGGCACAGTTCAGTCACGGGCTTATCAAGTACATAACCTGTTAATCCAAAATCAGATTATGATTGATCGAAATTTAAGTAGATTTGAAACTTACCCTGTCCTCTCACCAAACTTAATAACACAATAAAAACGAAGCAAAAGTAAAACAGCCCCGATGTGACCATTATTCCCAGCAAATAATTTAGAGCGCGTTCTAATACCTTCACTACTGAAATACAAATGCCACTAACTTATTCTACTAAATCAAAGTTAACCCGGAGATCTGTAATACTGGTTTTGAAGTCATATCCGACAGATTGACGCACACTTATTTCCCACACATTTAATCAAAACAAAGTAGGGTGGTCATACCATCTTTTCAAATCTATAGAGTTACCAAGAATGTTTGTATTCTTAACGAAAGGAACTAATAAGTTCCTCAATGCCCATTAACTGCATTCCACGGTATCTAATTTCAACTACTCTGAAATCAGTCTAATTTATTATTCATTCACTATAAATGCTTGAGCGCCTATAGTAAAAGCTTACAGCGAAGACACAAACCTTTCATATGAGATTAATCAAAATTGCCTTATCAAAAGCAAAATAAAAAGTTAAATAAATATTGTTAATATATCAATCATGAATTATTTTATTTTCAATATATTTTCATTGTTACAATATTAAAAAACGATTTTGCACAATTCAAACGATTCAATAAGAGTTCCAACTCAAAACTGCACATAAATAATTAATATAATAAAAGAGTTTACGATTAGAACGAGCCGCGCACATCAAGTCCCGAGAAGGTAGCTAAACACTGATCGAGAGTGTTCTTATACTGATAGCTCAGCTCACCCGTACAACCGTAACCACCCAACTTGTGAATAGCCGCATAATCATAGCAATCAACGCCGCCATCTCCGTTGCAATCCTGACCAAACTTGTTCATGTAGTTCTGAATGGTATTCGCCGCACAGATGGGATCGTTAACACAGTTGCCAAAGGCTGCACGCACCGAGGTAGAAGGAAAGGCTTTAAATTTACAGAAACTACATAAACTTGCACATGATATTTACCCTCCTCGGACTGAGGACTGTCGTTGCCCAGGGTCAGTTTGCCGCCATCCGCCCAGTAGGCCCAGGTAATGCGAAACAGGCCACAGACGCCGCCACCGCAATAACGCGTCTGATTGCAGCCACTGATGGCCTCGCAGATGCAACCAAGGCACACATCAGTTACAGGCTTATCTGTTTTGAGGAACAAAAAGGCAAATTATTTAAAAATATATAGCATATGTATATGACTGATAAGACTTCCGATTAAATGACCTATAAATTGATGATGACGATTCAACGCGAAAACAGCGAGAAGCTTTTTGTTTCGAAAACGACAACAAAACTGGAAATATGTCTCACATTTTTGGACACACATGTCATAACATTAAATTTAAATTAGAAATGATATTATCTTAATTGTAAACAAACAAATTAAAATGTACGAATGTAAGTTGATACAAGTCAATAATAAATAACATACTATATATTTGTGAAAATATTATATTAAATAAAAAAAGTATTATTGAGACCCATTGTGATGCCTGTACGCCCATGAACCTTACGTTCCGTTCCGTTGTATCTGTCATCTCACAGCCAGTGCCGAACTAGTTTTGCAACTTTCAATGGCAACATTGAGGCTTCTCATCTTAAAAGATTTTAGTATTTTAATACCCTGTGTTCACTAAGAAAGCAGAGTATTGATTGTGAACGGATCGAATTGTTATTCAATTTAGTAAAGCTGTTGTAATGAACATTTATATCCAAAATACTATTTCTATCATAGCTTTAATATTGATGTAATTCTTCAAAATAAAAAACTTAAGTATTTTTTAAATTAAATTGTCGTTATATTATGCATTACGTAACTGAGATCAGGGGTATCTGCTAGTCTTGACCCCGGTCCGACTATTCAATTTCTTGCCGGGGTAGGTTAAGTCAATTTTTCTTATCAAAAAGCACGATTCAATCAAATTACGATATTCTCTTCTTATTGAACTGCTTCTCAATTTTATTTTGTTGTGGGTTCTTCAAGGTTTCAACAGTTTGCACAAAAATGTTTCTTTTTTAGGAAAAAAATTGATTTTATCACAAAAAGACACATTTGTATGCAAAACAATACTCGGACCTGGTTGTCAAATGTTCAATTTGATGGATGTATACCATATGGAATATGCTTATAACAATATTTCTGTAAAACTTGATGCACGGAGAGAAATCAAAAACAAATTTTAAATAATTTTCAATTTGATCGTTGTTCTTTCAGTGTAAAATTTAAAATATGGATTTTATTGGCATTTGGCCAGTTATTTGTTTTCTCTTCTATTCGCCCACGCTTGAGGTCTGATAACACTACTCTTTGTCTTCTATATTCGGGTTCAACAAACTCTCTTATTGTCATTAATTAGGTCAAAATTTGAATAGTCAAGTAGTAAATTAATTTATAAAGTAATAATTGGAAAACTACGATGACTAACCGAATACTTTGTTAATTATCATACAATTAGCAAAAAAAACTACTTCTAAAAACTAACAAAATCAGATCTCAGTCACGAAATGTATGGGGTGGTATATGTACGTCATAGGTAATTAAAGGCACCTTTTGTGCTTTGCTAAGTGTCACACAACGAAACGAATTCGTACATTTTTCCGGATTTAAAAATATTCCTAACAATAGTATGTGATAAAAACGGAACGAAATCCGGAAAGTGTAGATCTATTAGGTGTTACTATATATGTAACCAATTATCTTGATTCAGCTTAAACTATTTCCATAATCTCAGTTTATGCAAACATGGATTTGAATTGCTTATTAATCGCTTCGATTAATTCATTTAAACTAATAGGCAAAATTATTCATCTTGTTTAAAAGCATTTAAAACAAAAAACCAATTATTTCGGTGAGTTCCGCTTCATGGCATATCATCGGAAGTGCATGGAATAGCCGTGTAATTGGAATCCACTGTCAATGCCCCTAATCATGATATTGCTTCATCTCAATAGTAATCAATTGATTGAATTAAACATTACAAAAACTTATTTGTACAAAAGCTAACACGTCGAGCGGTCTGTCTAAAAACGGAATTCCCCATATGCTTGTACAATATCGCTCAATAAAAGAATCTTGTATTTATTTGATTGCTAATTAATGTTAATGAAATGCACGAATCTGGTGGACAGGTATTTCCATTTCATATTTAAGGCAAATTGACAAATTGTATGACGGAATCTCTGATAAAAAATGTACTCATGCTATGTATTTCACTTACTTTGAGCTTGTATTAACACCGCGAATCCCAGGCAGAGCAAAGCGCCAAACGCCAAAGTGCAGCACAATTTGTTAGATGCCATTGAAAATGTGTTATGGCTTGTGTTATGTTTGTTCAATAAAATTCTAAACTGGAAAAGCTTCAAAACAAATTTAATGCGGTAATCAGTTGAACCAATCGTTTTCGCGAAGCGCGAGTGACTAAGCTTCAGTTCGAATAACAATGCTCTTATGTGAAGCTCGAGCTTTCGCTCAAACAAATAACTGCGGACACGAACTTGAGTGACTTCCAGCACAGAAAAGCACGAGAAAGAGACAGATATAGTGGTTGCTTGAGTTTTATTTAATTGCTTGGGTTGTTGGTTGAAACAAATGCTTAGATTTTGTTGAAGGCAGCAATGTCGACGGACTGAACGAAGTCTTCGAATTCCTCGATCTTCTCTTGTAGCAAATCAATAGACACCTTTTCGTCTTCAATGACGCACATAATCTGCAGCTTGTTGATGCCGTAACCGACGGGGACCAATTTGGATGCACCCCACAGAAGACCGTCCATTTCGATGGTGCGCACATGATTTTCCATCTCCTTCATGTCGGTCTCATCATCCCATGGCTTCACGTCCAACAGCACAGACGACTTGGCAATCAGGGCGGGTTTCTTTGATTTCTTTGCAGCGTAGGCCGCAACGCGTTCAGCCTTTAGACGCTCGGCTTCCTCATCCTCTTCTTCATCAGATCCGAATAGATCAACATCATCGTCATCATCAGCTGGCTTTGATGGAGCGGCAACTGTGGGCTTGCCACCAGCCAATTGGGGCAGGGCAGCTCCTCCCCAAGCAGAACGCTCACCGGCTTCGAAGGAGGCAATGTGACGGTACCAGCGTGCAACATGTGCGTAGTCAGCGGCTGGTGCCTTGCTCAACGCTTCAAACACGGACAAATCGGCTTTAGAGGGTGTGTAGCTAAAAATTATAATATATAATTATACATTTTTATATGTACATATGCATGTAAATTTGAATGATCATATATGTATGATGCATATGCATGTACATATATGTATATGTATTTTAGATGCCGACGTGGTTTCCGCACATAACCTCACATTATATTAATAATGCTTACCCGCTAATGTAGCTGTTGTCGGCCAAGAAGTTATTCAGTTCCTTGAGGCCCTGTGGAGTTTTGACATCACCGAAAGCCATTTTAATGCGGTTATTTATTATGAAATTCGCGTTAAAACAATTTGTACCGTGCGCCGAGTTGCGTCTACGATGAGAAAGTCTGTAGAAAAGAGATTGGCTATAGTGTGACCGTAAGTACAAATCCAAAATATTCTTCGTAAAATATACTAAAATAAATTACTTTAGCAATTATCAGATTGACTGCACTATATTAGGTATGGGCATTAAGCGTATAATTACGTAGATGAGCTATACAGCTGAAATGATATAGCCCATAATTTCACAACCCCAGGAGGTCTGTGTACAGCACACGACAACTCCATCACCAGTAACATTTATCTTCATCACTACTAATATCTTTAGAAATAGATAGATCATTTACTCTCTCTCTTTGCAAAATCCAATTGTGTTCGGTTCGTCAACAGAATCTTCTTATGATTGTCTCATGTGGCAGCGAGATGCGAAGATTCTCCAATTCTATTCAAAACTTTCGATTTAATTAAAAGCGCGACGTTGAATTCAATGGATGTTTATAGATATTATCTTAAGGAATAGCTTGTTTTTCAGTCAGTAGGCTATTTTGTAAATGAGAATTGTAAATAATCGCTAATTTTCTGAGCATTTCCCATCACTAATGGTAGTGAATCCATATTTGTATTTCCTAATAATATTTCATAGCGAAAATGGTATATTTCGTATATTTTGTACAACAAAATGGTATTTCGAGCACTTCGACTTACGGTCATCTGCTCAGCACTTCAATTGGCTTAATTCGCGAAATTATATTAAGCAAAATTTATTTGCAAATTAATTTAAAAAAATTAATTGTAGTAAATGAAGTCTTTCTCTAGAGTCTGTAGAGAACTATAATTCACAAAATTGCTTAATTTGGCAATTGTAGGTCTATCAAGGAAAGCACCCTGTGCGTGACGCAGTTACACAACGCAAAGAGAACACAAAATTCTCAGTCTGGACGAGTAGGCCTCGGGGGCAACGGTTGGGGCACGGCAAGAACAAAAAAAAGCATTGCAAAAGCATATAGTGGAGCTCTGCAGTTGTCTTTAAAAAGGTACGTTTAATGGTCGACACACCGCGCTGCTATTTATAGCAATGGAAATGCGAGTTGGTATTAGTATTGATTTGCCTTCGGCTTTCATCTTTCTAAGTTCAGGGACGCTCGTACATGCAGTGATTTTCACTTTCATTCTGGCAACGCTTCTAAAATTAGTTTTAGTAGTATTGTCACCATGGTAGTAACTGCATCAACGTGCCGCACTGAAACGGTTTTCGACTACAGCTGGAAGCATGTTGTTAGTGCCTATTGGAATCGATATCCAAATCCGTCCAGGTATGCAATTTTCAAACATTATCAGCTTTAACCGTCTAATTATGTTTCACCTAGCACACATGTTCTAACCGAAGACACTATCAAACGGGAGGTGCGAGATGGGAAACTGTATTCTCGTCGTTTGCTCTCCAAAACAAATCCAGTGCCAAAGTGGGGGGCTCGGTTTTACAACAATGTGCCGGTCAAGATTGTTGAGGACTCTGTGTTGGACCCGGTAAAAAAGACGTTTACTACATTTACTCGAAATTTGGGAATGAAGAAAATAATGGTAAGTGAGCTTTGAATCCTTTTACGCAGATGCTGATTTTGTAAAATCTTTGTTGGAAATTTCTAGAAAGTTGACGAAATTGTCGTCTATAGTGAACAACATGACGGACGCACTTTGGCCGTTCGACGCGCATACATCAGCTCTCAGGTGTTTGGCTTCTCGCGTGCCATACGCGCTTTTGGCATTGAACGTTTCAAAATGAACGGCAACAAAGCGTCAAATGGGTTCAACTACGTGCTGAAGCGCATGTTCCCACAGAATCAGCTCACAGCCACGACAACATCCCAACAGACCCAACCACCAACAGCTTCATATAGTGATGTGAGTATGACAGGAAATCACAGCAGTAACAATAACAGCAAAACGGAGGCACTAAAAAGGACAGCGAAAATCAGTTACGAATTTTGCAAGGGTCATGCTAGCAAGATTACACAACTTTTCTCCGTGAGAAACTGAAATACGAATGAATTAATTGAAAGCTTCTGGATCTGCATTGACGCGCGAAACGTGTAAAGGAAATGAGTTAGGCTGAAGCTGTGGCAATCGGCCATATATATACATGTATTCCAAAATGCAATACAATTTGATGCATTTCATTCCGTGTGTGTTGAGTTGTCAAACGGAAATAGCAAGTATAATGCTCAACACATATAATAAGCTCACAAGATAACGTTATAAACCGTAGATCGTAATATGTATGAATACGTATCTTTTTGCTAGGAACTTATTCGTGTAAAAATTTTGTTTTTATGTAACATATTGTAAATATATTTTGTAAAAAACAGAGCATCCATAACTATTAATAATGGACATTAACACTTAATAAATAATTTACCGGGTTAACAATGGTACTATAACTAAGCCTGTTATCTTATTCGCACTTTAAAAAATATATATCTTTATTCAATCATTAAAAGTAGACCTACACAAAATTTAATACCTTTTTGGATATCTGTTTATGCTGATGGAGCGGACGTCTTTTAAACCATAGGGGTTTGTATCTGACACATTAAATTCCTTCTTAATGGTACGCGTAAAATCTCTTCGACTCATCGGTAGGGTGACAAACAGACTGCCTAAGTTAAATGTGGTCTAAAAGTTAGTTCGTTTTCCCCTCGACGAATTAAATTTTAGAGCTTGCAAAGATATCAACATAATAAATCATTATTTTTTTAATACGCTCCAATTTATGCACACCCGTCGATTTTTGCCTTATCTGTATCGCCATATCCACTTTTAACCATAAACTAATGATAACAAATGTTAACGGTCGCGTTTGGCAATTGTTATCACATTAACAAAAAATAATACATACTAAAAGAGTGCTGTCCTATCCTAAAAATTAAATAAAACAAACTTTTCAAACTACATCTCGAATTTTTCACATAACTTTCCAGAAAAACATTATTTTATTCAAAGTTTTACAACATGAAATTATCTTAATATATTTATCAACTGTTTTGTTTTCCGTATTTTATACCTAGGAAAGTAGTTCCGTGATCGCAAGTTCTCTTCAACTTCCTTCGGAGTTAGATTAGATCGAAGATTGTATTGTATCTTTTTGTATAAGTTGCGCAGGTGACACGCCAATCCCGGCAAAGATGAGTATTTGTGATCTCCTCCGTCACGGCATTGAGTGCTTCAACCGCCTGCTTTGCATGTATTTTCTCAATTAACGACTTTGGCAATCCACTTAGTTGATTGGATGTTGAATCGCAACACTCCGTACACTCCTCTGCGGGCTTTGCCTTTGAAACTTTTATTAGTGATTTGGTATCTTTTGCAACTGATATGCTGGTGGTAGAAATTTCTTCTTGTTGTGCAGCGCCTGCTGGAATCCTTAACCGTATTCTATCAGCTTCTAACGTGTCCTCATACAGATCCCTTACATGTTCGCATTGAAACAGATTGCATCCCGTTGACAAGATCTCATTGGCTACCACAAAATTTTCTACGTTTGGTGGTTGAAGTAACTGGGCCGACTCGACCCCTGCACATCTTTCCAAATCAAACAGAGGATGCCAGCGCATTAGCATTTTATTAATTAAGATAGGTGGACTTAAAGATTGTAAAAAGCCATTATGTTCCTGCTTGACGCGTTGTAACAAAAGATTCTGGAACTTCTGTACACGTGCTGACATAACGTGAGGATCCATGGACATTGAATTTGCCGAAGTGAGCAGATCGTTTCCATTAATATTGTTAAGCTGCTGCTGATCCAGCACTTGCTTTACATTGGGACTGATTATTAGCTGCGAGTAATTGGCCCTCGACACAGAACCGAAGTTGCCCATTTTCATCTGGCTAAAGATAAATGCTTCCGGATACACATGCTTAATCTGTGCCAGATGTGTTTCAGTAATGTTCTTACGCTGTATGCGTTTTAATGCCAATTTTAACTTCTTAAAAGTGGTGCACTCCTTGCGGTTATGGAACATGGCCACAACCGAGTCCAAGCCCTTGAATATGTCCAGCAAGTGCTGATACTTGTATGGCAGGGACAGCTGACCAGCTTTGCTCGCCTCAATGACGCTGCTGCAGCGATTATACTCTGGCCCTTCATCCAGCTTAACCGGTAAATCAGTCTTGGATGGACTAATCAGCAGGCATTTGGCCACGTCCGTGTTATATGATAACATCAAATCACTTTTATCCGATAATTTATTGGTAGTTTTGTATGTTTTCAAGTGGTTGCAAGTTGTAAATCAAATAGTTTGTTAATATAAGGCAAATAAGTTTATATTATATAATATTATCATCAATATCAATCATAATCAATAGAAATCCCGACATTTTCGACTATTTATAAAACTGTGAATATGCTAATGGGATTAGTTGTCATTGTAAGTACGCACAAAGCAAATGTTACAAGGACCCCATCACTAACTTGTAATACCAAAAAATCCTAAGCAAGGTCATTCAAAATAATGATAGTAACGTTTGCCGATTGAGAGCAAAGGTTAGACATTGCGTTACACTCAGACCCACGAATACAAAGAGATACATCGACACACCCATACAGAAACAACATATATGGAAACTGCAGCATAAATTCTAATACATGCACTGACTGACCTAGGGAACTTATTATGTTTTATAGTAGATCAAAATGTCAGCAAGCAAAAGCAGCAAGCTATATATTTATTGGCAAAAAAAAACAATTTCAGTGTAATAATAAAATAACTTTAGACATGGGAACATTCCCAGCCTCGCAACGGCCTCGATAGCAACTTCACTAAAAGTTGGAAAAAATGGTTTATTAATGGCATTACCTGGATTATTAATATTTATATATGTTTGTTTACAATTATGTTTATAAGCTAATAATGTTGTGGAAAGCGCAACTCATGCCATTACTTCTAAATTATTATCTATGTAACTCTCACCTAGTCTGCTCCCATAGCTCAATGATATCGAATTGCTTTAGCAGCAATGTGCTTGAGATTTCTGGAGATAGACATCCTTTATGCAGCCGACGATTACGCTCCGCCTTCGCTTTTCGTTCCTGTTCTAGTTTGACTTTGCGAGCTAACACAGCCTTCAGTTCTTGTATTTTGGCACTGCGCGTTATTTTGGTAATGACTTCATCAAATGTCAGATCACGGTTGGGATTACTGCACAATGCAACTTTCGATAGCTGGCCCCTGATGGCAATTTGAATTTAATGCAGATTGTATATAGTATTGCTTAACAATTGCCTCTGGGCACTTCTGGTTAATGACATAATATGGTCTACATTTATTTTTATTATTTTCTTATGAAGCACGTCTTTCCACCACCATGGCTTAAAATGCGACTGGTACATGGCATTGCAGTTTTGTTCCAAATGTTCACCGACCCGCCAAATTATTTTCGCGCCATTTCTAGTAATCAAAGTGACCGATTATGGTGTATACAGATATATCTTACTTCTTGAAGGATGCGACCAATTTTAAGCTGAATATATAGAGGATAACAAATAATACCGAAACATAATACTTTTTTAGGGTTTACAAACATATTTAAATAGTTTCAAATAATTATAAACGTATTTTATTTATTTTAGTTGAGAATCATGTTTAAAAAGTTCCACATAATTTTAAGTTTTTTTTATTTATTATTTATAATTTAAGATTCCGAACATTCCAATTTTTTTTAATTAATTAGATGAAGAAATTGTTTTGTTTTAAAAAGTAAATGACTTCAATAATATGAGAAATTAATGGTATATTATTGGTATATTTATAGCCCAACGAGTTGACATGTAAAATTACTAAATATTGTATATTTTGTGTCATTGAATTTGGTCATGCTGTCGGTCGGTACACTCACACAGACGTATCAAAGCACAGCGCTTTTACTGTGTAAAATAATTTGCAAAACCTAGTAATTTATAATAAAATCTGCAAAAAAACAATCACCCGACATTGTAAATATGTCGAAAGCAGAAACAGGCGCAGTGGAAGCCACTGAGGAAAACTCGGTATGTTGTTATTCAGCGATAAACAGCAGCTGTAAAATTTTCAGCACGAAGCCTGCAAAACAGACGCCGCATGCCGCTTCGGGCATTTCGGCAGATGTTTAACATCAATTTAACGAGTTTAACTTTTGCAGAATGAGACTACCTCGGAGGCAGCAACCAGCTCCTCAGGAGAAAAGGAGGCTGAGTTTGATAACAAAATTGAAGCAGATCGCAGCAGACGATTTGATTTCCTGCTAAAGCAAACTGAGATTTTTACCCATTTCATGACAAACAGCACAAAGAGTCCCACCAAGCCGAAAGGCCGACCCAAGAAGATTAAGGATAAAGATAAGGATAAAGATGTGGCTGAGTAGGTGACTCATCAATTTTCAGTGAATTTCGTAGTAAATCGCATTATTCATTGCAGTCACCGCCATCGGAAGACGGAGCAGGAAGAAGATGAAGAGTTGCTCGCCGAGGACTCTACGACTAAGGAAATAATACGTTTTGATGCATCTCCCTCTTATATCAAAAGCGGCGAAATGCGTGACTATCAAGTTCGTGGTCTGAATTGGATGATCTCACTCTATGAGAACGGTATTAATGGTATCCTGGCCGATGAAATGGGTCTAGGTAAAACACTGCAGACAATTTCATTGCTGGGATACCTTAAGCATTTCAAGTAAGTTTTCATATAATTTTATGTAAAACATTTTATATTCATTCAATCATTACCATAGAAACCAGGCTGGACCGCACATTGTAATTGTACCCAAGTCTACCCTGCAAAATTGGGTGAACGAGTTCAAAAAGTGGTGCCCGTCACTGCATGCCGTATGCCTCATTGGAGACGCGGACGCACGTACTACCTTCATAAGGGATGTACTGCTGCCTGGCGAATGGGATGTGTGTGTTACCTCTTACGAGATGTGCATACGCGAGAAGTCTGTATTTAAGAAGTTTAACTGGCGATACATGATAATCGATGAGGCGCATCGTATTAAGAATGAAAAATCAAAACTCTCGGAGATTTTGCGTGAGTTTAAGACGGCCAATCGTCTCCTTATCACAGGCACGCCATTGCAAAACAATCTGCATGAATTGTGGGCTCTGCTTAACTTTTTGCTGCCGGATGTGTTTAACTCCGCAGAGGACTTTGATGAATGGTTCAATACAAACACTTGCCTGGGCGATGATGCACTTGTGACACGTCTGCATGCCGTACTTAAACCTTTTCTGCTTCGTCGCTTGAAGGCTGAAGTGGAGAAGCGGCTGAAGCCCAAAAAGGAATTGAAAATCTTTGTTGGTCTCTCCAGAATGCAGCGCGACTGGTACACCAAGGTGTTGCTAAAGGATATTGACATTGTCAACGGTGCAGGCAAGGTGGAAAAGATGCGACTCCAGAACATTTTAATGCAGCTTCGCAAGTGCACCAATCATCCTTATTTGTTCGATGGCGCTGAGCCAGGACCACCATATACAACCGATACACATCTGGTGTACAATTCTGGAAAAATGGCCATTCTAGACAAGCTTTTACCAAAGCTACAGGAGCAGGGCTCGCGTGTGTTGATATTTTCACAAATGACTCGCATGTTGGACATATTGGAGGATTATTGTCACTGGCGTAATTTCAACTATTGCCGCCTTGATGGCCAGACCCCTCACGAGGATCGTAATCGACAGATCCAAGAATATAATATGGAGAATAGCACGAAATTTATATTCATGTTATCAACTCGAGCTGGAGGTCTTGGTATTAATTTGGCAACCGCCGATGTGGTCATCATATATGACTCTGACTGGAATCCGCAGATGGACTTGCAAGCTATGGATCGTGCCCATCGTATTGGTCAGAAGAAGCAGGTTCGAGTGTTCCGCTTGATTACCGAGAGCACCGTCGAGGAGAAAATTGTTGAGCGTGCTGAAGTGAAGCTGCGCCTGGACAAAATGGTTATACAAGGTGGCCGCCTCGTTGACAATCGTGCACAGCTTAATAAGGACGAGATGCTTAACATAATTCGATTTGGCGCTAATCAAGTATTCAGCTCAAAAGAGACGGACATCACCGACGAAGACATTGATGTTATTTTAGAACGCGGAGAAGCCAAAACAGCTGAGCAAAAAGCCCAGCTAGACAGCATGGGCGAGAGTTCTTTGCGGACCTTCACCATGGACACCAACGGCGAAGCGGGCACATCTTCTGTTTACCAGTTTGAAGGCGAGGATTGGCGCGAGAAGCAAAAATTAAATGCGCTGGGAAACTGGATTGAGCCACCTAAGCGTGAACGCAAGGCTAATTATGCTGTAGATGCGTATTTCCGAGAGGCGCTGCGCGTGTCTGAGCCAAAGGCACCAAAAGCACCGCGTCCACCTAAGCAACCAATTGTACAAGACTTTCAGTTCTTTCCACCTCGCCTGTTCGAGCTGTTAGATCAGGAAATTTACTACTTCCGCAAGACTGTCGGCTATAAGGTGCCCAAAAACACAGAGCTCGGATCGGAGGCTAGCAAAGTGCAGCGCGAGGAACAGCGTAAAATTGACGAAGCAGAGCCGCTATCCGACGATGAGATTACTGAGAAGGAAACGTTACTCTCGCAGGGTTTCACCGCCTGGACAAAGCGTGACTTTAATCAGTTTATCAAAGCTAACGAGAAGTATGGTCGCGACGATATCGAGAATATTGCCAAGGATGTTGAGGGCAAGACACCCGAGGAAGTCATCGAATATAACGCCGTCTTTTGGGAGCGCTGCACTGAATTGCAGGACATCGAACGCATCATGGGGCAGATTGAACGCGGCGAGGGCAAAATTCAACGAAGACTGTCTATCAAAAAGGCTCTCGACCAAAAGGTGCGTCATTTCTTTCTACTGAAATGTGTTTAGATATATGTTTTGCCTTGTTTTTGCAGATGTCACGCTATCGCGCTCCCTTCCATCAACTGCGTCTACAGTATGGCAACAACAAAGGCAAAAATTATACTGAAATCGAGGATCGCTTTCTGGTCTGCATGCTGCACAAGTTGGGCTTCGATAAGGAGAATGTATATGAAGAGCTGCGTGCAGCCATACGGTAATTAATTTTATTTTAGGCCTCTCTCAGATGATGCCAATTTACGTCGATATTGTTTTGTTGGTTTGCAGTGCATCGCCACAATTTCGGTTTGACTGGTTCATAAAATCACGCACTGCATTAGAGCTGCAGCGTCGTTGTAACACATTGATTACGCTCATTGAGCGCGAGAATCTTGAACTGGAAGAGAAGGAACGAGCTGAGAAGAAAAAGAAAACACCCAAGACAGCCGGAAGTAGCAGTAGTACCAGCACTCCAGCACCGCCCCCACAGCCCAAAGCAAATCAGAAACGCAAGGGCGAAGTAGTTGCTACCAGTTCCAATGCTAAGAAGAAGAAGAAGTAAACTCTTAAAGCAAGCAAGGAAGTCGCATCAGACGAACATGATGATGATGAGATATAATTATATTACAATTTTCACATGAGATTCAGCTCCGCACAGCATTAATTGGTATTCAAACACATTACACAATATAACATACTTTATGCAGCCCACAACACTCAGACATACACACCACTCTCACAGGCACAAACAATCTCTAATACTTAATGATCAAATGTGTTTGTAGCTTTTAGTTCATTCAGTTGCATTCAAATCGATTTATTTTATTGCATATTATTATTAATACTATATTCCTCATGCGCGCCGCTGTATTCTATTCCACTTAATTGTATTTCGTTTGTAAGTTCCAATATTATATGTACCGTATATGTATGAAAAATAGTGCTACAAAACGAAACATAAAATTGTCGATTCTTACTGGGAATAATATTAGTAGTTTCAGCCTGTTTTGTATGTAACAGATGGAAGGATGCAAATCCGGCCTTATGTTAAACAACTGAGCACATAAGTATGTCCATATGAATGATTTTTTTTTTAGAAATTTGCTCCGGACCTTTAATTTTGGTCAGTGTATTCAAAAAATAGATAGTTATGTTGGTTTAATGACTTCATAAAGAGAAATAAGCTATTGCGACACATTTGATAAGGACAATATAAATAAAATGCTTACCACGCTTCGTCGTCCTTAGTCAATAAAACAAACTTGATAAGTAAACTGGAACTGATTTGGAAAACTATCCCTGGATTACTTTCATTCCAGACTCGGAAAATATGTTATGGGTTTTTACATTTTCAATTTAATTAAACATGTTCTTTATTTATTACTTCAACTTGTAGAAAATAATATTTTTTAGCTTAATGTATAGGATTATAAATTCTATGGATTGCGTTTTAGTTAAAATAGCACATATGTACAAATACGCATTCATACCCATAAATAGATATGTTACAATTACAGGTACAGATCTAACTAGGCACACATAAGACAAACATATATGTGCGTGTGTGAACGATGTTAAAGCTTAAAAATTAATATCATCTAGTTAATGCAGTCCAGCGGCAGCTGCTTAGCCATGTTCAACATAGCCTTCAGCGTAGGTTGCTCCTTCTCCAATATTATTCTCGCTCTCCAGGCAGAGCACCTGCATCTCAGTTAATACTACTTAAGTGTCGTGGCATTAGTTTGTGGGGCGTTTGGCTTCCTACTAATCCTCTTTCTTTGGATTAATCATTTCGTCAATACTAGCGGCAGAGCCAGCAACCAGCGCCAGAATAGAGAAGATGGCAAGCAAAATGTTCTTGATCAACTTCCATTTGCACCACCCGAGACGATCGGGCCACAGGTAAACAGTCTCCACAAAGCTGGGCACAAAGATGCCCAACAGCGAGAAGAACACGGCGCCCACCAAACTGATGAATGGCTCCAGATTGGGTATGCCCGCGGCAACGCCACCACTCACAAGGATAATGCCAGTGCGCAGCAGAATTTGAGTAATGTTGTGCTTCTCTGGTTTGAACTTGTGTTGAATCTTGCGCCACAGCACCTCGTTGGGCCTAGAAAGGAGTCAGAACAAGAAGAGTATTAAAACTAATTTGATGCGGAAGAGAGCATTCTGCTTTTACTTACACATAGAACTGCAGTCCATAGGTGAAGAGAATAGCAACTGCCATCAGCAGCTTGGCGCAATCTGCGAGCCAGTCGCCTTCGGGAAGATTGAGCGTAATGCTGCCTCGCACTTCGTCGCCGAATCTCACCTAGAAAACATAAGTTCAATGAGCAATTGCAGTCCCAACTTGGAAGCGAGCAACTACTTACATATCCAAAGAATCCAATAATGGCATACAAAAGGACCACAGTGATCATAGCAGTATTGAGCACACCGGGACAGCCGAGGAACTGTTGTGGTTTCTTCATTGAGTTCTCGACAGGCATGACTACACCAATACCTTCCATGGCAAATATCACCGTGGCAAAGAAGAGGGGAATGTGTACAGCTGGGGCGATGAGCGGCTTGTCCGAGTACACCAGGGGCTCATCGAACATGTAGTACAATGTAATGGCAAAGGTAACCACAATGAAAACATTGGCCATAAACGAGAAGGGAACCAGCCACTTAAGATTTCTGATTTGACCAATCAACAGGCAGGGTATCACAGTTAGTGCAATATAGATTCTCACATCCCAATTAATGCCCGCGTCAAAGTTGATGACATCGTGGAAAGAGGTGGCTATGAAAACCATGTAAACACATGCTGCCGCATAGTATGTTGCCATCAGCCCAATATCGACAAATTGCCTGCAAAGAGATTAGATTGCGTTAGATAATAAGCTTAAATATGATGATCAATCATACGAAATAAGTGCACCTCCAGGGGGTCCAATAAATTCCGCTATGTCACAATGCATAACACTTTCTTTCTATACATTAAAAAGTGTAAGTGAATGGATCATCATTAGGTTGATAAGAAATGGCAATCAAACATGTAAGAAAGTGAGCTACCCAGTCCTTGTTCTATTCTAAATAGGACAGATTATCATTCGGTTGATAAAAAATATATGTCAGGCTTTACAAAAAGGAAGTTTCAGATTAAAAATCATTCAATAGTCGAATTTATGAATTTATGCAAATTTTTAAAAAGTCTTAAGTTTCCCTGATGATCCCTTTCTCTTTGTACCCCCATTTTTTGAAGATTATAAATATATATTCTTAAAAATCAGGTATCTAATCGAAAGAAACAATTATAAGATAACAAAGAACATATTTTGAATAATATGATATTAATTTGAATATAAGCTTAAATTGAAAGTAATTAGTTTCTGAACAAAGGAAATTAGGAGCTTGTAGTCTAATTGATTGGCTCTTTTTGACCATTTGTTAGCACTTACTTGGCAAAATTCGAGTAGGGTCGTATCGCTTTAGGACCATACTCAAACACCTTCTCGGCAGTTTCGGCAAAACCCAAAGCGGGAACTTTGGCATCACGGCAAATGTTATGGGAGGTTTGTACCTATAAATAAAAGAGTCAGAATTAGCAAATTATCTCACATGTCTGATACACATGTATATCAGTATTTCGTTAGTATTGTTGAGTGGATTGTTTTCTTTTATTTAGAAATTACACATATGTATGTATACTCTTAAGTACTCAGTACCCATGGTAACGATTATCGTACATATATTGATCGAGATTACTTTGTCAACTGTCTGGCATTGTAGAACTCGACTCGAACAAACATACTTAGCTACGTAATAAGTAAGTCTCAGTAGGCAACTCATTCAGATAACACCCATTGAGTGTACATCTACATCTACATCTACAAATATCCACATCTACAATCAAATATAGCATAACTAATCGCTGCCATTAGTTTGCTTAATCCGAAAGTGACTCGACTAAAAATCAAGCCATAAATCTGCGTCTAAAGTGGTTCCATATTTATACTGATGCTTGTGCTGATTTAACGAAATACATACTACCAAAATTAGAATTATTTATAACGACATTTTTTATGGCGAGTAAAACATTTGCAACTTCTAGGAAATAACATTAGAGGACGATAAGTAGATTGGCCATAAATATGTATATATAATATGTTAGACCAATTAAAACTTCAGACAGTCTTTAGAAATATCCGCAATGCGATTGTGGCTTGCACACGTTTTAAAATGCTTTAAAGACTTTGTTGTCCCCTTATCTGCAATGGCCGAATGATTGCATATGTTTATACAATTTGAAATTAAAACCGGACATCAAAGCCAGCGGCTGCTAAGTAAACCCGGAAAATCCCCAGACGATCAATTGTGTCAATAGTACAAAAAAAATCGCCCAATTGACTTACCAAAATGTGAACGCAGTGGGTGCAGAGAAAGCCTACGACGAGGGTCACTATGGAACCAAAGACCAGACCAGCATTGTGAAATGCCATGGGCATGGCCAGAATGCCGGTGCCCAGAGAGCTCTTAAGCAAATGGGCCAAGGCGCCGCCAGAGCTGGCTCCATTTGGATCACGGTTTTCGAAAGGATTGTAATCTTCATCCAGCTGATCCTTCTCAGTTAAATTGGCTCTGCAAATAAAGCAATAACAAATTATTAATTCGTTCGTATTGACAAATGTTGTATCAGGTTAACTTACTTGGAGTTAAAGTCATTCAAGGAAGCGACCGAGTTGGCGTAGTCTGGTGGCGGGGATTGCTTTGAAGCTACGTCAGCCGGTTCCGAGTCCGGCGTATAGGCCTTATTGTCAGTCATCTGCAGGTTGAGAAAGTGAGTCGGTTAGTCTGTGAGAGCCAAGTATTTACAGCTAGAGAGGGACTTGTGAGAGACTAAGGTCGCCATGGCTAATCCACTCGAGAAATTGAACAGACGCATGCCAATATTATCTTATCGGTGCCATTTGAAGTGTCAAGCTTTACTATATTAAGTATTACACGCTGTTGTAGCAGTTTCCCTATAATTCTACGATCGTTATCTGACACACTGTATCGTCCGGCTAACAACAACAAGTTGACTGTTCGGACTGCATTCATAAATTTTATTTTATGTTTACGGCTAAATGATTGTAATTTCGATATTGAAGTAATAAAACTCATTGAAAATTCGCAGCCAGAAATTCCCGAAAAGCAAATAAACTGATCGGGCCATATCGGAGTGCATGTAGAGTTTCATGGTCACATGACCAACGATCTACAAAGCTGGCGATCTTTGGGTTCAGCAAGACCATAACTTGGGGACACGCGTCACATTTGCAATTTGATTAGCCTAATCACCTACAAGTATTATTTATGGACCGGCTGAAGTGGAAAAATGTGTGTTGTTAACTTACTTATTGGGTTATCCACAGTTCTTATATGTACATTTTCACGTCTATAATATGATTAGATTTTATACACACTTAGGGAGCACGTGGTTTCTTCCTAAATACTGATTAGTCAAGGTCTTAAAGTTGTAAAGCATTTAGGAAATAATAAAAACAACGTAAAGTACTTGCGTAAAATGGAAAGTGTTGAATTATAAATTCTATGCTCAGTTATTTTGTGAATGCGTTCCGACAAGTGTAATTAATAAGAACAACAAGTATAAATCCTGTTGTCGAGAGTGCTTTCCTTCGTTATACCCTGTGAATGTAACTCGACTCAAAGTTTTAAGATGCTTTTTATGATCGAAGGGGATGTGACATCAAAAAGAAAAAACAAATTAATAGTTATTTTCAGTGTCTAGTTTTTATAGTCTCTGAGATTCATAAACGGACAGACCTAAGAACAGATAAAAGGAAATACAATAGATCGACATTGTGAAATTAACTCGCATGTTGATCAAGAATAAGTATACTTCCTTGATAATTCTCAGTGAAACGTACTTTCAGTTTTGTCTGCTCCTTTTTTAATATTTTCTACAATTTGTTTACGTATTTTTATTCCATTATGAACTAGCAGCTGAAGAATATGATCATTACACCTGCCATAACTATTTATATATTTATTAAACTCCCTATTAGCACCGTATTGCATTCATCTAACTAACTTTATCTGCCTCTTTATCATTTTTCCCGCTTCGGTATAAATTAATATTTATTTGGATATCAATTAATTTCTTAACAAAATATGCAAAAATATTCTCAAGGTTTACACAAAAACAAAACAAGATTCCGATTCAGAGAATTGAAATTAATTTGCATAAGAAAAGTAAAAAAGTTTAAATTAAGCTACCCGAAAATGTATTACATTGATTCAAAGAATAGCTTGAGATCATCAATAAAATGAGATAGCTAGCATTTGAATCACTCAAAACCTTTTTTTGTAGTTGAAGGATCATATTAATTACTATAAGACAAAGTCAAATACTTTCGAATTAATTATGACCAAATATATAAAGTTAGGGGTTATTTGAGTTTAATTTTTTTGTTGTTAATCCTGTTATTCACTATTGTTTTCTTTTATTATTCGATGTATTCATTAAGAAAACCTTTGTAAACTAGCAAATCGAGTTAACTTACGCTTTAACCAAGGTGTGGAATTTGATCGAGAGGAAGTACTTATTGGACGAACCGATCGCGTCCTCAGGCCAAGAGCAACTGAAATATTGGCCGGCGCCAATAACGGGAATGAAGACCGAAGACTTGAAAAGTTGACTGAAAGTGGACAATTGATAAGACGGGCTAAAGGCATATACCAACCAGTGGTAATTAATAAAACAATACGCACAAACAACAAGCAGCATTTTGAAATTTTCGTCATAAATACTCAAAGCTACCTTTAAAATCAATTATAGCACTCTACTGATAACTGATAACTCATTGATAAGCGGCTATTGGTAACGCCCCTAAACCGAAGTGCACAACTGATTTATGTAGAGAGGACTTAGATGTCTGAATTGTTACTCAAAAGTGAAAATAGTTGTGTATTATTTGGATAATATATGATTAACAAATTCAACGACTGCTATTATTTTTAATTTCACTGATTAGATTAGTTGCGATCCAAGTATCTATCAAAAATAGATAAAGTTGAGAGGCAAGTAGAACTCAGACTGGACGACATTGACACCCTTTGTAATTCTTATTATAGTTGTAAAGACAATAATAGTTATTGGTATCTATAATTTTTCTATTACAATAGCTGGGAGTTACATAGGGTCCAATCTTTACAACCCACCATACGGACAATTCTAATCAATCGTTATTTATGAAATCATGTCTGCTTTTGACTTAATATTGTGCTTTTATTATTTTAACTTGGTTTTTGGCCAGCCAGTGATTGTGATTACCCTCTGGATTTATACGATGTCTCGTATCACGCGCGCGACATTGGTCGTGAATCATAACGGGCATTTGATTAGTTTTCGATGTCATATCACTGTCC
Source organism: Drosophila pruinosa (assembly GCA_018150935.1). NCBI lineage: Eukaryota > Metazoa > Arthropoda > Insecta > Diptera > Drosophilidae > Drosophila > Drosophila pruinosa. Next base: position 44,715,008 of record JAECWR010000199.1, read on the forward strand.
ACATATATAGATGTATTATTTATGCTCATTAGCACTTAATTGGTAACGTGATTGGACACATAATTTAATTAAAATTTGTCAAACTGCGTCATTAGTTTATGATTATACTAAATTTCGAACATATTTGACATCATTTCGGTGGCTTTTCTTGTATTTGTTAACCAACCAACAGGATATACATAGTTGTGCACACTTAAGATTGTTAATAGATTTGTTTAATTGGCGGAACAGAAACCTCAGATAGTGAAGAGAGTATTTTGACTGTTACTAAAAACAAATCAATGTGTTTAATTTTTTTTTAATTTGATATCTACAATACGACTCAGGACAAATCAATTCTGCAACCTACCCGCTAGATCATGTTGATAAAAAGAGATATCTTTAAACATAGTATTATACAATTTTAACAATATGATAGCATTTGATGATGTTAAAACAGACCATTATACGTAATGTTCAAAATATAAATATTGATATCATTTAAAATGTATAAGTTGAAATATACCTTATAAAAAATAAACATTTAAAATATTTTGTTTCTAATATTAATGCACTATAGCAAAGCTCGTTAACTGGACACTTATTTATATTGCATAAAAATACAGTTTTCTTGAATAACTTTGCAAGATTTGTGGGATGTCAAAAAAACATGCTGTTAAGATTTATTCAACTCTTTCTTTGTTGTCCCCCTTTTCCTTTACTGCCTATACCAACCTTCCTTTCAAGTGTTATATAAACAACCTTCATTAAATCATCACCAGCCTTTCCATTACTCTGCAGTCCACTTTACTTTGAGTTGTGGATACGATTAAGTTGCACCCAATTTGTTTATCCTTTTCGGGCATACATATTGGGATCTTAAGTAACGCCCTACTGTGAATTTATGCTCGTATTGGGTACCGTTAAATGTTAATTGTATAGTGAATTTCAATTAATATCTTTCCATCGCGTGGAATTTTGGGTCAATGCATTGCATTAAAGCCAAATTTAGTAAAATAAAATGAAACAAGTAAGAAAGCTACAGTCGAATGTGCTCGACTCTGAGATATCCGCTCCCATTTCTTTGGATTCAACAAATGTTTACCCTGGGGAACAAAATAAATTATTTTGCGAAAAAAATACAAATCTTTATTTACTGTAGTATACGAATACAATCTAAATTAATGGCTGCGATTAATTTTATTAGGCTTATAAAATACTATTAGCTGCAAATAAATCTTGAATAACTCGTATATTTATAATCTGATTGTAATTGAGAAATAATTTCGATGTTGTTTAATTTTAACAAACAGAAAATTTACGTTCCAGCTATCTTCAAATTATTAAGTTTTCGATTTGCCGGGACTAAGAGGGTGTGCTCAAATTCTACTACAATCAATGAAATAATTTCTTATTGTGTAAGAAAAGTGTCCTTCCGCACTATGTCGGAAAACCCTACTACTCTATGGGTAGCAGGTATAAACTGCTTTTTATTGCTATTTTTGCAAAGATCTTCTCATATCTTGTTTTGGGTTTTGCTTGTTGGTTTTCCCTTTTTTTGTGCACGAGTATCTTGAGAAATTCACGTGATTCCTACTGATGTGTGTTTCAAAAGAGTGAATCAATAGCGCAATTTATCAATACTTGAGCGGTATTTATTGAGTTTGCCTAGTCACTCAATTGGGATAGGTTCACTTTCGATATGTATAGTAAACATTGATTGACGCATGCGCTGCATAATTAACGATGGGGGCAGATGTAACAAGTATTGAACTTGCACATGCCAATATAACCGCTTTATTTTCATAATTATGAGGTAGCCTTGCATTGTTGTTATGGAAGTTCGCTGAGAACACTAAGATTTATTGGGTTTATTGCGCCCTATAGACGGTAGTGTAAAGCTAAGTAGCTGTGAGATAAAACTAAGTCAATAATCGTTTACGATATCAAATGATCTTGTTGTCACCTCTTATCTACAGATTTTATATATTAGCAGTCACTGACTTGCTGTGAAAATCTTGTTTAAAAAAAACTGCACAATTCGCGTTTAAATAAAATTCTGAGTTAAAATTCAAATAATTTGTTTAAAACGATTATCGTGAACAGATTCTCAGTAGGCGTTAATCAGCAAATTAATAATTAGTGAATTTAATTTCAGTCACGAATTTAAATATATAAATCTTCTATTATATACAAAACAAAAACTACCTCTATTTATATATTTTACATTCTCTACAGCTTTATATATTACATTATTGCACTAATATATTATGATAATTTAAATCAGTTTTATATTTATACATAAAATAAATCCATTTATCAGAATAAGGGTATTCGCGATTATTCAATGTGGAAAGTTCTTGTATTGAGTTGTTGACAACACGCTTGGCTTACAAAAAGTATAATTATTTTGGAATATAGTTATTTTTTTTTTAATTATCCCACTATACGAGTATTACATACAGAAACAAATTTCACACGCAATTTAGAGTATTGGTGTGCATTTGTTTGGAATTTATTAATTTAAACAAGTGCGGAATGGGTTCTAAATATTGTAACACTTTTAAGAATTTGCTTGGTGTTGTTTTTGTAATTACCTTTGGAAACTGTTTGCTAATTTGATTATAATAATATTCAATATAGTTTGCACAATCGTGGCTTTATTTGTTTATGCGTTGGTCAATTTGTTCGGTCTTAACATTGACACAAATTGATTTTTGCCACCTCTGCGTTAATTATCGCCAACAAATCGCCTGGACGAAACGCGCCTAAATTGCGCGCGCTTGTAAGTCAATAGAAGAACTTACGACAATTAACAACAGTTAATATTGTTAATATTAATATACAATCGTATAAATTATATAGAAGTGCTTGGAGCAGTTGCTTTGTCACTTATGCATGTGTCGAGGAGTTGAAAGACACGCGAGACTTGGTTAGCTTTTGGCTATTGTGTTGATTGTTGTTAACTCCCTGACGATCACTTAGTGACTGATATTAAGCCAATGTTTGTGCTTGAATTTGTTGCTGCTGCGATTGCTGGGACTGCTGCTGTCGGCGACGAAAAGCAACAACGAAGCGCGGCTATAAAACACACTCACATTCGCACACCTGCCCGATGAGATACGAGGGGACAAATCGGTGCGGGCAATTAGCGCAACTGACAATAAACGTCACCGTGACGCAGGAGGGGCGAAGTCGGCCTCTCTCTCAGCTTTGATATGTGTTTGTGCATGCCTGTATGTGCCCCATTGTGTGTGTGTGTGCTTTCTATATCATTCACTTATGGTCATATTTCGCGAGACAAGTCTGCCAATGGTTCCATTGCTCATACGCAGTGTTGCCGATGCTCTAGCACAGGGTGACAAGGCAACAGATGCACTGGCATTCACAACAAAAAAACATTATTACTTATGGCAATTAAGATAAACTACGGGTATATGTATGAGTATAAGTATTTATATATTTGTATTCATAAAACACAGTATTGAAATTATAACTGATAACTTGCATCTTAAATTAAGTAAATCACATAACAAAGTTGCGTTATCTTAGCGTAGTAACAATCTAAATATATACAGTATTTTAGTTACTTCATTCACATAATACACAAATATACGAGTATGTATATTTGAAGACGAACTGCTTTAATTTCGTTTTAAGGAATTGAACATAGTCCTTCTATTGACAATTATTTAACATTATGTTATGATACCAAGTTATTTTTATAATACATAAATATTCCTAAATGGTGGAATGTATTAAAAGATATATTTTTGGAATTTATCAATAATTATTGAAATAAATTTTAAGGTAAATAACCTTTATAGGAGTATTAAACAATATATTACTTATACAAGTATATACTTATGAGTATATATGTATATAATATACAAGGAAAACCTACTAAATTAACAAGTAATTCATATTTTTGAGATGATTTAAATAAGATAAAGTGATAAATATCAAAAATATTCTTGAATGAATGCTGATAATTGACACCCTGTTTGCACTGTGTCTGCCATCATTCACACCATCTACAACAATCCTCAGCATCGATGGCTGTTGCTTTTTCACCATTAATCCATTGAGGGGCGAGGTGGGTGGAGGAACTATGGAGTGCATTGAACATTGCATTTTAAGAATTTGTGAGACGCCTTAAATAGGTGACTGTAGCTGTGGCTGTGATTGTGGTTTGTGGATGGGTGGTTCCCTGCCAAGGCACCGGGCCAACAATCAAGAGTACTTTAACATGGCAATTACTTAGTGTGTGTACATTTTTGTTGTTGTCACCGGTGTTGTAGTCGCCTTGAGGCGTCTCTTTAAGTCAGATCATGGAGTTTTGTGATTAACTTGTTTCAAGTAGCCAATTGTTGCTATTGTGCACTCGATTGCTCGATTTTGTTGTCTGTCCATAAAATGCGAAACGTTTAAAGTGTTGTTGCTATTGTGTTCATTCAGTGGGGCAGTGGAAAATTTTTCCACACTAATTGAAATGCAATTTTCACGTGCTGCGAATTTTCAAATTCTTGGAGTTCAGGTATTTTGTAGTTTAATGAATGCTTAAAGTTGATTGTCTCTTATTGATTTATGACACTTTACTTTTTAAAATTTTGAAATTAAATGTAATTAGCTTAGAGTTTCGTAATAACACAAGAGGAGATTTTCAAAGAATTTGATAAACATGCCAATTCATATATCTAAAACATGCACAATCTTTTAATTTGTTTTCTTGTTAATATGTTACTTGGTGTATCTTCAATTAGTGCTACAAAAGATAGAGTTATACATGTGTCAAATGAAATATGAAACACATGACGTATGCGCAGTAGTAAAACTGTTTAAACAAGGCTAAGAGTTGGCTTAAGAATGCAATGCCATATTGATATTATATATGTATAAATAGTAGATATAGATACTCGTATACATACATAGATGCCATTGGAAGGGCATTCGTTATCGGACAGTTCAATTGCAACGATATTGACCAACATATGATAAACTATAAGGTGATTTGCATGATTGCGTTATAGAAGCAAATATTTTGTCTTCTTCTTTAAATTGAAAGTGAAAAATGCTAATAGCTTAAGGGATATAAGAGCGGTATATGTAAGTAAATCCCCTGCTAAATCGTGACTGAATTTCGTCATTATTTCAAAAGCTGTTTTTTTATACCATGAATTTCAATCACTCGACATGTCTCGTTTTTAACGCGCTAAATTCCAGGAAAATGTTTAATTTGTGTTAAATGTAACTGATGTATACAGGGTGCTTCCTATTGATCCTCTATTGCAATGCAAATCATGAAACAGCGTACTATACATGCTTGTATTTCGCCCAACGTTTATTTTAAACGCTAAAAACTCGTTTTATGCTTTTTTTTTTTTTAAAGCAAATTCCTCAAAGCGTAATGTTATTGTGCCTTATTGTTTATAAAATTAATGTGTATAAGCAAATCGATATGCTTCCGCAATGGATTCCGGAATTGCCTTCAGTGTCTAGCCATACACAGAACAGTGCAGTGATATGGGATCGGGTTTAGGTCGCTATTCGAGATCAGTGATAGTAATTAATTAGTTAATTGATTAGTATGCAAAGTGTGCTCTTCAGATTACCGCATCAAATTCGCATATACAAGTACATACATACATATATACATATGTATGTATGTACATAAATGCGTATGTATCCAAGACTGAGTCAGCGATGTCATGTCTGAAATACCTAAATACACAAATACTCTACGATCGAGTCAAGTCCCAGCTACTGACCTTGCATGATGTCAAATGTGATGTGGCATGTTAATTAAATGGGCGTTCGATGTTCTGCAATGCTCACCTACCTAATGGGCGTATACAGCAAAATTAAATGAGGGCGTATGGCAAAATGGGTCACCACTTATAGGAGACTCTCAAGTTGATACACGATGACGCCGGCTTCCTTGACAAAACACAACCGACGAGGGTTTTTGTTTTACCTGCCAGTTAACGCCTCCCAATGAATACATTTCATATTCATTTTTGTTTATTACTTTTTTTCTTCAAATTCGGGTTTTCAACACCCACCTTAAAACAAAAGGCCTTTGTTTGCTCCGTCATTCAAAACAAAACCGCACATGCAAATATCTTGCTTATGGGGTGATATACGTAAACAACATAAATATTATACGCGGGTAAGGAATTCTAGATACTCATCTCATCTCATGAATGGAGACTTTCTAAATCTAACATAGGTTCTGTTGAAATTTGTGTTTCCGCATAGTTGGAGGTGGATATAATGTATGCTAGTTCCGACGACACATGAGAGACTACATCACGTGGACAGGCTGAATGGGATTTTAATGGGAGTAATTAACATTTGACATGACTAAGTGCAACAACAATTTGGAGCTGTTTCAGTTTATATCTGCATATATTATACGTACATAGTCATATAACAATGACTGCTGACAGCTTGATTTTCTATCGGATCTGTGACTATAACAATGATTTACAATTAGCTTAATTTAAATACTCTATAGTAGGAAAACTACTGCATATATATTCGCCCTGTTTATTCGCAGAGCAGAAATGAAAAAAATCATAATAATTTTATTCACACTCGATTAGGATGATTTTCGTTGTTTTCATTGTGGTTTTTTAATTTAAACGAAAACGATATAAAAAGTCAACAACTAATAAATGCAATTATGTAACTTAAATTGGGAAATGACCGTCACTTTTATTCGCCTTTGTAGACAGGCTTACGCTTTTCAGCGAACGCAGCAAGTCCTTCCAATCGATCTTTGGTTGGTATGACTTGGGAATAGCAGACTTCCTCAATGGAGTATCCAGTTTTTAGATCTACTTGCATACCCTTGTCCACGGCCAGTTTAGCCATGCGAACGCCTACAGGTCCATTTGGTAGAATTTCCTCCGCAATTTTCAACGCTCGCTGATAGGCGGCATCTTTTGATTCATTTTGTTGTACTACATGATTGACCAATCCCATTTTCTTGGCCTCAGAACCATCAAATACACGAGCCGTAAATATTAGTTCCTTTGCAAGTGCTGGGGAGAGAATTCGTGGTAAGCGCTGTGTGCCACCGGCACCTGGTATGATGGCAAGTCGGGTCTCTACGAGACCCATATTCGCATTGGAGGCGGCCGTACGGATATCACAGGCAAGGGCCATTTCCAGGCCGCCACCCAAAGCAGTGCCATCGAGGGCAGCGATTACCGGCATAGGCAGTTGCTCAAGGCTGATCAAAAGGCCACGAAGTTGTGTAACAAACTCACTTGTTTCTTCTGTAGTCATGCCTAAAAAAAATGTATACGTTATTAAAAATAATTAATATAAAAAAAAAAAAGTCAGCTGCTGGAGATGCCGGGGATTGAACCCGGGGCCTTTCACATGCAAAGCGAACGCTCTACCACTGAGCTACATCCCCTACCTCTACGTTCTTTTAAATCGGCGCCAGCACAAAATATCCCCGGTGTGAGACTGCGCAGCACAACTACTAGAGACCCGTTGTCCCGCTTAATATCTTCTAGGATATCACTAAAGGTGTTTACGAGGCCACGACTGAATGAATTCTTTGCAGCCGGTCTATTGAGGCCCAATACAGTTATGCCTTTTTGTGGACCCTCAAGACGTTCAACAAGAACTTCATTACCGTCGCCTAAGATTGCGTCAACGGAATAGCGACATTTGCCGGTTGTCGTAAGTGACAGCGCATTGCGCGTAAGGAGTTTAGAAGCACGTTGCAGTAACGAAGACATTATTAATTCTCTAAGAATCAAAACAAAAAAATATAATGATTACAAAACCGGCCGCGGTCACAATTATCGCAATAAGACAAGAAGAAGACAGATTATTGTGAAGTAACGACTATCAAATTCTCTTCCTCGACTGTTCATAAGAATAAAAGTTTTGTACATATAATGAAATTATTAAAAAAAAATTCTATAATTAAATAATTATTTCTAATAAATGACAAAATAATTATTTTATAAATATACATAAAAATTTTAGAACAACTGGTTTTACTTAGTTATAAATGAATATGCTCCAGTATTGCAAGGGGATGGAAACAGCTGTAAAATAGTGCTGGTTAACGTTATAAGTGCTATATTTCGCAATTGTCGATAACGATAAGTTCTGCGAAAATATACTTTTAGATGAACATGCGGTCACGCTGGCGATAATCACCTACTTGCATTACTTAGCCTAAAGTTGCCAATTTTGGTTTGTTTGTTATTCATTTTAATTGTTTGCTCTCTCAGTATCAAAATTCGAAGTACAGATTTAAATTTAAAAACCAACATTGCAGTTATTTCTGCACCAACATTTTTCGATTCTGGTCCAGCAACCAAAATAACAATTCATGTATTGCCTAGTTGTATGACGTAGTCCGGCTAAAAGTGAAACCGCTAGCCGAACGTAGCGACATCAAGCGATAAAATCTGTAAGCAGCTCTCTGTGTAAGGGTCATCTCTGTCACCATTCACTTATAACACAATACCATGCACTAACTTGTATTGTTATTTATAGAGCGCGCCCACTATTCCCTTAAGTATGTTGATGTGCGGCGGGAAGCTGTTGCGCCACACACATTATCACATATATCGAGCTTTTTGCCAGTTGCGACAGCTGAATAGTTTTAATGGAAGCGCATCCTGTGCTCTGTTAATTAACGAGTGTGCACCTCTCCGGCTGCAGGCACGTAGTCGTCTAGGCGGGGGAGGACTTGGAAGCAACTATAAGTGGTGGGTTATGCCACGTCGGTGGAGTACAAGTGATAATAAGGATAACAAAGATTCAGATCTTACGTTGACAATCGAAAAAGTTAGCCAAACAAAGAAAGATGACCCAAGTTCCACTCAGACGAAATATGAAGTAAAAACAACGAAAGGCATTTTGTCCATCACAACCACTATCGAGGATTCGAAGATCAATGAAATTGTTTTCGAAAAGACTGAGCTCTCACCAGTAGCGAAATTAAATGAGCCAGCTCTAAATATTATTGCTTCTGAGACCATCACACCAGCCAGTACTTTGACACAGTCACTTCCCCTTGGCAATGAGGTCCCAGTCGCGACACTTCCTCCCGTGACACCGGCACCAAAGCGTCCCCGCTTCGACTACCGAATCTCGCTTGAGCGCAATTTTGTGACACCCGCGCGGGCAATATCTGATTTTATGCTCTCAGCCTCAGACCTTGAGACGCTTCCCAAGATAAAGCGTCGATCACCCTACGAGCAGGAGCCACCCATGACAGTTTACTGGAGGCGAGATGTTGAGGCAAAGGCTTTAGAAGTCTGGGGATCGCGCGAGAGCATGGTGCGAGAGCGTCTGAGACGCGAGGTGGAACGGAAACAGTACCAGCAAAGTAAGTTCATCATTTATTATCCAAGTGAATAGATGTTTATAGTTGCGACTTCTTAGATGCGTTTACGGTAAAGCGCCGCCTGCGAGACTATAGGAGGGAGATGGGTTCTCGCACCAAAGTGATGCTAGAAAATAGTAAGGATGATGGAAAGTCTGGTCAAGTGGTAGCCACCGCCATTGCGATGTAAGTTGGTCCAAACAATAAATTGGTTATTTAATCAATAATTGGTTGACTTTGCTACTCCCAGCAATGCGGCCAATCTGTTGTTTAAGGCAGGCGGTTGGCTATACAGTGGCTCCCACAGCATGTTTGCAGAGGTCATACACTCGCTGGCAGATTTAATTAATCAGCTAATTCTGGCCTTTGGCATCTATAAGTCGTCTCAGCTTCCGGACATGGATCATCCATATGGCTACATGAACATGCGCTATGTGTCTTCCCTAATTTCCGGCGTTGGTATTTTCTGCGTGGGCAGCGGGCTATCCATCTATCATGGCATCGAGGGTATCCTTCACCCACAGCCTATCGCAGATCTGTTCTGGGTTTACTGTATATTAGCTGGCTCTCTAGTTTCTGAGGGCGCTACTCTCGTAGTTGCCATCAATGAACTAAAGCGATCAGCCCGCGTCAACAACATGAGCTTTAAGGATTACGGTAAGTTTCATATTTGACTTATTGTTAGTAAATACTAAACTAAATAATTGTAATAGTAATTAGCGGAAAAGATCCTTGTGTAAATGTGGTGCTCTGCGAGGATGCTGCAGCTGTTGCTGGAGTCGTGATCGCTGGAACCTGCATGGGTCTTAGCAGCTACACAGGTTCACCAATCTTTGATGCTGCTGGATCGTTAGCCATTGGAGCTCTGCTAGGTGCTGTTGCGTCGTTTATCATATACACGAATGCCAATGCGCTAGTTGGTATATCTATACCCATGGAGCGCCTAGAGAAGATGAATTCTGTGCTTGAGGCTGATGTCATGATTCGTGCTATTTATGATGTAAAGGGCATTGATATGGGCAATGGTCGTGTGCGCTATAAGGTATATTAAACATTAAAATGATCAATTATCAATTAATCTATTTACAATCTTATAATTCCTTCCATTCACAGGCTGAATTGGACTTTGATGGAAGGGAATTGACGCGCTCTTATTTAGACAAACAGGATCTTAACAAGCTGCTTACGGTGTGTTTGAAGTCTTATTTATAAAGTAAACAGTATCAATTATTTATAACTTTTACAGACTGTACGGGGTTTTCGAAATGTGGATGATCTCGAAAGCTTCTTGATGGACCAGGGAGAGACCATTGTGGACCTCATGGGAGGCGAAATTGATCGTATTGAAATGAATTTGCGCGTAAGTAAAGACGTTCACAATTGCTTTTTAAGAAGTTTACTAATGATTTCTTAATTTTTTCAGACACAATTTCCAGAAATTCGTCACGTCGACCTTGAAATACTCTGAAGCATTTGTTGCTGACTTTTTCCATTAGTTGACGTATTGGAATAATTGGTCTGAATACGGTCGGAATCAAAATTATCCGTCAAGTTTCTATTTGTTCCAATAGTCGGTCTAGTTTGAAAAAAAAATTACATCTGTTGTACGCGGAGAAAATCTAACGGTTAATACTTAATGATGCTTAAATATATACATATGTAGTCGTTGTTGAATTGGCTAGCTTTACTTTGGCTTACACCCTTCTATTATTTAACAATGTAAGTGAAATTCTTGTGTAGAAACTGTGAATTGTACCTAAATATAGTCGAGCTCCTCTAAGTCGAATTGGAATCGATTGTAAAGAATTCGAAATTCGTATAGCTTTAAGCTGTAAGTCATATTTATATTATGGGCTAATTCGAGTTAGAGGAGTTCGACCAAGTTAAGAGAAAAGCCCAAAACATCAGCTCCGTATTATTGTAAACAATAAAAATTAACACTATATCGGTTTGTTTGCCCTAGCGATAATCAGCTGGCCCATCAACAATTTTTTTTTCCCGCTCTCTAAGCATATCGCTCTTTGTTTGTATGCTCTCTCGCTGCTGACTGCGCATAATCAGTTGCTCTCGCTCTCACTCAACAGCGCGAGTGGCTTTCCCTGTAATTGTTTACGCCAGCGCAAACGTGCCGACAACAGCAACTAGGAAAGCAGAGAACTTAAAATTGGGCATGTCGAACTGTTTGATTTGTTGGTCACTTTGCAGTCTTCGTTGGCGCGCGGATTGCAGCGGACACATGCTGTTGGAAAGAAATTAATTAATGAAGTTAGTGTTACTTTTCGAGTGCATGCATTGTATGAAAATTAAAGCAATTGCATGCACAACATATGTATTAGTTGCAATTAGCGTTAATATTTTATTATAGTTAGTAATATACATATAAACAAAAATAGAAAAAGCATTAATTTCACTTATGTACATACAAATATTTTGTGATTGTGCTTACTAATAAAAATACACAGAAACGGTGATAAGCGAAATAAATGTATTTCAAGTGCATTTTTAGCCAGCATTAAAAATTTGGTGTTGCTGTGCAATGTGTGTTTCGATTATTTTATAAAACTCAGAGCAGAGAAATCTATGAATCTATTACTGTTATTTGACCCATTAATGGCCTAGGGTCGACAAACTTGACGTTCAATTCGCATGCTAATTAGTTATCTTCGGTCTCCCGTATCCAGTTTTTGCATTGCATGAATCATATGATGAAGACATTCTCCAAATGTTATTCATTGTTGACATTTCCAATGGGTCTCACCAGTTTCATTCAGAATTAATCCAACCGTATAGATTTGAGCCGCCTTTTCAAATTGTTTACAAATTGAGATTCAACAACAAACTTGACTTCGAAATGGTAATGGAGACACACGTTGCCGCATTCTGCTAAGACAGTTCCACTTTCAACCCACTTAGCAATGTGAGTCGGCACTTTTTTTCGACTCGAATGTTGCTGTAATGGAAATCAATGTCAAACGGATAGACAAAAGCCAAATAGGCATTCAATTGTTCGATGGCGGTTCAATGATACCGCTGACATTACATAAATACGAGAGTATTCTTACATAATTGCTAAGTCTCGACATTGTGCAGCAATTAGATAGCTAATGAGCTCTAATCGCAGCATCCCATAACCCCGTTCTATCATTCCCCCCACTATCATTCCATGTTGCAGTTCACAGCTAAAGCTGAGTAAAGCAAACACAATGCAAATGAGACTCTTGCAACCACCCACAATTCGAATGGGTCTGGGTCTGATGTTTCTCTTGCCGCTGCTCATTGTCGTCAGCATCGTTGGTATATGCCAGTCAGCGGATTCACAAAGGCCGCCGAACATCATCTTCATTTTGGCGGATGATCTGGTAAGTGAGCAAGACATTGGCTTAACTTCACATCTTAATGCTCTACCTGGGGGTTGAGGGTATTGTAATTATATTAAAGACTAGACAGATGTAGATGGTCAAAAATGAATAATTGAATGTCTTGTTCGAATTAATCTTTCAGTTTTAAACTTATTTTAATGTGACTTGGTTTAAGTACATACGTATTTTGTTTTACGGGAGATATGGGAACTTCCAAAATCAGTTAAATAATTGACTCCATTCTTTTATATACGAGTATATAGTACATAGAATACAGATTTATCAAGATATGTGCTTAAACAAAAAACTAAAGCTTGAATAAATAAATCTATTAGAGTTACACTCTCTTCATACATACGTGTTAATAATTTCGCTCTGTAAGAGAATCTAATATTCGTCATACCAAAAATATGGTTTTCGTTCATGTCTCAAGCTTCCCTTCGTTTCGTGTAGGGTTTCAATGATGTTGGCTTTCGTGGATCGGCGCAGATTCCCACGCCGAATATCGATGCCTTGGCATATTCGGGTCTCATACTAAACCGTTACTATGTCAACCCAATTTGCACGCCCTCCCGATCGGCTCTCATGACGGGAAAATATCCCATACACACAGGTGAGTACATCCAATAGCCTTACCACTACTTGCTAACTTGACGTATTCCTTGGGCAGGCATGCAACACACGGTCCTTTATGCTGCTGAGCCGCGAGGATTGCCACTGGATCTGAAAATAATGCCGCAATATCTTAATGACTTGGGGTAGGTCTGTTCAGATCCAATTGCCAATTTGTTTAATGACAATCATTTGGCCTTGCAGCTACACATCTCACATCGCTGGCAAGTGGCATTTGGGACATTGGAAGAAGGCATATACGCCGCTCTATCGCGGATTTAGCAGCCATGTGGGTTTCTGGTCGGGACACCAAGATTACAACGATCACACAGCTGTGGAGCATGGCTACTGGGGTCTGGACATGCGCAATGGCACTGATGTGGCCTACAACCTGCACGGCCAGCCAACAACGGAGGTCATAACGAAACATGCCCTCAATGTCATTGCCTCGCACAATTCGGCCAATGGTCCGCTTTTCCTCTATGTGGCTCATGCGGCGGTCCATTCAGGCAACCCGTACAATCCGCTGCCAGCTAATGATGACATCGTCTCCAAGCTGCAACACATTCAAAGGTACAAGAGGCGCAAGTATGCGGGTGAGTTAATTTAGAACAGTTTAAAGTATTGCATCATTAATTGATCTTTTAGCTCTGGTCGCTGAAATGGACGACTCTGTGGGCAAGATTGTGGCACAGCTGCAGAAAAATCAAATGCTGGACAATTCCATAATCATCTTCTCCACGGATAACGGTGGTCCAGTTGATGGCTTCAACTCAAACTTTGCCTCCAATTATCCATTGCGAGGCACTAAAAATACACTCTGGGAAGGCGGAGTTCGTGGTGCAGCCCTGGTTTGGTCACCACGGCTGACAAGGCTGCCTCGTCTAGCAGAACAGACGATGCACATTTCCGACTGGTTACCCACTTTACTGGAAGCTGCTGGTGGTGCACAAGCCCTTGTCAAGCTCAGTGGGACAAACCTGGACGGAATGAGCATCTGGTCTGCTCTGGTCAACGATAGCATCTCTCCACGTAAGAGTATATTGCACAATATCGACAACATCTGGGGCAGCTCGGCGATCACCGTGGACGAGTGGAAGCTTGTAAAGGGAACCAATTATAACGGAGCCTGGGATGGCTGGTATGGATTGCCAGAGCTACGCAATCCAAACGATTACAACTGGGATCAGGTGACCAAATGTGCAACAGGCCAAGCTATGCAGAAGCTAAAGATGCTGCCCTCAAGAGCCGATCAGATTCGATTGCGTAAGTCAGCTACCATCACTTGTCAGGATGCCACTCGATCTGTCTGCAATCCGCTGATTGCACCTTGCCTCTTCCATCTGCCCAAGGATCCCTGCGAGCATAATAATTTGGCCAAGCAGTAAGTGTGCTTGGCATGATTGATTCGCTTAATGATTTGATTCCTTTCGCAGATATCCCGCGGTGTTGAATCTGTTGCTGAATGAGCTGAAATTGGCCAATGCTTCTTCTGTGCCCCCCTCAAACAAACCCGACGATCCACGAGCTGCTCCTCGCCTTTGGAACTACACTTGGACTAATTTCGGCGACTATTCTGAAACCAGCAATAATATCATAAGCAATTCCCCAAATCTGAACCAAAATTGTATATGACAGTAATATTGATTTACTAATTTTTAATGTTCTCATTTAAGACAGAACTGAAAAAGATCATTTTTTATTTTGGTCAAGTTAAGATGCTAAGCGCTTTTGCAACTTGTATAATACATTGTTAATAAAATATTAATAACCAACTTTGTTTTCTTGCTATTTGAACCAACGACATTATTCTAGAATAATGTTAAGTAGAGGGTCTGGCACTTGAGATGTAACCCACTTCAGACAGCTCGCATCAGCTATCTGCAAGTTAGCCAAATGACAACTTAGAGATATCAGTAATGGATTTTAAATGTAATAGTGTGATTGTATTATATTTAGTTGGAAAACCACAACCAGCGATTTTTCGAGACCTCAAACACCTTAAAGTGAATAAAGTTTTCGTTTATCGCGCCACATCTTGTTATAATTATACTGGTACTGAAAAAACAACATAGGAATAAAACAAGTAAGAAAAATACTGTCGAGTTTGCTCGACAGAGTGGAAGAAGAAATAAGAGCAATCATCGAGATATTATATTTTTTAAAAATATTCTGGAAAATACACTATATAATATACTAAAAATATACCGAAAATATACAGAAATTAACTTTGTTCAAAATTATTAGCTTGGTAGCCCTTTATTAGGTTTATTGAACACCATTATAATGTTACTTAATAACATACATATGTATGTATGTACCTCCTTAGGGTAAACGGCTATAAAAATGTAATCTTTGTATATTTATAAAAATATGTCTTTATTATTTCACATACTTAGGGGCGAGCAATTCTTAAGTTTAACAAATCTCATTATACATTTATTGTGTTTTATTTTACTTTTTTTTGTATTTTAGGTTGTTTGCTGCTTGTGAGCAGAATGTTTTTTTCTGATTTGCATCTACAACATGCTGAGCTTATGCTAAATGAAGTCGGGTCGGAGGAGGAGATTGTGGAATAATTGTGAATGAAAGATGGGATGAGATAGCGTAAGATGTGTATAGAGTATATAGTCAGGATGATAGACCAAGCTGATGCTTTGGGGTAACCGTAATGGTAACGGTAACGGTAACGGTAACGGTAAAGGTAACGGTAACGATAACGGTAACTAGTTCATAGTTCTAAAGAGTCTTAAGTTCTAGATATTGTTCTACGTCTTCCAATGTTTCGTCTCAAATGCTAGCTATGTTATTCTGTGTCTCGGAGTCAGTTCATCGTATCTAATATCTGTAGCCGCTGCCGTCATTGTCGCCATTCTGGCCACCTGGTCCGAAACCATTGCCGTTGCCATGGTGACCGCCATTGCCATTGCCGTTGCGTCCCTGGCCTGGCTTGCCACTGGAGTAACCACGACCATCGGTGTTGTCCTGTCCGAAGCCGCCATCTTGGCCATCGGGACGACCATTTGAGTAGCCCTGACCATCACCATTGTCTTGGCCAATGACACGGCCTCCGATGATCACACGGCCACCGTCGGAGCCACCGTTGCCGCCAGGTCGACCATTAGAGTAACCATTCTGTCCCAAATCCTGACCACCGGGACGACCATTGGAGTAGCCATTCTGTCCCAAATCCTGACCACCGGGACGACCGTTGGAGTAACCATTCTGGCCTAAATCTTGACCACCGGGACGACCATTGGAGTAACCATTCTGGCCCAAGTCCTGACCACCGGGACGACCGTTGGAGTAACCACCTTGACCCAAATCCTGACCACCGGGACGACCATTGGAGTAACCACCTTGGCCCAAGTCCTGACCACCAGGACGACCGCTGGAATAACCACCTTGACCCAAATCCTGACCACCAGCTCCACCATTGCCATTTCCGTTGCCATTGGCATCGCCCTCATAACGAACCTGTGGACGATATCCTTGCTGATCGGCCTCGTATTCAACGATCTGAAAGGCAATTGAGAAATGAGGAAGATTAGGTTTTCTCGTTGTGGCAGTATATGTATCCTGTGTGTGCGCGCCCCAACTTAGACCATCCACTGAGACCATCTAGACCAGCCCGCTTACTTGCTTCCTTCCATCGGGCAACAGAACATTGTACTGGCCGGTGGTGAAGTCACCGTCGCGCATCTCTGAATGCCCAAATGAGAGCCCACTTGGAGCGTCCTCAACTTGGTAATTAAACTCGTATTTAGCGGGTTCCTACAGGATAGCGAGACAGCGTGTTGGAGAGAGAGAAAGAGAGAGAGGGAGAGAGAGAGAGAGATAGAGACAGATAGAGATAGTTCAAGATAAACTATTGACAGGATAGACAGAGCGATGCAGAGACAGAGACAGATACAGATGCATAGACAAAGAGATAGACAGTGCGAGAGAGGAAGAGAAGACAAAGCAAAACGGAGCGGTGCAAGAGATCTGAGCATAGGAGCTGTGCAGCATTGACAATATAGCAGGACTTATCTCCAGACGAGAAGCCAGCCAATCTTGTTCTTGTGTGTGGAAGGAGTCAACCAAGATCCTGAGCCCATGCAACGTGCCCAGCAAACGTGCTACTTACGTCGTTGTCGTAGTCAGCACCACCACCGGCACCACCAGCGCCGCCAGCACCAGATCCTGAGGCTGGTGGACCGTATGAGTCGGAGGGTTTGCCACCGAATCCACCCTGTCCTTGGCCCTGACCGGGAGCGCCATAGCTGCTAGATGGACGACCATTTCCGTTGCCAGGAGCGCCATATTGATCCGAGGGCTTGCCACCAATTCCGCCCTGTCCTTGTCCAGGAGCACCGTAGCTACTGGAGGGGCCACCATTACCTTTGCCATTACCTGGAGCGCCATATTGATCCGAAGGTTTGCCGGGAGCACCATATTGATCGGAGGGCTTTCCACCAAAGCCGCCTTGTCCCTGACCTGGGGCACCATAGGTACTTGAGGGACGACTATTTCCATTGCCACGACCAGGAGCGCCGTATTGATCCGAAGGTTTGCCACCAAATCCGCCCTGTCCTTGACCAGGAGCACCATAGCTGCCAGAAGGAGCACCATTGCCTTTGCCATTACCAGGAGCACCATATTGATCGGAGGGCTTGCCGCCGAAACCGCCCTGTCCCTGACCGGGGGCACCGTAGCTGCTTGAAGGACGACCGTTGCCATTACCATTACCAGGAGCGCCATACTGATCTGAGGGTTTGCCACCAAAACCGCCCTGTCCCTGACCGGGGGCACCGTAGCTGCTTGAGGGACGACCGCTGCCATTTCCATTGCCTGGAGCACCATACTGATCTGAGGGCTTGCCACCGAAACCGCCTTGTCCCTGACCAGGAGCACCGTAGCTGCTTGAGGGGCGACCATTTCCGTTTCCATTGCCAGGAGCACCATACTGATCCGATGGCTTGCCGCCAATGCCGCCTTGGCCCTGACCCGGCGCTCCATAGCTGTCGGAGGGCGAGGGAGGCAGGTACGAGTTGACTGGTGGCTCAGGGCGTGCCAGCACCGTTGCCGTCAACAAAAGCGTTAGGCCGAGTAACTTGAACATATTCCACGTGTGCTGCAAGCTGCTTTCCTGATGTGTTGTGTGTTTACAAAGATGTTTTCCTCAAATCTCTGGGGATCTCTCTAGGTTTGCGCCACAGAGCAGCGCCAGATTCTGACTGATCTCGATGTGCAGCCACCGCGCGTATTTATATGAAACGCTCGACGTGCTCTGCTCTCCAATCGAAAATGAAACTGAAAGTCTAGGATGCACACACACAGAGGCAGGCACAGTTATGAGTTGTTGTTGTTGTTGGTGGCGGTGGCGGTGGCTACGTGTGGCAACCGCAGCCAGCAGCTGCCACATACGATCATCTTCAAAGCGCCAACTCAGCTGCAGTTGTAGTTACATTTTAGAGTTGAGGCATTGTTGTTGTTGTTCTATTGCCGCCTGCCAGAAAATCTCAATCTCAATCAACGCGCGCGCTCTGCCTTCAAGCTTGAATCGTCGCAATTGTTTGCCGAGCTGCAGCCGCGGCTCCAACTCTGGCTCTGGCTCTGGCTCTGACACAGTCTTGTTGCCACGCAGCTGAATCGCCTTTATTTTTAGTTTATTTTTGGGGGCACATCTTTTCGGCTAGTGATTGTGTGCAGTTGTGTGCTTACCCCTTTTAGGCTCTGCCTCTGCAACTCCAACTCCAGAGTTACATACGTTGGCGCAAAGTAGTCTACTCGGTCGCGAGGTGAATGTTTCAACGTTTGCCACACAATGCTGCAGCTCTGCAGATTTGCGACTCTTTGTGACAAGCTTTGCGCCGCGCTTTGCGTTTTGTTTGCCTTGTCAAAAATTGAAGAAGATCGTGCCACATGCGACCCCAATTGGGAGTATGGGCTCTCGCTGTCTCATATGTTTGTTCACCGATCACAATCGCATCACATCGATAGATGAGATGGATGGATGGATGTATACTCGTAGTAGATATGTTAGATGGATCGTTCATGAGGGCGCAATTCAAATGCGTTTGATGGGTTTTAAGTCTAGATAACAATTTGTAACGCCTTGCAAAAAGCCTAACATCATGACAATCTATGGGAAACGATTTATTTTGCTGTCAAAAAAATGCCCATAGACATAGTGTGAGCAGTTTATTGACTGTTGGAGCATCAACTGGTTGATTACTGCAAAACCAAGGTTAATAAGACAGGCCAATTGATAGTTGGAAAAAGTATGCAATTGTCATTAAGGTGAACAATATTGCTTATTGCAAAAAAATAAATTAATAAATAATAAATGACAAAGACAATCACAACTTTAATTGAAATGAGAAGAGATTGCATATAGTAATTTAATAGAATACCTACTAAATATAATAAAGGATTTAGAAAGAACATAAAAGAGGGAGTTGTGTGTAAATTAAGTGTTTGCATATTTATGTTTACTTTAATTTCAAAGTATAACTGGTGAATATCGCCAGATAAAATGAAAAGTGTTGGAAATAAATTATATTTTAAAAATTTGCTTTTTTTATCTCATTTATTTGCAATTGCTGCCATTGTGTGTCAAAAGTGATGCGCTAATTGATCCATACTTGCAATTCAATCCACATCTTGCGATTTATGTTAAATTAATTGCGTTCAATTCGCACCTCCCACAGTCCATTCAACATAGCCCGATTGTGAGCAGCAACAACAACACCTACACGCACACACACACGCATACAGTCGCCTACAGAGTTGGCAAATTAATTGCTCGTGTACGTGATGGTAAGCTCCACCTCTGCGTCTAGTCGCAAATGTGGGAACGTGCCGGGTGACGGGTTGGTTGGCAACTCGAGTGGGGTCAAAGGTGAGCGATTTGCAGACAGAGACCAACACACAGATACACATACGGATCCGATTCAACACAGATGCCAGACCTTTGAGACACGTCCGTGTCGGCAGCTTA
Organism: Drosophila pruinosa; assembly: GCA_018150935.1. Classification (NCBI taxonomy): domain Eukaryota; kingdom Metazoa; phylum Arthropoda; class Insecta; order Diptera; family Drosophilidae; genus Drosophila; species Drosophila pruinosa. The sequence goes on from JAECWR010000199.1 coordinate 44,735,307, forward strand.
ACCCACAGTTGACCCACATAATTCAGTTGGTAGCAACTTCATATTTATCTTGAACTCTCTTACTATTAAAGACTTATATTAATAATTATTCATTCGGTGGCTTCTTTTGTGGAATAGATGAGCTTGTAGCGTCCATAGACCTCCATCAGGAGCAGCGTGTGCACTGCATAAATGAGGACACAGACAATGCAGCAGTCGTAGAGCACCAGGAGCAGCAGACCTCCCAGATAAAAGCAGAGCAGCAGAGCTACTATCGCAGCAAGTAGTTGCAGTTGGCAAACCCAACGTTGGTCATAGAAAGCTACGGGAAAACTATAATAAAACTAGCCAATGGTAACCAATGGATTTACTTACAGGAAATGTAGAGTAGTATGTAGAAGACGACACCAATTGATCCATTTGGCGGATTCAAGTAATTGGAGGATGCATCAAATATGAACTGCGTTAAACCAAAGCCACGTCCGTATCTACCAGAGAGCATTAGGCATAACTAACTCCATCTGATTCTAGCTTCTACTTACTCGGATTTGAATACAGCCGTGCAGCTGACTTGCTCCGCCAGATCACACATGGCTGTGTAGTTCTCATTGTAGTCCAGCTGTATTTTCACGTACAACGAGTAGATGGAGATGACCAAGCCACAGAAGCAAAGCAGTCGCAATCGGGTGCAATTGGGTGTGGTCGCACCCGTGTCCACAGCTTCCATCTGTTCTGAGCGACTTACGTTACTGGCGTACATCTTCAGGTTGTAGGAGCTAATGAGCTCAGTGCTTGTTCTGTCCTTCCGCCCAACTGTGACTACCTGTTGGTTTTCAAAGTTGCCAAGCTGTCGACAGAGAATCATAGCAATATTTATCTTATACAATTCGATGTCATCTGGCAACTCTGTTGGCAGCTGCGCAGTGCAAAGGATGTAGTCATCGCAGGACACTGCGTAATTCTATTTTTAGATCATTCAATGCATTTAATCCCAGCTCATTTAATTTGTGTTGACAGAGAAGCAACAGGCGGTAAAAATCATGGTTGTTGTAGCTAATGAATTAGCATAATATATTGAAAAACAAACGCTTATGAGTCAGTTTTACATACATACATATGTATGTACATACATACAATACATATGTACATATGTATATTTCGTGTCGGCTGATAATATTACTCAAACATGTATAATCTTTATCAAACTTTTTGATTGTCACTATCAGTTTGGTATATGTTATAAAAATCTTGAATGAAATAAGATAGAAAAATCCAGAATCCTTAGGATATATGTATTTTCAAATGATTTAATTAATGTTAACTATAGAAACATGACATTTGATTTAACTAAATTCATTTACTGACAAAAAGTAACATTTCAACATTCAATATAAATTAAAATATTTCAAATTGAAAATATGAGCATTTATGGGGGTTTTTGCACTAAAATAATGTAATATTTTTTCCCCTCATCAACATTCAATGATAAATCCCAATTTATTTTCTTTATAAAACACATTTCTAAGTAGAAAAGGTTGAAAAAGGCCTGTACTCTTAATACTCAATTATTATAATCACTCACACTTGTGTAATATTAAAAAATTTTTTATAAATAAAGTCTTCCATATAATAATAAATAATAAAATATGAGCATATTTATTTCCATTACTCCAAAATATTTGTATGTACATTAGAATTTATCACATAATATTTAAATAATTTAAATATTAACCAAAGCATAAAAATACTTCGAGTTAATAAAGTAAGAATGATGTAGTCGAGAGAGACCCTGCGCTTTACTTAGCTTTTATATTAGCCCGCTATCCAGTTTTAAAGATATAGCAAATATTAATAATATTATTTACCAAAAATGTATCAAAAAATATACCGCATTCGTGACTGCATTTTAACAAGTTTGTTAACTAGCATTATTGTATTACTTAGTGATATATCAACTGAACAGCGACAGCTGCACGTGAATTCCTCTTATAAATGTTTGGAATGTGACACCAAAAATGAAATTTCTAGCTCTAAAATGAACTTGTTGACTTTGCGGGGCAGAAGGGGGCGTGTCCAAGTTCTAAGAAACTTACATGCCAAATTTGAAACGTCCAGTTCTTATGGTCTCTGTGAGCTGCGAGTTCAAATAGACAGACAGAAGCACAGAGCTGGACCAACTCGGCTGTTGATGCTGAATACATACAGTGGGGAGCAAAAGTGATTCCATGATCAACGTTTCCATGTTTGAGCTGTATGTATTTTTATATACTTGTATGTATGTATATGTATATACTTTATAGCTTCTTCTTGTTACATGCTTTCGCACAAGTATTATACCCTTTTTTGTCAATTTTACAAGTCATGTGATTTCCATTCCCTCGTTTAAATGAAAAATACTTAGCGAATAGTTCGAACACTCCACTTTTAGTTACACTTCAATGCATGCATATGAAATTAGCAATCGGGCGACATATTCACAAAACTTACAACTTTGTGGCCCAGACAACCAGATGGAGACAAAATGCAATAGACATGATCATCTTGTCGCTTGAATTCACGACACAATGATCCACCGCCATGCGACTGATGCTGTGTCCCATCTCCAACTCCCCAAGCTGTCCAATCTAGAGGCATGATTAGAGTGTGTGCATGTCCCTTTTTAATTTATAGCATCACGAATTTAAATTTATGTATAAGTCTGTACTTAAAAGAGATGCAAGTTAAACTCATGCTTACGTCGCTGTTTTAGCTAAGATTTTATCAATTTCACAATCGAAAATTATATCGAAAATTGCAGTAGCCTCCAGAAGGCTAGAACAAAAGGTACGCTCTCTTTAAGGTGGCCAAGAAGGGGCCCGTTGGCAAAGTGAAGTGATAAATTTACGCAACCTTGGCGCAGGCGAGTGACACACAAAACAGTCACCTCACTGGCGGTAAACAAGCAAGCCTGACTCATAAATACCCTGTGTGTAACTCTTAATGAACTAAGCTTTTAGCTGTTGTTAACTAAAAAGAAAAAAGGTGTCTTGGCTGATAGATATATAGGTTAATGTACTATTTAAGTAAAAGCAATAATGATGCATTTCAGTTAGTTTTCAGATCTTAACGAAAATAAAAATCATTTCATAAAATAAATATACATAGTAGTATCTATTATTAAAAAGGCATCAAGATAAATAGTAAAATTGATTGATTATATAATTATTATCTTCAAATGCTTCAATTGAACAATCGTTAGGATTACAGGGCATAACATCTTGGAACAGTTCGAACATCGAAACATCGCCCTTCGTCACTGTCAGTTGGGCTTTGTCTCAACTCCCAGTTGACTGGTTAACTGAAATGTGCGCAAATAGTTTGACTAAAATGGAGCAGAAAGTTTACTGAACTTTAAACTTCAAATTGAAATTACAATTTGAGATGATTGTTGCGCTTAGAAGGGCTAATGCGAATAATGGTAACGTTAACATAAAGCAAAGCTGTTGTTGCTGTTTCATTACTAATGCAGCTGCAACGCATAGAAGTTTGCCTCTGCCTCAAGTGCGCCACGCGCGACCCTCGAGTGTTGCAGCTCTCTCATCTCAGCTTGCAGATCCGCGATCAAAATTGTATAACTTTGAAGTGCACAAACAAAAGCAACTCAAGTGCAGCTGACGATGGCGACGCCAGCAACTGCAACATCAAACGCAATATGATAATAATGATGATGGCAAAGTCGATGATTATGTATGTTGCTGTTGAAGGTAATGCGTTGTCATTAGATTCGAATTCGAATTCGTATTCGTATTTGCCTTTGTTCTGCTTCTCGCCCGCTGCACGTGTTTCCAAGATGGATCAGTGCTGCTTGGATATGGAAGGAAGCTAAGGTTGCATCGCCATGAACGGTACTTCAATTGTTGTTGTTAGTGGTTTGGTCTCTGCTTGCATGGTGTTGCAATTTGGCAACAATCAAGCGCCTCATTTGTATGCATCACTCGCGTTAATAAATTCCCAATTAATTATGATCAATATTGTCACCGGTAAATAATGCTAATGATGTACACTTAAGTCGCGTTATTAAACAGAACCACCAAGTAATTAGGCCAAAAACTTCTACAACTATAAATGAACAATCATTATGAATTAATACAGTATACTTATGTATGTTTAACTACAGCTCAAGTCTGAGCAAGTACTCGAAGTAATAGGCAATTTATTTGGCAGATATTGCAATATTTAATAACATAAAAATAATCACAAATACAAACTAAATTTTGCGTCGCGTGAATCTATTTAGCTGAACCAAAAAGTTATATAAAATTGGACGAAGGAAATGATAAACTAAACCGGTAATTCTAGGCCACTTGATAATTGAAGAATAGCTCTATAATAAGTAACAGCATTAATATAATAGGGATTAACTACATATCGTGTTTACCATTTATTTAAAAAAAAAAATTTATAATTTTTAATTTGACGTATTTATTAAAATTTAGGCTATCCTCAAACCCGATAATCGAATACGATTGCAAAAGTGCTAACTTAAAAAGGGGGCCAAACATGTTAATAAAATTTAATTAGTTGTATTGCTTTCTGATCCGAAATTTATAGGCTATGTAAGGATCTCTTTGTTTTCTGGAGCCGATCTAGTTATACAACTTCTTAAATACTAGCTTCTTCTCAAAGATCAAGAACGACATATTGTTAAGAGAAAGAGATGTCGTTTTTTTTTGTATTTAATAAAAATTAGAATTTTAATTATTTTTAGCTCTTAAAGTAAATTGACCCCATTGTCCTCACTAAACATTCTAAACACAATTGAGTAGTCACTCACGGAATTTTGTGGTAATATATCTTGGAGATTTTTATTGATTTCTTTGGTGATTCGTTTTTCAGAGAAGACATGACAACCCAAAACAGTTGGCCATGGAACATAAACCATATGCAGGGTGTGCCATATGTACTGCGTTGTGCACTGCGTAGTTATCCCTAAACTATGACTAAAGCTGGTAAGCAGTAGTGTCTAGTCTAATATCTATCTAATAAACATAAGGTGACATGTCTTTCTCTGTAGTCATCAATGAAGTATCGTCTCCAAAGAGGGCAATTCGTGCATAAGTTCGACAAGGAACTGCCCAGCAGATCTGTACTTATATTGGCAACAGACAACGATTTAAAAGCAATCCTGATAAATCAACAAATTCCGAAACTGAGGATTCTTTAGAAGTTTTAATAGAAGTTATTGTGCTATTTGATACTGATTTCAATTATAAAAGGCACATAAATTTAAAACATTTTGTTATTTGTGTTCAATATTTTAAATTGTAACTGCAAAGGGTTAAATGAAATGTTATCGCGCTAGTGTTAACATACAATGCTAAACTGCTAATTGAACTTTCCTCGGCATTCAGTATTTTTTCCCCATGTATTTTTCCTTATGTTGCGCATTTCAATTAATTGCTAAACGCTGTCACACTTGACTTCGGGTAAGTGAACAAGTAGAATTTGTTATTTTCGCATTGAAAATTGACTGTTTTTTTCAGTTTATTTATAATATAACATTTGAATAATGTTTTTGGCACGCCACTTTACCAAATCAGCATGGTAAGTACAAATACATATAAACTGCTATGCATTTAAAATAATACCGGCAAGTTTGAGATTACATAAATTGCAACAACAACAATTAGAATGGCGACAATGAACTTCACTAGCTATTTTTGTACTCTTGTTATTTTCTGTTCAGGACCACTGTACGATCCAAGCACACGCTTCCTAAGCTGCCATATGATTACGCAGCACTGGAGCCGATTATTTGTCGTGAAATTATGGAACTGCATCATCAGAAACATCACCAGACCTACGTCAACAATTTGAATGCCGCCGAAGAACAGTTGGAGGAGGCTAAGAACAAGAGTGATACCACTAAACTTATTCAGTTGGCTCCAGCACTGCGCTTCAATGGCGGTGGTCACATTAACCACACAATTTTTTGGCAAAATCTTTCACCAAATAAGTCGACACCAAGCGATGACTTGAAGAATGCCATTGAGTGTCAGTGGAAGAGTTTTGATGAATTCAAAAAGGAACTGAGCGCTCTCACTGTTGCTGTTCAAGGCTCCGGTTGGGGCTGGCTTGGCTACAATAAGAAGACTGCCAAGTTGCAGCTCGTTGCTTTGCCCAACCAAGATCCATTGGAGGCTTCAACCGGCCTTATTCCTCTGTTCGGTATCGATGTGTGGGAGCATGCTTACTACTTGCAGTACAAAAATGTGCGACCCTCATATGTTGAGGCTATTTGGGATATTGCTAATTGGGACGACATTTCGTGCCGTTTCCAGGAAGCGAAGAAACTCACATAGATCTTTTAATCAATAATCTCTATGTTTAATGTAATACATGGCCTTAGGCTCACATTATAGTCTGAAGAATTGACTAATAAATTGGTAAAACGAAAAGACGCAGTCTTTTATCAATTTAACTTTATTGGGTGTTCATTTTATAGTCCATACTGCAGATATGTCTTTATAAAATACTTTTTAAGAGGTTGTGCACGTAAATTGCATGTAGCTAATAAACAAAAGTAAGTGAAGTGGATTTTTAAAATGCATCACATACACATATGTATTGTGTCAAGGGTCACATTTGACATGAAACACCCTGTGCCAGCTGCTGAACTACTGTTTATTAATTCCAATAATCATCACCATTGTTGCAGTTGCTGTGTGACAAAAAATTCCTGAAGAGTCTTTTTGGCAATCTTATCGGGGTGAAGAGCAAATCCGAATCCGAAAGAAAAATTGTTCTAAGAGTTCTCTAGTTTTTGAGATACAAAGTGGCGCCTTTTCAAATGCAATTTAGGAAATTTGTCCCAAACCTGATAAGTGTAACCAAGTTCAAATGTGATTCAAAAAGTGGTATATTGGGAAATATTTATGAATGTCAAAAAGTATATTTGGAAATTCAATATGCGGTCCCACTAATCAGCTGTTTGTTGTCCACAACAAAAACAAACTCAGGCTGGCCGACGCCTGAGTGGGCGGAAAACTCACTTAGTGCGGCTTTTCCTAGTTTTCCCACGCTCCTTTGCGCAACTGCAAACAATTTCCAGCATGCGTAACATTTGGATCATGCACACATTCAGAGTCTCTTGGCGTGCGTTCGCGTTCGGTCCTGCATTGCGGAAAATTGCAATGCAATTGCTGTGCAAATGAAACAAAGGCCAATAAATTTAGTAATGCAATCGTTTTAAAAACAAACATACATACGTACAAACATACTGTGAAAAAAAATTGACAAAACGGAATTACGTGATATATAAATTTGCGGGAGTGCGACTAATAATTGCGCCAAAAATTGGCGTTGAGAAGGTGTCAACAAGAGCAGAAACAGCAATTGATTAATTGCATTGAAAGTGAGTAGTGCATTAAGTTGTTTAATCATTTTTTTTTATCGATGTTATTCACTTTTGATGATGGTGACTAATGCTGAGCGTGAATATGTATTCGACTTTTTCTGTGAAAAATCAATATTCCAGGGCAGGACTCAGCGTCCTTAAATGCGCATACGCATGAGCCCGAGGACTCACACTCTCAAAATTTGGTTTCTTATCCTGTTGCTGTTGTTGCCAGCTGTTGTCCTTCTTTCCATTCCTTTTGGCAAATCCCGATTTGCGAAATCCTCTCGATGGACTAAAAATAAATGGCTTTCTCAGTTGTTTTTGCAATTTGCCACACCGAGCATATGGTGCAACCTGTCATCAGCATCAGCCATAAAGCTGCTATCAGACACTTTCACATTTTCTGTTGCCCGCAGCCAGGCGCTGCCCACGCTTACTTTGCACTTGTGTTTGTCTACGTGTTGTCGTTGTTGTTATCGTTATCATATTGCAAATTGACCGCGTGTCTCGACTGACAATTGACGTCAAGCCAACAAATTGAGTTGCAAATGTTGCGAGACGGGTTCAAATACTCGAAGCTTTCACTGGATTAAACTCTTGCGAAGATCTTTATTATTATATGGCTGATATAAATTAATTAATTATTAATTACCATTTTTTACTTCAATTAGTATATAATAATGTTTATGTTTGTGCAACTTAATTTGTATTAAGAGCAATTGGAATAAATAAGATTAGATTACGGAGCTGAGAAATGATTATAATTTTCATAGCATACATTTGCACGCTTAGTTCGTAGTGTAATCATCTTTCAGATAAATATTTATATTGTAATATATGTATATAATTGTAGTCCCTGAACATATGTCCTATAGAAATCTTTAAGAGAGATAAATCCTTTTTGATGAATCAATATTATTTGCGTTTGCCATTATGATTCCACACACAACCTATGACCTTACTTTGGGTATTTACCATTTACCTTTATGCGACGCAAAAAGTAATTTGTGCAGTGTCGCAATACAATAGCAATGCCCCCCCTCGATGTCCACATCGATGTCCATGCGTGTATCCTTTCCATCTGTCTGGCAGCGTGTGGGTGCTCTGTTTCCTATTTGCGCATCAGTTGACAGTACAAACATTGCATGTGGGCGGCAGAAGAGCAATCAGCTCTTGATTGGGTGGGGCTTGGGTGTGCTTGAATATGTCTTTACTCATTTACAGTACAAAGTACTCATTCTTAAATTGAACATGGCAACTAAAATTATATGTTCACTTCAATTTTTTATTGTATTCTTTATTTCATATGTACTACAACCACGGTGAATTTTTATTTTTCTGTTATTCTCTGTAAATAATATCTGCGCAAATTGAATACATGTTTGGTTGTAAAAACAATAATGTATCCATTTTCCCCTTTATAAAAACCCTTATGGTTGACTTTATCAAATTTTAATGGACACAGCAAGTATAGAAAGTTCAAAATTTTATAGACTACGTTTTTCGCTCGCAGGTCTGTCGTTGTCGTTTCATGGTTGTTTTAAATACCGCAAGTACAGATGGCTAGAAAGCATGAATAATTGAAAATATTCTTAAAACAGAAACAAAGAGAAAAACTGCTCAACTAACTTAACTAACTCCAAACCTTAATCCTTAATCTGAATTCTGAGTAAGTAGAATTGTAAATATAAAAAAAAAAAAAATATAAATATAAACAGCAATAAAGCTACAGTCGAGTTTGCTTGACTGTGAGATATTTTTACTGAATGGAACAAACTTTAAAAACGACCACAGGAACATACTATTTGTCGAGAATATATAATATAATGCAGTCTACCACTCCCAAAATTGTTATTTACTTTGACTCCACCTTACTAGGTTTATTTAATAGCTTTATTATGCCAAAGAGTGATAAAGCTGTTGACCAGGTTCAGCTGCATCTAATTCACCCATTAAAAGTACTTCTCGAATAACTTCTGTGTTTATTGTCCGATCGTAACTAAACCATTCGATGGCAATTCGTTTTTTTTTTCCGATTTGCGGGATCTGAAACGGACTTGGCCAAATACTTAAAGAAACTTGATACAGTGGCTATATGACCAGATTATGTCACCAAATTTGGTTTCTCTATCTCTTATAGTCTTTGATTGCCAGATTTTCGTACAGATATTCTTTATGGGGTCGGAGATGCTTCTTCTGCCTGTTACATACATTTTCGGTTGGCACAAAGATATAATACCCTTCTACCCTTTTGGCAGTTGGGCATAAAAATACGTTTACGTATACTTAAGAAATTGGCTAGATATAAAGATTTAAGATTTGTCTATAAAGCGTCGAGGACGTTATTCGGACAGATATGACTTAACAAGTGGGTTTATAAACATGATTAAGAACTATGGTTAAAAGGGTTGGGATCCCTTCTTATGCTTGTTGTGTATATTTTATCTTAACTATAACAAGCTTTCTTGCTTATTCGGCCCTTCTTCTGTCAGCAATTCTAATTGTGATCCAACGGGGTGTTTTCATTCGGTTCATACTTCACGGAGTAAGGGCGAGAAGGAGTCGTGAGAGTTTTCAGCCAACTGACCTGCCAAACATTGCAATCTAACTGTTTTCATTTTTTATTACGTAGGATTAAAAATGTACATATGGACAATAGTACACATTCAAATTTACAACAATCCATATCATATATTATCAATATTAACGGTAATATCACCAAAACCGGCAGAAATATTTCATAAAATTCAATTTTAAGAATGTTGTTTATTTGTAAATTATTCCTAAAAAATGGATTTACCAAAATCAAGTTTTTCATCAAATTTGATAAAATTATTTTGAATACATATATAATATACACTTTAAATGTATTTTTTCCTAATTTAACATATTTAAAAAGAACGTGTATTAAAAGTGCTTTCATGGCATATGTTTTTTATGTAATATTAATATAAAATAAATAAATAGAAAACTGATCCAAAAGTTTAAATGAAAAGATGAAAACGAACTTGAATAGGTTATAATATCTTAGCTTTAAAAAATATTTATAATTTTATTTAAATGTACAAGTTCTATTTCAAAAGCACCGTAGGCCATAGAATTATTTAAATATATACATTTTTTTTTTTTCAAATAGTAAAAAAATCTTGAGTTACCTTGTATAAAACAAAAATTCTCTTTTATGTTAATTCCCATGGTAAACGATATAAAAAAAGAGTATACCCTTATTGCATAGGATGTTTGGGCTAAAGCAAACTGCTGCAATAAACATAAATTTCCGCTGTGCGGAAAATGATGAACAAGAAGAAGAAATAGAGAAAAAGTATACTTTTCCGACTTGTATGCCAACCGCACGCAATTGCCTGTCTCGACTTCACCTGCTCGAGCACTTTATGCAACATAGAAGGACATAAAATGGCTTCATGGTGTTCACTTTTTGTGGTCATTGTGTTTTAAATATTGCAGAATAGTATTAACACCCGTCGGGTAGCCATTTTTTTCTGCTATGTGGTTTTTCCACGGCTCTTTCGTGGCATAGCCACACTACATAATTTTGGAAGCCCCGTCGCATGATTTATGGGTCCTGCACTTTTAAGTGTTCTTAATATTTGCCGGGGGAGCAGCTCATTTTGGTGGCAACAGCGCGCCCCATTTGGGGCTGTGCTCAAATTGCAGTTGACGGTGCAGCTGCCACTTTCAGCATAGTAAATGTTGCAGCCAGATGCATTTTATGGCAATGGGGCGTGGCTAGCTCGGTGCACTGGACGGCTCTTAGTCACCTTTTCGGAATCTCTGGCATGGCCAACTTTCGCTTTGTTCAACACGCGCGCCTAAAAGTATGCTTATATTTGCTGACCTGCTGGTGTGCGTGTAAGGCAGTTGGGCATACATTTGTATGTACACACACACAGACACAGAGGGGAAGCAGCGACAAGTCGGCACCGAAAGTTACAACATTCCTGGCAACACTGCCATTAGGGGTATTCGTGATAAAGAAATGACACAAAAAAGGACACCGTAAACAGACCTTGAAATTATGAGCTGTTTAGGGGAAAAAAGGAAGCAAATGCCAAACAACGATGTGGAATAAGATAAATATTTAATGTTATGAAAGTTGCACTTTAAGAAGTGGCAGTTGAAAATGTGCAGAATCTATTGACACAAACTTAAAGGTCATTTAAAAATCTGTTTTGAATCTCGTATTGAAATTTAAATATGCATTTTCTTATTTCATATTTCGTGAAAATATTATAAAGTAAAGTTTAATGTAAATTTTGATTAAAATTGCTACAATCTTTGATTTGAAATTGTTTCTTTGTGTAACTGTCAGACGCCAGTTGGTTGTTTGCCTCATAAAAACCGAGTGGCAACATGAGTTTGAGTTTGCTTCTGAGGGGGATCGAGAGTTGGGGCAAGGCAGGAAACGCGCGCGCCTCGAAAGATGATTCACCAGCTTGACTGCTGCTCCTGCTGACTTTGTAGGTGCCAGTTGAAGCAGCAATTGTGGCAACAACAACAACCAACAACTTGGCACGAACATGCGCCTTTGTGTAAGGACTCTCTGAATGAGTCATCCGCTTTACTGTGTGAACTGTGTACTGTATTTATGTACGAGTATATATGTATATACATATGTGTGTGTGTATTGGATTTGTTTTTGCGTGGGACGTAGAGCTGTTCGCTTCTTGCTGGCACTGCGATAATTTAAATAACAAATCGCATTTGGTTTATGTACTAGACTTAATGGATAACACAGACGTCGCCATTTGCCTCTTGCTGTGTATATGACGCTTTAAGCGGAGCGTTTTTGGCCAGGAGGCAGGTTGTCCCTGTATATACAATTGAGCTTAATTAAAAGCTGACAACACACACTTTAAATTAATTGAATAGCCGCCAAGTATGAAATTAAAACAGAATTTCATTTTGTAAATATGCCTCAAGCTGTGCTTTAGACTTATTTTTTAACCATTTTGAAGTAGTCAAGTGTGCATTTTTAATCGCTTTCAAGTCAGCGAACCTGCAGCATGACGCTGCCACAAATATCTCTTTAGCGTACACCCTGCGTAAAACAAGTACATGAACTGTCATTGACATTGACGCACTGAGTGCTAGTGGCGCTAGGAATGGGCATGCGAATGTGCTTCAAGTCAATGGCAGTATCATGAAAAAAGAATGAAAATACGTCAACGACCCGCCCACGTGCGCTTTTGTAGCTGCTCTTGGGGCTGGCTCTTCCTACTGCATAACCCTATGGTGCGTCGTTTTTAAAATACGTTCGATATTATTTGGGTTGGTTACCGCCCCGTTCGCCCCGTTCGCCTCGTTCGGCTCGTTCGCGTGTCCTGTGGCCTCTACTACGCAGTAAAAAGAATTTCCATCATCGTCCCGCCGTAATTTACACACATGCCAAGCCACAGAGCCATAGCCAAAATGCCGTGCACAATCCTTAGAACGAGTTAACACGGCGGGACCGAGACTGAGGTGCTCTGCGTGTGGGCGACGCATCGTTCGCAGGACTCATCGCTGAATCGTCAAAGCAAAAGCACAAAGGTTGAGAGCAGATTTTACAGCAGTTGTTTGTTATTTTGAAGAGTTTAGCCGACGTTAGTATCATGGGATTAAATTGTTGTTCTTTGCAGTAATGCGTGTTGTTTTAACTAGGATTTGCTTGTTGACAACTTTTCTTGTCTTAATCAATGACCTTAACTGCGTTTTTTTTTATCATATTTCCAATCATACAAATCATCTACCATAATATGAAATAGATTAATTTTACGAGTATCATACTAATTAATTAATTCATTTGTAATTTTAATTAATTCATTTGTAATTTTTTTATCAAAACAGATGGTGAAAAATCAATTCAATTGGATTACATTCTGAGAAGTGTACTCATTTGCTATACCATTTGTATTAAGTTGTTTAAATTAAAACAACGAGTTTATTATAAATGTTTTTTTAACATTAATTTATTTTAGTCATAATTGAGGTAATTTTCTTTGACGAAGATTGTAATTCATTTAGCCAATTTAACAACTATCAATCAACTAAACGGTTTTATAATAAGATAAGATAATAATAAACCTTACAAAATAAGATATACCTGTGCAAAGCATATGTTTATTTAATTGATCTCTTGCAATGTATTGGGTTACATCAAGTATTCGTCATTTAGACACTTTATCAAAACAACTACTGGTTAAGTGTCAATGTCATTATGCAGTAGCTTTGTTACCTCTATTAACCATACGTCTGCTGTCGCACATGTGGCCAATTTCAATGTCAAAGCAATTACAATGAAACTACCAGGCTAAAACATAAAAAGGCTCTTTGAGGCAACCATCATTCTGCGTCGGGTTGGCTCGAGGTTCCCGACAATGCGATGAGAAATCAATAGAAATTTAATTTTACGTCATCAGATTGTGAAACCGGCAGCGGTAGAATAAAACTTCAAGTGGTCCGTAGTAGTCCGTATACAATTTGCTGCGACTGTAGGGACTCGCACAGTGGTGGGAGCAATAAGCGTGCCAGTCTGGTAGGCTGACAGCATAATGAATTTCATTATGCTCAACTTGTGACAGGCAATGCGTTTTGTTATTATTGCGCTGGCTCTTTATGAAATTTTTAGCATTGCCGTCTTGCCAATACGCCTTGCACCGCTTCCCTCCCCAAAAAAAGCAATCCCTATCCCAATTCATACCCCTAAACCCACGACACACAAAATTTGTGGCGCATGCGTTTCACTTGAGGGCTGCTCGTGACTCTTGCTGCGGTTGGGTTTTGTTAGGTCGGCAGCTCGGCATCTCGGCTGTTCGACTCACTGCGTCGTCTAGCCCCAACGGGTGCAGTTGATTTTGCTCTAAAACGCGCGCGTTTCGTACTGGGCTCGATTGGCCATCGATTTTGTGCAGAAAATACCAAAAGGTTGTCCGTGGCAAGAAAATTGTGTAAAACTCAATACAAAATCCAAAGAAAAATATCTATATTTAATTTAAATATGCTCGAAATAATCAAAGACAAATAAAGGCAGAGCCCTGTCAAAGGAAACCAAATAGTTTCTGCTGTTTTGTGAAAATTTTCGCTGTTATACATAAGAAAACGTTATACATACTATACAGCTCGACATACTATTTGTATATACATACATATACATATTTATCAATCTATTTCAAAAGGGTTCTACGAAAAGTTTTGGAAGGCAACGCGAATGTGCGCTTTTGGTTATTTATTGTTTTTCGCTTTATTGCTGACAACAATTTTGGTGCTCTCGATCATATTTGCGACCTCCTCGAAGAGATCAATGATGGATACTTTTGTACTAGTTTTCAATTACACACAGAATGTTCAGCAGGAGCAACAGCAACACAACGAATTCCTACAACAACAACAACAACAACAGCAGCAGCAGCTACAACAACAGCATCTCTATAAGCCAAAATTATTTTGAGTTTTTGATGTTTTGTTGTGTTTTACCCGCCCATCAATTGGTAAATGCTTCAAAAATATGCTACAAAATATTTTGCAAAATTTCATCCATTCGTCAAGGAAACATTTCAAAATTCAAATGCCCACAAAAACCATTTCTCATGTTCTTTTCTTATTTTATATAATTTCTTTAGCTTCTTATTTATTATGTTTCATATACGAGCAATGTTACAGTACCCTCGAAAATATTGCACATGCCAGCTTGTGTAGAGTTCTATTAGGTGTAGAGTTTTGTGTCCATGGCGAAGGCAACATGGAAATTTATTAATAAAGGTCAAGACGACCCAAACGAAGGATATGCTCAAGTATAGTCGCATATTTACCACAGTGTATGTGTGTGTGTTTTGCGACATGGACTTGGAAGGTAATGGTTGTGGTGCTTGAAGTGCTCGAAACCATAAAAGAGCCACAACATGACGCACAGCAATAAAGAAGTGAAATGTGAAGGATTATTTGCGTTGTTGTACGTGTCTGAAGGACCAAGAGGGTAACAGACGACACAGAACTAACAAAAGTTCAAGAGCTAACCATGAGGTGACTTAATGGATGGGAATATGTGGTTAGCTTTAAATAGGGCTTCTTCGTGGTATTCAATTCGGGATGTTGAGCGAGTAAAGTGAATTTGCAAGTACATTTTTAAATTAAATTTCCAAGGATTCAGTTTTTTAAAATTTCAACTATATTTTGCATTGTTTTACCTTTTCTTTTGAAGCACACTCAGTTCGCGTCAGCTAACATAATATCATAAGAATTACAAATATATTGAGAATCCTCTTCCTCACACTCACTAGCTTTTGCTCACTCTTTCTTCTCTATCTCAGTCTCTCTTTGCCCCATCTCTCAATTGCGAGTGCGCAATATGTACTGTAGACTTTTCTCAAACTTTTAGCAGGCTGTTGCATTTATGCTTTGACAGCAAAAATATAAACAAAGTATTTTTCGCAGGTAAACAGAGAGTACCAAAGAGAGAGTGATTGTGAGAGTAAAGTGTCTGCGAAAGTAAGAGAGAGTGCAGTATTTTTCACAGCTGCGCAGAATGCCTGAATCGCGCTTCTGGGCTAACTCATTGGAAGTGTTTAAAGTTTTTCATTATCCTACGTCCCAATATTCTAGGACATAACTGTGCGCGAGTAAAAGAATTTTCGTTGGACGTGTGAAAAACTGTGCGGCTTTAAACATTGAAAATGTGTGCTAAATAAATGTAATAAATATTACAAATAATTCTTAAAATTGGAAGAATTCAATTGTCAACGAAATTAAAGTGAAAATCAAATAATTGCTTATAATATGAACCAATCGAAGGAGTTTTCATAACTGAACTTCAAATTACAAGCCACCATTTTGATTGGCTCATTAAGAAAGGTAAAGGTTTTGTTTTTTTATTGAATTTATAATCGTTTTCTTAAATTGCAACTGAATTTTCGTATGTTGGGTCAGTTGGGTGTGAGAAGAATCAAATAACATTTTTCCCTTCTGTCGCCTTCTATTTGATGATGACTCATT
This sequence comes from Drosophila pruinosa, assembly GCA_018150935.1. Taxonomy (NCBI): domain Eukaryota; kingdom Metazoa; phylum Arthropoda; class Insecta; order Diptera; family Drosophilidae; genus Drosophila; species Drosophila pruinosa. Next base: position 44,751,652 of record JAECWR010000199.1, read on the forward strand.
CGAGTGCCTGACACGGCTGCGCTTTTATTGGAAGTGTGGATTGTGGAATTTTTTCTAGTATGTACTCGTGCCTGTGTGCGTCCGTGTGAGGTTGTGTGAGTGCGAAATTCCCCTTAGCATAAGTGTAAGTCAGCAGGGTAGCAGGTTATACAAAACTATTTACATAAAGTTACGATTGTTATGTAGATTATAAAGCTGGCATTTAAATGTCTCAATTATCACTTGTTCAATCGCATTTGTTAAAAAAACTATATTCAATAACATTTCATTATTACTAACTATAATTACAATATTAATGATTTAATATAGGCTATTAAATATTGTGAAATATTCAGGTTGATAGAAACAATGAAAATCTGTTAAATACGACCAATAATTCATCTCTTTACAGTGTACAAAATTAAAAATAATTAAGAGTTTCTCACTTTGTTACAAATGAGACACGACATTGAGACCTATAAATTTTCAGAATTACGATTGTTTCAATTTGTTAACTTATTATTTTGCTCATTGGATTCTTGAGTCTTCTTCCGCATTTCGTATATTCAGATCAATAAAAACAATTTTTTAAATAAGATATAATTAGTTGGAAAACTGCTGGCGATAACCATTTGCTTTTATCATGCAACTCCCATTGCTAGTTTCAACTTCTTTTTGCCCACTGCAATCAAATAAATTTGATTCAAACCCCCGGCCATTTGCATGAGTCACAGTTCACACAGATGCACGCTCACACCAAGACATTTGAGTAGATGGGCCAATTATAAAATGACGCTAGAATTGCTGTGGCAGTGGTAATAGTGGTAATGTCTGTGGTCCACTTGTCACGCTTAATGCCCCAAATGCCTTGCATGTAATTTCAGCAAAGCATTATATTTGTTTACTCTTCTCTCATCCACTCCAGTTAACCGTAGCCTAAGGCAAGCCAAACAGCCCTCTGAGCCGAGTCGGGGCCAAGATGTCGTCGGTTAAGGTAGCGGTGCGTGTGCGCCCGTTTAACTCGCGGGAGATTGGACGGGAGTCGAAATGCATCATCGAGATGAGTGGTGCCACAACGGGTAAGCAAATGAGACCAGGCAACCAGTTCACATTCAAATCCCCCTTTTCTTGCAGCTATTACCAATCCGAAGGTGCCACCCAACACGAGCGAGTCAGTGAAGCGTTTCAACTTTGATTACTCCTACTGGTCGCATGATGTATGTCTCGACAACCACACCTGAAAATCCTGAACAACACCTAATGTTATTTCGCTCTTTACAGCCACGCGATGCAGATTTTTCCACACAATCAATGGTCTACAAGGACATTGGCGAGGAGATGTTGCAGCACTCCTTCGATGGTTACAATGTCTGCATCTTTGCCTATGGCCAAACTGGTGCTGGCAAGTCCTACACCATGATGGGCAGGCAGGAGGAGCAGCAGGAGGGTATAATACCCATGATATGCAAAGATCTGTTTGGTCGCATTCAGGATACTGAAACTGATGATCTCAAATACTCGGTCGAAGTCTCCTACATGGAGATCTATTGTGAGCGTGTCAGGGATCTCTTGAATCCCAAGAATAAGGGCAACTTGCGAGTACGTGAACATCCCCTCTTAGGCCCCTACGTAGAGGACTTATCCAAACTAGCTGTTACTGACTATCAGGACATTCATGATCTAATTGACGAGGGCAATAAGGCGCGGTAAGCATATTTGACACTCCCATTAATAGTTTTGCCTTCTTTCAACTGCTATCCTGGTATCCTTAGCACTGTGGCCGCCACCAACATGAACGAGACAAGCTCCCGCTCGCATGCGGTCTTCACCATCTTCTTTACACAACGTCGTCACGATCTTATGACCGATTTGATAACCGAGAAGGTCTCCAAGATAAGTCTGGTCGATTTGGCTGGCTCGGAGCGTGCTGACTCCACTGGAGCTAAGGGCACTCGTTTGAAGGAGGGTGCCAACATTAATAAGTCTCTGACTACATTGGGAAAAGTCATTTCCGCTCTAGCGGAGGTGGTGAGTTTGCTCTTAGTCTCTTTTGTCTCTTACTGAATAATAATAATATTTCTTTCTCTCCGCCGCATAATTAACCGTCAGTCTGTAAGTATTTCTGTTCACATTCACATCCTTCAATTAGGCTAACCACTCTGTTCCTACTCGAAGGTTTCAAAGAAGAAAAACTCTAAGAAAGATTTTATACCGTACCGTGACTCGGCCTTGACTTGGCTATTGCGTGAGAATCTGGGCGGCAACTCCAAGACAGCTATGATCGCTGCCATATCTCCAGCTGACATTAACTACGATGAAACTCTGAGCACTCTACGGTAGGTGCTTCACCTTGACTTAATGTATATCCATGATTGTAACTATTTAATATTGCAGCTATGCCGATCGTGCCAAGCAAATTGTCTGCAAGGCCGTGGTCAACGAGGATGCGAATGCCAAACTTATTCGGGAGCTCAAAGAGGAAATACAGAAACTTCGCGACCTGCTCAAGGCCGAGGGCATTGAGGTGCAAGAGGGTAAGTTATAGTTGCATTGGCGCGATTAGAGGTAGCTGCTAAGTTCAGATCATTAACTAAGCTTAAACCTAAGCTCTCTTGACACACAAGAAATTACATTCAATACAAAACGAAACAACGAAACAATAAGTTAATCGTAGTCTAGTAACTAATAGAGAGTAAAACCCCAAAACCTATTTCCATTTAGGACCCGATGGCAAAGTGGTGTGTGAGAAGCGCGATGCGAATAGTAAGTAAAGTCCACTACTCTCAACAAAGGCTTCACATGCAACATGGCAATGCAACTTATTGTATCGTATCGTATACTCTACGGTCTGTGTGCGTGTGTGTGTGTGTTTAACGCTTACTGTATACATAAATTCGCTTGAGGACAATCTTAATTATCGTATAATTATATACTAATATTCCTATGATAATCATTGTTCAAGTCCTATTTATGTTGCGTTTTTGATTGCAAGCACAGTGGGAGATTCGGCTGATATCCGGTATCCGGTATCCGGTATCCAATGTGATAACTCCTCCTACTCTCCCACTGAATTACAAGTTTTCTTTGTGTTGCCGTTGCCCAGTCAAAAGAGTGGCACATACTCCTTGCAGTCCGCACTGCTTTAGGGCTAGACGTGGACACGCCAGAGTTATGCGAAATTTATAAACTGTTTCCAACGAGACTCACCAACAACCGAATTGGCAACGCTTTGTTCCACATATAATCAATATTCATATTGTAATCAATTTACATATACATATATATAGCCAATCTTAATCTCAGCACGCTTATCACTGCGCTTGTGGCAAAACCTTTCAGAAGTTGCCCAATACTAACTTAAGTTCTACTCTTGCAGAGGACGAGATTACCAAATCGTCGGTGATTAAGTCACCGAGCAAGGGACGCAATCGGAATGGTTCCACAACAGAAATGGCCGTGGATCAGCTGCAGGCCAGCGAGAAACTCATTGCAGGTAAGCTGCCAGTTAACATCAAGTTCTTACATGCATTTCCACTCATCTCTGTTTCGCTTAGAACTCAATGAGACCTGGGAGGAGAAACTCAAACGCACCGAGGAGATACGTTTGCAGCGAGAGGCGGTCTTTGCCGAAATGGGTGTGGCAGTTAAGGAGGATGGCATCACAGTGGGCGTGTTCTCGCCCAAGAAGACTCCACATCTGGTTAATCTCAACGAAGATCCCAATTTGTCCGAGTGTCTGCTCTATTACATCAAGGATGGTCTAACGCGACTTGGCACACACGAGGCCAACGTGCCGCAGGACATTCAGCTGTCTGGATCGCACATATTGAAGGAGCACTGCACCTTTGAGAACCGCAACAGCACTGTCACTCTGTTGCCTCACAAGGATGCCATCATATTCATCAACGGACGCAAGCTAGTCGAGCCAGAAGTTCTGAAGACTGGCTCTCGCGTTATATTGGGCAAGAATCATGTGTTCCGCTTCACCAACCCGGAACAGGCACGAGAGCTGCGCGAGAAGATTACCGAAAACGAGGCAGAGAATGAGGTGGAAAAGGCCGACACCCAGCAGGTGGACTGGAACTTCGCACAGTGCGAACTATTAGAGAAACAGGGCATCGATCTGAAGGCTGAGATGAAGAAACGTCTCGACAATCTGGAGGAACAATACAAGCGTGAAAAGCTACAAGCCGATCAGCAGTTTGAGGAGCAACGCAAGTCCTACGAGGCTCGCATTGATGCACTCCAAAAACAGGTGGAGGAACAATCCATGACCATGTCCATGTACAGCAGCTACTCGCCCGAGGATTTCCATCAGGATGAGGATGTCTACAGTGAGTAGCGCGTGTCCACAACTAGGCAAGTGATCAACTTGCTAAGCATTGCATTCTTCCACAGCCAATCCGATGTACGAGTCCTGCTGGACAGCACGCGAGGCAGGCTTGGCGGCTTGGGCCTTCCGCAAGTGGCGTTATCATCAATTCACATCACTGCGCGATGATCTGTGGGGCAATGCCATATTCCTGAAGGAGGCAAATGCCATTTCAGTTGAATTAAAGAAGAAGGTAAGAGGGAAGTCTGTCTGTTGAGTACGCCTAAGACACAGATTTTTCTTTTGGCAGGTGCAATTCCAGTTCACCCTCTTGACCGACACTCTGTACTCGCCGCTACCCCCGGAGCTGGCCTCAAGCGTAGCGCCTCTGCAACAGGATGACGAGTACGGAGCACCACCAGTTTCCAAGACCCTGGTTGCCGTGGAGGTCACCGATACCAAGAACGGAGCTACACACTATTGGTCGCTAGAGAAGCTACGGTAGGGACTTCTCTCGGAATCAAAAGCTCTTCACATTCATTCTTGTCTGCACCTCTGTTTAAAGTTGATTCGATTTGATATTATTGGTTTATCGTATTGTTTTGGTACGTGCATGGTGGTTGTAATTCTTAAATTCTAGTTATCATACATTATAGTGCATTACAGCTATAGAATTGCTAAATTTTGACATTGAAAGCCGCTCCAAAACGCTGGCGGCCACTTGCAAAGTTCACTGCCACCATTTACCTATCTCCATATCGTGTTATCGCCTTAAGACTCATCGTCATACAATGCACTAGCTGGTTAGGCTTGAACAGATGCTGATTTGTACTATTTTGGTTCTCTTACAACCCAAACGAATCACATTGAACCCTATCCCATATCCATAATTCCCCAACCCCTCAAAAGCTATCGCCTCGAGTTGATGCGACAAGTGTACAATGTCGAGAGCCCACCATCATCCATGCTATTCGATACGTCCAGCATTGAGGCAAGCGGCAATGGACTGACTCTGACCGAGATGCCACCACTTCTCCTTTCCATGCAGTACACACAGCCTCAGGCAAAAGTGGAGCAGCTAGAGCTGACCGTCGGAGATCGACAGTGCCCTCCGGCCCGTCAGGCATCCCCATCGCGTTTGACATTGGCGAATCTGATACCTTCTAGGTTTGCTTTCCATTCGAGGTTTCATTTGTATGTATTCGTAGTTGCTTTTGTCATTTGTGCATGTACTTACATTTTCTTTGTTTCCCTCTCCTTGTAATATACCCCATATATCACACGTGTAGTTGATCCTCATGAGGCTTCTTTACGATATACTACAAATGACCAAGTAACTAGTTGGTTATCATTTGCTATTCACTCTACGCTCTTTACTATGCTTGTTCCTCTTTGCACCGCTCACTGTTGATTGTGCTTAGTTTTGAAGCTACTTTATGCCTGGTCTTACCCAAAGTCCTGTTGCTTTTGCAGACAACGATTGGAGCTGATGCGCGAGATGTATCACAATGAGGCTGAGCTAAGTCCCACCTCGCCCGATTACAACGTGGAGAGTCTAACTGGAGGAGATCCATTCTATGATCGCTTTCCCTGGTTCCGCATGGTCGGTCGCTCGTTCATCTACCTGAGCAACTTGCTCTATCCCGTTCCATTGGTTCACAAGGTGGCCATCGTCAACGAGCGTGGCGATGTTCGCGGCTATCTTCGCATTGCTCTGCAGCCGGTGCTGGATGAGGATGAATTCAGCAATGGCGTCAAACAGTCAGCTCGTCTGGTATTCAATGAGGACGATGCCAAGCCCAAGTACCGAGCACTCAACGAGAAGGATGATGTGCAGCGCTATATCGACAATGGAGGACTGGACAGCAAACTGGAAGGTAAGTTTGCAATTGATTACTTTTTTTGTTTGAACTGTTTCCATGACAACTCTTCTCGCTTGTAGAACTTGAGGATGCCGACTCTGGTCGCGGTATCGACTCCAACTCGGCCTCCGAGTGCCAAGAGAATGCCGAGGAGCCTGGTGAACATTTACAGATTGGCAAGGAGTTTACTTTCCGAGTTACCGTGCTGCAGGCCACGGGCATTGGCGCTGAGTATGCGGACATCTTCTGTCAGTTCAAGTGAGTTGTCAGCATATTCTGTCTTGGATTTTCACAATATTTAAGCTGGCAAATCTTCTTTTAGCTTTTTGCACCGTCATGAGGAGGCTTTCTCCACGGAGCCTGTAAAGAACTCGGCTTCAGGAGCCCCACTTGGCTTCTACCATGTGCAGAATGTATGTATAATCTACATTTGTATAGTATAATTTATTTAACTGACACTGTTTGCCTGCAGATTACTGTGCCCGTGACCAAGTCTTTCATTGAGTACTTGAAGACTCAGCCGATCATGTTTAAGATATTTGGCCACTATCAGACTCATCCTCTGCACAAGGATGCCAAGCAGGAGTTCGTGTCTCGTCCACCACCAAGACGCATGCTGCCACCAAGCATACCTATAAGTCAGCCAGTGCGCAGTCCCAAATTCGGACCGCTGCCCTGTCCGCCATCCTCTACAGTCTTGGCGAAGCATGATGTGCTGGTGTGGTTCGAGATCTGTGAGCTGGCACCAAACGGAGAGTACGTGCCATCGGTAAGTCAATCCAGGCGATTCTCAAGACTCCTCAGTCATCAATTTTGAATCTCATCTGCAGGTGGTTGAGCACAGCGATGATCTTCCCTGCCGTGGGCTCTTCCTGCTGCATCAGGGCATTCAGCGCCGCATTCGTATCACCATTGTGCATGAGCCCACACCGGAGGTGAAGTGGAAGGACATTAATGAGTTGGTAGTCGGTCGCATTCGCAACACACCCGAGTCATCTGATGAGCAGGACGAGGATGCTTGTGTGCTGTCGCTAGGCCTCTTCCCCGGCGAGGTATTGGATGTGCCTGGAGACGATCGCTCATTCTATCGATTCGAGGCTGCCTGGGACTCTAGTCTGCACAACTCTGCGCTTCTCAATCGCGTCTCACAAGGCGGAGAGACCATCTACATTACACTTAGCGCGTACTTGGAGGTACATCCGACAATTCACTAAGTGTATTTTGACCACTGAACAATTCCCTTATATTTTGTAGTCGGAGAACTGCGCAAGGCCTGCAATCATCACCAAGGATCTGAGCATGGTTATATACGGACGTGATGCACGCACTGGACCGCGCTCCTTGAAGCATCTGTTCTCCGGACAATACCGCAACCCGGAGGCCAATCGCCTATCTGGCGTCTACGAGCTGTCTTTGCGCAGAGCATCCGAAGCAGGTAGTCCAGGTAGCAATTCTCAATGTAGTTGTACTCGTACTTTGCACGCATTCAAGCCATGAATCGTCTTCTGATCCCGCTTGCCTTCTTGCTGCATTCCATCTATAGGCGTCCAACGTCGTCAGCGTCGTGTTCTTGACACCAGCTCCACATATGTGCGAGGTGAAGAAAATTTGCATGGCTGGCGGCCACGAGGTGACTCGCTAATCTTCGACCATCAGTGGGAACTGGAGAAGCTAACGCGTCTCGAGGAAGTGGGTCGCATGCGTCATTTGCTGCTGCTGCGCGAACGTCTGGGCATGGACATCAATCCCAATCCGACCACCAAAACTGAGAAGGACGTGTGCAATTTGGCGGCACGTGCTGCTACCTCGCCAGTCCATATGGTCATACCACAGTCACCGCAGACCCCAGTCAAGGATCCTCAGCAGATCCTGCCAGAGCGCGATTACAATCAACACGAACAGGAACTCATGCTCAAGTGCTTAAAACTGGTGCAAGGCAAGTGTTGTGTTAGCTAGTCCTAAGTAATCCTTTAACTAACCCCATTCAGTTGCAGGTCGTTATAATAAAACAGAACCGAATGAGACACAGACCCAGACAGATGTCTCGCCCAGCGATGAGGGTTGCGCCGACATGACCGTCAGCTGCATCTCTAGCAACTCCATGGAGTATGTATTGACTTCACTTGCATAACGCATGCTTGATCCATTCCCATCTTGGCTTTCTTGGTTTATTTAAACACAACAAATTGGCACACCACCCAGACAAATACATACTCTCACAAAAGTGAAGAGGTAATAGGAGATCAACAAAAATGTTGACTTTTAGATGAATCACATTATGAGAATCATATAATGCAGGCAATTTGGATACTTTATATCAATTTCCGAAATAAGGCACAGCTTTATGTTTTGTTTACTTATTTATTTCTCTTCCAAATAATGAGAACATTGAACTTCTATTACTACAAGATAAAACGCTCTGTCTTTGCAGAGCTCTGCTTGCAGATGATTGTAATCCTCCGTTCCAACTATTGCATACATATAGTCCTGTATAAGTAGTATAGTTTTTAGCTTTCGATATATGCTTATATATAGTTTTTTCGAGATATGGGTATATACAGTTTTCACTGGAAAACGCGATGTGTCTGCACCTGTACCTGTTGCACTTTACTGGGACAATCTCTGCGCAGAATGCACCTTAGTAGGGTCTCACTGAAGACATAGCCCGAACGGCACAAGCAAGGCACACCACAGTGGGCTATACATTTTGGGGATTTGTACGCACATGTTTCGGGGCACACTCCGCCGCAAGCCACGGATGTGGCATTGGGACCACAAAAGCCGGGAAATGGATTCCACATGTAGCTAGTGCGCTCCGGCTCTGGGTTGGTGTAGTGATGCAGTATATTGGGCACATCAATGGCCAATGCGCCGCAGCATAGACACAACAATAGCAACAACAGCGTCATCTGCAACTGTTGCAACCAGCGAGTCATTCCGCGTTCTAATTACAACTTATTCACCTTATCATGCCGAGCTATTTAATGAGCAGGTGTGGCAGTTTGAGCTATTGTTGTTGCTGTTGTTGGGAGAGCACGTATTCATAAACAAACTCATTTGCTGAAACTAATACTCATCATGATTTCTGCTCAAAACGAGCCACTCAAAAGACAATTTTGAAAATTATTTTTTCCTTTGTTTTTTTTTTTTACACAATTAGAAACCACAAATTTGTAATTCGACACAGGTAATTTTCTTTTTTATACAACAACCAAAAGTCTACTTAAAATCAAAGCAACTGTTTTCTGACTGCATGTTACTATAATCCACAGATTGTGCTCTCCAGATCGAGCTGATGCACCCAATGGCTGGGAGGCTCCTGCGCCGGCCACTCAACCGGCATTGCCATTGCGCTTGTACGTTCCAGAACTGGAGGAGATTCGTGTTAGCCCTGTTGTGGCACGCAAGGGTCTCTTGAATGTGCTGGAGCATGGTGGTTCTGGCTGGAAGAAACGCTGGGTGGTAAGTAATAATAATAATAATAATTGAGTGCTTATTCTAATGAAATTGTATTAATATATTTTTGTACTTTGCAATAGATTGTCCGTCGTCCTTATGTGTTTATTTATCGCTCAGAAAAGGATCCCGTTGAGCGCGCTGTCTTGAATCTGGCCACGGCTCATGTGGAATGCAGTGAGGATCAGGCTGCAATGGTCAAGATACCCAACACTTTCAGGTGAGTTATTGGCAAGAGTCGACAAGGCACATTTGATAACATTTGGTACTGTGCAGCGTGGTGACCAAGCATCGAGGATACCTACTTCAAACTCTCGGCGACAAAGAGGTTCACGACTGGCTGTATGCCATCAACCCACTGCTGGCCGGGCAAATAAAGTAAGCATGAAATGATTGACTTCTTGCCATGGACTTTCAGACTTTCATTCGCATATTATCACATACAGATCACGTCTGGCTCGTCGCACTCTGGAGCCGGCCTCGCAGACAGCATCACAGATTCAGGCCAGCAGCGCGGTGAATCCAAATACGGCGAATAAATGAGATACAATTACGATGGAATCTGTTTTGGTTTACTGAAACGCAGGCTATGGCTGGCTGCAGCGACTGGGTATGTCCAGGCGATTAATGCGCCGGCAGATAAATGATATCTAGCAGCAGGATTCCATCGTTCAACGGTGTTTGTGAAAAGTGAACATGAACATAAAAAAACAAACAACAAACAAATGAAAACAAAAAAACAAATCCCAAAAAATGCAAAGCGTACGTAATAATTAAGTAGTGCAACATGATTATTGAGTATTGTAATTTCATTGCAATTATTTTTGTAGTCTTCAATTTGCCAGACAGGCTAAAAGTAGGCAATGAATAAGAGGAATGGTCGCTGACAAAATGTTACATAATGTGTAACATACTTTCAGGCGCTGTATGATTACTTATCCATTAGTACTACGATTTAGTACCATTATTATGTTACAGACAGATTATATGTTTTGTAAATAGCTTACGTTTCCGAATTGTATAAATATTGTCATTAGTTAATTAATTATTTTTCAAACAAATTGTTTATTTCCCAAGTGATATTATGTTGAATACTAATTACGTTCACGGTAAATGCTTAAAAGTCAACAACACATTCATACACAAAATACACATATATGAATTTTAAAGGAGCAACTTAAGCAAACATATATATTTCTCATTATTTATAAAAAAAATAAATATATATATATACATATATAAACAATAATGTATAAAACATATATATATTTGCTGTTTATACACAAATTTTCAACAATATACAATGTATTGTTTAATTAGTTACAAAAAGAAAAACTACAAAATGCAGACAAGCAAATACATAAAATCGCAATTACAAACATATAAAAACATCTATATATATAGTAATATATATATGTGTGTTAGAAGACCGTTCAGTATATAGGATGTAGTGAGAAGGGAGATGATGAAAGATGAGGTTTAAAGTAAGCGTAAGCTCAGCAGAATTGCGAAAATCCCGATTATGATTATGAGTAATTTGATAAAGAAACCTTAGAAATACTTAATATTCTATATGTATACAACAACAAGGCAGCCACGGAAAGAGTTATAAACAATGTAAATGGCACTGCAATATAAAATCCAAGTAAACTACAATTTAAAAAAAAAAACCAAAAAAAAAAACAAAACTAAAGTCAAAGAAATCTTTAAACGCTGCATATAGTCAAAAGTCAATACAAAAAATTGGCTGCTTAAAAGCTTTTCGGTTTGATTTATTCCCCCACTTTCTCTATCGATGTATCTAACTGTTGTTATGCTTTTCTCGATTACGATCTATATTTCGTATTCAAAAGAACCACCTGCAAAATGCTTAAAGCGATCATTATAATTATATGTAGTTTTGATAATAATTGTAATCGAAAATGCAAGGCCACCTGTAAATTTTTAAGAAACTTCGAAAATGCAATGCGCTTGAAATGCAATATATATTCGCCATACTATAATCAGATCCCAGACATAATTACATACCTACTAAAAGATTTCCATGTTTGAAAATAACGTACAATATATTATTTGCATTTGCTTCGAACCAGGCACGAGCTTAAGCCGGGAAGGACGGCGGGCAAAATATATAAATGTACATACATATGAATGTGTGTATGTATGTATGTATATGCTGTGGGGCCAGAACATTGGGACGACTTGTTGCAAGTGATAAGTGATTTCCCAGATTGTTGAATGAGCTCGCTTTCGTTTGTTTCCATCAAAGGAAACAGTTAAATGTACGTTAAGCGGGCTGGATGGGTCGAGTTTAAGTTTGTAGCGAAATGTAAACATTTGTTAAACTATTATTAATAATTATTTCGAATTGTAACATATTAGAGAATTGTAATTACAATAATCATACTTATACTTACATACCATACCATATTCGCTGATTTATGTACTACCTTGCATAATATGCACATTCCGTAATTGCAATTGCAGTAAAGCAGCAGAAAGAGAGCTAGATCTAGTAGCCAACTGAGCTACACTTCACTTAAACTGCAAATTCGAGTACAGTACATACTCGTAAAATATATTTGAAATTCAATATAAAACTATATATAAATATAATAAAATATATATATGAATATATATATTTAAATCGGGTACGTATACAGAAAAAACCAAATACGGAACAAAGTAATTTAACAATGGGATAAAGTTAATGGATTCGGTTTATCAAATGTGGAGACGTACGCCCAAGGGAAGCGGCAAACAATATGAATTCTATGCTATCTGTATGTATAATCCAAACAAAAATGATATATGCCAGAGCGTATCAATATTAAAGAATTATAAATTAAAACGGCTTTAAATAAAAACTGTAACCTGATGGTCTTTCAATTGACTTCGGGAAGGGCAGCTGTTGCAATGGGTTTAGCAGCAATTACGAGTATAATTTTTTCTAATTTCATAATTAATACTTGATGAATTTTAATAAATTCCAGCATATGTAAAAATATTCTATTCTAGATGAGATCATATATTTATTACATACAATATTTTGAATATTGATATCTCTAATCAAAACAACCAGTTTCTTTTCTTGTAATTAAATGGCAAGGCAAGTTATTTGCTATTTCAAATTGAATAGAAACTTACCATAACTTTGATTTGAGCAACTCATGGGAGACAGCTAAGAGAGACTCTTTGGGAGGTGTGTCCCACGGCGCGTATGCGTTATGTAAATGCCAGACTAAGCAATTGACTCTCCGATGCAAATCGCAGACTGTGCTACTTCGCGATGGGATAAGTAAATGCGGAAAATGAGATTTATGCATATTTCTTAAGGTAAGAGGCGCGACAAATTCTGCAGGCTCGTCAACAACTTTGACATGTTGTAATTAGGGAACTTGTCATTATCGTTTGGTATTTGGCATTTCCAGTTACTACCTTCTTCTGGTTGGCCATCGTCGCAAACGTCTTTTTATGGCCTTTTGTAACTTGGCACAAATGAATAATTCAAAAGTCGACAGTCAGAAGTGGCCAGTAAAATGCGATTTTACCTCTAAGTCGACGTTTCAGTTGGATCTCAGTTTTCGTCTCGCTGTTGCAGTTGCAGTTGTTATGCCCTTCAAGAGAGTAGTTTAACTTATACATCTCATTGGTAATTTTTCACATATGTATATAGTATGATTTGTTGTTTTTGGTACAATACCATCATTTATATGATTTAAAGTACAGCTGCAAGTTGAATCCATTTAAAAAATGATGTCAGTCATCAAAAATGCAGTTGTGGCAACATATTTTTGATTGATTTAGAACCATTATACCATTATAGTAACATAACTATAGTAACATAACTCATCGACTACTTGATAGTGTACTGCACTTTCGGCAATCAAAAGAATATTGCTGTTGCATTGTCATTGGCTCTGATTGAGGTCAGTGAAATCAAATCTTTTGGACGTTCGCAACTTGTTAGCACTTTTTAGAACTGTCAGTGGAACTGTCTTTGTTGTAAGTGCTGTTTTTATTATTGTTTGTTGTTTGTTGTCTGTTGTCTGTTGTCAGCGGCGTGTGTGAATACTTAAGACTGACTTGGTTGGCTGCTCCCTTGGCTCTAGCGGTAAGATGTCAATGTCCAAATGCAGTGGCAGGCAACACGTTTTGGCAGTAATCGTATCTGTGCTATGACGGAACCCAAACACAACTGCGAACACAAACAGTCGGATGAATACGGTCAGTTTCCGCCTCGTCTATGTATAAATAGCAACAATTAAATGCAAATCGAAGGCGGGCCAAAAGGTTCAATTAACTTGGCAAACAGCACAGCCTGACAGCCTGAGAGCAGCATTGACATTGCCAATGAGCTGTTGCATTCGGCGGACACTATAAAAGCAGATGCCCCACGCTGCCGAAAGCCAGTGAAAAACGTGTGAAGAGGACGTATAGTCGTCACGTCAGTTGCCACACGGTGTCCAGTTGCTTATTTTGATTGAAAGGCAATCATGTTCGACTCGAAGATTAAGGTGCCCAAGTACGACTCGGAGGCATTTGACAATGTCGAGTATGAGCTGCAGATGACCTACACCCTGGAGACGGATCGACGCATTATGAGCTTTTACGATTCCATGTGGGGCATGGAGGTAACTGGCGGCATCGATCAGTTCGAGCCTTTGACCATTATCAACGTCTCGCCCACGGGTCTGGCCAAGCGTGGTGGCATGCGTATCGGTGATGAAATTACCCAGATCAACGATGTGCCCGCCTTGGAGCTGACCTTCAACGAGGCGTTAGATCTCTTTCGCAAATCCTCACGATATGTGCGTGTCTTTGTGCGTGGGTAAGTGTACACCTGACAAGTATTGATTTGCGGTTCAGATATCATTCATTGCGGTGTTCTTTGCAGTGATGACGACGCACCTGGTGAGGAGGATTGGACTTGTGATTGCTGGTTTAAGCCCAGAAAGCCATGGAAACGTGACTTTACACCCATTCAATGGACCTTCCCTTGGAACGATCGTCGCAAGCCGGTGTACAAGGAGTCCAACTGTTTCATGGTGCCCAGCAAAATGGAGGAGAAGATACGGGCACGACGTGCAGCAACCTCTGCGGTGCACAAGAAGGAAGATGCCGCGCCTCACACGCGTTCCCTGACACCCACGCCTAGGCCCAAGAACCAACCCGGACCCAATCTGCTCGAGAGTGTGCTACGCCCACGTGGACCACCACCAAGGGATTAAGATTAGATTAGAAATTCACCCTTAGGTTGACCCAATCTACTGTGCAGCAGGCAGTGTTGAATCCGCTGCAGTGCATCACAATCAGCCAAGTGCCAACTGAGGCAATGGCAATTGCAACTCAAGTGCCAATTGGCATGCATAAAGATGCCAACTATCCAATTTGCCAAGATGTTAGCACGAATAAATGGTATTGATTAAAATTGCTGCGAATCGAATGTTTCTGATTGGGAGATTGTGTACATTCCATCTTTGCCAAGTTTCTCAGCTCCCAATTGAATGTCTTAGATTATCTGGTGATTATCTCAGCCTCATTTGGCACTAAGTACTAAGTACTTCTTTGGAAAGCGGGCTTGCAAACATAAAAGTAAACAGCAAGAAGTACACATCAAATAAATAGTTAAACAGCCAAGAATATCAGCGAAATGTTAAATTTTAAAAGAAATTTCATATCGCTTTATTAAATCTTGTCAATAATTTGGTGGTCGAGAAAAAGTAAACACAATTTTGTTTTGTGACAAAAAAGAAGTAAAGTTTTGCTGACAATTAATAAACCATAAACACATGAACGCGTGTTGTGCTAGAAAGGTATGCAGTATACACTTCATATGCACATTCAGACAGTTCTGAGCTCCAACTGAATAGCGCAAATGGCAGCCAAAAGTTAGGGAGCGCAATTTGAAAAACAGTAAATAAGTCGCGACGGATGTTGAGCGAAAGGACGTGTGGGTCGCAGTCAGGATACATGGTTGGCATCGAGTCACGAACGGCTTTGCATACAAGCAAACAATGTTGATGTTGTTGGGCTTGTCAGAATACGTACTGTTGTATCCTGTGCTTCTGCGGCAAGGATATACGAGCAGGCAATGACATGACTTGGAAGAAATTTCTATTTGTGTATGGCCTTAGCACCTCATACTTACATATAGACGCCATCCGTTTAGAAACCAAATGAATTGTGACAAATGTGCCAAGCTAGAGACAGAAATAATGGGATTGAGAGAGAGAGAGAGAGAGAGAGAGAGAGAGAGAGAGAGAGAGGGGGAGAGAGAGAAAGAAACCAAGAGAAGTGCTAGAACAGGTACTGTGCGGTAAGCGGCGAAACGTTGAAAAGGTGTGATATTGCCAAACCATAACCATTGTAAACAAAGGGCTTCTAGCTCCCGCTGAAAGCGATGCTGATGCAAATTTATGGCTTCGACTTTGGTTCAATCATTTAATATCGCAACGAGCTTACGATTTACTAAAAGGATTGCGCCAAACAGACATCATTGCCAGAAAGATAAATTAAATTTTTATTTACATGCATCAATTAAATTGTAAATTGACTAAAATTAGTCGAAAGAAAACGCAAATGTTAGAGTTATAAATTGTTGGAATATATTATAATCCATTTATAAACAATTTTGCTTAATATAAGTAAAATGATGTTGCCTTCCTCAAATTGTGAAATTTGTTGGTCAAGAATTGTGAATTGATCAAATGTCAAGTGCTTTGTACAAGCAAACACACAAATTCACAAATACTATAGACAGAGAGAGAGAGAGAGAGATGGGGTGTTGCAGTCTTGTTGTCCTTGCGTTGCCATCACCATCATAATTAGTGTCCTGGTTTGAGTATGATGCATATGTTGCTCTTCTTGCTGTAGACACAACACACACATTCACAACATCCACATGGCTAGGTTCACTGAGGTAAGCTTGCTTCGTTGTTCGAGAGTGAAATATTGGCTTTTAAGTTGACTTTGGCCTGTTGCAATGTCCCTGGCAGACGCTTTAAGAACATTCCATGAATAATTCGTTGAAATTAGGTTGGCATCTGTGCTATGCAGGTTCCACCGACTTTCGCAAAAAGGACTTCATTAAACTATAAAAATAGAATTAGAATAGCTTGCAAAAGCTGTCATAAGGCTGGGTAACTTAATTACAGCTTAGACCTCAATTAAAGAGCACTCGGGACGTTATGCCAGAAAGAGATTTTGTAGAGCTGGAAAACATTTTCACATGGCCAAAAACACGGCAGCAATAACTACAACAACAACAACTGCAAAAACGGCAGTAAGAACGATAGCTACAACTGAAATAATGATGATGATGGCCATAAAGCACCTTGGCTAATTTGCGCAAATTGTTTTCAGTTTCAGCTGACGAGCGACAGGTGACCAATGCGGGCCGCGGGAAACGTACAACAGGAAACGAAGTGGCAAGGGAAGTGAAAACAAAAAGCTGAAAAATGAGATTAACAGAGAAGTTGAAATGAATGGGATTTAAGTTCTTCAAACACTGAATGCAAATGAAAAGACTGAAATAAAAGTGAAGTAACGAAATAAAATGGGACTGGGACAGCATAAGAAAGTAACCAAAAAATCGAATGTGATGGGAAATGAAAAATAAAAATGAATAAATAAATAATAAATAAAACAAAACAAGTATGAACCACAATTGAGCTACCAACTTTTAAGCTGTGGACTTAATAAATTAATGAACTATTGAGTTTGTTGGAGTGTACATAACAGGCAGAAGGAGACATATGCGACGCCATAAAGTACATATTTACGAGTATATTCATAATTAGCATCAACACCCGACTGTCTGTCCATCGGTCTGTGTGAACACCTAGATATAAGAAAGATCTAGAGCTATCAAATGTGGAGACAACGTGGACAAACTTTCGAAACAAAACAAAATGAATTACAACTTTTCAGACTAAATCATTTATTTTTAGAACATCCAGTCGTTTAGTTTTGATCGGACAATAAACAAAGAAGTTATTCAAGAAATACATTTAATTATGTGAAATCAGGTGCAGCTACTTTGTCACTAAGTGATATAATACATTCCGGTCTTTTTATTTAAGTATATTTTCAGTACGAGTATATTCTGAAATATTGTTTATTTCGGGGTTCGCTCTTAATGATTGTTGCACTCAATAAAAATGAGTGGCGGGTATCTCACATTGTAAGTGCCCTGGTTTCACTTTATTCGGCTTATTAAGTACCATTATTATATCACTGAATGGTAAAGTAATTGAACACGGGCAGCTGTACCATATTTCACCCTATAAAAGTATTTTTTGAATAATTTCTGCGTTTGATGAAAATTGTAATTAAATTTCCAATAATCATTCAAATGATGATTATTATTGTATGCACCAAAAATGGCATTTTTGCTCAAAAATTACATTTGCAAATCTTTTATTTTATTCAGTTTTGCGGGGCGGATGTGGAGTATATACTTTGGGGGGACGGAGATGCCTCCTTTTTCCATTTACATATATTTATGAATGGCCCAAAATTATAATACCCTTCTACCAATATTTATCAATATTTTAAAAATGGTATTTACTAAACAACTTAGCACGTCCAAAGAATGAACTATTATATTATTCCGGATTATATTTGTGACTTAAAATTGAGTGTAGAAAAAGTTTTATGTTTAGTACCCGATTGTAATTAAAAACTATGTATATGGTCGACTTTATTGTAATTATATTATTCAAAGAGAATTTCATAGACTAATAGTGGGATTCAGCTGCACCAACTTGGTTATTTTGTATCCGTTTCGTTTAATTATTCTTTAGCAACTTTAATGTGTTGCAATGATAATAACTTGACTGATAATATGGAATTGAAAAAATAAATTTGTGCGGACGAACGAAAATGAATTCTACTTGGTTGTTAAGATTGTTTCTTAATTAGTAACAATTAGTAACCAAATTGCTAACCAATGTACAGTTCTTTGTTTCAAAGTCGTTAAATAATTACCAGTTTTATTCCGACTTAGAGCTTTAACAATGGAGCTGTATGCCTTGATCCGCATTCGAGGAACGCAATAAGAGGAACGAGTATCGAAGCAGTGACAACGTGTAGTTGGCAGCTGGTTAATGGGGAAAAGGCAGCAGGCGGGACTTGCAGCAGCTCCTGGCAGTCGACAACACATGACGCTAATGGAACCAACAAGCTGCCTCAACGGCATGGTTCAAGCACCAGCTATCCCAAAATCCCCACGACCTACCCGGGCTGTCGCAATAAATTTTCAGCGCCAAAGTGATAATGAAAGTGTTTCCTTCCGTTTTGGCCGCACTCGGTGCCAAGGCAAAAGCGAAACACAATGTGACCCAGAGAAAACGAGAAGGAAAGAGAGAGGGACAGAATGGAAGAACAACACAAGAGTAGATAACGATTTATAAGTGTGGAGGGAATGCTCTTACTTTACTGCTGTTTGTTTTGGGAATAAAAATACCTAATTGAAAACCGAATGAAACACTAAAATTGAGGACATGTTTATGCAAGCATCTGCAATGAATGATCGACTGACACATACCAAATGTCATTCCAAGCTTTGCTCCTCATTTATTTTTCATTTTTATAGAGGATCGTTCAATTACTATAGAGGATCGTTCAATTACTATTTGATTGTACCAGAGTGGTGTGTTTAGTTAATGATAAATTTACAATGCCCCAAATTCTCATTGTCTGTGAAAACGAAACTGTCGACTGGCGACTGGTAACATTTCGTATACGTAACGCGAAATACAGAATGCTCACTCATGCAGCATACGCCAGTTGGCCATCCAGCAGCCAGCAGCGAGCAGCGGGCAGCAAGAAGCCATCAGCCATCTGGCATCTGGCATCAGGTCGCCCCGCTTCGCATCGTCGCCTTTGCCATGGTCTACGCTCGGCTTGTTTATTGTTTTCCGCTCAGCGAGAAATTCAATTTCGGAAGCAAACAAACACACGGCAAACAAATGAATGAAACGTACCAAATGCGCCAATTGCATTCCGTGTAAATCTTGCAAAGTGTTCCGGCGATTTATGCCGCGGGAGAGCTGCCATGCTTCCTCGGCGCTTAATTGTGCGCTTAAACTAAACGCTGGGCAGTTCAAAACAGTTGCAAACAATTAAAGTTGCCAACCCCGCCGCCCATTCGCTCTCTCCCCTATGCTTTCATGGCAATGGACTCTCCCTTGGCAGTGGACAGCGTAAAAAACTCACAAAAATACGCAGTTAAACGAAATCCTGCAAGTTTTCTAGCTAGTTGCAAGTGGAAAGTTGGCCTGGGCGAGCTCAAGAGGACTGATAACTAGAGGGAGGAGTAATAGTAGTATTCCATGGGCTGTAGTCTCTTCTTGGACACAAAATTTCTGGCCACTCGTTTTAAGTTCTCCCCGTTTTCTTTCTATCACTTTGTTGCCCTCTCTATTTGTCTCTTTCAGTGTCTTTAGTTTTTACGCGTTTCGCATCTTTTGTGCATCGAAAACGGGTATAATAGTTTTATGCCATTGTTTGAAACAGTCCGTCGGATGCATCTCCGACACAATAAAGTATATATATTATTGATCAGAAGCAGCGGACGAGCCAATCTATCTCTCTGGATCTCTAGGATCTTCAAATTTGGTACGTAGACTAAGTTTCTTTTCAATATTTGAAATCTCATATAAACAACGAATATCAAACCAATTGTTCCTCAAAATGAAACAACGCGGTTTTCATAACGTGGTTTTCGTAAGCTTTTCTCCGTTTTGACCATCTCGGAAAGCACGTGGTGCTTGGTACTTGCCACGTCCTACTTATGTCAGTTTGAGCTAGGCGGGCTGTGATCTCGTAACAACTATTACTATATAATTTAAATTAAATTCTTACTTGCTTCACTCTGCCAATCTTCACTTACCTCATTCAATGATATTCTTCAATTTCAAGTGACCAAATAATAACAAAGGCTTAGTTAATAGTTGGTGTTGTCTGTGCAAATTGAAATTGAGCAATAATGGATATAATAGTTTGTATGTAACTAGCAGAAGGAGACTTCTCCAAACCTACAAAGTATTTAATCAAGTCGATATAACCATGTCTGTCTGTGTTCGTGTAAGTGGATCTCAGAGATTTTACGAGCTAGACACACTCCCGAATTGGCAAGTAGGTTCCTGCATTCAATAAACAGTGCAAGTTAATTTGAAATTTTGTCACGTCTCTTTCGCACACAAATTATAAAATACCGCAACTAGTAAAATTTTTAAAGCTTACAATTAATATTCTTTGCAGATTAAGTGTTTATGAGATATGAAACGCATAGTTATTAACGAAATAATATCAATCTAAAACATACAAAGTGGTTGTAAGAGTTGTAATGTGATGCTTATGTAAATCTTAGTGCATAGAGTATCTCGTAGCCGAATACTCTCGACTACAGCGTTTTGCTTATTTGTTGCTTTGTTTGCGTGACATTTTTCGCCAACCCCATAACGTTTCTCGGAGGGAAAGCAGGACTGCCGAGCCACTCCACTTCAGGGCAGGCGGGCGTGGAAAGCTGCGCGACACAGCGGACAACTATGACAAAAGATTGTAGTGCCAAAAGTTTGGCGCAACGTTAATTAATTTTGCATGAGCTGAAAGCTTGAACTCCACAGAGCACAAGGGCCAAGTGATTTCCCTCTAAAAAGAAAATGAAGGAAAAAAAAAACACAGACGCAACGCTGCATTTGTTTAGTGCTTATAAAATGAGAGTACTACTCGTGCAAGGGAAATACTTGGGTTAGTAATAGAAGAGTGTGTGCCATTAAATTAGATGGGACGGCCAAAAATATTAAGTAATTGCAAGCTTTGATTTAGTAGAACTTTTCTACATAAGTAGCAAAGAGTAAAGCTTCACATATTCACAAGAAGAGAAACTGCATTTAGGAAACTGTATATGAAATGTATATGAAAATGTATATGAAGAAAATAAAGAAGATTTCTTATAAATATATTAGACGAGCAACCGTATTCCTTTCGGTCTTACAGAGTATTACTAAATGCCTTATTCAATATCTGTTCAATGCACCTCAATCCTTCAAGTCTTATAGAATAATTTTCGTCCTCTCAGCCTAATGAAATAAACATATAAACAATTATAAGCAACCACTAATGAGAAAAATTCGGACTTTAGATAAAGGCAAAATAGTATTGTAATAACAAAACATTTGTTCATTAAATTTGATAACCTTCAAAGTTTTAATTTACAAAACGATTACGTAAACCTTTCAAATTAATCAGAGAACTATACTTTGTCTACTGCCAGCAGTAATGGGAATCATAAAAAAATAAAAAGGAATCACTTTCAAAAACACGTGGCACAATTTACACTCTTTAGAGCGTTTAGCAACTTTATCCTCTAGTTAACCGGGATTTGACCGTTCTGAACTGCTGTTGCGCCCCTCCGCATCATGTCTCCTCGATACTGCCGACTTCTGTGTCCGGAACCCCAACCTGCAAACAGTTGATTCTTGATTCCTGACCTCCTGACCGTCTGACCATCTGACCTGCTCACTCTGTTGTGCCATCGCGTTCTGCTGTGGGACGATAATGGCGGTCATTAGGAATGTGTTGGTAATTAAGAGAAACATCTGTTTTAGCATCCCCTCCCTGAGAGTATTCTTTCCCGCCACTTTGGGCCCTTATGCTAATGAGCCAAGTGAATTGGTTGGATACGTTGCTTGCTTATTTGAAATGGGTAAGGGACTGCGAGAGCGATAAAAGCCTCGCTTCTGACTTTGCCACTTTATGACATGTTTATGCCACCGATTGTATGTACTCTATCCGCAATTTCGCCTGAACAGGACACTCGGACAGTCGGTCTATGTTCAATGCCAGAATTGCGATTCTAGCGACTTTTATTGATTGATGCAGCTGGAGCAGACAAGCAAAAAAACTTGCCTGCCAACAACTTTATTTAAAGCGGCTTTCATGAAATATTGATGTTGTTTTTTGAGGAGCAGAGCAAGAACAACATCAACAGTGGAAACCGATGCCTGACAGGACAATGGCCGAATAGAGGCTGGCAGAAAGTCTGCGGACAAGAAATTGTTGAAACTTTTGATGCTATGCAGATTCAATGAAAATGCAATAGATCTTAGACATATGCAAGTTCATTAAATGTACTGTACACAGTGGAATTTAGCACATATCTAAAATATACATACATATGAATGACGAGTTGAGCTAGAAAATTTGAAAGAATTTAAAAATGCAAATTTAGAAACATAAACGAATGAAATCGCCAATATGTTTAATGAAAATTTTGGACAGTAAACTATGTTAAATAAAAGTGAAAATTTTTTAAATGTAATGACGGCTACAAACTGATGATAAGGCTTATAAAATATAGTTTATATCCAAAAATTAAGATGTGCTGATTATATAATTGAATTGAATTTAATTTGCACATATTTCAACGATCCTCAAGAACATCCCATTAAGCTACACAAATTGTATATTATAATTTGAGACAAATAGGGCTTATGTATATAACATAATTACAAAATAATTCAATCTTATCATTATTTGGTCAGATTTTTAAAGTGCCATTTTTTACATACAATTAATATAGCATATGCTATAATAACTTTGCTCGTCATTCTGATAAAAAAATACATTTATTTTATGATATCAGCAATATTGAAACATAAATCATAGTAAAGTGAATGAAACTAACAATTTCTGTCCATTAAGGGCAAACAACTTTAAAGATTTCAGGGCACTTTAAGTCAAGTCATTATTAAGTTGTACAAAATGTTAAGCCATCAATCTTCTAGAGTTTTTTCTCAATTTGTCGACTTGCGGTCTTGGTTATTTCATTTCTTTCTCGACCATGTCCAACTAGAAGGCCCAGCCTTCGACATATTTTCTGCAACACTTATTTTAGGTTATACATTTACGAGTATGTGCTCTTCAATATGCTTCATGCATTTGCATCTGGAATGGTAACCCTTTTCAAGTGTCTCGCTCGGCTGCCCTCTGACATCCATATGCTGCCTGCTAGTGGCTGGCGGATGCTGGGCGAGTGCCTTTCGCTTGATCCACTCCGTTCGACTGGCCATTTATTTGGGCAGCTTAGGATTGACCCACATTTGACACATTGTTTGCCTAGCTCACAACCCTCGGACTGACATGCACTTTAATGCCCAACCACGTTTCGACCTTGTGGTCATCAAACTTAAAGAGTAGCTTCCATCCCATCTCTCATCTCTCAAGCTTACCCCTCAGCCGACTGAGTAGTGGGCAACATTATCGTCGCCGTCTTGCGGCAAACACAAACTATAAATTGGCCGAAAGCCTTCTCCAGCTTAAAAGAAAACTTGGCTGGTATCGTGTTGCTACCAAAATTCGTGTGTGCATTAAAAGTTTCCTCCATGGGCTACTAGTACTCGTAGTGCAGCATGAACCGTGCAAGAGGCAAAAAGCTTGAGGGGAGAAGGGAAGATTCGAATAGCGCTTGACACTTTTGAACTTTGATGCACTTAAGACTGCAATTTGCAGTAGTTGTTGTTGCTGGCTGGCCATGTACCAATGAATAGTGTAAGAAGGTTGTTAAGTTGTTGAAATGTGAGAAGCATTCAACTGAGAATATTTATAGCGAAGTTCGACTATCGGAATCTATAAAAATGTCATTAAGTGACACAGTTTAAAGTATTTTTTTGAAGGTGTTGTTTGACTGTATGATTATCCTCAATTTGAAATTAAGTTTAATGGAATATAACCCATTACAAAAATATTGATTTTCTTGCGAAGCTTTCAATCAAGTTCATATTTATGTTTTAACTACTTAGTGATTAGCGAGTATCTATCCGTTAAGCATACCTTATTGCTTTTTGTTGACTACTTTGTTGTTGGAAGAAAGTTTTATGAGAAGTCATGTTTTGCATTTGATTTTCAATCAAATTTTTTTTTCTAGCTAATTTTAGTCGGCATTCAGTTGTCAAGTCCAAGTTTCCCAGTGACGGCGCACCTACAATGAGTGGCTCGTGATTTTTACCCAAACCTGCAATGACAACCTGTTTCTCAGCATGAATTACAATTGCCAATTTATAGTCCAAATTACCAGACAGGCAGTGGGACTGTAGATTACGTCTATTGAGCAATTTATCAATGCGAATTTATGAAAAACTTTTACTTGAGTGTAACAAATTGATAGCTGACAGTGAGTTGCATCAAAGACAATACGAGTTTACTCAACAACATTTTGAATGTTCAATTTCCATTAAACTTTATAATCAAAGCAACTCAAGCAGAAACTCTGAGCCCCAATATGAATTTGATTTCTTATTTATTACGGATTAGAGTAAAAAGTCATTCAAATGTTCTCGCATTATTATGAATGTAGGAGCTTAATAGGCTAACTAGAGTCCTTCGCCCTTGACTTTGTCCGGTTTTATGCAAATCTAGAGATGGCGAGGATTTCATCTGGAAGAAAGTAAAACATTAACACGCCCTTCTTTTATTCGATAAAAGGATTAAAGGATCAGTGTATGTGTGTAATTTGCATATTCTAGTTGAAATTTCAAATAAACAGAAGTTGGACAATAACAACATTAAGGACAAGCCATTGCATATTGTAATCAAAATTGAATTATTTCCTTAGATAAAATTGCACAGAACAAATTGCTGCTTTTCTTCGTATCAAAAGCAAACCACCAACCCTAGATTTGAATGTAAAAATGAAATGAGATAATAGCGCTGTTACAGCTGACTAACAATATATGTATTTACTTTAAGGGGTTAGTTTTCAGTAAAAAATTAGGCATTTGTCAGTAATGGGAATACAAAATTTCAAGTGCTTTTCTCAGCATACAAAAAAAAGTATTTCGATGATAGTTTAGATTGCATTTTAATAAAATTATTAAACATGTTGCTTCGCTAAAAAGTGTTAGTGTTGCTTAATTGATATATAATTAAGTTATAATAATATAAGAACCAGCCGACTATTAACGATATTTGATATTACCAATAATAATTATTTTATGTACAACATATTATATAACAAAAAAGATTCATAAAAATTAAATTTGCAACTAAAATTTTGATTGAATATAATATTCATACGCAATTTTTGGAAGAATAGAAAAATTTCAATTAATATGATGGAATGAAATATTCCGGAAATTTAATTGTTAAAGTCAGTATGTAGAATTGCAGCAATAAATACTTTTGAGCGTGCCACAGTAATTGGCAGGCCAAGTCAAACTTTGAACATACACATACTCATACAAATACATACGCACTACAGTTACAACAAGCCACAAGCATTCAAAAGTTGTGCAGCTGGCAAATTGACTAGCATAATTTGCTTGAGCTCCAAAGTATGCTACGATTTGTGTGTGTATGTGTGTGTGTGTCTGTTGAGTCGAGCATGTCATTTGCACAGTATGTGCATGTGTTTGTGTCCATGCGGGTGCTACAAATCTAATTGGATTTGTGCACGTTCAATGAACTGAACACTAAAAGTATTTCATATTATTATTGCACTCGAGAAATGGATAAAATGTCGCTCAATGTTTGTTACTTTGATGTTGTTCGATGCTTAGCTGCTGTTGTTGTGGCACATTTTATTGCTTTTGCTACACTCCATTGACGCAATTGTATGGCTATGCACAAAAATGTTGCATTAAGCATTAAAATCGCTGGCAACCCTCAATCCCATCCAGCCGAACGCAGCTTCGACACGTGCAACATTGTGAGGCGACGCGTCTGCAATTAGGTGCAAAAACACGTACCAAATCGTTGTTTTTGCCTCTCCTCTAACTCTGACCTTCCTGATGCTGATCCTCTGTGTTCCGCTCTGCCAGCTGCCAAGGCAACAGCCGTACTTGATAGACACTGTCAGTTCTCTGACTCCAAATGGGTAGCTCATCCCACTTTTCTCAGTGCTTGTTTCTTATCACAAGATGAGCTAGTAGAAGAGGAAGAACTGGCCAAGAGGCAACTTTAATGAGACGGAAAGCGGGCGCCAATCGCTGCAATTAAAATTAATTACAGTATTTGTCAGCTTTGTGGCTAACAGCCCACCAAACACGGCAGTTCCATTCAGTTCAGCTGACTGAGGGTCGTTGCATAGTGGCAGCAACGACGGGGTATGCAGCAAACGGGGGCGTACATAAAGTTGGGTGCAAGACGCGCTGCATTGATTGCAATCGCGATCGTTAATTAAATGTCGAAAGGAATGTTGTTGCTGTTGTTGTTGTTGTTGGTGTTCATCGCTGCTGCGTAAAGATCAGCCAGCTGGGATAAGACCAAGTCGTTGTTGTTTCTGCCTGCTGCTGCCTCGGTTATTTATAGTTGCGGCAATGCGACGATGCGGCACGCAACGCGACGCGTCGCAACACGATTCGACGCTGCAACTGGCAGTTTGTGGCAACAGGGGCCGCCGCGGGCTTTGGCTTTATTATCGCCCTTGATCTTGGCTAAATCGAAATCGGCTGCATTGCGTGAAGTGTTGCAAATGAGTTTTTGTCCGGGGCGTGCATTGAATTTTCAATTGGCCAGCAAATTGGCAGCACCAAAAGCCAAAGCAGGAAATGGCCCGGTGCTCCAGGTGGGCTAAAAGCTGCCAAGGAAAATATCGATAAGTTATCAGTTTCACTCAAAATATAAATAGATAGTATCAGCTATTATAAAGAAGAACAGGATACATTATGTTGACTAATGCTATATTATTGATAAGTTGTGTACAAGAGGAAATGGCATTATACATTTTTAAAATAATATTTAAAGCTATACATTAATAATTATTTTACAAAAAGGACATAAACTTCAGCTTGATATTCCTATCCTTCTTGAAAAACATTCTTACTTGACCTAAATTCAAAAAAACAAAATATTTATCTACCCAACTGACCGCATCTTCATTATGCTGGTGGCGAAGTGTCGCGGGCTTGCACTTTTAAACAAAAGGAACACTCGTATGATCTGTCGCAAGAGGTCAGTGGATATTTTCGAAATGTATATACATAGATATGTACAAAATTTGCAGTTGTGCTTCCACAAAATACAAGTTTATCAATAGAGAAAAACTTTGAACTCGTTTCGAGTCATATTTGTTTTTACTTTTTGCATTTTGTTGCTAGAAAACTTTGCGCTCGCTGTATTTGCTCTGCTTAAGCAAAAAACAAAACACAAAAAATAAAAAGTTGGTTGCAGTTCTGTTAGACCCGTTCCGGAGTTACTCTTCGATGACTCCTGGCCCGGTTGTCTTTCAATGAAAATGCAAACAAATAAAAAGTGCAACTGCCGTAAATGGAAAAGGGGAAAATACTGGAGGCAAGTGTCGGAAATTGGAGCAATCGAAATGCAGTTTTGATGGCGTTGAAAATTGTCAATTTGTGGACGGTCAGAGTCAACTGCCAAGTGCTAAAAATCGATTTCTAAATTATGGGAATAGAGTACAGAACTTTGGCTACAAAAAGAAAACAGGTAGCACTTTGGGATTATAAGTTACTAAAAATTATAAAATTACTAGCATTGCGTTAGAATGTGTATATGTTCGATTTAAGAATTATTTGATATGTACATTCTTATCAAATGAAGATCACAATGGGTTTTTGATCAATTGGATGACCCATGTTCTTGGGATTCTTCAACTCATCCTAAGGTAGATCGGAAAACATCTTATGTTCATACAAAATTTGTTTTTGCACATGGATTACCAATTTTAATTGGCTCAGTTATCGTTCACTCTGATATAAATAAATAGAACAGTTGGCCAAATGTTTTCTACTCTTTATATAACGGAACCAGTGTTTTGGGAAGCTACTTATCTGTACACATACACAACATGTGTTTATTTTGCATTGTTTTGCTCCGACCCCAAAAATAATTTCAAATAAATACAGCTGTTACTTAACTTTTTGCTATTCATGTTTGTTACTACAATACAATGCTAATATTTAGATTTCCGAAAAACAATATATCAATGAATTTTGCGACTAAAATTAGGTCTTTCTCCTCTAGTTCGAACATTGCTCACACCAAACCAAAGCACATACACAATTGCAAATGTTTCACGTGCATTGTCGGCGTCAAGTGCTTCAGTCGCAACGTGTTCGTCGCGTTGTGGATGCCGGCTTCAAGCAAGTTGCATTGCCTAGCTATACAACACTAACAAACAAAATCATGAAATTGGTTTTTGGAAAGTATTAATAGCTTGGGCTCTTCCCATTTAAAAATATATTTATCTGTAAATTTTAAAGCGAAACCCATTTTTTTTTTTTTATCTCTAGAGTACTTGAGCCTTTCATTTGTACTTATGTAATTTTTGTTAATATTCCCAGTAAAATTTATTGCTCGGTACTTTTTGCAATGCACAATTGGACTTGCCATAAAGAAATCCAAGGTAATTTTAGGTGATTTGTTTAAAGAATGCTTCTCAATTATCGCGCAATAATTATCTTGCTATTTCTAAAAGATAAAACTAAGCGCACGTCAGCAATAGTCATAATAAGTATATTTGTGCTTACACATACATATGTACATATGTACATATGTCTGAAAATATGTGACTAAAAGCAACTGATAGAAAATGGTTCCATATGAGTAGTTGGAAATGTTCATATGTTCACACATATGCATATGTGCTAGATATTATGAATATGTGAAATAGGTTTCACTTTTTGGGAAACATAAACTTGAAACAAAAATCCATTTGGTAAATGCGGGTCCATTCGTCGAAAGCATTTAGGTCTTGCAAAAAATTGTTAAAGGCCCGCACAGAAAGTAGTAGTTGGAATTTATCGGTAGGAGTTTATCACAAACAGGGGCTACTCACACTTGCTCACACATCGAACATGTTGGTGTTGCGTTGTGGTGGTCGTCGCGTTGCCAACCAATCGTTTGCCGGTCAGCGATGCGACGAGTGCGAACCGTTTCGGTTCAGACAAGTTGAGACAAGTCATTCAGGCGCTCCGTTTATTCAGTCGATTTTTAGCCGTTGAGACAGTTGGAAGTGGGGTGTGTGTTGAACGAAACGTTGTATTTCTCTTTCTCCACTTGCACACGACAACTCTCACACACAGGTGCAGTGTTTGTTTTGTTAGTGCATGTATTTATGTGCTCGCGTGCGGTGAATGCCTGTATGTGTGCGTGTGAGAGGGCGCGCGAAGATACAACAACAACAACAAAGGCAAAGGCAAAAGTTGAAGCACAACAGCAGTTAGCTACACACTGAAATCACAGTCAGCTGTGCGTTTTGCTTCAAGTTCTTCAGCGACATAATATGTGTGAAATATAAATGCAAATTATAAATATAATAAGCATAAATTACAAGTTTTAAGCGTGTATAATTCAGTTGAGCTAATCAAATAAAAAAGCGTGCAAACAAATTCAACGCCTGCTCCCTTCATCAACAAGAAGAGCTACACCGAAACAGCATTCGCGAGTGTAGTATTTACAGTGAATGTATCCGTGCTTGTAGCATTGTGCCACGATTGCCTGACGTGTTCGTTCAGGTCTGCTATAATCCTCAGTCTACGTTTTGACAGCAAAATCAAAGCAGTGCAAACCCGAAGTGCTGTGGCGGTCACATCAACAGAAACAGAACAAGAACAGCAGTCGGAGAGCAGCAGCACTCGAACCAGCAGACTGAGGGGTAAGTCCAACCAGCTGAACGTCAAGTGTCTCTGCCACGCGACCAGGAGCGAAGCAGCAACAACAAACAACAACGGCCAACAAGGAAGACAGACTGTCCCAGCACAACGAAACGGTTAGCATGGAACCTTGCTATAGCCGCGGCACCTGCTGCTGTCTGATACTGTGGTAGTTGTTGCTTTTGTTGTTGGCTGGCGCTCCACAACAAAACATTTCTTTTTGTTGCGTGTGTTCCGCGTGGCTCCGTTAACTCGAGCTGACATTTACAACACTGCAAACGACGCGTTGTCATTGCCGCTGCTGCCGCCTTCTGCCGTCGTCGCCCCCTTGTAACGCCCTAAAACTAGCGTGGGCTTTGCGTGCTTATGTTCTGCTTCGCCTTCTCTTTGTTGTTCTTCTCTTGCTTTTTGTCTTTAGCCGATTGTTCTTCGTTTTGGCGTGCATTGACTTTGCCAGCGTACATTTGTTTTTGCATGTTTGTTTTTAGCCTTTCTTCTCCGCTTTTTATTTTTATTTTTATTTCTATTTTATTTTCTTGTGTTTGTTTGCAAATTACTTTTATTGGCTACGTCCTGAGCTTTGTTTTGCGTCGGCATAGGAAAATCAATAAATTTTTATTTGATTTTCATGCCTTGTCGCAGCTGTGACTTTGTTCTCCTCTAAGCCCCTCCTTCCTCCCATTCCCTCTCAACAGTGCTGCCATTTTTCCTTAAACCTTTTGTTTTTGCCTTTGCCATGGCAGCAAACAACCCCATTCAACCCTGGGCCTGCGGATATGTGTGCCTGTCGCCGGTTTGTTTGGGTATACATTGTTCGGCTTTCTAGCTCTGTGAGCCCTGCACAGCACTGGCCTAGAATCGGGCCAAATTTATTAATTATCGTGGGGCAATTCATGAGAGAGCCACAGACCGTTAGGTGACACACTTTCGCAAAGGAGCGCGCCGAATTGACGGATAGATAGATTCAGATATTGGGGTTCGGGCTCCACTTAGATTGATATGCAAGATAGTAATTTGTGGACTTTTGTCTATTTAAAACCCGTTAATTATCGTGTGTTTTTATTAATTTGCATAATTAAATTCGAAACTGGAATACAGACCAGTAGGTGTTCACTTAAATAAAGTTCGTTGAACGGTTCTCATAAACTCCACATTCTCTTTCAACTTGTCAACGCCATAAAAATTTGATTGATTATTAAAATATTCTCAGAATTTGTAGTATATATTTTACTTGTTTATTTTATACTCAGTTACCATTCGGCGCGGTTCTAATCAAGGACTAAAGATAGCCACTTATCGATTCAATTTAACTTTCGAAAATGTTATATACATTGGTTGGACGTTGGATATATTCTACTATCATATCTCTTTTGTAAAACAGTCTAAGATGACTCTGTACCGAAAGCAATAGTTTTGGGAAAAAAGAAAGTAGAACTTTGGGATTTTGTGTCAAGTTTTTCACTGAAAATCACACTCTTATAATTTATAAATAACTTGTCTATTTTGTTAACAACATCCATATAATTCCCCCCATTCTCTGAACATCTGTAGGAATTCTACTTGAATTTTTCGTATTTATTCATCGAGTTATGAGACCAGCCTGACACCTGCTGAAACCTGTCTCGGACAGTTCATATTCGCAATGAGCCAATAAGTAAAAGTAGCGACGTATTGGCCAAGTTTATTATGTCTCTTTCTTAGCGTATACATCAAAAGCTCTTTCATTCATTTTTATTTATTTAATAAAACTCAGCATTCGTTTAATTTCCATGTCCATTTGAAAACGGGTTTCTTTCTCGGCCTTAGCTAGGGGTCTCGGGACCCGACTCTGTGCTCGACCTGACTGCCGTTTCTTCTGACTTTTTTCCGGCTGCATCATTAAGAGGCAGCAATGGCAATTAAATTTAATTATTAATGTCGGCCAGGCTGGGCCAAAAGGCGTCTGCGGGGGGTCGTTTGCTGCCAGTGACAAGAAGCAGGAGGGAGGCGAGTAAAAGTTAAAGCTGTTGCCATTTATGTTAATTTCAATAAATTAATCACAAACATATTATGCCTCATCTTACATCATGGCCTGTCCGGCGTCCATGTTGATTTATGTTCTGCTCACGTTGACCTCCCAATGTGGCTAGGTGCGAAAAACATGAGATGACCACCCCAATCATTCATTATACATTCATTTCGCACGTCGTCACGTACTTGCCAAACAATTCTTGTCAAATTTAAATGTTTTTTTCCAACTGCATTCAATACAAATCACATTGGCCTAGCTTGGGTCTTCTTCACGTTCCAGAGAGAGATTGTAATACGATCAAAGAATTTACATATGAGTATCTCTAGGCTAGATATCTCCCATTACACATGTCATGTCATATTGTATATGCAGTGTACTCGCAGATGTCTTTCTTGCTCTGTCTACTGTAATCAAATGTCGTCCCAAACTGTGGGCACGTTATGGTAGTGAACGCTGGATAAGTTAACACTGGAGGCACTCAGAATGTGGCTCAAAACGGAAAGTGCAAATGGACGAGTGCTAGTTGGATAAGGGAGCAGTCGAGGGGCACGTAGGTAGTCTCCGATTGCGATGCTGTCCAAGTTCTTTATGCAAGACTTAACCTCAGCCTGTATCTAGTTGCGAAAGAACTTTGTTAAACTAAAGACACGGTCTCATGTTTCGAATAATAATTTTTGTATTGTTTCTTAATTGGAAAAAAACAAGATCTTCTCTACTATTGTGAAATGTTAAGGTTGTATTTTTATTATTTTAATCAATCAATACGAGTGCTATTATCTTAAAGTGTTTACGTTTCAATTATGTTGTTCTCATTATATTTGCACAAATAATTATCTAGTGAGTTTTAACATCTGTATTACTAGTTTATCGATACGTGACCATCGATCAATGCAATAATAATAATAATTAGAGTGGCTTAACAATTAATAATGGATTATTTTAATGTGCTTGCAAATCCAAATGTTTGACTTTCTCATCTCTGACTAAGACGAATCGCTGGCCAACTGTCTGTCTAATTGTGGTATATTTTAGCCATTTCGGCATTTAAAAGGCACTAAATGATGGCAATTAATACTTAAATGCCTGGCTCTTAGCCATATATTATTTTTCTGGCTGCATTTTAATTACAACTTTGCCAACTTAAGTGAGTCGAGCAAATTCTGAGTGGCAGACTATTAAAAATGTGTTAGAGAAACGACTGAAAACTTGGGAGAGGGACGACCAAAAAGACCATCAAGTGGAGCCATCCATTGCTAAATTGCAATTCTAGGCAATGTGGCCAATGAGTCAAGTGGATGTTGGCCAACGGCTGCAGCTAATTGCCAAGACATATCAGTTGATGTGGCGGAGTGAGGAAGAGGGGGAGGGGGAGAAGGTAGAGAAGAATCTACAACTGCAATGACAAGACAAATGTTGCAACAACCTGTAGATACAAGTAAACAACAAGAGGACTGCAGCAGCAGCAGCAGTAACAACAACAACAACAACAATTGGTAGCATGCAGCGCAAGCCGATGCTATTCTTCTCGGTGGCAGGCATAAAAATTCGTTGCCTAAGCCAATTCGAAAGCAATTTCTGCTTAGAGCCTTTGCAGCGGGTGGGCAGTGCAGACATTTGCATAACTAGGAGCCTGTGGCAGACACACACACATATGCAGTTTTGTATAGGCTCCCCATTAAATGAATGTATGTGTGTGTGTGTGTGTGTGTGTGTGAGTGCATGTACTACATAGACATTGGCTGTGTAAACGTTCAAGATACATGTGTCTATGTGCTGTATATGTACTCGAAATGTATTTAGAAGAGTAGCTGCTGGCTTAGAAGTCTGAAGACGAGTTCATTGAATTCTTGGCTGCTTTATTCGCCAAACTCGTAAATTTTCAACCAAATACACATAAAATTCAAACCAAACTGGTTCCTGCAGCCGCACCACGAACAACAAGAAGAAGAACAACAACAACAAGAAGAAGAACAACAACAGTATTAACAGCGATTTATACCAGACCACAGCCATATAGTCTTTGGGTCTCTGTGTCTTTTGGTTTTTGTTGTTGTTGTTGTTGTTTTTATTTTTTATTTTTGGGCCCTGCATCGCATGGAATGCGGCAGTCATCATCTTCACAAACTCAAACTGAACTGAAAGTCAAACTCAACTGAAACTGAAATTGAAACTCATCTTTGCCTTTGCATTTTGGCTTTTGCTGGTAGTTACAAAAAGCCGGCCAAGAGGAGACGTCAAGAGATAGCTTTGCAAGTGCATAACATCAACAGCTTTGGCGTTTCACTTTGCTGTGGTCTTCTCTGTGGATTCGTTGCGGCTACTTCGATTAAGTAGCTGTCAGCATTTGTATCTTGTATCTGCATTTGTCGCATGCACTCTGTGCTTGTGCATCTGTCTGCATCATGTTACTTTCGGTGCAGTTGGGTGAAAGCGCAACGCATTCACATAACAGATTTGGCCATAAACTTGCCTCTCTACATCTTTCACGACAACTTCGAACCGACGACCCACTTGCACATCCAGTTTTCAAGTCAAGAACCAGCACCAGCTGGTGCCTTATCAGATCGCAGCAATACCGGCTTCCCATTGCCTGTTCTATGGCTCAAATATTTTGACAGTTACAAACTACTAATTGGGACCCATCATCGCCAGACTTTCTGAGCTGAGCCCCTTCTAATCACTGTGGGCATAAAACAAATATGGAAATCTATCACACATGCAGCAGCCACTCAAACCACAGCCAGACACCGAGGCTGGATAAGTTGGGGCCAGACGTTGAGCCAGACAATGGCAAAAAATATCAAACAAAAGATACGTATCTGAAGCTTGTGTCTGCAGCTGAGCTAGTGGCCCGAAATGGACAAAGACAACTCAATTGAGGCAAGGGATCATCGTAGCTCACGCTTTACTTCTTTTTTTTTGTTGATTTGCTTTTCATTTTTTTTTATCGCGTTACCTGTCAGGCAGATGATAGATACTTGGCATGATGTTTGAGCAGCCTAGACATCAATCAAAAATTTCAGTTTCTATGAGTTAAGAACGCAGTTTGCTTGTGAGGGCTGCCAATTGTTTGGATCAACGGCGGAAATGAATTTGAGCTTTTCGACTGCTTAGCTTTAACTGTAATTACGCTCGCAGACATACGGATACAGATACAGATACATACTTGTTATGTAGATAGAGTTACAGATACATTTGGAATCTCATGACGCACAAACTCGTTGTGTGCTGTGCACGCCCAATGCTGGTCAACAGCAAGCAGCAAATAGCCACAAACAAGCACATAATGACCTTGTAACTCAACTGTCAACTGTCAACACACGCAACAATGGCAACAAAGACAACAACAGCAACAACAACAACCTAAAATCAATAGCTAGCCGTAATTTATACTGCTCGTATCGATGGCCATAAATCGGAGCGCCTGGCATATGTCAGACAGCCCACAAGAATGTTGGCCAAAAAGGTAAAAAAGGATCGACTACCGCGAAGGATCACATGGCTAAACTTTTATTTAAAATCCAGTTACAGATGATTTATTCCAAATGATATTATTTTCAGAATTGTAAGGGAATGAAAATTTACTTTATGTAAATATAAATAGTGAATTTAGCTGACTCTTGGTCTGATTCTATGGCTGAATAAGGAAAATATCAAAAATCAAGCAGACCACATTTGCCAAAGTAAAGAGTGAAGACATCTTCTTTATAAACATGACTGCAGTTTTATTAAACATCCAGTTAGAGATGGTTTATTCTAATTGATTTAACTTTTTATGATTTGCAAATATATGTAGTCGTAAGTCGTATATGCAGTAGTAAGTCTAGCTGGCTGTCGGTTTAATATCTATTTGAAAAACACTTGATAAAAATCAAGGAGTGAATAGATCTTCTGTATAACTATTGCGAACGCCGCCTTAAGGGGTTGTCATGAGCACAAGTTGTTCGCTGATAAGTCGAGAGCGATAAATTGTAAGTTACAAAATAGGCTTTGTATAAAACATTATTGTATATAACATTTTTGCAAATAAGCATTATTTATTGGTTCGTCATTAATTAATTTGAATTCATTTTCATTATTGACAGGAATAGCCGTATTTGAATTAAAGTTTACCACATTAAACACATAATATCGTTCCACAAGCTTTGTAGCTTAACTAATTAGAAGTTATGTTTTACATCCAACCACTTAAATGTTCTCCATTGTCACATGGCATGGATTTCTCATGGCCTTCCATTGTGGTCCGATAGCCATCGGGGGAAGTGTGTAAAGTGTGTGCTGCGCCTTGGTCACTTTTGAGTGGCAGCATAAAAAACTGAAGAAGACCCAGGAGAATAAAAAACGCTTATCGTGCTGCATATATTGTTGTAGTATGAATAATATGAACAAACCGCCAAATACAAATAGTTGAAGCGATAACTGACGGATACACACGCAGCTGGGCGAGAAGCGGCTTCCTTCTCGCTGTTGCTGGAGATATGTGTTCTGTTTCTGTGTTCCTTTTAGCACGAGTAGAATCTTAGCAAGTAATGAATTACGTGAGAGGGCAGCGAGTCAAAAAGAACTTAGGAATTTGCCAAAAGTAAATGCGCTAGAGATATACAGCGAGGAATACGAGGGGACAACTAAGAGTCTAAGTACGAGTCTGACCATATCAAAGGCAGTCGAAAAGTTTAAGCATTGTGCTCGAATTTGTTGTTATCAGGAAGAGGAAGAAATGGAGGGAAGAAAGCAAAATTCTAAAGTACCAGCAAGTTTCGACAATGGGTCGCTTTGCCCTCTTCGTGGTTATTTGTTCTTTATTGTTCGTTGTTCGTTGTTCGTTCTTGGATGTTGCTGAGTTGAGTTGAGAGCATTGTTTGAGGACTGAACTTTGTTTTATGAAAAGTACTAGTATGTGAATGGCCGGCGCACATCTTGCAAGATACATTTGTTTAGTCGCAACATTCTGCAATAATTTATTTTTAGTTTTTTAATCGTTTTTTTACGTGCTTTTCTCATTATTTTCAATTGGTTTCCCTCGCTCGCAGTTAAATTATGAAAACTCAGACGTTCAGACGTCTCTAATGACGCGAACTAACCTTCAGTTGGAAATGATCGTTGTCAAAAAAAAGCACACAATAAATACAACTGGCAGACAGCTAACAACGACACCAACAACTACAATAGCCAAGCAGAAGATTTAATAAGGCATACGGCTAGCAAATAAACCTGTTGCAATGTTTTTGGCTCTATGCTTACTTGACTAGTTTTTATTTATTATATGCTATGTGGCTATAACAGTGGCCATAACTACGGACATGGCTGTGCTAGTCTATGCTTTTGTTGGCATTAGCAATGAATGGTTATTAAACCGTAACCACAGCGCCAACATATCCAACTGTGCCGCGGGAAATGCCAATGCAAATGGTCACAGTTGACTGCTGATCAATGACATTTTATTGCAGATATCTGAAAAAGACTAAAAAAGAAGATGCATAAAAACATGAAGCTGAAGCAGCGAGTACGAGAGAACAGAGATTAGAAGAGCGTGAGTTTTGAATACTCTGCAATCTGCACCTGTCTAGATATAAATATAAAACGCCTAAGACGATAAGAACAGCTTAATCATGACAGAACGACTGTTTTACCTACAAGTCCTTGTGTTGGGTAATTCGCGTAATCTCGCTAAATTCAATGTAAATTGCTAGTTTCAGTTGTGAGGCAACATCATGACATATTCATTATACCCTCGATGCTTGGTATCTCTCTAAGAGATGAGAAAACATCATCGAACCAACAGGCGGGCTTTTGGCCTTCGGGCATTAAACTTATGCCGCAGCTCCACGGGCGCTTTTTGTACAATTGTGGCAAATGTTGCATCATCATTAACAAACGCACATCCAACGAACACACACACACACACACACACACACACATAGAGATTAAGATACTCATACGTATATGTATGTAGACGTACACTTTAAGAAACATTGTCGAGTCGAAGGCATTCAATAGAAACGCATCTGATGGCTTTGGCACTTTCGATGCCTGCAGTTGAAAGCGAAGTCAGTGCAAAGTCATCAAGAGTTGCCATAGTTCGTCTCGCGTCTCACCTTTGGCTTGGCATTTTTCTTTTTGTTACTCATTTACTCAAATGTTAATGGTTAATTTCTCAGATTCGTTCCTTTAACTATGAGTACGAGCATATGCCGTGCCCTCACCTGGGTGCAGTGCCCAAGGCAATGAGTCAGCTCCAGCCATCCAAAAATGTCAGCAGCCAAAGTAACTTCGTCTGCCAAGTGTAGGCAGTTGTCGTTGTGGTTGGTGGCTGAAGTGTGGTTGTTGTTGTTGTTGTTGTTGTTGTTGTTACTGTTGCTGTTGATGCCTGCAATTTATCACATGTTGCTGCAACGGCAGCCACAGCTAAAGCCACAGAAACGGCAACGGCAACGGCAAAGGCAACATAAAAATTTGTAAAATGCATTCAGGTGCCGCCAAATATTTAAGGCATGCCACAAACTTTGCGCGAGCATGTCGTTGGTTCCGTTGCGACTGTCTTTACTTTCAGTAAGTCATTAAGTTGCTGTTAGGTAACCAGCCAGCAGCCAGCAGCCAGCTGAAGCAACTCAGACCTACAGCCCTGCAGCTGCAGCTGCAGCGTCAATTGCTGCTGCTGCTGCTGCTGGAGATGGGAGATGGGAGATGATGAAGTCAAGCAGTTGATTGAGTCGTAATTAGGAATCGTAATGAGTTGTGATTCACAGCAGACTCGCGAGAGAGAGCTCTTTAAATCTTAGAGCTGGTAAATGTGCCTACATGATTAGAAGATTTGAAGGCGCCAGCATTTGCTTAACTCGACTGCCTATGTGGGTCGTCATGAAAGTTAACACCCTGAAAATTGTAACAGAAAGCGCGAAGCATTTCACTCACAAAATAAAAAAGAAAGAAAAAAATGCTAAAAACGAAAACGAACTTCCAAATCAGAACGCAACGTGCGCAGCCAATTGACATGGAAATGGGCGGATAAAATTCTTGGCACGTTAAAATTTAATCAAAAAAAAATAGCAACTGAAATGACAGGCCCAACAACAACGCGACGACAAGCATATAAACAACAATAACAATAACAATAACAACAACAATAACAACTTAGACTGGGCTCGGCCCAAAAAGTTGACCAAGAAACGAGGTGGAGCGCGTCGAAGAGTGGCAGGTGAACAACCGTCTGATGGCCTTTTAAAGATTTTTACAGCTATTTATTTACTCAAGCCCATAGTCCGTTTCGCTCTCGGTTCTTGCTCTCTCTTTCTCTTTTCTTCTGAATTCGTCGGCTATCTCTTTCGTTTGTTTGTTATTCGTTTGTTGCTGACACCTGCTTTGCTTTCCCAGCCAGCCACTGACGAGTACTCTAATTATATTTGACCGTTTGTTTGTAAACAAAAAACAAAGAACAAAAACTAAATGCTATATAGAAAAAGAACTTTTGGCAAATTGCTTCACGAAGGACGAAATGCAAATTGCTAAATTTGCGAGCGAAAGGATAAAAGTTAAGCAAGGGGCCAAAAGCAAAAAATATACTTATTTGTTGCTCTGAAAGTTGACAGTATCCAAATTGCTTGACTGCAAAGGGTATAATTAGTATCCTAATGATGCGTCCTGTAGTAAAAAGTAATGTTGAGTAAGGCACCAATTTCTTGTCTTAATTTGTTTCCCGCATTCCTTTTGCTTTAACTGTTTAAGTTATATCTTAACTTCCTTGCTTTGTGTAATGCGAAAGCATTTTCCAAAGTTTGATTTCTTCCTTTCATACCCAAGGATGCTTGATAGTCTGCCTTAACTTTTTGATAATGTTGAATGCCATCACCATTGGGCTACGTAACAAACTTTGTGAATGGAGGCAAAAAAAAAATGTGCAAAACTTTTGCAAAAAAAAATCTCTGAATTTTGGCAATTTTACGGCTTATGCAATGCCAATGTCTTCATCAATGAATTTCGTGTGATTTTTACAAATGTTTACTATTAGACAACAACATCATTATCATTATGATCATGATCATCAACTTCTTGATTATTAGCTGTAACTTTCACTATCTAGCCTCAAGGCGCTTGGGCGCTTGTGACTTGTGAGGTTGCCATTATTTTCTTCAACTTCTACTTATTGTGTAATGCTATTGAAAGAAACCGTATTCGAATTGTAACGGTTTGGGTTGTTGATATCATCAATGAATATAAACAATAACTGTTTACATTTGTGTTTGTTACGCAGCGCATACATATATGACGATTACAATGCTCCACATTTATATTTTATTTATTTTTCTCATTATTATTTTTTTTGTAATTTTGTTTCTATTTTGTTATCTGCAGCGGAAACTCACAAATACTAGTGCAGTATATATGTAGCTAGATATAGATACATGTGCATATGTGTAGAACAAGTGTTTGTACATATGTACAAATTATATTCGTTTATTCTGCCCATCAGCTTGGAGTTTCATTTAGTTGACTTTGTTAGCACAGTAAATGTCACGAACTGCCGTAAAAATCCAAAAATATCCCAATCGTTAGTGATCAACCAAGAGATACCCTTTAAATAAAAATCTTGCTCAATTACGTATTAGTTCCACATACATGGTTAAGCATATGACATATCGATTCGATCACGCCGTATTTAGTACGGCTTAAAGGTACAGGGCATTATAAAACCAATATAGAATTATTTACATACCACAGCAATAAAGAGAGCTCTATTTATAGCACTCAAAAGGGCAAATATTTGCTAACAAAATATATAAATAATAATGTAAAAATGTCAACAAGCTGCACAATCTAACCGCGGGCCGGCCAACTAAATGTATTTAATAAATAAACTCGTTCGCATTTTTATGGTTCTGCATTCAATATTGAACAGCAATTTGTTGATTATTCATGTATATATATGTATGTGTGGTTGAAAAATGCATAGTTACTTAAATATTTGTATTGCATTAATGATGTTGATAGTTGCTGGCTTGTGGTTATTTAGTTATTAAATGGCAAAAACTTAGCCGCACTTAAATATATATTTAATAATTCATCATTCATATCTGGCAATATCTGCTGAGCACTTCAATTCATTTCTGCGAAAACTGGAAATTCAACTTTGAAACTGATAGCATAATCTTTGCCAAGTTAAATTTAGCAGTAACCAAAATAATATGTCTACATTTTTGTCGGCATTTTCTTAATGACTTGTGTAAATTGCATGCCAAAGTACGAGTATGGCATGCCAATGAATTTGCAATATCAGCAGTTATCTTAAACTGCACTTTACGAGACGCTTGAGTTAACTATGAACTCAATGAGATTAAATTGTTTTAAAAAATTGCATTTTATTGATTTTCGGTGGTCATTTAAATTCATTTGTTTTGTTTAACTTGTGTGCATTGAAATCGAGCTCCACAAACACGCTACCGCTTTCGGAAAAATATCTAGATACACAGCCAACACATATGCAAATGAACGAATATATGTGTATATGCACACACACATGTGTAAATACAAATACGCATTCTTGTGATACGA
The DNA here is from genome assembly GCA_018150935.1 of Drosophila pruinosa. NCBI lineage: Eukaryota > Metazoa > Arthropoda > Insecta > Diptera > Drosophilidae > Drosophila > Drosophila pruinosa. The sequence goes on from JAECWR010000199.1 coordinate 44,793,436, forward strand.
GTCTCAAAGTGACTTGGGGACGAGTGGGTAGTGCATACTTACTTCTGACTTTCTGACTTTCTGACTTTCTGAGTGCCTCACATGACCGTCGTAAGTATGGGACTTTGTATGGGCGTACTAAGAAGTTGAAAGGCTTTAGATAGGCTGTTGAGGTCGCGGAGTGGCGTGGCGTCTACTTGTATCTTTTACAATGGCAGTTAATTAGTAAATGCATGTTAATTTCGAGTGGTAACAAATATAATTACAAAGCGAGCTGTTCGCATCGCATCGCACGTATCGCTTCATGCAATTAGTTGCAACATGCTGTTATAGTGATAAAGCCAAACTCACATAATTCATAATGAAGTTGTTTTGTAGCAAATGAGTACTCGCACACAATATTCATACTCATATACTCACACTCATAAGAACGCCTCAGAATTCAGAGAGGTCTCGTTTATCACAATGTTTTGGCGAGGAGGATGGCAAGAACCGGGACTGGACCAGCCCATTGGGGTCTGAATAATTACTAGTTTTGTGCTGCTTTGAAAAGACTGTCTGGACTCTGGATAGTTAACAACTGCAGTCTTGCAATTGATTTGAGTTATTGATTGTAACGTCTTTTCGGATAGTAGGGGAGCAGATGGAAGATGGGGGATGGGAGATGGAAGATGGTAGATGGGGGGACGGCATAGTATGATTAATTTTGTGTCGAGTCAGGCTTTTGTATGATTTGAAAAATTAGTACAAGCCGAATTGAACTGAAAACTGCAAATGATCATAAATCAAACAGTTTGCTGATTGCATTCGAAGTGCGCACAAATTGCATGATTTGCAATTTCTGTTGCATTCCCCGGATGCTGACACGACTGCAACGACGCCTCTTTGGTTTGAGACCTTTTGCCTGCCCAGTGTCCAGACCTTCCTCAGACTTGGCTCTGCACTGTGACTTGGTCGACCAAGACCTCACGTTGTACTTGAGCAAATAATTCGCATTTTTGTTGCAAGTTGCAAGTTGCTAGTTGCAAGCAAACTTAAGTAAAATTATTGCTTGGCATTTTTATTTGCTTTTTATTGTTGTCATTTTCCGCCCATTGTCCCGCCTTACAATACCTCTTGTTGTTTCTCTCTTTATTGTTTTCTAATTAAATTTTTGGCTGTAACATCAACAACATTCCACAAAATCGATAAGCCCATAAAGCACAATCCGACAAAGTTACAGAATATCCAGTTCCTTCGAGTGCTGTCTGAATGCAAGACAAATTTGCGCAGCTCTTTGTTGGTCGTAAAATTCACAACAGGCGTACAACAAAGTGCCTTTGTAATAGTTTCTTTTGTATATTTTTTATTTATTTGAATTAACCAGTCATGGTAAAATCAAGTACTTCGCATTATTTTCGTCCAGTCTGTGCTTCTTAATTATTGGTTAAGCAAGGTTTACTTCACTTATTTTAGCCCCTGTTAAAACAATGTAAAGGCTGTGTGTCTAGAATGGTAGATAGTCGTTAAGTCCTAGGCCAAGGGTCATGTTCAACAGTCCGTGGCGCTAGTCAAAATCAATACACATAAAGCTTGACCAAATTACACGCCTGTATGGGCCAGGTTTAATTCAAAATCGATGACAAACAAAGTTGGACTGCCGCTGAGAAGCATTGAGGAGAGAGAAAGAGTCGATCACTACACCAAACTGGTTGGCCGACTATGTAAATTTTTATTAATATTCAAAAGAAACGATTGCGTGTACAATAACAACAACAACAACAACAACAACAACTATAAATATGCATATGACCTTCGTCGCGGATGATGGACATCCGAGTGGAGCAACATTCAGGCAGATTGTTGCCGTGTCGAATTGATTCTTCAATCAGTTGCAAAAGGGCATAAATTGGATTTACAATCAGCAATTGCAGCAATTAATTGCGCTTAATCAAGACGTTCAACCAAAATTGATATCGCAAAGAGGCAAAGAAGGAAAATTCAAAAAGGAATATCATTTTATGACGACTGACCGAATCGAAGCTATTTTAATGGGCTTCGTGCCAGAGCACAAAACAGAATGAAACATCGCCCCAGGCCAGACAAGAAAAGATCAACAAAAAATAAACAAGAACAATAAGAACCAAACAAAAAGCTAAGGGCATTTTGTTTATATATTTAAGAGTGTTTATGGCCAGCAACATTTTGCGATCATTAGCAAATAATTTATGCCATTTACAGACTATCGAACATGAACTTACTTGGTCAGGCTTTTCAGTATTGCAGATACACTACAATAGAAATAGAAAGTTTTTTAAATACGTTGAAAATGTAATATGTATAAGTAGAATTTATGATCATATATATTTATAAAATTAAATTTATAAATTATCACTTTTCAAGACATAATATAACTTATATGTTATAGATATTTTCTTTCAATTTAATATCCAAGATGAGCGAGGAATTGTTTCAAGCTTAAGTGGAAGTTACATCAGCTTTGCTCATAAAGGGTATTCTCCCAAGCAAAAACAAAGCGCAATCAGAGCTTAAGAGAGAACTCTTTTGGCGGATTCTTTATATACACGTAAGCTGCTTTTACTTTAGCTTATTGGTCGAACATTCATTTAATGAACTGCTAACTCGCAAATCATTCAACATTGTTGTTGTTGTTGTTGTCGCTGTTGGTGGGCGCCGCAAAGCGTGCGAAATTTGTTGTCAAGTTTTTAAGCCTCTTAAATAGATCTGAGCGCTCGACACAAAAGCAGCTTCTGGTTTTCGGCCCAATGGCTCATATGCTCACTCAACACCATTTATTCACTCCCACTCGTCAATACATTTGGAAATGAAATAATTTATTGCCATTGTCCTTGCAACTGAAATGTACAGGCATAATTAATTAGTTTTCCTTTGTATCACGTGGCGCTTGAAATCGAATTAATTAATTAGTTTGATTAGCAATGCTTGGGGCATATTTATTAATTACATTATTCGCAATTTGGAAGTCATTTGCAGGCCTCTCTTGTTTCCAGTCAGGCTCCCAAGGCGATTCCAATTAGTAATTACAAAAAATGCTAGCAACTTGTCCTCTTGGTGGACACACACATGTTCAGCAACACCCACACACGGGCACATCTGGCACACAACACCCATTGACCATTTCATTGCACGATATCGTCGTGCAATTTTTATCTACCGGCATCTTGAAATACTCAATTGTGACATTTTGTTCTTGGCATTTTGTTCTTGTGATACAACATGCAGTAGGAGCCAACTTCTACCCCATCATGTAGACGTCTGACTACCTCTCTTTATATTTACATCTGTTTTACACCAGCCTACCCATAGGGTAAAAGTGTATACATATATAGCGGGTATCTCATAGTCGAGCAGATTGGATTGTAGATTTCTTACTTGTTAAATGGGGAATATCCCTTGACCTATGATGCTTCTAATAATAACCATTAACCAATTAAAATCAATATATGGAGTGTGTGTAAACGGGATGGACAGATTTGGTTAGAGAAGGCAGACAAATTGTGTGATTATTATTAGTAGAAATTATTTAGTCAATTCGAACTCTTTATTCTACCCATAAATAAACAGTTTCTTTTAACTGAGTATTAATTGTGAAACAATTCTTTGACTAAATAATCTTCTTGATTTTGATATGTATACAAATTATATACATATATGTCTGTCTGTTTGAGGCTTATTCTATATGTTTGTTAAATTGGTCGATTAATTATTGCCAACATATTTTTGCTCTGATAAAAAAGTATTTATATGCCTTGGCCTGACAGTTCCAAACATACTGCACATAATCGCAAATTCTAAATCGCATAAAACTTAATTTAGCGAACGCAATAAAATCGATTTTAATATAATAAATTTAAATTTAAATTGAGTTGGGGAATAATGCGAAATGCATTTGAAAGGGAAAAGTGTAAATATACTAAGTTATGCAAATGGTGTTAAATTCAGTTGTTTTATCGCATGCAATAGCCGATTAATTTTGTTTATAGTCATTATGTTGGTCTGGAAGCAGGAAGTCATTATGCATTTCTTGGCCATATCCATATGCCGTCAGAGCCACAAATTGTTTTGCTGGCAGCGAATGCGACGGTACAGTTAATTAAATAGAAACACCATTATCAAGCAGCCATTATCAGTCGATAATAAGAGCTTATCTGCCTTCACCTGTATGAATACCTACATAGTTGGTAATTTATATTTCATTCGGTTCTCGTTGCAGTGCGATAAGGACTTCTGGAAATCACGTTCAAACTACAAGTGTATAAAAAAATAAATAATTGATAAGAAGGCCGCATTGAGGTGAGTGCCCGAATAGAGCAGAAAAAAAGGGAGAAAAGTGAACATATATGTAATGGAAAACAGACCCTTTTTGGGGTGCGCGAAGTGCACAATTTTCCCAATGTCAATTTGTAGTGAAAATTTATGATATCCATTGCTGGGCGCAAACAAGATCATTGTTTGCTGGCTCTGGCCAAAGCTAATAAGCGCCAAGTATGGTGGTGCAATTTAGCTGTGTCCGCTGTTAACTGGCTAACTGAAGTGGTAGTGGCAGTTGCAGTTGCAGCGTTAGTAGTTGCCAGTTGCCAGTTGCCAGTTGCCAGTTGCCTCCTAAGATGCTCACAACGCCAATGCAGTCTTGGCGTTTCTCTGGCATTCATTGTCTTCGTTTCGGTCTCGTTCACCATTTCGTTCAGGTTGTGCTTCTCCTTCTTGTTATTGTGCCAAATGGCCATAAAAGGTTAATTGGGTCCTTAGCAACTTGGCTGCAACAAATAATGCAAACATTCCACACGTTCCTCTGCCACAGTTGCAACTTGCCAGCGACAAGCGACATAGAAAAATCTTAATTAGTTAATTAAAACAACAAACAAACCCGAACAAACCCTTTGCACCAGTAGACACTGCAACTAGTTCACTTGGGCTACTGCATAATTCATGCGACTACGAGTATAATGACAAGCAGGCGGTGGACCGGGGCTCAGAACAGGACAGGATAGGACAGGACACCAAAGCCAAAGCTAAGACCAAAGCCAATGCCAGGTACAAGTTACCAGTTTCTCTGTGCTTTCTGCTGCCCCATGATAGAGACACGTTGTCTGCTCCATTGCCTGACCAAACTACTAGTGTGCTCGTAGATCTTCTTCATCTCCCTCCCTCTTTCTCTCTGTGTGTGTGCGTGTGTACGACTCAAATCCCCCGAGGTGACATTAAACTATGAAAGGCATTTAGCTCGGCGATTTATATAGGCGACTTTTTGACAGTTTTATGTCTTGGCTGTCCGCTGGGTGCTACAAGGTGCCGATTGAGGATAACGAGCTGAAGACCAACTGCCTGAAATCTTTATGCCTCATTAAATAGCCAGGCAATGTTTATATTTCACTAGCAAAAGGACCTCGTTATGCCCAGCCCGGACCCAATCAATTCAATTGGCTGGAAGCGATTTATGCCAAGACCTTATCTCTTGCAATTGCAGCAACTGCGATTATTACTACGAGTACTACAAAGCTGGCCGTAAGGAGGAATTTAATAACGCATTCAAAGGCATCAATTATTATTTTCTATGCCTTGCCTATTCTTGAGCAATTTTTAAGATCAATCCAATTGAAGAGTCAGTAACCTTTAGTCATTGACAAGTTAGAGTCAAGCTTAATTATTCAAAGCCTTGTGTAAGTTCAAGCTTGACCTTTTCATCCTATGGAATCCAACAAATTGTTAGCACTGTACAACGGAAAACAAAGTCATAAGCATTATGTGCTCGAGCTGTGTTATGACCACAACATGGACTGACCTCCAAATGTGTTGATATGTTGAATAAATACATATATAAGAACATACATATATTACATACTCTTATGTATGTGCTTTAGTTTGTTATACAGGGCTGATCGGGTCTCTGTTTAATCTCTTGGTCAACCCAAAAAAGCTGCTGTTTTTTAGGCGCTCATAAAAAATGACCAACTGCCATTAGGGCACAGAAATGAAACCATTTTTGTTATTTGACAGGCAATTTTCGAGCGTTACGTTTTCGATTTCCCCCCTCGCTTGCTCCTTGTCCATCTATAATTTTGCTGCGCACATGGGATGGCTATAAGGGTAGTGTGTGTGAGTGTGTGTGTATGGACGTGTATAAGTTGTGTCAGTTGCGCCCACAAAATGTTGTTGAGCCCGAAAAATCTGATGATGATAGTTTATACTGAGCTAAAAGCATTTTTCCAAACCCCTGAACATTTTCACATGAATGCGGCAAAAATCTGTGGCCATTTCTCATGTGGCAGCAACATTTTTCCATTGGCCTCCATGCTAATGCTATCATGTCCATATCCTATGCGGCAGCTTGCGTTTCTCGCTCTCTTTGGCACATTAAATCGAGTTGCCACATTGAAATATATTGATGTTATTATTCAGCCAGCGGGCTATCATTTGATTAAATCTAAATCTGTTTATGATCCCAACTTTGCAGGCATTTATTAATTTTTGAGACAGACGAAAAGGCTGAATAAACAAAATTAACGCTGATAACTTTTGGGGTTTGCTCATATATTTTTTTACTACTATTTCTTTTGCATCTTGTTCCGCAAATAGTTTGGCGAATTAGTTTTTATTCAATTTGGCAAAGTTGGCAGCCAGTTGGCCAAGGTCCAGGCATCAAACCAAACAAACTTTAACTTGAAGCCGAGAGTCGTTCAACGCGAAAAAATCATGAAAAATGCAGAAGAATGCGCGGAAACTGTTCAGTAGAAGATGCGGCGAAATTGTGGGCCAAAATGGTCAACGGTGGGTAACTGGTAGCAGTTGCCTGGATATTCGAATGCCTGAATGAATGCTCGAATACTCGAATAAATGCTCACAGTGCGCAAACAGACAAACAAATAAATATTGAGGTCGTGCTATAAAGCAGGAAAACCAACCAACCTGGTCGACTGGGAGCTGTTGCAAGCCAATCTGATGACCATTTGTGGCTCGCTCTTGTTGTACTGCCGCTTCTCCTCTCCCATCGCGGTGTTGTGCAAAAGTCATGCATATGCAAATGAGCAATTGATTTCTTGTGGCCTACTAGGCGTAATACGAGTCGCCATATTTCGTTTGTACATCTTGTGTACTCTTTTGACCCTGAAATTAGTTGCACATTTTGGCAGACCTTGAGCATTGTCAGTAGCGGGGAAATGGGATATTGTCGAAATTAAAAGTAGTAGAATAGTGTCAGGATCCTTTAAGCACTATCCACTTGTATTACTTTTAATTACTTCTGCTTTTTCAAATAAACACTTTAAGTGCTAATAAACTCGCCAACTTTTAATTAGCTTGCCAAAAGTTTCCATCTCTCGAATTGCTTATCAATTGAGCATTAAAAATGGCAGCTGCAGCTGCAGCCGTGCATTGCAAGAGATTTTTCTCAAGCCAAAAAAAAGCAAAGGCTAATGGTAATTAATCATTTGAGGATTGAAAAGAAAAACTTCAACATGTTTCTGCCAGTCATTTTTTGCAATCATTTAATTGCAGTTTAATAGCGCGCTCATCCTGTAATTTGTTTTTTAATAATAAGAAGCGCGAGAGAAAGAAAAAGATCAGCAAAGCTTCAAAAATAGATGAAGTTGAACATAAAATGAGAAAACTGTTCAAACAGGAGCCGAACGAACGTGCAGAAAAACATTTAATTACATTTCTACGGGGCTTGCCACAGAAACATGACTCTCCATACTCTGCCATTGACTCGGGGAGATACAAACAAGTAGCTATAGTAAGAGATGATAATGGAGAGAGCAGGAGGGAGTGTTGAGTCTATGTGAAAGATAACTTGTGTAGCAAACATTTTTACTATGTTGTCAAATTAAGAGCTATAAAAAATGCGTGGCGTGCAGAAATCGCTGAGGATGCAGCTGCAACTACTACGTGCACTCGTATATTCGTATGAGTATATTCGCAATGGGGACTTTGCCATTCGAACTGTTTGTTGGCCTGGCAAATTAACAGTTAAGCGCCAACGGTAAATAATTGTCAACGACAACAAAAACAACAGCAGCTCAGAGAATGGAGCCGGAGTAGAAGATGAAGTTGAAGTTGAAGTTGCAACTGCGCCTGATGAAAGCTGCTCCAAAAAGCACTTTGAGAAGATGTGGCCGTGCATCGAATGATGTTTGACTGGTTTCATGCACCAAATACCCAAAAGGAGTCTGAGATGGAGACCATGCGACTGAGTCTGAGTCGGAGTCTGAGACTGAGACTGGGAAGACCTGTTGTCTGTCGTCATGGATATCTGGTCGTGGTACTGGTAATTCTAGTCGCCTTGCCAGCTTCTCGCTTGGCGGATGTGCAAATATTTTGATTAAATTTTCTCCATGGCAACTTTCTTTGCACCAAAGTGGCATCCACAACACTGCACACTGCGCAGGCAGCTCCTGTGTTCTTGCTGTATATGCGTGTACAGCTGCCGGTTTTGTAGCAGCCAATACGTTTCCTGCTTCTGCATAAAACACGTTTTTACAGCATCATCATCATCATCATCATCATCTTCATCATCATCAGCTGTGGCTGCACTTTGATGCACGTCTTTGCCCAGTTGCAGTGACCTTTGCTGACATGCCGCATAACTTGAAATCAGAGCCAACATTGTTTCCAATTTAATCGCTTACACGGCACATAAATCTTTTATATTACAAATAATTTAAGTGTATTTTGAAAATGATTTTCTGTGATTTTGCTGCAAGGAGAAATTTGGCATTTTATATCCCATTGAAAGTAGAAACTTTTTAAAGTATTCCAAATTGTATAAGTGGAACTTTTGTGTCGTTTTAAGTTTCCGTTATGTAATTTGAATTTCTATTTGCAAGTTTCATTTCTTTTGTATTAAATTAAATGTGGGTTTCTGTGCGCTTGTGTTCTGACCTCACTTGATTTGACCCAAGCACTTGTTTCAAAATAGAGTCTTTCGCAGGTCGCCTTAAGCCATAATTGGCAGAAATTATAATTGCCCAGAAGAAAAGTTAAGTTGAAGGCGCACGCAACTCATTAGAAGTGAACATTTTGCGGCATTTCTGGAAAACTTTTTGCCGAAATGCAAATGAATATTAAACGCAGACTTGAGGCTGCGTTTTAATAACTACGGATTAAGTCTGCATAAATAATAATCATAATAAACTCTCTACCACAGCCATGAAAATGCGCATCAGCCCGTAGCAGATACGCCTCTAACTACCCAGTAAGTTCTCCTCCTCCTCCTCCTCCTCCTCCTTTCCCTTCTTCGCGTACCATTCGAGGCAAAACTTTTTGCATAAGAAAATGACAAATGATCAACGGAGGTTGTTGTTGGGTGGTTCGAGTATCAGCTTCAAGTCGTGTCTGAAAAGTATGCAAAAGACGCAGTCAGGAATAGAGGGAAGGGGGAAGGAAAAATCGCGACAATGAAGTTTTTCTTTCGACGGACTTTGTTGCGCACAATTTACGGTTTTTTTTTTTATTTCCTTTCGCATCTTTTGTAATATTTCATTTGGCTTAAATGGCAAGCAATGCTCGCATTTTCCTCATTGTTGCCATTTCTTGGAAATAGTTGTTACGGTTTCGCTGAGGTTTAATCCGCAGTTAAATGTGCGTCTAATTATGCCAGTAATTATATTTTGACTTTGATAAATAGCTGACCTACAATTGAGGGAATAAAGCCATCCGGCAGGAAATGGAAAACATGTCCACCGTCGATCATCCAGAACATTTGCATGTCGATGGCATTTTCAAGTTTACCTTCAATTCAATTAATGTTTATCTTATCTACGCAAAGCAATTCACGAAAGAAGACCAAGAAACCAAGGCATAAAACTCGACAGAAAACGCACAAATTGCTGCGCCGCTTATCAGTCAATTAGCCACAAGATAAGGCAAACAAGCAACGCAAACATAGCGCAAATGAGTGGAAACAGTGCAGTGGCAGCAGCGAGGGGGGGACACGTACGGGAGACGCTTGGGTGTTTGCTTGTGTTGTTTTTTGCCTCACATACAGTCGCAGTGGCAGTCGCAGTTTTAGCTGAATAAATGAAGGTAACACAATGCCTTCGTTGTCGTTGCTTATCGAGCGAGTTACGAGTCGTCTTGTCATCGCATATCTGCCAATTTCAAGTGTCTTCCTGCCTCGATTTCGTCTGTCTTCAACTTTCCTTGGGCTGTGATAAGCCCACGTAAGCAGAGCACGTAACTGGGTCGTACTCTGAATCTGATGTGACAGGCCGCCTTTACTCTAATGGCATTCATCTAAGTTACAATCAACTCATTTTGTTAGTTATTTTTGCCAGACTTATTTCTATACGCCATCTGAGAAATACACGTGTGCGTATTTCCACATCACTTTTCATTTATTATCCTGAAATGTGGCCCCAAAGCCGTCGCTCATTTACCTCCAAACAAAGTAGAAATGCAAATTTGGCATCCGAGTTTTCTGTTAAATTGTCAAGTAAATATTTTGTCTGGGTGCGCTTAGCCATTTGTATGTAGTCTGAATTTAAAGATGGATTATATTGTGAAGCATAGATATATGACAGCCAAATGTAAAAAGCTTAAGCCCTCGGATTATACAAACTTTTCAATGTAGTAGAGAGAAATGCTTAATTTATTTTGATAAAAAGCAGATTAGGTTAGTCTAAAAATTCAGGGTAAAGAACATTGATTTCTGTTTTATTAGAATAGTGAAATAACGAATAGTATTTGTTTAAACTTTAACGAGAGGTATGATTTAAATTGTGTATTTTTTTCGGCAATTAAAATGCTATAAAGATCTTTCACATCACATCTTATCTAATGAGGCAGATATCTTGAGCAACAAAAGCACAACCCTGACATAATTTGAAATAAGTTACAAATTCTTGAGCTTATCTTCCACTTCTGTTATCTACAAATGAACCAAAAATTAAAATAATAATGACTTTAATTTTCTTAGATAGCCTTGTGGAATTAAACAAAAACCATAACCATCAATTGAACATTTACGAATTTGACATGTGGCTATCAGCACGATGGGAGTTTTAATTAACAAACAATTTCCATTAAGTTTTTGCTATTGTACACGAAAAAGTTACAATGCAATAGCGGCCAGCAATTGCATACGGTTGATTGAAAACCCCGGATGTGTCATTTGCAGTCCGCCGAAAATGCCGAAAAAAGGCCAAACAATTTCGGGAAATGCGTTGCATCGCATCAATTATACATTTTGGTTTGTGGTGAACATCACTTTTGTGTGATTGCTAAAACAATTTGACATTTGGATGAGCTCAACTCTCACTGATTATCCAAAACTGACAACTGTCGGCCTAATTAGATCACCGATCCGAGTAAAAACCTCTTCAATATAATTTCCTCTAGGCTTTTATCAGCATTCAATTTGTCAGCAGATTCATGTTATGTTTCTGTTATTCATTTTTGATTGTTGTTGAACATGTAATTTATTAATTGACACGAAATTTGGCCGATACTGCATGAGTACAACTCTGGGGCGAGTGAACTATTGCCAGTTGGTTGGCAACTTTAATCGCTCTATTTTGTGAGTGCTGCATTTTACAGCTGAGTGAGGACATGACATGTGGCGGGATAGCCTGCCCCACCTCCTGTCTCTTGTACTCTTCTTTTCAATTTATAAGCACACACAACGGAAATTGCTAACAGCAGGGTTTGGGGCATGGGGCTTGGGGCAACCAGCTGAATACCAGGTCGGCGATGGCACTTGAACCCAACGAGCCATAACAAAAGGCATACGAAGTAATTAACTTGTATTTATTGTATGCACACATAGTTGGCAAAGCTGACAGTGGCTCGTTGCTAGGTTGGCAAGTTGGTTGACGGTTGATGGGAGCCAAAGAAGAGGGAATACTAGTATGTTATGTTAGCCTGACTGCCCTCCAGGGAAGCTGCCATGGTTGCATTTTCTAATTGATAAGCTGCAGGGGATCGGTGGTTGGGGTCGCTGGCTTGCATGTGCATTCAATTACTTGCCCTCTTGGCTAGAGCTAAGACTTGGTTATTAACTGGACGGTGACTTTAGCAGCTCATGGTCAGATCCTTGGCAAATTGCGCTTTCCAGCGAATATTAAAAGCGTTTTCGTTTGTGTTTATCTGGCCAATTATGTTTTATCAATAGAAACATTTGAACATTTATGTATTTTATAGAGTTAAATTTCACACGAACTTCATTTATAATATTAGATAAGTACTCATTTTTCTTTGTTTCTTCGAGTGTATTTTATGTTTCCCTCGGCTCGAGATAGTTTCTGATGGCTGTTTGCTATTATCGTTTGGTCTGATGCGCCAACCTGGCACGCAACATCTCGCTGTGGGGCAACCACTTGACTGGTGACGGGTGACGGGTGACAGGGGAGTGGGAAGTGGAGACTGGCGAGGTTGAGACTAGAGTGAAGAGGCTAGGTACTATGACTGTGGCTCAAGTAGCATGTCATTTACCTTGGCAGCCGCAAGATTGAATGAGAACGAAGTGGGTATGAAGTGAGCGCCAGCACTGGCTGAGACAGAGGCAGGGCCCGATTCTGCGAGTTGTGCGGTTTTTGCTGCAATTATATAATATTGACATTAGTTGCATGTTGTCTGTCGTTTTATGGTCAAGTTGAGCCGCAGTGCCGTTGGCTCTAGCAGATGGATTTAATTACAGTGCAAGGCAAAGATCAAAAATCAATATTGCCTCTTAATGTTGCAATCATTTGATTTACGTTTCAATTTAATGGCTTAATGCCATCTCAATTAGTGCTAAATGCTGAGTAAGAATTCAAGAGTGAGGCTTCAGTGGAGGCCAAGGTTTAAACATGTGTATATTAGATTAAATGATGACAAGACACAATCAAACTTAACTCCATTTTCAAAGCTAACTCTTTCTCTCGCACTAAACTCTTCTCCATTTCTATTTGTTTCATTTGCAGGCTGAGTGCACGAGGAGACTGTTAAATTGACTTATCCAAACGTGTGGCACCCACAGCACAAAAGGACTACCGACGACGACGACGATACTCGCTTCCTTCATATCGTAACTTCAGACTGATTTACTCACTCACTGACTGCAGGCCAAATTGCACGACAACTACACAGAAAGACAGAAAGAGAGAAAGAGAAAACTTTGTAAAGCTTGGGAATATAAAATAGAAATGCCAACAAATTGAAATTCGTGTCAATGTGAAGACGTGTGGAATGTGGAATGTGGAATGCAGAAAGAGCAATTTCAACAAAACCAAGAACCATATCAACATCTCAGCGTTTGCATTGAACCTTTGAGCACATATCCCGACGCATAAATCAAAGGGAGATCCCAGCGCACACTGATTAATGTTACGCATACGCAGCGTGGCCCAACCAAGCGGCGCACTATAACTGAAGCACTCAACGACTTCCACAAGCCATTAACACACACAATAACGATAGCCACAAAAGGCGCAACAACATCAATTACAGCACAAAGGAACCGACTACAAACGCATCATGGTATTTATTTGGCGCAGACGTTCCACAACAATTGTCAAGCTGGTGGCATTGATGCTGGCCATTTGGTTCTGCATTGCCTTTCTCATCTATACGGATGATGCACGCCGGCGAGCAGCGGAGGAAACAAGCGGATACGGAGCCAGTAACATTGGCGGAGTCGGTGGAGAGGGCGGGGATCCAATTGCATTGCCACGGAGAAATGGTCCTGAGTCTGGCGAAGATCCAATTGTTAATAGCAATGCCATTGGCGGGTCTGATCTATATGCACAGCAAGAAGCGGATGTGCCACCAACTGCCAAGCCCAAATCAAGGGTGAAGGTGATGCCACGTCTAAAGGCCGAGGAGTCCGCGCGCCACAACGTCGTGGTGCATCCGGAGGAAAAGTTCGTCAAAAAGGAGGAGGCTAAGGAAGATGGTAAGTGAACCAGCGATTTTAATTAATCGTTAATGTCATTTCCACGCTTCACACTATGATGAGTACGCTCGACATGCAATGCGTTGGAGTGGAGTGCTCTGTGTGCAAAGGATTGCAATGATTATCATTTAATTCCTGATTTTTGCGTTAATTATTGAAATTAATTATTGGAGATTGATTATTTAAAGAGCGCCGTTACTTGGCCTGTAACTATATATGTTTAATGCATCGTTTATAGTTGGAGAGAAGAACATTGTACATCAGCAGTTCATTGTAAATTATTGAGGAGATACTAACATAAATATTATAATTACATAGAGGAATTCACTTTTAAATTTGCACTAAATGGGGTTATAGCGTTTTAGATGCCTTCTCTTTACTTAAACTAGAACTAGGTACAAAAGCTTTTCTAATATTGACTTATTGTGGTTGGACAGAGGGTAACGAAATATTTCCATCTGTCCACTTTAATATTGTTTTAATCCGAGGCCATTTGAGTTACAAAACATCATTTCCATTTCAATAGATTGAACGCGAAAACATCTGTGGAAATGCATAAAACAGTTGTGTCTATTTGACTCGTATCGAACTAATTAATATCTATAATATTTGTTGAGTGCACTTGGCTTTAACTCAGCTGCAAAGAGATTACTAATTTTTAATTTCATAGTTGAAATTAATATTCTAATTACCTGTGTAAATCATGTCGTTGTTAATATACAGTCAGTATTTTTGCAAAATACTTTAAAAATCAACCACTTCTCAAAGGTAATGTGGCTATAATTTTTTAAGTCAACAGTTGATGGCTCAAGCTGTACCTCTAGTTTCTGAGATGGGTGTAGGGGCAAACAACATCGAGTTGGCTATCGACGCTGATTCAAAATATATATAATTGATGTCTTTTTCTGCCTGAGACAAACATTTGGATAACCGTTTGTTTTTAATTGCAATTTACTGCGTGAAGTAAGCCACTCTACTTCCTTTTCTACTTTAAATTTAATTTAGATTTATTTTTCACTTTCATTTAAGAAATGACTGAACCTATTTAGCTGAACCGTTCTGTATGTTCCTCTTGTTCACTTCTATTTTCAGCTTCGGATTTCAGACTAAATATCTTATATCACTTCACTTATTTTAAACTTGGCTTTAAATATAAGAGTTTGGGCATTGAAAAATATATATAGTGGACATTAAAAGAATTTATTATCTTTTGGAATTCACATAATAAATGTGCAGCATTAATATTTATATTGAGATCAGTTCCAGATAATCCACACTTCTCGGTCCATCTATCAATGTTAGTTAGTCGCTCCACAGCCGTCGCAGACATTGCAACCGATTCGCAACCTATTCAGCTTGTTTTTTATGGCTCTTCTTTCACTTCTCATTTGGATTCCTGTAATCAGTTTTTACGAATCTGTGCGCTGTGTTCTCATTCAGGCCATTCGCACTTCATTTCCACGCAATCTCTTCCAACTAATTCCCATCAAGTCAGTGCACACGCAGCGCATCTATTTTTCCTTCTTTCTTTTTCTTGCTGTCCTTCTCTCTTTCTCTTTCTCTTTCTCTTTCTCTTTCTCTTTCTCTTTCTCTTTCTCTTTCTCTTTCTCTTTCTCTTTCTCTTTCTCTTTCTCTTTCTCTTTCTCTGTCTCTGTCTCTGTCTCTCTTGTGCTTGTGCAGGTTTGCATTTTGGGTCAGCAGCCAGAAAATCGAACTAAGCATTTGGATAATAACACATATCGCTTTCCTTTCCTGTTTGCTAAATGCGGACTCCGCCATGAAGGAGCTGCTGTTATGGCTCTTGCCTCTCCAGCCAGTCTTTACGAAAATTTCTAACAAGTTTTACAACAAGGTTAAAGATGCCAGCGGCGACAAATACAACAACAGCAACGACATACATGTGCTTGAGTAGAAGCACTTAACACAACTTGCAATTGTTGCCAAACAGCATTTTCAATGGCACGCAAGGCAATAGGGGCACATGCTGAATGATGGGACAGGGACAAGGGGTTAGGCGACAAGGAGGATAAAGGGGGCAAATAGAGAGACCAACTTAACTCATGCCGCTGTCAAGCGAGGCATTCGCATTAAGCATATTAAAGAAAACAAAAACAAGTAAAACGTAGAAGAATCTTTTACTAATCAGACACAAGCTTCAATCGTCGGTCCCTCGGCATTGAGTTTTACTCAATGGACTGAATGACTGAGTGACTGACTGACTGGGGCTCAGATGGCTGACCGAATCAATGAAGCAGTCAGTCGTAACTCCGTAACTTGGGCAAGGCATCTATCTATCGAGCAAGACGCCGTTGCATGTGGAACAAGTATTTAAGATTGCATCTCACAGAAGTGGATGGGGGAGGGGGAACTGTTGAGGGTTTCATGCTTAGGGGTTCTTCGTTTATGGCCTGCTAGCTCTGACTTTGACTCTGACTCTGACACTGGCTACCTTCTCAGTTCCACACAATGCACGTATTTGCAATTTCGCATATCATGTTTGCATCTCTTTGCCGCAGCCTCATCATCATCGAGGTGGCAAAGCTACAAGTTGTTGTTGCCGATGTTGTTGTTGTTGTTGTCGCTGCTGTTGCCTTTGCTATGGGTTGAATGCTTGCTTATTTGCTGATCCTGTCGTGCAGCAGCCGCCCTGTGGCGTCAAAATTGTGTGCAAGCCTACAACGTTTACCAACACTCGGGCACGCACATGACTTGTCTGTTACCTGTTACCAGATCCCAGCAGATCCAGAACTCCATACTCCATACACTATACTCATTGCTCATTGTCTGTGTGCTATGCTGAGCTCAGGCCAGGCTGTGCCTGTTCATAGCTGGTAATTAGTGTTGTTGTACTTATTGGCCTGGCCTTGGGGCTCTTACCACCAAAAGACGTGGCCAACACGACGTTTATCGCGCGCACGCATCGAACTGACGGCAGGCCAGGATTGGCCAGCCAGCCAGTCAGTCAGTCAGCCAGTCAGTCAAACTGCCTGTTGGCCATGTCTTTAATACATTCACAATCTTGATCTTGGCCTGGTCTGGACGGGACTTGACTGGTGCCTGGCCGGTTCGGTGTCCCATTTACCTGCTCTTGTTGCCTCCTCGTCTCATCGTACTTATCCGTATGCTGTTTTTTTACAATTTAGCAGCGATAATGATTTTGTACATACAATGCAAATGCCGCGCCCCCATAAGAAAGGCAACAAACGCCTCTGGGAGCAGCTGCTGCCGCAGCAGATTGATTGCGGCATCCACGTCCCTGTCCATGCGCCCTCCTTTTAATCAATGCTAATCCCTTGCCATGTTAATAACATAACGCTGATTTCGAGTGCGTATGTTTTCATGTGTGAGTGTGTTTGTGTGAGAGTGTGTGTGCGAATGTGAGGCCGTCTATTGTCCTTGTTTCCCGTCCCTAGGCGACGTAGACACTCCTTCGCGTCTCTTTCTGCCCCGCCCCGCCCCGCAGCCATTCATTTTGCAAATAACGCTACTTTGCCATATTATGTTCCTTTTATGCGTTATGTCGGAACATGCCGGGGCAGATTGTACTGGCAGTTTGGCTTGGGGTGGAGTAGGGTGGGGAGGCCACCTCCCAGGCATTTGTCTGTGCCACACACTCGCTTTGGCTCCTACATACCTACAGACCTCTGGCGCTCCCTCTTTGTCTGTGGCACTTGCACATAACGGACGCTTTATAGCTTCCTGTCACGCTCAGGCGTGTCCCTCGAGCGCTACATGTATTCTCCTCATGCCTGTGTCCATAAACTGTCGATAGATATGAAAATTATATAGATGGAAATCGCATACGCCGCATCCCATTTGCCCATACGGTAAACACTGCCATATTGCGACCTAATGCGGAACTGAAATGCTGTAGTGACTTAAAATTGTGGATAAATTTAAAATACTTTTAGCATTTTTAATAAATAAAAATAGTAATTCGTTTGCGTTCAAGTAAATCTAATCTATTTCATTGCAGTCGACACATAGTCTGTTTTAATTGATTCGTTTCACTTCGAGTCTTTACTGTATACTTTGAAATGCTTTTCATATTATTATTCAGCGTTCCTGGAAATTTGTATATTCCGATATTGTATAATTGGATTGAGCTCAGGTGGTTTCCCTTGCATAGAAATATGCTTCAGAGTCGTAGCCATAATATTCCACGCTGTGTCGTAAATAAGTGAATCAATAAAACACATAAAGCCGAAGAACTGCTCTTCCTTTTCCCAGTCGCAGGTTCCTGCTCTGTCTCTCCTTTTTGTGTGCCACTTTTATTGTTTTTTATTATGATGCGTGTGCGCACACAGCATGCAAAAAAGTTCATTACGAATCCGGCCAAGTGCTGCTAAGTCCTTGCGCCTTACTCCTTGTGTCCATCCCCTGCACCTTCTGTGCCATTTGGCACACGCGTGAATATTCCGCAATGAAGTTGTAACTACGACAAATCATAAAATTTATACTCGGGTCCCCCTTTTTATTCTATTCGTAGTAGCCTAGGTTCCTATGCCCATTTTCTCTTAATGGTTTTTTGTTGTGCGACGAAAAATTTATCGCCGGCTGATTGGCCTCTTCGGTTGTTACCAACATTCCACAGCATTATGCGGCTAGACCATTGTCGGGCTCTGGTCTGGGGACTTTTTATGGTTTTTTATTTTTGAGCCAGCTTTTTATGTTTATTGGAATGATTGTGGTAATTGAAATGTTTTTTAACGAAAGAACCGGATAGAAAGAAAGAGAGAGAAAAAGAGAAAAAGTGAAAAACAGAAGGCATCACACACGAGCAACGCCAATAAGTGTCACTTCTGGCTGACAAATCTCATAAAAAGCAGCAACTGGCACCCGGAACAGAATCATATTTCCATGCAAATGCAAATAACAAGATAATATAATGCGCAAAGAGAACATCAGTACATACAAACACACAGAGCAGCACAACTTCAACCCGTTGAGCGAGAGGAAGATGCCGCAGACAGTACGCATACGCACCGTTGTACCTTGGTACAATAGCAAGCAAACCCATCGCAATTTTAAAGCATAATATGCATTTCTTGTACTCGCTGTTTGAAGCTGTCGGTCTAAGAATAATAGTACACTTAGTATGCAAGATAATAATACACTTAAGCAGAGACTACAATCATTAGTTGAATTGTAAAAGAAAACTTATTAAGTTTTAATTACTTTACCAACTTGTCCAATAATCGTTATTTTTGAGTTAAAAATTAAACTGAAATAATAATTATTATTTGGTTTTATTCATCTTGTTATTGCCTCATTATCATTAAAATCATTGTTGATAAAACAGAACCAATCAAATCACATTTCTACCACTGTCTGTTGCTAAGTGAATTTGCAAGGCGAAGCATTTTTCATGCACGACGCTGATGATGACAGTTTTTCATGTCAAATGCATTGCGATTTATCTTCGCAGCGTGTCACATGTTGTGCCAGTCGTAAATTTCATGCACAACAAAGCAGGCAGCTTGCGAATCCTTACGAGTGAGAGCGCCTTTCTCTGTTGTCGCCCTCAACCACACATATCCTGGCAATTTTCAGCCAAATCAAGCAGCAACTTGAACCCTTCACTTATTGTTCTCTGTCTTCATTTCTGTCGCCTGATAGATAAAAATGTGTTGGATGCGCCAGTTCCCAATCTGGAGGACAATCCTGGTGAACTGGGCAAACCAGTTGTGCTGCCAAAGCAAATGTCACCAGAGATGAAGAAGGCCGTGGACGATGGCTGGACGAATAATGCATTCAATCAGTATGTTTCCGATCTGATATCTGTGCATCGTTCGTTGCCCGATCCACGGGATGCCTGGTGTAAGGACTCGGCTCGCTATTTGAGTAATTTACCCAAGACGGATGTCATCATTTGCTTCCACAATGAGGCGTGGTCAGTGCTGCTGCGCACAGTGCACTCTGTGCTGGACAGATCACCCCCTGAGCTCATTGGCAAGATCATTTTGGTGGACGATTTTAGCGATATGCGTGAGTATCAATCAATTTGAATGCCAAATGGATGTGATAACCTTGTCTGCTTGCAGCTCATCTCAAGAAACAACTGGAGGACTACTTTGTGGCCTATCCCAAGGTAGAGATTGTGAGAGGACCCCAGCGTGAGGGCTTGATACGTGCTCGTCTCCTTGGTGCCAAGTATGCCAAGTCGCCGGTCATAACCTATCTCGATTCACATTGCGAGTGCGCAGAAGGTAATTATTAAATATGCCTAAAATTATGCAACAGTTTTGTATTTGTCTTTCCGGCTCATTTGGGAATGCAATATTTTCAATAATTGCTCATGTTTATTTATTGACATCCAAATGGTTGACTGCAATTGTTAACGTTGTTAAATATTTAATTGCACAACAAATTCTAAATGGCAATTCAATATTCGAGCTTAAATACCGTAAACATTTTACGTATGCTAATTTAAGCCGATAAAAGTGTGGTCGGCGGAAAGAAAGGAAAGTGGAGAATAATCGCATCAATGAATTCTAGAAAAACCTGAAAAACAATTTGTAGAATGTAACCTATTTTGGAGGGTCCCTTTAGGCGCATCTCACAAATCCCCAATGTGCCCTAAACGTGCCCATCAATTTTCCTGTTACATTTGATAGCTCAAAGATGAAATCCGCTGGCTATCGTCAATGGCAAAAAGAAAAAAAAAACAAAAACAAAAACAGCAACGATGGTAACAACAACGAAAATGTTGCCAATAAAACAAAGCCAACTAGTAAATCACTTAATCTTCAGTTCTGTTGCTTGCCACTCGAGCGTTGATAGCGCAGATTGCTTTGTACTCGTATCTTTCGGCCAGCTACAGCTTTTCATTTTGTGTGACGACTATTGAGGAAAATGATGCAAGGGAAAACACAATCAATTTTGTTTATTGTTCCCGAAATCGATGCAGCCCAACTATACGAAAAACTAACTGAACGCAAAGTTTCAGCCAAAAATATCATCCAGAAAAAGTTTCCAGCCAAAGAACGTGGATTACAATGTTTTGTGTCTGTGTGTGTGTCTTTGTATATCTGACCCAGAAGCCTGTATGTCTGTGTGTGTGTGTGTGTCAAAGTTGGCGTTGAAAGAAAACAATTTTGTTCTTCACTTTTCTTGCACGTTGCTGTCAACGTCACCATTGCCGATGATGAATGACAAGAGCTGGGAGGAATGAGTTTCGCAAAAGCAATTAAATCAAACTACAAGTTACGTAAACGTACGGGAATACTCCTCATTACGGGTCAGGTGAATCGTGGATCAATATCTCACATATATCGAATTACTATTACAAATGCAGTACTCTCAATATTAAAATTACACAATATATATTTTGGTTTTTTTTTTTTTTTTGGCGTTAGGTGCATTACCTATTTACTTGTTCAATTATAGTGCATATTCGATAGCTCTAATTATTTAACTAACTAACTATTACTTAAATTACACAAATTCACGCTTTCTTTTCTCTACCTTTGCTTAGGTTGGTTGGAACCACTATTGGATCGCATTGCACGCAACTCAACGACCGTCGTATGTCCAGTTATTGATGTTATTGATGATACGACACTGGAGTTCCACTATCGCGACTCCAGCGGTGTCAATGTAGGCGGCTTCGATTGGAATTTGCAGTTTAGCTGGCATGCGGTGCCGGAACGTGAGAAAAAGCGCCATAACGTAAGTCCAAGCTTATTAAATACGCCCCACTCTCGATGTGTTTTTGCTCCCCTAAAACGCACTCAAGAGCAACCACATTGAAATTTTCAAACACTTCAAATAGGACGGCTTCTGTTCGTGGGGTTTCTGCGGTGTAACATTTGTTTGTTGAGTGGCAATGTGTGTGTGTGTGTGTGTGGTTGTTTGAACTGTGTGTTGGTTTGGCCATGGTTAGGTTAAGCGAACTAACCCCAAGCTCCATACGGAAAATACCAAAAATCCGCTTGCAAAATACGCACACACAACATGAAGCCGCTTTAAACCCTAAACGTGGTTGGAAAATACGAGTGTTTGGCGTGAACTGAATGTGATCATCTATGGACGCACCAACACAGCTATAATCCACACACACACACTAGTAGCTATTTCTTTTGCATATTAAAAGGGTCTATGTACATGGGACTTTTGAATGGGATATACCATGCGGCCATTACCTTGGCTCATTAACTTTTACGAAAGATACTATCAAAATATTTTAATACTTTTAGTTGATATCATATTGCAGTATATTTTTATTGACCCGTTGCCATTGTATTGGAACTTGTTCTCATCTTTTAAATATAAACAAATAGCAAATTCATTTCAGTAGCAGTCGTATATGGTGTTTACAATTTTTTATCACTTTTTATATTCGTATACTATTAGCATAAATCTTTATTGCCAATTCATATGTCAGTCGACAACCAGGCGTACAAACATGATGGAAGCACGCACACATATCGTGTACTGCCACTGGTGCTTTGTGTACCTTGTGAATACGTTAGCAAACACTCGAAATGAAATTTTAGTTGTTAATTTTATGCACAACACACAACACACTCTCACTTATAGTCCTCAATATTGAATGGCTCCAAGCACTGGTCATGTATAGTAGTCCTGAATATGTATTTTGCAGCAGGCTTTAAAGAAACATTGGACAACAACTTCCTGCTGCTGTTTGCTGGTATTTTTGGCTGCGACTGTTGCCATATTTTGTTGTCTTCCATGCGTTGCCTCAATGTTTTAATTAAACAATTTTCGCCGAGTTCTTAATTACAACATTTGACTTTCGAGTGCGGAAAATGAGCATAAATTGTAATGGCAGCCACATTCACATCCACATTCACATCCAGCCGCAGTCACATTCGCAGTCGTACTCGTTGCAATATGTAAGCGATATTGCGTATACGTTGTGTTAACCCTACAGAAATAATATGCCGTAATTACAACTGAAAATGGGGTAGTAAAAGAAGGGGGGTATGGAAAAAGGGGAATGCTTAAGTGCAATTAAAAGCCAAAAATGTTAACAGCAAATTTTCGCCTGCTGTTGTTGAAGTCGCTGCAGTTGCAGTTGCAACAACGGCAAGAACAGCAACTTTGGCGGCAACAGCCGCCGCCACTTGCGGCGTAAATATCTGGCATAATTGTTTTTACAAGCACCAAGGGAATTTATGCGAACATTGTTGCCGAAAATCCAAGACAGGGCTTAAGAGACGAGAGGACATGCTACCGCTGTTCTGTTGCTATTATTGTTACTGTTGTTGTTGTACTTCTCGTTGCCACTTGCGCCTGAAGCTGCACTTAGCAGCTAAATCAAGTAAAGCATTTCCTGAGCACCACATTGGCAATTTGCCGGCTTCGACAATGAGAATGGGAATGAGCCATAAATGTTGTCTGCCACATATGCGTATGTATGTGTGTGCGTCGACAATGATAATGGCTGCCTGAGCTGTGGCAAAGAAAAAGGGGGGAATAAAAATAGAAAAGGAAATTCGCACACATAAATGGAATTTTCGCATGTGCGACAAATCGCAATAAATGACAGTCGAAAGTTTCCGGCGGGAAAATTGAAAAGACTTTTTCGAATATATAAAATATGTACACTAAGCACTTGCACAACGTTCAGTCAGAGAATCTTGCTGCCAGCGATGTAGCCACCTTTCGACTGCCAGCTGTTGACAGTATTAAAGCCTGCTCTCAACTTTTGCCGTGTGTCCAGAAAGTTGGCCAAGTTGTTACGAGCTGTTGGCAGCGCCGGGAGCAGCATCAGCAACAACAACAGCAGCAACAACAACCAAACAATAACAATAATAAGCCTGGGGAATCAAAAATACATAT
This sequence comes from Drosophila pruinosa, assembly GCA_018150935.1. Taxonomy (NCBI): domain Eukaryota; kingdom Metazoa; phylum Arthropoda; class Insecta; order Diptera; family Drosophilidae; genus Drosophila; species Drosophila pruinosa. The sequence goes on from JAECWR010000199.1 coordinate 44,817,110, forward strand.
ACGTTCCTCTGCTCGACCCCTACCCGCTCCCCTGATACTTGTCCCCCCTTTGTCGCATCAAAAGTTTCGTCTGTTTGTGTTTTGGGTTTTGTTGTTGTTTCTTTATAATCGATATATTTGGAAAGCGCACATGTGTGTGTAGACTGAATGGGAATGGTCCAGGAATTAAGCTGGGGAGCAAGGCCCGATTACACGTGAGTGGCGTTGCGAACGCCATCGACTAATGGATTTAGCATTAACTTGGCAGCTGCCATTCGGTTGGCTGCCCATCTCCAACCCAAGGTCTATCTGCCTTGATTCACCCAGCCTCATCAGCGAATTTGGCGAAATGCTCAACTTTTGACATCGCCAATATGCCCTTTTAGGGCTAGTTAATGAGTAGGGGGAGACTACCGACCACCACTAAATCACTCGTTAGGCAAATTGCGAAAGCCGCTGAGGCAACTTTAATACCTTATCATAAATAATATTTCAACATTGAGTAAAAATGTTTCTCTTTTGCTATTTCTCCAATTCGGATACTTTTTCTTGCTGTTTCCTGTTTCAAGTCTTGCGCGTTTTATGACAGCATCTAAAGGAACTTTTTCCATTTTTCTGTAACATTTTTATTGCCATTCTTTCACCTGTCGCATTTCAACTTACCTGACGGCCCATTTGTGCCACATGCCACCAAGCGGCAACCATTTTACATGCTTTTTAGGCTGCCGCTTTTTGTTGCTTCATGTTAACTGCTATTTTATACCTTTTCAAGAGATTGTTTTCGAATTTCGTTTGTTGTCTTCTCCTAGAGTGGTGTTTATAAGCAATCCTTTTAAATTGTATACCTAGTACAACTTCCGAGCAAGCAATGTTCCTCCTTAAACATTCTTCAATGATAATATTTAGTTTATAGTTGGAAGATAAATTGAATAGCTATGAGAAAACTTCACATATGTACCTGCCTTTAAATCGAATTTACTCTTTTACTTTTTAAAATACCTTTGCACCTGTGATTTTTTTTCACCTTTCTCAAATTCCTTTTCATTTTGATTACATCTCTCAACTCAATCTGATTATTTTCTGTTTGCTGAAGTGCGTTTACTTTCCAGAAGCATACGTCTGAGCCACAAATGTGCCTTAGCTGGAGCTTAAATTATGCATGGGAAATACTGTAGCAAGAGCACATTACAATTTCCTACCTTTAACCAGAGAAAGAAGTGGTACGATTTGGCAGGATACGCATAAAAACTAATTCAGCGGGCGCTTCCGGCAACTAACTAAAAATAATGAAAATGCAGGAGCTGGCAACTAATCCGCTAGCATTTGTTAGCTCAAAGCCAACCCAAAACCACAACGAGCAGAGTACAAAATAACACTCTCTCACACACAGATATAAACAAAAATCTCAAATAACCCGAAGCACATAAAACAAAACTACTAGTACTGCCAACATAACATATATTTACAACAATTTCATAAAAATACCAGAAATAACGTGCAGAGATCGTGGCAGGAGGTAGTTAGTCAGGAGAGGTTCCTGTTTGCTTTTGTTTCAGCTGTTTTTCTAGCATACAAATACTAATCCAATTACTTGAAAATCCTTGCTGTATGTTGGTGTATCGTATGCACAAAGAGAGAAGGCTCATACGTAATGTTGGCCAAGCATACGATCCTAGTCCATAGACCGTAGTCTATAGACCGTAGACCGTAGACTATAGACCACAGACCACAGACCATAGAACATCGACTTTATGGCAGTCACATAACAGAAACAAAGGCAGCGAAGTGCCACTCACATATACACTTTGAGTACATACATATATTCAGTCAAAGTGTTGTTGATGTTAAAGTTCCACGTCCCCGTCCTCTTCCTCGTCCTATGGCTCCCACTTCATGTGGCAGACACAAAAAAAAGAAAGGTAAAGGTAAAGTTTACCTATAAAAATTGTTTGGCTGTCGTCGTCTCTTATCCTTATGTGCATGTGTAATGGGGCTGTGTGGATAGGTAAATGCTTTCTAATACCTTACAAATACATACGCAAGTGACACACGCACAAATACACGCATGCACGTATACAGACACAAGTAGACATACTCACACATACATTGCACGTTTCATTTCATTTCTTGCGCTTTACGTTTATGCCATTCTGATTGCCTATGCGTGCGTTTTTTGAAAGAATTTTTTTTCCCATTTTAGCCATTTGTTCATGTTGTATTTGTTGTTGTTTGTTATTTTTGTTTCTGTGAAATCGTGCAGAACACGAGGCTAGAGTATTTTTGCCTCGTTGCGTCGAGTGGTTTGTGAGTTCTGTAATACGCTGCGTATGCGAAATTTTCTGCCTTGCGCCACAACATTGACAAATGTTGAGCAGTCAATTCAGAGAGAATTCGTTTCAAAAGAGGACAGTGAGGGCGGGGAGGCGAGTTTATCGATGCCGGTGAGAAGAGTAGCTTACAGTGTCGCTTCTTTAATGTTAAAGCCGATTACGCTTTTATGTCAGAGTCAATTGGATTTGGGCATTCATCACAGCATACGATGAAAATCTTATACAAGTTCTTAATAAATAGCATACTTAAGTAAATGATAAGTATAGATGGATTGTTTGCTCCAATCGCCGCAGCTTTTGTATTTTCCTTCATTATTAAGTGAGAAATATATGCAATTTCTGAGGGGGATTTCCCCGCTTTAGACACATGAAACATTTATTTTTCGAAAATATAATTAACACACTTGTCAGACATTAAAAGTATTACATTGGGACAAATGTGCTGGCAACTTTAGTTAACCAGACGATATTTGATGGCCCTAAGAATGGGATACTTGTCGTTGGTGCAGAGTCCACGGAAATCATCGTAGCCCAAGTCGAATAGAGCAATGCCACCCAGGTTATTGTTGCGCACGTATCCAGCCTTATCGGCAGCGGTGTCGGGGTCTTCAAAGCTCACCCAGATGCCATTGTCGCCCTTATTGTCGGCAGCACGATAGGCATAGGTGCCAAATCTCTTTGCGGGATCTCTAACCTTTGTCAGAGGTGCACTGGCGCCCTTGGAGTAGGCATTGTTCGGGTTGGGCAGCAGACCGCAAACCTCGGGCCAGCTGTAGATGGCTGGCAGCTGAGTGTTGGTGCCCCAAGGCGCTTCGTTAGCCACCTTTGCCACCGGGGGCACGCCAGTCTCACCGGAATCGTCAGTCATCTTCCAGGGGCGTCCATAGGTGGCAACACCCACATTAATCTTTGATGCAGGGCAACTGTTACGCAGCCAGTACTTGACCTGGGCATCCACATTGAATTCAGGATTGCGTTCGCTCAGTTCGTAGAGGGGAGCAGAGAAATCGGCCAGTTCAGGATTGCGCTCAGGGGTGTAGAAGTCAAAGGCGGCAATGTTGACAAAGTCCAGATAGTTGATTACAGCAGGCACATCGAAGAACACTAAAGCAAATACACTTGATTAGACAATGTCTGTATAAATCTCTGGCCTGACCTACGGGATGAGTTCACATTGGGCAGCACTGTGGTTGAGAGCAGCAAGTTGTCCGGACGGAAGGCGTTCTTTACGTCACGCAGAAGAGACGTGAACTGCTCCTTGTGTTCCTCTGAACGCTCATCCACAATGGAATCACCAGTGAATACCTTCTTAAAGCCCTTCCAGAGGCTGCCTATACTGCCGTGTACCTTCTTGGGCTTGTTCTTGGGGAACTGCCAGGCCACATCCAAGCCATCGAAGCCGTAGGTCTTCACCAACGAGTAGACGGTGTTCACAAAGCGTGTGCGACCTGTAGGATTTTCCAGCAGCTCCAGATATTTGTTGGGCAAATCCTTGGCATCTTCACTCTTCTCAATATCCTTGTCGCCGCCCAAGCTCAGAAGTATACGCAGATTAGGATACTTGCGCTTCAAACGGGTCACCGAGCGGTAGAGACCCTTGCCCAGATCCAAATCCAGTTGCTCATTGAGACTGACAGCCTTGTGCGAGTCACGTTCGAGTCCGGCATAGCCATAGATCAGATAGTCACAGAATTGTAGAGCAGGCTCCAGGTCATCGATCACCAATTTGCCGAGACCTGCATAAAACCACCGAGATGTTTATATATATTTATATTTGATTTGTGTGCTGCGGCAAGTTAATAAATTCTAGCACTGTTATCATCATCACACACACTGGACAGAGACAAACCGAAAAAAAAATCCCCATTATTTGAGCTGTCAGCTGATAAGCCTTACTTTGTCTCCATGCTACTCACATTTGTTATTGGATTTCATTTTCATTTCGGTGTCAGTTCCAGTCTCAGTTTATTTACATACTTTAAGTTATACTTAATTATCACTTGTCGCTTTGTTGGTGATTACGTAAGCACTTTGCGCTTGGGCGGTTGATTCACTCACCTTCCTTGACAAAACTCGACGAGTCATAGTAGCACACCAAGTGCCGCTGTGGTCCCTGCTGCTGACCCACCTTGCCAGCACTTACTCTGCTGGCCAGGCACAGGCACAGTGCCAGTGCCAGCGATGCCAAAAATTTCATCATCTATAAAGAATTTGTCCCACACACAATTCGATAGTTCGACAAGTTGTGTTTAACGCTTGGCTGTCGACTTGAAACTAAAACTTGAGCTGTGGATCGAAGCTCTCAGGCCACAGATCGAAGCAGCTTTTGATGAAGGTTGAGCTGATGATCTTTTTGTTTTCGTATGCGGCGCACAGCGCGAACCGATAAATAAGACAGAGCAGCTAGAGAGCTGTTAAAAAGCTCTATAACACATTTTAGAGTACATACAGTGATAAACAAATAAAACGTAAACAATATTATGTTAATTACCTTAATTAAATATTTATTTGAATACTCATAAATAATAATAAATTGAAACAATCATTTGTTGTTTTGAGTGAACATTTGATATATATTATTCAGACATTTTATCTGCACGAGTCTTCCCTGTACCATATACAAGCTGTTACAATTTGCATACGTCCCACAATTAATCTCAATGATGATTTCTTGCTTTGATGCGTGTTTAGTTTTGCTTTTAGTGTGAAGTCCAAGCTTAAAAGCTTTTGTTATCAGGCAGACTGGGCCCATTCTTATATTTTGCATAATCGCATTTCGATCCACTTTACATCCTAATCCACCTTAGTTACTCTTTGTTTCTTTTTGTCTCTTTGTCTTGTGGCTCACTTTCCATTTGCCTCTGCCTTCATCACATCTCACACCTCACACCTATTCCATTTACTCGCTTACAGCAGCCCTCTCTGATCTCTCGACTGCCCACGCAGGCATACACAAAGACTTGTGCGTTGGCTATTTTGAAATTCATGGACATGGCCGTCGATGGCCTGTGACTAAGAGAGAGAGAGAGAGAGAGAGAGAGAGAGAGAGAGAGAGGGAGAGACAACGACTGAAGTGGATAGATAGATAGATGGATAGATAGGACTTGCCCCACAGTTTGACCCTTATCTCACTGACAGTCGACAGCAGCACGCACAATCAGCCACATGAGCACCGGAAGGTAATGGAACTGACTACGAAATACGACTACGGAATCCAGTAGGCGACAGACGGTTGTCAGTTCTCCGAGTTATTTGCATAAAATGTTTGTCGATTGCTTTGCGACAAGAAGTCGTTGCCGGAGAGCTGCTCACAATTGTATTTGTTGGTTTTTAGTTGATTGTTGTTTGTTTTTATACCCGCCTACCCAAAGGGTAGAAGGGTATTATGGCTTTGTGCCGACCGAAAATGTATGTAACAGGCAGAAGGAAGCATCTCCGACCCCATAAAGTATATATATTCTTGATCAGCGTCAACAACCGAGACGATATAGCCATGTCCGTCTGTCCGTCCGTCCGTCTGTCCGTCTGTCCGTCCGTATGAACACCTAGATCTCAGAGACTATAAGAGATAGAGCAACAAATTTTTCGGGACCGTATGTCTTTTTGTTGCACGCAGATCAAGTTTGTTTTTGATTTTGGCCACGCCTCCTTCCGCCCATGCAAATTGAAAAAAACTGAATTGCAAGCGTCGTTTTAAACCTAGAACGTTCAATTTTGGTACGCACAATACTAATCACTATCTTAATGATCTCTGCGAAGTTACAATCGGATAAAAAACACAGAAGTTATTAAGTTATTACTTTTATAAGGTGTTACCACGTGCAGCTGCACCTAGCTAGTTGCTATGACACTCCGCGACATAATAATGGTGTTCAATAAACCAACTAAAATGCCGCCAAGCTAATAATTTCGAACAAAGAAAATTTTGATATATTATTTTGGTACTTTTAGTATATTTTGTTTAGTATTTTTTCAATATATTTTAATACTATTATATAAATATAATATTTTGATGGTAAAATTGGATGGCGGGTATCTCACAGTCGAGCAAACTCGACTGTAGCTTTCTTACTTGTTTATTTTGCAGTTTTATCATTTGCATTTCAAAATATTTGTGTTACACTTATTGTTTGATGTCATCTTTGTTTACGTATTTTTCTTCTTTTTTGAATTATTTCAAAAGCAATTATCACCCGCTCTCATTGCGAAATAAAAGTAATTTTTTGTTTTTTGGCACACGAAGTGTGGGTAGCTGATAATTGATAATTGAAATTGCTGTTGGCTCAGCATTTGCATAAGTGAAAAGTGCAAAAAAACCGGGCGAGGGATCCACAATGGGTCAAACTTTTATACCCACTTTTGCCTCAGCGCTTGCAAGTTTATGATTAAGTCAATCATACGCACGACTAAGCCACAAAAAAATACCGGCTTAAATTGGCCAAGGGCCTCCAGCTTTTTGTCTGCATGTATGAGCACATAAAATTGAATTTAGTCTCAGCACGAAAAATTCAACCCGCTGCCTGCTGCCTGCTGGCAAAAGGCCTCTTTAAGCACAACCTGCAGATTGTGCTTTTGAACTGCCGCTTTTGGGATCAGAATTTCCATTCCGTTTTTCATTTAAATATATTTTTATTTTTATTTTTTTTTATTAATTAATGGCAAGCCATTTGGGTCTAAAACGAAATCCTTTTGGCCTTCTGCCTTTTTTGCTTTTGAGGTTTTACACTTGGTATTTTTTGTTGTATTTTGTAAATTAATTTGGCTCAAGTAGAGCGCACAGCAGGCAACGTTATTACTTACACATTTTCTGAAAATTACATGCAGTTTAACTTTTAATTGAAATGTTGTAACAAGTGGGAAGCAACGACGCAAGCAACACAAACCCCAACAAAGCCAAAGGCCCTCGGTCTTCCCTCACTCTCTCTCGGAACAGTCTCATGCTCATCAGCTGCCATGGCAATGCATTAAGTGCTCCTTCTTCCGCTCCTCTGCTTTATATACCTATCGTATTTACATATATGTACGTACCCACATGTGTGAGTGTAGTATGCTGTATGTTCGTTGTGGTTCCGTTTAATTAAACGTGCTGCAAGAGCTGAAAATCTGTGGCGATATTTTACACCCGCCTGAAAGTATGCTGTATACTCGCATGGAAAACACAAGTGCCGTTTGTTGCCTGCTTTCAAGCTAGCCATGAATAATGGCAAAATTATGTTATTTGCAAATTATAAAATGGCCGCCAATTTAATACGCTTAACTGGCACTTGATGATGGCCCATAGAACTGGCCACGTGACTGGCACTTGAATACTATGCGATAGTTTGGTTTCTCAAAAAAAACTGACCACATAGTGAATATATTCAGCAGAAGGTGGACTTATGTGGCTGATGGGGCACCATCATTGCGTTGCATGGCCATGATAAGCGGCGGCAACACGAGCCAGCAACCTCACTCATAACTTTGCATATTAAGCCATGCAGGGAATATTCGAAAAGTCGGAACTCTGCAGCGTTCAGCTTTTGGCAGCCCCAGCTGCTGCTGGACCACTCGAAACCACAGCACCGATGATGATGGGGAGCAGCAGCGGATGGAGGACTAACAATAACAAGATCACGCTGCAATCCCAAACAACTCGCAAGTGTATTAATTTGTACCCAATGCAAGGACGATGAGGAAAACAGGGAGCAACAACAACAGCCAGTGACGAGGAGAGAACAGGAACAGCACGAGGCTGTGAACAATATTTGGTGGACTATGGGCGCATGATAACCGAGACTAACGACCACTTCAGTGGGCGGCTGAACAATGTGAGCTGTTGTGGGCGTGGCCCGACCACCATTCCCCCAAAGTGATTTGTGTGCTCGCCCATTTTTTGCAGCTGCAGCAGCAACATATGCAAATCACTCACTCAAGCGAGAAGGGTATGCAAACCAACATCACAGCAGCAGCGTCAACATAACACACAACCTCCCACTCCCCCTTCCACTCAAACACAAACAAAGTTTGGGCTGTGTATGAAAGTCAGCTTACGTGGCGCATGATTTATTAAAAACGACTCGTAAAAATGCACAACATACTCGAAAAAATGGAACGAAACAAACCCTAGAAACAAGCAACTATCACGATAAAGATGGACACGTGAGTATCGAACAGAAAGCAATCTCTTCTACTTGGCAACCTTAATTGGTTTTTAAGGACTACAGTTAAGTTACACATAATATTATAACTATTATGGATCTTCATAATTTACAGTGCTCTTTGCTGGCATACAAAGATTTTGGAAAAATGCTTTTTGCATCATCGAATTAAGCAGCTATACTACTCTAATACTCTTACCTTTTTGCAAATGCATTCCTCGTCCTGTTACATTATTTGCTCTAAGGCTATCAACAACAACTCTTTCGCCAGCATGCTTCTGTGAGAGCGGAGCGGAGCAAACATGCATGAGAAATAGCTATGGAAATAAGCTGCCTCAACAGCATCGACTAAAAGCAGATATGAAATTTTTAAAGTCTCGTCTTTCCCGCTACATGCACTTCAAACGGACAAAATTTGATATCTTCCCACTGCTGCAGTGCCCCTTGCTCTTACAGCTTAGTGCTTAGACTCGCATGATTGGCCAAGGGCCATGGGGGGACACCACGGGGAAGCTGGCAACTGGCAAGTGGCCCCACTTTGCGAGCCCATCCATCAACTGCCAGCAGTTGGTTCATTTTTAAGCAATTTTCGCAACCGATATTTTGTGCATGGCAGACAACATTATGGCGTCACCTCGCCTTACTCACTCTTCCTCCCCCAACTCTGACATGCAGATAGATGACTATATATGCACATGTATTTGTATGCGTATGTATGTCAGTATAGCTAAAGCTATGCAAGTCGATTTTTTGCCTGCCAGTGCAAAGTCAAATTTCTGTAGCCTGTTCGCTTGCCAAAGCACATTACCATCATTATCATCTTCTCCCGACAAAGTCATCATAATCATCATCATCATCATGAAGCTGGCAGGCATCAGACATGCTGTGAGGTGGTCAGACGGCAAGGCCGAAAACTAGTGCAACTGTTTGGCCAGCACTCGCTTGGACGCGTCTGCCTGCAGGTCGTCATTATTAATTGGCCAGCTGATGCATATTTCCAGGAGTCGAGGCGCCACTCAATATGCTCCTCTCTTCATTCTTGGGGCATTATGCGGCATGAAAATCGTTAGTTAAGCAACTCCACTTCATAAGCGATATCTTTATGAGGCTTCTGCATTTGAGCATTTTGGCATTAGCAATTTCGGAATAAACCAAACTGTGACCCAGAACATTTTGCTCTAAGCTGATTAAAGGATAAAATATGAGTCCATTAGCAGATATATTTCGAATTAAAGCCACAAACGCAAACTTTAGGATTGGAAAGTCTAAGGCCGAGAGAAGCTTTTACTAGATTAAATTCGTATTAGTTCAAATAATACTTGAAGTCGACATTGGTTCTGTGTCCTTAAAGTTTACATAACATAGGTGTGTGACAGGATTACCTTTACGATTTCTCTGAATCTGAGAACACTTCTGAATTGCAAAGTTGTGCATTTTCGGAAGCAAAATGGTGTAATTGATGGGATGCTTATGGGCCAGAACGAGAGCAGTTCGTTGTCAGGCATCATATTCAGCATAAACTAGAGGTATAAGCACGTCCTTAGAGGTAGTCTTGGTTCGTTGCATCTGGCATGCAAATTGAGTGCGCATTTCGCATTACCAAAAACTTCATTTTCAGCAATTTGAATAGGCATTGGGATTGCGGATAAGATGGAGGGGGCGATGGCACACTGGCACGTTTTGAATGAGAATTTGAGAACCACAGATGGACGTCGTTTACCATGCCGCGATGTAGCATGTGCACGGCCAGGGGCGTCGCTTCCGGCGATAAACTCCCGTTGCCCACGACAAACTGTCGCGCTGCTGATGGTAATTATGTTAGGTCCAGTGAGACTGCGTCGCCATCTTAACTTGAATAACTGTTGGCCAAATTAAATAAGCGACTAAGTTGTCACGACCTTCTCCACTGCCTTGCTTGAGGGAATGGAAGCTTTGGGGAAATGGAAAAGTGGGAAAAGGCAGGAAGCGGCTGTGTTCCTGCTTTTGAAGGACGTGCTGTTGTCTCCCCCATTTTGACGACGTTATAAAGTATCATATTTCGCAAAGGCCAGGGACGCGAGAAGGGGAAGCGCGTGTCGTTTTCTTTTAATTTTCATAAAATTGTTCCGCACACTTTTTCGTTTCTTTTTGACGCTTTGCACGTGCGCATTTTACTGCTTAATACGCAGCGTTGCACTTTACTTTTATTGCATTTGCCAAACACGAGCAAAGTTTTCCACGCGCGCAAATCTCTGCTGCGTTTTATGTGCCAGCAGAGCCGGATAATAAAGGGGGGAGGGGGGAAATAAAAACACCTAAAGAGATATTGTAATACAATCTGTCTGCTACAAAAGTACACTGAACAAATGTGGCAACTAGGGAATCAAATACACAGTCTTTGTACAAATGAAATAAAGTTTATTATTAAATGTGCAATTCGTTAAATCAAGTTTAACAAAAACCTTCAAGTTGTCTTAGGGACTTTGCATCATTTAAGTAAATATAATACTCCAACAGCCACTGGCCATTTATATTGAAATATGTATGTATAATTTGTACTACCCCCTTTGGCGTTGCCTTCACTACGCCAATGTGGTGGGCTAAGCAGCAGATAGTCCAGATAAGTACGCTTGCCTGGGAGTTGAGCTCAGGTTTATGTTGCCTGCTCTGTCTGCCGCTGGATCCTGACCAACGTTAAGCACTCGCTAACGGTCCAGTGAACCGGTAATCAAAGCAAAATCAGCTAAGCAACGAGCAACTTTTTATGCTAATTTGGTGCGTTTCATGTACAATTTTGCTTTCCAGCCAGCACCCAGCAGCATCCTCAACACTTTAGCTTTGGCATGTGTGCTTGGTACATTAAACATTTTAATAAGCTTTTGAGAAGGTGCGCTCTTCAAGTCTTGTTTAAGCAGGTTAAGCAGGAATTTTGCTGAGCAGCACCTGCCCCAAAAAAGGAGGGCTTTCTTTGCTTCCTTACCGAAGATCTTAAGTATTACTTAAAACTTGTGCAACTATTTACTTTGAGAGCGTAGCGACTTTTTAGCGCTTGACTCATGCAAATGCGATGCAAAGAGGCATGAAAACTCTCAAGTTTTCTTTCCCTCCCGCCAGCCATGCTGAGCGAGCCAAGCACTTCAAACTGCAGATACACAAATACAAAGATAAGATGCAGACTAGTACGTATGTGTGTGTGTGTTTGTGTGGGTAGGCGTGTCAGTGCGCACTTGTCAAAAGTCAACTTCACATTATGTCAAGCAGCGTTTTTCCTTCCTTACTTCCTTCCTTCGACGTGTCCTTTGAATTTCTTTTACATTTTGCCCTAGGGCAGGGGCAGCCAGGCCTCAGGCACTTTATGCCCTTGTGTTCGTTCGTGCCTGCCACGCCCTCACGTCGCTCGCTCTGCCCCAACATTACGACACTGCCTTACATAATGCGGTGCGATGCGATGCTGACATTAACGATATTCCCGTCCATATACAATACTCTGTACTCGTATAGAGTAGAGTTGCCCCCTGCTGCGTTTTGTGACTGTTTTATTTGATATTAATGTAGCTGTTGCTGTTGCGGCTGTTGGCTTTGGTGTGTGTTGTTGTGTTGTTGTCTGGCAGCCCGCAGGTTAGCACATAATTTGCATAGCACACACATTTGGATGCGCATCGCTTGCCGCTTCTTGTGGCGCCTCGCCTTTTGCCTGCTTAATTTGCGGCCGACGCGCCAACGGGGAAAAATAGAGGACGGGTAGATTCTGGCAGATCCTCTGCTAAGCTCTCGCTCTCTCTCTGCTTGGGGCTTGACGAATGGCCTTGTTGTTGGCCAAAGGACCCATCATTTTTTCAGCATAAATTGTGTCAACCGCACACACAGTCTAACATAATAAATGCCGTTAGATTTATTTGATATCTAAATAGGCCGCCGTTGCCGTTGCGCCATTGAAGGCATGTAAGAAATGTGTGGCAATTAAGATACCCTGCACCGACTGAGTAGAGAGTATTTTAAAGCTACTCGCAGAGATAAACAACATTTAAAGTCGTAGTTAGATTCTGTTGACTCCCTCGAATCCTCTACTCTTTTGGCTCCCATATTTTGTTATTCAATTGGATTCATATTCATTTATGGCATTCATTAGGAAAAGTCCAGGTGATTCTTTATTCAATTACGAGTAGTCAAATTATTTGCTTAAACATTGGAGCTTCTTAGAATACTTCTCTCATCTTTTTACCCTGGGTATGTGCGGTTGCTGTTGAGCTATTTTTGATTGCGTTTGGGCGGCTTTTGTTTAGTAGGTAGAGATATATGTATATATATAGCAAATTGAATTGATTGATTGGTTTATAAATCAAGTGGCATTGCGCGCAACTGCTGAATGGCAACTTGAGCCTTTGAGCCGTGGTGAGTCTTCTTGGGGCATGAACTTCTTATGCGTTGTATTTTGCTGACAAACAAAACTTATTCCACATGGGGCATGCGGCATGCGGCAGGCAGCAGGCAGCAGACAGCACTGCTTGATTCGCTTGCCACCGCTGTGAATGTACATACATATTTATCCGCTGTTGAATCATTTAAGCCGCATTATATGAGTACGACGACAACAACGACTACGATGCCGATGACGATGACTTTGACGGCAGAAGGCAAAAGCGAAAAGTTTTGCGACGTTGTTTGCACAAAATGGCAACTGCAACTGCAACTTCAACTGCAACGTCAACTGCAGCTGCAACTGCGAGCGGCAACTTTTCCCATCTTTTGCTGCTTATTTATTTATTCAGCGCTGAATTTTATTTCATTTCATTTCAGTTTATTTGCACATGAAACTTATTTTCGTTTTTACTTCCATTTCCGCTGCTAAAGAAACAAACCAAAAAAAATATTCCTGCATATGTAGGGAAAGGAACGACAACAAAAAAATGCAACTATAGCGACTATAACAATAAAATCCTTTTACACACACATGCATACATTACACACTCACATATACATGCATACACAAAAAAATACAAATGAATGCTGCATTTTTGTTGCTGGTTTTCACTTTTGCTATTTGTTCTGTCACTTCCGGCGGCGAGAAAAAAAGATGGAGGGAAAAGCAACAGAAAAATGGCCGCCCGCATGCAGCTTCCGCCTCGTCACGCATTCATTTGCCTACAACATCATTGTTGTCGCTATTGTTGTTGCTGGTTTCACCCCGTTCCAGCCTTGCGTTGGCCACACTCATTGTTGTCTTGTGCCAGTAGCGTTTATTAAATGTCACACTGCGAATTTGCCAACGGCCGTAGCTGATGCTTCAGCTTCAGCTGTAGCTGTAACCTCCCCCCTTAGACATTCACCCCGTTACCGTCCCTGTGCTATCTGGCATCCGTCTGGTATTCCGGCTTGGCCATGACGCTCTCTCCCAAAACACAATGGCACTTGTCGCGTTTGGAGATTTCACTCGCTGCCTTCACGTTTGCTGTTTCTCGTTTGTTGTTTCTGCTTTTTATTCGCTTTTCATGTTCTTGTTGTTGTTCTTGTTGTGGTTGTCGTTATCGTCTTGCTTTTGTTTTTACGCCTTGGCATTTTCTTTTGTTGTTGACTTTAAGTTACATATTTTTAGTTGCTTTGCAAAGCAATCCATCCACCCACTTCCCCAATCCCCAGTCGCTCGCACTGATGACAGCTCCCCCGAGTATCACCGAGTGACAATTTCATTTATTTTGTGCTTCCGTTTGCTGCTTTTAACTTTCCCATTTTGTTTGCTTACTTCACGTGACGTTATATACCCTTTACACAACCCACTTCACGATAACGAAATGTAAATGATTTACGTTAAAGGCTTCCCGTGAACTGCTGAGTATCAAGTCTCTCTCAAATCTTTAAATAGAGACAGACTTCATGATAATACCTCCTGTAGAGTATCTGTTGGTCACTGTCTTCATACTTTTATCGTTACATTCGCTTTATTTGACATTCGCCATTTTTGTCGTAAGTTGTTCTTGATTTAGTCCACTTTTTTGAAAGCTGTCTTTGCACTTGTCACATTGCGTATACGCAATATTGTTTTAGATTTGCATACTTTTGATGTTTACTTCAGTGAACATGATAGCAGTGGAATAAAAATATCACATCGTGAAATACTTCAATTTATATAGTTTATTAACATTAAGCAATTAATTTATGTTATTATGTTGTTGTGGTTGTTCTTGTTGTTGATGATGATGTTCATATTCGTTATCACACAATAAATAACTAATGGAAAAAAAGTTTATTTATTTTTAATTATTCTGTATGGAGACCAATTCTCGTCAGCTGCAACTGCTGTGGCAGATGGGGCAAAACAAGCAACATGGTAATTAAATTGCAATGAAAATGAAATGCAATTCTCCAATTAAATGCAAAATCTGTTGAGGGAGGGAGAGGGTGAGGAAAGATGCAGCCGGATATGAAGTTGAAGTCGTTCTACGGAAGCGTCCTGGTCAGAGCTGGCCAGAGAGCAGCATCGTAAGAGCTAGAGTGGAAGCAGCAGCAAGAGTAAAGCAAATACGCAGCACAAAATATTCAATTACAACCAAAATTTGTGGATAGCCAGGCAAAAAGGCACAGACAGCAAGAAATAGAGAGAGAAAAAGCGAGAGGGCGAGAGTAATAGAGTGGGACGAAGAGAATAAGTTAGTTGGAAGTGCGAAGAGGCAAACGAAAATGTATACTAAATAAAATGTAGCCTGGAGTGTTTTGAAGCTGTTGAAAGCATCCGAAAAAGGCAGTCGGAGTGAGGCGGACAAAGTTGCTGCCAGATGGGGCAACTTACACTTCAAATGGGTGGCCTGTGGCGTATTGCATAGGATATGGGATGTGGGATGTGGAAATTTGGAGCTGCAATGGTCTCAACAGTTGCTAGACGTTTGATTAGGTGTGAGCCACTTGAGAGACCAAACGAATGACACATTCGCTTGAGTTTCAATTAGGAAAATTAAATGTCCTTACGAGATTCCATTTGACTTGAAAACCAGCCGCAGTAGGCGTCTGCTGTATCCTGTTCTCCCCTTGCATATGGTAAATGGTCTGGACGAACAATATTTGCCCAGGCTGTTGCTATTCTGTCTATGCCCCGGCTGGTATTCAATTTGTTTTTTTTCTTTCCAACTTTTGCAGAGCACATCGGAACCTGTCTATTCGCCTACAATGGCTGGCGGCCTCTTTTCCATCGACCGCGAGTTCTTTGAGCGTTTGGGCACATACGATTCGGGCTTTGATATCTGGGGAGGCGAGAATCTGGAGCTGTCATTCAAGACATGGATGTGCGGGGGCACTCTTGAAATTGTGCCCTGCTCCCATGTGGGTCACATCTTCCGCAAACGGTCTCCCTACAAGGTAAGTGCTTGCCACAAGCCCAAAAGAGCTCTTCTGGCATTTCCTGACACTTGCATCATGCGCAGAGCAGAGCTCATTAATAGCCGACCAATGCGATTGCAAACCATTTGAGAATTTAAAACTAGCAAACAACCTGCCGAGTATGTTGTGTGTTCTGTGGCAAGCTTCAGCACCAGTTGAGGCCGAGGCTCGTGTTTGGTCAACACTGGCCCAGTCTCTCGCAATGCCCTCGCCGCACATGCCACTTGCCACATGCCACAAAGCAGAGACAACAGCTATATAGGCACATGCAGGAGTAGGACATGGGCTGCGGTTGTGCCACAGTCTTCGGGACACTGCCTCAATTATCAACGGTTTACGCTTGACAAAAGTTTGGCAACTGTTGTGTTGTCAGTAGCAGCCATAGCAGCTTCTACTCCGACAACTGCCGCGACGGGGCAAAGGCATTAAGCTGCAACGAACTGAATAGATACCTGCCACATGCAACTGCCAGTACAGTATGCAACGTGCCAGCAATATCAGGAAATGAGAGCAACCAAAGTTGACGGTTTATTGGGAAACGTAATGGAAATTGAAGATGTGTAATTTAAATGATAGGTAAATTAGCTGATATTGAACTTACTTACTGAACTGCAGAATGCTTAAGTTTATATTTTGTAAAAAAGCAAATACTTATTCAATTTAATAGATGCAAATTAAGCAATCAGTCCGTAAATTATATGTTCCTTAAGAGTTAGTTTCAAATGAGAGCACAAATCTAATTTATTTAACTTCAAATATCAATCACCTGCGTCATGATAATATCGTTAATTTATCGAAACACTTCCTTAATGAGTCAAAGTGACATCCATAACATATCGCAAACTCCCCTGCGTGTGTCTGCCATCTGTAGCGTGTATAACACTTGCTGCTGGCGCACTCCTCGCATTAGCTTGCCACAAGCCACATTCACACAAAGCAGGCACAGACTCACACACACAAGCGCACATAAACAAGAACAATACACAGTAAGCAAACACAAAGAGAGGGCAAACATGGCTCGGGAAGGGAAGGGACTGTGGGCAAAGACAGATAGCCAGAGAACGACCACAATAGAACCACCACCAGCAGTTGCAGCAACATCAAGCAGCGGCTGCAGCAGCAAGTGGACAACCAGCAGAACTAGATACACATGACATAAAGCGACTCATTCAGGTAATTAGGCTGGACTACCGACTCTTCTTCTTATTGCCTCCGTCTCTGCTGCTTCAGCTGTTCAAGTTGCTCTGCTCTGTTTTGTTTGTCTGCCAAATATGCTCACTGGCTTTTGCCGCTACCTCGTTCTATTGTGTCAGCGGCTGCCTTAATGTTGCCAAAAATATATATCCAAAATATATATCTTTATCTTCTCATTTCGTGCTTTCGATTACTTCTCTAGTGGCGCACCGGCGTGAATGTCCTGAAGAAGAATTCCGTTCGTCTGGCAGAGGTTTGGATGGATGATTACTCCAAATATTATTACCAGCGCATTGGCAACGACAAAGGCGACTTTGGCGACATCAGCGATCGCCAGAAACTGCGGTAAGTAAAAGTTACTCGAAAGAGAGGCAAAGAAGAGCAGTTGGTTATTTATCTTTTAATACTGCGTGACTGCAGAGAGGATCTGGAGTGCAAAAGTTTTAAATGGTACTTGGATAACATCTATCCCGAGCTCTTCATACCCGGAGATGCGGTGGCCAATGGCGAGGTGAGTTGCAATTTGATGTTTCCTGTCGAGCACGTAGCTGTTGCAGCATGTGCCCAGCGATTATCCTTGAGATGCGGCAACCAGTATTCCCGGCCTACCCTGAGTTCCAGTTCCAGTTCCAGTTATTGGCTCCCAGCCCCGGCTTGTGGCTTTTGGCTTCTGGCTCCTTGCTGAAAACACTACTAACCCATTAATTGCCATTTATGGAAAAGTAACAAGACACACACATATGTATTTCCCCATTTTCCACAGATAAGAAACTTAGGTTATGGCGGTCGCACCTGCTTGGACTCGCCATCTGGCAGACGCAACTTGAAGAAGGCTGTTGGCACGTATCCTTGCCACAAGCAGGGTGGCAATCAGGTTTGTTACCAGAAGAAGCAGCACTGCGACCGCCACAAACTCCGTTGAAGCACAAAACCGTTAAGATTCCACACATACCTACATATGTACTTATCACACTCAGACTTATCTAATGATTACGCGCCTTCTGTACAGTTCTCTCCCACCTAAAGAAACTATATACTAATTTCACAAATTTAACCTTGGCGCACGGTGCAAAAATCCTCTTATTGTATAAAGTCTACAGGGAAGACATGAATCTAACGATAACCATAACGATAATGACTATATTAGTTATAACTCTATCGATAATCTTGGTATTTTCGATGATGCGCTCCTTTGTTAATTGGCTCGTGAGTCGGTCTCACCATATGACGAATCAACCTTAATTTGCAGATTAAAAACATTCATACCAACATGTGCGTCGATGTTGATGGAAAAGCCGAAGACGAGTCGCCTGTCGGTGTCTACGGGTGCCACGGCCAAGGAGGACATCAGGTATCCAACTCCAACTCCAACTCAAAAACTCAAAACATCATCGTTTGTCTCTCGCTTCGGGAGACGGATGATTAATCTCCAAGCTGCTGCTAGATATTTGCTTCCCCATTAAATTTTTGCATTGGTTTCGGCTTCATCGGCTTCGGGTCTATCGAATGGCTGCCTTTAACGGCTTTTGCTTTCAATTTTTGACTGTAATATAGTACTTAATTTCCCGCTTACTTCATTAACCAATTGACAACATGACCCTAACTGAAGCAGTTTATTTTTATATCTACATGAATCTAACTGCAATGCTCTTAACTATTTATTACTTTTAAACTAAAGTCTAACAGTTTGTGACAGCTCAAGTGGTGCCTATTGCTAATTATTTAGTTAAATAGGTTCACAAGTCACATATAAATATCAATTTTGAAGTTTCAGACTAATACTGTTTTCCTTTCATTCTTCTTTCTATTCAAACAACTTGTTTACTTTCTGTCATTGTTTTCAATTTTTTGACTTTAGTTGAATTTGTCTTTTTTGATTAAACTCTCAGCTATCTTTGTAACTTTCTGAGAAGCCTCTTTTTCTATTCAGCCCAAATAATTGGCAATCTGTCCAAGTAACTAAGTACATTTGATTACTAACTGAATTTAATCTTTATACGATTTCACATTGATTTTTGCTCTGGTTGCGTTCGTATCTGGCCGCAGGTTTTAAGGGATGTATTTTTTAGATGGAAAACAAGAACGAGTAGAAACTTTTCATACAACTCGTTGTCGTATATATCGATTGCTCCAATAAGTAATAATAATCAACTATTTTTGAAAAATCCTGCGGTTTTGAGCACTAATTTCACGGAGTTTGTGGACTTTAAAATGTATTTTAAATACTTTTTCGCATTTACTATATTTAACATGCTCGTAAAACGAAAGTATTTATCACAAAATTATAATTTTTTGTTTGATTGCCACGGACAGAGCAAAACTCATTCACAATTTTTCAGAACACACGACATAGACACATATACGACAGATACATACACATATATACACATATACACTACTAGAAATTGAGATTTATACAATGTTGCAAAATTAATTAAATTGCAATCATAAATAAAATGACAAAAATGATAAATCATTTACATGGCTTGTCCGTCCTGTTCCGTCCGGGTTCATGCTGTGTAAGTTTTTATAAATCAACAACAACAACAATACATCAAACAACAATACATCAACAGCAACAACACACAAAAGCAAAACTGTGACAATTTTACTAACATTTAATAACAACCGTTTCGACAACAAGAACGCACAACAAAACTGCATACAAATCAACTAAAACGGACAACCAGAAAAGCAAACCTCTATTTAACACACAGGAATAAACAACACGCATAGCCACATCCACACATTCAACTTAAAATGGAAAGTGTTGACCTCGTTCCGCTCTCGCATTGCACACGTGACGTAACGCTATGAAGGATGCCAGACGGCTCTTCTGCCATGCCTCAAACTGTGACGATGCCTTTGCCGAGTTGTAAATGAAAGATGTTTGTGTTATTAGAGAAGCGACTGCAGGATGCCCCGTGATATTGATATGACCGTAAACTCAAGCAAGCTTCCTTATTTGCATACAACGGGTACAGGGTATAAGGCAGTCACTGTGATGTGGAAGCAACGTTGCATAAAATAATAGACATTTGCTAACTTAAAACATACCAAATGTTGGCTTTATAAATGTAAATTCCCACATCGCAAAAAAAAATAAACCCCTTTGCCTAACCCGACTAAAGTGTGCCCAACTCTTTTGACTAGCATCACATCAAAGGACTCGCTCAGTAGTCGGGCCTGTGCCATGCTCTGACGAATAGCCGGCTAGCAAAAAAAAAGAAAAAAATAAAAACAACAGCTAAAAAAAACCAACGCAATATAATGAAAAAATTTTAATTTTCACCCAAACGCGCGAGTCTAGAAAAAATGCAGAGAAAAAATGGCAAAAACTATGCTCAACGCTGATAAAACGGAAAAAGTTTTGCGTGCATATTAAAAAACTGTGCAAGAGATACAAAAACCAGACCAAAATGCGAAAAAAAAGAAGAAACGCTGGAACAGCAAAAGAAAACGATATATACATACATACATAATTAAAAACGTATCATGTATCAAGCGAAAACACGCCGCGGCATCTAGGAAAACCTTGCAAAGGCTTTCACTGAAGGGAAATGCAAATGCAAAACCGTGAAAATGAAGGCCAGAAAACAGAAATGAGGCTGGCAGTGTGTGCAGAGCAGTAGCAGTAGGGCAAAGGGCAAAGAGACCGCTGGAAAGAAGAAGTAAACGAATAAAATGGTTAAATGTAAATACAGTTAAGCTTGCTATTTATGTAATGAAAATGCTGAAATATGTTAAATACTGCAGTACTGCTCTTTGTCTTCACTCAATTTCTGACATTTTTCCAATTTCCCAAATGGCACGAATGCCTAATCTGGGCTGCATTTGAAATAGTAATGTTGCAATGTAATAAAAACAATAACTAAAGCAGTCACACCATTAGGAACAGCATTTAAACGCACATCATATACACAAACACGGTTTGTTGTGCCAGGCGGAAGCGGAATAAAAATGGTAACACAAACAAAATGGCGGCCTGGCAGCCATGACGTTGGCTCTGGTTGCTGTCCCTGGTAAACAAAAGGCAGGCCAGCTGGCGTTTGCAACGTGGATAAATTATAAATAATCATGACCAGACCGCAGACAAAATCCAGACACACACACACAGAGACAAACAAACACACACAGACAGAAACAAATACGCATACTTCGCCGACAGAGACTGGTAGCTGCTTGGCATTTAATTTAATATTAAATATTTAATAATAAGTAATGCGGCTACTTGGCAAAAACGTTATGCAGCTATTTCTCAAAACCAGCACCACAATTAGTATTAATATGTCTTTCTCTTGTCCCTCGACTCCCTTGTTGCACACAGTACTGGATGCTTAGCAAGACTGGTGAAATACGTCGGGATACAGCCTGCTTGGACTACGCTGGCAAGGATGTGATACTCTTTGGCTGCCATGGCTCCAAGGGCAATCAGGTATACATGAAGTGCCTTCGGGTTTAAACAAAACCTAATGTTGTTTTTGAAATATTATCTTGTAGTTCTGGACTTATCGTGAGGGCACTAAGCAGCTACATCATGGCTCATCGGGCAAGTGCCTGGCCATCAACGAGAAGAAGGATAAGCTGATCATGGAGGAATGCAATCCAAGCTTTGCACGCCAGCAATGGCTCATGGAGAACTACGATAGCTCGAAATTGTGAGGCTACTTCTATGCGAAGGGCACTCTTTTGGTCGCCACATCGCAGAGTCAGCACGCATAGCACGGACATTAAGGACGAATAGCGGAAGGCGTTGTACGTGTTGGAAATTGAAAGATAGATGTTAGTTTGTAAGATTGCGAGAGTTGTGCAATAGGCAGTTGTTCAAATATTTGCCATGGCTTTTAAGTGAAGCATTCAAATGCATTAATAACATACACACATGCACACACGTACTAACAAAATATATATGTAAATTAGTATAGATACATACATATGTATGTTTAATTAATTTTAAAATCTTATTTTCAAATTAATTCGAAGAAAATTGAAGAACTGTTGTATAGTAGATCCTAAGTTATCTAAGACAAGCGGACACGGAAACGCACCCGTTAACAGTTACGTAGTAGAGGAATTGCAAAATTTAAACACATACATACGCATACATATACATATACATATACGTCATAAGTAATTGTATTCATTATGTAGTTAACCCAAATGGGTTCAACTGGCAAGTCGTAGCGCAATTTTTGCATTTACATGTTATAAACTTTTAGCACAATTTTTCGTGGCGAACTTTTTTGTGTGCATGTGCAAGTGTGTATTTGACAGGTCAATAACTAAGTTGTGTTGTGCAGTACATAAATGCACAAACTGACATACCCATACACACATACTTAAATAAGTACTTATAATATTTATGAATTCTCCTGACATCAAATGACTTTGCAAAAGTCGCGTTCCAAATATGTTTAGTCCGTAAGCTTGCTGTAAGTCTACTTATTGTTATTGTAGAATGGAAAGCATTTGGTGATTTTTTATTACTCGCTCCCCGTTTTCACTCCCCCCACTTACCCCTTCTTGAATCATTCCTAATTAAGTACAATTTATACACATTATATATTCATATGTACTTATGTGACACATTCTTTTCTTATTATTTATTTTGTTTTAATACCCTGCAAATTCGGAAAGAAACAAGTAAAAATTATCAACAGAAGTATTGTAGTGCAAAATATAGACAACAAAATGAATTATGTGGTTAATAGCAGTGGTGACTGGCACCTTACGAATATTTATCTTCATGAGAGGCATACAAAGTCCTTTGACAATATCGTTAAGTTACCATGCATTCCCACGCTCATCATGCTCATCACAACCACTATTATTCCATATGACTCAATTTAAGTCTAAACATATTTAAGTACTTCTCTGCTACTGCAAACATATGCCAAATTATGTTTAGAGATTTAATTTTAATTTAATTTGAGTATATACTCGCTTGAGTATCGTTTTGCATTTTGTTATGGACTCATCAAGGACAACATATCCCGTTTGTTAAACAACGCCAGCTTGTAGATGATAAATTTTGTATTAACATACCAATTTCGTATCATCAGTTCTGACAGACTTATCGATATCACTAAAACTGTAGAACTAGAACTAAATCTAAGAAGCAAAAATGCAATAGTGCCTTCTACTTTTTACTGACACGATGAAAACAACACACACATAATTGCTTAACCCATTTAGCTACAAAAATTAATTAAATTAACCAATCGAAATGGGTCTACTACTTTAGGTCACAAAGCAGAAAGCGACTGTAAATACATATAAACTGTACAGTTGATATCGTAAATGTAAATAATCAAACATGGTCATAATAACTCTGGCTAATCAGAGTTAAAGTTTTATTAGCACATAAATATCATCAGTTAATGACTAAAAGTACATAAGTATGTTTGATTTGCGATGTTAGACGTTTATCATTTACCGTACAAAATAAAGCAAAAGCCATACTGGTGGTTGAGAAAATTTTGATAATGATACAATAATAACCTAAGCTCGTAGTAAATGTATAGTACCTAAGAAATTACACAAGTTGTACAAGAACACAAATCACGTTACAAATAAACAAACACTTCGTGTACTGATTGATTGTATTTTTTTAGTGGGGTGAATATGGTCGCCCTGTAATAATTTAGTCACTGGGTTGCTGTCTTGAATCATTCTGTTCACCAGACTCTGGTGATTTCAACAGCCAGTTGGGTTGCGGTATTAGCTACTTTTGCATATAAAAACTATAGCATACTTGCAGGCGCAAATTGTAAAGGCGCATATATTAATAATAAGTTTAAGATAGCTATTTTTTTTTTAGATTTAATTGCTTCATTGGAATTTTATCATCAAGTCAATGTTTTCGAGGTTTTTGCTAGACATTTGCATTTTGTTTAATCCAGGATCTCAGAGCACCCACGTAGGTGTACATGGCGGGACGTCCCTTGGCGCCACAGCCAAAGCCCCAGGAGACAACACCGAATAGCTTGTTGTCAACTGTTAGCGGTCCGCCAGAGTCGCCCTGGCAGGAACTAACCTGTCCACTGGGATGACCAGCACATACCATGCGATCTGTGAGGCCAGGTATGTTCTGAGCATTGCAGAAGTCACGGCTCCATAGCTGAACCTGGGCGAACTTCAGGCGATTGGGCAGCTGCAGGTTCTGATTGATGGCTCCAAATCCGCTAATGGTTGCCATAGTGTCGGCTTCATAGTTGGCATCTGCATCTGCCAATTGGATCGTTTGAACTGCACCTCCCAGCGAAACTGCACTAGACAGGCGAATCAACGACATGTCAAAGTCCTGACTTTGAGGATTGTATTGCGGATGAATGATGAATTGGGCAATGCTAACGGTCTGGCCATTTCCAGCACTCAGATCATTGGTTCCCACCACAGCCATCATTTGACTGGGACTCTGTCCCTTGGTGCAATGAGCTGCAGTTACAATCATAGTATCCGATATCAAAGAACCACCGCAATGATGACGCCCATTCAGCTGTAGCGACACCTGATGTGGAAACTGTCCCATGGATGCAAACTGTCCGCCAATGATGCGCGAATCATCCGCAGCACAGAAGGTTGAGAGTAGGAGAAAGACAACTACGTTGTTCACTGACGACATTGCTCGAGTTGAAGTGTGTAAATGTTGCTGTCTTGTCAGGCTTCTTATAGTCGGCCAATTTGCAAACTTGAAAAACGGCCACCTATCAGTTAAACAGCAGGCGCTTTCCTGACCCAGTTCTGAAAATGCATGGAGGGGTTGGAAAGCAAAAGCGGAACTAGCGTTCTACTCTGATCTATTAGATATGGAATTAACTGGCGATTCGTGCTTAATGAGCCGCTTAATAAGAACTGCGGTATCGGGTCTGCACTGTAGGGGCCCGGCCTGACCTTATTTATTTTGCAAAATTCTACTTTTTGCCGCATTATAATCAAGTTCATAAAATAGTAGTGTCAGGTCGCCCATTTTTTTTTTTTTTGGTGGGTTGAACAAATCGCCAATAATAACGATAACAGATAATTTGTTTATGTATTGTAGTGTTTAGTGGGCAGCGTGTGTATGATGGCCATTGCTAATCATCCAGACGTTCTTCCAAATCTCACGTTTGAACACATTGCGATAATTCTGCACAGAAACCAAAAACTCGGGACCAAACAATGTTTGAATAACAACATTCTCAGCGGCCAAATTGCGATTAGTTGCGGCATGGACAATTACCAACGGAGAGTTGCTCTACAATAACATGACAAATCGATTAATCAATGGCACTATGAATACAAATCAGAGTCATACGCACTGGCAAAGTTTCGCCCTCGCTCTCGAAGCGTTTATTGGGGTCCACATGCATGCAATACCAGTTGGTGAATGCCTTTGGTATATCCCCGTCTGGACACATGATTTTCTAAATCAAAGGATGCTTCTTTGAGATTAAATACAATTGATATTTGACTCGTACTTACACTGCGATGCACAAGGCCCAGAGGTAAATTTAGTTCTCCATACTTTTGCGAGTCGAATGAAGTCGAAATAGATTGAGAGAGATTGTTTAGCTTTGGAGCACTGTACAGCAGAATTGGATCATCAGGAGACTCCACACACTCCAAACGAAAACGCTGGCCATACTTTAACCTCTCCCCTGTACGATCCTTCTCATCTCCGCTAACAATGCGAAATGAATTGCGCACACAAGGATGCTCAGAGGGCGCCACAGTGAGTTCACAATTCTCATTAATAGTTTGACTGGAGCGTATTGCGTGCTCGTTGATAACCACAGACAGAGCTGGATGCAGCTCAGTAGTATCCATATTAAGTATATTCATGTAGATGGGCATCAGTTGGATAACAGCCCCAATCATAATGTCGTGCTTGGGTGCCGCCAGTTGAACCTCTTTTTGAAAATTGTCGAAAAGTGTGCGAGCCTTCTCAACGAGCAGTTCACCACTGTCGCGCATTTTCCTGAAACTGCTCATTTTATCCTAATATATATACATATATAGACTTTGTTTATGCTAAAGAATGGCAAGGAAAAGAATTGAACTTACCTCTTCCAAGCAATGGTCCTCGAACCAATTGCCAATGCGCACATTGGAACGATAACGGTTTGAACCCGACTCAAAATTCGAGACTGAGCAAGGCATGGTTTATGCTTATGTACTGAATTTAATGATGAGGATTAAATGCGGACTTGCCTATCAAAATGTACTTTTCCGAATTATTAAAACGGATTCAGTGATGTTGTTGCTTTGAAAATTTATAGTCTATGAATATTATATAAGCCTGTCTGACTAATCCAGCAAAGCCCAAATCGATACACAAATTATTATTTAGGTATTGTCAGTTGTTCATTTCAAGCCGCGTGGCCTACAAACATTAAAGTCTACTTTTGGTTGTCGTGAAATATTATGAAATTGGCCAATACGCAGAAATCTGTTACATACTTTTGGCTGTCATTTGAAATATGGTAATGTCAACACTGCGTATGCGTAATGCGACTCAGCTTAAAGCTATGTTAAATATGTAAATTTAAATTATTATATTTATATTAAATTATTTGTTATTTACATTTCGCCACGTTTATTTCGAGAATCTGTCTCAGATTTCTTTGCCAAGTAGATATGGCGGAGTGACTGCTGTTCCGTTAGACATTTATTTACAAATGTTACACTCTGTGTAATATGATGGGTGTGCCTTAAACGAGAACGAATGGCAATAACAACAATGGGATCAGCTAGGAGCCACAGGAAGCGGGAGGGTGGGCCGGTTTGGTTGCCTGGCTAGATATTATTCATTATTCAGATAAGCACTTTGTATCAACATGACTTAATTGCTCGTGTTGGCTATGTGTTTGTGTGCATTGTTGTTGGCCTATTGCTCTCCTGCTATCTGGAACGGCGTGCACTTCACGTGAACGTGATCGCCGCACTCGGCCGATCCACAGCACGTTCCTTATCAAAGCCTATCGCTGACTAAAACGAATGTCACTCAATTAGACGGGGACTTTTACGATAGTAGGCATTTGCCAGTTATTTGGGACGAACACATATTTGTCAACTTGGTTGCCATAATATTAGCCTGTCATTATCATAATCGGTTATCAAGACTCTGAGCGCAACACTGATTTATTTCAATTAGTTTGCACTCTATACATTTATGGCCGCCATAATTTTTACTTTATCAAAGAAAAGGACTGCATTTATTTTCATATAACTCGAATTTTTAATCCATCCCGTAAATCCAAAACAATGTAGTCTTTCCATCTAATGACTAATAAACAAATGTTTGATTAATTTAGCAATCCTTCAATATGGTCAATCAATTAAGCTATTTTTAAGTTATTGGCGTCAATAGACTCTCCAGGTACAGAATATCGACATTGTGTTCTAGTTGGGTTTGTGAAATGTAGGTCTACTACCACTAACTTATTAGAATTCTCATCAAGGGTTCCAATCAAAAATGCAAACGGATGTCATTTACACTGATTTCAGTAAGGCTTTTAATTCTGTCAACCATAGTCTCTTTTTATACAAGCTCAATCTTCTTGGATTTCCACAGAACTTAATTTTGTGGATATCTTCATATCTTTCATTTAGAATTCAAAGAGTATTTTACAAGGGCTCTGTATCCAAGACTGTCCAAGTCACTTCCGGCGTACCCCAAGGAAGTCATTTAGGCCCATTTCTGTTCACATTATTTATAAATGATCTACCGTTCGTTATATCATACTCTCGCATACTTATGTATGCAGATGATGTTAAGATTTGTCTGACTTTTAATGATCCCATATATAGCCTCAGATTGCAATCTGACCTTGATTGTTTTCAATCGTGGTGTGCTATAAATTTATTACATCTTAATTGCAATAAATGTAAACTTATGACATTAGGGGTATTCTGCATTTAAATAATTATCATCTTAATGATACTCCACTTGAATAGAGTCAGTAACTGATTTAGGTATCCTTCTTGATTCAAAATTAAAGTTTGATAAGCATATTTTGGCTGCTTCTAATAGAGCCTTGGGTGTCCTTGGATTTATTAAACGTTGGTCAAAAGAATTTAACGATCCCTACATTACTAAACACTTGTACATCTCACGGGTTCGTCCTATTCTTGAGTATGGATCTAATATCTGGTTCCCCCAGTATAGGGTTCATCAAGATAGGCTTAAATCAGTGCAGAAACAATTTCTTCTTTTTGCTCTTCGTAGTCTTAGCTGGAATCCCACAATTATATTGCCTTCGTATCGTAGTAGACTTTTATTACTAAACCTTCCTTCTCTTTCTGACCGTAGAACTATGCTAGGTGTAGTGTTTCTACATAGACTAATCATTGGCGAAATTGACTCATTGCAGTTGACATGTCAGATTAGCTTTGCCGTTCCAGTCAGAACGACTAGAAATTTCCTTCCCCTCTCACTTTCCCGTTGTAGTACTAACTATGCCAGTCACAATCCTTTCCGTATTTTATGTGTAAATTATAATAACTTTTCTAGTCTAGTTAATAATACTAACACTACCTTGGAAATTAAAACATTACTCCTAGATACATTAGCTCGTATTTAAGAATAGTTCTAATTATTATTATTAGTAGTAATTCTTTTTGTTAATACAATTTGGTTGTTTTGTCTGTGTTCATTGTTCGCGACCTCCGTTCCCGCACGTTATGCGGTTGCCCCTCGGTCGGATGTGCGGGTGGTCGTGTCTGCCTAGGTCCGCGCGTTAACAAGCCCGAGCTTGGTGTCGCTGGGCCCCTTGATCGTACTGCCGTTAGTACGTCAACGTCCAAGAATATAGTTAATTTGAATGAGTCGTACATTATACAATGACTTGTAAAACTGATTACCTTAAGTGATGCAATACTTATAAAAGGGCTCAAATATACGAGTAGTGATATATTCATCTATGGAAATTATGCAATTTTTAAACCATGTAACCCACTGCCCATAAACTTTATCTGCATTTATGAGATTATCTGTTATTGTTATTGAAACACGCCTTCTTTCTATTGCGCGATATCGTCTACAATTACTTAATATTCCTTTTTCTGTATTCACGAAATGCTAGGTATTGTTGATAAGTTGAAACGATAAATGTTGGATAGAAATCTGCTCCGATAACGCCTCACCCCGTACGGAGAACAACCTTATCCGTCTAAACTGCGCACTGACCAAGTTCCTTCTACATATAATAAGACAGACATCAGTTAACCACCCACAAAAATAATTGCGTCAAATGAATTGATCAAATGGCGCTGCAATGATATGAAATCTATAATAGGCCTATACTCAACACCATCAAAATAACAATAGCACCGTAATAATAACAAAGTATGGACGTACTTGCGTAAGTGATAAATGATAGACCCCACAGATGATTAGAAGGTACTCAGTGACTTCATTGAATTTTAATGACGTCATGAAAATGTGTCCCTTATCCGAGCTATGAGCTAAACACTTAATAGCTTAACGTTATTTCAATTGACACCAATATTTGTTAGATCTTGATGTGAAAACTGAAGCAATAGCAAATGATATCATCTGGAGATATTGCTCTACATTGAATTTCCAAATTGTAAATTTGATTATAATGGCATGTTTATGATAAGGATTTTACTCTTCCACATGGCACTCGTCCAATAGGCATGTGGAGGACAATCTTAAGTCACTGAAATTCAAGTTTCAATAAATATTGAATTCGATAATCCGATACGATAATGTCAACATTGATTTAGTTAAGGAAAGTAAAGCGTTATATTCAGTCTTTAGCTGGCGCTTTAAGAGCTACAACAAATCTAATTGTTTGGGTTTTACCAAATTGTATAACGCACTTCAAGTTGTCAAATAATCGGGTCGATAAGCATCGCCATCGCAAGAACCTTGTTACTTAGTTAGACTCTGATATGTACAAATTGAACACGATTATAATCGTAATCCGATCATGTGACGACTGAGTTTTACACTTGCTACCATTCATAAAGACCGAATCAAGGGTTCAATTGCTACTGTTTTTTATAGAGCACAATTAATCTGATATCGCGCTGAGCTCTCTCGCCACTCTCTCTCTCTCTCTCTCTCTCTCTCTCTTTCTCTCTCTCTCTCTCTCTCTCTCTCTCTCTCTCTATCGGCCATCGATTTTGGTTGTTTGGTATGTTCCTTGTGCTTATCTTTTTTGCAGTTAAACTCTAAATATTGCGTGCACATTCACATAAGTGTGCCTGTTATACGAGTACATATGTACATACATCCGTATGTACATATTTCCGTTGAGTTGACACAGGGCGGCCCTAAGCGATGTCGTTGCGCCGAGCGACAAATTTGCATGTCTGATAAGATGTTGACGTTCGCTATGAGTCCACGTCAATATCTCTATATAAATGAGTTAACAGTGTGCTGTCAATATTGTAAAAGATGGTTCAATTGCTCAATGTTAATTTATGGAGCACGGCCTAGGCCAACGGTTTCATTATGACCCACACGAGTTCCTCACGCGGTCCACAATAACACTGAACAGTGCAGTTGGTTCCAGAAACTGCTTGGGCGCACGTGAATGTCACGGACGGCAAAGAGAATGAGCGAAAGCTGCAGAGACAAATCTAGTAGAGTGTGGAATAACGGCAGTTGAAGTTCGCATGCTGTAGCTTGCAATTTTGGTGAGAGAGCCAACAACCGGTTCACTCAGTTGTTGTTGCTTTACCG
Organism: Drosophila pruinosa; assembly: GCA_018150935.1. Taxonomy (NCBI): domain Eukaryota; kingdom Metazoa; phylum Arthropoda; class Insecta; order Diptera; family Drosophilidae; genus Drosophila; species Drosophila pruinosa. Next base: position 44,847,793 of record JAECWR010000199.1, read on the forward strand.
CTTCATTTGCTCATAAGCTCAGCTCATAAATTAGTAAGGCATGAGATGAGTGCAATACGAATGCACAACAAAAGCATTGATTTATAGTACAAGCGAAGCTCACGTGCTAAGCTTGCAGTCATCGACAGTGACAGTAAGAGCTTTGTTTTGTAGGCTGCAATTGCCGCAGGCTAACAGAGCAATAAAAACATCATTTAATAGTTTATAACTAAGGCAATAAACGTTGTCATTATCACTATCAGCAGCTATCGCAGAGTACGGAGACGAAGCGTGTTCGGGTTTATTCGGCTTAATGGTGAATCAAGTTGAGTGTCGTCGTTTTTGTTGTTTTTTTTTTTTTTGCTTACTGCCTCCCACCTGCAGCTTTGTTTTAACGCGACTGAAACACAAACAGAAACAGAATTATAAAAACGTTCAATTAGCTCAGGTAGTAAGTCATTACAGCGCCAGCGCTCGGTCAGACCGCTTCTCTGCCTCTGCCTCTGACGACGACGACGACGACGACGACGAAAACGTAGCAGCAGCAGTAGCAACATCAGCTCCCAGGCAAATAAGAAAGTTAAAGTGTGCGCGTGGTGAAAATTGATCGCGAACAAAAGAAGTGCTTACAAATTGGAAAATCTAATCCGTGAGTGCCTGCTTATACGTTTAAGAGCAAAAAAAAAACAAAAAAGACTTCTTATCATTGTTAAGTAGCTAACTTAAATTGCACTTGCAAATTTCTGCAACGTTGCAATCGGTTATTTTTGTTTCTGCTTAACATGTTTTAGTCCGCTCTCTGTTTTTGTCCACACATTCGCTGCGGCTGACGCTCATGAGTTGCCTTCGAGTGAAAAAACACAACACAAGGAAAAGTTAAAACAAAAAGCTGAAAACAGCTGATGCGAGTCTGTTTAAAATTGTTGATTCGGTTCGTCTCGTTTCCATTCATTTTTATTTCGTCTACCTAAGGTGAGTGAGTTTCATCTGAAACTCGCATCAATTTCAGTTAATTAATTGCCTGCTTTATGCAAATGAGTTTTAGTTTTACAAAGTTCAATTCAATTACTCACGTTTAAGTGCTATTCTTGCCCTCTTTATCTCTGCGATCTTTTTGAGTGTCAAGGAACTCATTAGCTTCTTGCACACTTGTTACAATAGTGCTAGATGTCAATTAATCGTTTGCACCTCAGTTTTATTCCATTGTGTGAAAAGTAACAGCAGTTGCAGAATTACAACATAAGCGCATGGCTAGGAACTGAAGAGGGCACAATCGAAATGGTTTACCACAACTATGATCATTAGGTAGTTTCGAGTGCAAAAATGCGCAAGGTGATATTAAATAGACGAATCCGGTCGATAAGCTAATACTCTTCAAATTGAAACGATTTACCAAGTAATACAATCAACACTCAACTATAGTTCGCAATCGACAATAGAGCATCAAGAGCCACTCGGCCGAAACGATACCAAGCGAATGAAATCGAATCATGTGCGCGGTAAAATGTGGCTCTCTATGAATGTGGCTCTGTGCACTTGAACTTCAAAACAGGCGCCATTAAGATCGTCGCAATAGAAAAATTTTAATTTGAAAAGTAAAAAAAAAAGTATAATAAACTGACTTTAATTATCGTGCGAATAAAATTAAAGTAAATTCCGAGCATTTAAATAAAATATATATTTGCCACACATATTCGGCAAACAGCAAAGACTCAGCGACATTCATACTTATGTACATACATACTTAACTCATGAATAGATACATTTTTTGCACGTGAAACGATTGTTGATGTGAAATTAACTTTGAAGCACATGTGGAAAATTTTGAAGTATTGCTGGGGCCATAAGTGTTAACGGTTTATGACCGACTGACGTATATAGATGACGACTTTGACTAGCCAAAAATTCAGAACCGGAGGGCCCGCCGTTTATGAGTTTGTGATAAACCTGATGGTTTTATAATTAAGCTAACACAAAAGTAATGACCTCCATATATCGTTTATTGCAAACACTTAACAGTCATATTTTCACTGAATGGGTTTGCAGTGACTTAGGGAATTTTTCGATTTCATAAAAATCGAGACGAAATAATTAATTGAAGGTATTTTGTTGCAGTATGACATGCAAACATAATAATAAGCATACAGAATTGTTTTTAACAGAATGGCTTGAGAATCGTGTCGCATAGGAAATGCTGGAATTTGAACATCCGTTCTCAGTGCCCAGCATATATCTATGTGGGCCTTAATCTATCATTGGGCACGGGTAGTACACGACAATCAATAACTCTCGGTTAGATAAGAGTACTTGATTTACTGTTTTTCGATAGGGCCACAAAACTCCCCTTGACAACTTAAATTATTTGTATTGTCAATAGTCACAAATTGTGTTCCTAGATCTGATCAAATGTGTTTCGTGATCTTCAAATCTGCTACTGCTTATTAATAGAACAGTTCGAGGTATTCGCAAAGCTACTGAAAAGGGCGATTACCTACAATCACTAGCAACAAACAATCATAAACATTTTATGATGCTCTATCAAAACACTTGAAGTCCATTGGACACGCGCATAATCGTAAGCTTTGTCTGATATGAACCATAAATTGTTTTGAACAATTTCCTTTAATATAATTTAAAGTCCAGAATTAGCAGAGTTTCCATTGATCCATAAATTAGAAAATGTAGATTTAATGCTTGATAAATGAACAAATAAGCTAAGTCGCCTATTGTGTTAATGATGATCATATAATACAATATGTATATTTACCAGCAACGCTATAAAAGGCAACTGGTTCCGTAGTTGAAACTGCATTTAGTATACATAAAATATTTATAACTATTTTTGTAATTCCCGGACCGCTTATTTTAATTATATTTGCACAGATGCATGTGGCCCTTTCTGTTTTCAATCGTTAGGTACTTTTTCCGCCGTTGACTCGACTTATATAACTGAGAGACTTAGGCTCAAATGACACTAGCCTACAAGCATTTGCAACTCTTTCATACCGAACATATAGGAAAATCCGAAAAGTGAACTGTTTACTTGTAATCTATTGGCAGCTCACGAATTTACTTCATTTGCGAAATGTAAACCACAATGAATTTGAAATTCAAGTTAATAATTGGACCGGTCGTTGCTCAAAAACCAGTGGCAATTATCAAGGCAGTTAGTGATGAAGCAAGTTGACCTCCATGATTTAGTAGCTGACAGAAAGTGTTAATTTTTGTCTTTCTTATTTTAACTAATTAGTGGTTCACAATAATTAATTTATAAGCACTTTTGTTTAGGTCTGCATGTTCATAACCTATAAAAGAAGTTTTTATGAGTACATGGGATGATAAAATATAAAATCATTTGCCTATTTTTCTCTCCATAAGATGATGATCCGAAGCACCTGATCTACATCTTCAGACTGAAACGTGCTACGCTCGTTTAGCAGCCACAAAATGCAAAATCATTCCAAATTTTTTTTAACTTTTTGCAACACAATGTGATCAACATTAAATGATAAACTTGCTAATTGCATGAGTCGATAATAAAAGTGTTGACAAAAATGCTCTACCATTTGGAGAGTAGGGTATTAAACTCAACAAGAAGTTGACAACACATTGAGCGGATCTAGTTAAACAGTAAATGAGTTATTTTTCTAACCGTTCTTATGTTATAACCTGTTTATTATATAATTTAGTTGTGCATGCTAAAATGATTACATTTAAATAAAAATTCTTAGAAATCAGGAACACCCACAATAAACAAACAGCAGTTCAGGTTTCAAGAGGGAGTCGAAACTCCGTCTCTGACTCAATTCCAGCTTCAGCTTACGATACTTTCTAAAATAAATTTCGGGTTATGTGGTACGTCAAACAACTTATTTAAATTCTGTTCATAACCTCATAACAAAATAATGAAAATAAATAAAAATATATAAATGTATTTCAATAGAATTAGGCAGCAGAAGCTGAATTATAATTGTTTTACCTGTGGAAATGCTTGCTAATTCGTTTGTAACCTGTTTGGTTTATTTTTGAACAAGTGGACAAACAAAGAAATGCTTTGTAATTGGTTTTCGGTGATAAACAAATTACATCATCAACGAGGTCCAAAAATTACGTTCAATTCGAAAGTAAGAAAAAATGAGCCACAAACAACTTTACAAAATATAAAAAACAGCTGAGTTTGCGTATGTTCAAGCTAGATCGCATTGAGCTAGACAGCATGAAGCAGATATACGTAATTATGTAAATATATATAAATGTATATATATTTACGTAATTAACTCGTTCTAACGATAACAAACACAACTGACGGAACCGGCTAAGTAATCTTAGCAGAACTGTACTCCATGAAACTATTTGATTTCGATTCAATTATTATGAAAATAAGAGAATCATCGATGTTTGTTATAATTATAGAAACCCAAAGCGCCCACACAAAATGTTGCCAAAATTTGGCAATTCATCAGCTCAAATATTTGTCGATCGACGAGCGTTAACTATGGAAATGTGAAACGTGCGTAGGGAGAGACAAACTCGTGAGCCAGTTTCAAATGCGGTATATCGATTGTAGTTTACTTTTAGCGTTTGCCAGAGCAATTTAAGCCCCTGTCGCATCTATCGTATTGATTGACTTGCTAAATTTATCATACTAATTTGCTATACTCTGCTTACAGATTAACGTGTCTGGCCCCGTCAACTGGATCGGCCGAGCGGTAAAACAGCACCGGCAGAACGTGCAAACCAAACTGACAAACTGACAATCGGAAGCGAGACGCTTGCGCAGATCTCCCGAGATCAAGTCAACAACTCAATCCAATAAACCAAACAAAACAAAATAAATCGTGTAAATAGCAGAGAAGCAGCTGAGCGTCTCAGTCACAGCCACTGTTGCAGCTTATTTAAAGGCATCGCGTCTTGCTGTTAATCGTTCAGAACATTTAAAGCTGCCCAACGTGCAGCAACGCGAGTGAACAAGCCCTAACCGCAAAAATTAGCATTAAATACAACTAAATACAAGTGATTGTCGAAAATGTATTAAAACCGCCAAGCGACGTGCTTGCCCCCAGTTAATAAAACAAAAACATTTTTTATTTCCATTTCGCTTGCAAAATCCTCGCCCTGCTTCGAACTGATTCTTATGCAATTCGCGCAGTTATAAACCATTACAACACAAGAGTCTATATCAAGACTATAATCTACAACCTTAAATTATTAACTAAATACACATACAAAAAAATCCCTCAACAAAATGTCCGCATCTAAGGAAGCAATCTGCACGAGTTCCGAAAAGGAACCCGAGAAGCCAGAGTTGGGTAAGCTAAACTTATTATTAATTGAAACTATAAAGTAACCCCACTACTTAATGAAATAATATCACGCATAGAGAGATCAGTCTAATGCAACATGTTTAATTAAATATTAATATGATTACTATGATCATTAGCATGGCATTTGAGACCTTCAAACTTATCTGAAAAACTTGAAATTGAACTACTTACTTGTAGAAAATGTAGCTGACATTCAGACTTGCAGCACATTGAGGCTTGCAAGTAGCCTAATAGTTGTCAAAATTTTCTCTAAGTGTAATGCAAATTTCGAGCCTATTGCCCATCCATTTAATGGCTAATGAGTCAGTTTTATAAAACAGTGTTTAGTCGTAGAACAAAATGTCAGTCGTAGATCAAAATAAAATGTATAGTATAATAAATAAGTGAAAATGCTAATTGAAGTTTTCTGTCTCCACTTCATATTTCAAAAGAGAGTATCTCATTTCCATCTTTCTTGCATTTCGCAACTGTCTTTGATTTCTAAACAAATGTCAAACTTAACAATATACAAAGCAACAGTAATTGGAGGGTCTCTTGGCACTGATTCAATTAGGTAGCTTCTACTTCAGCTAATTCGATTTGATTTGCTTTGATTTGAATCGGGCGACCTCTCCAGGCGCTTTTACGGCAAACCGCAAAACGGAAGTTATTTGTTATGCGAAGTCTCGAAAATTTCATTAATAAACAAAAATAAAAATTAAGAGAGAGAGAGACGAGTTTATTGTCGCCAACGCGTGAGCCAAATTCACAATCATCATGAAACGGTGGAACCGATGAGTCCGTAACCGAATTGAATCCGTGAATAGTTTGTTGACACAAAAACCACATACACTTAACGTAACTCGTAATACGACAACAACTGAAATATTTGACTCAATTGTTTATCTGTTGTCTGTTTATGGATGTTGCTTGTTTTCCTACTTTGCCATAGCTTGAGAACGATGATCTGTGAGCGCATGACACAGTTTATGGGCCAGTTCCTTGTCATTTTTTGGCCATTTTAGGGGAACGGTTTCAAGTGCAGTTGAAACCGGTCACCGGCAATACGAGCAAAAGACAAACAAAGAGAAATAAACAATTTGTATGGTACATTCAGACGTGTTATGGCTATGCAAATTAAAAATACAACAATAACAATAAAATCAAACTAGTTTTCGTGCAAGTCTGAGGCTTGCCACTGACTTTCGTTACACCCTCAGTGTTAAGGTCAATAACGATGAGGAAACTTGCATTCATAGTGTCAAGAACCTTGGAATTCCAACGTACTAAAGAGCTAATTGTAAATATTTTACTTTCGTTTGAAATAGTGAAATGTTTTATGGGTATTAAGAGAGCGTGGCCAGCAGATAACATACGATTAATCTAAATTACTAAAATCGATTACGAACTACCCTATATTGTGTTAAAAGTGCAATGTTGTTGAATATCTAATAAATATCTACGCAACCTCACATACCCTTCATCTCGTTTATGCTCTACCCTAGGTTGCAATTTATTCGTGTACTATTTGTCGTTTGGCAATTTGACAATTTTGAGAAAATGTCGCGGGCTTTTGGCCTCGACACTGACATTGCATTTTTGTCCGATTTTGATCAATTTTGTTTTGGCATGTCAGCGCATATTACATGAGTATTGAATAAGGTTTTAAGATGGATGTGCGCCACAGTTTGCATTCGCAAGTGCGCGTTAATTTTCACACGAATTCCGTTTCGCTTTCACCCGTAAGGCAGGCAGATAGATGCTCGTATTGCTCAACGCCCACTTAAGTGTCTTTTAAAAAGAGATCGTAAATACTATGAGTACTCATAATAATTGCGATTCTGGACGATCTATTTAACGATCTGTGTCGCATTGTCATACGTGTAATGCAATTTACAGGCCAGACAGCGGTACCAGTTAAATTAGAAAATTGCCGGGGTTCTACTTAAGTTATGGTAAATTGAGTGAGTAATCGGAAAGTACGTGCCGTTCTCAGATCGAGGAACACAAGTAAAAAAAAATTGCAGGGGACCTATAAAATATATAGTCAAATTCTATTGAATGTTGTGCTTCTATTCAGTGTCAATTATAGTGCTTAATTTAAACCAACTTACTCATATACCATGTTATTTTTATTCATCGTACGAGTTCACAATTTGACAAGCTTAAATAGCAGAAAGCATTCACTTTGTTTGAAAATAGAAATTTAATGAATATCGGCCCCCGCTACATCGGTAATCAACTGACTGAGCATCACCTGTACACCTGAAGAGGGAGACATGCCCCAAGCGTAGAATAATTTAATTGTACCGACTGCGAGCAATCCAAACGGAAATACAACTGTGGCAAACTGAAGCTCAGATATGATGGGCAAATAGAAAAGTATATAGTATTGTCAGTGAGCACTTGTCGGATTCGTGGTAGAAACATTCCAGTAATTATTATACCGACATCGTGATATGACATCATTGCCAGCCAGTCTACCTCAACCTTAACGCTTTTGTTTAGCCCACAAAGAGCATCACACATATCAGTTAGTGAGTTGTATGGGTTGTAATCAACGACTTTAGTGTTTGCAAATATATTTGCGCAACTCTTTTGCACCTCCCAATGCTCCATATCGACTTCGCAGAATTTATGAATTCAATGTACACACAAGTCTGTTAATCCCCCTTCAAAGACTTCATACAAATTAAAAATTTTAATAAACAAAAGGTGCAGCTGTTTCCAGAGACATTAAAATATATACTGGAAAATCCTTTAACAATCACGCTCAAGCTAGATAGTAAATTGAATACAATTAAATTTACGTACAATACAGTGTATAATAACTAACTATTTTAATAATAATTTATTTTGTGTGATTAGAATGTTCTGAAAATATTCATATGTCAGTCGAGTGATCTCTCTCTAATTCCCATACATGCGATTGAAAATGAAATCCAAACAAATTGCTGTTTAATTATCTGAGAATATCAATATCAATGTGCGCCAACCTCAGGCATACAATAAAGATATAGTAATTCCACAGATAAAAAGATTATGCATTACGTAGTTCGTAGGGCCTTGGCTCTAAGGCTTTTTAAGCACAGCCTAGAAATAGGCAACACTTTTTAGCCAACACTCAAACCGATTAAAGTTTTGCTATAAAGCTTTCATTAAGTTTGTTTGTGAAGCTTTTGTGATTCACGTGCCGCTTTCTGCTAATGACAGTTATTAAATAATGACAATGGCAATGTATTCATTGCGATTGTTGTCGGATTTTGCATGGGAGCTTAATGAACGGAAATAGAACAAATGTGGCTTATTTAAATAAAAACCTCTTCTATTATTACACCCCATATGTGAAAAATGGTTGAATAAACTATAATCCAGTTGGGACTGCACAAATTCCAATATTGAAGCTAGGTAAGTTAGCCATGTGAAGTCAACGCTAGGGTGATATAGAGTATTTTTTGGTTTGTCTAGCACATTGTTATTCTTTTCAAATCGTGCATTTTTGCACAACTGTACCTGTCAAAAATTTCCAATGAGAACTTGCCAAAAATTAAAAACCTCGTAACATGACAGCATGTTTTGATGGCCCCCTTCTCCTTTCCCTTGGATCCGATCATCCGATCCGAGCGTAACAACACTCAAGTTCGGGAGAATTCTCGACTTTAATGACTTTTTCTGTCGCATTGTGCCCGCACAATTGTCGGCACTTTCGGTGAAGTCAACAATCCAATGTTTTCATCGTTTAAAGCACCGTAACACTTTATACCGCATTAGCCTGTCCGCTCGTGCTGCTCTCTTCGCTCTCTTGTTCCATTCACGAGCGAAGTTGAAGCGAACGAACATCAGGCGACAAACACGTGCAAATGCCGCATGGTGGCAACGATTCTAGACGGTCGGCCTAAGGCCGACTCGAGACTTTGACATCGACATGTGGTTGTGAAATTACGGCTACATAATGAGTATGTATCGTATACATGTGAGAGAGAATGCGCCGCTTCGCATACCCTTACTAAAGAAACGGGTATATTTTCTATGAGAAAATAAATAAGATTAGAAAAACATTATCCCCTACTCGATTTTAAACTGAATTAAAAAATTAAATAGAAAACCATTATCCCTTTTTTTATAGTATATTTTTAATGTTAAGGGTATTTTGAGATGTCTAACTGTCTCTTTTTGAATTATTTGCTATGCGAATACTATGGGATTGCTTTTGTAATGCGCCGAATTGTGAACTTAATTGGTAATTATATTTAAGGGGACTATGGTAAGGTAGTAGTACGGTCCACTTAGCAGCACTTAGCGACCACCCTGAAACCTCCCGTCTCCTTCAACGCTCACTCCTCGTTTCCCCGTTCTGGCGCCAGTCGCACCGCCTCTTTGCTTTGCCACGACAAGCGTCTCACATTTCTATGGTTTCGACGAGTACTCAACATTTTTCTCGATAATTTTGGTTAGTTCCATTGCCTGGCGGGGCATTTGGCAAATACCATTTGGTGTTTGAATATTTCAAGCGCGGTGTGTTCTGAATATAATTTTTTTTTTATTTTGCAAAGTGCTATTTGCTGCCGGTCACGCGATGTGAGATATGATGTGCGTCTAACCAGAGTTAAAAATAGATAAATGTATACTCTATTTAAAACAGCAATTGACATCAATCGCCACAAGTTCAAGCAATTCCTTAGTAGTCATAGTTGATGATTAAGTGTTTGTGGCAAGCATATGCTTTGACCAAATCTCTGACGCCTTGCAGGCATGCTCCCCAACGTTGATGTAATCGCACTCAACATTTCTATTATTCGCTCTCATTCTCTCTCTTTCGCTCGCTTAGTCTCTCTTTGCCCGTGTTACATTCACCCTGCGCCACTGCCGCCAGCCAGCAACAACGCAGGCGCCTCGAGCGTCCAGCAATATTGCCCAGTTTATATAGCCAGACAGCGCAACAGTTGGCGCTCAGTTGTGGCAGAGGCGCCCACAAAGCCAAGAGCAACAGCTGAACATTAAAGCGACCGAGGCCCAGTGAGAGACCTGCTCGGAATCAGCTCAGTCGGCAGTCGCACATACCTCCTCGGGTGCAACAGTTATAGAGCTTTATTCGCTAGTTTCGGTATTAATAAGCACAACTGTAATATCTTGATCCGCGATATGTTCTGGCCCGGCCCACTCCACAGATAGACAATGAAATGGTTTAAACGAGTGCGCAAAAAGTTAAAGTGAAACACCAACAACAACTCCAACAATTTGCCGTGCATGTGTGCAGAGTAATTCGATTTCATTCTGCCGACAATAGGAATACCACATACAGAAAGTGCAATTCCAATTCGAATTTAGCTTAGTTTACTTTAATTTATTTATACTACTTGAAAACCGCAAGGTCAGCATTCAATATGCCCTTTCGACGCAGCAAGATTAATCATCGTCATCGTGATGGACATGTCCTGGTCTGGGAGCAAAACAGGCCAAAGGGTAAGCCACATTACTTCAAAAAGCTGATCATTTGGCTGATTAATCCAATTAATTGAATCAGAACAGTACAGATGCCGTCTGGCACAAACTGTGGCCAGCAGCCATCGCGTATACGTAATATTAATAGCATTCGATCATAGTGCAGAAATAGCAAAAAGCGACTTGCACGAGTCGACGTCTGTGATGGGTTTGCTTACGCACGATTTACACGTGTATCCACTGTGCCCCATCTAAGCGGCAAGGGTGTGGGGAGAGGGGCAAGCGAGTCGGGCGATTTAACGCTGCGTGCGCACAATTAAAAAGCGAACGTTCACAAATTGCTTTCGGTTTTCTGCTTTCAGTTTTCAGCTTTTATTCAGATTATTTATTTTATGATTTTATTCATTTCTACTCTGCAATTCTATTACTCTGTTTCGGCTTTTGGCAAAAATCAACACATTTCGATAAGTAAGCAAAATTTTGCCTGTCCCAAGGGGACATATTGAACAATTTGGAGTAATATTGAACAATTTAAAGTTCAAATTCCATGTGGACTGCTGTCTCATGTTTGTTTATGTAGAATTGTAGGGTACAGCTGTGCTCTGTTAAGTGCCCAAGGGCAATTCCAAGAGCCGACTTTACACAGACCGACTAATATCCAAGCATTAGCTCATTCAGAGGAGCTACCTCCCCTCCTACTCCATGCACACATTTCAGCACATATGTCACCATTTATTTATACTATATAGGCCCTGCCCAAAACTAGAATCATTAAAACCGCCATAGAAATGTTGAATGCATGAAAATTTCCACAATCGTGCCTGACACACCACGAAGTTTTCACGTGTTGTTTGCCCGTGCAAAGCTAAGTTGTCAAACGACACGCCAAAATAAACAATTAAACAAAATAAATAACAAGAAACAATCTCTGATTTAAACAACTTGTAATTGTGAATCAAAAAGAACTCTAAATCAGAATTAAATGTCTCGCATGAGATCTACAAAGGGCACCGCAAGAGTTGAGCGCAATGATTTCATCGCTCCAAAATGTGAGGCAATCTACTGCAGTCCTATGGGGATGCTGCTCGGCATTGAGTCATAACAAGATACAATCTTATCTGTATTTGCCGAGCAAACCTTTAGCCAACTAGTCTGCGTCTTATCGCTTCACAGATTTGACCTCGTTTCGTTTGTATCATGCACATTTTAATTTTTGGGCTATTTTGTCATTTCCGCAGACATTTGCTCTCAGATCCCAAATCTTTCGCAAAAACCTTCGTGCAAATTAGTGCCGACAGATTTTGCACATTAATTAGATGTAATTAAACGATGATCCAATGCGGCACACGTTCTTTCTCTCTCTCACTCTCTCTATTTCTCTGTCGCTTTGGAAATGTGCTCTAAACATGCTCTTATTTGAATTACTCTTTACAGGCTGGGCAACCACCCGCTACTTTGTGACATTCATGCTCTTCTTGGGCATGGCCAATGCCTATGTGATGCGCACCAACATGTCGGTGGCAATTGTGGCCATGGTGAACCACACAGCGATTCAGAAGGAGGAGATTCTTGACGACGAGTGTGGTGATCGCGAATTGGAAGTTGTAAGTACAAAACAATGAACATAGAACAAGAGTGTTTAATCCTAATTTATTCACTATTTCTATGCCACAGGACAATGGCGAAGATGGCGAGTTTGCTTGGACCTCAAGTCTGCAGGGTTACATTTTGTCATCGTTCTTCTATGGCTATGTTATCACCCAGATTCCATTCGGTATATTGGCCAAGAAATATGGTGCCATGCGTTTTCTGGGCTGGGGCATGCTTGTCAACTCGGTGTTTGCCTTTCTGGTGCCCGTGGCTGCCCGCGAGGGTGGCGTCTATGGCTTGTGCGCCATCCGTTTCATTCAGGGACTCGGTGAAGGACCCATTGTTCCCTGTACTCATGCCCTTCTGGCCAAGTGGATCCCGCCCAATGAACGTTCGCGTATGGGTGCTGCCGTCTATGCTGGAGCACAGTTTGGCACTATCATCTCTATGCCCCTTTCCGGTCTACTAGCAGAATATGGTTTCTCCGGCGGCTGGCCATCGATCTTCTATGTGTTTGGCATCGTGGGTACGCTATGGTCGATTGCTTTCCTCATTCTGGTCTTCGAGGATCCCTCCGTGCATCCTCGCATCGATGAGCGTGAGAAGCGTTACATTAATGACTCACTCTGGGGTACAGATGTTATCAAGGTAGTAGACTGCAAGTTCTTTTTCAAATTGCAAAGCTAATTCTCTCTCTTTTTCAACCATATAGAGTCCACCAATTCCTTTCAAGTCTATCATAAAATCCCTGCCCTTCTACGCCATTCTCTTCGCCCACATGGGCCACAACTACGGCTATGAGACGCTAATGACGGAATTGCCCACATATATGAAGCAAGTGCTGCGCTTTTCTCTCAAGTCAAACGGTCTGCTCAGCTCGCTGCCTTACCTGGCTATGTGGCTGTTCTCCATGTTCATTTCGGTAGTGGCCGATTGGATGATTAGCTCAAAGCGATTCTCACTGACAGTCACCAGGAAGATTATCAATAGCATTGGCCAGTATGGACCCGGACTGGCTCTGATTGCCGCTTCCTACACCGGCTGTGATCGTGCACTCACTTTGGCTATACTCACCATTGGTGTCGGCCTCAACGGCGGCATCTACTCTGGCTTCAAGATCAATCACTTGGATCTGACACCTCGTTTCGCTGGTTTCCTCATGGCTATCACAAACTGCTTGGCGAATCTAGCAGGTCTACTGGCTCCCATTGCAGCGGGCAATCTGATTAATGACAAGGTAAGTTACTATGATGCCTGCTTGAACAGATACTTGAACAGCTTTTTAATTGATCGTTTTACTTTTAGCCGACCATGGGACAGTGGCAGATTGTCTTTTTCATTGCCGCATTTGTTTACATCATCTGCGGCACATTCTACAACATCTTCGGCTCTGGCGAGCGACAGTTCTGGGACAATCCTGAGAACGACGAGCAGAAACCAAGTCTGGGGAATGGCAACTCCCCTCCGTTGGCCATAAGCGCCAGCGAGTCAAGGCAGTAAATTTTGGATTACTGTTAACATTACCATAACTAAGTACTACTACTAAACACAAGATAGTTTAAGTTATTATTTTAGTTAATTATACTTTAAGCCAAAAGTTGTTATTAGTGCCCATTGCCCCCTCAAAGCCGAACCCCCAATCGAGAATAAAAGACAATAATCATACCTAACTCAATGAATGTATAGCACATGTCAAGTACACTCACCCCCCTTTGTAAACCCGAGCACAAATTGTAAGTCACATTTCGTTAACATTGTTAACAAGTTCTAAGATATGTCCAAGTAGAAAGAAATGTAATCGATTGTCTACCATTTAAAATGAGTAGTTTCTTATTGTGATAGCAAAGAGTTTAGTTTTTTTATAGATTATCAATTCAATTGAAACTGAAATTAGAAGTAAATGTATTAACCATGATAAAAACACACGTACACACGAGTGTACACGATAAGCAAACTATTTAAAATACAACTCAAAAGACACCAAAAGTTTGCTAATAAAATTTATACCTGCTAAAAGCCAAGCTGTGCCTTCGTACATAAATTATTGGGATATCCGTGGATAGCTTTGCTAAGCGTTCCCCTTATAACTATGCAATTATATATCAATTGAATTAGTCAGGACACAGACAATTGTCTGATTTAATTCAATATTAATAATCAGTTGTTCACCTGCCAAAAGCGCGTCAGGCACGCCCACTTTGATTGCTATAAAAGAGCGACCACAGCGAAGGCTGAGGATATTTCAATTTAGACTTTTGTCCTGCCAATGGGTCACGACGAAGAACTGAGTCCCGATGAAATCGATACAAAGAAGTCGGCATTGCGCGGAGCTCTTGAACGCACCTGGAGCGATTTTTGTGCCACGAGCAGCATTCATGGTCTGAAGTACACCCGAGACAAGGACACCAATCGCATAGTACACTTTGTATGGATACTCATCTCAGTGGTGATGTTCATATGTGCCATTGTCATGGCTCAGACCTTTTATGCGGATTACCGACGCAGTCCGACACGAATGAATGTGGAGAGCGATCATACGCCCGTTAGCAGACTGTTTTTTCCGCCCATTACCATCTGCCCTGAGGTGCTGTTCAACATGGAAAAGTCCAAGGCATTCATTGAAACACTGTAGGTGGACTTTGATCAGGACAACTTAATCTTATACCTGAATTTTTAGAAATATGACCGACAACGTTCAAGTTTCTGATGTGTTGCAACATTTGCATATCTTCTATGGCTTCATGCTGGACGATGAGCGTTTTTCTCAGGATGAGATTGAAATAATGGAATCCTTGTTGCTGCACAACAACCTAACCATGCTTCAGTTAGTGGATCGACTGCGTTGGGACTGTTATGAAATCCTTTATCGTTGTCGCTTTCACGGTAAAATAATGAACTGCAGTCGACTCTTTAAGCTTTCCAAAACCTTCTTCGGCCACTGCTGTTCCTTTAATCTCCGACAGCGCGGGTGAGCCATTTTCATTTAGTTGAATTGAACTTACAGATGACACCGTTTCAGCATCAATTTCACTGCCCAACGCGCGGTTGGTGGCCTAGACAATGGACTGTCTTTAATACTACGCTACAAAGACGAGAATTATGATGCTCTAAAATCCTATTCGCATGGCTTCAAGATGCTCATCCAGGAGACAGATGCCTTTCCCAGTGCCCATGCCTCTATCAAGTTTCTTGGTCTAAACACGGAATCATTTGCCACTATTCGCGTTGAGGAAACTTTTTGCTCAGAGGCAGTCAAGGCATTGTCCATTGAGCAGCGTAATTGCGTTTTAAAAGATGAGTTTTACTTGCAGTACTTCCCCGATTACGTGCATCCCAACTGTGAGCTCAATTGCCGGGCCACCAACATGGTGAAGCTCTGTGGCTGCCACACTTACTTCTTTGAATTTAATCGCACCAAGCAACGCATTTGCTCCTTTCGGGATATACCCTGTTTGGTAGATAACTTTCGTAGGTATCTTCAATAAAACTATTAACTTTTTGGACTAAAATAAACCTTCGTACTAGCTGCCATAATTACACGGCAGCGAAAGACTCAGTGCTACTGCCCACAGACTTGTGAACACTTTGATTACGATGTGCAGATCTCAAACTTTGAACTACAGCTAAACATGCCCGTAATAGATCCATTCTAGTAAGTTCGCGATACAGTAACTTAATCCAATCAAATTAATTATTGTATTTACACATAGCGAGGAAATAGAAAAGAACGACGCCATCATCCACATCTTTGTCAACTCGCAGGTTTATCGGCGAGTGCGAGTGGATCTGCTCTCCAACATGGTTACTTTAGTCTGTAAGTAAGATTATCAACTTAGTTTGACATTGATCCTCTTGACCTTTGATTGACAGCAAATCTGGGTAGTGCATTCAGTTTATTTGTGGGCATGAGCATGTTGTCTCTTGTGGAGATACTCTACTATTTTTCTGTGATACTACGCAGGAATTATGTTCAGGAATGTCGGGCACGTCAGAAACTTCAAATATGGCATAGACGATTAAACTTTGCATGGCCGCCCACTCAGCGCACAGGTGACAAAAATAGAAATCAAAAGAAATCTGTTTTCTCTATCTCAGGTCATAACTAAACAGTTCTTTAGTGATAACAAGTTATAAATTATGTCATAAATTACAACAGACAAATAAACAACACATCAATATTTTGAATGCACCGATGTTTAAATACCCTAACATTGTGTAAACGCAACATTTTATTGGCCACAGCAACATTTATCTTTACTGGCCGTCGTTTGTTCAGATTAGCAACATTTATTTTATCTTTGCAACATTTCGACTTATCAACATTTGTAGGAAATCGTTTCGTTTACTGCACAACGGGCACACTTCAATATACAGATAACACATTGAAAACTAATCTGGTATTAAGTAATTTAAAAGATTATTTTATTGTGTAATTATAATTTATAAATATTTGTAGATACGTATTTATTAAGTGTTTTACAGCAGCAACTGTCAATAAGTTATATCGATGTATCGTAGGAAAAATATCAAAAGACCGTTTGAAAAAAAAACGTACACGAGAATATCGATTAAATTTAAAGTAATTGTAGTGATTGGCGCGCTTTTCACCCTTGCAATTGAAATTAATGTTTTTATATTTCATGCGTTATATATTTTTCGAAAGCAGAGGTATTATTTTTATGCGGATTTTAAAATGTTAATATCTTGTGCAGCTGTTACCATAGGTCAACACGTCAGTTAGCCGTGGCCACCATAAATTTGCAGTAGAAAATCGCCATCAGGTTGGCCGTAAATTGGCACCACGGAAGGTAAACAAATCCCCAGTCAAAGTGTGATTAGATTAGGACGCCCTATAAATTGGCGCGTGCCATGGTATTCTCCTACAGTTCTTGAACATGTTTAAGTTAACTTTGCTCTGTCTGCTAGCCACAGCGTTGGCTCAGCACAATCCTCAGTGGTGGGGCAGCCGCAACACCATTGTGCATTTGTTTGAATGGAAGTGGGACGACATTGCACAGGAGTGTGAGGATTTTCTAGCTCCTCACGGATATGCCGGCGTGCAGGTGAGCCCTGTGGCTGAAAACATCATATCGGAGGGTCGGCCATGGTGGGAACGCTACCAGCCCATCTCCTACAAGCTAATTACACGCTCTGGTAACGAATTGGAATTCGCATCCATGGTACGTCGCTGCAATGATGTGGGTGTCCGTATCTATGTGGATGTATTGTTGAATCACATGTCGGGCGATTTTGTGGGTACTGCCAGAGGCACTGGTGGCTCTGTGGCTGAGCCCAGCACCAAGTCTTTCCCAGCTGTGCCCTATTCAGCGCAAGACTTTCATCCCAGTTGCGAAATATACGACTGGAACGATCGTTTCCAAGTTCAGCAATGTGAGTTGGTGGGTCTTAAGGATCTTGATCAAAGCTCCGACTATGTGCGCGCACAACTCATTGAAGTTCTGGATCACCTTATTACTCTGGGTGTCGCTGGATTCCGCGTGGATGCGGCCAAGCACATGGCTGCTGATGACCTGGACGTAAGTGGCTCGGTATTTCGATTTAAGCTCACTTCTGATTTTGTGCCTTCAGTATATTTTCAGCAATATGCGCAACCTTAATACTGACCACGGCTTCCCCAATAACGCTCGTCCTTTCATATACCAAGAGGTTATCGATCACGGCCACGAGACAGTCTCCCGTGACGAGTATACTGGCCTTGGCGCAGTCACTGAGTTCCGCTTCTCTGAGGAAATCGGCAAGGCTTTCCGTGGTAACAATGCTTTGAAATGGCTGCAAAGCTGGGGCACGGATTGGGGCTTCCTACCCTCTGAGGAGGCGTTAACCTTTGTGGACAACCACGACAACCAGCGCGATGGTGGCCAGGAGCTGAACTACAAGTCACCCAGGCAATACAAAATGGCCACCGCATTCCATTTGGCCTTCCCCTATGGCATCAGTCAGGTGATGAGCTCGTTTGGCTTTGATGATCGCGATCAAGCTCCACCACAAGACGCACAGGAACGTATTATTTCACCCGAGTTTGACGATGATGGCGCCTGCACCAATGGCTGGATTTGTGAGCATCGCTGGCGCCAGATCTACAACATGGTTGTCTTTAAGAATGCCGTGCGTGGAACTGAGGTCTCGAACTGGTGGGACAACGGTGACAATCAGATTGCCTTCTGTCGTGGTAACAAGGGATTTATTGCCTTCAACAACAACCAATACAATCTGTCAGAGAATCTGCAGACTTGTCTGCCAGCTGGCGTATACTGTGATGTCATCTCCGGCAGCCTAATTGACGGCGCTTGTACTGGAAAGTCGGTGTTTGTGGACAACAATGGCTATGGATACATAAGCATTGGCTCTGAAGAATTTGATGGTGTCCTTGCCCTGCATACAGAAGCCCGAGTGTAAAAGGGAAGAGTAGCAGTCAATGCCGGGTTCAGAAGTGTTTCAAACAACGACATTGATTTGTATTTTATTTCACAAATTACAATAAATTGCACATAATACAATAATTTGGCTAAAAGAATGCAGCGCTCTCAAATACATATACTTATTATAGTTCGATAGATCGATAACTGTAACGATAACGATAACGACACAAACAGTACAAATGGAAAGGATAAACTTTTTAACTAGATTCCAAGTGCAACTGGAAATGTGGATTTGCGCCTCAAGCAAATAATCTCACTGGGCCAACCCAATCCAATATATATGTATATAAATAATGGAATACATAAATCGATATAAACTTATGTCGATTTGATTAATATTCGTTTAATTAAAATGCACTTGGCCACACGTGTTCGAGTACATGTACATCCAGAATCCAATTGATCTTGATTAGGAGGTAGATCAACAACAGCGTCTTGAACGAATCCACTAGAAAACTTGTCTGTAAATAGAAGAAAGTCGCATTTGTGAAATTGTAGTTGAGTTTTTCGAGCTACCTCGCGGTTCTGGCTAATCCTTTCAAGCATTCACAGGCAAATCAAAATCTGATATCGATCGCTCTCAAGTACTACAAATTGTCAAGCGTTTTGAATTCAAATTGTTGTTTTTGATTAATTTTTTAGTTGTGAAAAACAAGCAACTACAAATCAAAATAGCAACGTTTCAACTACTTGCATTCATGTTAGTTATACAAAATATATTCTAAGATCCGTTCACGATCGATACAACCATATGTGAGTACATACATACATATACATACATATGTGGCTCATGTTCTGTTATGGTTGTTGTCTTTGTTTGTTTGTAGTTGTATTTGGTATTGTGAATGTCGAGAAATTTGGTGTAAATACGTACATTCACATATGTATATCAATATAGATAATAACTATGTATAATTAAATGCTTATTATGCGTAAATACCTGTAAAATGTTGATATTCTTAGATTTTTTTTGTTTTTTGCATTTCTCATAATATTTTTAAATTATGATGACAGATGATAATAGTTAAGAACTAATGATCTTTAGACACCACATAGATTGCTTAAATTTAGGATTCTCATTTAACAAACAAACACGGAGTCCAAAAAACTGCTCGAACAACATTTAATATTAATTTAATTAATTTCACTTTTTTTAAGAACGTATGTTTTGTTTTTTCTTCTCGTTTTTAATTACATTATATCATCTTAATAATTTTCGGCACAAAAGTTTTCATTTAAGATTTAAGTACGGCCCCAAATCCAGCTTTTTATGTACATACACATATACATACATACGTAATTAATAATATGATATATATGTATGTAAATATAAGTACAAGTTAAGACTAATAATAATGTTGTCCGAGTTTCTATTTCGAGTCTTAAAAGTAAGCAAAAAACGGAGTCCCTAACTATAGCATAATTTTACATTTAGAATTGATCATTTATGTGTTTGCCTGAACAACGTAAATTATGCGTTTCGTTTAAGTAATGTTATTGTTATTACGATAGTCCATCAAAAATTTGTAATACGTAATATATTTATGTATATAACAGGAACCACGTAAAATGCGCACACACTGGTAATATTTGTTGTTATTGCACACAAACATTACAACATTTAGTTACAATATTAACATTAATGTATGCATATTGTACATATATTTGTGTATATTTATGTATAAGTATATATACATCATGTACTCGCTATTATTTAATTAGTAATCAGGTAAATCGTGGGAGGAATTATTGTTTCACATATATTTGTAGATTTTTAGAATATTTCATTTACGAGCATCTTCGTAGTTCTCTTTTGAAAATACAATTTTGATGATTTGTTGATGTAAATCTTAGTTTGTACCTTGTAAGCTGTCGCAAGATGCTGTATAAGAATAATATTATAGGCAATGGATGATCTTTTCGATAACCCATCACTATGATCTAGAAATTGTCTGCCTTACATTATTTCAAGAGTATTCAAGACTATATTACAATTTTAACTTATCATAGAGTTTTGAAACGGCCTAAAACCAGAACCATTTTATAAAGTTTGATTTTCGCATTGAGTTCCTATGATGTTCGTACTTCACAATTAGTTTATCGGGAGTATAAAACTGATTTGTATAGAGATGTATGTTACATAGAAAAACCTTGGATTAAATAACACATAGATTGTCAAAAATTGTATTCCTTTTGAAAAAATATCATCTATCCTGTCCGGAATTTCATAGATGATCATAAGATTGGAGTGTGGTTAGAGCAATTTGGTTACTTTGTCTAAACTTCTATAGATTGCTTTCCTAATGATAGTCGCGGATATTGCCTGCCTGTGCCCTTTCCTTCGACTGTCACCTAGAAACTCTTGCCCGCATCGTGGATGCGCTTGCGGCGACTGTCCCGTCGGCGATAACGATCGATAATGCGCGAACGATGCCTCTCCGGGCACAATGCTTCCGGCGAGCTGTCAACCTTTTTCATAACGATGCGGAATGTAAAGGTGTGCTTGGGCGAGGCACTGGCAGCACGTCGCGGTGATGGTGGCTCAAACTCGCTGCCACTAGAGAAGCCGCAGGATACAAGCGATGCATTTGCATGCGAGGCGCCAGCGCCAGGACCAGCACCGACGGCGACGCCAACCCCAATGCCGCCACTGGGCACGGCAACGGCACTCCCCATAGTTCCGGGAACACGGGGTGCGCTGTAACCAGATGCCGAGGGCGTTGACATGGAGCCTGTGGAAAGCTGTTGTGTGAGCACAGAGCTGGGTCGTGGCTCAAAGATCGATGCACAGCGCAGATCGGTACATAGGAAGGTCTTGACCTCCTCCTCGCGTTGCTTAATGGTGAGCGGGAAGTGCTTCTTGCTTGGATCAGCGTATGGGCTGCGTTGCGGCTCATGGCCATGCGGATAGGACGAGCTGGAGTCGTAGCTATCCCGCGAGCTGTAATTCGAGGAGGTCTGCTGGGAGAGCGGGCTGCGTGCCCGCGAGAAGGCACTGAAGGGCGAGATGTGCAGCTGGCGAAAGTGTTCGGCTTTCTGCTTCTTGGTCATTGGAAAATTGGGGGAACGGGCGGGGGTGACACCGCTCGTCTCCGAAGGCGTGTAGTCAAAGTGCGTCTCGAGCGAAGACTTACGTCCGCATGAGGAGCCGGAACGCTGAAATGTCTCCGCATCGACCAGCTCAATGGAGCTCTTGCGTAGATCGATATGCCGACGACGATCGTCTGTGTCGACGATCTCAAAGCTGGAGGTCTGATCCTCGTAGCTGGTGGATTGGTAGCGCGATATGGACACATCGAAACTGGTGTCGCGCGAGGAATAGGGACAGTCGAAGCTAGATTCGGCGCGACTCGACTTACGATCGCCATCGACCATCTCAAAACTGTCGCCGCCCGAGTCCAGGCGCTGCAGATTGATCAGGTCTGTGTCAGTGTCGACGCCCGGACTGCGCAGCTGTTCCAGGAATGGCGACCGCGGCGGATCGAAGGACGAACGACGCGATGGCGGCTCAAACTCAATAGTAGGACACTGCAGCGGTAGCTTCTCCGGCGGTGGCGGCAGCACTGCAGCGGCGGCCACGGCAGCAGCTGCCTCCGCAACGGCACGTGCCACCGCCTCCGCCTCCTCCGTTTCGCGCCGCAACGCCTGCAGATTAACATAAACTGGCTCTGGTGCATAGGCCTTCAAAATCTCTACAAGCTCCGCACGCAGCTCTTCGGGTATGATCAGATCATTGGAATCTGATTCGCGCTCCTCGCTAATTCGCGGCTCAATCGGCTCTCGACTCTCGGAGCGACGAGTGAAATGATGTACTGCCGGCACTCCGCTCTCTCCATTGAGAGCCACAACTTTCAGGGAGTTGGTGACCTCCTCGACAAACTGGGCCATGGCAGCGTCTGGTAGCTCTGGCTCATCGGCCGTGTCCATTTCTGGTTCGGGTTCAGGTTCGACCAATTCGCGGAGTCGCTCATGCTTGATATAGGACTCACCTACCTTCTCAAAGTGCACATTCGCCAGCTCGAATGGCAGATCCTCTTCAGCTCCGGATCCACCTACCTGATCCTGTGTGCCTGCATTGGAGTCCGCGCTAGCTCGCTTCGAGCCAGCGGCTGAGTTGACTGCTGACGCCTTCTGCTGCTGCTGTTGCTTCTCTTCCTCCTCTCGACGAGCTGAGCGACGCAGCTTCAAGGACATCTTTGTGTAGTGGGCAAACTTGAGCGACATCTTCGGCTCGAAGCCAACCTCAGACATTTGCTTTTGCACGGCACTCTTGGCGGCAGTCGACGAGGCCGCTGGACTGGCGGAGAACGTGCTCTGACGTATCAGTGGACCACTGGAAGATCCTGATTCAGCTCTTGTAAATGCATTCGCAAAGCGATTCGTTCGAGTGGATATATGCTTGGATGGTTTTCGCACAAACGCAAGGATTTCCCGCATGACACTCTTCTTCTCTGGCGGTGGCTGGGCATGGGCTGCTTCCTTTTCGCGCTCCCTCGCCGCTGCCTCAGCTGCCTCGCGTTCCCGCTCGGCGCTCTTGTACGTCTCGGCGGGATTCGAGACCGTAATGGGAGGTATGGGACCCATTGGACTGCGCTTTTCGCTGGCAAAGTAGATGGGTGTGAAGAGATTAATCGATGGCCGCTTCAAGCCAACGAAGCCAGCCTCTTCTGGCTCTGTGGCCATATCCTGCACATGCACCGTGGATGTGGGACTGCGTCTTGTGCCAGAAGTGCCTGTCTGGCAGCTAAAGTCCGACGGTGCCACTGAGCCCAGGGGAGAGCGACGTTCTTGGGTGTGCAACTGAATGCTGAAGGTTGGACTGCGACGTTGTGAATCGCCTGTTGGACTCCTGGCAGTTGGACTAGGTTGATCATTGGGCGATCTTAGGCCGCTGCTGGGAAATAGTGGACTTCGTCGACCTTGCGGACTGCGATCATTGTGACCCACTGGACTGCGTCGACCCTGATTCTGAGCGCTCAACGAGATGGTCAGTTGGCCACTGTTCTTCCGTCGACTGGAGGCGCGAAGCGTGCCCTGGCGAGAGAGCGATGTTGGCGTCTTTTGGGAGCTGCTGCCGGGACTCTTGGACTCTGGTTGTGGCAGCACAGGACTCTTCGGAGTCAATGGACTGCGCTTCTTCTCGCCATTGGCTGCACTCGTGTTGAGGGTGAGCGAAGGTGCGTTGGGGCTGCGGCGCTCGGAAGGACTGCGGCGGGTGCGGAATGATTGCGACTTTGCCTTGCGTATCTTAGGCAGGGACTGGTGATGGTGACGATGACGGTGTTGCTGGTTGTGGGACGAGGAGGAGGAGGAGGGGCCGTTCAACTTATGTTAGTTGCTGTGATGTGCCCCACTGGTGGGGTCGCTGCTGCCGCTGGAACTGAGCGTGGTGTTGGAGCCGTAGGGATCCAGGGAGCTTTGCACGGACATCGATCTGCCCTGGTTCTGGCGGGCACGTCTTACTCGGCTAGAGTTGGGAGACAGCTTTCCGGGGTCGATGCTTTCTGGGTCTGCCTGCAAGTTGTAGAATCAGACATAAAGGGGGACAACAGGATGGATAGCATGGACGATGGACGACAGATGGATAAATAGATAGACAGATAGATGGGTGATGTGGCATGAATGATACTGAGTTAAACACCAAAGAAGCCAACAACAATTAGGCGAATAAGCACACAACCCACCTGGTAGGCCAGCGCATTCATTATGATTGCATAGGGCACCAGATTCAATGGATGAATCTCTCGCATCAGCACATTTGCTGGTATCTTGTGGAACTGAATATACTCCAGAAAGGTGCCCAATATCTCCTTGATGTCAATGTTCTAAGATGCAAACAGCAATGGTAAAAAATGGAGTCTCTTGCAGCGAGTGCACTTCGAATGGCTTACTGGATTGTTATCATAGTACTTCTTACTCCACATGAGGGCCGCCTGGAACTTGGTGAACTCATCGGCTCTCAACTCCTCCCGTGCCAGTATCAAACGCACCACATGCTGTGGAAGCAGCGTGAAACTGCCCAGATTCAGCACCTCATTGCCATGCTCGTCCACGAACTCAAGCACCTTCTGCACCAGCGTCTTTGTGCACTTGTACTGAATGTATCTCTCCGCCGATGCCAGCAGGGCGCACACGGTGTCCACATTGATGCAACACTGCACAAAGCCAGCGCAGGCACGCCGCAGTTCCTCCAGGCCATAGTAATCGGCAGCATTCATCACACCTGTCCAACAATTAATAATTAAAATTGTAATGAAGTTGCTTCTGGCAAAGACTTACCCAACAGGGTACGAGGTTGCAGTGTTACACATCCCGTATGAATGTACTCAATGAGCTGGCGGAAGACATCCGGCTCGAACTCCTCAATGATGAGCGTCTGATGCTGTTGACCTGAGGGCTATAGAGTCGAGAATTTAAGTTAACAAATGATGTGGAAGTGGACTGAACAAAGGCTACGTTTAACTAACATTAATACTTATTAGACAACTAACACGATCATAACAATTAAATAACAGATTTCGAATTCAAACCTGAATTGAAAATTCAAGAGTAAGATTGAAAGCAGGATGAAGCATACATAGAAATATTAACTACTAAGAAGTGTTTATAATATTTACAGATAGAAACAGAATTTGAAATTCATAAACAGAGAGGTAAATATAGCTGGAGCATTAGGTTATGCATTAAAAGAAATTGCAAAAGTGTTTGAAGTACACAGACTTAAGTCCTTGACAAAAGCTACTTATTTAAAGTTTTCTGTTGTATAATTGTTTCTTATAGACAGAGATAATTGTATACAGGTATCAAAGAAGTACATACATATCTTTATTACTTTTTGAATTGCATATAACAAATATAATATAAGAATCATTTAATGCTAAAATTAGTCTTGCGTATCATAACATAATATAATTTAAAGAAAAATAAACGAATCTGATCTAACTCAATTCTTGTAAACTATTAATCCTCATGACTTGCTTCCCTCTACTTCTCGGATTAGGTTGGGGGCAAAATGACCTCCATATTTGGGACACCGAATAATGCCTGCCTGCGATAAATCGTACAGCTACTAGCAGATATTGAATTAATTCTCCAGAAAAATATTTATGATACAAATCCAAATTAAACTTAAATTTGTTTCGTATTTTTATGTAAGGTTTTGGTCTGCTAAGGTGATAGATTTATTTTCAGAGTTAAATAGGTATAAGCAGATAGCTTTAGAACAGTGATATATAAAACATTAACAAGTTGCATTTAAATACTTAGCATAGATATTAAGCATTGAGGTAGAAAAGTAGGAGAGGCATTCAGTTCATGTAGGATATATGTATTTGGGGTGCAGCATTATGATAATAAGCATTGACTGTGTTATCAGCTCAAATTGCTCGCCTGAATGGATATTCACATTCTCATACAACATATAGTAATTAGTTTTTAGTATTTAGTATTAGTAACTAGAACACATCACGTTACGTAGCTAGAACTAATTGCAATGTCAATTAAGAGACATACACGCACACATACATTCACATACGAATACATGACACATATGTCGCTTGGGTTCTAAGCGTTTACCTCAGGTATCGGAGCTAATTGTTGGGTGAAACCAGTTCTCTATTATTTTTTATGGATTTTTATATTCAGTTTTGTATTTAGTGGATGGTTGGGAATGGAGTCACAACAGAGAATACACAAAAAGTTACATTGATATTATTAAATTGTATTTCAAGTTGTTGCTTTAATATTTACATAAATGTACAATAATAATGTAATTAAAAAAAAAGGGAAATAACGATACTGACATGGTAGTTTACCCCAATACCTATACACTCACACATACGAATGCACATACACGCAACCCGAATACGCACATACATAGAAACATACACATTCCCATTCCCATTCCCATTCCCATATCCATTTCCATAGGGTAACGAATGGCCTCTACCCCGTTAATCGATTATAAATACGAACCTGTTGTGCCGCATTCTGTAAATTCAGCAGAGGCTCCGAGGAGCGTTTGAGGAAGAGTCGCAGCTTATTCTCCTTGGTGGTGGTCTCCCTCTTCCGCTGCGGCGATGGAGCAGCATAGAGCATTTTGGCAAACACGCGGGAACGCGACGCAAGCACAGCCTTTGAGAAGTAGAGGAAGAGACAGAGAGTGAGAAAGAGAAAGATTGTTTGAGCGTTTGGTCGAGACTGATGCTGCGTCGATTACGCAGTGACCTGATTTTAGCACTCACATGGGCGCCATGCCCTCAACACACACACACACACACACACTGGCAAACACAGCAATCATCACTCGCCACACTCGCCTCCTACCTTGACAGCACAAACGGGCTCCCGGGTGTCGCCGACGAGGAAAGTAACGTCGCATAGCTCGGGCATGGATGCCAGGAATTTCATGTCCTCGGCGAGTCCAGTTTTATTCTCGAACGTTGATAGGTCCGGCTCTGCGTCAGCCATGCCGGGTAGTATCAATGCCTCGGGCATGTGGGTTTACTGCAACGAGATGCGCAAGTTGACATTTAAGCATTGTTTATCCGGCTAATTGGGAAGAGAGGCGCTTGATGGCAGAGATTTGAGCGGGGGCGGTCTCGGTAGGTGGGAGAAGTTAAGGGGAGATATGCTAGGATGTCGGTCGGGCTTTGGTTGAGCCAAGGAAACTTAATTGAAAAGTGCTATAAATACGCGCATTGGTGGTGCTCGTAGGAGGTCGTGATGATCCTTTAAGGCCACAAGGACTTTCAAGTAATTAAATTGTAATTCTGGCGCACAGACAAACAGCAACAACAACAACAGCAGCAACGGCAACAGACTCTTCCCGCCCACACATCCACATCCACACTGATATATCGCAGTTGTCTGTAACTGCGGCAGAGGCTGTGGCTTTGGCTGTCTGTGCAACAGTCTGTGGGTAGCCGTGCGTGTAGCACCTGCATTGAGTATGTCCTTGAATGGAGCATGGCAAATAAATTACAATTACAATGGTGAAAAGAGCCACGAGACAAGGACCACAACAACAGCAGCAAACAACAGAAACAACAGTTACAACAGAAAGAACAACAATAACAAGTTCAAAATATGTACAGTCAGTCGGTGGTTGGATCTTGGGTTGACTTCCTCTACAATGGTATTAATAGTCATGGGTCAGCAGTTTCAGCATTCTTTTTTTTTGGGATAACAAATGGGAGATTTATTCAATATAAAAGCATGCAGTACGAAGGACATCTGTTGTGACATTCGAAAGCCAACTGGCTACTTTTAAAAATGGAGGAATTAAAAAAGATTACTTTAAAAATGTTGCATGTTACCTGAGTTGATTTTACAAAATTTTGTTCAGAATTCATTTCTCATTTGAATTATGAGTGTACTCGCATCTAAGCTTGCAGAATTTAACTTCAATTTCATCTAGTTTTACCATAACTATTGAGCTTATTAAAATTCGAACTCATGCGATTGGTTGTGAACCCAAAGACTTAAGAGAATTCATAAAAAAACACATTTAAAATGTACTCGACTTACCTGTTGCAATATGAATATGACTTCTGGCCACAGTACAAAAATAGAATTGGGTTTTTAAAACGGATTTCGAGATCCGTTTTCGAGCTTAATATTAAATCATTTTGACTGTCAAATTATATATATTAAAAAGAAAGGGTCGGAATACAATCGCATACGAGTCAAATAAAATGAGAAAAAACTTTACGAAATGAGTTGAAAAATGTAAAAAAATATTGAGTTATTGAATTTACAGCATGCATGTGGCCGGCGGGAGGGGTGAGTCCAAAATGTGCTGTGTATAAGTGTGTGCAAAATTGGTATGTGCTACGCATAAATTATAGAGAGAGAGAGAGGGAGAGTCTGTGATGAGGGGTGAAGCTTGTCCTGCTTGGATTAAAATTAAATTAGAAAAAGTTCAGCACGTTGCGAAAAATTGTGGAATCAAATTGTATACGCGTAAAAGGAAAATTACTTTGCTAAGCTTGGCGATATGTAAAAATTCAAAGTTCTTCTTGCTCTTCCAAGTGCTTCAAACGTTGTTGGGGCGTCACTTTCACTTTTCACAATGCGTGTGTGTGTATAAGTGTTTGTGTGCGTGTACGTGTACGTAGCGTATACGTAATGTGTACGTGTGTACGTGTTAAACAACGAAACAAGCAGAGAAAGCAACACATATACACACTCGCATCCACTGAAGGCTCAAATCAAATTGGAAATGTAAAAAGCCAAGCAAATACTACTCGTATGTTGTGTTCGACTTAAGATGCCACTACAAATGATTAAATTAAACAATTTCAATTTCTAACTATCCAGCTGAAGTTGGCACAGGCACAGACACGCATACACATACACACTGACACTAACTAACACACACGCTGGGCACACACACTGTTTGGTGGAACGCAATGAAATGTAATGAACCGTTTCGCACGAAGCACGGGAACGTTCTGCAGACGCAGCAGATACTTTTTCATTCGCATGCCCCGTTATGCTCGTCGTACTCGCAATTATTGTGTCTACATCAAAAGGAGTTTCCTTCGATATGTTAGGCAGCAGTCAGGCGCCAGCAATGCGCATGTCCAACACCAATCGATATATCCTCACCCTACTCTACTCTAGCATACCCGACCCGATCCGACCCGACTCGACTCGACTGGACTCTAGTCGACCCAACCCGACACCCGTTCCGGCAACAGTTTGTCGCGTGTTCGTGATGAGGACAACGTGCCACACAGCCACTTGTTAGCATTTCTTGCTGGTGCGAGTACAGCCTGCTGCTCGGCTTGTTTATGTGGCGACAGCGCAGGTGCCAGGCCACAAACGTAAACAGAGCGCACATTTTGACAATTGAAAGTCCATAGTCGCACTTGACGGTTGACTGTTGACGGCTGACGGCTGACGGCTGACGGCTGGTGGCTGAGAGGGCCAAGGATATAGACAGGCTACACATTAACATTGACTACTTGACATGCGCCCTGCCTGACGCTGGTATTTGGTGGCGCCTTCAAATCATCGAATGACGATAACCTCACAACCAGGGGTCGAGAAGTAAACAAACAAGTGTTGGTGACAACTCTGAAAACACTTGAGATTGCAGCTACTTGAAATGCAAACAGACCACACAAAACGGAAGCATTAACCGATCCGCAGGCACAGTGACTGTCATTTGATAAAAACTGCTGGAAAATTCAAAACCAAATGAATCGTTTTCGCTTCTCAATTTCTGCCCCACTGTCATCAATTTCGATCTGCTTCCGCTTTTAATCCACACAATAAGAGTGTATGTCAATGTGGCTTACTGCAGATTGCGACTTTGCTGCAGCAGTTCATTAATTTTGCTACCCCATGAAATAAGGTCGCAACTCGCAGCTTGCGGCTAAAAATAACTCAGAGCCTGTGGCTATCAGTGGCGCGACAGTCGCAAATGTACATAAATCTTTGGGGCATGCTTTGATCAGGCAGACAGCAGCAATGCAATTGAATAGTTGGAAATGCATTTAATGTGGCAGGTAGCAAGGATACATCGTATTCCTACTTGCCGCACAGTTTGCACATGTCTGCACGCCCGCACACCCGCTGTGTGCGACAGGGCCACAAGCAAGTCAATTGCGCTGAATCCACTTGAGGCGACGCCTGTGAAAGCAAACAAACAAACAAACAAGCAAACAAGTCAAGGATGCTGGGAAGCAGCGATGAGAGCGGCGAACGGCAAGCGGCGAGCGGCGAGAAGCCGTGAGAAAAACAGACGCCGAAGATGTCTGAAAATCCAAATCAGACGTCAGGGGTCGATCTCGATGTGCTCGGCTCTTCAGTCGCCAATCGCCAGTCGCCAGTGGACGGTCGTGTCGCGTCTCTTGCAGTACATAAAAGTCTTATCGAGAGCCATTGGGCTACGTGCGCGGATTTAAGTGACTATAATTGAATGAAAAGTGCAAGATACATTTGCGAATTCATCTACAGACATAGATATAGCAACAGCTACAGATACAGATACAGATACAGCTGCTTGGATTTTTGCTGTAGACTCCACGATTGAAGGGCGCGCGTGGCAGGCACGCGTTGCATGCCGCTGTGAGAGTTTATATCTCAACCCATTCGACTGTGAGTGTGTTTATAAATAATCGCAAAGGAGACTCTGTTATTTTTGGCGACTGCAGCAAGTGACAAATGGTGTACGAGGTATGGGTATAGCTGGCTATTCATGAGATACACGCAACGCCTCGTCGCGCCACAACTAGTGATGCTTTTATGTGTAATTTTCATATATTTGCAATTTGCACAGCTCTAAACATTTTACGGCCCCGTTTACTGGCGCAATTTTTGTTGAGCAAAGCGAAAACCAAAATGAAAATAAATATGAAAATCTTTTGACAAAAATAACCAAAAGGAGAAAATGAAAACACAAATTGTATCTTAAAAGTACAAGAGAAGTTCCCTTGTGATCGGTCTTTGACGTCGTCAACTTGACGTTATTCTTATTCTTGTTGTTGTTGTTGTCGCTTTTCTTGTCTGCGACTGTCGCGGTCTCTAAATATATTTACGTATGTGGGCACTACAGATATACTTGTAGTAGCATGCTGCCTATATATCGACTCGATTCTATATAAATATTCTCGTACACGAATTTATCTAAGTATGTTTGTATGTACCTCCCATTTCCGTTTGCTGAGATCGCTCTTATTGCTGCTGTTGTTGTTGTTTCTTATGTTTTTGCATTTTGACTTATTGCTATGCCATTCGAAATTTAAAATTTAGGTGGAATGGGATTTGCTTTTATTAGCAATATGAAATACTCGAATGCTTGTTGCGGAATCCCTAATGGCTAGTTCTGTGCGTCTGTTTTGCTTATTTGCCTATTTGTGGATAAAAATATGAATATGCCGATAGCAAGAAATAAGCAATGATATAATAAAGACAGTTCTTGTTTTTCTATTTTATTTAGAATCTATCAATTGAGTAGAAAATTTTTAAATTATTTAAAAATATTCAATGATATTGGTTTACAATGACGGCTAAATTATGGTAGGAAATGGAATTTTGATAGGTAAGGATTATTTATATAGAAGGTTCAGTGGCTGGATTTTTTCAGTCCCTAAGATGAAGTGACAAAAAAGCGTTAATTAATTTTCATTAGTCTTCGAGTGTTCCAGAATATCTATTGAAAAAATATGGTTCATTCATCTCAAGATCTCGGCACAGTCTATGCATCAAACACTGCTAAATCAAGCCCTTTCTATCAATGCCTTCCGGCTCTTCTACATGAACTCAAATGTTATAATATTAACTTCCCTTTTCAATGACACACTTTTAATATATTATCCCTTGAAGATAAACACAAACCAGAGTCAAAATTCAATTTCCTAGTTTGATATTAAGAATAGAAAACTTAATAAAACCCAAGTCGAAAGATCCTCCAATACAAGAGATAACAAATGTTTATAGTAACCATAATTTATATCAAATATATTCTATTAGATACATCCTATTATGTTTACCCTTTCACATCAATAGTTCAGCGTAAGCCATTTGCATTGAATTGCGGCAATGGAGCATATGGATGACAATTCAATTCATTGCTAAATCAATCAATCGAAAGACGCAAGCAACAGCTGAGAATCCTTGCTCGATGGGAGCGAGATAAATAAATGCATTTATGTAGCATCCGTGCAACTGATTAGATGAAATTACAGACGCACACGCCAGAGATGCAGGAGTCGAAGATGCGAGGAGTATATGGGAAGGACGCGTAAATCTAATACACTGACAACATGGTGGCTGAGGCAGCCATGAGCATCCGTATCTATGGGAATGTCTCCTGCTACAATGTTGCACTAAGCTCACTTGCAGTTGAGTGCATTGCCGGACAAATTGGAAAAGGAAACGTAATGCAAACTAAGCTAAGGCATAGTCGAAGCCCACAGCAGCATCAGCAGCAGCTGAGAACCCATAGGTTGGGCCTTCCGCCGTGAAGCTAAATTAAATTTCCAGCAGTTTGCATTAATTTCCCAAATACCGACCGACAGAGCGCGCCACTGGGCCCCAGTCTTATCCTGCACCCGCACGTGCCGTTCCCTAACCCTTTTCACACCCGCATCCAATCAGTGGCAACAGCAACAGCAACAGCTTTTGCCGCCATTACCTTAGCAGCAGCGAGACTTTCGCAACGAGTAAAAAATTTCCTTTCGTGTTTGTGTCCTGTCTGTGTCCTGTGATATACGCAGCTCGATTTCAGCGCAGGATATTCGTTTAACCTGCGCCCCATTGTGGCAACGAGAGAGGCAACCAACGTCGCTGTTGCTGTCGACGACGTCGTCGTCGTCGTCGTCGTTGTCGTTGTCGTTGATGTCGCCTCTGGGCTGCCTCTGGATGCTGTGCGGGTTGCACGACAATTTCCCAATTTCAGTCTTCGTTTGCCGAGCGTCGTGCGCACAAGTATCCAGAAGATACGGATTCATCCACTACCACAGCGCAGCATTTACAAAAACTGCAACAACAACAACAACGAGCAATTTTTTCAGCTGTAAGGGAAAAAAATTTTTGTATGTTGGGTCAGTGAAAAAATGAAAAGTGAAAAGCCAAGAAATGTTAAAATTGCGAAAGTGATAAAATATACTCAGTAAATTGATGATACCAGTAATCTGTTTAAACATCGCTGTGAATTTGCTCGAAATGTGCGCGTTATGGTAATTCAAATTATTTGTGATGCATACACATAAGATAAGAAATTGAAAAAGCAAGAAAATATTGCCAGCTCGTTTGTTCAAAAAATCGAAACTAATGTATTGTTCCAAGAAATCCATGAAATTCTTTAAAAGAAATACGGAAAGTTTGTGTAAATTCTAATAGAAAAATTTCATTACTATGCCTACGTGTGTGTATGTGTACGTGTGCGTGTATGGTATGTGGTATGGTATATGGTGTATGGTATATGGTGTGTTTTTGTGTGTAGTATCTTTTGTGCGCCTCTGTATCTATGTATCTGTGAGATACGCAAAACAATTTGTCTGCGCCATTAGTAGCGAACGTTCCTCTTCACTCTCGCATATGTGTGTGTGTGAGTGTCTATGTGTGAATGCTCGTGCTCTTTGCATGTGTGTGTATCCTGCGCACAGCAGCCGACGCCGACGAAGCTTTGGCTGTCGCTGTAGCTATAGCTGTAGCTGTAGCTGCTTTTCACATTGGGGCTGGTGATGGTCTAAAGCCTTGGAGCCCTACAGGAGATACCACCAACACTAATACACTCTTACCACCCTCGATACCCCCAGCAGCAACAACAGTAGCCGTGGCAGCAGTAGCGCAACATTTGCGGCGTTGACGCAGCTTCAACTCGTCGTTGTTGTTGCAATTGTTGTTGTGATTATTGTTGTTGTTACCGCTGTGTGTGTATCTGCAAAATACGCTCACTCACACTAGAAAACACTAACATATCTAAGCTCGTTAAATTTTTGCAACAGTTTTTGTTTGTTTTAAATTGAATTTAAAACAATGCAATGCTTATTAGTAAAATAAATATTATTGTTTATATTATTATAATATTGTAAATATTATTATAATGCAAAGTATCCCAATAGATTCGAAATTGTGGACTTTTCCGCCAGATACTTAAAAAAAAACTTAAAAAGTAAAAGACTACTTTTTATTAATTTTAACTTGAAATTAAATTCTACAGTTTGCATTATATTGTATTTTATACCCAGAGCAACTAGGACAACTAGGAGCAACTAGACTGCCATTTAAATGAGCTGTAGTACTGGATATCAAGATCTATTGATTATATTATTTCAATACTTTAGAGAGCCTGGCTTACCTATTTGCCATTTAATTTATTGTTAGATAAAAATGGCTTTCATCATTGACAAAGACCAAATATATAATTTATAAACTTGAATAAGCGATAAATAACGGACCAATTATTAGCTCTAACACATATCAATCTCAGCGGCAATCAGCTCGACTTACAGAATAATTAAGTTGGAAATACATTTCACTGCAATATGAGTTTCCCTCTAAGTCTGCGCCAAGTGGCGGCTTCAAATATACTGACACTGCACTCTTTGCTTGCTCCCCCTCTTGCATTACATCGCTACCTACCGTCTTCATATCCTGTCGGTCTTAAATTGACATATTTGCTGCAGTTCCTGTGGCCTGGTTGATGATCTCGTGTTCCACTTCACAGCGTGCACAGCATCATCAAGCGACAACATCATGTCTCTAGTCATATGCACTTCTACGTATTTTGAACCCAGTTTATCAGCCTCTCTCTATGTCTCCCTATGTCTCTTTGAGTTGCAGTCTCTGTCGCCACCTGCAACACCACATTTGGCATGCATGTAGTTTATTGCCAGCTCCGCTTTGGCCAGTTAGCTAAATTGTATGCTGGCAGGTCATTTTGCTGTTCTCAACTCTGCTACTCGTATAACTTTCAGCTTCAATTGCGTTTCCGTTTTGCACTCGCTGTCTTGCGAATTGCGAATTGAGTATACGCGCCGTGAAACCGAGTCGAGTCGAGTCGTATCGAGTCGAGTGTCTGGTCCTAAACTCGCTGAATTTCACATTCCCTCTCCCAAAGTCCCCTCTCACATTTTGCTTTTACTAGACATTTCTCTGCGTGTGAACATGTGTATGTATTTACGATTCTGCTTTGTTGTTGTTTTCGTTGTGCTGCTGGTTGTACAACTGCGGCAGCCATTTTGTATAGCATCCTTAACGTACTATGAAGCAACACACACAGCCACATATTGAAGTCTGTGTACGCTTGACGAGTGAGATTCGCTGTTTGCAATATTGTTTTTCTCATTTTTTCGGCAACTTCTGGCATAGAATTTCCCAGTGTTTTTCTTTTGGTCTCTTGCTGCTTGCTTCCCTTGCCAAAAGCAACGAATGTCAAAGGACGAACGACAACAGTTAGCCAATACTTACAGCAACAACCATAGAGAAACTGAATCCACACAAGCCGCAACAAGATGATAGCCAAAACTTCAATTCCAAGCACAAAAAATGCAATTTTGCCCATGTTTTCCTCCACTCCTCCCCTTGCAAACTGCCAACAAGCTCATGGAAACCAAAAGAAAACGCGACAAAATGGCGTTATAGTAAAAATATATACAACAGTGTGTGATTTTATGTATGTTTGTGTGCGTGTGTGTGTATTAGTATGTGTACGATGCTTAGTACATGGCTAAAAACGAAATGTTAAAAGTGAAATTGTGCGACGTCCCAGAAAACCTGCATATACAATAGTATTTGTGGCGAGAAGCTGCAGAAGCTCAAATAAATTCGGATTATGATTATTTCTAGCAGAAATATACGGCTTCTCATTTTTTAAAAATTGGAAGAATTTCATTAAGCTTTTTTCTGAAAACAATATTGAACACCATCTATATTTTTGAATAGGCTGTATTCAATACAAGCCCCACAGTTTCCAAGAAATTACTGGCAGAAAGCAATTTACAAATTGTAGACAAGTTCCAAGAATATAGGAAAACTCTGTACATTTTTCACACAATATGAGATTTTTCTTGTTAGTCCATTCCAATGTTTATTAAAACCATCAATCCCTTAAAACCATCAATTGAATTTTGTTTAATTACAAAAAATGGTAATAGTAATATGTGTTTATGTGTACAGTAGATTTTCAGGCATTTTGATCTTTAGGTCGTGTTTTCATCTTCTATTTAATTAGGGAGAAAAAAATACATGCGATTATTTAACTAGAGATTCAGCCCAATTCTACAATATAATATTTCAAAAAATTTAATTTTCAACAAAATTGTGTATTATTGGGTATTATAACTTTGTGCCGACCGGAAATGCATGTAAGAGGCAGAAGGAAGCATCTCGGACCCCAGTATATATATTCTAGGTCAGCGTCAACAGCCGAGACGATATAGCCATTTCCTTTTGTCCGTCTCTCCGTATGAACACCTAGTCCTCAGAGACTATAGGAGATAAAGCAACAAATTTTTCGGGACACTGTGTCCTATTGTTGCACGCAGATCAAGTTTGTTTTAGATTTTTGACACGCCCCCTTCCGACCCGATCGAATTTCAAACGTCATTTTAAGGCTACAACGTTCAATTTTGGCGCACACAATACTAATCATCATCTTAATGATCTCTGAGTTGGTTACAATCGGATAAAAAACACAGAATGAATTACTTTATAAGACGTAATCAGGTTCAATTGCAACTGGTTAGTTGCTGTCACTCCTTGACATAATAATGGTGTTCAATAAACCTACTAAAGTGCCGCATAACTTCGAACAAAGAAAATTTTGGTAAATTATTTTGGTATATTTTTAGTATATTTTTAGAATAATTTTCAGTATATTTCTTAAAATATAATATATCGATGATAAAATTGAGTGGTGGGTATCTCACAGTCGAGCAAACTCGAAGTAGCTTTCTTCCATGTTTATTTAAATATCAAATATTACAAGAATTTCGAATTTTTTAATTTAAACCGCAATAGAAAATATAATTCGAAAAATGAAGCTAGAAAACCAAGATGAACTGCAAGTCAAAAACAACATAGTTTAGTAGATTGGATATCTTTCAATTTGTTATTTAAATATTTGAATAGATTACATATAAATGCAGTATAATTTAATTAACAATAAATCTCTATTGGATTGTTTAATGGTATAGATATGCTGGCATATTTTATTCATAAATAACATCTAACAATTAGCAGAAACACAATTGACCCATTTTCGATAAAGCTGGGGCCATTAGGAATTCTGGCGAGTTGTAACGGCAAATTGAAAACTGTAGTCAGAGAAATGCCAGACAAGCAGAAGCAGACATCGATTGTTTGGCCAGGGGCAAAGCATTTTGAGCGTTTGTCCATGAGCTGGATGGGGGCAAAGTGCGCCTCCTTTATTGCAATTTTGTGTCGTGCAATATGAAAATTGTTCAATTTTGCCAGCGGCAGTGACTGAGGCTCAAAGTAATTTTTGGTAATTCGGTGCATCGAGACCAGTGGAATTGCTATAAAGCGCCGCAAGCCTTGTTGACTGTGGGCGATTTACTGTAACTGAATTTCAAATTGATGTTCGCGTAGGAATTGGATGTGCAAAAGGATGTTAGAGGGTTAATAAATGGGCGGCAAGTAAGTGAATGAAATGCCATTACGTAGGTGTGTATTCATATGCGTACTAAAAGTCAAAAGTCAATGGGCTTTATTAATTACCATAATTTCTCTCTCACTTTGCAGATTGTCGCCTAAGTCGTCAGAACTAGAACAAAAACAGCAACAAGAACAATTATAACAAAACTACTTTTGAAACACACATGCATAGGTATACTTGGAAGCACACACTCACACACACCCCCACACAAGTTATTGAAACAACAATAGCAATGTGCTGCCTGCATCTGAAGAACTTTAAATGCGCGATCCGTTTGCCCACCGAGAGGTCAACCAAGACATTGTCCACGTGCCACAACAGTTAAATTAGCGACCAGTTGAAGCGCCTCGAGTAGAGCGCGAGTGCTCTTTGGCTCAAGCAAAGTAACAGCAACAAACACGCACAGGTATTCACTCACACTCACACACGCATACGTCACACTCAAAGGCAGGACTCAGCGAGCTGTTAGGCGGCAAACAGCATGCCACGCCTACGCCCACGCCCTCTACCGCTGATGCTGCTGCTGCCACTGCTACTCAGCGTGCTGGGCGGTCTGGTTGTGGCGCAGCGACCGCTGCTGAACCACACCTTCAACTCGCTGCCCATGTCGCAGCATCAGAGCAACAGCTTCAACACCTACAACTACCAGGGGCCTGGCAATGGCAAGCAGCTGCGGAACGGACGCCTTCATGAACAGCCTCAGCCACTGCCGCAGCCCACACTGCCGGGTCTGGCGCAGCCCGTGCATGTCTACGATGACTACGAGGGGGAAGGAGGTCAGAGCCAGGGCGCGTTTGGTTCCAGGCCACCGCCAGGTAGCCGCCGGGATACACGGCGTCGCCAGAACTTGTCGCATGTGGGCGCTGGCGGCTTGCCACGCCCCGAGCGCGGCAATGGGCAGCGCGGCATGGAGTCCTTGCGCAAGGAGCTGTTGAAGCCCTCAGTGGGCGGACCTGGCGGTGGCATATCTGGCAGCAGTACAGGCTACGCCTCTTACTCTGCCACCTCCTCCATTGGCAAGATCGATGGCCTGGGCGCCATTGGATCGGCAGATCGCTATGGCGAGAAACTTCGTCAGCCGACAGGTGCTGCTGCCATGACAGCTGGTCCCGCTACTGGACCCTATTCCACGCGCTTTCCTCCGCTTTATGGAGGCACTGATAATCTGCCAATACGCACGTATCCCCCACGCAAGAACTCCATCAGCGAACTGCTGAAACTAAAGAAGAGCTTTAACCAGGCCGACGAGCCGGCTGGTGGCGTCACCCATGGCAATATGGAAGGCGACACAGATATCGAAGTGGATCAAATAGATCCCATTCAGCAGATTAAGGAACGTATACGAGATACGGCGCCCAAGCCAGTGAGTATTACATTGAGATGCTATCTTCCCCCATAACACTACAATATCCCTCTCTATAAAACAGAACACCTATGCACCACATACGGAATCGACGCCTTCGTCGGAAATCGAAGATTTGCTGGGTGTCAAGTGCAATTTTGAGACACCATGTGCCTGGGTGTGGACCGAGCACTTGACGGATGGCTTCCAAGTGATTAGCGGCACCGAACTGGCCAAGAAGAATATGACGGGTCTGCTGCCCGGTCCCGTGGCCGACAGCATTGACGATGCCAATGGCCACTTCCTATACGCTCGAGTGCAGCCCACGACGAAGCAACTGAATCTGACATCGCCCTCATTTAGCACCACATTGGAGAAGTGCATACTGGAGGTGTATATGCACCAGAGCGACATGAGTCACGGACTGTCGCGGGTGGTGGTGGAGCCACTGCATCCGCAGGAGAGCAGCTGGGTGCCGGCAGAGATTCAGGGCGACAACTATCGCGCATGGACACATCGAGTGTTTCGCCTGGGCCGCATCTCTCGCGACT
Organism: Drosophila pruinosa; assembly: GCA_018150935.1. Classification (NCBI taxonomy): domain Eukaryota; kingdom Metazoa; phylum Arthropoda; class Insecta; order Diptera; family Drosophilidae; genus Drosophila; species Drosophila pruinosa. The sequence continues at coordinate 44,887,575 of JAECWR010000199.1, forward strand.
TTCGCATTGTCTTAGAGATTGTGCCGGAACTGAAGCAGGGTCAGAAGGCACACGTGGCGCTTGATAACTTGCGTATGGTCAACTGCTTTCCAGAAGGCACCAAGTCGGAGAAGTGCAGCACGTCGCAGGTCAAGTGCATGATGAACAAAGTACCCGTCTGTATTCCGCTGCCACGCATCTGCGACATCACCCGCGATTGCGACGACGCTGAAGACGAGCTTCAGTCATGCGGTAAGTGCCTTGATCCCCTGATTGCCCCACAGAGTGATAAGTGATCTAACGCTCTTATCTTGCATATTACAGACAAGATACCCTTTGGAGGTCGCTGTGACTTTGAGGAGGACTGGTGCGGCTGGCGTGACTCGGGCAAGACAACGTTGACTTGGTCTCGGCACACAGGCTCTTCTCCAACCCATGACACTGGACCCGATGGCGATCACACCCAGCAACATCTGCTGAACACCACGGGCGGCTACTACATGCTAGTCAACATGAACCAGCACATCAACAACTCGGAGAAGAACTCAATCATTGGCTTCGCCAGCAACGCCATCATGCTGAGCAAAACCTTCAATCCACCGCCCTCGGTCCATGGCAATCCCGACTCCCCCTATCGGAACTCTTGCGTCGTACGCTTCTATATCCATCAGTTTGGCAAAAATCCCGGCAGCATCAATCTGTCCGTTGTCGAAATGAAGGAGAAGGAGAATATTACGACCACTCTATGGTGGAGCACCAAGAACCAGGGCAGTGACTGGTTGCGTGCCGAGTACGTGCTGCCCAACATTACTTCCAAGTAGGTCGACAAGATCCCTGTGGATGCCACAACAATCTATTCATTCCGCACCTCCCTTTCCAGATACTATCTACAGTTTGAGGCACGCATGGGTATGCGTATCTTCTCGGACGTGGCCGTGGACGACTTTTCGCTTAGTCCCGAATGCTTTGGTCTCAACATACCCGAGGAGCACCTCAACGGCTACAACTATTGGGACGTTCGATATAATCAAAAGAGTCCAACACATCACGACTTTGACCATACGAACTGTAAGTCTTCCATTAGACTGACCTCTGGCTAACCTTAACCTCATCCCGTTATTTGCCTTTCAGATTTAGAACTAACAACCTGTGACACACGGGGTATGATAGGACCGTCACAGTCGCAATGCGAAGGCGCCTACAGGGAACTGAATCAGTCGCATGTGCTGCGCGAGGTTCACGTCGTAGAGGATCAGAGCACCTACAAAGGCATGCAGAAGTGGAAGGTACCCAACGAAGGACACTACACGTAAGTATCGAGCTATCCCTGTTTTCCTCAACTGCTTAACTCACATACACTCATTGTGCTTGCAGAATCATAGCCAAGGGTGCCAGCGGGGGCCTCGGATCTGGCGGTGTAGGCAGCTCAAGGGGTTCAGTGGCCGTGGCGGTTCTGGAGTTGCACAAGAATGAGGAGCTCTATTTCCTAGTGGGCCAGCAGGGAGAGAATGCCTGCATTAAATCTATGAGCATCCACAAAGAAGCTGGCTGCGGAACGGAGCATGATCTGGACTTGGCGCAGTACAGTTTTCGCTCCAAACAGGATATGGTAAAGAACATTTATATTGAGAATGGTGCAGGCGGAGGTGGCGGTGGCTCTTTTGTTTTTCTGCTAAACCAAGCCAAGAACGAGGCAGTGCCGCTATTGGTTGCTGGCGGAGGCGGTGGCCTGGGCATTGGACAGTACATAGACGAGGACTTCCAGCACGGACAGAACGCCAAGCCACTACAAGCACCCGAGAGTGGTCAAATCAATGGCGAGCCTCTCAACAAAAAGACGGCTGGTCCCGGAGGTGGTTGGCGCGCCAAGGAAGATCAAGCACTAAGTCCAACCTATGGTGCGGCGTTGCTGCAAGGCGGACGCGGCGGACACTCCTGCTATGTGGAGCTGGCCGACAATGGCACATCCGTGCACAGGCATGGGCAAGGCGGCTTTGGCGGCGGTGGAGGAGGTTGCAACACTGGTGGCGGAGGTGGCGGCTATGCTGGTGGCGATGTGTATCTCAATGAGTCCAACGGGGAGGGCGGCAGCTCCTACATCAGCAGCAGTCGCAGCCTCAGAGACACCAGTGAAATCCATGCCGGAGCTAGCAGCGGTGCAGGTGCAATCATTATAATTCCAGCCATTGAGGGCTGTGGCTGTGATTATCGTTGCGTGGCTCTGGACGAGTTCAGATCCAAGGTACGATGCATATGCCCTGAGGGCTGGAGTCTCAAGCGGGACAACAACACGGCATGTGAAAGACAAGAAGAGGCTAGCAAGTCATCCTACCAATACTTGGTGTCCGGCCTGATGATCTCCCTCGCCGTGCTCTTCATCAGTATAGCTGCACTCATCTTTATGTTGTGTAAGCTTCCGAATGCCTCTTAATAAGGCACACCTTATCCTAATACCATTACTATGTCCACAGACAATCGCTACCAGCGCAAGAAGCAGGCAAAGCTACGCCACAAGATGCTTGCTGAGCAGGATCTGCAGCTAAGTCGACTTCGTCACAATATTGATGACTCCAATCTTAACAACTTCAATCCCAACTACGGCTGCGATGGCATCCTCAATGGCCACATTGATGTCAACAGTCTGCCACAGGTCGCACGCGAGAGTCTTCAGCTTGTCAAGTGAGTAGCTTCTTCCAATCCGTATTCCATTACACACTTGACATGCGCTTTCTTGCTTTGCAATAAACAGTGCTCTGGGCAAGGGTGCCTTTGGTGAGGTCTATCTGGCGCTGTATCGGCATCGTGATGGAGACGCTGTCGAAATGCCAGTGGCCGTGAAAACACTTCGCGAGGATCCCAAGCGTGAAAAGGAGGAAGATTTCTTGAAGGAGGCCGCCATAATGGCAAAGTTTAATCACCCGAATATGGTGCATCTCATTGGCGTCTGTTTCGACCGACAACCTTATTACATTGTACTGGAGCTTCTCGCTGGCGGAGACCTGCAAAAGTTTCTGCGAGAGAATCGCAACACACCGGAGCGTCCCTCTCTGCTCGCTATGAAGGATCTGCTATTCTGCGCCCTAGACGTGGCCAAGGGCTGTCGCTATATGGAGAGCAAGCGCTTCATTCATCGCGACATTGCTGCCCGCAACTGTCTGTTGAGCAGCAAGGGTCCAGGCCGAGTCGTAAAGATTGCCGACTTCGGCATGTCCCGAGACATCTACAGATCCGACTACTATCGCAAGGGCGGCAAGGCTATGCTGCCGATTAAATGGATGCCACCAGAGGCATTCCTCGACGGCATATTTACATCAAAGACAGATGTCTGGTCGTTTGGCATACTGCTCTGGGAGGTCTTCAGTCTGGGCCGTTCCCCATATCCCGGTCAGCACAATACCCAGGTGATGGAGTTGGTGGTGCGCGGAGGACGTCTTGGCTCCCCCACTGAGTGTCCCGTATCTATTTACAAGATCATGGCCGACTGCTGGAACCCCACGCCCGAGGATCGCCCCACTTTCACCAGCCTGCTGGAGCATCTTACAACCTGTACGCAGGATGCAAGTATTATGAACGCACCGTTGCCCAATATACTGGGACCCACAGCCTCGGAGCGTGACGAAACTGTCATCCGGCCTCCCAATGGAGAGGAATTCTGTCTGGCGGTGCCCGATTATCTGGTACCTCTGCCCGGCAACGGTGCACCACATGCACCAGGTGGCGTGCCATACGCTGCCACAGCACAGCGTCAGCAAAACGCTTGCACTCCACCCGCAGTCACCTCACCCGCCGCACCGAAACCCTCCATTCCAGATGCATTGGAGGGTGCTGCGGCTGCCATGGCCGGTGGCGATTGCTGGGAGACCTCCTTCATACTACCCAACTCGAAGAGCGATCAACCACTGCTCAGCTCCAGCGCCATCACCACCATGGCCAATGGCGACTCGCAGCGCAATCTGCAAGCGGCGGCAGCGATTGCTGCTGCTTCGGCGCATGCCACGCCCATCTTGCGCTCGCCAACGCATAGCGATGAGGCGAAACTGATCAGCCTGGACACGCCGCAGCCGACGCCGATAACCATACAACCGCCGCTGTCGTTTGCCTCGCAGCTTGACGGCATCACGCTCGATCCTTCAGCGTTGTCCAAGAGCCTAGCCAATGGCGGCACTTCCAATGGCGGCGCCAAGCAGTCCTATGCCAATGTGCAGGTGCAAATGAAGGCTGAGCCAGACAGGGAATGCAGCAAACTGAACGGAACTCTGCCCACTGGCAATGGAGTGATTCTCAATGGGGAGACTGCAGGCAAGACATCAGCAAATGACTCGCCCTTCACCATTCAAGGGTATGCGGAACGATATAAGGACAACAACAATCATTCCGAAATCAGTTGCTAGAGTGTCCGTCAGCCATCAGTAAGCATAGGCCAGGCCCATCCTGCATGCATCCTGCATCGGGTCGCATGTCCTTTAACGCTGCAAACTATAAGTTTGCTGAAACCCGAGCACATTATCTAGAGTTATGTCAATGCATGTCATTGAGTTGTCTATTCAGCATGTGTGGATAGCGATATGTATTTTAGGCTTCAGGGCTCAGTCCCAGTCATAATTTGTTTTTGGCGCTGAAAAGCACACTATAATATAATAATAATATTTATAGAAAAACAAAAAACAACAACAAAATAAAACAAAATCGAGTGAGAAGTTCACAAAATTGTATTGTAATTTAAAATTAAATTAAATTCGAATGCGTACAACAATACCGCATTGATATAAATTGTGTATTTCAAGAATTAGTTGGAAATTAGTTTAGTTTTTATAAATGATTAGTTTGCCAATTGCGAGAGGTTGTATATAAGTATTTAAATTTGATTCCTTAGTTTGCCAATTTGAATACTTACTTACTTACGTAATAATTCAATTATTAATTTTTTTTAATTTAAGCTAATGACTGAAATGCTAACAATATTCCTAAAAGCCAACAAATTTAATTCATTTTTATACATACGCGCAGTCCAATTGAATCCAAAAACAACATCATAACATAACCAACAAAAGCAAACAACATAAAATGTACCAACAATGCATGGTCATTTAATAGTTTAGTTCTAGTTTATTATGGATATATATTTGAATGTAAAGTAGTCCATATATAAACTGTCTGTATATTCTTCATAACTTTTTTTTCAATTTTTTTTTTGTTTTTTTATATTATTCTTATCTTTAATTAACCTGTATATAAAGGCTTCCGTCATAGTATATGAACTTATATATTTAATGTCTAAGCTTAAATTAGCATGTAAATTATATACATATAAACAATATTGAAATATTGAAAGAAAAAAAAACTACAATTTACAGGGTGATTTTTATAAAAATTCAGTTGTATGTTTAAAAAACAAGACAAATTAGTATTAACAAATTATGAAAAACAAAACAAAAAAACATTTTAGTTGGGCGCCATAATTTTTTAATTTTTAAATAAAAGTAAAATATTTAATGGATAAATCACATAATAATAAAAGCATAAAATAAAAGTATGTGTGAGAATTGTTAAAAAATATTCTCTTTTTTTGCGTTGACCAACAAAAGAAAAAAACCAAACCAAAGCGAGCAGCCAGAGCCGCAGCTTTAATTGTGCAACTCGCATTTGTTTAAATAATTAAGGAATATAATGTTGTTGCTGTATGTGTTAAATTGCGATGCATTCAAAGGTCAAAGGTTGCCAATCGACGATCGATGATCAAGGCGGTTATTCAAATTTTTTGACATTTAGTTCAGACGTAACAAACAAGCTTTAAATTATATAATTTTTATAAAAATATATATATTTATGGCATAAAATATACAACAAGCAGATAAGAAGCATATTTATATTTAACAATAACAAATAAATTAAATTTATGCATTAAAGATGAAAAGAAATTTATAAAAAATTTATAAAAGAATAAAATTGAGCATGGATAATTTGTGCAATAAACTTAGTCAAAATATTAAAGGAACATTAAATGTATATGATGTTTATGGACGTATATTAAATGTAAGTATGTTCAGTGTGAGTTATTATACATATATAATATAAACATACAGATATATACATATTTATACATATGTACATGCATACGAGTACACGTGTATGTAATACCAAAATAAAAATGTATAATGATAATGATAATGATAATGCTAATGATAATGATAATGATAATGATAATGATAATGATAATGATAATGATAATGATAATGATAATGATAATGATAATGATAATGATAATGATAATGATAATGATAATGATAATGATAATGATAATGATAATGATAATGATAATGATAATGATAATGATAATGATAATGATAATGATAATGATAATGATAATGATAATCCTAATGGCATATTAAAAGATATCTGACTATAATATGCATATGTTTGTACATACGTACATATGACTAAACGAACAGTTATTAATGCTGAATAATGAAAACAAAATGAAAATATTCGATTATGTAAATTAAATTAAAACGCATATACTACATGTTAAATCACAAAAATTAAAAAAAAAAAACGAACAGTGTACAAAAATAATTGAGATTACCAAGATATATGCTCCACATAAAAAATATATACATTAAAAGAAAACAACAAAAGTAACGCTTCAATATCTATAAGTATCTCAACATCCACACAGCTAACAAAAATGTAGAACTTAACTTTAAACTTACTTTTTGCTCAAAACACGATTTCTTTGCATTGCAATGGAAAGAGATGAACTAAAAGTTCATATTGCATTACATATTAATGTATGTATGTCATTAAACAAAAAAATTTATACTACTTATGTACTTACTTATATGTATGTGTATCTATTATGGTTGTGCCGAGGCATGTAAGGGCGTCTTTGGAACCCCAAAACAAATACATACCTATTAAATATGCGTAAATTTTAAGAGAAAGTTCATATGTGTACTTTCACAACACATTCTTTTTATTTTTCTTAATATTACTCTCAGTAGGTATGCATTATTCGCGGATGTAGTGGATGGATCCGAGCAAGATTTTAATTGAATTTCAAACTCCTCCATTTAAATGTCATTCGAATGTTTTTGTTTAACGCCCACATTGTACCCTGATATAAACACTTTGTGTACCTAAAGTCCAGAACCTGACAAAAATAACATATTTATCGCAAATACCAAACAAAAACATAGCATCTATCTATGTGCTAATGAGATCATATATTGTTAATGTTGGCGTATTAGGCAAATTATCTGTTAAATCGAAGTGAATCGAATCCTTAGTTACTTCAGACCATCCACTGCTGCCCATCTACGACAACATAAATATTGTCATATGGTATTCACATACACAAAAATATATTTATCAGCAGTATTTATGATTTTATTGTTTTTGAGTACATATTTTAAATATGCCGCCAACCAATATCAGTAGTTTCGAACACAGCTCATTTCTTAACAATAAAATGTCGCAACGAAATTATGAATTATAAAATCAAATATACAACAAAAATGAAAAAGAATGAGAGAATTATTAAAGAAACCAAAAATTACACAAATAAGTATAAAAGTATATGAAACACAATAAATAGTATTTTTATATACTTAATCAAAATCCAGGTGTGTGCAAATTACTGCATACTCGAAATACTGAAATAAATCAATGCATAAATTAGCTCTAACAAATAATGAAGTATTAAATATAATAAAGTAAAATTGAGGTTTTCATTTAAATGATAATTTATTTTGTTACATTTAAAGCGAAACAAATAGAAGACAGAGATAAACATATAATATAATATTAAAGATTAAATATAGCGACGATGATGATGAAGTAAACAGAAACGTAAAGACTAGAACAAAACATTTTGTAAGAAGAAATGTGAGTTTAGATCGAAAGAAAGTTAGTGAAAAGTGTGTGCTAATAATACTAAATACTCTAAAAAAAAAAAACAGTAACGAGTATGCAAATAAAAAATGGTTAAATGGATAAAAGGATAACTGGGGGAAGGGGCATTGATAATGAGAACTAAAAGTATATTAAATGAACAGCACCTTAGCTTACTTACTGAAACAATGAGTCCATTTAGTATGTACAAAAATTACATAATTCCCAGCACATCAAATCGATGGTAAATAATAAAATGACAACATACATACAAAATAAATAAAAACTTGCTGAAAAAGTAAACAAAATTCTCAAATTCAATCAAGTAGCATATTATTATAGCCATCTGAATGACTTAGTATTGCAAATATGTTTGAGTTCTAAATTTCAACCATCTTCTCTTAAATATCTACATGTCTCAGAATCACATGCCCCTTTGAATAGTTTGTGGTGCAATTTAATTGGAAGCACAAACTGAAATATTCAAGATACATATATTTGAGTATATGAGCATAAAAATGGCATTTTTGTAAGGAACATTATTAATACGAGAGAATTGAAATGAAATTGCTCTTTTAATTCCCATAATATCATCAAAGATTATGATAAAATGAAATATATAAGTACCACATATATATATTGAATCCCAAGAACCGATGTAAAAGACAATTTTAAGGATGGTAGCGTGTAAGCGCATGAATTGTGAAAAATGAAACGAAAAATAAATAATAAATGAGAATTCATGTGTACAAAAAAAATATTTCCCCAAGAGCGTTTTTATTCCTTCCAAACTACCCCATAAAAAATAAAAACACATTCACTATATTTTTATAGTTTCCTTAATGGTTTTTTATTCAATTTTTTTTTTTTTTTTTTTTTTTTTTTTTTTTATTTCCTCTTTTCAATATTTTTCATCTTTACTAGTGAAAAATTACTAAATTCAATTATTTGCATGCCAATAAGAACTAAAACCGATAAATAGGGTTTTACAATTTGTTGTATAGATTTTTAGTTATATATATTATTATTTTCCATAACTTTAGTTTGTTTTCATTTTGTCTAGTTTCTAATTTATATATGTTATAAACAAAATGCAGAAAAACTAGAATGAAATTGAAAAACATCCATTTTTATTTTAATTATCTGCAATAGGTATATTTATATATATGGTTTCTGTTAAATTAAATTAAAATGAATCAATTACGCGATTATTTTGGAAGTGTATTTTTTATTGATGCGCTGCAATTTACAAAACATTCTTATAATCGTTTTATATAAAGTAATAATATATTCTATGTATAAACATAAATGTATTGATTGCACGAAATGTTTTGCTCTTTGACCCCAAAACCTATCCAATGATTAGCTCGGACAAAACATAATGATGAAAAAATGGAGATTGGGAGAATGCGGCAATGTGGAAAGTTCTAGATGATTGATTGGATGCACCGTTTCGCTACTAACTGGATGGAATGTTCTTACTATATGTTGTTCTTTGTGTCATGTATCAAGTTAAATTTCGTATTGTTAGTTTTTTAATAAATATAATATAAATTTAATAATGCCCTTCCGCTAACTGTGTATACAATCTCATGTCAAAAACTTCGGTCAGTTAGTTATATAGATATTTATATATATATATATATATATATATATAATATATATATATAAAACTTTTTTTTATATTAAGTTATGTTTATATTATTTATTTTAGTCGCGTTTTTCTTTCATCTTTTCTAAATACGCGTACATTTTTTATGCTGCAAATGCTAAGAAATTATCTTTGATGTTTATATAAATATAGCTTTTGTTTAAATATTTATTGGTTTTTGTCTGTTTTATTCACGCCGTATTTGTTATAATATACATAAATTGAATTTTGTATATTTATAATCTGCATATTTTCTTGTATTTGTTCTCCTCTTCAATTAATTTATTTGCATTCTTTTCTTGTTGTATATAATTCCCTTCTGGATTTGCATTTGTTTTTTGTAATATATAAATTGAAAACTTAATTATAATTGTAAAAATGTTAAAACTAGTAATAATATTTATAATTAATTAATTAGCATAGTTTACGTTACGTTTATGTAATTTAAAGCAATAACAAGCCATTTTTATAGTATTTGTTTTTGTAATTTTCCTTTTCTTAAATTTTTTGTTAAATAGTTTTTGTTTTGTATTTTGTTTTTTCAAATGTGTTCTCGGTTTTACTAATTACGGCAAATTGCTTCATTTTGTTTGACATAGGTATATTATATCCATAATCTAGATTAGATTTAGTATGAATTTTTCGCCTTCTCATGGGTTTCTATTTTGTTTAGTGTTTTCCGTATGATCTTGACCTTTTATCTGTTTACGCGAAGGTGGAATAATTTATTTGTATAGAAATAATCTATATACCAATTAATTAGTAAGTAGTTATATTTTCGTTTTAATTATAATTTATATTGTTAGTTTTACTTGTAGTTGTTTTTCTTTTTATTAATATTATTTTTATTTTTACTTAGTTGACTGCACAAAATTTACAAAAAGTACGTCTTCAACTCGCCAACGAGAGAACCGACACCCTGGAGAGGCATAAAAGTATCTCAAAAATTGCACAATTGCGTCACACCTGACAGCGGACAGGTACACCTGTTTTCTGCTGACACAGCAGCTGCATTTTGTGTGTGTGTGTGTGTGTGTGTGTGTGAATGGGTGTGTAATGCGTGAGTTTCTCAGTAAGTGTATGTCTCTGTGTGTGTGTGTTTGTGTGAGTGAGTCTGTGAATGCTATTTTATTCACCCGATGCATTGATGTTGTGGTTTTGTTTACTCGTTTTAACATATATAAAAATATGATTATAATTATTTGCTAAAAACCTCTAAAACGTACGCCATGTGTAAAGTATTTAGAAATTGCAAAGAAGAACATCACCAGACAAGATTTATGCTGTTTTGTCTCGGTCATTAAATCAGCTGCCGGATTATTACAAAAATGGTATCAAACGCGCAATTTTTAGCGCATTCTCCAGAAATCCGCTCCACATATCATTCAGGCGCTTCGAGCGTGACATCAGAAAGCGCCAGGTGAGCAGCACTGCGACCACTTTAACCAGCTGATGCAGATAGTATAGCCTACAAAAGAACAGATAGTATACAATTGTAATAATCCTATGTAACAGAAAAATGTTGATTTCAATTTGAATTCGAATTTGCTCACCTAACCATGCGCTTTCTGCTGGCGGGCAACGATTCGGGCCGCTGCTTGAACAAAAACTCCCTGAAGCCCAAGACATAGCGTTCCACATACTTATCCCAGTTTATGTTGCGCACATCGAAGATGAATATTTCACGATCCTTGGGACTGAGTGTATGCAGCAGCCCATGGACATTATCATCCTTGAAGCGCCATTGGCGTGTGGCAAAATATTCTAAGCATTCTACAGCTTTGGCAATTTTGTTTTGAACATTGACAACACTATAACAAAAAGAAAAGGATTTATTAGTAAGCATTTATATAAAGACAAAAGTGAGAGTATAACTTACAATGGCTTCTTGCCCATTATACGTGCCACTCCATCCAGTATGTATGCCGGTAGAAAGTGTTTTAGTAAACAATTCAGCGTGTTCATGGGACGATTCATGCGCAGGTCTCCAGTTGGATACCACAGGCAACCCTCTATAATAGACACAACACAATGAGAATTGTTTGAATATATAATATATTCGCCTTAGCTAAGACAGGACATACCCAAGGGATGTTTGCGCACACTGGACATTGCTAATTTAACAAACTCAGACCATATTATGGGATTACGTTGACCGGTACAACAATTGTAGATGAGTAAATTATTGGATTTACGCGTCGCTGTGCGCCAGGCGGCGGCAATCATCAGATTAATCACAATATCGACAGGTACCATATCGGCCACATAGTTCTTTTCACACATCATTGTGCGGAACAGGCCCTTTGCCAGCGCAGAGACTAGACCCGTTGGTCCATTGAAGTTATCCACCCAACCGGCGAATGGCTCATTCAAGCTGGCAGTCACTGCGAATATGATTATACTTGTGAATATGCAAATAGGTATACACACTAGGGGCATGTCATCCTACCAATCGAGGGCCTCACAATGGCTACGGGAAGATTTCCAGCCTCCTTAAGTAACATATGCTCCGCTAAGGCTTTTGTAAATGTGTACGTATTGGGACGTTTGCCAATGAGGCGCGGTGTCAGCTGGAGATTCAAAAGAGTAATTAATAATTAGGTATTTGCAGGAAACTATGAAACCAACCTGATCGAGTATATCTTCCGGAAGCCAGTTGATTAATGAGATTATATCATCAGGATTATAGGGTGGTGCATAGATAACCTCTGATACATCGGTTCTATCGCAATTGCAATAGGCAGTGGAGACGTGAATCAAAGCCTGAAAGACCCGCAAAAAATCAGTGCATGTTCGAGTAAGGAATTAAGAGGTAGACTTACGTCCAGGGACATCATGCGATGGCAGAGCTCAACCAAACGTTTCGTGCCCAACATATTGATTGTGACAGAAAGTTTCAGTTTCTCATCGAATTTCACGGTGGCAGCAGAATGAAATACAATGGAAACATTGCGACAGAGTAGGGTCTGTAAATATTAATGAGAAATGTCGTTAAGTTAGGATTAATAGTAAAGTTGATATTATGGCTTGCCTGATCGCTCTCAGAGATACCCAGTTCCTCGGATGTTATGTCGCCGGATATGGGTATGACTTTGCTTAATTCCTTGGGCTTTTCTCGGCGCAACGATTCGAAAAGCTGTCAATTCAAAAATTGCTTAGTGGTAAATAGAAAATGTGGATTAATCAATTTGCATATTTACCGGTGCATTTAAGAGTTCCGTTAGGCGCGCCGAGACCTCCTGACCACGTTTCGGTCGTATCAAAAGATATATGTTCCGTATATCAGGACATGAACGTAGCAGTTTCTCAACAAGCACCTATAAATGAATTCAAAGAGCAATAAAGGGTCAGATTAGAGGTGAAATGCGAGCAGCTCTTTGGTTTAATTAATCAATTGCTATGTTACCCCCAATTCTATTCAAATTAAGCTATCCATTAGACTATTAACTATAATTATGGCCGGTCAATCAGACAGCCAATAACCCCTCCTGGTCTATTGCCAGCGTCAAGTGGCCGCCAAGTAAACGGACATAAAACAGTATGGATGGTTAAAGGCAAATTGAGTGCTATCAATATCCATTCACGCACTCGCTTTAGCACGTGCGAGTGAGATAGCGAAGGACATTGACAGGAAGTGCACGCAGCCTGACACGCCCTGAAAACGATGTGAAAATTGTACACCCGAAATTACACCCAGACAATAAGAACGACTCTGGGGAGTCGAAGTTTAAAAATAAAGGAGAAACGAGGGCAGAAAAAGAGGCGTGGTCAGTTGTGACGTACAGGTTGCAGGTTATGACATTTAAATTACCATGCTGAGCTTACAAAATCGATGACTGCTACAGCGGCAGCAACAAAAAACAACAACAATCGAAGGCAACGCTATGCATGAGAACATGTGCCAAACAAATAACACTTGCCACACTGTGCAAATGAGTAGCAGTCTGAGTGGCGCCGGTGGCAGCGATTACATGTCATAATGACGCAGGCAGGAGCCATGCAACTTAGCCAACAGCCGACAAACATAGGCAGAAATTGGCACAAGAGCTGCAGGATGTATTAGAAGTCGAGGCGTAGTCGAGGCCATGTGCATGTGTGCGTGTGTTCACCCACTTGACAAACAATTAGAGCTGATGTCGCATACACACACACACACACACACACACACACACACACGACTATGACTTAAGCAAATGTGTGTACGATGAGTCAACAATGAGTCGGATCTCCATACCCGACTTTGATGCGACTGCAAATCGTTTCTTGCTTCAGTTTAAGACCCTTGACGTCTGAGAATGTACACGTCTTTTATGCGCAAGCTATTGCAAGAATTAAGGTTTATTTGCATACCAGCATTAAGTGAGTATAAATATTTATGTCTAATGGGACAACAAGCTCAATTCGCTCATAAGTGGCACTAGCGGCGACCTAGACAGAGTATTTAACAGTTCATTATGCAAGGTAATGCTTAAGCCGGCATTGAAGACCCTCAATTATTCGTTTGCTGAAAAATGCAAATGTAACATAGAATTAATTGATAACTTACCTTTCCCATAAAGCCAGTGCCGCCCGTAATGAATACACTGCGTCCCGCATAGAACTGTCCAATGGGCACATAACTGGTGTCATCGGCTCTGTATCGCTCATAGGGCGACTGCAGGCCACCATTGCTGGGCAACGCTGTGGCTGGAGCAGCGTTCAGTAGGGCCGCATTGATGCCAACTGCGGCCGTACTAGCTCCTGCTACCGATGACATTCCGGCGTTGCCGGAACCACTTCCGATACCATTACCACTGCCACTGCCACTGCCGGAGCTGACGAAGCTGGCAGCTGCAGCAGCTGCTGCTGCATGCGTGAGTCCATTGCTGCGCTGATGCGATGAGTGGTTGCCATTCAGTAGGGTGAATCCGGCATCGCCATTGCTGTTGTTATGGCTGTTGCTGCTGTTGCTGCTGCTGCTGCTGTGCGGTTGCTGTGCAGGCTGTGGCGACTGTTTGAGGCTGCTGCTGCTGATGCAGTTTTCCGTTTCTGTTTTCTTGGCTACGGCGTGTGACATGTTCGTTGCGTTGTTTTTTATGTTTCTTTTTTTGTTTTGTGGTTCGCTGTTGTAGCTGTAGATTTGTTATATATATAGTATATATGTTACCCTTATGTTATCCCTTGCTCTAATATTAGTTAGGAAGCAATTTGATCATTGACGATGTGCGCTTTGTTCTTCTTCTGCTATTTTTCTTTTCCAAAACTAAAGTTAATGTTTTATTGTTCAAGTTTCGCTTTTCTTCTAATTTCTTTTATGGAAGTGTTTATTAATGTTTTTCTTTTTTTGGGAAGTTTTCTGTTTTTAACTTGGAACACCTCAGATCACTGACTCCCTTACTTCAGTTAGAATCATATAATATATTTAAATTTCACAATAATTTGATGGAAATTTTGCTAGCGCCTTTGTGCGTATTTCCATTTTCATATTGATGACAACTGCAGTTTCCACAAAAAACCTGGTTAAACCAGTTCAAACAGAATAAGGGACAGAAGTCTTCCCGTGTGCACGTCTTTACATGTAATTGTACAACTATGTAAGATTGTATATGAATTTGGCGAGAAAGCTGCGAAATTTCAGAGTGTTCCTCGCTGAAATTAGAAGTAAAAAAACTAGAATTATTAATTATTCAAACACAATTTAAAGGGAAAATTCATTTAGTTGTTCAGCGTGCTGAAACCATTTGTTTTTAGCTCTAAACTGAGCTTCTTAAATTTGAAAAGGGACTACTATGCTGTCTATCAAAATGTCATATGGCTAAAAATAGTTGCGTTTGACATGGGGCATGTGCGTGAAGAAGCCCCAAAATGGACACCACAACATTGTCATGCAGGGGCTGGAGGAACATCAATTTGTTGGACAAGTGTCAGACGCTGTGACGTCTTTTGCCATGATTTTCGTCCTTGGAAAGCAGCCAGCCTGGATTCAAATGCAAATGGTATCCAAAGTGTGACGCTTATATCCTTTAAGAGCGACACACACACGCGACTTATAGCAACAAAGACACTCACGAACTGAACCGCAATTGAATTTAACGCACAATAAAACAAAATATGTAAAGCTTTTAAAGACTTTAAGCCGCTTAAACGGCAGTGAAAGGCAACGGCCAATTGAAGAGGCAACAAACTAAAAACCACTAACAATTACGAGTACTACCGTACGACAACTGTGCTGGGACACTGCTATCGATATCGATGACAGAACACGAATGCGCACTGTGCCGACTGGGGGCAGGCATTCTATATTGAAATGTCCAACTCTGAGACGCGACCAAGTAATTCTGTTGTGCACATTTTCACACATCATCAGACTAGGAACAAATTTAAATTCACTTCTAAAAGAGTAAATCAGACAAAGCCGACACTCAGATGCCCTGTAAATCGTCAAAAGTAATTCTGCACTTTCATTAAGTATTTACACAGATATGACTCACCAACTTTTGGGCCATCTGACTACCAAAAGCTAACAAACACTTGTTTATTACTGAGCAGTTGGCAGTAGGAATTCAATAAAGTGTGTTTATGGTTTAGTTGCCAAGTCAACTGAAATGCTCAGCCTGACTTAGAGGATTCAGAAATCAAACAAACGTCATTTCTACAGCAGTTTTGAAGTTGTAAAAAAATGAATGAATTTGTCAACAAATGCAAATGTTGCTAAGTGATTGTTTTGTTTTACAAATACGAAAAAACCCATTTTGCTAGAATCGCCTGTACGGAGAAAATATGCGTTAAGACCGCACTAATCGTAGCGAGCAAAGAAACACACCCAATACTTAGGATACTCGTATGTATGTGTGCATATGTGTGTATATAATTATACTGTATGTCGATCAGAGTACAAGCTTGTCACAAAACGTAGACGAACAGCATCCGCATCAGTTACTTCCCCTTTTGCATTTACATTGGCGTTTTCACAGAGAAAACTTTGCACCTTGTAGTAATTGCCTTTACTAATTACCATTAAGGCAACAACAATAACAACAACAACGCCAACAACAAGCCAGAAACAGCAATGAAAAAAATCAAATTAAACACTGTCCAAATATTGATTATAGACAGGAACTACGAATACGAAACCAAATACTATACGAACACCAACTCGATAAGGCAACGTCCATCTGATGATAATGATGTTAGGGAACATCTCGCAGCTTGAAATGCGCCTCAAATTCAAGTTTAAGCTTGGGACTTTGGGCCAACCCATAACTATGGCTTTCACTTTTAAATATCTAAATTCCGCAATGTTTTTTTTTGTGTTGCTGTTGTTGTTGCTGATGTTGATGTGGATGTTGTTGCCGTATTTAAATTTTGGTAATATTTTTGGTTAGCCGAAATGTTGAAACTTTCGTTTTCATTTAAGGTACAAAACAAATATCTTACTAGAGAGATGGAGGAAGACATAGAGTGTTAGAGAGAGAGAGAGAGAGAGAGAGAGAGAGAGAGAGAGAGAGAGAGAGCAGCGAGAGAGAGAAAGAGAGATTTTCAAAGTTTTTTCCCCCTTTTTTCTTCTCGTTTTCTTCCGCTGGTCATTTGTATATAAAGTTTCTTTCACTGACGCAGCATTTATTGTTTATTGTTGTAGTTTCGATTTAAGAAATGCGTTAAAATAGCCCACGAAATTGGCACAGCTTTTTCATGATATTATCGAATCATATCCGCTGTTTTGACCAAACTAGCTGCCGTATAATTAAAGTTTAAACAACTCAACGATGCCAGCAATCTGACAATCGAGCGGTCTCATCACGTAACTGTAAATTTATCAATGGACCTTCCCAGGGAAGCCAGTTTTACGGTCAGCAACTTCTTCTTCAGGCGGACTGCCTCATTCTAAAGTGAAATTTCTTGAAAATCAACTTTTTCATCTCTCTCCCTCTCGCTCTCTTTACCTCTCTTTCTCCCACTGAAATTCTCTCTTTCCCTGAGAGAGAAAACAAAAATTTGCGCGGCCAAGCAAAGACAAGGCAGGCAACCGCCATCTACCATCGCACAATCGCACCACTACACCACTACACCACTACACCACTACACCACTGCACCACCAAATGAACCACGCCTCTGCGCGTGTTAACCAAACATGAAGACCAATCTGTAACTGCAGCGTCGTACGAGAGTATTAATGTATGTGTATATTGGTGTATGTATGTAGTATGTGAACGCTGTTAAACGGTAAACATTCAACCTGCCTTGACAAGGTAGTTACACTGTTGTGCCTGTGTACAAGTATTGTCTGACCCATTTCCTATAATCGTGCCGCATATCATCATCGGCGGCGTCATCGACTTCGACAGCAACGACAACAACAGCAACAACAACGACAACTGGCCCTGGTCTTTCATTTGTCGCTGTTCGTCTTTGGCTAACCATTACTGGCTTCATTTTAGGCCAATACCCTCTGCAAAAAACGAGCTATAACCACTTCGAGATCTAATATGTTACCTTAAAATGTGTGCCTTTATATTAGTATTCTTTAGAACTATAACTTAAAATAAATACAAATAAAAAAAGGGAACATGTATTGTATCAGATAATACAGCTGTCATTTTGCTCTTGATCAGCATGTTGTAATAAACTTTAGTAATAAAATCAACGAATGAGTTTCAGTTAGTTTAACACATATAATTTTAGCATTGCAAATAACAGTCAATAACAGAAAGAGAGCTATTTTCTAGTCTGAAATCGTAGCCCAAGAAGTGTATTCACGCTTCGTTGCATCAAATAACATTTATTTTTTTCATTCTGCTTTCCGATTGCATTTGAAGCCATCTTCTGCTACTTGTCGCCTCATTTTCCCTATTATTTACCTCATTGAGACCTTGTTGTTTCCAGATTACAAGTCTTTGAGGGCTCTCTTTGAGACATGCGGAAGCATTGACTATTTTGGACTGACAGGCGATTGGGTCATTCTATGTTTTGCATGTGTTTATTTTAGCAATTTTAAAGATTGTCCAATGAAAGTTGTAGTTTAAATCCTACGAATTTTCACTTTTCTAGGGGTCTATTCAATGGCCTCGGATGACCGAGTGGGGTCTCATTATGTAAATGTAATGTCCAAAGCGGATGCTGGGCACAATTCATAATGGGTCTGTGCCCTCTATTCTATTGAACCTTTAGAGTCTCGGCGAGTGTCTCGTTAGCTGTGCTGCGGTGTGCTCTGTTAAGCTGAGCAGTGATGCCCCCCTCTCCCGCAGACCCCCCTGGAATCCATCTGCTTTTACAGTTATCGTAAGTTATCTATGCTTTGTGTGTAATTGAATAAATCTGTGATGGAATCTGGGCTGACCTGAGCTCTGCTTTGCCCACAGATCTCTGCAACTCGTGCCTCTGCTACTGCTACAAACCCTGCCCTTGTCGCCCCCCCTGCAGTACCGTTTCTTCTCTCTCTATCCCTCTTTCTGTCTCTTTCCGCCGCTCTCCGTCTCTCTTACTCTTACTCTTGCTTGCACTCTCTTTTTCTCTTTCTCTCTGCATGGACCTGAGCCCATAATTTGCGTTTTGATTAACAAACAAAGCGCTTCGCAGTTTACAGCATAAAAGTTAAATTTAAGTGTGTATAATGGGCCCCCCGCCAGAGTGAAACTGTTGTCGGTTGTCGCTGCGTCGTACCTCCATTCATGATCCCGCTCGCCCTCAAATGTCCAGTTCCCAATTTCCATTGCCCCGTTCGCAGTCGCTCATCGTAGTCAGTTTAGCGGACCAATTGAGACTCGACTCTCAACTGACGGCCTCTCAAAGTTGGATATTAAATAATTTACAATTAGAATTTATATTTATTTTTAGCCTTTAGGCATGAGCTAAGACTATATAATATTCTAACATCCTAACTAAGCCAAGAACAATGTCTACAGCCCCAATTAAGATAAACCCCATTAATTAACCAAAAAAATATATAAATTTGTCTCTGTCCACATGGCATGTCGCCTTTCAAGCATTCCTGATTTATGAAATTGCGTTGCAATTTTCTGAAATTAAGATTTATGAATTGCGCGACAGCACGTGAGATTGATTAGACTACATCAACTGAGCTAGATCAAGATACGAGTGCACAAGGTAGGTGTCATGTGTTTCCAGCTTTCAAAAACAGCATGGAAGATAGACAAATAATGTCAAGAAACTAAGGAGAATTAAGTTATGATACAAATGCCATAAAGTAAATTTAAAAGCAAAAAGTATTAATAATAAGAAGGAATTAATAAAAAAAATAAATATTTTAGCACAAGGAATTTTAAACTGACTTAGAGAACCAAATTCTCAAAAAAAAAAAAGAATACTACTACAGGAAGAATTAATTAACCAGGAAACTGTCACTGCTAAACGTGATAAATTTAAAACAATCAAAATAACCGGTAGCACTTACAAAAAGTATAAGTATAAAAAGTATTAGAAACTCACATTTACATCAGAGATAATTAATAATCAGTAGCACGTCATTGGCTATTAACTGGGCCATCAAAAATTCTAATCGGGTTATACCATTGCAGGTTGTACGCCTTTATGGAACTGCCAGTCTATTAAAAAATAATGTCACACTGCAACTTAGAATTCAATCGCGTATTCATAATATATTAAATTGCGAAAGTGTTTCAGACAGCAATGAAAGAAATTTCGCCAAAAGCTGATCTGAGAAGCGCGGCACGTAATCGATAGAAACAGTTGATGAAATCGAATGGACATACATATGTATATGCATACACATAAATACTTGTTTATATATATTTCTCGACTTGCCAAAATATTGATACAGTAAAGTTGAAAAACCCATGGAATTTCTACTGCATTTACGCATGCGCAGTGCCTGATAAAGTGGGTCAATGCGTTGTTGCGTTGTTGGATTGTTGGATTGCTTGGCTGTTGATTGGGTCTGCTTGCAGTTTGCCAGATATTGCATTGTCTGATAAGTATTTACTATATCTGTATATACACACTATATAAGTAATATATATTCAAATATGTGCAATGCAAAACAGGCAGCCTCCAAAAATGTGACAAGATGTCTGCGAATCGAGGGCGCATAAGTAAATAGCTTCAACATCAACGTCAACCTTTTCGCAACTTTTGGAAACGAAATTGCAATATGGTTGAGGTAGCTATGGTTATAAGTAGTTGTATCTGAAGTCTGTGTATCTGTTACGGTCTCTAGCTCTCTGTAGCTGACCGTGATCCATGTTTATTTATTATGCTGCGTCTTCATTTTCGTTAAGAGTATGTGCATGTGTGTGTGTGTGAGTGTGCAAATTTTATTTGTAAATATACTGTGATTAATATTACAAATACAAAAAAAGATTTCGGAAATATTTGAGCCCTGTTGTTGTAGCAACTTTCTCGTTGAAGACGAAACGACGTCTTTAGTTTTATACTAAATATTACGTCAACGTTGCATAACCAACCCCCTCGTCCACCGTCCACCGTCCCCTGCCGTACCATGCCATGCCTCGCCGCATAGCATTAACCCAACCCTACCCTCAAATGGCAAATATTTGCGATCGTTTGCTTATTTTTAGCCACGCAGCGGCCTTACACTTACTTGTCAGAAATAAGTTAAGAAAACAAATTAACAAATCGCCGCCAAGTGTAGCTGAAGATGCGGAAAGTTGCACGTTGCACGTAGCACGTTGTTAGCTGCCAACTGCCAGCTGCAAGACGCCAGTTTCCAGTTGCAAGTTGCAGGTTGCAAGTTGCAGGTTGCAAGTTGATTGTTAGAGGATTGTTTTCGTTTTTGTCTGTTCCGGCGCGAAGTCAAGATTTAGGTCAATGACATTGTGTGTGTATGTGTGTGTGTGTGTGTGTGTGTGTGCAAATTTGTAACTGGTAACACTTTCGTTTCACGGGGGCGGGGTAATGTAGCTGAGCGGATGGTAAAATGGGGTCGACTATTTTGTTGAATTTTGACACTATTATCAAGGCTGGGCGATCTTTGGATTCGGTTAATGGTAATGGTATCGTTTGGTCGGTTACTCATATATTATATATATCTACGTATGTAGCTGACACACAAAAAACTTGCGATCGACTGAAATTCTGCTCAAGAAATTTCTCCAAATATTTTCACTTTTGCGCGGAGTCACAATCGGAGACGTAAACGTTGACCGAGACGAAAACGAAGGCGGAAGACGAAGACGGAGACGGGGAGACGGTGGCGGAGGCAGAGACGGCGCATGCGTGTGTGTGTTTGCACTCAGCGCCGCTGCGCATGCGCAAAGAAATCCAAAGAGAGTGCAAGACAAAGGGATAGAGAGACAGAGAGAGAACGAAAAGAAAGAGAGCAAGCAGCACGCACACTGTTACACATAGAACACACGCACGTACGCATGTAGACACGGCGACAGAAAGAGAAATATAGTATATAGAAAGAGAGAGAGTGTGTGTGATATCGTGAGTGCTGTACGTTCTATGCCCGCTTATCGCTTATCGGTTATCGCTGTCAATTCGATATTTCGATGTATCCCCGGTATCGGATCGATCTCGCAAGACGCGTCCGCTACGTACGCCGGCTGGAACTGAACTAAACTTGGATGGCAAAGAAGTGAAAGACTTTATGCAGCGTCAGCCAGCGTCGACAGCGACAGTGACAGCGACAGCAGCTGTTGCTCTGACTGTAGCGGCGACTGAGGCAGAGGCATCGCTGCTTTATGGACAAGAAAGGCAGCCACAAAGCGCACAAAAGAAAGCCATGGATATCGCGGGCGGCAGGTGCGGGCAGCGGGTCATAAGAGCGACACGTAAACGACGACTGCGGCGACGACAACAGCCGATGCCGATGCCGATGGCGATGCGGCAACAGCAAGAGCAACGGAACGGCGATGGTGGCATGCAACAAGCTTTAATTGAAAAAGCCGCAAAGAACTGTGAAAAACGAGTCGTGGAAATGATGCGAGCCGTCTGAGCATGTGTGGAAAAACCTGCCTGAGCATGCAAAGAAATTTAATCTACCGCATGGAGACCAGTTCAAGCCCAAAGCCACTGGCCACTGGCCACTGACATTGACCACGACGCAACGACGCAACGGCACAACTGTGCTGAAGGCAAAAGAGGTCAAAGTACACATATAAGCTTACCGACCAATATTGTAATGGGAGTGCGGTATGTGTGTGTGCGTGCACTTGGTAACGGTGCCACAGTGAGCCAGAAAATGTGTAGTCATCTAATTAAAAGTCGAAGCACATGTGTGCGGGAGGCGGCAGGAGGGAGGAGGAGCAGTTAAGAGCACTCCCCATTCAACAGTTCAATGAACCAGTGGAAATGTATGCCGGAAAACAGCAGGTGATCGATACCAGATGCCGCATTAGAGATGTGCAAGTGTCGATAACTAAAACTTAGTCAGTTTTGTTAAATAACTCGATTCGGTTGCCACCCAGACAACTAGTTCAATAATAAAATATGCAAATTTAAAATATCAATTAAAACCAAAATTGTGTTTTCCATTTTATCAAGTCATAGTCTATTTTCTTTAACACCATTTGAAAAACAACTCTGCTATTGACCTAGTGTAAACTTTTGTGTGATGACCTCATAATAATGCAAATAATAGTCAACTACTGCACTGGAAATTTTCACCACTCGTTGTTTTGCTCTTATAACCAATTGGCGGCCTACAATTGCATAGCTGATTTGTCAACAGCGACGATGACAACACTTAAACTTGAGAGCATATTGTTGGGCAGCTGAGACGTCTTGAATATTGAGCTTGCCGCTGATTTGGTAAACAACAACAACTGCAACTTAACTCGAATCCTAAAGCTCAAGTCTCAAGTCACACCTTAAAAAAGTGATTCACACAAATTTGGAGAATAAGTTCGATGTTAGTAACTACTTATATTTACCCAATTGAACGAAACTTTGGCTAAGTAAACTAAAGTCAATCTTGCCGAGTTTTGCCTGTAATTTTTCCCCAAGTCTGGTTAGGAAAGGCACGTGCCAGAGCCCATACTAATCTGTTAGTTAATATTTGAGTTGATAATTGAATTTGCACACTCGCTGCCCAAAAACGGAAATCGTCCGTAGCTTATTCAGTTTGCACAATCAATTGAATGCCACAGAGCAATGACTAGCAATTAGTTTCGCTCAGTGCAGAGCGACATAATCATAAATAGAGCTCAGTCGACTGTTTGAAAGCAACGGGAGAACATTTGGGGAATAACAAATAAAAGCATTGCCTACTTTCAGGCTGAATACATAAATTCCAATCAAACCGGAAGTAGGCTGAGCGCTGAGGCATTGAAAAACAAATGTTTGCGACTCAGTTAAGCGTATTCTTATCTACACTGTTTTCTTCATGTTGCCAATTCAATATATTGTAATACATATGTATATATTTATATATGTACATATGTGTGAATATATATAGTATAGCACTTGTTCCCTCATGCTTTGACCCTTTTAACCCACAATCACCAGAGCGTCAAGGGCTACCACATGAGCCATATTTTATCTTACACACACACACACGCATACTCATAGCTTTTGCCGCTTGTGTGGTCAAGTCGTTTAAATCATTATGATGACGCCTCAACTCGAATAACGTTAACGGAAATTTCAATTTCTGCTTAACATCAGTTTCAGTTTGTTGCTGGGGCGGAAATTACAATTTTTTGTGTGTATTAATAACAAAACTTATACACCCTTCTTCCCCCCTCATACAGTCAAGTGCGATGGGCTGTGTGTAGATGGACATAATCCCCGCCTTGTTGCTCGTTCTTTTTATTTTTTTTAATTACACACAGTTACGGCATCAAATGGCGCCCTGTTGACAGACAACGAGCGTTGTGTCCTCGTCCTCGGTTAGGCAAAATGGCAAACAATCACACTAGCACTATACACACACGCATACATTCATAAGCACACTCTCACAAACAAAGCACAAAGCACAAAGCACACAGCTCACAGAGACACTCGTAGGCAGGTAGACAACAAAAAAAAGGAATATGACATAATGCACTTGAAATGTTATCGCCTCGTTTGTTAGCAGCGCGGCCCTACTGATGATCAAACCGATTCTAATTTCATATTAAATCAGTTAAGCAACTTAAGCAATGCTGCCATGAATAACGAGAATATCTTCAGTAATGACTAATGACAACAGTAAGAGTAATCAATAAATAGCGCAACCAACAGTGCATTGAAAATGAAGGCATTGAGAGCATAGCATACTTTTTGGGTTGCTTGATGGGCGGCAAGTCGGTCGTTCGGATGGTTGTTCGGTTGAAGGGTCGATGGGGCAGTGGGGCGGTTTCTACATAAACATTTTTATGCAATAGCCAGCCACTCAGACTGAGACACTGCTATCAACGCATGCAAAATATTTGTCGCGCATTTTTTCATACATTTTCACAACCACAGAGAATTTTTGAACGTCACTTAATTGTTGTTATTTCTTTGGAACTTTACGATTTTGAAATTTTAAAATATTTGTAGTATTATTGATGGCACAGCTGTATTAAATATATATATTTATTTTGCACAATGTCGGCCGCCTTGAAAATCAATTGGGGAAATGCCTGTTTTTTATATACGTTTTACTGCTCCTTTTTTGCTTTTGTAAGATTCTTCACGCGCCTGCTCTCACACACACACAAGCAAACAAGCATACACCCACACGGAGAGTCGCTCTCGCGCAGCTGGCATACTACTACCTTTTCCATATGCTATTTCTACTACTGTTTTCCCTTTTAAATAGTATCTACTCCCAAATTTGTATTTCGGACTTTGCTGCCGGCTTTTGCTCACCGCAAACAAGGGTGACCTGTTATATAATATATTGAATCATGTGCTATCTATTGATTGAAACTGTACTATCTGCCCGATGCACGTATCTTATCGCATTTATAAATAAGTTCAATAAATCCAGTGTCGTGCACTAATGATGATTAAATACCCATTTTCACTTTTAGTACATTTAAAATGCTGTCATGCTTTGCCAATCAATTTTTTGTCACATACTCTTAGGCTGGGGCCACAAAACGTGCGCACAGCAACACTGCACACAGAGGCTGAAGAAGCTGCTGCTGTCGCTCATCATTTTCTCTCACTCCCTGTCTCTCGCTTTATTGCTCTCTTTGAAGGTATCTTCTTCTTTTTCTCTCTCTCTCTCTCTCCATGGCTACTCCATTGCTGCTGCTGCTGCTTGCACTTGCTACGCGTGTTTGCGGAAACAAGCAACGGAAATGTCAGATTTTGCGCTAAATTTTTTACGAGAGCCGCCGTTTCCAATAGCGACATCGACATCAGCATTGTCGATGAGATAATAAACCCACCGACATACATTCTGTCTGCCTCAGTAAAAATCTCATACCCCTACAGTCCCTCCTCCAATTCTCATCCACACACTTTCTCTCTCTATCTCTCTTAGTATGGACTGTGCCTCGAAGGTGTCTCGGGGCTCTAAAAATAAATGCCTGCTGTAAGTTATATTTCTTATTTTCTTTTTTGTTGGCGACAAATTTGACAACAAACTTGGCACATAATTTTGCTAAAAATATATAACGACATATGTAAGTATGAGCGGACGGTGGGACGTGAGGGTTGAGGGGGTTATTAGAGACGTGGGCAGTTTCCAATCGTTGGGACTGGAGCAAGGGGCGTTGTACATACCGGCACAAAAGTGAGGTTGGAATCGTCGCTGGATGCTGCTGCACTGAACTAAATTGAACTGAACTGTAGCTACGCTTGGGGGATGAATATAGTTGAAAATGGCGAAGGAGGATAATTCACTTGTTTCTTACAGCTTCTTGCTATATACTTTTTATTTTTTCTTGCTTATTTGTTTGTTTTCTTTCTATACTTTTTCCATTCATAAAACAAGAGACACACACGAATTTCACACGCGACGCACGAGCAAAAATTTTGAAAAACTGCACCCTGCCCAGGTTCGGGATGGGGGAGGGCAAGTTGAATACGCGTATTTGTTGTTGCTATTTGCTGGTTGCTTAACTTTGCTTGGCGGCAGGCGCTTGAGCAGCACAGCTCGAAATACGACTAGCGACTGGCGACAGGCAACTGGGCGATTGGGCAACTGGGCAACTGCTGGGCCAAAAACCGGGCCGCCAGCAATTTTCACCAAGCAATTTTAGGGGGCTGGCTGGCTTCGCTCACAATGTCACACGCTCGAACACTGAGGGCAGGCAACTCCACCCTCTTTTTGCGCCCCGGTGGTGAGTTTTGGACCCAACAACAACACGAAAACGAAAACGAAACACACTCACTAACACACACCCACCCTTCGTCTGCTTTTTTCCGTGTTTTTCCTCCTTCTGTTCCTTCTTCTCTCCTTTGCTATTCGTTTCTAATTTTTTTTTTTGTTTGGTGGCTCGTGGTCGCAGTTTGCGCAGTGCCCGTCGTCGTCGTCGTTTCCTTTAGCGATTGCCTTCGTACTCGGGTTCGGATTCGGATTCGTGGTCGTGTCCGCTTGCCTGATTTTTCCACCACTTTTTGATGAGGTTTTCCTATTGAATGAAATACACTTTTCGCGCTGTTGCTGTTGTTCTTGCAGTTGTTGTTGTTGCCAGCGCATGCGTTTTTCAATAGCCCGAGAAAAGAGAACGAACAAATTATAATGGATGAGAGCAAAAAAAAATTTTGTTTTGCTTACGACTTTTTGTACGATTAGCAATCGTCTCAGACAATTCGAAAATTTGGCGCATGCTAAGTTTCAAATTTATTATCGTGTTGTTGGACGGCGCTGCCATCTACCCGGACGGCGTTGCCACACAGCCAAATGATTTATCCCCGCAAAATACCAAATTACATTTTCATTTCAAACAACAATTATAAACAAAGCGGTAAGATATTAGTCTGCCATCAATTTCAATTAAACAACCATGTAAAATCAACGTCCACACATGGTTGCCTTTGACCTTCGACTCACAAATATTTGGACAATGCGACTGAAGGTCAGAAGCGCATGCAATGATAAGTGCATTGTCATCGTTTTAAAACTTATACTCGCGTTTACTCTGCATAATAATCAATTTCCATTTGTTTAAAACAAAGCCTAAATTAAACAAAGTCCCATGAATTATCGTACTTTGGATGCTCTATCGTATTGACATTTCCAATTCCAACCGAGATGTCTAAGTCTATCAACATTTTAAATAATACGAGTATTAGGTGTTATTTTGAAATAATTTGGCATACAATTTCAATGATAAAAAACAAATATGTAGATTTATAATTAATAAATAACAAACTAAGCAGTGAATTAAATGATATTTAGAGCATCTAATATTCGTTAGCATTTACTATACTATACTTTTATTTAAATTAAAACTATAACTCTTATTTCTGCTTAATCTTAACAAAACAATATTCAACTATTTATAAGAGCTATCAATTTTATTTTGATCCATAATTTATAAGCAAAGTAATAAGGAAATTGCATTTAAATTTAAAATGGTGAATTAGTCTTTGTCAAGTTAATACAAAACCAAAGCGACTTTTGTCAGCTAAACTCATTACTCATGCACATTGTATGACGTCGCAATGTCTTCAACAATGCACCGAGCCCATCCACGTGCAGGTTCCACTCGAAGACGACGTGACTTGCCAAATCGCTGAAAATCCCAGACGGTGCAACAAGTGGCCACTAGTTAATATACCAGCAGCAACAACAATGAGACGAGCTTGTTTCAGGTGGCTGTGGCTGGGTGGAAAATCGATTAAATTATAAGGGGTATTTTCCTTTGTAACTTGTGGTTTAGAAATTGCCACTTGAATGTAAATTAATGCAAATTATGTTGGCATTGGACAATTCAATTTGTAATGGGTCATTTGCTCAGCTATAAGGCAAAGCAAATCGCTTAAGATATAGAATGAGATAAAAGTGTAGTTTGTGCACTTCGTTGTGATCATTATAGAATTTATTCATTAAGAATATTGAATGAATACTTATCAATAAATTATTAATCTTTTCCAAGTCTGCAAATTTAAAATATTCATTAAAGAATACCAACCGCATCGAATTACTCCAATATGTTTATCTTACTGCTGCTATTCACCTACAATTCCACGTAACGATAAATGCTACTTACTAAACACGCCCAATGAGTTATGTTAATCATATTAATTATATATTCCACAAATCAACAATTGCAATCAACACTGCAATTAGTTACTAAAGCTTAGAGGGTGATGAAAATGTTTACAGTTCTAGACATTTAAAATATGATAATCGCATTCAAAGGGCAATGGAAATATTTTTACCTAAAGAGGTACTTGGAAAAATACTTTTTTTAAAAGCATTTGAATTGATCATAATCATTTAAAATACATTTCCTTTATTTACTAATATATAATATTAGTTGTCGCACGACCTGCTAATGAATGGCCTTGTACAAGTGTTCATTGAAAGCACGTGAAACTCTTTTAACCCACACATAACACACACTGAGACACGCCCCCACACACGAACCTCTAATAACCCACCCACTTTCTTTATTTCGCGTGTCGCACAAATTACTCTCAAAATTTTTTTTTATATTTTTTTTTTGGTTGAATTTTTGTATTTTTTCGTAATTTCTTTTGTGAGTATAATACAAAACTTATTATATGTAGACTTGCTGGTATTTGAATGTTACTTTTGTTTGAGGTTTCTTTGTTGTTTACAGCCGTGTGGGTTTTTTTTTGGGTCAGCTGCAATTGAGCCTAGTACACATAATTGATAATTGCATAATGATTACGAGAGCCTTGAATCTGATTCTGTTTTCATGAGACATGTGAGCAGATAAGTTCCCATTTGAACGGTAAAAAAAAATTTAATATTTCTGGAAATATAATATGTTGTTTTTTCAGAGTCAGCACAAAAAGTTCAATAGTCATCAAAATGTGGTGAAGAGAATATACATTGAATTTGAATTTCGAATGCCACATGAAGAAGGTAACCTCATTAAATGTAGAACTCAAGATGTCAGCAATTGTTTCGAATAATTGAAAGAAAAGCGCGCAAAATCATTGTACATTGTTACAAAATTAATTTATTTTATCTTCAACTAATTTAATAATATTTATTCGGATCATTTACATTTAAATGGGCTTGAGACAATGGTAACTGATTTGTTTAATGACTTTTATGGGTATTTCAAAAGTATCTCAGTTACGAGTACGACTCAAACATGATTTAAATGAAGCCAATGACAGTGTCGCTTGTTGTCGCTCTCTGACTATCTCTTACTCACTCTTAGATAGCCACTCAAATCCGATATGATCGGAAGAGACTTGTAGGCTCAGCGCTTAGATAGCTACGAAGTACTCTGAATAGATACGAAATTAGATATACACGAACTTTGCTTGGCTTTCTCAGTTGGCCGAATTATTACGAGCCCAACGTAGCGGGATTTTCATGAAAGGCTGTTGTTGTTGTAGTTGCCATTGTCGTTGGACCACTCAAAGCTCTTCTGTTTTCGATTTGTGTCTCTAAACTAGGCACTCAAAGAGTCTATTCAATAAGTTAAGCTATAGCTTTCCGTTTTTTTGATTCTCTCTCTTTTGCTCCCACTCTCTTTCTCATTCTCTCCATCACGCTCTTTCTCCCTCCCTCTCGTTCAAGTCGCTTTTGAGCTTATTATTTAGTGTTCCGATTTTCATTACGTGGTTTCGTTGGCCATGCGGACGTCTGCGTCTGCATCTTGTTGCTGCTTCTGTTGTTGTTGTTGTTGTCAGCGGTAGCGGTAGCGGTGGCGGTGGCTCAGCTTTTGCCTGCTTGGTGGGTATTTAAAATTTCCTCATGTCGACGCTCAGTTTCAGTCAGTTTCAGTTTCAGTTTCGGTTTCAGTTCGAGTTGAGCGTGCGTCGGCATTGGCAGCAACTTCTTCCAACAAGAGCGTATATTTTTCATAACGTAACGTTTGATCGTTGTGATATTTCATTTTGGTTTTGGATCGCATTGAATCCAAATACATTTTTGGTTAGTTGAACGTCACAAATTGTTGTTAACCGTAATTGTTTGTTAATTGTTAACTCAAGTGCAAATCAAGTGAAACTCGCGTTGACTCATCGTAGAGCCTTCAAGACTTTTTGTGATTTCTAAATGTGCTGAAATAGAATCGAAATCGATTTAAGAATCGATTGCCAAACAAACGAAATCGATGCGAAACGGAAGCACGCTCTGACGAAAGCCAAACCAGAGGCCTCCACTTCTTCGCCAGCTGTAAACAAAATGTCTACATGAAAAATATGAAAAATTAGCTGATCTATTGATCTGTTGGTGTTTGTTTATTTCTCCCAGCGCTTCTATTGACACGCTGCCTTTTCACTTTGTTTCAAAAACAATTTTTCAATTGGCTTTTTGAGTGTGTTTACTTTAACTTTTCAGCGACAGGTGTGTGATATGCCCCAGCGTGTATGTATGTGTGTGGTTGCTGTGTGTGTTGAGTTTTTCGCGTCGCAGAGCTGAGAAGCCTGAGTAAGTTTGTTTTGTACGCTTTTCGCGCTCTTGCTGGAAAATTTATAGGCGTTGCTTTAGACCTTTTAACAATTTTCCTCTTTTTGTTTTTACTTTTTGAAGGTTTCGTCTCGAGTTTTCAGCATACTATACAGTTTTGCAGTAAAATTTCGACAGCGTGGCCAATTTGTTATTTTTTTATTTTTATTTTTATTTTCAGCTTTTTCTCTTGTATTTTAGATGATTTATTTCATCTGTGCCCCAGGGCTATAAATTGATGGCCCAAAACCGGTTCGACAAAATGTCCATAAAACTCTGTTTTATTTATTTATAATTTCTTTTAACTTGACAGTGGCTCTCAGAAAACAACAAAAGTTAATTGTCAATTTGCCGTGTGCTGTTTAACAATATGGAAAAAAAATATATACTATATGTGCGAATTGCTCGGTTAGCAAGCAGCAATAAGAGCAACCATTTCACACTACACAGCGTGCACAGCGTTTAGGCGTGGCAAGTTCGTTGCCTAAGTCTTTTGTTTTCGCATAAAGTCTGCACGCGACATTGAAAGCGTCAATTATGCGAGCACACGTCAATTTGATTGAACTCGTCAGACCGTTTGTCGTTTCAATGTTAAGGTCTGACAACAATATGCTAATGCCAGCAACAACAACAACAACAACCCCAGTAGCAACGCAGCTAAAACAAATGGCCAGGCCCAAAAAACAAAGTGCGATATCGATTGAAACCCGCCGCGCACTTAATACGCACTATATAAATCTGCTGTTGTTGCTTTTGCTGCTGCTCTTTTGTTTATAGAGACTCGCCCCCAAAAACGGCTATCAAGTTCAGCCAACGCATGCCGCGAATAAATAACAACAAATTGTTACACATTTTGTTGCTATGGCGGAAGCTACAATACAGATAAATATGCACACATTTGCTCACGAATACACGAATACATGAACGTACAATCAATAAGAAATGGCCAAATGCGAAGCGTGAGTTGACAAAGCTCATGAGACAGTTGACATTCGAGACAGCGACGCCATCGAGAGGACGAGATTGAAAAAGATCTCGAATTGTAAAATAGAAAGTGCCAAAAATAGTGCGTGTGTGTTGTGGCTTATTCATAATTATATTCGTCATAGTTTTACTATCCCTTGTACACGTCACTATAATACTGTTCGATTGTCGCTGTTGTTGTTGTTGTTGTTTACGAAATAGGTCGAACTGATGCCGACAAATGAGCATGTGCGAAGTATTAGTATGAAACCGAAAGAAATTTCAAAAGATTTAATATGCATAAATGGTTTTGCTCTCTCATATAGGTAGCTAAAGATAAGCGAAGATACATTTACAGTAATAAAAATAGATACAGGTACAGATAAATTTACATCTATATACAGATACAGATACAGCTCAAGAGCGAACGACTCGCGTCGCAATCATTTTGTTAAGCAAAATTAGCAAGCGAAACGCAAAACGTCGCAAAATTATGCAAATCTTAAAAAAGCCAACAACAAACACACACACATACACATGCTTCAATATATACAACAGACAGATGGTCTTTTGTGCTCATTGTACTATATGTTCATGCTCATTTCAGTAGTTCGACGTACATAAACATACCTAATATACACTCGTACAAGTATATAGCCTATAATTTTGTCTTGTCTTCAATGAATCCTTACGCTTCATTGCGCTTTGCTTTGAGCCGAATGCATAAATTGTCAATATTCTGAAAGTCGAAACCAAACAGCAGAACCTTAATAAGTCAGTCAAGTGCATAGTATGCAATACAGAGGAACTTCCGCTGATTTCAAATTGAGAACACACATAAACATACTCATACTCATAGATTTGATAGGCTGTGTGATGATGATGTATTCAATTCAGCTTTCATACGTGACCATTTGAACAAGGGTTTTCCATTCATTTCGCTGAATAGCTCAGAACGTAAATGTTTTGTAGAATATGTATACACAATTGTTGTAAATTCGCAAATCAATTTGGCATTCCATGGATCCCAATATTAATGAGGAACGCCTTTAGATCAGTTCATTGACATCATTATAGTCGAGCTTGTTCGGAACCTATAAAATGGCGCTTTGGGTCATGCAAAATTATGCTGATTTAGGAGCCAAGACCTAGTCTACATTCGAGTATTGACTGAACGACAAAAATGAAACCAGTTTTGCGTCGCCGAAGTTCAGCATGATGCGGCGCATTCTGCTCAAGATTTTGTTTGTTTGTTAGCAATTCAATTCATTGAAATCTCAGTTTACATAATTCTGAAGTCAATGTCATAAGATTGAAAACGCCTTGAGAAAGATTCAAGTCATTTGGGCAATTAGCCCAATGCGCGTTGACTCACACAACCCCCTCAAAAAACAAAAAATGTTGGAAGCGTTTTCACATATGTGAAAATTGTTGTTCAACTGAGCGAAGGTTGTTGAAATATTGCCAAATCAGTATTTAGCACGCCCCCTTGTGGTCTCTCGCCCCTCCCCATCA
This sequence comes from Drosophila pruinosa, assembly GCA_018150935.1. Lineage (NCBI taxonomy): Eukaryota > Metazoa > Arthropoda > Insecta > Diptera > Drosophilidae > Drosophila > Drosophila pruinosa. The sequence continues at coordinate 44,921,015 of JAECWR010000199.1, forward strand.
ATTAGTTGGCTAATTAAATTAAAAGCGCAATCTCTAAAATTACCCAAAAATAAACCGAAATAAATAAATGCATGCAACACATATTCAATTAGCGTCAAGTTGCCAAAACTATGTACGTGTCAGGGCAATCAAAATGCCAACTATGTTATCTTGTGGTCGAAGCCACAGCTATGCCGAAGGGAAGTACGAACGACCCAAAGCGGAGAAGGAGATTCTTCTGATTATCGAAAACGAAACGAAACAAAACGAAAATGACCGTGACCGTGCAACAGTCGAGCTTTGATTATTTATAGAAAACTAACATATGCTCAATAATAGTACTGCCAGATATTGCCGAAACTCGAAAATTTGTAGTGTTGGTCAGACTTTGAGTTACTTTTCAACACGGCCTTGACACAAATATAGGCGACAAACATATCACAGAAAATGATCAAAATTAATCTCAAACAAAAAACATATCTACGCATGTTTTCTTGCTGTTTATTGTTACAAACCTTAGAAAACACTCTTTGTTAGGCCTCCGTGTCTGTGTTGTTTTCGTATCTTACAGCTATTCGCGTAATTACCAGCTACAAAAATGCATTTGAGAGGTCGCGAACACACGGCTGTTACCACTAATATAATTATTATTATTATTGATACCCTGTACCTCAAACTAATACAACCCCTGTACAATTATATATGATTTTGGTAATTTAATTTTATTACTCGTACTAGCATTTTTCATTTTATGCCACTACTTAATTTATTCTGGCCTTTTCATAAATTGCCTTTACATTGTGGCCACTGGTGAAGTTCTGCCAAGCTTCGCACACACTTTCCCGTCCATAGCCAACAAATTTGGTGTATGGTGTGAATTGAGTGTTCACGTTTAAAAGACTAGAAAAACTCTCAATAGGCGTACGCTTTCGCGTCAGCCGCTTGGACTTGACTGTCATGTGAAATCGAGGCGGCTGCACGTTCCGCCTTTTGGAATCCTTTTTATTGCGATCACCTTCTGTTTGAATGGTATCGAATCGCTTGTAGATGGGTTGTGGCAGACCGTGCCGCTGCTGTGGCAATTCAATGTCATCCAGAACCGTTGGTGACGTTATTGGTAGCTTGAAAACTTTGCTAAAATCCCTAGAGTCTTTCACACCGCTGATTTTGTTTATTCGCTCGCTATCACGGGCCAACAGATATTGCTTCTCCATTCCGTTGTGCCTTCGCCGAAGGGACGGCTTCTTCGTAACCGGAAAGCGAGGTGGCGCCACAGTCGACCTCTGGACGGAATGTGTCTGAAAACGACGAATGCCGTCGTAATAGGGTGGAAGGGGCTTAACGAAACTACGTCGAGAACGTCGTGAATCCTCAACGCCATGGATTGCCTCTTCTCTTACATCCTTAGCAGTTTCCGAACTCTTTCGCTCCCTTGGGCAGGTCTGCCAAGTATGCCAATATTTTTGGTCATCGTCTTGCTTTCGCTTGTCCAACCAGGCTTTGCTGGCATAGCGGCTGTTTGTCATTACTGGAGCCGAGCTATCACTACCTTTGGGCTTTGCTGGCCGATTGTATCCAGGAAGATTGTAATTCTTACGAGACTCTCGCAATTCACGCTCCTGACGTTGCATCTCCCTCACGCGTACTTCGCGTCCTTTGCGACGGGGAGTCCTTTCTGTCGGACTTTTGCTGGATGGACTGATCGGACTCTCATTGGAATAGTGTATTCCTTGTCCCGTTTTTGGTTCCGAACGGCGCTGCCACCTCAATTTATTCTCCTGTATGATGCGCTCCTGACGACGCTGATGATCCATTGAGTCTTGGTGTATGCGTCTTCTAATCTCTGGATCGTTGCGCTTATAACTCTTGTAATGACGCTCATCGTACCGCGGATCAAATAAATCCTCTCCGCCCTGTCTTGTGTCTCTCCTAATTCCCACATTACCGGGTAAATAAGATCGATCATCACTTCGAAAATGCCGGCGCTGTTCCTTGCCTAGGGCAGCTAGACGCCTGTCTTGAGCCATCATCACAGGAGTACGATATCTTGCAATGCACATGCAACGCCTGATACCTTTGACGACATTCATTTTAACAGAGTTCGCTAGTAAGGTTTATTAGTTAATTAGTCCAAAGAGGTATCGAAATATTACGCCAAATTTGGAAATATTTGTTATGATTTTTAGTTATGCCAAAAATTTTATGTATTGAATTCCCCTGGATCGAAACAAAAAATAGCTAGAAAAAAACACCGGACAACTGATACATACAAAACGTTCAAAGTATAATCACTGAATGAATTGAGGCATTTCCCAATGCCTTCTTATTAAATTCCGAACTCGTCAGAAATTTCTAAGTAAGTGTCTTAAAAACTCCACTAATTATGTAAAGTGCTTAGCTTAGGATTTTGTTGTCTCTTCCTTTCTTCCTTACCGTTCCCAATTTTATAAGACACTTTTCTTCTTTTCCAACACGTAATTTATTCTTTAATTGGAGCAGCGTAATATTATATGTATTACTAAATCCAATCCAGAAAATTAGAAATCGCTTTAATAGACTACGAGAATACTCGTAAATAAATGTAATCTTTAATTTGCTAGACTTTCGAATAGCTTGTATGTTCATTAAGCAATTGCATTGGAACATTTGAGGAAAGTTTATAAAATCTGTTTTGATACCGTTTCCTGTTTATAAACTTTTAATGGGACCCATGCGAGGTACAGCCCAAAGCTATAAAATGTGCATAATTTGAAGAAACGTTTCATAATAAGAGAAGGTACATACATAGGTTAAATAGCATTAACCTACCTGAGTTTTATGTCGCAAGAAACCTATTGATATCTGCAAAGAGACAACAGATTGGGAAAGCCTTAGTTTTACGCTCATTGCACTTCCGGCGGCTACGTCGACGACATTAAAGAGGGCCGCGTCTGTGGTTTTGATTTGGCAATGCAGATTTAACCTAATTGTTTACCTTTTTGGGTTTCACTCTCTGCAGCTCGCAACCGAAGAAAGATCCAGCAGCAAGTTGGCGCCACCCACAAATCTAGAGCCCTACACCATGGCCGTCATAACGGAGCATGGTAACAGCAACCACAACAACAACAACATCAACAGCCCCAACTCGAAGATCAGCCTCAGCAAAGCTTCAAGTGAATCGCCACATCCCAGCCAGCGGCAGCTGAGCACAGCTTTAACGGTTCCCGAGTTTTTTGCCAAGAAAAATATTTTCATTACCGGCGGCACAGGCTTTCTTGGCACGGTCCTGATTGAGTCACTGCTGGACACACATCCCGACATTGGCACCATCTATGTACTGGTCAGAGGCAAGCGCAATTTCGATCCCAACGAGCGTATCAGACGTCTGCTCCAAAAGCCGGTAAGTAAACTGAACAACAATCACACAAAACAAGCAAACACACATTTTATAGTGTGTGGCCCAAATTTATGGGCCAGGCGTAGCGTCAATGCCCCCGACACCATCATGACACCGCAACGACCCATTTCCACCCGGAGGCCATTATCTCAGACACTAACGACTCATCTTAATGGCGCGTTAATTTGTCGAAAGTGAAGTGAAGTCTTCTGTCCGTCTGTTGCCTTCTTACTCGTAATGTTCCCTTTCTTTAATAACAATTGTTTTGATCTCGCTTCAGTCTCTAGCATTATTATATAGTTAAAAACACAATTAATAGCGCTATAAAGAAATGAATTACGTTTTTATACCCGTTAGCTAAAACAGCAGGCAGACTTCGTAAAGTGTATATATTCTTGGTCAACATCAGCAGACAAGACGACAGTTCAGTTGTATGATAGCACTGCGTTTATATACAAACATATGAACATATACTATATGTTATATTTTAGATGCTCTAATCACTCAGATCAAGTTTATTTGTTAGATAGAAACTCGAATTTGGAATGAATTCTTCAAATGATGATCGGTCAATAAACCTGGAGTTATTCAAAAAACAATTTTATTGCGAGAAATTCAAATGCTTCTCATTCTTGGGTCCCTCGAAAGTGGGTAACGGGTAACTTACAGTCGTGACGACTCGATTGCGGCTTTCTGACTTCTTGCATAATGCAATACTCTTACAATTCCACACGATTATTGCTTCTTCCTCTATTACTCGCTCACAGATCTTTCAAAAGTACAATGAGAAAACATTAGCCAAGGTTGTGCCCGTGGTAGGTGAGTTGACCGAGCCGAACTTTGGGTTTGAGACAGAGCTGCTAAAGGAGATCATCGAGCGTGTGAATGTGATCTATCATAGCGCAGCAACAATCAGGTTCAATTCTCCACTTCGCACAGCGATCTTCACAAATCTGACCGGAACAATGCGGACAATTGAGCTGGCCAAGCAGCTGAAGCAACTGTCCGCATATATCTACTGTTCTACGGCCTTTTGCAACAGCAATAACCGCGGCCTGATCACCGAGGACGTGTACAAATCGCAGTTCGATCCGTATGACATGATGAAGATGGCCGAGAACGATGAGGCCTGGGTCGATTTCACTGAGGCCAAGTGCCGGGAATATCTCAAGGATCATCCAAACACGTATACATTCACCAAGAATCTATCAGAAAATCTGCTCATGGCAGAGATGTCCGGTCTACCGGCAGCCATAGTCAGGCCATCGATAGGTAAGGCTTTGCATTTGAAAATAGTTAATTGAAGATTAATATCATTATTATTACAGTTTACGGTACACTGGAGCATCCAATGAAGGGTTGGGTGGGCAATGCAAACTCAGGACACCTGGGATTTTTGGCTGGCTTCGTCAAGGGCATCTTCCGCACGATGTGCGGACGAGCAAATGCCGTAATTGATATTATACCATGTGACTATGTTATCAACAGTTCACTGGTCATGGGCTGGTACGTGGGCACACGTCATATTGAAAAACCCGAGATAATTCACTGCACATCGGGCGAGGTGAATCCACTGACCCTCTCCCAGTTCTGCGACATAATCAACGATAGTGTGGAACGCCATCCACCCAACAGTTTTGTCTGGAAGCCAGCGACAAAACTGCGCAATGGCTGGCGCTATAATCTTTTCTTCTATCTGTTCCATCTGCTGCCAGCTATGATCTTTATTATACCGGAGAAGCTTTTTGGTATCGGCATGCCTCAGCACACGTAAGTCAATTTTGGGATCAAGCAGGAGAAGCTGATTTGCAATTAAGATGATTTTTATTCTTTGACAGCGCCTATGAGTACATGAGGGTTTTCCAGAATGGCACCAAGGCTTTTGACTACTTTCTGGATAAGGACTTCCGTTATTCGTTGAAGAACGCACTGCGAGTCTCTTCCATCATTCATGAGAGCGATCGCAAGCGCTACAATTTCGATGCCAGCCAATGCGATTGGACTGAGTTTATTGATCGCGTCTTGATTGGCATTCGGCGTTTCTACTTCAAGGAGTCTGCGGTGACCACACAATGGCATCGCAACTTATGGAAGGCGTAAGTAGCAGTAGATCTAAAATATATAATTAGTGCACAACTAATATAAACTGATTTTGACACACTCCACTACAGCTTCACTGTGCTGCATTATGCTGGATTCGCAGCCATCTTTGCAATTCTATACTTCGCCCTGACTCCATTCCTGGGCTTCCAAATCGGCCTGACACTTGCACTGCTCATTTGGGGATTTTTGGTCTGGTTGTAGAGCAAGATTATTGGATTAGCGAGGATCACTCACATTGTGCAATATGCAGTCTAAAATAACCGCGCACCTTTCACTCACTTTTAACTCAGTCGGCTTCATCGTTTGATGTTCGTTGTTCTTCATAGGATTACATCATGTATTTTTAATATAAGTTCTCACTTCGAGTACAAGTCAAAAACTTCCAGAAGTACATACGATTGGGTATAAAAACGAATCTAATAAATGAATCTAACTAAAGCAACATACAACAATGCAATCCAAAACATAGCTCAAATCATAGTCACATTAACAAATAGTCCTGGTACATAGTCAAATAGTCAATGTTTCTGCACTTGTAATTTACGAAACTAAATATAAAAGATAAAATAATAACATTGTAACTATTATTGAAATAAATATGACAATTTTAATATTAAGACAAATGATCAGACGAAGCTTTTCATTTTCCAATTAAAATACAATGCTATACTTTTTTTAATATTTATGATTGTGTTCCAAGTCAATAAAAAAGCTTCAAATTTTTGTCACCATCAATGTGGAACTTATGCTTGTGGAACTTAGTTATTTGACAACCCCAAAAGTATGCAACAGTTTCTAAGGCAACTTTTTACTTTGGTTAGCTTGTGAATCTATGCACACTTTCATTTAAAGTGTGCATAACTTCATGGGGGCTGCAAAATGTATTAAGCGACTACTTACTTAAATATTAGTGTTATAAAATATATTGTTATTTCTAAATTACATCGTTTGTTCTCTTCGAATATTTTAATATTTTTATTTAATGCTTAACAAAACCCCCTTCTAGAAGGCACCACTGTATAACTGGTTTGGAGCACAAGCTGATCATGATGATCGTCAGACGTTGACGTTCAGCGACACGAGACGAGAAACCCGAGACCCGATCGTTTGAATAGTTTCGCTTCGGCCGGCAAACGTGCAAGTTGTGAGTTTGTGGACGACGCGCGCAATACGCAGAGTTTTTAGCGAGCCAAGTTATCCACCACATAAAGCAACGTAACTGTTCAATAATACATATACGCAGGCATATACATACGTGCACACATATCCATAGCTTATGTACATATACAGATGTGTTTGTACATTTTGTTTACTGCCGGAGCAACAGCGCTAAAACAAACAACCAAGTGAAAGAGGAAAGAGGAAACAACGAAAACAGAGCCCCAGTTTAGACATCGGACAAAAAGAGAAATTTCCGTTTGTTCTGTTTGTGACAAATCTTAGCAAAGCGAGCAGACTCTTTATTTAAAATATTTAATAACCCTTGCTCAACTTTTAATTTTGCAACACATCTTTGACAGTTTCTCCCGATAAAATGGTCAGGTAAGCAAACTTGGGCATCTATTAACAAATCTCTCTGGCCAGTTTGACTACTTTTGCTAGCTACTTATATAAACATACATAGATACGTATGTACATATATGGATGAATACTTACATATGTGTGGATGGGAGTCTTTTACAGTATTCCTTCTTAGAACATATGTAAATATGCACATTTAAATAAATGGTACAAAGTTCAGAGTAGACAAGAAGAATCAAAAATAAAATGTACGTGGGATGCACACAGAATGTTCTGTTATTAGCAAAGGAGTTAACAGCTTATGTAAGACACTAAAGTTTTAAATTTATTTGATATCCTAATTTTGAGGGAAATAATTGGAAGAAGCAAACGGTTAACAGCTACAGGGACGATATAGTATTTTAAATTAGTATTATTAAAACCGGTAATCGTAGGGTAACGAAAGGTAATAACTTAGTGACAATGTGTAGAACATTTGTAACAGTCGGAACGAGTTTGCTCCCAACAACAAATTTGGTACACATTTGTTTAAATATACCGGGTATTTCTAATAGCCCAACAAGCATCAAGTTCCCATAGCCACTTGGAGGTAGTGCCCGCCTTTGTTTGTTATAAACACATACGTACATTACATTTATTATGTGTGAATTAGTTAAGCAAATTAAAAACTGTCGAGTATTCGAAAACAAGGCCTCTTAAACTTTGACCTGCGCAATGCATCAGGTTGCGGTTTTTAATTTATAAATTCCAACAGAGCCTATGCTTGCAATCACATTTAGAATGACGTTAATTGCTGGGCATGAAACTGGTTACCTTGACAGCAGCTTCTGACGCGCAGGCCCTCAAGTCAAATGGAATAGGCGTTGATATATGATGACGAAGGAGCTCAAGTGGAAAAATACGCCACACGATGAGAACCACCGCAGTGGGAGATTGAAGTGCAGGCACAACGAGCTCCATTACATGCAATTATGTCCGCATCTTGAAACCGCAAGATAGTTATTAAAACTCCAATATGATCTTCGTCGTTTAAATGCCTCAACAAGGTTGAATCAGTGAACCCCCCAGTGAGTCACCAGAAATATGAACCCACAAGCGTTTTTGTTTCCTTTGTTGCAAATTTTAGTTACATGACGAGATGTTCAAATTAAGCAGTTTTCAGATAGTGTTTTCAACTACTCCCCAGGCTGACCCATTTTCGGCCCTTTCAACACCACTGTGCCTTAAATCCCCAATTAATTATTATAGATAAGTGTTACGGTCCACTTGGTCGATTCAAGTAACCTGTTAGCAAACTCTAATCACAGCAACTCACATCGGTTTGCCGTGACCAAACGCAAGATAATAATATAATTTACTGCAACGTTAAATGGGACCCAGTTGGAAATTAGCAAAGCTTTATAAAATAGATAAGCTTACCGAAACAACAACAATGTTACTTTTACAACAAACTGATTGCCACGTTAGAAGCCAAGTTTCGGTTCAAGCCAGCTTGTAGTCAAAGTGAAAGCTTTTCATATTTTTCAGCTAGTCAAGAGCTCAAGTAGCATCTGAATCTACAAGTGTTTACTTATTGCAATGACTTGGCAAATGCAGCCGCAGCAAATAGAGCTTTGAACTAGTCGCCTCTCAAATTGCATATTGAGTACTTTGTGTGTGTACTATATGCAAATTTATCATATTTTCCTAATGTTGTTTTTATTTCTGGTTTCAAAACTTACAACATACAATTGCCAATAGACGTACCAATTTTTTGCCATGTTCATTATAAAATCATTTGCCATGATCAAATGCGGGGTAGCAAAGACGATGTCGATTGCGGATGCAGCGACGAACTAGCCTCATTTCGGAATGGACTAATTGTCGTTGTGAGTTGAGATTTGGCCAAAAAAACTGCTTCAATTTCTGTTACAAGCGACTTTTGACACAATTGCAATTATATTATATTGTTGTGGAAATGTTGTTGACTTTTCTTTAATATATTCAAAAAATTTCCATTTTACGGCTTTCTCGGAATCACCTTTGTTACACCTCTCACTTGAATTTATGGCTGTTTTTCTAGCGTCAAAGCAAAACACCCTCAGTCCCTATGGAACACCTACGAAAAGTCGTTAGTTACATAAATATTGAGACGTGTCATCAGTTAGAACTCAACTATTAACCATAAGAGCTTGTTTTGAACTTTGGACCGTTTATTATTATATAATAAGTGCGCCCAAAACTTGTTCAAATGAAGCAGAGGAGCAATCACGCATGCGCAGCTTTACCTAATGATTTCATGTCGTAACCGAGACGAGTGACACTCGCGACCAGCTTCCAGCGATTGAATAGCGTGTAGGGAAAGTTTTATCTTTTGTTTTGCTTTTTCATGTTCATTCACAATGATGATCGTAAAACAGAATCTGTAAATAAATGGGAAATAGCTGGCTTATGTAAACATCGAGTGGATTTTGTACTAACCAACTCTACCCACACAGCACTCCGATTACAGATTTCTATGCGGGACGCAATGTGTTCGTCACGGGTGCCACAGGCTTTGTGGGCGTCACCATAGTTGAGAAGCTGCTACGAGATGTGCCCAAAGTAGGCACCCTGTTTTTGCTAATGCGAGCCAAGAAGGGCAAAAGCGTTCAGGAACGTCTAGAAGAGCTGAAGAAGAACTCTGTGTTTGATCGCTTCAAAGAACTGGAACTGGAATCGCGTTTTTCTAAGATAGTTCCAATTGAGGGCGACGTGGGCCTGGAGAATTTGGGCATTTCTCCAAAAGATCGCCAAGTTCTCATCGACAATGTGAATGTTGTATTCCACTCAGCTGCCACACTAGATTTCTTTCAATCTCTCAAAGAAACGACGAATATAAATCTACGTGGCACGCGCCGCGTTGTGGAGCTTTGTCAGCAACTGCATAAATTGGATGCCTTGGTCCATGTTTCCAGCGCATATGTCAACTCTTACATTACAGAAGTCGAAGAGAAGTTGTATCCCTCTCCTGATGACCCAGAAAAGATCATTCAACTGTCGGAAACGCTCAACGACGATGCACTCAAGGAGCTGGAACCAAAGTAAGTTACGATTCACAAGCCCATTTAAGTTTTTAATATATTTTATCGTTTATAGATTGCTAAAGGATCATCCCAATACTTACACATTCACCAAGCATTTGGCAGAACACGAAGTTGCCAATGTGGCCAGCCAATTTCCCTGCGGCATTGTGCGTCCCAGCATGAGTAAGTTTATCATAAGACTCAAATGTTCATATATGTACATATATGTTTTCTATATTTTAGTCACAGCTGCTTGGAAGGAACCAATACCCGGCTGGACAATTTCGAAGAACGGACCGCAAGGGTTCTTTATGGGCGCATCAAAGGGTATTCTACGTCGATTGCCCTTGGATCCCACACTGATTATGGATTACATTCCCATCGATGTGGTGGTAAATGGAATCATAGCGACTGGCTTTTATGTTAATTCACTCAAGTGGGTATACTCAAGAATTTGGCTATAATGTTGCTAACTAATAACATTTTCTTTTAGAATTAAAAATGGCGGTCGTCCTGCCGAGCTACAGATCTTCCATTTGACTTCCAGCACATACAAGCCATTCCGGTTTGAGTTTTTGACAGACAAGATCAATGGCTATCTGCATGATTATCCACTCAACAGTGCCGTTTGGTATCCCAATCTCCGTCTGGTCAAGAGTCTTTTCCTGTTTCGTATTGGCGCCATTCTCTTTCACTTTATACCAGGCTTTTTCCTTGACTTGGTTACCAAGATATCAGGTGGCAGGCCCATGTATGTACTAAAGTTTTATACATTTAATCTTCGATTATTTAACATTCGCATTCACAGCTTAATTCGTTTGCACAAGAACGTGTGGAACTCGTTGAACACTTTAGAAAAGTTTATATTCACCGAATGGCATTTTGACAGCAAACGTCTATTGGCTCTATCCAAAACTCTGGATCCAGTGGACAAAAAGAGATTTATTATTGACATTGGTGAACTTACATGGGATGAATACTTTGCAAACACGATCCGAGGCGTTCGCCAGTATCTCAGCAAGGAATCACCCAAGAATCTCGAAAAAGCGCGCCGTAAAGATAAAATGTTCGTAAGCTTAAATTTAATTTTTTTTGATGTTGATACTGACCCCTTATGCCGTTTTATTTTCAGTCTCTTGGGCCTACATGTAGTTCTGCAATTATTCTTCTATTACGGTGTATTTAAATTAATTATTGGAGTGACCGGGATATCCTCGGCGAAGGCGGCTCTTATATTGCCCGTATTTTACTATTTGTTTGGACTGATTTAGAGTCATTTTACATCTGCTAATGTATGTATTGTATACATATGTAGTTAAACAGTTCTTAACAATTATCTAACTCTAATTTGATCAAGGTTTGGTATCACATATATTCATTTATTCTGAATACAAAATATAAGACAAACAATCATTAAGTTGATGCCTAAAGGAATATATATTTATAAAAATGGTAAAATGATTAAATTTAAATCGCCTTGTTCATCGCTCTAACGAGTAGAGGCAGTGTGACCGTAAATTAAATTTCGAGATGTACTATTTAAGCTTGAAAAGTATACCATTTCCATTATTACTTAATAGCACTAACCATACAATACTTATTGTATAGTTAGTGTTAATAGCTTGGGTACACATTTTTTTAAAAGGCGCAACTTTTTGTTTACTTATTTTTATTTAAATTAAATAACAGCTTTTAAAAAATGAGTTTCAAAATCATATAAACCGAAACAACATAAAATTTTACAATACAATATTAAAGCTTAAATAAATCAAAAAATGTGGTATTTTAATATTCAATAAATCATATTATTACGATTAATGGTTGTCTCAAACATATTTCGATATTTATAATTAAGAGTTTCCTGCAAAAATTGAATCACTCAAAATGCGGTCAGCTGTTCCATATAGATCGACCTATCGAAAATATTACTGATAGTAGTAGTAGCCCCTGGGCTGCTGGATATCCGACTTCAAATGTTACCATATATTTTAAAAAGAGTTATGGCAGTATTTAAAAATTTCTTTCAATAAATTAGGCGTGTGCATTCCAATGTATGTTGGAGAACAAACTTAAATTAATTAATTCCGTGCAGCTCTAGGAATTAATTAGTAAATTTTGCTAAATTTACTTATTGTTAGATTTTGTTTTACTCTTTCTCGAGCCCATTTTAATTGCACAATAATGCGACCTTCCACATTTTGTCAGAATTTCTTCTTGATAACGAAATGCCTCAGCACTTACAGGAAAGCCCTAAATATATATCGATATAAATTAATTTTAAAAATATCGAATCCAAGTTGCTTAAATATTCGATATCTATTGTCGGCGTCGACATTTGAGTGTTCAGTTCTGTTATTTGCGTGTTATGAATTGTATGTCATTTGTTAACAACTTTGCTTAAATATTCACTTTAGCTGTTAAAGTCAAATAAAACTCATTGGTTTTTAACTTGTAGTTATTGTATTAAATATGTTAATTCAAAAAGAAATTCACACGCCCTACAAGTTAAATGATAATTGCAGAAACATAATCAAATAATCGATCTCTGCTGTTACTAGCAGAAAAATTTTATTTTTGGTCACTGTTATCAAACAATCAGCTGTTTTCATTTGCTACTAAGTTCGCGGATCAGTCGGGTCGCGTAAAAATCGAACGAAAATCAAAATAAATACTATTGTTAAATTATCAACAATAAATGCGTGAAGAAACTAGCAGTGAGAACGAAACTAAACCGAAAGCTAGCAAGCGCGTACAGGTGCGATTTTCTACGAGTGCAAAGAATAAGTGAAAGCCAAGCAAAGGCCAGCAATAAACGGCCATAAAAAGAATAAGTGAAAACACAAAAGTTCATGCAATACCCAAGCGTTGAGGAGTAAAACACATCAAGCGGGCGGCTCTCCTATTAGAATTGTTTTGTTCCTTTGTAAGTATAAAATGCGATAAAATACATACATTTGTATGTGCATAAGCACAACGACTACAACTACGCATGCAACAAGTTGCATCCGTCGAATCCCTGTCTGATTTTTGGATATTTGGCTACTGAAAATGGGTAAATGTATGTGTGTTTGTGTATGTACACACAACACTGCTGTGCATTTTAGGCCATGTTTGTATTTGCCCAAATTCAACTCCATAATTTCTCAGGCCAGCTGGTATTTTACATTTTATTTGAATTATGTATTTTTTTTATCTATTATTGCGTAGCATTGCTGCCAATGTCACCTGTTTTTATGTGCTCGCTTTCTCATTCGCACTTATTCAGAAACATTCACACACATATACATGTCGACGATCTGGCTGGTTTTTATCTTGCCATGCCTTGTTGTTTTTGCCGTTAATACACCAGCGTCGTCGTCGTTGTCGGTCTACGTGTCTCTTTCGCACATTCATTCTGTATGTATGTGTTTAAGTGCACGTCATACACACACATCTGTACATAAGGTAGTATGTATGCACATACATGTGTACTTATCCACGTATTTTATATGAATATTTCCGCCCCCGCCCCATTACCAATGATAACACACAAACTGTGACAGGGCCTGGACCTGGGAAAGAGGTAGTGGGTCCAAACCAGGGCTATCGACTATTTGTAATAATGGCAAATAATTGCCTAATTCGAATGAAAATATTTAAATACATATATGTACATGCATACATGTGTACATAAATACGTGTGCCTTAAATGCTGGTTACATTTTTCCCCATAATTTCTAATCTAAAAGTGCAAATATTGATTTTGTTTGTGCGATTGTTTGCGGTCGGGGATTTTAGCATAGTTTTATCAATGGTCGTTGTTGTTTTTCCGTTCTCTGTCTGGGAGACAGGTTCGCTTGTTGTCAGTCCTCAGTAGAGATGGGCTCGGCCTATCACGACGGGTCACGATCAGTTCCGAAAATTAAAAAACCACATACATATACATACATACACATGTACACATACATATGTATGTAGAAAACTACGTGACGTAGTCAACGACACCTATTTCATTCGACTTATTAATTTTTTCCCATTTTTTTTATATAAATCATATCATTTTGTGCTCATCTTTAGCGGATGCATGGCGATCACTTTTTGCACTCGCACAAGCTTTGAAAGCTGCCTTTGTTACTGCTCGTCGTTTCCCTCGTTGTATACCGTGTCCCTGTAGAAAATTGTCTAAAAAGGGTATTATAGTTTTGTGCGAAAGTACGCAACAGGCAGAAAGACCCTAGAACATATATATCTTGTTGATCAACTGAGTCGATTTAGCCACATCCGTCGATCTGTTTGTGTAAGAATTGATCTCAGAGACCATAAGAGCTGGTCAATCAAAATTTGGTATGTAGGATTTTCTATTCAAAAGACAAAACAAGTTTATTTTCAATTATGAATGCCATGTTTCGTTCGCCCACAAATAGACCCTATAAATTTAATCGGTTAACAAACGCAGAAAATATTAACGATATAATTTGGCACTTAAGCACTTAAGCTAAACATACAAAGTACTTGTATGTGTGTGTGTTTTTACGCTTATGTATGTAAAGGTTAAATATATTTAAATCGGCACAGGGTATCTCGTAGTCGAGCACTCTCTGCTACATTTTTCTTACTTGTTCGCCTTTGTTTATATGGGGTTATTGTTGCGGCCGTGCTCTCTTTGTTGTTATTGCGGGAATTTCCCCCATATTTACGTATTAAAACTGTATGTTAGGTATGATTAAATGCATTAGCTACATATAGAGATATCTGCTATATATAGTTGATAATATGAAACTAGTAGTTAATTTAAACCCTGCGCCCATTACAAACGAATACAAAGTAAAGGGTAAATTTGGCTTAGAGTAAATTTGTACAACTGTCGTACGGAAGTATGAAGTACACACGATCTGCGATTGTAAATAATTGTCAATTTGAACTTCGAGAACATTCACAAAGCTCTTGTTTTAAGATACTCCAAAGTGGCTATCTACGAGTATTCCCACATTTTATTGCTGGCTGAGAGAGTCTTCGAGTGTGTTTATGTTACGATGTGTTCAACATGGATGTACAAATATACTACTGTATCTTGCTAAATACAAGGGGTATCTAGAAGTCGCGCTCTCTTACTTGTTTTTAATACTACTCCTGGCGTATCAGTAGCATTACAACTGTCTAAAAATATAAATAAAGGAATGGTCAAATATGTCGCCAAGCCCCAAGGGCATTTCCGAGACTGGCGATAAGAAAACAGAAAAGAAAAAAGCAATTCACCTCCCCCATAGTGCCCTTTTATTTATTTTTTTGTGCTCGAATGAACACTGTCTAAATATAACTCAAATTGTTGTTAATGTTGTTGTTATTATTGTTATCGATCTTGTCTTTGACTCCACATTGATTATTTGCACATTTATGAAGAAACAAGCAGCTAAGACTCAAATGGGCTCATCTTGAAGATACCCTATACTGAACTATCTGCCTAGAATTTATTTATACAATGGAAATTTATCAACTGATTCGACAATTGGCGACCATTATGAACTAACTAATGGATTGAACCATCTTCTGCACTTGATAATCATAAATAAATAATTTTCCCGTATTCATGTCGGATCGTACTATGACTTTTATTTGTGATCCGTTTGAGCGGAAGAACGACAGGAGAAACGATACGCATTTCTTCAGTCTTGTGTCCAATTCGAAATTCGCGCCAATGACGTCAGTCAAGGCCTGACGTCTGCAGAAAATTCCGCAAAACGCCTCTTCAAATTATTGGCAAGCAGCAGCGGGCGCTCAAAATACAAAATACAACAAAACACAAAAAAAAGAAATCGAGAAAAGAATAACAAAATATAAAATAAAATTAAATTATTTTTGTTCCATTTTTGCGTGTTGTTTCCATTCCATTTCATGTCTTTGCATTTGATTTATAATATTTCGTTCATACTTAAAATTACTTATTTTTTCTTCCTCTTTTTTCGTATTTGGTCGTCGGTTCCCTACGCAAAGTGAAAGTTGTTTTCCATGTCGTGTGTAGCACAGTTATCTAGTTTTTCTACGCATTGTCTTCGAGAGCCGTATGTTTTCTGTTTCAGAATTGGGTGTCTGATCGGTGTGTTGAATGCCACACATACTCGTAGTATTTGCTTTTTTCTTCTCTTTTTTGTTTCAAAAATTATTTATTTATTTATTCTTTTGACAGAGCGGACAATGAGATTTCCGGCCAATGCATTGATACTTCAAATGGTCGGCCTTCAAAGACTGACAGTACTGTAATCTATACATATACAAGTGCACACACATACATATATATATCATTAATGTCGATTACCAAAGTGATAAAAATGTCGGTACCTACGTAACAAGCTTTTTATAGATAAAAAGCACAACATAATTAGTGATTTAAAGGTCAATTCGAAGCGTCTCCAATTATTTATCTAATTTAATAAATCTGCTTAGCAACAGCAAACGGAACGAAGGAGATTGCGCCAATTATCAATACTATAAAATGTTGCATTCGGAAAAACCTAAGCATTGGAATTTCCTGTAAGCAGCTGAAAATCTCCTGATCGACTGCACCAAAAACCCAACATTCGATTTGGGAATACCCTGTACTGTAACAGGTACAGAGGTATGCTAAGTCTGAATAATTGTAAAGTAGAGAGAGATATACATATGTATATAAATTCAATTTATATGGCTACAATTCGCCCTATGAACAAGCCACATAAACAAAACAGTGAGCAACAGGGTATTTTTTGGACCATCACTGCCTATTGTATATTTTGTTGTCGTTTTGTAAATAGAACGAAAAATACGCCTGGCACCGACAAAGTTTCACAAAAACATTTTAATGAATGGAATTTTTTTTGTTTGCGTGAAATTACAAGAAGATCCGTTACGATCGAACCATAAATTTAATTACTTTGTAAACGTTTAAGTTTTTTCTTTATTGGTTTTTTTTATACCCGTAACAAGTTTTGGCTGTAGAAATCAGTTACCTGTGCACTTAAAAGATGTATTGTAGATGCATATTAAATTGTATATATACTATAAATGTACAATAAATGCAGATGTCTTGTGCACACATCCGATTTTGTATATTGCTTTAGCATACACGAGTACTCTCAGTTTCTTCTATATACTAAGTAAGTATAGCTGCACATTTTGACGTCGATTTCCTTTCCTTACCGAGGCGAAAACTCGTGCACATCTCGTATATCTATTGCATACACTTGTATTTGTATCTGCACCAGTATTTGTATCTGTATCTGTATCTCGCTAATTGTGAAGGTCGTTTACGTCTGCAGCCGTCCGTTTGTTTGTCTGTCTGCGCTACACCCTCGCAATAAGGCGCTCGAAGCGAATAAGCAAACAAAACGTAAACGGGATAAATTATTAAAATAAAACCAATTTTCATTGCCGCCTCGCAGTTCAATCAAAGTTTCCCCTTGTCCCATCATGAATAGACCAAAGAATTCATATTTGTTATACAGAGCTTGGAATGCAGTTATTTAATCATTAATCATTGTAGGGTATTCAGCGATCTGCTCGACTTATAATTTGAACACAGGTTCTGTCCGCAGAATTTTGGTTGGAATTTAATGGAACAAAATAAAAGAAAAGCGAAAGAAATTTTTTGAAAATTCTTTATGTTTTGCCTTTTAATTGCTGGTTAATTTTAAGTTTTCTCATATCGTTTCGGTATTTTATAGAGTATGCATAGACAATTTCGATTTGGCTAATAAATATGTAACCATTGCCAATATTTCAATATGGACGACATTGATAAGGGTATTATATCTTCGACTGACGACAGCTAGTTGGTTGTTATCATGTTTGTATTTGCTATTGAGGCAGATTGTGAAGCAAACAAATTCTGGAAACAAATTTCCACCTTATACTTGTTTTAAAAAATGAAATGAAAATAGAAATAGAAATAGAAATAGAAACATAAATAATATTTATGCCAGTGGCCATTTTAATGGCGCCATGTTAAATGTGCCATCGCAAATTTAATGCCAATGCTTTATTATTAATGCGTTTTTTGTGCATAAATGTTGTTTTTTTATGGCTAGACTCGTATTTTTATATGTCGACACGAAAGTTTATTATTTGTTGTTATTCAATTTGTCAGTAGTTCGACCAGCCATCATTAGAATACTTCAGGTGAGCCGATTTCCCCACAGTTGGCATTGATACGAATGTTTGTCTGTGGGAGGGCTCTATTCCAATATATTTTTTAATCCATATTTATTCCTTATGTTGATGATAATTCTACTCAAATTAACGTGCATTGATTTGATAGTTCTTTTTTTATAATTAGTTAATTTCATTCTTAAACAACTCTTTCACCTCAGCATATCATTAATTTTCTTCCCATTTATTTTTCTCGTTTGCTTTTATTTTGCTCTTTTTTTGCCTGCTTTCAAATATTTCATTCAATTTTCGATGCTTTTGTGCAACACCCACACAAAAGTTTATTTTTAAGAAATTTATAAGAACAACATTTCTTAGCAGCGCAGAAAGAGAGAGGAGAGTAAATAAAAGAACACACAATACAAATGCAAAATAATTCTATTCGTTCTTGATGTATGAATTTGTCAAAAATATTGATTTAATGGAAACTACACTTTAAAGGGCTTCAACCGATCGAATGAATAATGCTTAATATTTCTTTGTTTGTTTGTTGATATTTATAGTTAATGCATTACGCATACGTCACGTTGACTAGTCGAGCCTGAGCAGCCAATTACAATTTGTAATGTTCGTTGAGGGCATTCAATTAGTTGTGAGTATGTTCTTACATATGTTATGAATGTATGTGAAAGTGTGAGTTGTTTGGTTTGTTTGCTTCTCATTTTTGGTGGGCTCTTTGAAAATATTTTTGAAAATGTTTTCAGTTTATCGCTGGCAGTTAAGGCGTCCAAACGCGTCTCTCCGACTTTTGAGAACAGCGGAAAACTGCGGGAGATGCTGCGAGTGTTCTGTTTTGATAAAGCATTTCAGCACATTAAATATATTATAATGATTTAGCTGTGTATGTACACACATACATATGTAGGTGCAAAATCAAATTCGTGATTTAGATGTGCGTGGAAACGACCAGAAAACTGAGTTTTAATTGAATTGTGAAATAACTCAAAGCTAATGTTTATGCCGGATAATCAAATGCATAACAGATGGCTGTAAATATGAATAGAAACAATACTATGCAATGGCAAATATAAATACATATAAATATAAGAAATATTAAAATACAAAAGTTTTCAAACAAACATCATCATCATCAATCATACAACTTAACGTTTTCTTTGAAATTTCAAATGCGCGATTAAATAAATAATATACGAAATTAATGGAAATCAAAATGTAAGTGACTGTTGTTGATAAATTCAAAATGACCTATGTGCATTTTAAGTATTAATTACCAACTAAATTCGTGGAGGCTCCGTTCTGCAATACATCAATGCCATCAATGCCAATGGTTGCTTTATTTCTATAGTACATTTATTTTGCTATAACTTATAGTCTATATGTCATCCTTGACACTGGCCTAGCAGCACGAGATATCGAGATTTAGCTGGTCAGTTTATTCCATTGTGTTTTTCGTGCTGTCTTATTATTATTTTTATTATTATTATGCTATTTTTTGCGCTATTTTTGCGCATAGCAATTTTTTATGCTCTGCATTGAATGGTGTCATAAATATTTTTAACATTTCACAGTCATTTGTTTATTGTTCTCTCCAAATTGTTTGAAGCTCTTTGATTTTTGCCAGCTTTATGCGCTTGCCTCGCAAGGTGCTTCGACTTAGCCGTTCAGACAATTCTACGAGGGTGACGTTCGGTTTCTATTTCCGTCTGTGAATCGCATAAAATCGATTGTTAATTGAATTAGCTAACTAATTTCGTTTTCGCTTTCGTTTTCGCTTTTGCAGGTATGCAGCTGTGACAAATGATGGCCTAAAATGGCGGCTACACCACCAACGCCGCCCCGAGCAAACAGTTTCCAATTAAATGGCAATTCTCCCCAGCAGCAGCAGCAGCAGCAACAACAAAAAACGAGTGCAATACAAAACAACAACACGCCCTCCATAAGCGAGGAACTGCAGCAACATTTTCAATTCAAGGCTCTGCTCAACGCAGACGAAGATCAGCAACAACAACAACAACAACAACAGTTGCTCCAACGGACCAGCAATACCAACAACAACATCAGCAGAAGCAGCAGTTATGAACTGCTGGATGAGGCAGCCAGGCCGAAAGCAAAGCCAAATTGCCAGTGCACAAACATTAGTATTATGCACCTGTTCCATGAGATGAAGCAGGAGTTTCCAACGCTGCCCGATGCACTTGTGACGCAATGTGTTAGTGAGAATTGCCATCAGCGTGACAATTGCATACAAATGTTGAAAAAAGAGCTCTCCCTGCATCCCATACCAGTGCAGTCATATCCCGCCAAGGTGTTGCAGCAACAACAGCAGCAGCAGCAGCGCTTGACGAAGCCACCAACGCCTCTAAAACCATCACGTGCTGCGCCAACACAGCCACCCATTGTCAATGGCAATGGCAATGTCAACGACAGCAGCAGCGGCAGCGGCAGCGTTGAGACGTCACCAATTACGAGCCCTGCGCGTCCGCGACCCACAACATTAAATCTGAATCGCCAGCTAACTGCGCAACTGAACCAGAAGATACGACAGCGTCAGCAGCAACAGCAGCAGCTGCAACAACAACAGCTACAGCTACAGCAGCAGCAGCAGCAGCGACTGCAGCTGACGCCATCGCCACATGTTAAGCTGCTGCGTCGAGCGCCACCGTTGCCGCCGCAGCCACCGAAGCCGCAGGCAGCAAGTAGCGAACAGCAGCAGCAGCCGAGCAGTTTCTCCAATGATTCCTCCAGTCTCACCAGCCCTCTCAGTTCCAGCGAGTCCGAACTGTCGCTCAGTGTTTCCTTATCGTCGCCAACAACCTCAGCAGCAGCAGCGGCGGCAGCAGCGACGCCAGCTGCGACAACTGCGCAATTGCGTTCTCCAGTGCGACATCGGTCAGTTATAACGCTTCAGCCGGAGCCGCCGTATGCGCGCGAATTCTCAAGCAACGCCGTCGCAATATCGCCAACGCCGCCGTCCCCCTCATCTGGAGCAAGCACGCCCAGCGGTCGAAAGAGCTTCACCACGTTGAATCTCACATTGCGCCAACCGCAGGCGTCCAGTGACGGCACTGCGCCTGCAACCATTGACATTACTGCTGGACCGGCGCCCAGTGGCAACGGCAGCAGCGGCATCACCTATTCGAGTAGTAGCTTTGACGCACGTCGCGGCACCCACAAGAACTTTCAGCTAACGGTCACCGACGAGGGCAGTGTCTTTAGTGCCGGTTGTGTCCGTCCACAGGGGCCGCTTTATGCGCCCTGTCCGCCGCCAGCTGTGCTGTCCACCGATGGACCAACGTCACCACCACCGCCACCGCCTTCGTCTTCGTCTTCGTCATTCGTTTCGTCGCAACCACAGCAGCAACAACTGCAGGCCACAACTGCAGCCGAAGAGATGCCCGAAGTATTTCCATATCCAACACAGGCGCAGAATCACATTGTGGCCTCGAACTACAACAACAATCATTTTCGCAACACCAGCGCTGACAGCAGTCCCAGCGTCACCCACATGCCCCTCTACGAGGGCGTCGTGCCCGAATGCGATCGAGAAGGTGAGTGACAATTGAGTAACAATTGGAGCTGGTTGGGTAGTCTTATTATTGCGCACACCTCGGAATGTCGAGTCAAATCGCTTTATTACTCGATCAGCCTTTAATCAGTTCCTACTGGAGCAATATGATTTGAGTTGAAGCAAAGGGTTGTCGAAATCATATTGGTTTTAAAATGAAAACCCCTTGATATCAGATTCAATTTAAAAGATTCGTACAATTGGGACTACGAGTATAATAAATTTGATAACAAACAGAGTACAGTATTAGATCATAATATCAGAATAATTTGTACAATGGCAAGTCTCAAATGAAAACCGAAAAATATTTAATATATTTCAAGTCAAAGTAATGGCAATAGTGGCACCAAATCGACTTATATCTCGGTTCTTGTTGTGTGACTTTTACGTTGTTATTGTTTCGTTGCTTGTCCTTATCAGACGATTCTGTTTACAATTGATAACAAAACGAATTACGCCCCAAAGTAAACATGTGCAAAGAGAGAGAGAGGCAGAGAAGTTTTCGTTCCGGTTATTGTGAAATGAAAAGGCAGTACTAACGAACCGACTATTTGTGCTGAATAATATTAATATATATTAAAAAATATAACCAGTAGAACATCAATAAAATGGATTAGGTATAGCTCCTTAATCTTGTATTTTAATCCTGTCTTTTACAATATAGTGTTCTCATCTAAGGTATGCCTATACCATATACTCACACAGCAAGCAATATGGATCGCCCACGCATTGGCTTAGCTACATACATACATACATACATACATACATACATATGTATATACAGAGTCCGGCACATTATTTGCTGTCGAAATATCTCTTGTCTGATTTCTTTGGCCTTTGCCCATTTCTTATTCGCATTCCCCATTGGCTTTGTTTCATTTTGTTTCGTTTTGTTTTCGCATTTCTCTTGTATTTTCTTAGTGCTTTCAAATAACATATTTGCAATGTGCTTCCACCGGCTGCGCAACACCCCCTTGATTCTTCGTCTCAACAGTAAAACGTATTTTATTTATACATCAATGTTGCTCTCTTTCTGCAGCGCTTTGTTGTTGTTGTTGTTGTTGCTTAGATTCGTTCAAGTTCAGGGCGAACAGCGACGAGAGAAATTAATTCGGATTCCGTTAGATCATAAAAGGCGACTACTTGACACGTTAAGCATACGCAGCGTAGGCAGACCAAAGAAATTCTCATGATTATAATGACGAAAATTGTCAAATACTAAAATAAAATCAAAAGCAAAAGCACTTAGTTCTTTAAGAAATGCTTTTGGTTTTAACAAAAAATGTAAGGCGACAGTCGAATCAAAGTAGAATAACACCAGCACTATTAATATACTTTGGAATTCTTTTCGCGCTTGCTATTAATGAATTAATTTATCAATTAAAATGTTTGCAAACACCCACAAATGACGTACAAGTTTCATCAGAATTTCCCTCTATTATGTAGCATACATATGTACATATATACATACAAACATACACGTATATTGCAAACATATGTACATACATATATGATCTATTTGTGTGATGGGACTTGAGATCCTCCCTTGGCCCATTGCCCTGTTTGCTATTTCCGCTACAAATCTATCAAATATCTAAAAATATTTGTTTCTGTTTTTATTTTACTTTATATTATTTCTTCTCAATTTGGTTTTATTTTCCTTTTGTTTGTTAAAATCAAATTCAAGATAATGATTTCAAATCGGACGATGCGCTGCTTATTTTCAGGAAAATAAATTATTATTAGATTGATTTCTCGTGTGTTTGCGCATTTTAACTATATTTAAATTTGTTTATGAACATTTAGCGTGCGCAAAAATGCGCGCCAAGAGCACATACAAATATAAAATATAAACTAAATATACAAATCGTCAACTGATCGTTATATGCGGGATTCTCCTTACAGTCCATGAAGCGACCATTGAGCGCCAGAAGACACGACGCGATAAGCTAGCCAACAAGCTGCGTGATAACAAAAACCGCCTACTCAGCCTCGAACAGGAGATCAACATACTCACCGAACCGGTGCCAGTGGGCGAATGCGAAAGACTGGATAGAGATATCAAGAAGCTCTCTGAAGACTGTCAGAGGCTGCTCAACATGATAAGTGGTAAGGCAAACGGACTGAAATTAATGCTTTTGGATTCCAATCATCGCATTTATTATTGCAGATCCCCAACCTAATGGCACTGCTGCCGCGTCTAATCCCGTGAATCAACTCCCGGTGCCTGCGAGTAATAGCAGTCATGCACCTCGTCAGCGAGATGTTGCTGGTGGTAGTCGTAGCCGGGCGCCTCCTACGTCTCTGCGAATAAATTCGGTACCGTCACACCCCACGCAGCATCTAGACTATGTGCAGCATCATAGTAGTGCTCCCAGCTCCGCTTGCCTGACGCCACAGCAGCAGCTTCATCAACAGTTTCAGCAGCCGCCACCCACCTATGCTCAATTCTGTGAGTATACGCAGTTTGTGCAGCGACAACAAGCTGCAGCGGCTGCGGCGGCGGCAGCGGCAGCTGGAACGAATTTAGTTCAGCCACCACGTCAGCATACTAATCATTTAGAGGAGGAGGACTCCCTGTCCGGATCAGAAGAGGACGAAGGTGAAGAGCCACTGGACATGTGGGCCTGCAACTTGTGTACATTCCGCAACCATCCGCAACTGAACGTCTGCGAAGCCTGTGAAAATGTTAGGATCCAACCGGGTATGATACGTATTTTGCCTAGCGGCAATGATAACGCAACTTCCTCGCCCACAACAGCCGCTGCAGCTGGGACTGGGCTGGAAACCGATGCTAATCGGCAACAGCCATATGCTTTGCACACGTGATTAACTGATCGATAGAACGAATCATTGATTAAATCGCTAGCTTGCCTCTGTCCATCATTGCGCGACAATTGCAAAGGATCCGATGTTCTATGTGTAACCAACCAAGAGTTCTCTAACATGCATGGCTTGTTCATGTTGTCTGCATGTTGGCTTTGATCTTTGAAGCTGTGATAGAATATAATCTAGTTTCCAGTTAAGCATAAATGAAAAACAACATTAAATGTGTGTTCTTAATAATGAACAAGCTGCTCATTTCATAGACACGACAACATTAAAAACTAGAAACTTAAAGTTGTTTTTAGACAAACTGAAATATATTAACATTCTTATTTTTATTTTACGTACTAATTATTGTATGCGTACATTATTAACATGTATGTATGTACATAAACATATATAGATTTGTTAAAATAATATTTATGTAAATTACAAATGCCTCAATATCTGTTTTAGCGATATCGCTCTAGTACTAAGTTTATTATTATTTTAAGCAGCTTGCATAAATAAAAAAAAGTTATTTCAATATTTACCATGTCTGCTTTTTGTTGCTGCACTCGCTGTCCTCGTTTATTTATGTGTACAATTTTTAAATAAAATTATTGAAATTGTTTTGCAGCGCCGATGCTCAACCGTGAGGATATACATATTACACTATCACCAGGCGAAAATCGTAAGAATCTTTATGCTAATTTGAAACGTATTTGTATATGCATATATATACTATACTCTCAGGTATTATACACTCCTGGATACTTTCGTGACAGTCGGCGCAGACATCCAACAATAAAAATAAAAACTAGACAGCACTCACACAGACTACATGTGGGTTCCTTAAATTATTGAAACGGATTAATTTTGCTTTTGTAATTATATTATATTAAATTTAAAGTCGCTGCTGGCAGCGATATTTACATACATATGCGTTAAATTTACTGTAACACACTGTTATTGATTTTCTGGCATAAGAATCAAGACTTAGTAGCTCATTTTTAAATTTAAACTAGTCAATTTTAATGGTTTATGTGTACAATTTGTAAATAAAAAAATTATCATATAATAGTTTTCTACAACAAACATTGCAAATATGCAGTCATTTTATTTCTTTGCAAAACTGTTACAGTTTTTGGTAATGAAAATCAATCGAATGTTTTTATAGAAAAGTTGCAATTGTAATGTATAAGACAATATCTGTACGTATGTATTTAATACATTCTTGTTTGAATTGATAAAAATAAACAAGTAAGAAAGTTACGTTCGAGTTTGGTCAACTGTGAGAAATTCGAGACCCATTTTACTGAATGCAAAAAACATTAAAAACGAGCTGCGAAGTATAGTATTTTTTGGAGAATATACTACACAATATACCAAACAAGAAAGTTACAGTCAAGTTTGCTTGACCATGAGATACCCTCCACCCATTTTCACTGATTGCAGAAAACATTAAAATAAAGCTACAGAACTCAATTAATTAATGAACAACATACGAAGAAAAAAATATATACCGCAATATACCACTGTCAAAATTATTAGCTTGTCTGCATTTTACTAGGTTTATTAGACACCTTTATAACATCACAGAATGGCTTACAGAAACCATAAAAATAGTGTTTACAATTGTGTATCAAAATTTAACACTCTTTAAATTCGTGGGCGTGGCCAAATTCTAAAACAAACTTCATACATCATATTGTCACGAAATGTTGTTGCTCCAGCTCCTATAGTATTTGTCGGTAAAAATATATATACTGGAGCAATATTCATCGAAGTCATTATTATTGTTATTTAAAACTTGGGTTTAACCACTAACCATACAATACGTATTGTATGGTTTGTGGTTTAGCCATATCTGTCCATCCATACCAACTGCTTGATGCAGATCCTGGATGCGAATTATCGGAAATCGATCTTTCCGATTGTGTTTTATGAAGGAAATGGTTTAAAGAGGACTATTAATTCAAAGTAAATTTTATTGAATAATATTTCAATAACTGTAAATATTTTCATAATTAAATATGTAACATACATATATCTACATACACTTACCCAAATAAAACAAAATAAGTACTTTGCTTATCTAGAGCTTTATTAATTTATGACAAAATTTGTGTGATCCTTTAGACTTTGCTGTAGTCTATTAGTTGTTGTGTTGTGTTTTATGCTGTATTTTCATTGAAGCCGGATGCTCATCGAATGATCTTTGGACACACATAAAATCCATTAGAATTAACACGGTTTAACCAAACTGATTGTGAATCCAAACTTATCCGTAAGCATTCAGCTCGGATTCACTTTACTCTTTGTAATATCCAAAAAGAATAAAACGCATCCGGATTTGCATCTGTTATCAATTCACTTGGATGCGTTCCATTTTCAGATTTTCTAGGAGTACTCGATACGCTTATCGACATACATATATGTACATATGTATATATACATAACCGCTCTAAACATTAGGTGCCCGCTGCCAAAATTAAAAAAATATATATATAAAAACAAAAATTTGCAATTTTAGACTTGCGGTTTGTATCAGGCTATGAGCATTGTTTTTCCAACTTAAAGTTGATTCACCAGAGCCTATTCGCATTTGATAATACAGTATAATGTGCTTAACTGCCTCACCATGTTTGACTCAAAAAAATGTGCACTTCTCCTAAAAATGCACTAAACCGCAATTCAGCTATAATTCACATTTTTATGTACTTTTGGATGGAATTTATTATTCTTATTACTTAAAATAATCTGATATCTTTCTTCGTTCCAGAGTCTTGATAGCATCAAAACCTTCTTTGAGCTTGTCCGCACTTTGATAAAAAGTTGAACTTGGCATAGCCTTATAAAAAAGCCCAGTTTCGTCAATGTTGAAAATATTGTCCAAATCATAATCCTTAAGTAATCCAGGTAGAATATCAACAACAAAATCATTCGCACCAATTTCGTCACATTCGGCAGACTCGCCATGTATTTTTCCATGTTTAATGTTGTGGAGCTTACGCCAACGCCATAACCAGTTACCATCTGTAATCTACTTTGAATTGATCAAAGAACTCTTTTGCTTTCCCTAGCAACACGTGACGATCCAGTACTGCATTACCAGCACTATGTTATTTGAACCACAAGTACAATGCGTTCTCCACCAAAGCGTGCTTTCCTTTCCGTTGGCGCTTGCATTTAAGTCCGGCTGTTGTGGCCGATTGTTGTATGTCACTCTCATTACGTATGTTACGTACGTAAAATTGTATTTAACTGCAAGGCTCTTTTTGTTAACATTATCCTTAAATTGTTCGATTATTGATAGTTTGTCTTTGATTGTAAGCCCAATATTTCGCTTTGTTTTACCCATTTCGAAAAATTGATTTGTAAACAAACTATATACTTGCCATTTATATGGCATTGCCAAGCATAAGTAAACAGTCATGCGCAGTTTGGCGCCACGATCAAAACGAACACTATAATCGGTGGCGTACTTTTCACTTTACTAGCAAAGAGTGACGATCTATAATAACAACGAAAAAATGATGACGCTTTTGCAAAGTCGAGCAAGTGGCGCACTTAACTTATGTATTTGGAAGAGAAAACAATCAAAATTGCAACAAAATTCATGCAGTTATCCTAAAAATGCACTTATATTGAATGCAACTAAATTAATATTTTTCAAACACAATAGCTTTTCGTTGTACAAAAAAAGTATGATTGGGCAGTTATCTGTAATGTGCAGTTAAGAGTTGAGGCAGTTAAGCACATTATACTGTAACAATTAATTTTATTGCATACAGTTTAATTTATGCTTCTGAAATTAATTTACAGTCGTGACTTTGGAACAGAGTTTTAAACACAGTGCACAGGATTACGTATGGCAATTTTTTATACAAAGATTTGGTATATTTTTGGTTACTCTAAAATCTAGAAATGTTTTTTCCGCGTACAAAAGAGCTGAAAATCATCAATATTTACGAACATCAATTTTTTGAGTAAGTCGTCAATGTATCGAAATTTTCAAAAATTTAAGTTTTTAATTTTTCAAATATTTATTACTTCATATAAATTGAAAATTTTTCAAATGGATGATTTAATTTATTTTCCCTGGTTATTTTTAATAATTCCTGTCTCAAAGTCATTTTCATCGTCGACGACTAAAATGCGTAAAATAGAGGTTGAATTTTAACATTGTCATTTTTGTCTTCGCATCGCTAACACCAATGTCCGAGTGATGGTAAACTTGTTTAAGCATCTAAATATCGATATTTGAAAATAATCGATGTTTCAGCAATGTTGCTTCCAGCTCTACCTGATTAAGATTTTCAAGCACACAAATATTTGTTTATTGAAGTTTTTCGAGAATACTGGCTTTAAGTTTAATTTGTCAGTCAATGTCAATGTCAAATTAATTCAATTTGTTGAATTAAGAATTTCTTTCATGTGTCAAACTAGATTTTTAATAGTTTAAAGTTTCTTGTTTTTTCACGTGCTATGGAGAGGCCATTTCCAGTTAAGAAAACATTTTACTTTAAAGACCAAGTAGCCTATACGGAAGACCATGTATTGGTGAAGAACTTGTTTATAAATAATATTTCAGCTGGGGTAAGAATTTACATAAATATAAAAATATTAGAGATTCGTTGCATTTCTTAGATCATTTCAGCTGGATCAGACTAAGCTACACGACTATTTCGAAAAATTCGGAAATGTCGCCCGCTTACAATTGTTTTATCAGGGAAAAAGTGGGCGTGGAAAAGGAAAGGCTTCCACTAGCCGCCATTATAATTCAAAAAACGGATATGTTTGCTTTAATAATCCTCGTCACGCCGCCAAGTAAGTAAAAATAAATTATGCTTAACAAAATATTCAAAACTTACTTTTGCAGAGTACTGGAACGCAAAGTTCACTACGTGAATGGTCGCCGCCTGTGCGTTTATCCCAGTGATAGCTGGCATCAACCAGGCGCGAACGATTTGTCACGTTATTCGGAAAAAATGGAGCTTAATACATCTGAACCTAATGGAGCAACAACATCCATAATGAGGCTGAATGATCATTGCCTGGAGCATATACTTCGACTGTTACCACTTTCCGATCGCATTCACTTTGCACGCACCTGCATCCGATTTCGAAATGTTTATCAGGGACTATCTCCATCGCTGGACAAGTGTGTGAATTTTCATACATTCGAGACAATGACAGTGTGGGATGTGCGCGATTTCTTCCAGCTTTCGGGAAAACATGTACAGCACATTGAAGGCATAATACCTCAGCGTCAATGTAAGCGAGTTTGCGAATTACTTGGCTCATACTGCATCAATTTGCATTCTATGAAAGTCATGGCCAACAAACTAACGCCAAGCAACATGTCAAAAATGTTTGCAAAATTGAAAAGTGTTCAAAGCGTAGAATTACGCGGATGTGAGCTCAACGATGATAGTCTGCAGGCATTAAGTCATTTGCAACAACTTAAGAAAATAGATTTTGCACACAATGATAAGCTGACCGGTGGTAGCATCTCTCGTTTGCCACCTTGTGTTGAATCTCTAACCTTAACGAACTGTTTTGGTATAAATTCGGAATTGTTGTCCAAGTCATGCAAAGAATTACCACAGCTAAAGGAGTTGTATTTGAAGGGTATTGGATTATCATCATGCTTTCAATTGTTGGTTAACGACAAATGTTGTGAGTCTCTGGAAGTCCTTTCCATTAACTGCGGCAATCTCCCAGAATACAAATACATTGCTAAGCTACCAAGTCTGAAGAAATTAATACTGCATTGCCAAATAGATGACAATACCTTGTCTACAGAGCTGGCAATATGGTTAGTGGAACACAAGTCCAACCAATTGGAGCATTTCGAAACCCGTGGATCAAACTCTATTAATGCCCAGATTCTCGTTCAGATTGGCAAGCTGAGTGCATTGCGTACTCTATATTTGCCGAACAACAATGAGGTCACTGATCATAGTCTTGAAGCACTATTCAATCTACAAAACTTAGAAGAAATTAACCTAAAAAATACTGTAAATATCACTGACAACGGGGTACTTCGACTGATACTTGCGTGTCCCATGTTGCGCGTCTTGCATCTCGATAATTGTTCACAAGTCACTGACAAATTACTTAAAGATATTATTTTAAAATTGCAACATATGCAACGGCAGTTTCCTATCAAAATCACTGTAACTGGAACCAGTGTAAATTATCATACCCTGCAAAATGCCGATGTGGTTGCCAAGAATATTATTGATGTAACTCTCACACTGCCTTCAACAGATGACACATGCTTTAGTATGCAGAATTTATTCGAGATTGACCCAAATGACTATGATAGCTATGATTCAGACATTTCAGTAGAGTCTGACTATTTATTCGAGTCGGACTATTCATTTGAGGATTATTAAATATTTTCTAAGCAACGAAAGGCTAAAATATAATTTGAGATGGGGAACAGGCAGGTATGGCGAGTAGGGTATATCATTGTTACATACCATATCATTGTTACTTATCATTGTTCGATACCAAACCAAATTGTTAATGTTTTACACATTTTATATTCAAATAAATATTCAACGTGTACTTGATGACCAAGATTACTTGCATTTTGTAAACATATAATTTATTTCAATTATTTCATACATAGTATATATATTTAATATTTGATACATTTGCTTTACATATATATTTTTAAAAATTTTAATCGCATTTTAATGTTGAAAACCTAAAAATCGTTGTTTATTTCGCCTATTTTATTGTAGTTTTAATTGCTTTGATACAGCGTAAGGTTTGAATTTGCATGGCGTTGCTTGGTGTTGTCTTTTAAATTTTTGTTTGGGGATTTTTCATTAACTTTACAAGCATTCTTTAATTGACTTACGAAATTGCACCACAAAAAAAATAATTAAAATTTTTCGAGTGGAAGGTCATGAATATTTAAATAGTTTAAATTAAGTTTAATATGTAAGATGAAATGCAATACGCGTGCATGGACAAATACTATATAGAATTAGCCATCTCATAAATGTACTTTTAAATATAACTTATCGTAAACAATTAACAAAATAACACAATGTAATAATACTTTGCTCAAAGTGAGATTTTAGGCTTAATAATAATGAGAATAAAAGGCTCCATTAGATTATATTTAGCAACACTTAAAAAAATGTCGGATATTCTGTTATCATTTCCTACTATATAAGGTAAGTTTATAAGTAACAATAGTCGATTTTAGATTAATTAATTAATTTGTAAGTAATTGAGTTCAAAGAAAGTTTTAAAACAATTGCATTGCAGAGATTCTTGATATTAGGATTTTATATATATCTGACCGGTTGTGGTCGTTAAAAGCTGAGCAAAGAACAAGTGACATAGAATGACCACTATGCGCAGGTGTAGTTGGAATGCTTGGGTTTCTAGAGGCACACTGATTGAACGACATGGACTAAGCTAATATTATAGGTATGATGTATATTGTATATGAATATTCTGATAAATTATTGTACTCTCTTCCATATGTATTATGTACGAATAATGTAATTGTCCAATTGCCTTCATCTAAATGTGTATGAGTATTGATTTTTTATTGACACTGGCTGTGTATTTTCATTTGGTTGTTTGCCATATGAATATCTTAAAATGGGACTTCCTTTTCCTCGTCAAGCATTTCAACAAATGCACGTGGGACCAAGCCCTTCATCAGCCCCTGTTTACCATACATATAATCCTCATTCACAGGTGAGCATTCTGCGACAAAGATGACCTAAAAATAGATTTAATTTGATAATGTCTTAACATACAATCATGTAACCAATTTTCACATACTTCATTTGCGCTTAAATTCAATTCAGTGTGATCCTTAGCGTCATAAGAGCACAAAACACGGGCACGTTGCATTTGATCAGTGTTGACGTGCATGGGGATGGATTGGTTTGATTTCTGTGCGGTGCTGCTGTTGTTGTTGCCAGCTCCACGGTGTCCACCGGATGCTCCGCCAGCAGAGGATTTAGCCACATCATGGAGATCGAGAGGTGCGTATGGTGTTGGGCCTCCCAAGCTAATGGAAGACGCAGAGGCAGATTTTAAAGACTTGATAGCATTTTGAATTAGTTGGATTTGAGTTTTGGGGTGCTACTATTGAAACCGCTGACAAACGTGACATTAAAACTACGAACAGAAATACTGGCTTATATGCCTATACGATTAGAACAGCAACAACCAATATAAAATATAGAACAAGTTGCGTATACGACATGTTAATCGAAGCTCATATCAATTTTGATTCAACTTTTTTGCTTTTGAATTCCAATTTAAGCTCAAATTAATTAAACTGTTGTTATAGCGCTTGTGTCGAATTCTATCTCAAAGTCTTCCAATAGGTGCGTGAGTGCCTTGGCCTGACCAATATCAATGCTGGTATATCCAGCCTCATTATCATTATCGTAATCACTATCTAGATTATATGCTAGTGCAGTGGAATTGGCATCAGAATCACACGAATGAGCCGACATTATGCTGGGAGGCCCATCGACATCTTCGCTATTGATGCGCAGGCGTGGCTTCCCGGGCTGCATTCTGTAAGACCACAAAACAATACAAACCGATAGGTCAACAACAAACGAATGGCCACATTTGTAGACGAATCAGCTAACATGTGCATGTTGTGAACAGTGCCGGCTTCTCAAATCAAAGTACAAAGCATACGGGGAACGCTAATGAATGTAGTGTACATAGCCATTTTTGAACTGCATTAATGTTTACTTACTTGGCCAGATCGCGCTGCAGTTGATCCACGACATCGCCGCATTGCTTGTAGTATCGCACCTGGGTCTGTATGAAGGCATGCAGATGGCGCAGATGGGAAGCCTGTGAAGTGCTTATACCATCTAGCAGCAACTTAGTTATTTCCGACTGTCGATCAAACTCGGCCTGAGCTACACGAAGATCACGCTCCGCCTGAATGGAATAATAAATAAAATATAATTACAATTCTTCAAGCAAATATTTTAAATAGTTTAAGGGAAAAGCATTAAAAGTACGCCACGGTGGGTGATACCTGTTCCAAGACAGCTTCTGGCGAAATGCCATCTTTCTATAAATCACAAATCAAGACACAAACGCACAAACATCCATTTATAGTATAAGCAGCGGAAGAAGAGTAAAAGCAAAGGCAAAAATCCATAATGAGCTTATTACTAAATTTATTCGCCACCCACTCACCGCCTGCTGGCCAAGCATGCTGCGTGCCTTCTTCACGCGATTCTTACACGCATCCAGATCCAAGCTGTAAGCGACACATAATACATAGACATTGACCAAGCGCATGAGTAAAGCAATAAATTCGAACACTTACCGCTTCGTTTCCAGAATGCCGCGTTCTTTGCTAATTGTCTTCATTTCGCCTTCGAGAAATTTACGCAATGGCTGGGTAAAGCAAATACCCGATGTGGCTATGAAATCATGTTCGCACTGTCCAAGCTTCTGCTCCGCCTGGCCCACTTTAATCAGGGCTTGACCGTAGGGCATGTCCTGTCCAAAATCACCACCTGCCTCAATCATGTCCAGTGCCAGGTGTTCCAAATTGCTTAACCGTTTTGGCTTCGATTTTTCAATCTTTTCAAATATGAAGTCTTCCACACGATTTTGTGGATTAGGAATTAACACCGATTCGGTGTCCCGAACTATTTTCTCTGTCCATGATTTGGTCACGTCGGCGCGCTCCGCAAGATTTTGAAAGTGTAAATCATATTCTGTGCGCTCTGTAGTGCCCAACTTCTCCTCTGTAAGCTGCAAAAGGGCAAGGGTAAACGCAAAATGTCAATTGATTGCGCAGCCCCACAAATCACCCACACCCAACTTATGTTCAAAGCCCCAACCACAATCGAGATTTTCTGATTGCCTAAGCATTTTTCACCTGCACTACGCGTGATATTGTGCTTCCCGCCTCCTTGACAAGATTTTTAACATTGAAATTGGGCAAATTTATGTTCATTTTAATGCAGGTTTAACAAATTAATTGTACAATTTTTTTGCAGACAAACTTTTGTTTTGTATTTATCAATGTCTAATAAGAAACTGGGATGCCAACAGGGTGACCGAATTAAATGACGCCAAATATACCGTTTTTCTTTGTTTGCAAAAATATACTATTATTTTTTAAATATTGAAACCCATATATTTCAGTTACTTTAATTAGTTTTTACAACTTAATATAAATTCTTTCCTTACTTGTTATTAGATGCTTACAGTTTAATCTTATAAATGGTTGAACAAGTCTATGGATTATCAACAACAAAATATGGAGTCATCTGGAAATGCAGTACTTGCTAGTTTTCTCCACCAAATTTTTTCCTAATATTTTATACAACTAACTAATCGTATTTAGCCTGGCATCTGAAAACCTAAACAAATTTAATAGAAAATTAAGATAATATTTTATTTATCCGCTTTTATCTTAGCAACTATTTATCTATTTAAATTATAATACTAATTCATTTGCTTCCAAAAGCCGCCGCAGTGACAATGCAACCACTTATTACACCATGCCTTTAGCGCCGAGGTCTTAGCAACTTTGTTAGCGCTGTTAACAAATCCACATCGCGCACAACGCCTAATGGTGTTGGGGCTGGCTCCAAGCTGTAGATTACTAACGCCATCCTTCACACAGTTGGAAAATACGACCTGCTCCATTTCAATGTCTTGAAGTCCGACCGGTTCTACCTGGGAGGTAAAAGTTAGTTGTCCCGACTTGACTGCCGTATATCCCTGAGTGCTTAGTAATGTTGTCGGATTGTATTTTGACAATTGTGGTATAAGTAGTTGTTTCGATAGCAAACTGCACTCGTCTAGCAGAAGCTCGTCCGGTTCTGCTGTATTTTGCGCCAGCCGCGTCAACAGTCTGAATAGTATAACTAGTACATCGATATTGTCCATCGTCTTGGTATACACAGGTAGGCACTGAGGGTTGAGCACCCCCCAAATGCGAATCATGACGAGCAGTTCTCGTAAACTATTAATTGCCAAAATGTCACGGTTTATATCGTAACTGGGTCGCTTGCCTGACAATTTGCTTTTCATTACCTCATCAGGCAGGCGATTTAACATGTTGAGTGCCAGATCCGTTACCCACTGAATAAGTTGCTGCAGGCTCTGCAACATCATTGGCTCGACGGTAAAGTCTTTTGGGTCTAGGTTTACCATAACTGTATACAAGTCTGGCACCGATTCAGACAGTTTCATGGCCAAATTATCTGCCGGTCCCTTATCTTGGCATCCAAGATCCGATGGACGTAGTAGACTCTTAAAAGTGCTGGAGATGGCGTGTAAAATGATGAGATTGTCAAATTCATGTTGCTGGGCGCGGCACAGGTTGCTCTTAAGCGCCAGCAAGTTTGCATAGTAAAACTGACGAACATAGGAGGGCTGGCGCGTAAAATTATCCGTTAATTTTTCCACCAACGCTTCAAGATTACCTTGATTAAGCATCAAGACATCGCTAGCATCCACACCAGTCACTATGCAGTATTCGAGCAGCAGCAGATGCAACTGCATAGTTCCCGTAGTTTGTTTCAACATGGGCGTTTGCATCGCATGCAGCTGGGCATGACTATCAAAGATGAGCAGCATTTGGCTGGTAGCTGTAAGATCAGCACAAACAAATCGAGTGTCCCCATCTCGTTCAAACTGTGTATGACTTAGTTGCTTCAAAGTGCCTGGTTCCATTACATGCACACTGTTGTCTTGCATTATGGCATACAGTTGCTCACAGTCCGCTGCAACGAGGCGAGTGCTGCAAAGATGGGCAATTTGCGCATTTAACTGTAAGTTGGCTACTTGTTCCCAGCTCTCACTAGGCAAGAAATCCACTGATTTAATGTTGGGCGCTGCTCCTGACGACTGCTGAAGAAGTGCATGCACATTCTGATGCCGACGGGTGAGGGTCCATTGCTCTAACAGACTTCCGCCATCAGGGCAGCCAAACACGACGTAAATTACATCGTCAGTGCACACACGCTTCCATAGCAGCTGTATAATCCGCCTGCTCGGTTGAGAGGCGGGCGTTGCGTTTAAAAATATACTTGCTAACGATTCCGACTTGATAGCAATACGCTCACCCTCCAGCTGCAGTGATACCTTTGAATAAAATGTATTAATAATTTCATCACACAAATTACCTAAATGTAATTAATTACTTTAAAGCAATACACTAGCTGTTGTTGCTGTTGTGAACCAATGCTGTAAGCTACATTAAGGGCGCCACTAGGACTGGGCACAATGCTGCTGTGTTCGATGTAACTACGGGAGATTCCAATGCTGTGTGTGATTGGGGTTAATTCTATTTGTTCGCCTTGGCTGCTTTCTATTGGCTCTGTCATGCCGCTGGGGACACTGTTACTATTTGGGTTAGATTTTTGTAGCTGGGGCAACGTGAAGGCTGCCAACAAACCAGATGAGGTCAACAAAATGTAACCCTCCGCTGCAACTCCTCCAAACCCTGTTAGAGTAGGCCGCTGATCTAAGCGTTCAAACTTTTCCGCATAGTATGTATGATCCTTTTTCTGGGTGTTAAAAACGACACCTTTTCCGTTGTGAAAGAATTTCGCATGGATGATGTCTTCGCTTGGTATGCTAGCATGGTACTGGAGTTGCCAAATGTTCAGTGCATGCTCCTTGGGCTGCCAGATCTCTATGCGACCACCAATATAGCCAAGCAGTATTTGCTCGCCATTTGCACTCCACTCCAGCACATTGATCAGAGACTTGGAGGTGCAAACCTTGTAGTACTGCCAGGGCGTCACGATGTCGCACACATAGACATGACTTGAGAGACTTTGAAGAGCGCTGAATGCAATTATGTTGCGGGAGGAAACGGCGCACAGAACTACTTTGTGTGGGAAAACAGTGTCTTTGCCATTTCCAAATTCCCGCCGGCTTTCTACTTTATACAATATTGTCATTTTATTTGTTTTTTTTCTCACCGCAAATAAACAGCGGTGGTTTACAGAGTGGCCACAAGTTTAATTTCAAAATATACCATTTGTTTTGAAACTTTTATAAATTACACTATTTTCATATATCCAATGTCTTGGTAACACTGTTATTAGTGATGAGAAAATTATAAAAAAATTTAGCTTAGTATTTGAATTTGTTTGGCTTGGAAAAATGCAAACAAAACTAAAAGAAATATTTATGTACATCGAGGTGCGGCACAGATTAATTAAAAAACATATTTCACAGTTTACATTTTCAGTGTAAGTTACGATAGCATATATCGGTGTACCCAATAATCATTTTGTTGCATATGTTAATGTACTTAGAAAGTAAAATGAAAAGTTTATGTCGTAAACACATATTATTATTATAAATTTACCAATAATTTGTTTTTTTTTTTTAATTAAAGCAGGGGAAGATATGTACATGTGACCAAAGTGTTATTTATTTATAAGTTTGCACGTGAGTAACAGCTAACGGAAACAAACAAAACCCAAACCGGGCTTTTGAATATTTTTATGAACACCTTTCAGCGAAGTTCACAGTTTATTGAACTCTGACGGTCGTACATTAACTTAACGAAATAAATACACAGTGATTACAAATAAATTTATCTAAAGAAAGTGCCTAAACAAGATTAACATAACGTAGTCCCTTTACCAGGCTGCCACTAAAGGTGTCGCCGTCGATAAATCGGATACCGTCGGCCAAACAGGACTGGAGGCTACATGGATATTCCGCGCCAAAGGCGCTACTGTCCCAGCGAAGCTGCAGCACGTACTGCACCTCTGGTGTTAGCACACAAGCTTTTTCCAAGCTCCAGCTCAAATGTAAATCACAATTGTACTTTGTTGTCTGGTTTTGGATAACGTGCGTCCACACTGGGTCGCCCCCATCCGAGTAGAGATCAATGCGTAAAGATTCTCGATACTCTTGCGGAACACGGCCAATGTGGCATGTGAGATTTGGCGCCAGTCGACTGTTGAGTACCAGACCCAAAACGGAGATAAACCGCGAGCTCTTCATACCCAGACGCCACACATTCGACTCCGCGTCGACGGTGAACGGGCGACATGCTTTGTAATAGCAGCGTTCCACGACAGTTGCCGGTGCAGGAACGGAACTATGAACATCAGTATCTGTGGGCGGCGTCACCTGCCAGGTCGATGCGTCCCCGAGACCGGCATCATCACACTCCTGCTGCGTCCACTCATAAACGTACCAGAGAAGCAGCTTATGCGGCTCTTTGCAAGCCGCAATAATAGATTTAACGCACTCCTTCGAAACGTGCACATAGTGCGCCTTTAGGTAACTCATGTACTGGTCGTTGTTAACACAACACCGCATGAAAAATGACATGCAAACATCAAGCAGACTATCCAGACCCATGCTCACGCTTAGCTCCAGTGCTGGCAAGACATTGGAGAAACGTAGCTTTCGCGTTACAGCCAGCAAGGAATCAGCTATAAGTTGATCCAGCAAATACTTTTCGGCGGCATAGTACAATTCAATGCATTCCACCAGCTGTAAGCACTCGTATTCCACACTGCCTGAGTAGATGTATTCGAGGAGTACCTTAAAGATAGCGGCACTAATGTCATGTATTTCAATCTCTGGTTCCAGCTCCTGCAGAGGCCCATAGAACATTGCTTCGAAAACGGGACTGGCAGCACTAAGAA
Source organism: Drosophila pruinosa (assembly GCA_018150935.1). NCBI lineage: Eukaryota > Metazoa > Arthropoda > Insecta > Diptera > Drosophilidae > Drosophila > Drosophila pruinosa. Next base: position 44,960,198 of record JAECWR010000199.1, read on the forward strand.
TCAATTTGTGACCTTTCAGCTGATGCTCGCACACATGAAAAACACAGTCTGTGTGCTTCTCAGCATGCAACAGATCCGCATAACGACGAGCCAGAAATGTGCCTACATTGGTCTGGTCCTTGCGATGGGCTACGGCCATCTCTACAGCAGTGCCAGTGTTCATCTGAAAACGTGTAAAGGCTGAAAGTTATTAATTGCGTATTGGAGAAACTAACAGCTTATAGGAATATAGGAAACCAGTTTTATTCGCAGATTCAGCATCAATCATTTAGTGAATTTGTAGAAATTTTGTTTTGGTTAAGTTCTGCCTTTCCCTTACTTTGCATATCAAGCGAGGAAGAACCGAATAATCTATACTCTACCAACATATAAAATAAATATATTCTGATAAAATCTAAATAACTTTATATGTATGTATGTTTCATACAGATACATGTACATATGCATATTCGAATATTAAATTGGGGACATGTGTGTCTTATACTAGGTACCTAAAGGGTGCTCATCTTCATTTACGTATTTAGAATTTTATCCTTGGAAACAAAATGTGAACTATACATATATGTAAACGTACAATTTATATACGTGTGTATATGCAAAGACTTAGTCAGATCTAATCTGTATGATCCGATAAGAAATCCCATTTTAGGTGTATATGTACATTCATACATGCATGCATATGTCATAATTATACACCTCTGATTGCTAGTGACGTAAGTGCCGCCCAAGTTTAAATGAAATCGTGCTGATAACTCACCGACCACTAGCCAGAGACACTAATACTTTGTTTATCAATAACACAATAAAAAATACTACGGATTTGCGTTTGGTCATTCTCATGCCGGGTCGGCATCTCTTGCCCCGCGGCTGCCCTCTCAGCGATGCTTTTAACGAGGTGTGTGTGTTTCTTATTATTTATATTTTGCGCATGGGTAATGTAGAACCGGTTTAATGTGTTTACTTAGATGTGTATATGACATTGCAGTGAATCTAGAGTTAATTGACAACTACATAAGTTCTTGGTTGATTCAAAAATATTTATTTACATACATATGTAGTTATATGTATATTTGGGTGGAATAGCTCAGATCAACAATGAATCCGTTTTCAAACGAATTGCAATCTGAACTTCAATATTTACCTTTATTTATAAATGTTTATTATTTTTATATTTCACAGAATCGCTGAATGAGTGAACAATTTTTTTTTTCGAAAGTTGCTGCGTAAATTATTTGCTTAAGTACATATTTATTTGCGATCGCGAATTGAATTTACGTAAGTTCGATTAAGGGTCACCCAAGCTGTTTTGCGACCTTTGAAATAATTATGTATTGTTTGTAAATATATTTAGTTGTTTGAAAATGGAAGGCGAGAGAACACCTTTTATCTTTATCTGTTCATAATATTTGGCAACGTGACAAATTGTTGTGTATTTATAATTTCATTTTGCAATTTGCTTTTATTTTCCATTGACAAGTCAATTTCACCTGAACTCGCAAAAAATGTATGCTCAGTATTTGATTCTGGAAAGGCGCTGAACTTGACCGATATTACCAGCTGCTTTCTGTGTGCACGACAATCGCAGATGGAGCTCGGAAGACGAACACACGAACCGTTGAGCCCAACGCGGCACCTTTAACTGAACTGATCACGATGAGGAACGTATTTTGAACGTTGCTTACTCTCAAGTGGACGGTCTCTTGCTCTCTCAAACTCGCACTGAATTTAACGCCTCTCTGCATTCTAGATACGCTCTTGAGTTATTTTATTGCTGGAATTGATTAACATTTGTCTCTATGCGAATTTTAAGGGGTTTTATTAAGAACGTCTATAATACGTTTTTCTTTCCTTCATGAGAATAAATCGTGTTATATGTACTATGTACATTCATTCGAGTCCACAAATTAAGAGACTGTTTCTTCTGCCTCCAAATAATTGGCTTTGCCGAGAAGCAGCCTTGAACCCTTTAATAGCCTCTTCTTCAGCCAAAGTTATTTCTGTAACTCATATAAATACACTACAAATAGTTGGAGCGTTCGGCCATTTATGAGCTGCGTATATTCTGGCAAATTCTTCAAGTTTAACAATCTGAGTGATTATAAATACAATTATATCAATATATATCCAATTCTTAAAGCAGTAACATTTTAATGCTTGCTATATGTACTTAATGTGTGTGAAGAGCATCGAATTTTCGGATTGGTAAAATATGTTTTATGTCTTCGCTGCCAAAGGCAGCTGCTTTGGCCTGACTTTGACATTGGCATGTGGCTTTATAAACTGGTATTGTAAAATTGGAGGCTGGGCTGGCCTGGACCCGCGGCTCTACTCTACGCGTACACGTGTGCTTGCCTTTTTTCGTGTATATGCAGTGAGTTCATTGTTCTGAGATTGAATCTCATTCTCATTACTTTAATTCATTGGAGCACCTGCCGCGCTTTGAACAAACATCGTCATGATAGATTTTAAGGGTGATTTTCAATCTTTTCGTGTTGAACTCGTTTAATTATGCTCGCAAGTTATAAGTATTATTTTACACGTTAACTCAAATTTAGTATCTAAAGGCAGCAACTAATTTGATGGGTATTGGGGACGTACGCATGCGCTTAGTAAGGTCAAAAACTATTTTGTAGCAATAACTTAGGATTACAGAGATATACATAGCTAAAGTGTAAGTGGAGTATGGCTGCCAACCGGCTCGCATATGCAATTAGATAATATCACGTGGCACACTCAGGAAGTGTATAGAATTGGACACATGGTGTGTGATGTCTGTCAACGTCTCCTTATGAACACCGCCGAATAAAATTAACTCTCCATTGCCAGCTATTAGACTGGATAGTATGAGGCGATCTGGCGCACCATTTAGCACTCCAAAATTTTTGTATTCCACCCAGTCTAGACCTGGCTCGCAGCTACTATCATTTTGCAATAAGCTAGAAATATCGCAAACAAACAGGGATTGCACGTTGCATCTAAGACGCTTGGGTGAGGGTGCACGCAACGCTTGCGGCTCTACATGTGCTGGTGCGCTCCGTCGAGAGTTGCGTATGGCATTCATCTTTTCCTCCATGCGACGTATTCGCTCGCTATGATCTCGTGACGCACTTCGGGACCGTCCTGGCACATTAAAGGCTGCCATGCGAAAGGGATCCTAGGAAAAGGAAAAATGTATAATGCAACTCCAAGAAATGATTTCTTCCACTTACCTCATAATGTTCGTCAAAGCGTTTGGGCAAAAGAGGCTCGTTATCACGACATCGCAACGCTAGGTTGCGCTGCAATCGCTGTGCAGCGTCTGCATCTCCATCCGCCGGGGCGGGTGCGACAGGTGCCAATGGCGCCGCTACAGAAGGCGAATGCAAATCACTGAGTCGTCCAGAACGTGGCTGATAGTGGTTGTTGTTATTGTTGTTGACATTGTTGTTGTGCATAAACTGTTGTGCCTGCTGCATGTGCTGGTTGAGTATCGCTCGCCTATTAGCCAAATATTGTTCCTGAGGTGCCAAAGCTGCGCCTCCCAATCGCACATTGTTGAGACGCTGTTGTTCAGCTAGTACAGCGCCTGGTCTGCGCTCCGGCATCTGCACTCGTTGACCCGGCTGCTGCTGGTAAAGTGGCGGAGGAGGCGGAGCTGGGCCAAGGCCAGCAAAGCGCAAGGCGCTTCCTCCAACAGCTGGGACGCGGCTCTGCTTCATAATTTGAAAGTCCAGTGGTATTTTGGGCGAAGGTCCCACCACAACCAAGTAATTATTTACTCTGCAGCCAGGATTGCACCACATGTGCACGGCACCAAAATTTTTGTTACGTACGCTCAGCTGCTTCCAACTCCAAGCATCACGGGTCATATCCAGCAACCAGGCATCCGTATATACGCGGTTGGCTCCTCCACAGCCGCCAACAACTAGAAGATGATGCTTGTCCAGCCCCACTTGAATTTGTCCATAACGTGGCGCAGGACGGGTATTTCCCACAAAGAGTGGTTGCCACCAACGTTGTTCGTCCAGATCCAGCACCCAGGTATCATTGGAGTTCACATTAACATCATCTTTTATCTGATACCCTCCAAACACAAGCATGCGATTTCCGTGCACAGTTGCCGAGTGTCCGGCCATAGGCGGAGGGCATGGCATTGAGTTACGTGCTAGCCAACGATCTTTAGCCAGATCGTAGTAATGAAGCTCATCGAATAGACACCATGGTTGGTATGGTGGATGCAGTGAAGGATAACGCCACCCACCAAACAGCACCAGCTTATCCCGCCAAGCCACCATGGAGGCGCTGCCCTTAGGAGAAGGATATGTTCCTGTCGCTAGAGGACGCGACCATCGCATGTGAGTCAAATCAAAGCGCCATAGATCATTAAATGTGGTATCTGACGAGGATCCTCCTCCAAACACAAACATGGAGTTTCCATGACGTACTGTCGAGTGGGCGAAACGTCCTGCAATAATGGGCATTGGCATACCTGTTGGAATGTTTGAACTATTGGCTTCTACAGCGGCCGCAGTTTGCTGTGAAAATACCTCCCATCGTAGACGGAAGTCGGCCAGGCCTTTTTCGAGATTAAGCTGCGAGCGACGCACGAAATCTGAATAATAGAAGGTGTTAGTTAAGTTATAATTTAATTATATGTTATACATACTCTTTACTATGGACTGCCAGCGCTTGCACACCAGACTGCAGTGTTCGAGATCCCCGTATGGCGGCAGAAACGTGAATATAAACTCCAGTATCTCATCGGGAAGTACATTGAGGCTTATTGAGGCACTGGGGCATTTGGATTGGCATATTGGTGCATTAGTAGAATTTTCGTTGAGATTGCGATTGCACGTGGCCATTATGTGGCGTCCGTCCTTGCCCTCAAGTCCTTTGAATTTGTCCTTCAACTTTACTTCAGCTTAGAGCCAAACACACTCAAACACCAAGAACTCCAGACTATCCAATTAGTTTTAAAAGGCGCTGCTATTCCAAACAATCAACGAGTAGCGACACGCAGTCTGCAGCTCAAAATGTTTTTTTACAACGATTTTACCAGCCAACGAAAACAATAAACAGCAGTATATAGTTGATGACTTAAAATAAATATCGGACAGACACGAGTGAGAAAATATCGATATGAAACAGCTGTTCACCGATAGCAAGAGTAATGTATCCATCGATTGCTGAACAGAATTGCAACATTAACTGTTATTTTAAATAGTCGTTCTAAAAAATTATTTAATTAAATTTAATCAATTCCTCCGTATTTCGATAAGAGTGAAACTAATTTCTTTTCTTTCTAGTGATTATTTGAAGATTTACAAATTGTAAGCTATTAAAAACATTCTGTTAACATACATATATAAGTCGACTATCCGAGCCATCAATTGAACGAGGCATTAACTGACGCTAAGTTGATATCTTTCTTTATAAATTATATTTTAAGTTCGCATATAAATTAAGTCCTATTTTTAGGACTGGCTAGTCCTCAGTGCTCGAAATTAAGGCTGAGAATGAACTGAACTCGCAAATTCGTTCCTATCTGGTAATTATCATAAAGGTGGAAAACCATGAGAACGCGCGCTTCAAGATTAACATGAGGTGTTTTAAGCACCCCTTAAGCTAGAATTATTTTCTAACTTAATACAGCAGTTTAAAAATTAAAAATTATGTGCACAACAAAATAAAAGCTACAGAATTATATTTCTTTCATGTTCTTCGGATACACAAATTATTCCGAGGACAAAAGGGAGTCTATCGGATAAATGCTCTCGAAAAAACCAGCAAATTTGAGAAGAAAGAAGGCGGAATGAAAGAGATTATCTTATAGAGTCAGAGATATCTCCTGCCTGTATAGAATATACAGAAAAGAAGATTGATAATTATGTAAATTCGATTTCCATAAGGATTATATATCATCCCGAAAATGACAGAAAATCAATTCAGGATAACATCTTGAAATGCAAGCGTTGCCCTTGGCGTTGACACTAAGGCGACACCTTGGTGATCTAGTTGCCGTAGTATAAACAAACTTAATTTCCAAAAATTTCAAAAGTCGAGAATATTCCAATAGTTTATGTTGTGATTTAAAATAGTCAGTCAACGCAAGTTTTGTGAAAATAAATATTGTATATACCACATTCATACATTCTTTTCTTACTCAAGTTAATCTTGGCTATGGCGTACTCATCGATAAAGACAATGGAGAAGCCGTTGCAGCATATATCTTTGGCTGATTGGAATGCTCGAGTGAGTGGCCTTCGGAATGTGGCGGATGCACGTCGGGCTGACGCATTCGCCCTACGCCATTCCTCGCGTACGCTCCGTAATGAGACCCGCATTGAGAGTGAATGGGCGAATATCGAGACGAATGACGCACTGGCTGATCGGTATTGAATGACCTTGCAATGTAATTATTGTCTTGGATTAATTTTCATTGCCTTTGCAGTATTATTGAGCTGAATAGTTGGCGTCAGATTATCTCAATAACATTTCAGCGCATCGAGAACGAAATCCAATCGTTGCAGCAAGAAAAGGATTTGACGGAAAGGGAGCTAGACGCTCTCTCTGGACCTATTGCGGTGATAAGTGAAGTATTGACGATGCGCGACAGTCGCCTTGGCTCAGAGATTACGTACGATGAGCCCGATACTGAGATCAAGAACGAACTGCGCGTCTTGGAGAACAATCAGCGACTGCTGGCCGAGCGTTGCCAAAATGCATGGGCGAAGCTGACACGTCTTGAGGAAGTGCGTTTCAAGATTAGGATGGAGATGGAAAACAAAGTAGAGGCAGCAGATCTTGATAATGTGCAACTGTCGCTAAATCGCAATTCTGCTGGAATATCTTACAAGCCCGATCCTATGCGTAATCCTAAAAGGTAAGATTCACCATTGAAATTGACCTAGTTTTGATGATCCTAATATCAATTTTGTAGCTCTTGCTCATACGAATCGTGGCTGGAGCATGTGAAGAATATGAAACAGCTGGCCGAAAATGAACTGGCAGACACAGCTGCCATACGGGAGTCGTTATTTGTATGTCGTGAGAAGGCCCGGAACATGCTACAAGCCCAGCAGGAACGTGCAGAGCACAGCATACGTAAGCGTATCTTTGAGACGCAGCGTGCACGTAACGAGCTGGAGTGGCAGAAGCTCAAGATGAAGGAGGAAATGGAGAACGCTATATGTGAGATAAAGGCGCTTGAAGATTCTCTGGCCGATAAATCGGATGCCTTGAAGTTAGCAGAGTCACGACTAGAGAATCGGGCTCAGCGTAGTGGAAAGGAACTGTGCCTGGACTATGCTCATGATATGCTCTGCCAAGAGGTGGAGAAACTACGGGAAATCCGTCGCTGCCTTAAAGAGAAGATTGATGACGCCAGAGCAAACTTTAATCTGCTGTCGGATCATGCTTATAAAATAGATATGGATCTGGAAAATAAGCAGCACTCGTTGATGACTGACATACGTGCACTAGATTTGCGCACTCGTCTTAAGGGTGGCGAATTTGGCTTGAAGTCGTGCAGTCCAAGTAGCCAAACCGACCGCAACATTGTACTCACTCATATGGAGGAGGAAATTCCCAAATCATAGACAAACTACTCATACTACTTAGTCCAAAGTCTTGTCTAAATTTTTGTGCATAAATAAATTCTTTACTCGCATTTATCGTGGCTCGCACAAAGCGAAAAGTTAAAGCACAGATCTCCCAAAAGTGGCCGAAAGTTGGTGTTCCAGTCTAGACGACTTTTACCACCTGTTGGCATCGATTTCTTTTGACTGGTGAAGTGCACTCCCTGGCGCACAAACATGTCCCACTTGACAAACTGACCAGGTACAACTGGTTCCAGGGGACCGGTGCTCACAACGGACTTCGGACTGTCACTGGAACCCAGCTGCCAGTCTACCCACAGAGCGATGCCATTACACTCGCCAGCCCTGTAATGATATAGCCGAGATTAAACTAACTAAATAATTGTTTAGCTTGCTACTTGCTTACGCCATCATCGTCAGTTGACCCCGTCTTTGCTGATCCTTGTCGAAGTTGGCAAAGTCGACGCTCAGTATTTCCTGTGGTAGCGCAAGCGCACGACAGGGATATTCCCATAGTGGCTGTGCTTCTACATGAGAAAGCGCTTCATCCGCAGAGCGCTGAAATTTAAATTAGTTAAAATTTGTTTCCTTAATTAAACCGCAGCAATGCCCACCTGCACCATTTCGTCGAAGAGCTTCAAATCAAAGCCTTCACAGCTAACGATCGGCGACCGTATCTTGTGTAGATCCAGGAACTCCACAGGTAGGGCATAAATACGAGCACCACAGGGCGAGATTTTCACTGAGGCTGGAAGCTTATCCTGCAGCTGGAGCAGCAATGTGCCAAAGTAGAAGTTATCCCAGGGCAAAATAGCATTGAGAAAGTATGGCTCGGCAAATATGTGGGTAATTGTGGCCATTTCCTCGGGTTTCAATTCCTTTAGACTATCTAAAAACGATACGTTCAGCTTATTGTATTTGCTTAAGGACTCAAGCAGCCGGCGGGAGAAACGATGTGGTTCCAGACAACGAACGGTTGCTGCACCTAAAGCCGAGCCGACAAGACCTAACATGCAGCCATCGCCCATCACCAGCATATGGGCTGGCTGAGTCTTTGCTTCAAGCAAAGCCTCTTCCAGGTAGGCCAGGTAGCGTTTGTTCCTTGTACCTTGATTAAGCTGGCCAATGCGGTTGCGGGTATACGTCATGTGTAGGTCACAGCTGCAGGTATGACGTGCTACAGACTTTTTGGGAGCTTGGCCCTTGTGGGCATCAAACCATAGTGAGTACTCGTCATGATAGCAACTAAGCCAGAAGGGTTCGTTGACGTCGTGCATCTGCAGAGGTTTAGGTATGTAATAGACGGCTTGCATCCAATGATCCCGCCAAGGCACGATGTTGGCTATAGGTCGTTCTTTGTGGTCGTTATTTTTCAACAGCTGTTCCAGGTCGGGATGAGCCCAATAAGGGGCACAACTTAGCAGTAACTCGCCAGCATCGTCCATTTCAATATGCCACCAGTAGAAAACTAATTCGACTGTGCCCGGTGCAGAGAGTTGCATTTGCAGCACATTCTGTCGTTGCTCCTCACGCTTCTGCTTGCGCTGAAAATCAAATTTGAAGATCTCCACTGGCTTTGTGAGCGCTTTAAAATAACTGGGCGGTATTTGGGATAGCTGGATATCATGCAGGGCAGCTTCACCGCTACACTGCGACAGTTCAACAGGTGGACGCAACAGAATGTCGCCATCCAGGTTAGCCAGAATTTTCAAGCTGTTCCATTGCGATGCTAGAGGTGATTGCGCGACTTGAGCAAAACAGGTGGCACGCGCAGGAATGCACAGGGCATCCTCGGTGAGTAAATGGTCGTGTGCATGATTGTAAATGCCAATGGCTCCCTCGCCAATGAGCTCAGTGTCCAATAGTTCTGCCACAAGCAGGTTCGCTTTATGCGGCATGTCAACGCCTATTACTATTTCCGTGGAGCGTTTACGAATAAGTCGCACCTGTGCTGCATCATTGGCCGCGAGTATCCGTTGTGCGCAATTGGCCATAGGCATGAATGCCTCACAAGCTGTAACAGTGTCGGCGCCGGCACGCATCGCCATCATGGAAAGAATTCCAGTGCCAGTGCCAATGTCAAGCACGTGGACTGGCTTGCCCGCTTTACGCATTGCTGTGATGGTCTTTCGCAAGGCTGAATAGTACTTCTGGTTACGTTCCCAGTCGTGCAGCATGTCGCCAAATCCAGCGTTTGCAACTTCCAGGTGGTAATCATAGTCGTCACCGCGCTCTTGCCATGTGTTTTGACCCGTTATAGGGTTGAGTACTTGCGAAAAGCTGGCCATTAATCGTGTTCGCGGCAGTGTCAACCGTAATACTGTCTGCATCGAGAAAGAATTAAAATTTTTAATATGTATAACAATAGTGCTTTACATTTCAATCACACACGGATGGATATGTTGTCTACGTTAAATCCCGCCGCCACAGGTCATTACTGCCTTTATAAATCAACAAATGCTAACATTCTGTTGATATGTTATCAACAGTGTGCACTGCTTGATCTCGCAGCATGAGACATGAAAAGCGATGTGACCATTTGTTCATTTAAAAATATACTTTTTTTATTTTAATAAATATTTATTTTAATACAGCAATTCCAGTAGCTGCCAATTCAAACGTAAATTAAAAATAATGAAATATTTTTCATTATTCAAATACCAAAAAGTATATAATTACCGTAAAGGGCCACACTGACGAAGAGAAAACAGCTTCCTACCAAAAATCGATATATCGATAGACACAACTGTGTATAATTTAAGAGTACCATACTTGCTGCAACATAAATCTGTTAAAATGCCAAAAAGGTGCTATAATTTATAATACTTGTCAAATAAAATTAAAATTAAGTTTTATTTTATCATTTCAAAAATTATCATTACAATTGTCAATATGGCATTGAAAATACAGTTTAAAATATTATTGATTAAAATATAATAATTCAGCTTAAAACTGCTGATCAAGTCGACGACGTACTCCAGGCATAATTTTTACACGGTGCTGTATTCTCATATGTTTCAATTCCGGAATGCGTAGGATGGGTGTCTGAAATTCCTGGTTGTAGTTGAGATCGTTATCATAGGTCCAGTTTGATATATGTGGAAGTGAATAGAATTCGGGACTGCAAGAAGCTCTGTTAACCGAAATTGGCGTCGTCATGTCCTTAGAAATATTGGTCCATCGCTTTATCAGAAATTCCAAAGCTGCAAATGTTATTATAAGCAGCACTATGAGACTTGCTGTTTGTGAGGATAACAATGAGATGTCTCCGAACATGTTGACAGTAAGGTTTTCCAAATGCGACTGATGTTGACTAACAAATTATGAGATCTTTTATATACAACGCAGGTCAGCTAAATTGTTAATGGTAGAGTGGATGCAACAGGTAGATTGCCCGTGTAAATATTAATCCTTTTGTTTATGTTAAGAATATTAATTGTTTTGATTGATTTTGTTTACCTTTAATTGTGTACCTGTGGCACTAGATTTTAAATTAATCATAAGCCAGAAATTGCAATTCCAAAGATGTGTACTCTAATCGACTCGTTGAGCTTATTTGCCACTCTCCTGCTGATAAGCTTGTTCTATAAATGCATGTGTCTCTTGACATATGTGTTTAGTTTCATGAGATTTGCGTTTCAGTCTTGAGTAGAAAAATGATTCTAAGGTATATATGTATTATTTTGTTGCTAAACGTTTCGTTACTCAAATGTGAAGAGGAATATGAACATAATTCAGAGAAACTTGGTAATTTAAAAATAAAATATGGCAACACAACGGAAATACATTTTCAAATTAAAGATCCACGCATCAATTTGCTGGAATCAAAACTGGAAGCATTGCAGTGAGTATTCAAAAGTGATTTCATCTTAGGAATTTGGTTAAGATTGCAATTGCTTCTCAGAGTTGAACAAACTAAAAGGTATGCCGAGCTTACAGCGAAACTTGACAAAATAACCATGGCCGACTGCCCAAGAGCACATATGCCCAGCTGCTGTGCGGAGGCAACAGCTCAAAGTCGTCGTAGTGGCGTCTATCAAATTTTAGTACCAGATTACAGTGTGCATCCATTTCTGGTCAGTTGTGATGAGGATTCGCAGGGCGGCGGATGGACTATAGTGTTACGACGTGAGGATGGAAGCGTAAAATTTTATCGCTACTGGAGTGATTACAAGCATGGGTTTGGAAATGTGAACGGAGAATTCTTTATAGGCTTGGAAAAATTGCATGCTATGACCAAAAACATGGACCAAGAACTGTTGTTTGTTATGGAAGACTTCAAGGGTCAAAAAAGGTTTGCAAAATATGATCAATTTTCAATTGGCAGTGAGCAAAACCTATATGCTTTCCAAACATTGGGCGAATATTCCGGGGATGCTGGCGACTCTTTCACGGGGCAAATGGGCTACAACTTTTCTTCCCGCGATCGAGATAACGATATATATACCGGCAATTGTGCTGTAGAATATAAAGGCGGCTGGTGGTACAATAAATGTCACGGCAGGTTAGTATTTTGAAGTACTTGTAGTGCAGTATACTTTGACTAATATTCGATCTCAATATATTTTCAGTAATCTGATGGGTGTATATAACGAGACCACCTATGGAAAGGGAGTCATGTGGAACGCATTTAAAGGTCTAAACGAGTCATTGAAGCATGTCCAAATGATGATAAGGCGTCGAAGATAGTGTCAATGAATAATAGCTTGGATCAAGACTCTGTTAAGCATATCAAATAGACCCATGTATCAAATAAATAAGTTTTTTTTTGTTAGAATTTAAATTACTTTGAACAGAATGAAACATAATTCGTAGGTAAATAATTAACGAGAATGCTCAATTATGAAATATCTGGTCTCGCAAATTTATATGTACATATGTACATATTTTATTATCATAATACTACTAAGAAAATTTTTGTAAATTATTTTTAAAATTATTACTGAGCAAAGATATATCGATCTATATTGCTTTGTTTAACGAGTGATAACCTAGGTCTGTGACTTGAGCCAAAAATAAATTGATATGTACAAGTGTACATTTTGCAATATGCTGCCAAGTTAATAATTTCAATTTCATAATATTGAATTCTCCCTTCAAATGAGGTTGGTAATTATTTAGTTGTAAAAATACAGTAGTTATAATTTATGGCAGCTACACTTTATGGTTTGAAACACTTTTCTTTTATATACTGGGTATGTAAAATTGTCTCGGTGCTCTCTCGAGGGGATTTCATTCCCAGAAAGTACATTTCTTATCAGTACTATTGTTTGCAATTAAATCGTTAGCTGTCTGCTGAGATTGTTTAGTCGTGTGTGATTTCTTCACATTGAATATACACAATTTTTTTAAAGCTAAAATGATGCTGAGAATTACATTAATTTGCACAATCTTAGTCTTAAACATAGCAAAGCTCAAATGCGAAGAGCAATTTATACCGAACCTAGAGAAATTGGGAAACTTAACAATAAAGTATGGAAACACGACTGAAATACGCTTTCATGTGAAAGACTCAACCAACAAGTTGGTTCAATCGCAGCTTGATCTAATTCGGTGAGTATGTGTATTGCTTGATTTGTATTTAAATATTTTGAAAACCTTATCACAACACAGAATGGAACAAATTCGACAGGGGGTATTGCTTGACGAGCTTGTGGAGAAGTTTCATAAGTTGACTAGTTTACAGTCAGATCAGTTTCCAAGTAGCTGTGCCGAGGCGACGTCCATTAATCGTCGTACTGGCGTCTATCAGATTCTCATTCCCGAGTTCAGCATCCATCCATTTATTGTCAGTTGCGATGAGGATTTGCATGGAGGTGGATGGACAATTGTGATGCGTCGTCAAGATGGAAGTGTGGATTTTCATCTATTCTGGAAGCAATATAAAAATGGGTTTGGAAACGTCAATGGCGAGTTCTTTATAGGCCTAGATAAACTACATGCCATGACTAAAAATCTGGACCAAGAGCTTCTCATTGTCATGGAAGATTTCAAGGGGCAGAAGCGGTTCGCCAAGTATAATCGATTTGCTATCGATAGTGAATCCAATCTATATGCCTTGCATGTATTGGGCGAATACACCGGAGATGCGGGGGATTCACTAAGTGGTCATGCGAATTACAAGTTTACAACTCAAGATCGAGATCATGACGAAAGTAAAGACAATTGTGCAAAATTGTTCACAGGCGCCTGGTGGTATGCTAACTGTCATACCAGGTAAGTTGTCATGATTATAATTATTAATAGTGCACTTATTAATGGCTCAATTATTTGACAGCAATCTAATGGGCAAATACAATGACAACACATTCGGAAAGGGCATCAATTGGCTTGCTTTTACTACTCACACGGCCTCACTGAAGCATGTACAAATGATGATAAGACCGAAAAGGTCTTGAATAGGAACAGTTTACTTTGCAGCCTTTCATCGCGGATGGACAAAAGTAAATGCATATTGTAAATATATATATAAATGGACGAATATATATATATATACGAATGGACGATTTCTAAGTATTGTACGCTTATATGAATTTTCATCAATCGATGAGGCGCTCAGATAGGAGCTCATTAGGTAATGACTGTTACCCTAAATGGGGTGTGCTCAGTATCGTATTGAGGGCCGTCGAAGATGGACCGACAGCGGTTATTGCAGTGGTTCCATTACTACGCCTTAGTCCTTGGGGTAACCTCGCACAGGCTGGTGGCCGGAAGAGTGCAGCAATCATGGCTGACACGCTCCTATACGTTGCTCTTGAACACATTTGAATTGATTTCATTGCCCTGGTTGTTCTGGCTATCCGCAGAGTACATTAAAAAGACTAATTGGTTCCCAAATCTAATTCCGTTCACTAGCTATGTACTGTACTCGGTGTCCTATGCCGCCATATTCTATACGATAATGTCACGCGGCAAACGGGATTGTGCTCTAGTGGAACTGGAACGCATTGTAGTGAAAATAAAGCGACAACAACCACATCAAGTCGATCGCTGCCTGGACTACATATTCTACATGAAGTTTGCCACAATGATCTGCTTGTGCCTTTCCAGCACGGGTATGTGCTTCTTGTTGCCCAACGGGACCAAATGGAATGTGATATTCATCACCTTTCTATTTCAAAATGCAATGAATATTCCTGGTATTGCCACCCACCGTTACTTCTTAGCTCTATGGTATATTACTTGTTCCTATCGGTCTATCAATCGCCGAATGGAGGAGCTTGTGAGCTTATTCAAATACCGATTGCCTTCGCGCTTGGAGCGAGACGAATTATACCAGTTGTGGTCCATGCATGCAATGCTAGGACGTAGCACACTAAGGATAAACAAGGTTTACGGACTGCTTTTGCTGGCAGCACGACTTGACTTCGTGACCTTCGGTGTGATCAACGCATATTGGGGAATGCTCTTTACGTTTTCCTTTAAGGCATCCATTTATTACATCTTGTTCGGCTCTTTCAACTATTGGGTACGTTCAGTTGACTTTTATCTAGTGGACGTCATGTGCGACCTGACCATTCAATATCAAGACTGTTCATATCATAGCATAACTGAAGGACATTGGTTTAAGGAGGTATTTCGTAGACTACTCATGCTTTTCTGGCTTCTGTTAATATCTGTTTATTTTCAGCTGAATGGTTACTTGATGTATGCCAGAACTTCAAAGTTTGATCTTTGGGTTTGCGGTCTCTACACAGTGAATCGAGAGCGCTGGTTTCAGATGTACGGCGCTATTATGAGTTTCTCTCTTTTATTGCTGCAATTTCACTTGATTTTTAATAAGAAGTTCTCACTGTAGCTTTAACATTTTTGTGATCCTTAATAAATTACATTTATTTTCACGAATTCTGATTCTAAATGTGTTAATTTCATTTAAAGTTTATCGGTCAACAACGGGCCACTTCTTAAATAGTTTTCCGCGCAATTCAAATGAGAGAAATGGCAAGAAATTGTTCACGTTTTTGCTTTGCCGTTTTGTTATTTATTTTATTATTTTATTCGCGTTTGCATCGCTTGACATTGCACACTACTCGTACAATCTGCAATAACAATAAAAGGCAACAAGAGTGCTGCAGGAGCCAATAATTCCTGTTCGATAATTTCCAAATGAATGCGTTCCGCAAATAAATTTTCCTTTGACAGCAGCAAAGCGTTGAAATTTTAAAACGAAATCACGTTTTGCTGTTGCATACTTTTTGGCGTATGCACATCTGCTCAATATGCGTACGTGAGAAAAGTTAGGTAATGCACACACACACATACTAATATACTTATTTACATTTACATACGTACAATACTTTGTACCCTTGCTTTCACCGTGCTTAGACTCAATTGGACAACGGTGTTGCATAAATAAAATCAAATAAAATAAATCAAAACATAATTTTTCGCAATTCGTGTCTACAAATCTAATTTCTATTGCTGGCGAACGTGTTAAATTTATTTCACAAATTTCTATAGCGTTTTTTATGGTTTTTATTTATGCTTGCAATTTCAGTCGAACTAGTTATTGATCACTATGGAACAGTTAGCTTTTCGATTTTCTTGTTTAGCTGTAACAAGTAAATACTTAGTAGGTTGCAAACAAATGAAAATGTAGTTAAATCCATTTAAATTAGCATTCACATGTCAACACAATTATGTTGGATAACAACGGCAACGATTTATGTGCACGTGAAGAGTGCCCAAGTTATATAATTCCTCCTTTCTCCCTCCAACACTCTTACACACATGCATACTCATATAGGCAGACACACTCGCATAAGCACGTAGCGGATGCGGGGTTGTTGGGCGGCAGGCGGTGGGCGTGGCCCGGAGCTTGGCAATTGTCAAAATTGCCGCCATAATTCACGTGTTGCCAGCAACAGAAACAACAACAGCAACAATACTCTGCTCACTGTGAATTGAATTGAAGCAAATGCTCAAAATGCAAATTACGCAATGATTTACATTTCGATTGACATATTTTAGGCGAACTGTTTGCAGTACTACTGTCTCCACCCTCTGGCAGATCCACCCTTTGCTTGTCGTCCTACGGCAGTAATTCAAAAATATATTCCCAACATCTCAGCAATCCTAAAATTGATGTCAATGATGTGCGTTGACAGACAGACAGACAGACAGACGAAGAATGCCTTGTCGTGTCGTCCTTTACTAATACTCAATCAGAGTTTCATTTCATCATGACAGCTTACAGCTTTCCTAAAGAAAGTGCAATACCTGGGTGAATCATAAAGCGTCCTTATGACAACTGTCCCGTAGAGATTCAGTTCTTTGTGCAGTGCCATTTCCATTATACATTACTTGTAGTGGACATCCATGGCCAGGCCGTCGTTATTAGGTGGTCTATCGTAAAATTGCGCCAGGACATAAATGCGTTATTATATTATGTTTTTGAAAGGCGCAATGAAAGCCACAGCTACTTGAATGGACACAGCAAAGAATGCAAGACAGCACAATAGAGTTGGTGCCATGTCGACATGCACTTCAATGACATGGCCGCGACATTTTTTATGAATCGTCGTAGTCTGTGGCCAAGCCGCAAACAAAGGCCAGTCAGCCCGCGACCGGGTGTAGTGGTCATCAATGCAGCTTGGAGTCAAACATAAGAGCATGTTGAATGGCCTTACTTGCATTTTGTGGCACTGCCACATGCTGCCAATCCCTTGGCACGTAAATTTAAAGATAACAATACGAGAGCATCGTCGTGAAGGCTGCGCCAGTAAGTCTAGTCCTGGGCTGAGTGAACTTTGGCCACCAGTACAATAAAGTATGACAGGCCAAAACTTTTAATGATGCCGTAAAGTCGTTGAACCAACTAGCGTCTGGCGTTGCAACAACCAGAAGAATTCGAAAGACGCAGTAGACTGTACACCAATGAAATGCCTTCAAGTAATCAGAGAAATATACACATAATAACATAGAGCTGAGAGCTTCTCCTGGGCTTGGTGCCTTAGCGTCCCCTGTCGCCGTTGCCATTTGACTTAGAGATGTGTGTCAACTGTGCGCGGGCGCTCCATTTCAGTTCCATGCCGCAGGAGCAAAGTGAAAGTTTATTTGGGGCCGTCAGGCATTGCAGTAAAAGTTTTATGTTTTATTTTTTCGCTTTAAAAATGTTTTGTGGTTGTTCTTGGAAAGTTGCTCAGCAAATGCATCCACACATATGGAGGTAATACATACATATATGTACATGCATACTTAGACACACAAGCCACACACTGAAGGACAGCTGTTTTGTTTTCAAGTGCAAAACTTGACACCAACTTATGATGGAATTCCATCCCATTAGCCTCCATTCCAGCAATGCCAGTGTCCAAAAGAATGCAGACAAGTGGCAACCAAGTACTTGAGTCAAGAAACATCAGAGTTGTGTGAAAACCAAACATGTTAAGGTTCAAATTCTTTTTATTTATCAACTTAAGCTTATGTATTAACTAGAAGTGTTTAGCGACCATAGCCGAAGACGCCACCACCACTGCTGGCTGAGGCTGAGGCTGAAGCGGCTGCGTTGGCTCCACCGTATCCAGGATAACCACCATAGCCACCACCTGGATAACCGCCAAGGCCTGGGAAGCCGCCATAGCCACCGCCTGGATAACCACCGTAGCCGCCATATCCGCCATATCCGCCGCGATGATATCCTCCTCCATATCCAAACTGTGGCAGGGCCTCCATGAGGCTGAAGAGTGCGAAGATCACAACAAGGAAAGTAACAGCGGCTCTCATCTTGAGTTTCGTTCCGTTTACAATGAGTTCGACAAACAAATGTGCGTGTCTGCTTTAGATGCTGCCTATTTTATATAGAAATTTCTGGTCTGGTTGTGAAAAGAACTGGATCTGCTACGATGATTAACATCAATACCATGACGCGATTGAATATGTACAAATTTCGTTCTTTCTAATTAATAAATGTATACCCCCCTTTGGAAAACCGGTTAGAGGTTAAGATTTTCGCTCTGTGGTACTTCAACTGGGAACTTTTTGGGGAATCACTTTGCTGGCCTCTTTGTCTTTCTTTGCTTATAATATATTCAACTACGTTTTTCTTATTTTTGGTTATCACATACGCAAACTTAGCCAAATGATCAATATATATTTGTAAACAAATGTTAATCAGCTCATCAGTCGGGTTTCTATTTAAATCGTATTCGAAGCTTGGGACCTTTTTTTTACAAATTGTTGTTTGTTCGCTATTGTTTACTTAACCAAAGGTCATTATTCCAAGTGATATTCATATGTTTATGGCGAATTACATGACAGTTCTTGTTGTCAATTTATGATGATATCATGAAGTTTTCAATTACATGAATAAATTGACTAATCTGTTTGGAAGTTTTCCGAAATGAAATACTATATTAATAAGCAAGCAGAGTTCAATTAATCATTTATTAAAATGGATTCTATTCGAATAGTCAAGAAATAGGATTTTTCAACAACAAAATTTTGTATTGTAGTTAGCATGTCGAAAAAAACTTCACGGCAATGTCAAGCATCATTTAAAACCACCTGGAACATAATCTGCAGTGGTGATTATCCGGAAGACATGAGCTTCAAATATGGCTCATATATGATGAAGGATGGCGAACCGTATAGTGTATTCAGTTTGGAACAGAAAAGGAGGCAATATTTGGTGTTTTTTCGCAGCTCACAAATTTCCACATGCAAAACCATAGAACTTATCAATTCTACTTTCATTAATTGCTTTGCGGGCATCGGAAAACCTAAACCTCTCAGATACCCCAATAGTCGAATGATGTGCACCAACCATGCTCTTCAAATGGCTGATGAATTGGTGACCTATTGCACTACTAGAAATATTCCAAGTAATGAATTATCAGCCATTTTTTATGCCGAGTATGAAGAGAGACGTCCTGAAATCATTATCGAAGTCAACAGATCCTCAACCTTAAGTATAAACACTTGGTTGCTCTTAGTAATATCTCTAATATCATTACTTCTCATCTTTCGTCTGAGGTTATAGTTAAGAAACTTGTAAATTGTATGTATCCAGAGCGTATAACAGAATAACAGATTACTGATCTAAATTATTGAGCTAGTTAGGTATTATAGAGTTGTGTGATATTAAAGATATTGTCAATAAGTGTCCTAATACGTAACATTTAATTCTCCCATTTGACATCATATTTTGACAGTGCTCGAGCCAACTCTGTTGCTCAGTAAAGTCGTCCCCATTGTCATGGTCTTATTCAAATGGTTCTTTTACAATCACAAATTTCATCACCCTCATCATAACATTCACTGCGGCTCAAGAAGCTGTCAAGAGGGCTGCGGCTGCGCCTTGGATTGTCTTTCATGTGACAGGAGAGAAGCCAACAGAAGTGGCCCTTGTCAAGATGTTTCCCGTATCATCGCAACACATGTATCAACTTAAACGTGTATGAGGATTGAGATTGTCTGTGTGAGTGCATCTGTGTGTGTGTGCTCATTCATCTGTTGTGATGTGTATGAATAATTACTTTTTAACAGACGCAAAATTATCACCTAATTATAGAGATTTGTGTGCAATGTGCCATATAAATAAATGGACACTTTGTGGTTCTTAAACTAATAATTAGTTTTGATTCAACCAAGCTGATTTCTGCAATTGTATCAGCAAAGTTTTTTTTAATTATTTTCTTCTAGAAAATATAGGATATTGTGAACAACTTGTGGACATGTTTCGTATAATATATAAGCTGTCAAGGCTCGCATACGAACTCGGATAAAAGTCCTGTTTTGCTCTGGAATTTCTGCCTAACATTTGATTTGACAGTTTTCATGGTCTCTCTCTCCCTCACCCTTACTTTTTATCCCTTTCTTTTTAGATGAGCACCGTATGTGGGTTTCTATTTCTACTCTATGTAATGGAGTGCATTAACTTTTCATTTTTAAATGAGTTACGCATTAACAGAGACATTTATCTAGATATGGTAATCGAGTCTTTCAATACTCTTCATCAGGCCAAATAAAAGATCGCTTATATTTGAATATTGTTATTTGAAATATATAAGACTTGGTTGCAATCTTAATAAATTATTGAACGTATAATAATGGTGTTCAGTAGATATTTTTATTAATCCATAAAAATTCGTAAAAGTGTGTTCAATCTTCACCTATGCCATATATTCGTTTGCCTTTTTATTTTGCTTTATGCAAAGTTCTGCAACATGTAGCATGTCAGCAAATGTCGTGGCTCAGTTAATTTCCCGTCCTTGTATTCCTTGATGGCGGCAACTATGTTTTCTGTACGAGTATTTTGCCGCATTGCAAAAGGACAAAACGCATTTTTTCTTTGTGCTGCTTTTCAAGCATTATTGCAATTTTTGTAAATATTGTAAAAATGCTTAATACACATGGGGCACTCATCGGTCTTATTCCTACTTCTATTTCTCAATCTCTCTGTGCCCTTTTTACTTCTCTCTCTCTCTCTTTATGCAAATTAGTGGCAGATACCGCTTACGTTCCGAATGTTAATTTGCATTTTTTGCAACTCCTAGCGCTTCCTTCTGTCATGTTGGAAATGGAATTTTTTTATTTGCATTTAAACTTTTACATGGTACTTGTTAACCTTTTGTCTATTAAGGAGATGGCCCCATGACATGTGTGTGCGTACAGTATAAGAAATTCCCCTAATGCTACCTTATTGCTTAAGGTGCTTAAAATAAGATGGAAAATAAGTTAGGGCATGGCTTTGCCATTTGATAAATTACGTTAGCTTTTAGAGATTTGAACCAGAATTCTCAACACATTTAACTCTTTCACCTTTAAATGCCGATTTACTCCAGTTTTCCCACAGGTGCTTAAGTATTTCAGTATTTCTGCACTTCAGCATTTCAGCATTGTAGTTTCTGTTTATTATGGCAATCTGTCTATTTAATTGCGTTCAACACCGAGTTGGCCACAATCCTAATGTATTTGGTAATAGTGGGTTGTGGCTTCTTTTAAAGTTTTCCTTTGCTTCCTCTTGATTGTTCGCTTGGTTTCTTTGACTTTAATTAAGTTTTATTATACAAATTAACACAATCGGCTAAAAGACACAAACACGAAGAAAATTGAACCTGCCATGTACATACGATGTACTTGTATAAGTATGAATTTTTAATTAATTCATCTATCCAAATAAATAATTAAATCAGCAATGTCAATGTGACTACGCACTGACAGTTTAATAATTGAAAAGGCAGAAGAGTTGTAAAGTATACAAGAGATATCATCTGGGGGAATATTATGCAGAGATGACGTTTATAAATTGGCTTGTTTTGTTTCAGGTATAAAAACGTTGAAAGCTTCGATAGTAATTTGTGCTAATTAATAAACTTTCTATTTTATAGTTTACAGCATTCGACTTAATGCAGATGATGCCTAATTAAAAAAGTATTATTTTAATTTATTTTAAATTTTCAAAAATAAACTATTTGCAAGATCATTAATTAAGTTAATAAGCTTAAAAATTGTCCATATTTTCGATAACTTTTTATTAATGTCTACTGTGAAATTAATAAGTATAATATTTCAAAAGTTAAGAGACCAATAAGCCAAATATAATATTTATTGACACCATATCCGTATGTTGAGGGTTATTTGCAGTTACCACTCAAAAAAGATCAATAGCTGCAATGGGGAGTATATGAATAACAATCAATCGACTGAAATATAAATATTTACAATTTATTTACTTTATTGGTTGGTGCACACCTCCATGCTGCGATGATCAAACTAGTTGCCTCCGCAAACGTTCAACATTGAACTGACTTTAAAAAACTAGAAAAACTTTCAATCTTAATACTCATGTAGGTGCGAGACATAAAGGAACTCACGATTAAAAACAAGTTTGTTTAAATTTTCGATTGGAAATTTAGCTACTCTTGATACAAACTTAGTTCCCTCGCCAAAAATAGTAAGCAATTAATTGAAATATAAATGAATAGTATTAAAGAGTTTAATGGTGAATATAAATATAAATTAGTCAGGTATAATTCGATTTTAATACATTTTAATAAACAATAATGCAATTTAGCTAATTGAAATACATTTGAATTTATCCATGAGCTGAGAGCGGACCCTCTTCAGAGGGTTGGATACGCGTTCTTTGCATAGTTTGCGGCCATACAATAGTTGGGTGCTCCAAAGAAGGAGCACATGCCGTTGGTGCTGGTTGGACTGGCGCCAAATCCATTGTAGCAGTTGGTATAGTTCTGACAGGAGCGCATCTCCAGGGGGGCGAAATTCAGGGCGTAAGCACCAGGAGGAGCTGCATGGGTCAGATTCGGGTACTTATGCAGATTGTTGGGTATTGGTGCCGGCACCAGCTGAGTTGCTGTATCCAACAGTGGACGACCGATGCTGACACTACGTTCATTTCTACGGAATTTGGCACGACGATTCTGGAACCAAACCTAGAATTAGCCAATGGCAATGTTGGCAATAAATCAAGTGTGTGTTTGTATTAAGTATTAACATTTTGCTATTCTATAGTATTTCTTACTTGAACTCTCGCCTCGCTCAGATGCACTTTTGTTGCCAGCTCCTCTCTCACAAATGCGTCCGGGTAATGCGTTCGCTCGAATACCTTTTCCAGGGCTGTTAGTTGGGTTGAGCTGAAGGTTGTGCGGTTGCGTCGCGGCTTCCTCGAATGCCCCGATGTGAGATTGTTGGGGTAATCGACGTTGGCGCCGCCTGCAACGGAAGACAATTATGAAAGCATTTAAGAAAATCTTTCACTTTTAGTGAGATTCTTGGAAATGGTGCAATTTTGATGGCATTGCACGACAGCCTCGTAAATAATCGATAAGAGCCCGGACATCAATTAATTCGACAGCCTAGGATTTTGGTATGTTTTTATGGCCTTGCGTCTATAAAATTTTGCATTCTGTTTGATCCTTTTGGCTCGCTTATTGTCATCTGGGAGGTCATAAACAAATGGCATGGGTCATAAAATATATACTATCATCTCTGTTGGACGACATCGCCGGGCAGCTGTCTACTAATTTTAGGTGGCAACCCGACGACAAACAAACGCAACAAATTTACGATCTATTAATTAAACTGAAATTGTGACATTAAGCGACAATAAGTGAGCGGCAACTTTCACTAATTGATTTCAGGTCTACCGCTGCTTGAGCATTTCCATTTTGGAAAACATTCGAAGAAATATGGGAAAAGACATACATATATGAATGTGGACGAAGAATAGGTATATATTAAATATAAATATAATATATATGCTGATATATTTTCAACGCAAAACAAAAGCAATTGAACGGTTGTTTAAATCATAGAAGAAACTTCAATATTTTTTAATAGTTTTTTATAATATTACTAATCCATCAAAAGTTAAATTAGAGAATCCAATGAGTAAATATTTTTCCCTGAATTTTATAACAGACATCCTTAACAAAAATAATGTTGTCAATAATTAAAAACCTTCGGTTATGGTATTAACTAGGCGTTAATTGAACTAAGCGTAGACCAATATCATTGGAGCATTAAAAATCTTTCGTAATTCCTGTGTTAATATGATATACTTAACATATGTGCCTTGTCCTGTCACCTGTCTGTCTACCTTTATTTTGTGGTATGTGACGGTTGGGAATAGTTGACAAGAAGACTAGCAAATGGAAACCCGGACAATGACTTTAAATTCAGCATGTGGTTTTTCTATTTTTAGATAGACTTTGACTTTAAACACTATTCAATAAATCTTTTTTTTTCCAGTATTGTGATGGAAATTATGTTTGAATCTTTAATTTAATATGTGTTTATGATTCGCATATCATAAAATGTATGTACATACTTAATTCTCTTGTGTCTACGTCATTTTTAGAATGCAACGTGGAAACAGCTTTTATCACCGGAGTGTTCATAGTGCAATTCAGCTTTCGAATGCTGAATCAATTAACAATATGAACTAATTTTTGTCCATTCTTCATTAATTTTTTATTTAGTTTTTTTTTTACTTTAATTTATATTCCATAATTGTACTATCTTTGTACATAAATATTGTGATTATTATAATACATGATACGTTTTTCAATAAGACTATGATTTAATAATTGAGAGTCATGGGATTTATATGTATGTATTCATATATGTATATAAAATATACAAATATAACGGCTGGGAATATGGCGATGTTCAACACATAAATGATAAATTTGAATTGAAATGAGTTGAGAATTTATGATATCATGCGCAAGCAGGCAGACTGCGAATACGAACACGCTTGCATTCTGGCATGCCTAGCTAGGATAGCACATATGTATATGTGTGTGTAGATATCTGATTTATGTAGGTGACTGCAGTTGTATGCTTGTAGGTGATTGTGTGTATGTGTGTGCCTGCCTGGCTCTGTGTCAGTGGCAACTCATGCATGACATGTAGGTGCCATATGTGGGCGACATTCGCTCATTTATGCCGCCGCCAATTGCATATCCAAATGTCTGACAGTGTCATCTTGATGCATTTTTGTTGCTGTTGCGGCTGAGCCACCGTTTTATGTAGGCTCGTACTTCGCGTCTTGTGCTATTACGACTGCATTGGGGCAGGTTGTCAGCATTAAAGGCGCTCTTTTCAAATGAAGACGACATGTTGTCTGCTGGCCTGGTTGTTGTCCTTGTTGTTGTTCTGATTGTCAACGGCATAATTTGCTATGAAATATGCGCGTCCTATTGTGATAGCTGGCAATGGCAATGCTATCAGAAGCTGCCTTTCAATCGCTCGTTTTTTCTTTTTGGTAGCATTTCCGACTGCAGCAACGGCAGACAAACAGACAGACAGGCTAACAGACAGTCAGAGAGACGGACAGCACTTCAACATTGTCAACATGACAAAACGTAATCAAAGCTGACATGATATTCCCTCAGAGGCCGCATGCCTTTGAACAACCGAAAGCGCCCAGCATCAGCAGGCATCGCCTAGTGCCTATAATTTCCAAGTGAAGCATAAAACGACCAGCCAGTTTTCAACCAGTAGTAGTTGTATCCCCCCTTCCCCATTCCACAATTTCCCCTTTCCAGTTTAACCACGCTCCTATCCCGCGTGTGCTGTAAATGGTTGAGGCCAGAGGCGTGTGTTTATTTTTGTCATTGCTCAGATTGTAACATGTGCCAGTCTCAGTTGCACTCGCTTTTCCTTTCCTTTTCCTTCTTCCCTTTCCATCCATCCCCTTTCAATTTCCCTTTCTCATGCCTATCCCACTTCATGCTCTTCTGATTGAGGTTTCCCTTTCGGTTTTCACATCTCGTGTTCGGTTCTTGCTTTCTTTTTATTAAGCTGCAACTGTTTTTTATCGCTTGTTGCCCGATTCACTGGCAATTCAAATTAAGCATCTCGTTGTCTCCCCCTCCCTGGGGACCTTATTGGGCATTGCAGTTGTTCCTATGGACTGCTTCGAATACTACATATCGTGCCGCTGATCTACGATGCAACTCTGCGGACAGCTCCACTGACAAATTGAGACAAATGGCGTGGGTAAGAGATTTAGTTGGGTAAAAAAAAAATGATTGCATGGAATGCATTTCCAGATGATTACCACCCTGAAGGAGATGTTTCGTTGAGTTAAAAAATATATTCAATGGTCTTAAAAATCTGAGGATTGTCTGTCGTTTGAGAACTGAAGACCTGTTGAAACGGATTTCAAATAAAAATGTATCCAACCGAATTTATGTATCAAACTATTTGTATCAAAATGTCTCAAGCTTGTATCAAAAAATAAAAGTATACCCGACTATAGGATATACTCTGTCTATATTTAGGAAAAGCTGCATTTGAGTACTTTGCCCTTTGTACTTAGTCCTTATTATCTGGCGCTCAAGGAGATAGACAAATAAACAAACAGGCCGAAATGCCTTATCACCTCGGCTTCAGTTATTAACTATTATACATACTGAAATTAAGCCATCCATCCATAGATCGAATGTCTTTTTCTGTCATATATATATTTTAGGTCGGACGAGAGTGCTAACTAAGAAATACCATGTGCTCATTTATTTAGCATCCTTAAGACATCCTAATCTGTAATTACATAAAGTATAAATATTCTTGATGAGCATCAACAGCCGAGTCGATGTAGCACTGTGTCCGTCTGTCTATATGAAAACCTAGATTTCGGAGTATATAAAAGCTAGAGCTACCAACTTTGAAGACAACATGTAAAAACTTTCCGCGCAGATAAAGTTTGATTTAGAAGTTGACCAAGCCCCTTTCCATCTCTTTAAATGACTAAAAAAATGCTACAGCTATAGGTAAGCCTTGCTACAGCTACAATTATAAACTTAAAGCGACCTACATATTAAAAGTCCTAGCGCTTGGTGAAAATTTCATGAAGATCGGTCGATAAATATCGAAGATATTTAAGAAGTAGTAATACTATAGTAAAGTGGCGCCAAGCTCCCGAGATTACATACCGGATAGTTCAGCCCAGATAGTTTTTCTTTTTTCTCTCAATTATTATAATATTTTAATATAACATACTCGTAACTAGAAATGTCTCATAATGCATCCATTGAGTTTATTTGAAAAACTTGGGTAAAGGTTTTTACTATAAATGAACTCGATAGTTTTCAATGTTGTCACAGCACAAAATAATAGTGTGTTGCTCTTCAACATTTAATAAATAGAACATTAAATGCTTTATGTTTTTCTCGTTCAAAAATGACAATTTTACTTTATAGTACAATTTGGCGGTTTTCGATACAAAATGTTTCGTGGTTTAAATTTCCGGTGGGTGTCAGAAAAATTTGACCACCTCCAATAGCACATATTAAATATAACATCGAATGTTTTATGTTTTTGTCGTACGGAAAGATAATTTTACTTTATAGTACAATTTAGGAGTAGTCTATTAAAAATTTTTCAGTGGTTCATTGGGAAGCTGTGCTGTCTTAAATTTTAACAGGACTGTTCATTCGAAGCTTTTTTCATTTGTTTAAATATTTAAAAAAATTAGTATATGAATTTAATAGGATATATCAGTAGCTAAAGTGTAATGTTTTTGTTCCGCAATGTGATAATTAAAATACTTTTAAAATACAATTCTGCAGATTGCAAATAAGATTTTTTTTGGATTTAATTGAATAATTTCCAATTTTATCCTTGAAATGTAATTTAATATTTAAGTTTGGTGGCATAAATAAATGTTAGGATATCATAAATTATTTTGATTTGTGAAATGTTATCAATAAATAGGCTAATAAAAGCTTTTGCATAAATTGACCCCACTACATTTCCGTGGTGTTCCTTGAGTACTGATAAATTCTTCTTTTTAAAGTCAGTCAAAATTTTACCGTAACCGTTCCTACTATTTGTATTAAAATTAAAAATCTGTATGGTCTAGAAAACTAATCATATAAATAAATAAAAATACAACTAAGAAAGCAACAGACAAGTCGGTTAAGCTGAGTGAGCATTAAAATACACAATTTTACGAAATATACAAAATACATATTAAGAAAATAAATTAATAAATTAATAAATATTTCATCATCTATATAACTGAACACGTGCAACTGCTCCTAATTTAACCCTATTATGGTATTTCTTCAATCATTCTTATGTTTACTTGTATATCGTAAGCAAAAATCATTTTGATTGCGATTGTTATTATATGTATCTAAAATGAAAAGTCAAGACTTAAAACTAGGCTTGACACCCATGTGATCATGTTGACAAATAGTCGAATCGGCAGACGCACATGGTTGCATGGTCTCGTTTTATGTTGTTATATTGAATATATACTTTATGGAGTCAAAGATACTTCCTTCTATCTGTTACATACATTTTCGGTTCTTGATTCACTGATCTTCAGTATAAAGTTCACTACCAAATAATTATTTATTCCTAACCGCATAATATTATACAACAATTTTAATTTTGTATATGTTTTTAGCTGTTCGCATCTTGGGTTATATAGTTCAGATGGTTCGATTTAAATCCATATTAGTATGTTTTTTAAATTTAAAAAATATTGGGATCAACAAATTTTGTACATATCTTACAAATATTTATTATACATTGCCGAAAAGTTATTTTATAATTCTCTTCTATTCTTCTTTCCGTTTGGCATTAGATTTTGTATATTTAATATTTTCAAATTGCTTAAAAACTTGAAAATAAAATGGAAATTTTAAAGTCTCTTCCACCTTTTGTGGTGTTCGCCAAAAAACTTTGTATTTAATTATTTTACGAGTACATAATTAATATAAGAGCATGATTTATGCCTTTCAAAAATACACAAAAATTTCACTAAACGCTATATATATTATATATGTGCAAGTTGAAGAAAGAAAATAAGTATAAAACAAGTAAAAACGCAGTAGTCGAATGCTCGCATACGAGATACTCTGTGCTGTCTATACAATAATAAATTTGTTCAGTTTTAATAATCTCTGAGATCCACGCACTTAGACGGATAGACGGAAGGGCGGACAGACTGACAGACATAAGGACATGCCTAAATCGACTAGGTTGTTGATACTTTGTAGGGTTGGAGATGCCTCTTTATGCCTGTCTCATTCATTTTCTCAAAACCATTTTGTTCGTTTTCATCTCAAAGTTACACACACTCATTAAACTGATTAGAAAACTATTTTGTGCACGACTGTGACATAAACTGTATGAAGAACTCGTAGCTTACTTAAACAGATAGACAGGCGAACGGAATATACATATTTCACATCAAATACCAATAACAATACAATTCTATTATTGCAAAGTTTTAAAAATGCATTTGAAATAAATTTTGTGCATTCTAAATCAGGTAAGACCGTTTGAAATGAATTTAAAAAGTATACGCATTAAACAGTTTTTGCATTATGTTTAAAATGAATTTGAATTTGAGGATAAAATCAGCGAAGTTTCTACCATTCTTGAGGGATTTTTAAACAACGCGACTTCATCATTATGCAAAGAAGGAAAAATATTAATTGGGCTATGGATATATATACATATGCACATATGCAAAAGAAGTAAAAATAGATGAAAACAAAAAAGCGCCCTTTACTCAAAAGAGTTTGTCTACTAAGACCATATACATTGTATATGTCCATATGTTGCTAGAAATATTTGAACAATTGTTTTCTAAATAGCATTCGCATTATTCAATCGTTATGGGGTTTCTCGATTGATAAAGACTATATATCTAATTGATTAGCATCCTTTAACAATATGTGCAAATAATTGCGTCGGATAAACTTAAAGGAACATTTAGGTGGATGTTTCAGTATACGCAACTTTCTCAATACTCTTAAAAATGTCTTATCTATATCATATTAGGCTTACCAAAATTATTTGTCAACTCCAGGGGCATTTTACTCTTAGCATATGTGTCGTGTTTCAGTTCTATAAGATTGTCAACTGAGAATCTGTGTATTTTGTCGAGTTCTCTTCGATTCGCGCTGTGTTTATCCTTTGAGAAAGAGCCATTATGAATCTTCTGTTCCATTGAATGTGATTGTGTCGTAAAAGCAACCTCTGTGGATGGCAGAGAGTGAGGTATAGATGTGGAGCCGGACTCAGGACCGGATGAATTGGATGCTGCCGACGGTAGAGCCGTTGTGGCCGCATAGTAGAAATTGCCGGCATTGCCGACGGGTAGAGAATGCAACTGCTGCTGATAGTTTAACATGGTTGACAAATTGAATTAAAATTTCTTAAATCACTTTCTCAATCACTGTTTTGGCTAATTGAACAATTGGTTCACATTGACGAGCACGTTGACAATGACACTGATGATGATGGTGATGATGGCAATGATGAGAGGAATTGAATGCAACACAATTCAATTAGGTATGCGAATTGTGCGTTGAAATTCTTCATTTGTCTCTAATTGTATGCTGATTGAATTAATTTATTTTGTTTCTCTGCTCTTTGCACGCCGCGTCTTCTCTGGGGCATCCTGCGCGAACTTGGATAATTGGATTAGCACACAACACATAAACGAGTTAATTACGATAATTGTCGCGACGATACTAAACCGTGCCAAAGTCGTGTGCCCACTGAAATTAGCCTCAAGATTCTAGAAATGCTCGCCTCGCATCCATAAGATATCCATTCACACGCAGACAATCACATATGATTTGAGTAAGAGTATTTCAAGTACGAGTGTGTTTGCTCTCTTTCTCTCGCAGTCGATCGCATCGCATCTAATAATAGCATTCCTCTGCTATTGGCTGTTCCAGAAGATCTCTGCCTGCGTCCGACATTTTGGGGGCGTTCACGTTGCCGTTGCCATTGCCATAGTGCCTGGTAAAATCAAATGAAATACGAGGTGAAAAGTAGCAACAAGTTTTGGTTGCATTTAAATAGCAATAAATACAAATTAGGGCGTTAGGAGTGAGGAGACCCGGCTCTCCCACTATCAGGTAGTTATACTCAGCATAACTGTTGCTGCTCCATTTTCACAGGATGTGCATGAGAAGTGGTGCACCAAGTACTTGAGTTTCGAGCTGGGCATAAATCTTGGCACGCACGATGTTTGTCATCCTTTCTAACTAATTTCCATAACCACAACATGATGTTAACGTTCCCCTGGCCCTGTCAGATATGAGCCCAGGGAGCGGAACGTGGGCGGAACTGCCAGTTAAGTGCATCGCTTGTTACGGCTCCTGTTGTTGATGTGCTTGTTGGGTATCATTTGCAGCTGATAGAGCTCTGCTTGCATGAGGATGTGTCTATTTATGGTATGATAATTGATGATGTTTATACGCAATAGGTCACGTAAATATGTGTACTTGTGCAGGAAATTTAGTAAAACTATAATGTGCCCGATGTACCGTAAGTGAAGAAGGCAAGCTTTAAGCATAGTCTTTTCATTTAGAAATTACATTAATTGCTCTGTCAACTGTCGCTTTGAGCCCGTCATTAGCAGTCTGTTGTTTTACTTACAGCTCCTCATTAGCTGTCAGCAAACTATCAAATAATATTCTAATATTCGTGACATAACCACAAGCAACTTACATCTCATACGATTTCTTCCCCAAATTGAGCTGTCACAAAAGTTTATCCAAAGTACTTGACACTCTAGTGCGGCAAGGACGACGGCTTTTACCTGCCCGTAAGTACTAGTCCCGGACAGGAGCAGGCTCTGACTTCCTAAATTATCTCACGTTTTCGTGTACAAAGTTTTTGAAGAATGTTGCGGTGTGTATTTTTAATAAAACTTCAAAGTTTTGCGCTACTTGCAACGGTTTACAATGTCTCTCTGACGTTTTTCTTCTGTTTCTATTTCAGTTTTGAAATTCTTTGTCACGAAACATTTCTCGCGT
Organism: Drosophila pruinosa; assembly: GCA_018150935.1. Taxonomy (NCBI): domain Eukaryota; kingdom Metazoa; phylum Arthropoda; class Insecta; order Diptera; family Drosophilidae; genus Drosophila; species Drosophila pruinosa. Next base: position 44,992,035 of record JAECWR010000199.1, read on the forward strand.
GCAACTGAAAGGAGTTGGGGATTTATCCATTTTTTACATCCACACATATAAATAGACAAGTCAGCGAAAAAGGCAGCAGAAATTCTTCGGGCAAGTTAGAAATTTGAGCAGACACTTTTAATGCTGTCAGATAGCAGATAGCAGAAAGTAACTGCACTTGGCATGGCCATTGGTATGGGTGAGGAAGGAATGTTTTATACAACGGACAGGCATCTCAATAATTTTCTGGAACGCCCATGTTGTATGACTTTGAGCACCAAATTCTCAAATTACACGCCATTCAACTGTATGAAGAATTGTATGCCAAATTGTAGACTTTTACTACCGCTCCCAAAAGTATGCAGCAAATAAATTTTTCATTACAAGCTGAGAGAGCCCTATATACGAGTAGAATACGGACCTGACGATGTCCTTTAGCTTAAAGTTTATAAACCATATTTTAATTCAGATTCATTGAATAATGAAATACGATTAGTATTAGCTTCAATTCAGAGACTCTATCTTTTTACACAAAACTATAAATACATTGCCGTGGATTGTGTTTTGTGCGGTTTGGATGTGTGCATTATGGCAACATAAAATTGCCATGGGCCTAAAAGCTGCATGCTAGCAGATGTATGACTACAGATACGAACAGAATTGTGCAACATGTTGCAAGCCTCAAGCAAAATGCTAATTAAAAAGCTTGCCGGTATGAGTGAAATAACAAGAGGAGCACGCCAGGGCAGAGCCAGAGTCAATAAAGCAGTACTCCAATATCTGTATCGATTTGCATAATATTAAATAAAATGGCATATTTTCAATTTGATGCAAGGGAATCAGAGTCAGATGAAGTTTAATAGATAAATATTCAGTACCTCAAGGCACAGGCACAGCGGTGGAGAAGAAGAAGGAGACTCCCATAAATGTCCAAGCGATTCACAAACTAAAATATTAGGATGCCTTTCATAAATTATGCAATCGATTTCAAAATCGAAGAAGGCCCATAGTTTTACATAGCCAGCTCGGAAAAACTGATGCTGACCCAACTCAGAAGCTTCTTAAACATTATGTGAGTTTGTATGGCTAACTAAATCGACTTGTTGGTGAGTGGGGATGGTCAGTCTTAACATGCTTTTAAAAGTTTGCTCCTTTCCGTTGGGAATGAAATATTCATACAGTTTATGTACTCGAACATAGTTAGGTAGTTGCTAGGCCTATGTCACAATAAAAGTCAAAAAGCTCTTCGTGCCGTAATTAATGTAAATCCCCGTACTCAAACTTTGAATGTTGCAGCTGCAGGACGCTAGTGGGCGCCAGTTTATATGCGCATATAATTGATTTTCTGTTTACGCACTCTCAACTGATTCCACAACTGGCGTGACAAGATGACAGCTTTAAAAGGATGTAAGGGGAACGCGGAAAGCTGCTGTATGTGCGGTATGTCAAACAGCACGCTTCCTGTGTACTGCTTCCGGTTATTTCTTGTTATAATATTTCATTGCGTACTGCGTATTCGTATTGCAACAAAAACAACAACAACAAAAAAGTGAAAAACCTAAACTTTTCACTGAGAATGTTCGGAGAAAGTTTTGTTATAGAAATGATACGGTTGGTAGAAGGAAATACCGGAGTAAGAAAATGGTAAATTCTTGGTAGAAGGGCACATGCCAACACTTGTTTTCTGTTAAGTGATTTAGGCAAAGTTTAACCCTTCCCTACCCGCTGGCTGCTGTCAGGCAGCGCCCCTTTCGTTTGGCATTTTGGTTAGACGACACGCTCGACATGGACTTAAGCAGGGGGCTTGGGGCTGAAAGGGGTCGAGTGAAAAGTGGGTGTTGCGGTGTGCAGCTGTTTGACTCAGGGTTATTTGAAATATCGGAAATGTTTTACAAAACTTTTGCCAGTGCTACAACTTGGCTGACTGAATGGCTGCCACATAATCGCCGTCAAGTGAAATTCATTTTCTTGACAAACAACATGAACTTCAAAGACCCGTTTCCCACATTTCTCCCTCCCCTCCTCCCTACCTCCTTACTTAGCAGTTCCATGTGCATTTTTCGCGCTTGTTGCTGTCTCTGTTCCGACAAGCAAATTGAAAGGCTACATAAGTATGTGTGTGTTATTGGGGCATAGTTTAGTTGATTAATTGCGGCTACAAATTGATTTAACTTTCAAATTAAAACTAGTTATTGCAATAACATTTAATCCTATTTTGTGCTTACGTGTAACAATTTCAGAAGCAATTTACTACTGCGTATTTCAACTTCAAGAAGGAAAATAAGAAAAGCACAATGGGTGCAGTTATAGAAAAGATATTCATTGATTGCACATTTTCAATTTGTGTCTCAATACTCATTTTTGTTATACCCAGCACTTGCCAAGTAACTGAAGTATATGCAACATACAGAAAGAAGTATTACTGACCAGCAATTGCTGTCTTGTCTATTAAGCATTACAAACTTGGTGTCCCGTTTGAGCACATAGAAACTTAATGCAGGATATGTTATAGTCAACCTCTTGCAGATATTGTATTCTTAGTTGTTTTTCTTACCGCTTGATGTTCTTCTTGTCACTCAAGTGAGCTCAGCGCAGTCAGCTGCAAAGTCAGCGCCATTTAAATTTCGCTCACGTTTGCTGGCGGATGAACTGCAGCAAAAGAAATTACGCGAATTGAAAATCAACGGATCTGTGGATGCTAGACTAGCAACTGTCATTGCCATCCTGAACTGGAAACTGGTAACTGGGAACTGGGAACTGCAATCAAATGCAATTAGAGCACCAATCCTTCCGTCCAACTAAAGAAGAAATGACATAAAAATCCAATTGAAATTTGTGACAAAAAAAGTGCAAGTGAATTTTAGCTTTTACTTAAGCGCAGAATTGAATTTGGGTCAAGTAGTTCGACGACAAGCTTAATGGTAGTAAAAGTATTGTTCATATGTATACTCGCATTGACGAAATGTAATTACTTTAATGCGTAGCATTTCACATGATTAATTTAGGTATTGATTACACATTCAAGTGCACATCCAAGCACTCGAATGGATGACTATCTGAGCAGCCTTTTGAGTTTGTCCTGTGGCCCACTTGGCTGCCGGCTAAAAATCTTAATAAAATTGGAGCATATGAAGCATTTTGTTGTCATTTTACTTGAGTTGCTTTTCAAGTGTATAGAATTGTGAAATTTTGGAAATGAATAATCGTGTTTTATGTAAGCATCGTTAAATTTAAATATTTCTTTAATCAATATCATGGGCTAAACAACTTCGTTTTCAATCCTGATTTACTAAAAAAGATTTAACTGATAGCCGAAGAAGATACAAATTTCCAACTTTTGCTGTAGCTCAGGTTATTTATACCACTTTCACAATCCTGTCTATATTGTGTGGTTCGGCTTATTTGATATTTATTAAATGAAATCATCAAATAAATTATTGAATATTATTTTGTATTCTTTTCGTAGTAGTTCATCATAAAATAATTTCCATCTATACCAAGTGAATGTTTAGGCCATGGATTTTAAAAAAATCTTGATCAGCATAAACAGCGAAGTAAATAAAGCCCTGTCAGTCCGTCCCTTGTCTGTACGAATACCTAGATCTCAGAGACTATTTAATTTTCCACGCGGGTCAAGTTTAATTTCAGCTTCTAAGAATCTAGTAAAACAATTTACAGCCACAGTCTTTTGAACCATCTGACAAGTACCGTAACGTAAACGTTTGCTGAAAATTAATCAATCAATAAATATGAAAGACATTCCGAAAATTGTGTCTAAGGCCAGCAGACCCGAGTTCAGGTCCATAAGTTAAATAGGATTTAACAGAGTGTTGTTGTAATATATTTTCCCCTCATCAAAATTCAATGATAAATCCCAATTTATTTTCTTTATAAAACACATTTTAGAAGAAAAGGTTGAAAAAGGCCTGTACTCTTAATACTCAATTATTGTAATCACTCACACTTGTGTAATATTAAAAATTTTTTTATAAATAAAGTGTTCTATATAATAATAATAATAAAAACAGAGTGTTGTTGTACAACAAATAAATATACAATAAAATTCATGGGCTCGTACAGTCAAACCTTGGGTCTAGTTGTTTCTACTTGTTTTCATTTAATAACAATCGACCACATAAAATATTTATCGTTTGACAAGTTTATTATTTGCCATAAGTTTCCTTGATTTATTTTTGAAATGGTAAAATTGCTAGAAGTCTGCTTGTGGTTGTCAGTGCACTTAAGATGCAAATAATTTAACTCGAAGCGCACTTCAAAGATGCTGCAAAATCTGTTGATGATGCTGCAGCTTTAGTCGCGTGCGGCAGGTGCATGTTGGTCGCACTGGAATTGCAACCTTCGATGGATGATGGCAAAATGACAACGGCGATGCCAATGACAACGACAGCAATATCATTATTTTATATCCACATGGATAAGCACATATTTTGCACTGGTCCCAACTTAATGAGTGGGCGTGACAGTAGAAAATACTTGTACTTTAAGAGCGAAACAGAGTAGCACATAAATCACACTGCAGTAGCAGCAGTGGCAACAGCAACTTTGTTGCTTGGGTTTCAACTTATTTCGGTGGGAATATTTCATGTGCAGCGCTTAGTGAAAGCCATGCCCACCAAGGATTAGGCCAGAATGATATACGCTCCCGACGCGTGAGCAGATTGCGCATCCAGCTATATGCCATAAAGGTAAAGGTGTCCTTCTCTCCTCCTCTGTTGCCGAGCTACCCCATTGCCGCACTCTTCTCGTTTTTTATGACAACGCCCATCAAGTTACTGAACTCCATTGCCGTTTTGGGCAAGGGCACTCGCTGGCGTTGATTGTGTGATGCCAGTGCCGCATAAAGTCAGCGCCAGGTGGCGCCAATCTCTGCGTATATGCGATGGAAAATGTGTGTGTGTGTGGGCGTGCATACAAGTGTGTATGTCTGCAGGTGTCTCCACATTAAAAGCCATAAAAGATTCATAAAATGCATTTCGCACGCCGAAACCAAATATGCCGCAACATTCACGATGCCACATCCATAAATACGAGCCGTACACGGACCAAAGCTCTGAACAACCTTATACACACACATAAATTTTAAAGTTTGTAATGTGCAGGTGTACATAAAAAGTATTTACGAGCACCGGCTTGTGCCAATGTGAATCTCACATACTCGTTACTCGTACTCGTCCAAGAACTTGGTAAGAGCCTCCCACGTATGATGGCCAGCTTGCATGCCAACCCTAATGAAAATATTAAGACAATAAGCCTCAAATGGCAAACATTTCATATCTAGTCTATTACACTTTTCTCTTAATGTGTTGGAACGATTTATATGCTAATTCAGCTACGACCTTTTATACAACAAATATATAATATAAGATAATATTTAGGAATAACATTAATGTTACATATGTATGTATTTTATTAAAAATTGTTTTAAATTTTATAAATAATTGATAAGATAGCTAAGTTTTGTTAAGTGCTTTCGACAACAAGCCAAAATAATTAAAATGTGCTCATTGTGATTAAATATTTAAGAAATGATCATAACAATAATTTTGGTAAGACCTTTTAACTATTTTCCTCATATTTTATGTCAAAACCCGATTGCGAATATAGTCTTAAGGTTCTTCTCTTTTTATGTTTGTCGACTGCACTTTGATGACGTTCGAGAAAATCGCTTATGAAAATCTCATCACGTACGCGACATTTGCCAATTGCTGAAAATTGTGCACAAATTATATCAATTTTCAAACGTAATCATTGAAACTTATCAATTTTGTTGGCACCAGGCTCTGGCTGTAACAGACAGACAGACAGACATCCGGCCAGACGGAGACGTTGTAAAATGTGAAAATCAAATATTTATGATACTTTTGAGCACAATTTTTGGCCTTCGGCACAAGCAAACTACAAATTTTTATCTGACGCCATCTTTCGTATATTACACTGCGTTTTCTTTCTTACTGTTCATTTTACATTTTTTTTCTTGTATCGTTTGCTCGTTGTATCCACGGTTTTGCCTTCGGATTTATGTGCGTGCCTTTTGAAAATTCAATTTAATTTTCATTTTTCTTCCACGGGCTGTGGGATTTCCTATGAATTTTTGAGAATGCGCACCGACCCAGGATGCTGGCATATTTTGTAAGACATAATCCAAGTTTGAAGGCGTAGCGGGACCAGCATATTGAAAATTCCGGCAAACAGACACAATAAGCATTTCATGCTAACATTTTAACATCTGACCTATTGCAATATATATAAATGTTAAAGTTTATTTCCGTATTAATTAATGTGATTTAATATTATAATATTGAAAATTCACAGAATTGGTCATATATTTACGTTGGCCTTTTAAAGTTTACTTGAGGCAGTAAAAACGAAAAATTGAACATATTTTCTTGGAAATTTGGCATTTTAACTTGCGGATCGAATCTGTCAGTTATGATCTTGATTAAGCTAAAAAGTTAAAGTGGGTTTGCTTGACTGTAAGATACTGAGTCAATTAAAAAATATCGAATTTTACAAGTATATATAAAAATATACACTAATAAGAAAGAAAGCTACAGATGAGTTTACTTAACTGTGAGATACTTGCGACCCTTTTTTGATAGATAGATACTTAAAAGTATACCATAATAATACCATATAAATTTACAAAAATAAACCACGATCAAAATCATTAGCTTGACTGAATTTTACTTAGTTTAGGGGCGTGTCCAAAATTGAAAACTAATTTCATTTTGCTGCTATGATACTATATCTTGTTTTCTAATCTAATCCAGATTTCTGCCCATCCATCTATTTTTACGAAAATCTGGATTTCAGAGTCTATAAGACAAGCAATAAAGATATTCAATAATCTTAGTAAAATTCAGACAAGCTAATAATATTTATAGTGCTAAATTGCAGTATACATTTTTAGTACATTTTTTAAAAATTCCGGAACTAGTTTTTATAGAAATGTCTGTTGCATTCAGAGTTTGTTTTAACACAGATCAATATCATTTTAATTGAAATTGTAGACTCAAGCAATTTTGTAAATTCTGATATACAGTATAATGTGCTTAACTGCCTCACCGTGTTTGACTCAAAAAAATGTGCACTTATCCTAAAAATGCACTTAACCGCAATTCAGCTATAATTCACATTTTTATGTACTTTTGGATGGAATTTATTGTTCTTATTACTTAAAATACTTATTTACTTAAAATAATCTGATATTTTTTTTGAACAACGTTCTTTGCCCTTATTATCAATAGCTTTTCCTCTAATTTTTGAAGCTCTCTAAGTAACCCAGAACAATTTTACTCCATTCCTAATTGTTCCAGAGTCTTGATAGCATCAAAACCTTCTTTGACAGTTGGCAGCTTTGGTTCTTCATCACCGCTATTCTCATCGTCATCGTCGCTATGCTGATCTTCATCTTCAGTCTGCTCATTCAGAAGAGCACTTGTTATCTCTTTTGTCGTCAAGGTATCGTAACAATCCAGGCTCTCATCGATTACCACATATTCGTCCCAGTTGCATGTTGACTCTATTTCACTAGTGAAGGCAAGTCCCGCTGTTGTGGCCGATTGTTGTATGTCACTCTCCTTACGTATGATGCGGTTTATTGTTGAAAGATCAGAATTGTATTTAACTGCAAGGCTCTTTTTGTTAACATTATCCTTAACTTTTTCGATTATTGATAGTTTTTCTTTGATTGTAAGCCCAATATTTCGCTTTGTATTACCCATTTTGAAAAATTGATTTGGAAACAAACTATGTATTTGCCATTTATATGGCATTGCCAAGCATAAGTAAACGGTCATGTGCAGTTTGGCGCCACGATCAAAACGAACACTTTAATCGGTGGCGTCCTTTCCACTTTACTAGCAAATAGGGACGATCTATAATAACAACGAAAAAATGATGGCGCTTTTGCAAAGTCGAGCAAAAGGTGGCGCACTTAACTTATGAACATGGAAGAGAAAACAATCAAAATTGCAGCAAAATTCATGCAGTTATCCTAAAAATGCACTTATATTGAATGCAACTAAATTAATATTTTTCAAACAAAATAGCTTTTTAATTAATTTAATTTTTAATTAAAGTTAGAAATTATTAAATTATATATCAGGCAGAAGAAGCTGTCTCCGACTCCTTGAAGAATTTTTATTGTTTTTATTTTTTCTGTTCACCCTCCCTTTAAATTCAACCCGATTGTGTTGATATATAGGTAGCAGAAAACTTGTTAAGTATTTATATACGAGTATGCATAATTAAAATACAAAATATTTAAAAAAAAACAAGTAAAAAAGCTACTGTTGAGCTGACTCGACTGTGAGATACCCGGCACCGAATTTTATCATCGAAATATTATGTTTTTAAAAATATACTGGAAAATATACTAAAAAGATATACTAAAAATATACCAATATAATATATCAAAATTTTCTTTGTTCGAAATTATTAGCTTGGCGGCACTTTAGTTGGTTTATTGAACACCATTATGTCACGGAGTGTCATAGCAACTAACTAGGTGCAGCTGCACGTGGGTTACCACCTTATAAAAGTAATTTCTTAGTTATTACTTCTGTATTTTTTATCCGATTACAACCAAATTTTCAGAGATCATTAAGATAGTGATTAGTATTATGCGTGAAAAATTGAACGCTCTAGGTTTAAAATGACTTGTAATTAGTTTTTTTTGATTTACGGGGGCGGAAGGGGGCGTGGCAAAAATCTAAAACAAACCTGATCTGCGTGCAACAATAGAAAATACTGTCTTATAGTCTCTGAGATCTAGGCTCATATGGACAGACGGACATGGCTATATTGTCTCGGCTGTTGACGCTGATCAAGAATATATATACTTTATGGGGTCGGAGATGCTTCCTTCTGCCTGTTACATACATTTTCAGTCGGCACAAAGCCCCCTCCCGCCCCCGTAAATCGAATAAAACCGAATTGCAAGCGTCGTTTTGAACCTAGAACGTTCAATTTTTGTACGCACAATACTAATCACCATCTTAATGATCTCTGCGAATTACAATCGGATAAAAAACACAGAAGTTATTAAGATATTACTTTTATAAGGCGTTACCACGTGCAACTGCTAGTGCTGCCTAGCTAGTTGCTATGACACTCCGCGACATAATAATGGTGTTCAATAAGCCAACTAAAGTGCCGCCAAGCTAATAACTTCGAACAAAGAAAATTTTGATATATTATTTTGGTATTTTTAGTATATTTTTTTAGTATTTTTTCAGTATATTTTTATACTGTTATATAAATATAATATTTTGATGGTAAAATTGGGTGGCGGGTATCTCACAGTCGAGCAAACTCGACTGTAGCTTTCTTACTTGTTTAAAATGAAACTTGCGGTCACGCTTAATTTTCGTTATATTCGGATACTCGATTCAAGGTTTCTTACTTGGTACTTATGTTTTCGCTTAGTGTACATATATTTTGGTCACTCAAGACTAGAACTTTTTTTTCGTATTTTAACGTCCTAACGAAACGAGATAAGTACATATATCCTAAAATCCTAACAAAACAAGATAAGTACATAAGTATATTTGCATGAGCAGGTTATCTGTTTGTTAGTATTGATTACAAACTTTACCCATCCACCTAAAGCCCATTTGACACTTTAAGCCAATTGAATTCAGCCAAAGAAAAAGCCAGGACACTCGCCTGACCGGTCAAACATATTTTTACATTTGGATCCATTTTACTGGACATGTACTCAGATACTTTAGATATGCATAGATCCGATCCAATTGAAGTTGCATTTACCACTTGAACGCAACGCACGATGCATCCAGTGCGTTCCTCTCTTCCTTCCCACCAGCCCCATCAGTTAGTGTAGTGTCAGGAGGCGACATTCAGTGAGTTGATTGTTGTCCTTGTCGTGCTGTTGGTTTTGGCTTCCAACTAAAGCTGCTGCAATGCATTATGCTAAAATGTCATTGCAAGCTTATTGGCGTTACGCCCGTCCGTCTGCCAGTTGGCAATGCATATTGGTCTCCGGATGAAACAGCGACTTATGCTAAACTGACAGCCGGCAGCCCATCAGACTAGTAGCCGGAGCTATATCCAGAGCCAAATACGGCATCGTTGTAGTCGAGCTCGTGGAAAATTGAATGGAAACTCGTTTATTTTGTTGCCATTTGCCATTGTGGTAAAGAATTGACGCTCCATCGAGCTCTGCTACGCGATGCGACGCTGTGACACTGCGACAGGATTTGTCAGTGTCGTTGGGCGAGGACAAGTTGCCATGTTATAAATGCCTGGCAATCGGCAACACAAAGGAATCCTGGCAAGGCATTACCATTAACCATTACCCTATCCAACTCCATGGGCAGATACATATTCACTTTATGAAACTGGCATTATCGCGTTCCTCTCCTGCAATTACACATACCATTGACACACAAACCGATGCGATACTGGCTCTTGGCAGTTGTAGTGTAAGGCTACCTCGTTCCTGCTTTTGCTTCCTTATGGACTCACCTATACTTTCACTCATTATTGGATTTTTTTTCCTTTTTTTTGGATAGGCAGGACATCGTTAGAGAACACACACAATAGCACACATACACCCAAGCTTTCTGTCCAAAAACCGGGCACAAGCAGCTTCAAACTGTGTCTGCCTGTCAAAAGTATATTGTGTTTTCTTTGGTTGCTGTCTCGTGAATTGCCTCCAGCTCTGCTTCATTCATGTTGAAAGAATGTAACGACACCGATAACCACACACACACACTTACACAAACATGCATATAGGCACGTAAATATACTTATACTTTTGCACACAATCAAATTGTGCAGATCGATAAGGGACCTTTAAAGTCGGCTGCTTTAAGAAACTTTTAGCTAACTTTATCGAATTTACTTGAGTTAAAATTGTTACATTTTGAATAGTCTTTCGTTCTTTAACAAACCAAAATACTTTAAATATACTTGTAGTACTTGCCACCTCATTCAACTGCATAGCAAAAATATTACACAATAAATTCAAAAACTAAGTATAAGGAATAAGTCTACATCGACTTGACTGTTGAGCAAATAAGTGTAGTATGTGTATATGTTTACCACATTCAAATGTCTGATATTGATTTGCAAAATTAGTTTTAAAAATAATAACACTTCACACATGACATGTATATTTTGTATATGTAGATGCTGCGGTTTGGCATTTCGACAATGTGGTCAGTTTTAATAGCAAAAGATTCCGAACAAAATTTGAATACATTTGATTCAAATAACAAATTTATTTTAATTTATTTTTACTCAGCTTATAAAAATAGGCTTACCAATTCCATATTATTCTAATTATCAATAATTATAGTTATGTATATTAACCATAATAATGTTTCATATTTTAGTCAATTTAACTTCGCCGAGACTTTTATGAATATTTCAGTTCATACTGAATTAAAACTATGGAATTTGTGATTACTGCATTGGCCATTGGAATAGCTATTGATTTATCCATATTGTACAGTCCAAGTATGGGAATCTTCAAGGGCTCATATGCTAGTTGAAGCTGAAAGCTTTCAAACTAAAAAGAAGACACTAGAGAAAAGGAACAGATTGAGTTAATTTATTAATCACACTTACGACCTTCTCAAGTCGTTCATCTAAGCCCGTGGCAAAAGTTGAATACTGCTCCAATAGCTGTATTAATTCAGCGTGGTCTTGTAGAACTGCATATATATTATTGACGGTGATAGTAACGTCGACATAATAACTGCCGACTGCGACAGCTATGAGCAGATATACCAAAGGGTTCAGATTCATTCCTGATGTATGTTTCAGGGCGGAAAAGGTGAAGTAGACAGATCCAATACTTGTCAGATAAGAGCTGGCGGATATACACCAGCCTTGAATGCCGAATATGCGCCCCATGAGTTTAACCAGTGCCTGTAATTTAGATTGTCTACTGGCTATATTCTCCAATCGATCAGCTAGAGAACAGCACTTGATCATGAAGGTTGCCTTTCGTTGCTCACCCTCCAATCGACGTATTTTGCTAAGTACAGAGTGTAGTTCTTGCCTAAGCAGGATGTAATGGTTATGGATATTGAGCATTAGAAAGTAATAGTGTGATATAATGACATTAACAAGCGTAGTCATCATATATAGTAAGAAGATGCTGATGATTATGTTAAAGGTAATGACTGTTTGCAGCGTTGCGAGATTGCCTAACATTTGAACGGTTTCGACCAAGATTATGCTTGTGGCTTTTTTAATAACACCATGTCGCCACATTCGAATAACTTGAGGCTTTTGAATCGCCAATTGTCGAAAGGCGTTCACCAAATAAATCAACCGCTGGCGTTGCAGCCAGCGACTAAATAATGTGGCAAGCACACATATTATTCTCATGCTCAGTATGACAAGTAAGAGATACTCGTGAAGCAGGCCGGCATGTCCCCACATGTCCATAATAAGCTTGCTCTGTATTAGCAAAGGTAACAAGCAAATGAAAGTCACATTGGCCACTGCGGCATAGATCGTCGTTCTTGTCGTGATCCGAGCGTGCCCAGTTTGTGAGTTAATCTCGAAGTTGAGCACACCAAGCAATCGCGAGTAGTAGTAGGATATCCGTAACACCAACTTCACTGGGTCGCACATGCTGATAGACTGAACACTCCATAACATGAGAGTAAGGTAATTATTTATATGCGATGCATTCGACTGATAAGATGAGATACTGAAACGATGCCAATTACGAAATGGGTAGTTAGAAATGAGCTGCTGACTGACCTAGCAGTACATTAGCAAACCATTCGTGTTATTCGCAGGGGACTTACAGAATAAATAGCAAATAAATTTATTTAGAAATTTTTTATATCGTACTGCACTAAAACCAAAGAATTGGATACTATTGAGCTGGCCATTGCGACGATTCTTGATTTCTCTAAGACATAGAGGTTCATCACTGAAATCTTCATTGAATTGAAAGCCAGTTGCAGCTGAAAGTTATTAAACTGCAAGGAAGGTAATGATTACTTATGATGATGATAAATTGAATTCTCTTACGGCCGCTTCCAGTCGCTCATCCAATCCGGAGGCAAACACCGTATACTGGGAGAGTAAATCCAACAATATAGCATGCAAATCTAGAACAGCATATATAATGTTGACGGTGATATGAATATCTGTAAAATAGCACACAAATTGGAAAATGAAAAGTGCTCCTCCCCCATAGGTCAACAAGACAGTTATTTTTGAATCCCGAAACTCGGTGAAGGCGTAGTATATAATGCTCACAGAAGACATATAATAACTTGTAGACATTGTTATGATTTGTAGATCGAAGATTCTCGTTATCTGCTGAACTAGTGTCTGCAGTTGCAATTGCGTCTCAGCAATCTTATCCAACCGATCGGCTAGAGCACAGCACTTGATAATAAATACTCCCTTACGTCGTTCAGTTTCCAGAGAGCGAGTTTCATCGAGCAGTACACGCAACTCCTCATTAAGTAGAATATAATGACCATGAACATTTAAGAGAGCAAAATAATAATGAGACACTATAACATTAACTTGAGCTGTGACTCCCGAAACAATGATGATGCCGAGAAACATTTTAAATGTGATTTTATCGTGAATAATGATAAAGCTCATTAGCATTTGTAATATCTCCGAGAGTGTGATGCTCACGAATTTGCTAATAACTCCCCGTCTCAACAATCTCATCACTTGTGGCTTCTGCTGAGTCAGACATCCAAAGGCATTGACAAGACGAACGTAGACTGGACGTTGTATCCAACGAGTGATCAATGTCGCGACCACGCAGAGGATGCGCGCTGCCATAATCGCCATAAACAAGTACTCGTGGAGTAAGCCAGACCGCTCCCAGAATTCATGAATCGCCTGATTGTTGGATAACCAAGGTAATATCCCAATAGTAACCATGTTCATCACTGCGGCATAGATCGAAGTTCTTTTCGTTACACGTGCTATGCCCGTTCCAAAGTCAATTTCAAAGTTTAATACGCCCATGAAGCGGGCGTACCAGTAGCAATACCGTAACACAGTCTTGACCAGGTCGACCATTGTGAAACACTGAATTTGGTGGTCGACATCAAAAAAAAAAAATGTATGAGTAATTCAATGAGAGTGAGTTACAAAGTGCGATGAAATGATTAGACGGAGTTTGTGATAATCAAATGCAACAATGCGCAAGAGGAGTCCATTATGGGACCGTCATTATTGGTTACATGACTCTGATGGCATTTTCTAATTAATTTATTAGTTTTGCTCGTTCTTTTATTAAAGTTTCTATTTTAGTATTTTAAATTTTGACCAGTGTTCCCTATTGATGATTTATAGATAAGGTGCTTAATAATAGTATTAATCTTTTTCATCAAACATTGCTTTGAGATACTCGTTGAAAGATAAAATATCGAATTCAATTTAAACAAGAATGTATTAGGCATATATTTAAATGGAAATTAATTTGATATACCCGAATAATAGGTTGAAGTCGACTGTTAGCTATTTTTTGTAACGCTAGTAATCACATTATATTTAAGCTATTGTAAGCCCATTGTGTTAAATCAGAGGCGTTTTCTGCATTAGTAAATCACAATGTGGATATGCGATACATGATCAGTGATACTTTATTGATTTGTTATCTATACTGATAGATTAAATAGATTATAATAATAGGTAAATCCGAATGAAATGTAGTTGAATGTAATATGAATGTTGAGACAACCGTAGATCATTAACGTGTATAACGTCTCGAGGACAATGTGAGAGTCATTAATTACACTTTGCTTTCATTTTCCATGTCATGTGCGACAATGACTTTTCCAGATGGCTATTCAAAGCTTTTCATCACAGAGATATTTACGCATACACACACACACACACAGGCACACACACAACAGCCTTGATTTGAGACTTTCGTCGACCATTTTCCGCAATACTTATACGTGTATTTTTCATTTCCGCTTCGGCGTTGCGGCATTTCCGTTCATTTTTCACATATTTTACGGCGTCGAGACTTTGTTCATGTGTGCAAGAGTCTCACCAAGTGCCTAGCAAATGAAAACTCGCTTTGTTGTTTTTCTTTTCGTGCCTTTTCCTTTGCTTTTTATTTCATTTCATTTCATTTCTTTGCAATTCATTTTTCATGTCGCCATCATCGTCGTGGCTCTTGTGAATGTCTTTGTCGTTGTCGCTGTCGCTAGCTTTGCTTTAAAGCTTTTCGTAATCCTTTTAGAAATTACGTTTCTCTTTTCAATATTATGTTTTTTCCCCGTGCACTGGGGCACATCGTCAATATTTTGAACAATAAGTTGGCAAAGGAGCTCCTCCGGATGTGGTTGTCGCCTTGGCCAGGCATTAATCTTAAACGCAATGCCACTCACCTGAGCTGGCTAAGGCGATAGAAGCTTGCAAATACCCAAGAGCAGCGCCTTTTAGTGTTTGGATTTAGCTCGCAGCGACAACAATAATACAAACTACAAGCTGCAGGCACCATAAGGAGTCATAAACCACTCAGTGGCCAAGTGAAAATACCGCAAATATTTGCCGCTAACCAACTCGCCAGCAAATCCCACTCCATCTTCTAGATTTCAACTTAGTACTCTCTTTCCCACATAAGTACATACTCTTTTTTCTCTACTCGCTGGCTTGCTTGCTCACTCTGTCTCAGTCTCAGACTCAGACTCAGTCTCAGTTTGGTCGGGTTTATGTGCTTTACTCTTTCGCCTTTTGATATATGGCCAAAGCCATCGCATTCACCTTTCCAAATTGCCTTTTTTGGTTGTGTGAAACGCCGACGTTACATCCTTAACATCCTTGGCAGTTGGTCGGGCTTGGTTTGTGCGGGTAAAACCGAAAGTGCTGCCATTTATTTTATTGCCACCTTGGCGAGAGCTGTTGCGGCTGTGACTGCGGCTGCAGCTGCTTCGCCTCTAGGTGTCCAGGTGGACAGCTCGACAATCAGACAGAGCGACGAACCGACAGCCAAGGCAATGAGTAAAAACTTTGAAAGCTGCCATAAAATAAACGAAAAACGAAAATAGGAGTGACCCAAATGCTGTAGTGTTCGTATTTTTACAGTATTTGGATTTCTGGTTCGCCGTTTTTATGATGGGATTTTTAACGAAATTTGCTTGTCTAAATTGGAATTGGAATGGATGGAACCACAGTGTTAGCAAGGTTAAGCTACTCATCAGCTGTTGGTAATCCTCACATTTACCTTCAACTCAGTCAGCAAATTCACCCAACAATTCACAATCCTCAATCTCAATGCGAATTTCAAGCACTTGCCAGCTCATTATGACCAAGTTCCAAGCCAGCACATTTTGGCTCATCCCGCTCATTGGGTCGCTGGTATTTCGAGTGGCAATTTCAGAATCGTTGGCACTTAATGCGGCAATCCTTGGCTGAACAGCTGTGTGACATTCAGCTTAATTGAAAAGCAATGTTCCTACATAGTTTATGCTTAAAATGCGATTACATTAATTTCACACACCACAAAACAGATGACAAAGTCAGCATTGGCACTATACAAAAGGGTTATCGTTGGGTCCGAAACGATGCTTGTCCACAAGCTCCAAAGTAGCCCAAACTTGTTGAGAAATTGCAAAGGACAAGCACACATACACAGGGTGAGAAAGAGAAACAAATATATATATATAACAAATATAGAGAGAGAAAGCGAGAATAAAGGGATAGGCTTGGGGAGAATAATCGCACGTGGAGAGTCGCCAACCACTCGAAAAGCCACTCAGTCAGGTGTTAAAACTAATTTACGACAATTTGACCAACAAACAACAATGGGTTTTCCTTGCGAGCCTGTGAGCCTGTGGGTGTGACACATCAAGTGCTTCACATATTTCACACACTGCCTGAAAAGGGTGTACATTGACAGGAGAAGGCCGTCGTCTAGTTCGACCACAAAGCTTCTAAATCGAAGCGAAACCAAGTCCGACAGAATTCTCAGTTTCAGATTTAGATCCATTCTCAGCTACTACAACCAACCGCAGCTTATCCCATTTGCAGTATTGCATGTTGTTCAATGCCGACAGGTGTAGTGTCCAGTTATAGACCAAATAATTTCACCTTTCAATTCCGACTGTCTGACGAATTAATCGGCCCAAAAGTTTGGGTAACAAAGTGCAAATGCGAAGGTGAACTCTGAGCTCTGGGTAACACAATACATTCTAACTAAATGCAATTCATTTTACCACAATACTTGCAGAGTCATTCCCAAATAATTTGTGCGTAATTAAAGCAGCTACTCATCATCGACTGCTCTACGAGGGTAGAGGAGTGTCCGTATAATACAGATTTGCGTTAATGATTGTTGCTAAAATTTCAAGGCACCACAATTAGTATGCATTAATGTTGATAAATGAAGGAATTAGTTTAACATCAATACATGAAATACTATGCTGCATTAAAAGTAAAATAAATTGCTAGCTTACAATCGAATGAGCACAAAACTCAGGCACTATTGATGCCATCAATATTTAATCTATAACAATCTCACAACACACATTTAAACAAATAAAAATAAGAGTAGAGAGTTTTAAAGAGTACGGCGGTCTCGTTCACCTCCCCATCCACTGCAAACGCGACGATCACAAACATCATCTTGGGCAAAGGACTTGCCCAAGGTGCTTCTAAGCTCTGCATCATAAGTAGCCTTCTCCTGGATTAACAAGTTGCTCATCTGATTCCGTCTTGCCGTCTTGGCCAGTTTTTGGAGACTTTGCAGCTCCATGGTCATGGGGCGCAGCAGTTCGGCACGAGGTGCATTGAAGGGCGGCGTTTCAGTGCCATGGCACTTCATATAGTTGACAATACTAAAATTAAAAAAACATATGATATGCAATTATTTTGTGAAGATTTCTCATAATTACAAGTTGCTCATTTTAATTGAAAAACCCGGAAACGGATCGTAATAGTGTGAATGTGTGAGTTGGGAGCTCTGTTAAAGTACGTGATGGAAAACAAACTGTTAATATTAGTGTGGGAGAATTCAAGCTTGCTGAAACGCCTGCTACGTAAATCGTCACACTTTCGAAACGAAATCATTGAACTTATTTAAAGCTGCAATTTTCTCACGAAACACAGTAACCTTATAGATACTAACAACGACTGCTTTGAGAAAGCTCCTCTTCATTCACTTACCTGGTGCCTAATGAATTGCAAAACCATCTCAAACATGGCAAAAAAGCACCTGCAACACTAAAGGTAAAGTCATTATATTATACATTTGGCCTAATGAGATTTTTTATGGTGATGATGGCCACAGTAGTGAGCGAGCAAAGGAAAGGGAGATGATAGAGAATTGGTGGGAGAGAGTACTAAGGACACGCAAGGCTCTGTCTTAATTATTCACAATGAACGAATATGGTATTAAATCTATGTTGAACGGCGGTCAGACATTTTGACACCTTTATAGCTCAATAAATTCGACTCGATTCAGCAGTTTGCAGAAAAAAAAACAAAAGAAACAGGTTCATTAGAACGCGATAGGGATTTGATTTCGTCTTTGATTATGCTCAGAATGACGAAGTACAGAATGACGAAGTACATTTAGGGATTGCCAGTAACGCAGAACATCAAGGTTCATAATCAGCAGGTATTTGGGATTCGCATTTGGTGTAATTGAAACTAAAAGGTAGTAAAACTTCAACTCTAATCGAGCAGCTTTATGGAACCCAGACTACCAGCCGAATGGGAGTAACAGTTGCAAACTGTTGCAAGCATTCTTGGTTGGGCTCGTAGCCATTCGCCAACCCTGTTGGCTGTTTATGAATAATGTTTTAATTTCAGGCTTGTGAATTTAACTCGGCCTTGTGCCTGGCATCGTCATCGCCATCGCCATCGCCATCGCCATCATCATCGCAGCCGGTTGGAGTTCGTTTGCCCCTCTGGCACGCAATTGCATGTTAAATGCATATGATTCCTCCGATTCCCATGCCGAACAGTCGCTCAACTAATATGCGAAAATTATGGGTTGTAATTTAAGAGGTACTTTTGCTTATTTTTTAATGACCTTTTTTATGTTAGTATGAGCACATTAGCGTTTAGTTTCAAGCTCCTGATGCCTGGGACTGTCCGTATAGATGTTTATACATTCATGTATATGTGTGCGTGCCAATGTACTCGTGAGTCTAAATGTCTAAGTGATTAGGCGCAAGTTTATGTCGTTTAACGGCATTCACATTAATTAATGGTGTCTGCACTTGAGTTAGGTTGCCTAAAGATGCGAAACAAGAGATGACGAGTATATTTGAATAAGCCTAGAAGAGATGGCGCGTCTATGTACATTTTTCATACACGAAAATATTTATGTATTTTGATGAACAATATTTAAAAATACAATTTCAATTCAGTCTTTATAATGATTTCTTTTTTAAAATTAAATATTAATAATCGCATCATTGCAAATGTAGATTAAATGCTACAATAAGTTTTAAGCACCGTACTCTGCCAAACTTATCTGTAATTATACCCGCCTACCCAAAGGGTAGAAGGGTATTATAACTGTGTGCCGACCGAAACTGTATGTAACAGGTAGAAGGAAGCATCTCGACCCCATAAAGTATATATATTGTTGATCAGCGTCCACAGCCGAGACGATATAGCCATATCCGTCTGTCCGTCCGTATGAACACTTAGATCTCAGAGACTATAAGAGATAGAGCACATTTTTCGGGACAGTGTGTCTTATTGTTGCACGCAGATCAGGTTTGTTTTAGATTTTTGCCACGCCCCCTTCCGCCCCCGTAAATCGAAAAAAACGAATTACAAGTCATTTTAAACCTACGTTCAATTTTCGCACGCACAATACTAATCATCATCTCAATGATCTCTGAAAATTTGGTTACAATCGCATAAAAAACACAGAAGTTATTAAAGAATTACTTTTATAAGGCGTAATCAGGTGCAGCACCTAGCACCTAGTTAGTTGTCACTCCATGATATAATAATGGTGTTCAATAAACCTACTTAAGTGCCGCCAAGCTAATAATTTCGAACAAAGAACATTTTGATATATTATTTTGGTATATTTTTAGTAGATTTTTAGTAGATTTTCCAGTATATTTTTTAAAAACATAAAATTTCGATGATAAAATTGAGTGGCGGGTATCTCACAGTCGAGCAAGCTGGACAGTAGCTTTCTTACTTGTTTTCATATTTGTTGGTGTATCTGGGGTATTGCTGCCAAAAGTAATTATAAACGTATACAGGTACTGAAAAATCAAGCCATGCGTGCCATTATTAACTGCCCATACTATGTACGTGGCATTACTCTTCTCCGTGATCTAAATCTACACACTGCGGAAGAGCAAATCACAAGGCATAGTAGTAGATATAGCGATAGATTAAAAAGACACCACAGCAGGCTCGCAAGATGCCTACACCCTGTCACGCTTCTAAGGAGGCTAAAAAGAAAGGGTTTTACCAAAACAATTGGACAACTATATAGACCCCCTTGTAGTATAAGTTATAGTTGTAAGTCCCCATGCGATTAAAGTGAGGTTTGGTCCTATTATTTATTTGTTTAATTGCGTTGTTATGTTACTAATTTTGCATTGTATGGATTCATCGCTTCAATTTAAATAAAACAAAAAAAAAATCTGTTGGTGTAAACCTGTTTTGAATTCTCCAAAAATGGCATCAGTGTTAAGTTATAACGAATGATTCAAAATTATTAATAAATCACTTAGTGACATTTTTTTATACGCAAATGATTTGCATTTATCCGACTTTTACTTAAAAACATATATAGGCAATATATTACATTCATGCCGTATTATCTATGTTGCATATAGCCGACATATAAAAGTCGGACTACATATTAAACATTGTAATCAGAGTCCAATGCGACTAGGTTTTCTTAAAGTCAGTCAAGGTCTACACGCCTACATGGCTACATAAACTTTGCCTCTGAACACATTTGCAAGATAAACTGAGTTGACACATAGACTTTGCTATTCTAATAATGACACTCAATTGTTTAAAATTATTCGAATTGTTTACCAATAATACCAAAATGTAGTATTTTAAATTACCTGAAATTAATGTAAAGAATTTCATTTTAAATTGCGAGCCTGAAAGCATGCAACAGTTTCTGTATTCAATGCACTGCAGCTTTAAATTTAGTTTTAAACTGCACAGTTTTGCTTATTGTGACCACTTCCGTATCCGCAGTTGAACTGTGCTGAAATATTTGGTTACACAGCACATTTTGAATGGAAATTTCTCTTTGCAATGTTTCTGTTTTGTTTGGTATTTTAATAACATTTCATTTGATTGCGCAGTTTGTTATTTTCTATTTGATTTGTCTGTTAGATATAAATAAGTAAGAAAGCTTCCTTCGAGTAAACTAGACTTTGAGATACCCACTACTGCTACAAATAATAATATTCAATATTCAATTAGGTATATTAATATACAATTATTATATCTCTTTTCATTTTGCTTAACAAAAGTAGAATTATGCGAACAAAAATTGGGCAAACATTTTTTAATCTATGTTTTTTAGTTCCTATAGTCTCTGAAGTCTCGTCTGCCTATTACACTAAGTTATGTTACCCTGGTACGCGATGGGTATCGGGTATTAACATTTGTGTTTTAGCAATTTCTTTTGTTTAGCTTTTTATTGTGTTGGGAGCTGCAATTTCTATGTAATTTGATAAAATGACAAGCAAACAGAGTCATCGACTTTCGTGGATGAAAATACTTTCAGATAGAAACTATCCCAAATTGCTGACAACCTGCAATTTGGTCATAAATATGCAAAAGCGTCATTTGTGATAGGTGAGGTGAGGTTAGGTGAGTGAGAGTGTGTGAGTAATTACAGTAAGCAAAATAAGGTCTCCACCTGGCATCTGCATATAGCAGCCTTCGGCCTTTGTCTAGCTCATTGTTTGCCCAAGATGCATCGACACCCGGGACGAGCCCGGGGCTCTGTTTAATCTGCTCTCGAATGGCGACACTGCCGAAGTCTTGCACCGTCTTCCTCAATATGATACTTGTACCTATGCTAAGGCGAATGCAACTAGGCAGCAGCTGAAACTGACGCTGAAGCAGAAGCTGCTGAGGGCTTTTCACAGAGAATAAGTGTTGTGCAAACATTTGTAGGTTATAGAAATTTTGCAGCAGCATCATCTTTGTTCCCTCCCCCAAAGAAATAGGGCCATGTTTGTCAAACTATGAACTAGGTTTCGTGGCAGCAAAGATTGTTTAACACTTGTAGTCATTCAGCCAGTGGGGAGGTTAACCATATTGACTGACGCTCATTGAGGCCCAGTCGAGGGCGACAAGAGACAGAGACTGGGCAAGTGAAGATGAGAAAATAGTGCTAATTAGTATGCTTGAAATATTGATGACGATGACGAAAAATTAATTTAAGTTACAGCTTAGACATGCTGATTTTTTGAGTTAATTCGCTCAGTTTTGATTGGCATTTTTTGTTTAAAATATTTTGGAATGTCTTTTTTTAACAATAAATCAAATACAACTTTTCTACTTAGTTCAGTTATTAAGAATATTGAATACAATTTGCACACATAAATCTAAAACACTCATCCCAAGTATCTAAATTTTCGGTTTTCTGCCCTAAGGAACTCGGCCATGGATGTGCTATCTATAAATCAACAGGTATATATCCGACGAACCGATGGTCGTGTTCACCTGGCGGCGATCATAAAATTGGATGGCAGCATCAGAAATATTGTGACCGTGGAATGGCAAGAGGGCGAGCTAACACGTGGCAAGGAAGTCGATTTAAATACAATTATTGCGCTGAATCCGAAGATCTTTCGAATGTCGTCTAATCATAATGATGGAGGCGCTCAAGCTAATGCCAAGGTATCCATATCCCCACGGCCGGCCAATCCACAGCTCTTTCCTCTAAACGTAAACGGTTTTATTGCACCACGAGTCACAGCAGGCAACACCGGCTTGTCAGCTGTGGTGACTCCAACACCACGCCAGGCAGTCACCCTGCCCCAGAATGATGTTGTGCAACAGGTAGAGCGCCTTCGCATTCAACGTGAACGCCGTCATCAGCTCAATACTCATACACGGGCACTGCGTCAATGGTGCGTGAATGCCTATGCAGGCAATCCGAACTGGGAGATTGCACGCATGCTGCATCTATATCGCCTCCAAATGGATACTAGGCCGTCGGAGAGTTCAGCTTGCAGATCACCGAAGCAAAACCAGATACTGGTGTGTGTGCGTAAACGTCCTCTAAATCTTCGGGAGCACAAAATGCGTGAGCTCGACGTCGTAAGTGTGCCTAACCAGGAGCTGTTGGTGGTACATGAGCCACGGAAGCAAGTGAATCTTACAAAGTTTCTCGAGCACCATCATTTTCGATTCGATCACACCTTCGACGAGCACTGCAGCAATGCCGATGTTTATATGCACATGGCTCGACCACTCGTGGAGCACATCTTTGAGGGCGGCATGGCGACCTGCTTCGCTTATGGGCAGACGGGCAGCGGAAAAACCCACACCATGGGTGGTGAATTTACTGGAAAACAGCAGAATTGCCGCGATGGCATCTATGCCCAGGCAGCCAGCGATGTGTTTGCCAATCTGCAGCTGCCGCGCTATGCCCATCTGGGTATTGCTGTCAGCTGCAGCTTCTTCGAATTGTATGGCAGTCGGGTGTATGATCTGCTGATGCCGGGAAAGCCACAATTGCGAGTGCTGGAGGATGGACAGCAGCATGTTCAAGTTGTCGGGCTCACAGAGGAGTCAGTGACTAAGACCAGTGATGTACTGGCATTGTTAGAGTTGGGCAACAGTGTGCGCACATCAGGTCAGACATCTGCCAACTCCAAGTCCTCACGTTCCCATGCGGTATTTCAGATTGTATTGCGCACTTTCGGCCAGAAAAATTTGCATGGTAAGCTTTCGCTCATCGATCTTGCAGGAAACGAACGGGGTGCAGACAACTGTTCCGCCAATCGACAGACGCGTCTGGAGGGTGCCGAGATCAATAAGTCCCTGCTGGCACTGAAAGAATGCATACGGGCTTTGGGTCGTCAATCGCCACATCTGCCATTTAGAGGCTCCAAGTTGACTCAGGTATTGCGCGATTCATTCATTGGTGGCAAAAAGGTTAAAACATGTATGATAGCCACCATTACACCGGGCTTACGATCTGTAGAGCATACACTTAACACCTTACGCTATGCGGATCGAGTCAAGGAATTAACGCCACAAATACCAACCAAAGGCCCAATGAAACTAATGCTGGATAATGAAGAGATTCCGCTAATTGCGCAAAGTAACTCATTGCCAGATATTTCCAATCAGTCGAATCAGTCAAGACGCGTCGCATCCATCGCCTCGCTCCCTGAAGCAGAAGGTCATCTCAATGATGTTTGGAACACCTTAAATGACGGTCGTGAGCAAGATAATCTGGATTACTTTAACCAGGCCACCGACAACTATGATCAGTCACAGTAGAAAAGCAAATGCTTCAAATTATAGAGAATTGCACACAGATTTCACGCAAGCGATAATACAGCAGTCTTTAATTCACCAAATGGTCACTGCAATTTTAAGCTCTAATTTTAATCTAATGTAAAAATCAAAATTTATGTGTTAAAAAACTAAGAAACTAATTTATTAGTTTTATTTATTAATTCAGAGCTTTTGCGAAGAGTTTGTAAGTACACTTGGATTTTACTTTTGATCAGACATATGCAAGTGGATGCGTTTTCGTGCGAATACTTGGTCGAGCAGTGTTACCGGGTATATTATAGTCAAGTATTTTCCACTACACCGTTTTTAATTAAATTTTTAATTAAATTTTTATTTAAGAAAATATAGGTTTTGAATGCAGTATTTTTTATTTTCTCTTAAGGAAATGATATTTTTGTTTTATAAAACTTTAATAGTTATATATTGTTTTATGAATTCATTCTAATTAGTAGTTGTTCGTCTGCCGATTTTAGATTTTTAAGAAATATAAAATAGAAAAGTTTGACAATATGTAGTATTAGTATTAGTATTAGAAATTTTTGAAAAGGTGCTGATTAGTTGTATAGAAAAGAGGGGATCAGTATATAGTTGTATTTAATTTAAATTTATGTCATGCTCGACTACGAGATACCCTGTGCTCATTTGTAAATTAACATTAGCTAAAAATAAACACTTTATTGGTTTAGCTTACAAAAGCTACAGTTTATATTAAGAATGAAGAACATATGAAAATATTGTGATTTATACATCTTTTTGTTAATATACAGTTAATATGAAGTTCAATAGCTTGTTACTATAAGCTACCCTTATAGCACAATAAATAGAAATTAAAATAGATTTTTAACAAATTAACAGAATTTAATATTCTTTTACACAAACAATCAGTGTGAAGAAACATATTTTTATTACCTAATTGGATTTTTGTGTTCAATTGCCAATACATTCGACTGATAACCTTTTTTATTTAACTATCCACTTCATTAAGCATACATGCATATATTTTCTATTCTTTATGTTACACTCGTACTCCAATTCATATTGAAGGCAAATATTTTCCGCATAGTTGCGCATTAAGCCAAAAACTTACTTTTCCCTTCAGTTTTTGTTCGACAACGCCGAGAATATTGTGAAAGGGCAGGGAGTAGGAATGTGGAGCTAAGGGCAAATGGGAGCCACCAGTGATAGCTGTCAATATACAATATTGAGGATTATGATGGTAAAGACACGTCTTACGAAAAAAGCTTTGTGTCAATATATTAAATTATGGCTTAAAGGCTTTCCTTCGCCGACTTAGTGACGACGTTCAACTTTTTGGCTTTTAGCAGAGCGCACCAATCCGTAAATAAATGTCAAATGGAGGGCAGGTAAGGTTTGGACTAAGGGAAAGCGCAGCAGGTATTTGTAACCTGCCATACCAGTGCCATGAATTTGACATTAATTAAACTTTTGAAAATTAAATTTTCCTAAATAATCAGGCATACACACATAAATTGTTATTTAATTTGCAACAGAGCTGTTTATAGCTATACATACATAGTTGAAATGCATTTGCATAATGCATTCAACTGTAATCATTTTCATTTGGTTATGCAACCGAACAAATACGTCCATCAGTGTAAAGTATAATACATTCAAAACAAAATATTTGTTTATAAAAGTTATGCAACAGTTGCAACTTTTGCCATTAACATTAAAATCCAATTAAAATTACTGGAATGAACTAAACAGCGGACACCGGTCACAACAACGTTTTGCTTACTCTCTTCTTCTCTCTCAGTATATCTTAACTTCTGTGTGGCTTTTTATGGCATCCTCTTGATGTTCCTCATACGCTGCGTGAGCCATTAAACATTTGCCTTCCAACATTCGCGGTGCTCCGTACGACGGAACTCAAGTTTAATAAACGTAAAGAACTTGCACTTAGCAAAGCTGATGAAGGGAAATCTTTTTTAATTAAAAAGCAACTGTTTGCCACCATATTATGAACACGCCCACTTCTGGCTAGATTCTTCCGCTTTTAATTACATTTTTTGTTCAGTTTTTACTCGAGTTAATCTTGCTTTATTTGCACTGAAGTCATAATCTTCGTCATGTTTAGAAATTTATTTAAATTTATCTTAAGAACAGTACCATTAGCTAACAATGTGCTTGCGATTAGTTTACTGACTTATTATAGATATGAATAAAGAAAACATTACAATAACAAATACATTAAATTTTAAAGATTAGAAGCAATAAATGTTATTAAATTATGAATTTTGTAAAGCTTTGCTTAACGGTATTGCATTTGCTTCAAAATACATCAATAAAATGTCTCTGCTCAACAGAACTGAAATAATAAAATTGATTTCAGGAATATCTGCTTGGCGTATTTTATTTGATTTGGAGCCTGCTTTTTATTTTATTGAAAGGTACATTTTGTGCCGCAGGCTCCGTGCATCGATGACTGGCAATGCCACGCCCACTTGGTTGGAGCCTTCAAGTGTGACAAGTGTCAATGCAAAGCAAAGCAAAGCAAAGCAAAGCGAAATGAGTCACACAATTTGTCATAACTGCGAGGGACGATATAACAAAGTTCACAAGAATCTAGGAGTGAACATCATTCGATTGAGGAGGAGCCCGAAGCATGTGTAGGAGACCAGGACTAGGTCGAGGTCGCCACGAAATTGTCACGAGGTTGCCACAAGGCAATCAGCTGCACGATTGGCATAAAAACATTTGTCTCTCGCACATCTCACATGCTCTTTCTCTCTCTCATTTTCGCGTTCATCTCTCTCATTAATGAGCTGTCAACAGTCGTTGGAAAAATGCCTTGGGGCCAAACAATTTGTCGTGAAAGTTTCATTAGCCGTTGACTGTCTGACGTTAGCCAACACATTCATGAGCTTTGCACTTAATGAAGCAGCGAATTGGCACAATTATTTGAAATAAGCCTCGGATTTTACAACTCATTAATTTTGTGGCATTAATTTGGACGAACAGCTGTCACTATGATAGCCTTGCATCAAGGTCCTTTGAGTTGGTTCAACGAAAAGTCCCATTGAAAGGAATTTCGAGAAGCCTTTAGATCTTTTGTTTCGATTCAAAAGTTTTACCAATTAAATACATTTATTATTGCTAGGGGCCGGAGGCGAAGTTTTCCTTCACTTCGTGATAAGCTAAATTTATGTTGAACAACACTTTCAACGCCAAATTCGAAAGGGTAAATAATATAAAACGATAAACATAAGAACGTGAGGTATAGGGCGAATAATAATTGAGGAGAATGGTGAAAGGGAGTCTGAAGGCAGATACGAATAAAAACTTGACGCATTTTTATGTGTTCACTTTATTACATTTTGACAAACAAAAACTTTGCTACTAGAATTTCACCAACAGTCTCAGTCTCAGTTACAGTTTCCGCAATGGTTTCCTCTTGACTGCGTACATACTTACTCGTGTCTACACACATACGAAGGGTATGTTGTTGTTCTGTATGAATATCTGTAGTGGTCCCCCTAGAAAACATCTCGAGTTGTACTACAGTTTATTGCTGTTTGGCTAAATAATGCTGTACTTGGCTCACTGTATAAATGGGTCTGGTAAATGGTAAGAAACAGGAACAACAAAAAGAACAACAACTGTCTGCAAGTGCGAGTATCGTAAAGCATCAAAAACTTTGCAGTCACCGGGTGCTATCAAGTGAATTTGTAACAGTAAAAAGAGTCAATAAAGTTTCACAGCTCATTGTTCATTGTTCATGATACACTTGGGCTTCCGCCTGCCACCTCTATCATGCCCATTACATAGATGTACTCCATCGCATCTTGTTGCATAGCTGTAGAAAATCAATTTGATATTTATGAGGCCACAAAACATGACTGCCCTTCAAGGTTGCCCAGTACAAGGTCAAGTATGCAGCGACAAATTAAAATTAAAAATATTATACACTTGTCCCACTTACATGTATTCGAACATAGGTTGTGTACAGTTCTATTGCTTTGGCCTGAGACTGCTGCTCTCACTTTCGTCGCAACTCTCTGGCTCTTTTAGTAAGTGGAAATCGAGTCAGAGTCACGCGATTCACTCAAGTAGTTTTCATTTAATTACTGTTTGACTAGCTTCTAGCAATTATATTCGTAATACTCATACTCACAGCAAGTGGGGTACTGTGAACTGGCATTTGATATTGATTGCTGCACGATGAATGGCAAATAATAAGTACCCGTACTTGAACTTTAATTGTAGGTGATATGAAAGCGTATGCTCGTTCCTTTGAGTCATAAAAAGTTTGTAAAACTGCTGCGAAAAATAATAATTAATGGAATGTCAACGCTAATTAATATTTGTTGCGTGATATTGTTATAATGTGGCAACACAGTCCATACCTAAATTGCATAATCTTTTAAAATTATCCATGTACTCACAAAGAGGAACCTCGCTTAAATTAGGAGAAGGCAACTTAATGCTAATGGTTAGTTTGTTTTGAGAAGGGTTTAGTGGTAATGCATTGACTGAATTGCCCCTGCTAACTGTGCTAAAACTGATAATCCTTTTGCTCCGCTGCACTCGCATAACTCACACACTCCCACACTTGCACACTCACACTAGTACGAATACACAATCATATGCCCCTCTCTCTTGTGGCAGAGAGTGCGCCCCTGTGATTTTGGTCGCAGCGAATTTAGTTATTATAAGAGCATAATACACAAATATATCCTTCCAGCTGGCCGTCACCGCACGTTGTCTCTCATTGCTGCTTCCAGTTCGGTCTCCTGGAGCGCATTTGCATGTCGCTTGACGAGAATGGCACAACGAAAATAGAGTTCTTATGGAAAGGGTATAGCGGGCATATCAAAATTCATTCATTTTTTAAAATTTTAATGAAATAAAATCTCAAACTAAATAAATTATTGGACTTGTAAGAGTTTCTTTTAATTTAAATATTTGTTTAACATTTGGGTATTTCTTAGTCGATCATTGATTGTTTATTTAGGTGCAAGTTTTATATTCTTTTTGTCAGTCGCTTTATTTGCGTTCATGTTGCGCTGTTGTTGTTGTCACTCGACAGTGGTTTTAGGCGAAAATTGCAGAGTATGTAAGCTGTAAGAGTGAGGCAAACAGCGCCAAGGAGAGGGATGCGGGACTGGAGCAGAAGGACACACAGAGTATGTGAGTTTGGCAGACATGCATAATTCAAAACGTGGCGGGAATATTTTTGTGTTGCTTCGTGTGGTGGCCACTTTTTATGTTGGTAATTCGACGACTGGGACGCGTGTCAATGTGTGAGTATGTATGTAAATATGAGAGTGGGTGTGCGTGTGTGCGTGTTAACGTAATTTTCGTTCAGCAGAAAGAAATACTGCGCTTCTCGCCAACTACATTGCCTTGCCGCCTTCGCCCGCTTGTTTGACATATTTTTCACACAACGTCTGCTTGTTAAATTGTTGGCGGCAATTTTGAGGTTAGCGTGACACCAAACCTTACACTCACATCCACGCACACACACTTAGTTACACATATGGTAATGCAACAAAGTTTATGTTTGTAGAGTGTTCAGGCGGTAGTTGTTGTTGGTTGTCGTCCGAGTCAGAATCAGAGTTGACTTTGTCTCTAGCTCTTATACTTGCAGTTCTTTTTTTACAGACTTTTTAGTTAAGATATATTTTAAGTCTGTTAAATAAGGAAAATAAAATTTATACAATTTGTTCATGAATATTTATATTTTCAACTGCTCGGACTGAGAACAGATTGCATTAAAATTTGATTACTAATTCTATTATTTCTAAATTTCCCAATCTTGTTCTAATTATTTGCACCGAAATTTATTTCCAACACTGTCAGTGCAAGTTATATCTATGCAAATTTTGTTATCCACCGGAACATTTGAAATGTTTTCCATATTCTCTCACGCGAACTGCATTTAACTGTTTGCATGTTTACCACTTGACGGACTAATGCAGCACAATTTGGGTTAAGACAAAAAGAGACCCTGAAAGTGGGCTGTAAAAGCACTTTCCAGTAAAAGTTTACAATAGATTAGATTGAATGATGCATGTAAGATAATTAACCCTTTTCGCATAAGCAAAATGGATAGCTGACTTGTTCTATTTACTTCATTCTAGTAGACACATTTATTTCTGTGATATTAATTCAAACGTGAACTTCAGAACAAATCTTATAGCTTGCTAATGGTTTTTCAAATACTGAGAAAATAAATGCGGCATTTGAAATGCATGCCAGTAATCCTTTATTTATAGCATTTTCAATAAAAACAGTAAAACGCTTAAAAATAAAACATTTGGCATTGAACTTTTATTTATTCGAATGCTTGATTAAGTCGGTTCTTTGTCAACTTTATATTCAGATATAACTGCAACTCTCAACATTAATAATTCAGCACGATAGTCTGAGGGAAAGGTGCATCAAAATTTAGGAGGCAGCAGCAAAACACTGAAAGCTGCCAACAATTTATACAGGACAGCTTTATACAGGACAGCTAGACAATTACGAGTATTAGAGAAAACATTTTCACGAGAAAATGAATGGTAAAATTAAGCTACAGACACTGCCAACATGACGTATACGTAATAGGCAGTTTCAAATTGAAAACCTGGAAATTATTTTCGTTTTTGTGAGCAGAAAACTAATTATATATTGCGACAATAGTAATTCATGCTGTTGAGGTATTAAATAATTATTGTAACATAAGACCTCAGCTTTTTGCAATGAAGCGAGCGCAATCTGCTGTGGTGTGTTGACAGCATTGTCAGAGATACCTCGAAGTCTGTTGTAAATCAGAGCTCGCTGTGCATTAATCTCAGAAGTTCAAGAAATTTCTAGCGCAGTTGCCACTTTCAATTTTTCCCTAAGCCATTCCCTCAATCTGTTCGAGTACAAGCCATTCACCATTCAACTCTCCATGCCAAAACTCCCCATGCCGGTGGCAAGTTGTAGAGTTGAGTTAGATTCTGCAGGCGGCACTTGGCAGCAGTTTCAGTTACAGTTGCAGATTCGGTTTCGGGCTTTTGAAGCTTCAGTTTGAGTTGCAAAGTGCATTAGACAAAGTAATCGATACACATTGCTGGCCTCAGTGGGGAATAAGTTTTTAAAAGGATCATCGTGGCTCTCAAGTGCTTTAAATAGGGTGGCCTAAAAGTTGTTTTGGCAAATTTTAACTGGCTTTCAAATTTAGCCAGCTTCTAGCTAATACCAAGTATAAAATGCACAGATATATACAACCATACATTGTATATACCATCTTGCACGTTAGCTACATTTGCACATTAATGGGACTTATCAGTTTCAAATTGAAATATTTGCACTTGGATGAATCCGCACGCGTTTCCTTCCGGTTTTGTTGTCGCTTTATACTCGTAGGCTTGTTTGCCTCCCTCTATGTTTCTATGTCTGTTTGTTTATGTGTCTGTTTACTTTGAGTGAGTATAATTTGTAACAGTGTGTGTGTGAGTGTGTATGGACTATACATACATATATCTACTCGTTGTGCTTATCGAATTTACGTAGGCAGCAGAGGAAGAGCTTTCTAGCTGTTTTAATGCCAGGTAAGGTAAACACTTACGAAATGAATTAACTTTAAGCCGCAAAATTTGTGCCCGTGTGTTTCTCTCACATTCTCTCAATCTCTATCTCTGTGTGCGTGTGCACATAAATGCTGGTAATTGTTTATTTACATAAC
Source organism: Drosophila pruinosa (assembly GCA_018150935.1). Lineage (NCBI taxonomy): Eukaryota > Metazoa > Arthropoda > Insecta > Diptera > Drosophilidae > Drosophila > Drosophila pruinosa. The sequence goes on from JAECWR010000199.1 coordinate 45,024,178, forward strand.
CTGACGTGAGATTAAAGACGCTTTGATTAACGATGTACAGCCTCGCTGAATTAAACTGTAGGCATTAAATTTTGACAGCCAACAATTTTAGATGACACTCACAGACAGGTAAACAAAGCCACAAACCCATACATATGAACTTTTCTATGTTAGCTGAGCTCTTCAAAAGTTATTTTATTAGCATATAAAGATTCTTATAATAGCATATGCTTATGCAATGTGCGAGGGTAAACATCTTAAAACTATGATTTAATAGTTAAGGAGTGATGGATACACAGAGGGAGAGAGAGAGAGAGAGAGAGAGTCTATGGAAAGACATAAAAAGTCGGGGCTAAATTCGACAAATTACAAGTTCTTTGCTCTAAAACGCACAAATATTTTGTCCGTAAACTTTTACATGGACTGAGAACTTTGTAATTTCTCTGATTTTTTAGAATTATTTTTCTGCTGATTTAATATGCGGCCGGCACTTTTCTGCACAATTGCGAAAACAAAAATTTGACTTTACTTACTGCCTCGGCGAAGGCGGTGGCTGGGACTGTGACTGTGACTGCGGCCAGACGGCATCTTATGCAAATGACTTATACAGCACATTTCTCTTGTGATCCCTGATTCCTCGTCCCTTTCTCTCTTCTCTTTTTTCTTCAACGAAAAGCTAAGTCAAATAAATGCGAACTTTTGTTAGTTTGGCTTAAGTGCCGTGGCAAAGGTTGGCGGCAGCAATTGTTGGATAGTAAATGGAAGGGAGGATTTGCAAGGGTCAGTTCTTTGAATGCTTCATGGCAGCTTTGTTTTAGTATTTACCATTGGGACGGGAAAGAAGTTGCGATAAAAATACGAGCGCTATTGAGCTTGGTTGCATGCACAAATAACTCAAACGCCTTGCCTGAAAAATATTTTGCTGCATTTCATTTGCATTTCGCATTTTGCCAAAGGGCCGGCCAAACATTTTAACAACTCTTCCAAGTATGTGAACAAAGAAGGGAGTAAAAAAGTGAGACAGCATGCTGACGGAGGAACGAAAGGGAGAGATATACAGTTGAAAATTTAACCACACATTGCAAATATCTCAAGACTCCGGCAGCCAATTTGTGGCCACTAATTCGGTCGTCTTCAAGTACTTGAGAGTACTGAGAAGTAAGAAGTACGACAAAGTACTCGGTAGACTTTTAACGATGTCATCGCAATAAACTTATGGCCCTATCCAGCTTCGCTTCTCTCTTTCTCTCTTACTTTTTCTCTCTCTCTCTCTCTGTCTCTCCTTCACCTCATACTGATGTTCCTTTATCAATTACGTTGGCTTTTTAATGATTTCGGCTTTCGAGTCCCTGTACCCGGTCTCCTTCTATTTTTCTTCCGCTTTACAGTGATGTTCTTTGCTTTTCTTTCGCTGACAAGTGCACATTTTTCTTCGTAGCTTCTATATACCTCTCCCTTCATGCACTCATCCAATCCAAGCAGCACTCATACGACGTTCGCTGTTTTATTGCTCAAGAAAAAGCAAACTTTCTGGTGCTTCTTTCGCTTAAAAAAACTTTTTTACATTTTCAGGGGAAGGTAGAAAGAAATTTTTTCTACTTTTTTTTTAGTATCGACCAAGTTTGAGGAATGGTGCATTTCAATTTTTTTTCTGTTTGCTCTGTTAGCTTTTCAAATTATTCAGCCGTAAACACTTCTCAAAGTGCCTCTTTGACTTTTCTTTGGATTCTCTCGTCTCGTTTTATGCCGCAAAAATGAATTTTTAATTAATTAGTTATCGTAATTATGTCCCATATCAATATGAATCCAATGACTTTAAATACATATGAAAGACCAATAAAGCAAAATTTGATTTTCGTATTCATTTTAACTCATGGAAAAAACACCTTTTATTTATTAATATTATTTTTTTTTTTATAGTAATTCTGGCTCTTCAATGCAATTGAATCCTAAACTAAAAGTTCGCTTTGATGTCAAAGCTACAGCTACAATTGCAAACAGCATTTTTATTTCACTGGTTCACTTTCATTTCTCTATGGAATCACTTTGCTTTATGCGTTCTACTTTCTCAATGTCCATTGAGGGCTTATCGCACAGTGATAATCAGATACATATGCCGTCAAATATGAAAGTATTTATCACTTAATCTAAGCATTCGACTAACTGTCTGACTGAAGGCTCGGCTCAGCTGTGTACATAAAGGCCTTCTGTCTGAGACACGTTTTATAAATAAACACAAGGCTCAAATGGATGGCAACTTGTTGCAAATGCTTATCAATTAATAAAAATCATTGCCTACTTTTTTGCGTTGTCCTTCCCCCAGGGAATTCATTTTCCTCTGCCTTCGTATGTCCGTGTATATGTATTTGTTTATGTGCTAAGGATTTATTTATTGCCAGCGTTACGCTTTATCCCCTTCATTTATACCAATTTGAGCCAAATAGTTGCCATATGTAAGCAGCAGGCCGCCACCGAACGCAGACTTTGGTTAGTTTATGCCAGCGTAGGGATTGGAGAGTAGTATGAAATACAAATTTAAGTGATTCATTTTCTTACATAGTTTCACGTATTATTTGATGGAATATGGTTGCATTAAACAACTTAAAAGTGATTTAATATTACACTATTTAAATATTTACAGTTCAAACATTTATAAATAATTAGACAAGTACAATAGTGCAAAAAATTGCAAATTTATACAATATGGTCTAATTGTAAAGTTTTTTCTATCACAGAAAATTAATAAATATTATGACTCATATTAAGAAAATTCTTTTGTTTGAATTACACATAAAATATGCAATATATAATATATTATTTAAATGAACATCACAAATATTCTTATATTCTTGTATATAGATTGAATTCGATTCTAAAATAAAAAGTGCCGAATACATTTTTGATTTTCTTCAGTGATGCTATCCAAGAGCAATTAGCTTTTCTTCCCAGGCCCTCTTTAACTGTTCTTGTCGCATACATAATAAACTAAACAGTATGAAATTTCCAGCATGAAACGGGCTGAAATAAAATTGCTTAAGCACTTTGTGCCTCTAATTCACTTGGGGCCGTAAAAGGAAATAGAATAAATTAATATTGGCCCCAAATGGGGCGTCGCCAGCTGTTGTCCAGGATTTAGGTCCAACTTATGCCGGACTCCAGGCGGTCGTGTTCAGTGCGTAATTAATAAAGTTATTACCTCCGACGGGTTCTTAGACTGGAACCAGCTTACATGTGAAGACCATTAAGTTGTAATTATGGCTAGTTAGCGATGCGGCAGCATTATTACCAGCTTTATTAGCGACCACTCGGGAAAACAGAATTTCGAATCGAAATGCAGTTGTGCGTTGATTGCAATGTGTTTTTAGCAAACAATGTAAATTGAACAGGTGATGTGGCAAAAGAATGAATTACAACACAGTACCATATTGTCCAACCGATTTATTTGATACTGTTCTCATTGGGACAAATCTGAAATTATCAATTTAAAATTATGCATTTTCTTTGTCACTATTTCAGGTTTTCATTAAAGTAAAAAAATCTTTAAATTTGATTATTTCCATATTATTATAGCTTTTTAATTTAAATAATGGAATACATAATATCGTCAAGTGCTTCAATAACAAAGCTCATATTCAAATGTAGTACTTTTAGCAATGATAAATCAAAATAAAACAAACAGAATACTTGGCGTATGTGTAATGCTCACATCTGGCAGCTGACAAGCTAATACAGCTTATTGAAAAATTATTGCATACTTTTCGGCATACTTTGCGGCACACACACAACAAACCATTAGACATTAAAATAAGTAGATGGAGGGAGAGAAAGAGAAAGATCCAGAGGCGGAGCTATCTATCTACTTGCAGTCTAATGATTTATGTGCCAACATTTCATTTATTGCACATAATTCGTGGTAAGCCATCGCCCCTCGGCTTTGGTACTGGCTTCATTTATCTAAGCATTTGCAGCTTTCGGTTGGCCGAAAGCATTTGCTGAATAATCGAATGCCATTTTTTAGTGTCGCTTAAATAATATTTATTTACCGGCAACGTCAAAAGTAAAACTTGCACGTACGTCACCTTTTCTATGTAGGCGGAGGGTAGGGCGGAGGCTTGTCGTTAACATATTGTGGCATATTTATTTCTTTCATGCCGTCGCTGTCGCCATTCTCTTCGTCAATTTCGCAAGCCACATCCCAAGAAAAAAACAAAAAAACCGAAACAAAATGAGAGGCAGCCAAAACGAACGAATTCCTTTCGTACGTGCCTGACATTTCATTGTTGGGATGTAGATGCGGGTGTTGGCGCCGGTGCTGATGTTGGTGTTCAGGGAGGGCGCAGTAGTGCCATCAATGGCAGCAACCTTCAAATGTCGCCTCTAAACTGAGTCGATGCCGTTGTCGATACATTTTTGTTTTGCCCTGTCTTCTCCAAATATATTGAGGTATTCTTATATTGTCAGTTCATTTGGCGTGCTGAATATAAGTCAATGGGATTATTAGACCACAGTAACTGTTCATAGTTATTATAAATGATACATTCTAATTGCTAAAGCTTATGTTTTTATATCGATAGTCACCTTTTTCTTGTCAATTTTGGACTGTATGTTTGTTAGTCCGATCAAAAAAATACATCTATTCAATTGAACCTTCGTTTTAATTTAGTAAGCATTAATTTAAAATTCACAATATTTTAACCAATTAACTTAAGGTTTTTTAAAATTTGGCTTTTACTTTTTAGAATGAATAAATCCTTCCTTTAACAGCACACCATACATTTTCATGTAGGAGTACAAGCCAAATTGCCTTCTTTGAGTACAAATTTGAAAATCGTAGGGTATTTCCAACACCCACATTTGAGCGCAAATTTTATCGAGTTTTGTTTTCCTTCCATGTTTTTGTGTATTTTTCTAGCTATCGCAATGTGGCATGTCAATTTATTTGTCAAAGAGAAAAATAAGGTAGGAAAAAGTGTAAGCAGGTAGAAAGGTAGCAAAGGAATAGCAGTAACTGTAGCAGTAGCAATAGGAATAGCAATAGCTGAAACATAAAAGCGTCACACAGATACGAGAGCATCGGTGAAGGCGAAAACAATGACAGTCTTAAGTTGGTTCCTATTGAGGTATGTGTGTGGGTGTGGGTGTGGTGTGTGTGGCTATGCGTGCATATATATTGGGGCGTGACTCGTATGTCTAGGTGAATGTTTGCTTGCGTGTGTGTGTGTGTGTGATGGCAGCTTTAAGCACTCGTTGGCGATGCCTGCTAGCAAAGTAATCGATATTTATAGTTATGGTAATCGCAAAGGAGACAAGCCCCCGCACATGGATGAGTATCACGTTTGCTCAAAGATAAGAAATAATATCGTACGTTGGCATGAAAATATTTGCAGGCATATAAAATGTTAGCCACCCTGGCGGATTGCCACTTTCCCCAGGCGAGATGCGAACCTATTTTATGTGTGCTTTCTTATAACTTTCGGTTTTGATACTCTGTATATTTTTAAAGTGAAGTCAGTTTTGTTTCACTTGGGAATGATATTTGTCAGGCACAATGTTTCACTTTTAGTTTAACAATTTAAAATGACAGCTGAGAAAACTGAAACTATAAAAAAGAATCTTTTTCCTGTATCCCAAATGGTTGCTAATTTAATAAAGTTAGCTTTAATTAAAACTATTCCCCCAAGCTTGCCAACAACCAAATTGTTATATTTATGTTTTATTTCTCTTCTTATTGGCCAAAGTATTAGCTATACATCAAAGTAAGCTTCAATATGCAAACTCATATGTTGGCTTATATGACACAATTCATTCCTTAAATTTTGTCACAGCATCAAATGGATCATAGTATATAAATTACTCTGGCTTACCAAACATTTTGTTCTCAACATGATGAGAAGTCTAAGCTGCCAATTTCTAAAGATTTTAAATATATCTCACATGCCACCTTTGGCACACTACACTGAAAAAAATGAACAGATAAGTTTTCAAAATGAAGCCGGCAGCTGAGGTCTCGAATCAATGTTTTAATAAGAATTAATTAATAAAATATATTTATAAGTAATTAATTTCATTGGAGTTATAGTCATTTTCTATCAGTGTATGAGCTCGAGTCATTTGCAGTTCTCATTCAATTGACATTGACTACACATTGATGTGCTCGAGTCGCTTGAGCTCATTTCGCCGATAATGTGCTGCAATATTGACAGTTTATTAAATTGATTTCGTTTAGAATTTAACAAACATGTCATGCTGCATCGTCATCGGTTTCATTATGCCTAACTTCATCATTTAAGTCGCACGCACATCTTACCATGACAAAAGCAGCTTTCCCCAGTTGTTGTCCTTTCTCTCTATTTATACTTCTATCTCTCTCTCTCTCTTCCTGTCCCTATCACAAGTCGAGTTGTTCTATAGTTACCCAGAATGTGACTTTTTATTGCAGTTGTGTATGTTTGGCTCTAGATCTATCTTTGTATCTTTGTATCTTTGTCTATGTACATGAGTGTCCTTGCGCCTGGTTGTACGTGTATGGGCCAAGTTAAGTGCTCATAAAATATTTGCAAATGTTTGTGCTGCGGTGCCAACACACGACATTTTAAAGCGTATTCATGGGGCGTTGAAACCCTTCAATTTTTGGATTCTAATGCTGTCAATTAGGACTTGTAAATAGTTAAATGCTTTGCCAAACAATGTCCCATCATCATATCCAAGCTCCAAAATTGTTACGAGTCGGACAACTTGGTCACAAAAACTGTGAACTTCTTGTTTGGTTGCTTTTGTTTTTGGTTTTTCTTCTTTTTTACATTTAGTTTTTGGTTTAAAAGTGGTCAAAAAGTTCGCCTCTGTGCGTGTCCATAAGTAATTCTGTGTGTGCGTATATATGGTAGATATATGCGTATGTTTGTGGGCACATTTATCTACAATAAACTCGGTATCCTCTCGCACAAGTTTTACTTTTTCCCAGTTGTTTTTGCTGGCGAAAGTTTTTACAAATTCATTAGCCAAAGGAGCACATCACTTTACATTTGATATGCAAGAGATGGGAGGTGCCACATCAAAAGTTTTCGGTGAAAACAATTAGAAAACTGACCAAACAGCTGGGGACCAGTTCGTGAAACAGGCGACTTCAAAAATATGTCAGTTTGCTGAATATTTTTATATTAAATCGGATAGAAGAAAACATATTGGAAGATTGTACTTTATCGAAAGAGAAAATTCAAATAAAATGCATATCATTTATTTTAGTTTATAATCATTTTTTTTATTTTTCTAAAGCAACAATCGAAACAATTAATTAATTACAGATTAAAAGCAAATACGAAAACCCATCCGCAGGCTTGTTCAAATGAAATATACGCCACGAAGCTGACTGCAAGAAAAACTGAAAATGAAGCATACTTTTATGGGTACTCAACACATGCAAAGCAACACCAAGAGCAACACCAACACTAACATACTTACAACCCTCACGTTTACGTTTACATAAGCAAAATGACGTGGGTATGGTATTAAATTGTTATTTATTTTTCGAAGTGGCTCCCTAGCGCGTGGCTGTCAGTTTGCCTATATACATATGTATCCCTCTAGGAGCAGGTGTGCTCGCATAGGTAGGTGCCTACATACCCGCAGACATTCATACCACAACACACAGGCAACATGCACTGCATATAGTTAGCTATTCGTCGACATTGCATTTGCCAAATTTACCGTGTAATTATCTGCAAAAAGGAGCAAGAGACGTGCTTAATGCACTCCACAATGCAACAAGAAATGTGTAAATAAAACCCTTTTGCAAGCAATCCAAATGCTTGTTGCACGTTGATAAGCAAATTTTGTAGCTTTTCATAGATATTCATGTGTGTTTTGTTCTCGTATTGGACTCTTTTGTTTACCTAGCTGCAATATTTGTTCAGCCCGGCCGACCGAGCTGGTCAGCGGAGCGACTAAACGAACAAATTTCGTTTTAAATTTAAATTTTCATTTCATTTTCATTTCATTTCCATACGGTTTTTGCTCATTCCCATCGAACTATTACCCATCACCCTATCACGGAAACAGCATTTCGGTTGACTGCATCGAGGATCATTAGTATGTGCATTTCGAGCTAATCAAATGTCATAAAGACGTATTTTGTTGGCGTTCCGTGTTAGGGCTCGTTATAAATTATGTATCAATGATTTTAAATCAACTTATTATATGAGTATTACATTTTCAATTTATAGCCAGAGCTATTAAATCAGATAATTTTTATGTACATATATACATATTTTCGAAATGTATTTTATTTGTTTATTGGATATTATTTTTTATCTGTTAAATTGTGCATACGCCGAAGCGAACTATGTAGTATTGTATATAATCAAACTAAATAATTGTTTTCAACGCCTGTGGGTTTGGTTTACGCTAATATAATCAAATTGAGTAATTTTTCGATTTCTACTAATCCATTTCCCAAATCCGCATGCAATTGACAAAATCAGCACTAAGCTGCTTTGTCATTTGATTTAATTATGTTCAAAATATAAATGCAATTGTTTACATAATATCATAAATGTTAAGCCAGAAACTAAATGAATTGCATGAATAATATAATAAAGAAATTTTCAATTGACTTTTAACAGCCAATAATGCAAACTGTGCTTTCTTCTCTACCAATTACATATGAACAGTTATAATCTGTTTCATAAAATGGTTTTAGGCCATTCAAAATTATTTGTTTAATCACTTAAACACAATGCATGCTATTATAGTCATTAAATATGCAATTCGATTAGAATACAAAGTGCTTAGAGCATAGCCCATATTATTTTCTGCACACATTAAGATACCAATACACACATATAATATTCAAATAGATTCAGCAAACCAAAGTATTGCGCTAACTGATGATGTGGGTCATTGTGTCTACTCTTCTCTGCTTTTTGGTTTGTCGAAGACAAGAACTTACTCTTGCCTTTGCAGACATTTTACGCTCTCAGCTGTAGAGCATCTGCTCCCATTTCCCTTCAATTTCATATGAAGAACCCAACTTAACCCCAACCATTCCAAAAACTACTCGATACATAGTTGAGAAACAATGGCCATGTGGTTGGTTTCCCTCCATTCTTATATTCATTTTCTCTTTTGCCTTTTATCCATTTTGCTTCACCCATTTATGAGTGAAGTGATTTCCGCTCTTGTTCTGTACTTGTAGTCACAATTCCCGGCAAGAGCTTCGAGCGCCAGTGCATTCAATGGAGTGCACTTTCCGCTAGGAACACTTGAACTCCAAAGAAAAGACGCACAACAATAAAAGTGCAGGGCTTTTGTTTGTATACTCGTATCGAGACCAGTATCCTGCATTTGCATTCGAATTCCTGCGTATTTGTCAGTTCATTGGCATTGTTTCTCATTTGTATGCAAAATATCTTAACAAATGCTATAAGTATGGTCATAAATGTATGTATTGTTTTTACGGTAAATGGGTATATTTTAGACTATTGACTGGATCCATATTATTTACAAATAAGTACAATAATTTTGTATTAGAATTAAACATAAATTTCTACAGCTGGAAAATATGGTTGGGATGATATCTGAAAATGTGCTATATGATAGAGATTTACTTATATTTCTCACTTGATTTACAACTTACATATCTTCACGAGCAAAGCGTAATGTTTCCACTAGCCGTGAGAGTGGATATTCCCCAGTGCATATGCGGTATATTGCGGTAAACAGTGGAAATCTGAGAAAGCTTAGAGTAACTACGAATCTAATAAAATATATGATACCCACTTGTCTTCTAGACCCTTCTTTTTAAGCATAATATTAACTAATTCTGCGGTTATCGGTCCCAGGGGCTCATGACCTGGTACAAGAACATGCTCCAGCTCGCTCAACGGTTGACCTGTTTTGACAAAGGCCTCAGCGAGTCTGCGATTACGATTTGCTAAATGATGAATTTTGAGACTATGAATCTACAAAATATCTTCGAAATACACTACCGTAGCAACTGGTAACTACGTCGGACAAGCCACACGACTCAAAGAATGTGGCTAGACGGCTGCCTGGATGGAACACATCTACAAATTGAAGAATCTCAAGAATGCCACGTCTAATAATACCCGCCTTGGTGTTCTCATTCAAGTCCATGCCATCCGAAAGGCCAGCTCCAAACGCAATAATGTTCTATGACGCAAGTTGAAAAGAATGAGTTAAGTTTGGATTAATCGAAATAAATACCCTTAACGTGGAGCAGATTTCCACACAGTCAGCATCGTCGGTGACAACCACTCGAAATGTGTCCGATTTGAAAATGTCATGCAGTATACGCATATATTTCTGATCTCGACATCCAATCGTGCCCTCGGCAAAATTGTTGTGAGAAATTGCATGAGCCAAATTGCAGCCTACTAGCACCGAGCAAGGAATCTAAGAAAAAGAATTTAAAAATAGACCATGATCCAAACGCTTTTGATATACCTTCAAATGTCGCATTATGAGGTGAGATATCAATAGGATTTGCCCATCATCGCCCCTCTCAAATCCCTTAATTAGGGAGACTGCGTGAGCCATAGGCTTCACCTTACCAAGCAGGGTCTTGCAGCAGTTGCCCACAAAGGTCGGCGGTATGGCAAATATCAGAATATCTGCATCCCGCGCTGTGGTTATCACATCATCGCAGGCAACCTTTATGTATGTTAGATATGAAGTGTTTGCGCAAATAAAAAAAAATATGCACTTACCACATTCGGGGGCAACACGAAGTCCGGCATATACTTGACATTGATATGCGTCGTGTTAATAATATCTGTTAATTTACGACCATCGATAATCTCCTCATAAACATACATATTCACCTTGGGCTCCATCAACTGAGAGCTCATAACATTTCTGCCAACATTTCGAGCTATGGTGGTAGCCCAATTGCCAGACCCAATGATGCAGACATTCAGAAGATCCATGTTCTCGAATGCGGTTCTCTAACGCTGCGGTAAACTTTATAACTTATTGAATTGACAACTTGATTCCAGGGTTGCTGTATGTATGTATATTTCCAACTTTGGATTTGGATTAAAAATGTATCACCTAAATAAAAGTTTAATCATGCTATACACAATTTATCACAACATTATTATTTGATCAAGTTTTCACACTTACTAGGGGGTCGAGTCGGGTAGGTTAACATCTTCTGAATGCGCAATTTATTAAAGACACGCTGTGCGATGTTAATGTAAATTATATACTTATTTATACATATTTACATATGTTTTTAATATGATTCAGTCAGTGTGCCAAGCACAAACACACACACACGCACAGACACAGCCACAAGCATGCACACACACTTACTTATTGATTGAGTGCTGGGCAAATAATTCATCAGCCAATGCACACAATGCCGACTTACACTCATACAGTAACAGTATACATTTATGTCTGTATTCACACACGCCATGCCACCGGGGCCAGATAAGCGAAGCGATGGGAGAAAAATTACGCATACGTCACGTTCGCCAAACTGGCTGGCAAATAATTAACTGTGGTCAGTTCGTTGGTCCGTCCAGACCAAAGTTTTATTCTGGATACATGTACATAGGTATGGGATTTCATTGGATAGCCATTCAATAATATTTACGGCGTAAAATATGAAGTTGCATTTCACATTACGCACATACACAGACAAACGCATTCCAATTCATATTCACAAACACATTCGTAAAAATAAACGAACTCGTAGTATTCATATTTATTTTTTTAATTATGCTCCCGTTTAAAGTTCGGTGCACAAGTGCTTACTCATTTATTGCCAGGCTGCAGCGAAAGATGGCAACAGAATAAATAAAATATTAAATTGCCAGCATTAAAATGCAAAAGGCCGAAAGCCAAAGTGAAAGTTTTTTCCCACCGAAATCAATGTGCAAGAAAGTAAAGTAAACACTTTGAAATTGTGCACCAACAGCGACAGCGACGCCACTGTCGAGCGCTACGAATTACAGACCTGCCTTCCGCCTACCACCTACCACCCATCGTCCATCACCAACCGCCAACCTCGTAACAGCCTCATGCAGACAGAAGCATACCGTAGCAACCCTTACCATCCACTCGACTATGAAATCAAAATGGATGATGGGCGAAATGAAAATGGAATTTTTAATGAGTTGGCGCCGGCAAAGGCCAAACGAGCTGAGAAAACAATGGCGTCTATGTGGGCGGTTACTGCAGTCAAATGGGCGTGGCCACCAACTGAACCATTGACTGACTGTGACTGCCAAACTTTAAAGGCGAAGCGAGATATGAACGTTTTCTCAGCTCATGCGAATATTTTAGTTTAAATAACAATTTGATTAACTAATCTACGAAATGAAGTTGATACCCTACAGAAAAGCACACAGCATAAGGTATATAGGCGCAGAGGGTTCTCTTGAATGCATTCAGCATGTTTGAGAAACGAATATTATTATTTTGGCTTTGCTCTATGTCTCAAAATGATCGGAATTTATATGTTACATTTCTTAAAAAACTTAAAAATCTATTTGAGATGTCCGAAAAGTCCGAGAAGTTTGCTGCGCTATCCGCGACACAGGTGTGTATCTTTTCACTACAAACTACAAAGTGACCTTGAGCTGATCCTGACTTCCAAGTAACACAGATTGCAACCTGCTTTGCGGCATCGATGTGCGCATTCTGCGTTGGTATTGCGATAGCTTACACCTCACCGGCCCTGCCTTCAATGACGAATGAGAATAAGACAAGTTTTAGGGTATCGGCGCAAGAGGCTTCCTGGGTGGGTGGCATATTGCCACTGGCAGGACTAGTGGGTAGCATTACGGGAGGTCCACTGATCATGTATATGGGTAGGAAGCCGACTATTTTATTGACATTTGTACCCTTCACGCTAGGTTGGATGCTAATCGCATTCGCTTCCTCAGTGATTATAGTACTGATTGGTCGCGTTCTAAGTGGGCTTGCGGTAGGCATGACATGCTTAGCATTGCCCATTTATTTGAGTGAAGCTATTCATCCACTGATTCGTGGAACATTGGGACTGATGCCCACTCTAATTGGCAATTTTGGTATAGTCTTATGTTTTATCATTGGCTGGTTCACCAACTGGTCACAGTTGGCCATAATATCCGGCGTACTTTGCTTGCCGTTCCTAATACTAATGTTCTTCGTCCCGGAGAGTCCCCGCTGGTATCTCATGACGGGAAAGGTGGAAAAGGCTAAAGGCGCGCTGATTTGGCTTCGAAGAAAGGACGAGAGTGTTACCAATGAATTAAATGAAATGTTAAAGTTGCAAAGCGGTGTAGCTGGCGGATCAAACAAGTGCATGGATATATTTCAGAGGAAAAACTTAAAGCCCGTTTCAATATCTCTAGCCCTTATGTTTTTCCAACAGCTCAGCGGGATCAATGCAATCATATTCTATACAGTCATGATCTTTAATATGTCCGGTTCCACAATCGACAGCTATTTGTGTACCATCATTGTGGGAATTGTCAACTTTCTGGCTACGCTCATAGCAGCAATAATTATAGATTATTCAGGTCGCAAGGTGGGCACCATCGCTATATTTTGTATCGAACTTAAATTGCCCTTTAAAATCTGGTATATTTTAATTTTTAATTTTTAGATCTTGCTCTCGATTTCGTCATTGATGATGATTATTTCTTTATTCGTGCTTTCTGTTTTTTTCTACTGCAAGTCAATAGACCTGAACACTTCTGATATTGGTTGGTTACCATTGATGAGCTTTGTGTTCTATATACTAGGATTCTCAGTGGGCTTTGGGCCAATTCCCTGGCTAATGATGGGCGAGATTTTGCCCGCTCGTATACGTGGCCCAGCTGCTTCTTTTGTTGTCGGCTTTAATTGGGCGTGTACTTTTATCGTAACTAAATCGTTTCAGGACTTGATTGGTGAGTCAATAAGATAATAGGTTTTGCAATAATAAATGTTCTTCTTTCGAACTGAGCAGATCTCGTCGGAGCACATGGGGCCTTCGGCCTATTTGGAGCTTCATGCATTTTTGCACTGATCTTTGTTATAACTGTAGTGCCGGAGACCAAGAACAAATCGCTTGAGCAAATCGAGATGGAGCTAACGGGGGAAACTGCTAAGTAAAGCTTTAAATGTTTTAAACAAAATCTGCTGTACAATGTAATACAATTTTAAAGTCCAAACCTTTTAGTTATTGATCCTCATGGTCCGCATATATTAATTGCATTGCTTCATAAATTATAGCACTACTTTGCTAATTCAATTATCAGGCATATAAGAGCATCTGGAACGCCCCTTAAAATGCCCTAACATATGAATGGTGAGAAATGAAATGGAATTCTCACATCTGTTTGTCCCACAAAGCTCGCGCATTAATTTGAGTTTTTATTTTTTCGACTGGCGCATAAAGAAAACTTAACATGGGCAGTTTCAGTTAACATTTACCGCAGTTGCCCTCGTCTGAAAAACGAACTGAACGATCCGCACATAAACTTGCCACGCACTTTTATGCTTTTCTCAGTTCAGTTTTTCAGTTTTTTCTCTGCTTTCATTCTTTTTGCAATATTTGCTACAGTCTTCATTGCCCTTGCAATTCTTTGCCTGCTCACTGTTTGCATTTTATTACATTTAGGGCTAATAAAACTTGCCACCTTTCCATGCCATTTTGCAGACCCAGTCCCAACTTCAGAACTAAGCACACGCATTAAACTCGCCAAGTTGCTTCAAAGACTTTTGGGGCAGAGCTGGGCAGAGGGTAGAAGCGGTGCCTGTCGAAACGGAGGATGATGTTTTGTAGTACAAAGTTGAATCGTAAATAAAATTATGCCAGCATTTTGTATGCGAGAACGTGATTTTGCCAGTATTCGACTACAGGGCTAAGAAACGGCAGCGGCAACGGCAAAAGAAGCCAAAACTAAAATCATAATTCAAGAATATGACGTTCAATAAAATATAAATAGAAAACTGGGAAATGTTGTTCTCATGCACGTCGTGCATGAGAAACGATTTGGTTCATAGTGTGTGCCCATGTAACATAGATACGATTGCGGCCACATACAAATATGTGGCACTGTGCCAAAGAGCACTTGGCCCTTTATGACTCATTTGAAGCGCTTACGATGGTGCGATTCCTGTCAAGCTCCGCACAGGCACATGGTCAATTTGAAATGATGTAGGTCTACCCGGTTTCATGCTACTGATGAATGTAATGTGGTGTTTTCGTAATGTCAAATTTACTAATAGGTCATGGAGAAAATCAGCAAGTAACAGGCAAAAGCTTGCTGCTACGACATTTACAAACAAAAATTGTTGTCTGTTTGTGCTTTTACGAGTCGTTTACCCTAAGATTTCCTGGAAGTTTGGTCCATGTCTTCTTTAAATGTCATTAAATTACGCAGCAAGAAAAGTTTGACAAAAGTTTGAGACTGCGGCGCTATATTCAAGTAGAAATCAGATACGGATACAGGGATACAAAGCACTTGCTAGCGCAGTCTGCACTTGGAGTAGAAGGAGCTAAGCAATGTTCTCGTACCTTATTGCATAGTCCGACTCTGACTACGAGACCATAGCTGGCATTGAATAAGATCAAGATAAACTACTCACAATATTTACTTTTAATTGGAGAAGTTCAAAGAATACAAAAATGCCAGAGATGCGGCTCGGCGGTGAAAAGTTTTTTATTTGAGCCATATCGATTGACTGCAATGACTTAAATCGAGGCCACACAATTTTGAATACTTTAAGTCATCTCTAGTATTTCTGGAAGTACATTTATCGCCATGACTCACCAGCCAAATTACCTAAATCAGACAGTATTTTTTACATTGTTTTGTGATGATGGTTTTTTATACTCAAAAAGGGTATCACAGTTTTGTGATAATCCAAGTGACAGTCAACCCTGTTCAGCCATGTTCCCCATCAGTCGGTTTTTATTAGACACTTAAAATTTGCATATATTAAATAAATTTATTTTTTGGTATTACGGGGATATCAAGCCTAGGGTGTTTTGTAGTCGAGCACTCTTGCGTTCAGCTATCAGTACTTCACCCAAGGTCAAACGAGCTACTTCTACACATTTTTATACCCGCCTACCCAAAGGGTAGAAGGGTATTATAACTTTGCGCCGACCGAAAATATATGTAACAGGCAGAAGGAAGCATCTCCGACCCCATAAAGTGTATATATTCTTGATCAGCGTCAACAGCTGAGACGATATAGCCATGTCCGTCTGTCCGTCTGTCTGTCTGTATGAACACCTAGATCTCAGAGACTATAAGAGAGTATGTCCTTCTATTGCACGCAGATCAAGTTGGTTTTTGATTTTGGCCACGCCCCCTTCCACAAATGCAAATTTTAAAAAACTGAATTACAAGCGTCGTTTTGAACCTAGAACGTCCAAATTTTGTACGCACAATACTAATCACTATCTTAATGATCTCTAAAAATTTGGTTACAATCGGATAAAAACCACAGAAGTTATTAAGAAATTACTTTTATAAGGCGTTACCACGTGCAGCTGCACCTAGTTAGTTGCTATGACACTCCGTGACATAATAATGGTATTCAATAAACCAACTAAAGTTCCGCCAAGCTAATAATTTCGAACAAAGAAAATTTTGATATATTATTTTGGTTTTTTTAGTATATTTTTGTAGTATTTTTTAGTATATTTTTGAAAAATATAATATTTTGATGGTAAAATTGGGTGGCGGGTATTTCACAGTCAAGCAAACTCGACAGTAGCTTTCTTACTTGTTTTAAATGTTTTCTTTTTCACTTTGGGCTAAATGGTAATTAAAATATATCCAAAAGACAAGACACTCCATAGCACCCAGTCAGGTCTGAGCAATCAAAGTGCCCCTCACTTGTGAAAAACATTCAGAATTTTAATTGGATCTACAGAAACAGAAATTGTTAATCATCTAAACACGTCTCGCACTAAAATTTTCAGCCAAATGCTTTTTAAATAAATTATAAGTTGATGGATATGAGAAATGTATACATATATACTTTAACTTAAATACTACTACTACTTACTATTAAATATCTTTATTGAGTAGTCTCTTAGTTCACAAATTAGAAAAAAAAAATTTAATTATATTTGATTGACCTCAAGCTTTTGGTTTGTAAGGTCCCTTGAAAGGAAATTCATAGTTTGGACTTTATAGCTCTAACTCAGAATTATTTGAAAAACAAGTAAAAAAGCTACAGACGTTTGCTGGACTGCGAGGTATTCGACACCCATTTTTACTGAATGCAACAAACATTAAGATTGAGGATTGAAATATAATAGTTTTCAAGAATAAAATATACATTAGTACTCCACTCCGAATCTCTTGGCTATACTTTAGATTTATTAAATACCATTAAAATTAGCAGTGTTTCTATCATGAAATATACGCCTACATTTTGTTTTTGTCCATTTGCGGATGCGGATTCTAAAACAAACTTAATTCAGTGACTATATTACTACATCTTGTCAACAAATTTGGCAACCTGGCTCTTATAGTCTCCGAAATCCAGATTTATGTGAAGACAGCCGCCGCATAGACGGACATGGCTTTATCATTTCAGCTTTTGAAGCTGATCAAGTATTTATATTCTCTATGGGGTTGGAGATGCCTCATTCTGTCTGTTATATATGTTTTCGGTTGCCACAAAGGTATAATACCCATCTAACCTGGAAGTAGGCGGGTATAATCAAGTTAGGCTTAGTTTAGGCTGTTTTATTTTTTGATCCTTTAAACCTTTTTCTTTAAACGCTTTTTCCAACGAATGTTCCCAGTACTCTAAACTCCATTACCTGGCGGTTATTTACTTAAGTCTCTGGAGCAGTAATTGTGTCAACGGATCTATTCGCACCATCCAACCTTGTGCTGCCTGCTAAATTTTTTTGAATGACTTTCCTGATGTTTTTATTAGGCTTCGCCCCGCCACTCAGCCTTCATTTCGTAGAGAACAGCCGCCATGATCATAAATGTTAACTTTTTCGGCTAGTTTCATGTAATTATTCCATTTAGCCTGTGCCCGGCCAGCTGAGTAATGACAACGGGGTACTGAGAGTATACAAGAGTGGTGGTTGAGGAGAGGTTGGCCTTGCTTATGATAACCATAAACCCCATTCGCATTTCCATGGTCGCATCGTGCGTTTCAGAATCAACAGACTGTGACATTTTTCACGCAGCTTTTGCGTTTGAGTTGATTGCCAATTTAATCGGCGCACAATTTCCGCGAGGGGGGGGGGGGGGGGGGGGGTGGGGTGGCAAGTGATGATTAGCAGGAGAGGATGTTCCAACTACAATTTGAGCGTGCTTCGCGAGCTTTTTCAGCGTTGAAGATATTTTCAACGGGTTTTTGTGACGCTTCCGATGAAATACCCCTCAACTTATTGTTGCATGTGTACACGGTGTATGCGTTCGTCGGATATTTTATTTATTTTGTGATGAGCTCTGCTATTCTGTGCTGTGCTGTGTGCTGATGTGAGTGAGTTGCCTGGCTGTGGCATGTGTGTATGATTGTGCGCTGGTTTTGATCTTGGTTCTGGTCGCGGCACATAATTCCAAATCGTGCCTTGCATATGTTTGCTGCCCACTTTTTTGTGTGCTTTGACCTGAAAAGACGTATGCCTCACATACAAATAACATATATGTATGTGCACACATAACCATGCGCCTGTATGTGTTCTGAAAGCATTGAACGCGTTTTAAAACGGATACAATATGAGTCGACGCTGTCAAAATCGCGAGCAACTCTTAATAAACTACGAGATTGCCTATGCACTTTTCCCAAGTACGCATGTGAAATTCGACGACTTCATCACATCGGAAAAGTGCATAAATGTCAATATGGCATATAAAATATTGCAGTACACAGAAATAAACGCATTTTCCAAACTTTTACTGTTCATTTTATGAAAGCAGTGTGAGCTTTTAAAGAGAATAGCAGCATAATGCAGCCGCCTTAACAATACATATGCAATTTATTTTATTTAATACATTTCCTGAGCATATTCGACTAAATGCTACTTTATATGTTTTTTAACAACCAGATATAATGAATTTGAGCAACGTGTTCAATCCGTAGCCTTAAAATAATCTCAAGGGAAAAAGTGAACAAATTTAAGTAAACAGCTTGTGCTTTTCCTCTTCACATAGAATCTTCTGGTAGAGTATTCTCTACTTTATTACTCTAACTTGTGTATGTTTTACTTAACTTCCATGAAACGAGTTGTTAAATTGCAAATTCAAGGTGCATAACATATTTGGGAGGTTTTTATTCGTATCCACTCTTGTTCCTACTGCTAATACCCTAGAAAAGAGTAATATAGTTTGTTCAGTCAAATATTATTTGTTTGCATCGATACATTTGTTAATCTAAGTTATGATAAGATTCTTGATTCTTGGATGCTTGTTTCTATATAAAAAAAAGAAAAAAGGCTTATATCGAATTCGTAAAAATAAATATTGATTTTCAACAGAAAACAATTTTGAATTTTATGTTTAATTTAATAAAAAGGAATAATATTCCCAAGAACAACCTGTAAGGGCATTTAAGCTTCATCCACTTGTTTTGCGACGCTTAGGTCCTTTGTACAGCCATTTCAAACATTTTTTTGCACACACATTCACTATATATGTATGTATATATGTACGTATACATGCAGGCAATCATTGCTCACACGTATGTATTTAGTTTTGGAGAGCGGTTTTTTGGTTCCATTCTTTGCTTGTTTGTTCTTTTCATTTTCATTTTCGTTTTCATTTTCTTTTTACTTTTATTTTGCATACGAGTATTTCTTTGTTTTGGTTCATCACAACCATTACCACACACACTCACATAACCGCTCACCTACACTCACACAGGCCATAACAAATAGACTTTTAAATATTTTTGCACTAAATTTAGCTGACGGTTTGGGGCGTTCACACATTCGCATGGCCAGAGATAAGATTTATGACAAAGCACCTGCAGACCGCAGTAGTGCATGCACGTGTCACACGGTGTGATGACAAAACCTGTTTGCTTTTGTGAATGCATGTTTTACATACATGCATGCATATATATCTATGTGTTGATTAAATATTTTTATAACTTCAGCTTTGTTTTGTGTTCTATTAAAGAGTGAACGCGAATCACAAGGAATTTATATAGAAGAAAGTGCAAAAACTTATCAACCAGTTGTAGTATTTAAATAAACATATGTACTTAAGAATTCATAGTTTTCAATGGTAATCTACTCACAATTCCTCAAGTGTTTTGCTATTTTTAACATTGTGCAAACAGCGTAAATATTTTGAATCTATATTTATTAACAATTTAAATCTCTACGATTTTTTCTTACATTTAGCAAATATTCTGAACGCTTTTTCGTAGTAATCTTAACTTTAGATTTGTTGCAAAACATCGTTTATTTCGGTACTAAACTACAATTGCTATACATTTTCAAAGTTTCTATGTAGGTAATTATGTTTATATTGCAATTCATAGCAAAAGCAAACGAGAGTTAAACTAAATACAATGCAATACGATAAAATAACACAATCTAAAAGTGCGAGAGCGAGCATATATATGTATATGAGAATTTATTTGCTTTGCGAATTGCAAATTTATTCAACTTTGCGCATATTTCTCTACAATAAACTTGAGCAATTTTAAGTTCTTTGACATTTTCAGTGCTGAATTTATAACGAAAACTTTTACATTTTGCAAATCATTTTTAACACCTGCGGCAGGTTAAAGTTCAGTGAGCGAAAAACTTTGTGAATTAGGAGTCAAGGCAACATATTTTATTTTTTTTTTATACTTGTATTTCATATTTATATTTCGCTCAGCGGACGTTACATTTAAAATGAGTTAAGCCGTTAATGGTGTAATAATGGCAGAAAAAAAAAAGACGCGTTAAGTCTGATGTCAACGAAAGATACATTGTTGGTTAACAGGATAGAGCAAACACAACAAAATGCGGCCATGAGAACATAATGCGAGTCCGCACCAGATTACAGTTCACCGAAGCAACTGAGTGACCAATTGACCAACATATGTCCCAGTTGTGTTTCAGCTCCAGATGCTGACCACAGCCAAATGGCAAGATTTATGGCCATGTAATCGACGTGACCGTCCCATAAATCTAAGCATAGGTTCATCTGTCAAATTCCTCTCGTAGATAAAGAGGTGAACGTAAAAGTAAACAATGAATAACAAAATGCAAATTAAAGACTTTCTCGATCTTCGAGTCCTTAATACTTGAGTAAATTTAATTAAGTGGCAACTTTAAGAGCGATTTTAAATAAAAGTCAACAATAATTTGACTATGAATAGTGAATTTAATTATTTAGAGAGATACTCATTTTTCGATTACTTTGGCACCCATACATGTGTGGTATTTTGTGTCCTATTCCTCCTATTGATGAACGAAACTGAAAAAAAATAACTTAAGCTTATTAAAAACTTTTGGGCAAACTATTCAAATGAAAACACGAAAATCCTGAACATTTGGCAGGAAAAAAACAAAAAGTTTCGAAAAGCTTTGCCAACTCTGTAAAATCTCAAGCAGATTTGCAAACAATTTAAAAAAAACCCCAAAAAAGGGTTGAGAAAAAATGCAACGTTACAAAAGTGAGATGAAAAGTTGCATCAAACTCATTTGGTCAGTTTTAATGGATTGTTCAACTAGCATTTTTTACGCTTTTTAATTAAATGTGCTAAGAGTATAGTTAGCACTTAGTTTGACTAAAACCTGCCTGAGGCCGCAGCACTCCAAAGGCAATTTTTGACAGTTTTACTGCAAGCTTTAAATAATTTATAAACATCTCCAAGACTTATAA
The DNA here is from genome assembly GCA_018150935.1 of Drosophila pruinosa. NCBI lineage: Eukaryota > Metazoa > Arthropoda > Insecta > Diptera > Drosophilidae > Drosophila > Drosophila pruinosa. The sequence goes on from JAECWR010000199.1 coordinate 45,045,963, forward strand.
ACATCTTTGGACTGTTGCACGGTCCATTTTGCTTTCGGTTCTTAATATGATTTCCAAGGATATACTAGTACATAAGCATATGCATGCATGCATGTATGAATACATATGTGTATTAAACTTACAAGGGGAAACCATAAAGTCAAATGAAGAAACCATAACCACATCAGAGGACGCATTGCAATGTTTGCTTTCAAATTAATTACAACTTGACTATGGCCGACCCCAAGTCATTCGTGGACATCATCATCGACATCAGAAAAGCCCGAAATCCGAGCTGTAATTACCTCTTGGCACCCGCAAACATATAATTAACTTAATGATAACGGGCCAAACCGAAGGGGACTTAGCCCCAGAGAGAAAGAGAAAGAGAAGGAGAGGGAAAGCGAGAGCGAGAGAGGCAATGTTTCAGGGAGCGCATTGTCTGCTGTGTGTGTTAATGTCTTCCGGCGTGTGTGCGAAAATGGCCGCCATTGTGCCTTGTTGTCCTGGCGTGTTAACGGCAAGTGTAATTGCCTTAAATGTGCCCGCCACTTGTGAAATTTAAAACTTTTCAATTAATTTGCTTGACTGCAAAACATTCGCTTTCGTTTCGTTTGTCAACAGAAAGCAAAACAAAAACAACCAAATCCGTTTCTTTTCCACCACCATTGCTAATACAAGTCTTTAATTTATTGGCCACATGGTCATAAATTTCCAACAAAGCCATGATGTGCACCTGTGCCCAACAATTCCTCATTCCAAAATTGGAGTCTTAGAACTTGTGTATATGGATGAACTCTATGTCTGAGTAGCTTTACTATTTAAATTGTTTGTCATATTCGTCCTACGACAATTTGACTTTTTAATAAAGTTTCGGGTGAAATTGTAATATTGTAAATGACATTTGATTTTGTGTTAATGGTCATAACCGAGATACACAAGAAATATGTCACAAACACACGAAATGAAACATCCTTACAAATTAATTGGACAAAACTAACATTTCTCGTTATGGCCGATTTGAGCATACGCCAAAGCCATTGGCTTTGATTATTAGCGAGAGGACGTTAGCTACCCGTACAATGTATGTACATAAGCAATTAACCTAATGATAAAAGAGGTTGCCCATGGTGATGGACAAAAACAGCACCAAGACGACTTCTTTACGAATATTTTCATCATTAGCCGCAAAAATGTTGTAATTTTGTTTATGTTTTTGTCTCTTTGGTGCCCCTCAAACTAAATGATAAATCTTTTTAACGGTACAGCAAGTCAGTGTCCATGTTAATAAATAAATAAATAAATATGTATTTGTCTCCTGACGAGGCTGACTAAAACACATTATACGTCACTTGGTAATTGCATATTTAAGGCAACTGCCGAGCATACCAAGTATGAGACTAACGTGATACGGCGTCGCTGAGTCAACAGCCTTAGACCCAGACTGCGACCATATTACAATTAGTTGGATATCCAGCTGGGCGCTTTTTCATCTTGTCCAAGACCGAGTACATGCCAAGCCATGGTGTCTAATTAAATGCATGTCCTGTTCAGTCTGAATCCTGTTGACATTTGCTTATTCTCCTCATTTTATCAACTACTGCTGTGAATGCTGTGAAACTCAGGAGACTTTGCTTTAAGCATTGTTAATACTTACAGATTTAATAAATGTCAGTTGCTGGGAAATTAAATAGCAGTACCTATTTTTGAGTAGGAATATTTAATTTTGATTGAGAAAAAAATTTAGGGTGTTTCATTTATTAAACAAGAGAATGGATTCTGAATTGGAAAATGTTGACTTATCTAGTACCGATATAATGGGACCCTACACCATTAACCTCGACAATCAGCGCTTGGATTGTGAGCATCTAGGTAAGTTTGAGATGGAAATAAGAAAAATGATATTTTAATATAATGTTTATAGAGGATATGACGGAGAGATTTGTTGATCCCGATACACCATCTTTTTTCACCGTACTACTACGTTTCTTTGGCAATATTTTTGGTGAGCAATTATATAATTACTTCAAGCAAAATTAATTTTATATTTCCCAATACAGTGGATTGCTTTAGAGCTATGTTCTCGTAGTGGAAGATGTCGTAGCAGTTTTATCCAATTGTAAATTGTATTAAAATTGGATAAAAAAAATTGGATGTAATAAAAATTGTACCATATGTATAGATAGATACATATATTGTTTTTTATTTACGCCAATTTCAACCTAATGTACTATTTAAATTTGATTTTTACCCCAGACTAAACTACATTGTCAAGGTTAATTTTGCAGTGGCATTGTCCTTGAATCTCCTCCACAATATTGGAAGCTTCATTTAGAAAATTCTCCAGGTTGGCGGGATTTCGAAATACATCCCTAGAAATAGTTAACTTTTCGGTATCCCAGATCTTCCAGCGTTGCATGCTGACTATTACATCGTCACAGAAGTTGCACTTTCGCTTCTCTTTCTTTTGCAGGACTAACTTTATCCGCTTGCGTCGTTTCCCTATAAAATTCGTATCATTATTTAGAATACTTATTAACATAAACTGTCTAACTTTCAGCCAAAGTATAATTCTTTGGTTTCGCCTGACTTTGTGAATCATCGTAGGCAGCGATAATTTCATACATTCGCTTGTCCATATCGATTGCATTGTATAAAAATTCTTCACATTGTGGTTTACAAGCACTTTTGTCGTTGGGCCCAGCATATGGAACAGAGGTACGGTATTTATTTTCTCTAAATTTCTGCTTGAATGCCGCAGACTTCGATTCTTGGGTTCTTAAGGAGTTTTGAGCTCGTGTATTGTAGAAGCGAAATCGTATACTGGCCAAAAGCTTCTCTATCCGTGACATGCAGCTGGAGCATCAAATTCAAAATCAATTTCTCGAAGCCCGAGAATACTGAAAGGAACTTACTTTGTGTTGCGCAGAGAGTAAACGCCTGGTATAGAATAAGTGCGAAGCAAATGATGCAACTTATAGGCCACGCAATGAAGCAGGTCCTGAGCTGCACACTTCCGAATCATTTTCAGGGCGGTCATATCGTGTAATTTGCGCCGAGACAACCAGCCACGGAACAGGGCCTGTATCTTAGTGGCTGCGTCATTGTATAAGCCCAGTAACTTATTCTGGAGCATTTGCTCCACAAACAACATGTACTGACTACGAACCCAATATCCACGCCACCATCCTTGTATGGTAATGGCTGCCTTTGTAATATTTAATTCCCTTCTGCGACTAGAAAACCCGCGCCAATATCTTTGAATTGTGCGGGCCGCCAAAAAGTGCACGTAGTCAAGAAGCAGAGATGTGGTGCTGCAAGTATTTTGAGAGGTTAGTGAATTAAAAGCCAACAAGGATATCTTTAAAAATTGATGTTGATTGATTCTTTAGACTAATAACGGCGAATTGGAGTATCATCATTCATTTTGTGTTTTTTATCCATAAATACAAAATTGGCAGGAAATTTAAAGAGTCTCTTTACGTTAACCGTCGCTTTGAACCTGTTTAGGACAGATGGCGTAGCATTAAAAAAAATCTTTTAGGCAGAAAACTATTCACCAAATTTACACTGTCTATCCCAGACACTGGCAGGCAAACGAATTGACAGGTGGATATAGCCAAACCAAATATTCTTGTGCATATTATATACATTCGCAAAGAACATAGTTCCCATTTTTAAAGGCATTGTTTAAAATGTCAGGCGATTGGAAAAATTTGATTACAGTTAACTTCACTTATGAACTTACCGCGATAAATTATTTTCTGAATCTCGGCTGATTTCTGATTCTGTCAGACGCTCAGAAAACGTGCTATTGATCGTGTATATGGGTAATATTATCTTCGATACGATATTCATAAATACTCACGAGACCTCATCTTCGTCTGCACGACTTTGTCGCAAAAAAGAAATCTTATGATCAAAATTTAGAAGCATTTTATTTAAATTTCCCTATGTGTATATCTAAGTATGTATGTATGTATGTGTAGTGGAACTTAATCGTAAAAATGAAAGACTGCTTTCGTCAACTACTATGGTTACTACTGTGTCTTGTGTTTAGAATACAATGAAACTATTTATTCAAACATTGAGTACTTTACCAAAGATCACTATGATTCTCCATTGGTTGACTGGTAGAATTGCCAACTCAGTGCATAGTGATTTATACCCCCCATTCTCACATAAATCTTTCGTGCAGCGTTTCTAAAACCTCCTTATGTAAGTTGGATCTCCATTTAGGGTACATTGGTTATTTGGCAGGATGTTGTATCAACATGTTTTGCGCTTATCGCATCAGCTCAAAATTTACGAGCAAATCTTTCTTGGAAGTTGTTGTGCCTGCGGGTCTGGTACGTGTAATAAATTTTACTTGAAATACATTTAATTGAATTGTATTTCTATATCTGCAAGTGCGGGTTTCTATTTCTAGGTAATCGATTTGCAGCATTACTCTAGTCAAACACACACCTGAGGCTCCCGTTTATGGATGCCCTTGACTCAATTCAGACTATAATTGTGACAAATACCAACTAGCAGCTGGTATACTGCACTTGGGCCAGAGGTCAAGTTGTGCCTGCTTTGATGAGTATTGCAGTCTTGCCTTGACCCAAACTCCCTGAACCCCTCACCCACATACTCGTACACAATGTTGCTGTTGACCATAAATTTTGTAATATTTGCCAGGGCAAATGCCATTAGGAGAATCACGGCAAAGTTGTCGCTTTAAATGAAAATCGATACGTGTTCACTCGCATAGCCTACATTGTCTGCCTGTTCCGGTTCCTTTTTTGTGGGTCTCCCTCTTCTGTCCCTCTCCCCTCGTTTTCCCTTTCCATGCTCATTATGCGCCACAAATGAACCACACACAAACAACGGAAATGAGTCGGAAATTCTCATTTATAGCGCCCTTGACGCCATTCGCTATTTCCACTATCATATCTATTGCCAGCCTTTCACTTCCCCTTTGCCTGTCAGGCAAACTGACAAGTTGGCACTGGTTTCTGTTTCTGTTACTGTCTCTGTCGTTGATTCTGATGCCGATTCTGATTGCTGCAGCCATGAGATTTATGTGCTCTCATGATATTGACGATGATTATGCGGCTGCCCATTGTCAGCATGATGACCCAATAAGTGAAATTACAAATATGCCTACATAGGGAAATTCTTAACTCAGGCGTTGAATTTGTTGTGCATTTATTAAATTTGTAGTGCCAATTAAATTTGAAACTATAATTATTAAGGCACAACACTAGAAGGTAGAAAGAAAATTAAATTTGCTTATAAGATTTTGAGTTTGATCCAAACATAAATTGAGTTAACATAATAACTTTTAATAACATCATTCTTTTATTAATTTTAGATTCCAAAAACAAAGTCCCGGCACATTTCATTCATGGCTTTTGACATATCTAAAGTTGACAAAATATTTGCTTTAAATGTATGCAGTAAGTTCACATGTTTCTGTACATATTTACTTTAAAGTCAACCCATGGTTTTGTCTTTGTTCGATTTTGTATTTAGGCTTTCCACCGCGACATGGCATCCAAATGAGGAGGGCATTCACCCACATAGAAAAGTTTTAACCCATTCATATGCATTTATGGGCACGTCCTGAAATGGCTGGTAGTCCTTGGACCCGAAGTGTTTGTGGTTTGGCTCGCTTCAATGTTCTTATTGTACCCTTATAGAATGTCTGTAAATTAGTTTTTACACCTGACTGCCTTCGTGTGTACTTGGAAGTGTGCGTGGGCTTCTGTGTGTGTGTGTTTTAGTGGCCCGAAGCGCAGTTTAAACTTGAGACACATGTTGTTTGATCCCTCGATGCGTGAACTTTATTTAATCGTCAGTTGATTTTTGCCTTAATTAAATGGAAGCTGTGCGGCAATTGTAATTCTATCGAAGATGCATCATCCGGTCTAGACTGAGGTCAAAATGGCAAGACAGCGAATTACATATTTCGATTATATATCTCACGTAACCGACAATGTTGTTGGGTCGTCTGCTTTAAATTGTGTTGTGTAAATATTGCAACGTCTTGGGTGCGTCTCACATTTTATGGCATTTCTCGTTTGCTTTTAAGTGAGCCAAGGAGAAAGCGATGGCTTCACGGGCTACGACCGTTCCTAAATCTAATTTGAAAAGTACAAACCCGTAACGTAGCAATGGCTATATATCAAAAGCAAGTTATACACACACACACACTGACACACGAGAGAGTTTACCTCGAGCTTCTGGGCGGAGATTTCTACGAATTTACGAGCGCGTCCAAGCGATGCCCCGAAAATGCTGGCTATAAAATTTGTCTGGGCGCATGGGTGGACCTAAGTATTTCGGATATGGTTAGGTGCAGGAAGCTGAATTCAAGTTGAAAGCGTTGTGTATTATGTGTTGTTCAAGCCATGTGAACATAAATGTCCAAAAGTCAGCAGGTGAGACTTGGGAAATGGAAATGATAGCTACCTGAAGCACCTGTCCCAGCAATCTGTCACCAACTGCGCTTTTTGACTAATGCACTCCACTCCTTAAATCACACTTCGCAGAAGCTTAAGCTTTAAGCTGCAGTAGTTTCTATAACATGAACCCAAGACTAAATCAAGCCTTCACTGCTTTTTCTCACTCAGCAAACAAACAAATCAAATATTCACGACGTGTGCGTGTAAACACAACACAACTTTAAATATATTCTCAACACTGATACTAATTAAAATCAATTCATTTATTTGTAATAATGGAAAACCTTTTTGTGGGTGAGAAGATTACCATTTATCGCTCCGATGGACGTGTGCATTCCGCATTAGTCGACTCAAAGAATTATGAAGAGCAGGTGGTCACAGTTACCTGGACAGAGGGCTCTAAATGTATGGGCAAGGAAATACCCTGGAGCAGCATATTGGCTCTTAACCCACACTTGGAGATTACCAGTCAGACTGAGGACGATCCCATAAAAATAATCGAACCACAAGACGAAGAAAATATAAGCCTATCAGAAGACAGATTCTTTGAACCAGAACCACAATGGAATGGACTTTGAATTCACCAAATGACATGTATGAACAATTAATATATTTATACATATTCTAAATAGACGTTAATTCAATAAAATTGTGACCTTAGTAAACCTTTATATTTTATTAGCATGTGATAAAAATTAGATGATAATACATTTTCTTAAGCCATACTCTTGTTATACTTTTAAACATTGCATCGCTCAAGTTTCACTTCTACTCGCCCAGGTGAAATAAAAAACTTTTCCCTTAATATTGGCTATTTCTGAAGGAAAGCCAACAAAGCCTGTAACATTTTTGCCCTCTGATAAAAATTTGTGAGCGACCGAAGTGTAATCAAGACTGCGAAACAAAAAAAAATAACAGTGTGGATTTGTTAACTTGGTTAACAGGCGAGAGTACCGCATAGTAAACAATTCGTCGATGCCGCCGTCAAAGTTGTGAGAAAAACTTTGACGGCAATAAAGCGCAGGGGAAACTTTTGAAAAGCAGAGCCCAGTCAGTGAATGCTTTTGTTTTGATGATGTACATGATTCTATTTATCCATTACTTACATTTCTTTGGACACTCATTTTCAATATGGTACGACTGCTGCTAGTTAAAGACAAGACAAGTCTTATTCCAAGATGAAGAAACAACTGCATATTTAAAAATGTTAAAAATGAGATGAGCACAAGAATAGTAGTAGCAATAGCATACCTGACTAAAAACCTTTTTAGGAACTAGCTAATTATTTTTCTAACAGCGTATTGTACTTGTCGAGTCGCTAGAAAATTGGTTTACGTATTCGCAAGATAGTAGTTTAATCAGACTCAAATTATTTCAAGACGTCAAAATTTATTTTCCTGTTTGCGTGCAGCTTCAAACACATGAAAGTTGTTCCTGGCGGTGGTTCTTTTAGTTCGTTCACTAAGCTGGTCTCAGCTAGTTAAATTGGTTCACTTACCAATCGACAAAATCGATAACCAATAAGTAGACCAACAATAAAAAATATCACTTCGTTTATTTATTGATAAATATCATTATGAAAATTAAAAACATGTTTCGTTTAATTATTGACGCTACTAAATATAACGTAGAATATCAGCAATATTATGAGCAGTTCAATGAGTTCGATTAGCTGATATATCAAATCAGTGACACTCATGTGCTCCACAGTTTGCTTGTCCGGTCCGTCATCCAGATAAATACATGAGCAGTCGCCATTGAGTTTTATGGTTCCCTGATTGTGTTGTATTTTCAGAGTGTTTGAGTTTCCATTTATTTCCAGGATGCCAGAATTATGCTTGGCTTCCAATGAGGAATCGCAGTCAATCTCTAACACAACCATCTCAAAGCCTTCACAACTTATAATGTTAGCACACAGAAGGGTTCTTAATCGATTTATTGTATGACAATGCTCGATTCGATTATTCTCTTTTTTTAGTCAGGATTGCACTGGTGAGAACTTAATAGTTTGCTGAGCAAGCGAGACAATGAAATGGAACGAAAACGATCAATTATATTGATTTCGAAACTTTCAAATTACATTTAGGATGCATTTTAATGGTAAAAGCATAAATTTTAAGAGCTTACAAAATATTTAGCAAGCAGTGCACTTGCTTTCAAAATCCTCTTAAACTTCGAAAGTGTCATTCTTGATGATGATGACGATGATGACTCCGGACCGCAAGCTGCTGCAGATAATTTCCTTCTTTTTCACTCAGTGTTGCATCCAAATGGTGAAATTTTCCCCAGATGCCGAAAATTGCAACTAATTTCATGCGAAGCGAAAGCCAAATCAGTTGAGCGCTAAACTTTCTGTAACTTTACGTCACATACACACACACACACTCACATACATTTTCAGATCTAATTTCAAAAACTTTAAAATTAGTTAAGTTACGCTCAGCAGATACCAATAAAGCTGCCCCAAATGTGAACAAACAAATTTATCTACTTATACTCTGAGGCAGAGAGATGGAGATAGATAGACTAGTTACTCTTGAACACTTGGATATATATAAGTATATGTATATATATATATTCACATATGTATGTATGTATGTATTTGGTTGAGTTAAAGGTTTGGTTGGATGTAATTGGATCAACTTTGGTTGCTTTTCACGCTTTGATGTGGCCTCGGCATTGCGGCATACCCAAGTTTTAGCTAAACTTGATCAAACTTTCAATCAAATTAGCAGACACGTTGTCCTAAATGCCAAACAAACGAATAAACGAAAACTATTTTTGGGAAGGGGGAGGCAAGGGTGAGAGAACACTGCAATATCCCTAAAAGATGTTAATTATTTTTTAAGGGAAAGCTTCTTAACTGATTTTTTCTTTAAAATACTTTTCATTTTGAGGGTTACGACACAAGCTACAAGTGAAAGTACATTTTACCAATTTTTTGGGGCACAAAAGACCAAAACAGCAAAAGACAATTTCTGTCTTTTCTTTCGTTCGAGAAAATAAATAGGGGGAGGAGGAAAGCAAAAAAATTCAACTAAATACAGCAGCATGCTTTAGCTTTCACAACACAATTTGTTGTTATTTTTTGCCTCCTCTTTTAACCCTTTGCTCCACGCGCATCCCTAACTGGTTAGATGGTTTTAGCCAGGCAAAGCACTGCAGTGGCAAAGAATTTAAGAGTCAGACTTGGGCGAGAATGACAAAGGGGCAATGCGGCAACTCGAAGCAAAACACTTAAGTCTTAACCCAAATTGTTGCCAACAAAGCGGTTTGTCTAACATTCTTTTGAGAACATTTTTCGAAAAAGTGTTTGCTACCAACAAGACACGTATACATACACACATACTTTTAGAGATTAAAGGCGTCCAAAACCCAGAGAGCCAACAACATAGGCATGATGAATATTTCGAATAGAAAAAGGGCTTATCAAGTAAGAATAGAAAAGAAACAATCAATAGATAACGATTTTGATATCGATAGTGCAAGGAATTAAGATAATAGGTCTAAAAGTGAGCATAAATATTTATTTTATTTATTTATTTTACTTACTCTACCCCACCAGAGCTACGCCCATGATAAGCTCGGCCTTATCCAAGAACGAAAAGTTGTTGAAGAGCACTTGGAAACCGCGCGTTGAACTTTTCCAGTGGCCGAAAATGCAATTGCAATGAATTACTTAGGGCAAATGAGTACTCAAAGTGCAACTCAAACTGAAATGTTGAACAGCTTTAAGTTGGCAACCGAAAATTGAAAAGCAAGTGGAGTCACCGAACTCGGCCACTGATAAACGATACTAATCTGGCAATCTAGCAAAATTGTGCAAGTGGATAAAATGGGAGAAAGGGGCTGCACACGCTCTAACTAATATTTTAGTCTGGGCTTAGTCTACTGCCTGTTTCAGTCTTCCTGCTTGCCCGCCAGCCGGCGACATGTTGACCTTAAAAACTTGACGTGTTCAAATGTTGCAAAACAACTCAAGGGCTTTCGACTTGAGCACTTTTTCTGTTCGGTTCGCTTTTTGATGGTGCCCTCTCTTTCTCCGCCATCCTTATGCGTCTCACTTTAACTGACGTATGGACACACACATGTACATACAAAATTGTGCACTCGGCTCTCTATTTGACGCACATGAAGTGCCGCACTTGAAATATGCTTTTCTGCTCCCGGCAATATGAAGAAGGGGCGAAGAGGAAAGCAACGACAACGGCGAGGGGAGCGGAGAATAGCAGTGTGGAAGGTGTGGAAAATGTGTTTTGACAAGTGTCACTTATGCGTAGCTACTATGAAATATACAAACCTGTCAGCTACCCCAAACCCGTATCAGTCAGATCCTAATACAACCCAGTGCAATGCGACTCGGTCGTCTCTTTCAAGTACATTGTTGTTGAAATTGCAATTGAGCAAACTGCACCACACAAAGTGTCTAAGAGGAGGGGTGCAACTGGAAGGAAAGGCTGAGAACTGGAGACATGCATAGAGATGTCAATAAATCAATGGATATATCGAGTGAACACAGAAAATGAAAGAGGATGTAATTAATTTGCAATAAGCATGGAAAAAATGTGTGCGACAATTTCTTCGTTGTTCGATCTATCAAAGAGAATATCGAAAAGAGTTATGGAATCAGTCCTGAATTGTCGAGTGCTCTGCTTTCATATAGAGATACAAAAGAACATTAATTGTGCACTCTCTCTGTATACCAGCATTTGAAAGGATGTGAAGGTGCTGCGAATGGGGCGGACAAAACGAATTAGTACATCATGCTCGGAAAGACTTAAAGGGCTATTAAATCAATTAATAGCCACTTCGTATCTCTTGTGAAATTCCATTTAATTTCTGTGCAAAGCTCAAATTACAAAGCCTGAGACTCATACTTCAAAGCCGTTCCCAAGCGTACGGACTAGCGTCAAGATAACGTCAGGTTGCCATTTAAAATGCGAACCTTTTGCGTGCTTAAATTTCGAAATAGACACAAAAGCCATTGACTCTTGGGATTTGTTATAAATATTAAACCAACGCCTAAAATGGGCCCCAAATGCAGTAGCATATTAAATATATTTTATATAAATTTAAGACCATCAAATTCCCAAAGGGACTGTCGAATTGGCTCAACTGCAAGCACCAAACGCGGCGTATACGTAATATGCCATGCCATTAATATTTAAGCCACGTTAAAGAGTTATCAGCTGCGCCTTAAAGCGCTAGTTCGACCAATACAAATACGAAAACTAAGTGTCAGGGTCCCCAACAATCATTTGTCAGTTGAAAAAGTTCCTCAAACTAGATTGGTATCGTCATGAATGACTTCAATGCGAAGGCTGGCAAAGACAACCAACCCCTATTAATTAGCATTTACCCACTTTGACTTCCTGCTTAAATATTTATTCTTCGAATGTGCCATGGTTAGGTCGTTGAAATTTGAAAATGAAAATTTAAAAATCTTCCAATTCAAAAATGGCAAATTCCCAATGTGTCAATTACAAACAAACAAGTTTTGCTAAATTAATAGACCATTAACATTGTTGACTGCACCCTGTTGGATTCAGTTAATTCAGATTATGAGCAGTGGACGGTCATAACCTTAGTTGGATTTTAGAATTACCGTAGTGCCAAATATATAAATTCCAATAGCAAACATCCTTTTCTTTCTTTATATTTGCATTTTAATGGTCAGCACTTTTTGTGGTCTTTGCATTGTGTTGTTCACCTGGTTGCAAGTCGACTTTTCGCATAGTGTTCAAGCTTTTCACACCTTGCTATATGGCTTTAACGTCAATTGGGTCAAATGCGTAAGAATTACGGAAACTTTTATGTAGTAGTAAATTGAACACCGTTGGCAAGTGCAGCATATAAGCCAGCCACTTGGTTAGAGCTCTTTTGCTTCTGCTTTTTTTCGTTTTTCCCTTTTTTGTGCTTGCAAATTGCAAATCAAAGGGTCTAAATTGAGAGCAGGCCTCAAACGCTTAAAAGCAATTACGAATTCCGGCTGTCATTTTGCTGGCGAACCGGAAGTAATTATCATGGCAAACAAAGCGCAACAGAGACGGTACCCACAGCTAACCACAGCACAGCTAAAGATCCAACGACAGCAACAACAACAATGGAACTAACACACCATTACATACATTTTGCGCCTTTGCGACAACTTGGCCCGGGTCCGGCTTCGACTACGAGTTTGCCCTCATTATCAAGTTAATTATGTGTGTGTGTATGTGAGCGTGTCTATGTATCTCGATGTGTAGATTTCTGAGTGTGTGTTTGTATGTGTGTACGTGTGTATGTGTGTAACCAAAGGTAATTACAGCAACGTTTCCATTGTTGGGCAGCAGCCTCAGTTGGTTGTCAATGATGTTCCTTGTTCTTCATCGAGTTTTACACCTTCGCCTCATTGTAATTAATTCACCAGGCGGCTGCCCTAATGATGTGGTTTGGTCTATTTACGGTGATGAATATCTCTGCCAGAATGTACATAAACTCCGCCTTAAACCCGCCCATCAGATTAAGCACAAGTCGTTTGCGAATTCATTTATTTTCTCTCAATACGTGTGTAGTATATTTAAGTTTCATCATTGAAAGTCCTATCGAAGCTATTATTTGAGCGTTTTTAGACGAGTTTAAATGAATTAATATTATCATATATAATCTTTTCAAGTAAATATTTATATCCCCTCTCTGCAGCAAATATCATTTCCTCAATAATGGAACTTGCAAAAATATTTTCGTTATATGTAAATATATACATAAATATCGTGAACTGTTTGAAGTATTTAAATGCCACTTACTGACATTGCCCTCACTGTTTGTCTCTTTCTCTTAGTTCACACTCTCCATTGCCATTCATTATCAAAGACCCATCTCAATGCTTATCCTGAAGGTTAATTACATTTATCCAAACGCAACTGACCCCGCAGGACATTGACTTAATTTCCCCAGCGTTTTTTTTTTCGCATTCTTTTTGCCTTTTATTTGCTGCCTGCCCGTATTTCTGTCTGCTTCAGACTTTTTTTGTGCGCTTTTTAATTTTTTAATACCTAAAAAATACAGCAACAAAATAGAGGCAGAATGGGCCTGCAAAGCGCTGCCAGCGATTTGGGCGATTTTAGTATATATTTCTTTCTTTCGGATTTTTTGTTGTGTCTTCCACCTCTGGCTTCACTTTTTTCTGTTCTGTGCTCTTTCTGGTCTTGTTGTGCTCGTTCAAGCGCCTAAATGGTAATTAAAAATTGTTGCATTGCCACTCGAATGCGTCTGATGTTTATGTAGTTTGGCGCTTTTGTAATTTGCGTTTGTTTTCACATTTTCACTGCTTTTATTTCCACTTTCGGCAGAATTAAAGCCAAAGATGTTGTATGAAAAACCAAAAAAATAGCTGAATTTAATAGGCTTGAAAAATAAGGAATTTAAAAATGCCAAAGTGTTGAACAAAATTCAGCAGCAATTGCTCAAAACTTATGTTTCAATTTGGTTGACTACAAACAATTGAAAAACATTTGTCTTAACTTCTGATTTTTGTTGCAACTTAAAGTGGAAAGTGCATGAAATGTTTCGCAATGGCAAAAGCAGACCGCTCACTTTATTTTCAATTTTGGGACAGTCTTTCGATGCGGCTGCTCGACCAGCTAACCAAACCGTATCACGTAGAGCTTGGCACTTCCGACTCTGTTTTTGACGTCCTTTTTTTGTGTTCCGCCCAAATTGGCAAAATCGAATGCACTGCCAAATAAATTTTGATTTGACAGCAATGTTCGAGAGAACGGCAGCTTTTGTTGGGCGTCAGCACGTTTGCGAGGAAAACGTGCAGGTAGAAGGGCGAATAACTAGAACCTGCATCAGATGACGAAGTTGCAGGGCCCAGTCTCGTTTGCTCCTCACTCTGTTGCTGCTGATGGCGCTGATGCCGCAGCTTGTGTTAAGTGTTGAGGCCAGTTGCATACCCGAAATCCGCCACAGTTGCAAGCTGCGCTCTGGCAGGGACAGGACCTAATCCTAATCCTTATATACGCAATGGTTGTCACTGGTGCAGGAACAACAGTCCATGACTGCAGCTGCTGCTGGCAACGAAAACCGTATCGTGTTATGAAACATGGCACAAAGTTAAGTTCACTTTTTCCACTTTGCATTTGTAAGAGAAACAAGTGCGAGCGTTCAAGCACAGAGAGACCGACTTCGAGATTCCCTACCCCTTGATCAAGCTTACTCAAACAATTAAATAGATGCAAATATTTAGGCTTTAACACGATAAGTACCGTCTAGTTTTCAAGCTATTTTGTGATTTTAGTATGTTACAAAAAAACCAAAATTGTATATCGTCAAACCGCTTTGCTCTTAAATGCGCTACAGGACACCTTTTGACTTGCGTATATAAGATACCTTGTAGTCGGGACTGTCCCTCCATGTTGCGTGTTCACACAAAAAAACCAACTCCAAATCCGACGATAGTGCCACTCGCTGGCAGAGTGGCTCATTCAGGCATTGCGAGCTTAAATATTTAATTTCATTACGTCAGAAGGAGGGCGCGGCAGATTTGCGCGGACGAATGCTTAGAAAGGAGAGAAAGAGATCAACCACGCAAAGCTCAGAACTCTGTTAAGCGGGGGGAAAGTTCCAAAAGGACTTTGAAAAGGATGCGCTTCTATGGCTACCTGCCATTGAAGCTTCTTTGATTTCGTTTGAGTTTCGTAATTGTGGGTGCAGGTGTATGAGTGAGACCCTGGATTTTATAGCATGCATGGCACTCAGCTTTTGGGTTCCAAGTGGCTCTCAAAGTGCGCAACAGAAAACTGGCAAGACTAATGAATTGTAATTATGACGAAGCTGATACTTATGTCTATGAATTAAAAATGCCAGCATTTACTCAAAACTCATTCATTCACTGGCTGCTGCGTAATCATATCTCATACTCATACTGCAGTACTGCAACTTAAATACATTTCAACTACTTATTAGGCATTATTAGGATGGTTTACCATTGCTTCCCATTTATACGCTAAATAAGCATTAGTTGCAACCAACATTACAGCACAAAGTCTGAGCACATCCGCAGGATATTACATGCTTCGGAAGCGAAAGGTCTTGACATATGTATGTATATCGTACATTTTTAATGCGACCCACAGCGTCCTATTGGAAATTCCTTCAAGCCAATTAGACTGAGCCCAGGCGGGAAGGCTTCTTCTAGTAATCGTAGTGTTTGTACTGCACTAGCGCCGTGGTACTTTCCACTCGAGTTTTCAAATTCAACTCTCACGCAAGCCACAGGCCACGAAAATTCGTCTCGATGTCGTGGCACGAATTTCTTGGGGCACCGCCAATAATTTCGTCAATATTATTGTTTAGTTTCTGTGTAAATAAGTTCGGGTTACGAGTAGGACGATATTGATATATGAGCAATAGTCATGCAATGCGGCAAATGATAAACATCCGCACTTCTTTAATAACAGCAACAAAGCAATGAAGCTAAATTACGCAGATTGTGGAATAGATGAGTGTTAACATAGTTACTTAGCTGTTTGGAAGAATGTGAAAATAATATAATATATGTTTATTGAATAATTTTAGATAATATGAAAAGCTCGATAAAAGTAAGATCCAGTTGTTAAACTGAGTCAACAACTGTTTCTTTTACCTTAAATATTAACAAATGTTTTCACTGCTTGCACTGCTTTTAAACATCAGTCGTTCGTCATTGTTGGAGGAGGCAGAAGTCAGAGCCATGATATACCAAAATACAAATGATTCGAAGGACAATCAGTCAAGCCAAATCGAAGGTTAAAATTCATGTGTATATTTGCAAATTAATGTTAATTAACATACAAATAAACTCAACAGAGATGTCCCAAGGTAATTACGAAGCTGAAAAGGCATCAAAACACAACTTTATGGTGACAATTGCCACTTTGATCTGGTTATGGCTCAGTTTCATAAGTAAGTTAAATGTTGTACAAGGAATTCGATTGACAGGCCACATAACCCGTATATTGTTGCAGGTGTTTGCCTTTATTGCTGCAATTACTGGGAATTTTTAAAGTCTCAGAGGAGAAAAGCACTGTTGATGTCGCAGAAAGAATCGGAGCAATCGGAATTGGAATTGGAGCAACAAAGTAAGCTGCTCTCCCAGGACAGCGATGTGACCAGCTAAGCAATCGTTGAAGTATAAAACTTACCTGAGGATTGGGATTAGCAGAAAGGAAGAGAGACTGGAAGGTCGCCATCCGCCAGATATTTTATCCAAAGAACAAAGCGAAACAACTAAAAGCAAACAAAAATACTAGAAAAAGAAAATGGCATAAGGGGCAAAGAGGAAGGACAGCAGCTGCAGTTAGATGGCAGCGATCATCTGCGGGGCAATATGGTGACGTGCAGCTTCCTTTTCCGTTTCCGTAAACTTAATTCCACACACACAGACACAGAAGAAACACTCCATGTGCTGCTGTTTCCTTTTGTATTTTTAGCCTTCGTTTGTAGCGCGCTTTCGCTGTGAACTTATTCTTTTCACTTTTGCTTTTTCCCTTTTGCGCTTGTCCCAAGAAAGAAACCAAAAAAGAAAATATTTTATTACAGCTACAGCTCAAGTGAAGTACGTTTCGGGTTTGGTCCTTCGTTTCTTTGCTGGCTGCCACTAAAATAGCGTCTTTTATGCAAATTCAGAATTCCAGCTCAGGGCAAAAAGGGTTTGCCTGAGCTAACATGACTTCCGCTACGTAACTGGCTTAATTTCATGAACGAGAGCAAAACGTAGAGCACAACAAGAATTAAAAGCGACTTGAAAAACGTAAGAAGTGAGTGGTAAAAAGATTTCTTCAGTATATCTTGCTATGTGACGTTTCATCTCATAAATCTGGGCAGAGCGCTAGTCATTATTAATATATGAGTACACAGCACTGGTACTCCTACACAGCTCTTCTTTTAGCTATTACTTCACTTCAGCTGTTGCAGCTCGTCTCATATGAAGAATGCCTAAAAGTTTGCTAACTTTTTCTGGCAGCTTTTGTTTAAATTAATAAAATAACAGACAATTTAACGTACTTTGTCGTACAAACAAACTAAAATTAACTAAATTTTCGGAGCTACGCTGCAAAAACATTAAGCAAACACCCGAAAAGTATGCTTTAACTTTGCGCATTACATAAATTCACACACACACACACACACAAACAAACAACAGGCACACACAGCAGAGGCGGGGCCGACAAAAGCACTGTGAGGACTGAATGACAGAGGGGAGAGCAGAGCAGAAACTAGAGAAAGAGCCATAACATTTATCATGACCACTTAAGGATGCTTAAAATACACAAGAAGCGAGCAAGCACCCAATGCTGGCTAAGACGAGTGCGGGCCATGGGAATAGGTGTGGGATTGGCTTGGGAAGGGGATTGAGGATGTGGAAAGTTGCCAACCAGCAACCAGCAATAACAACAACAATACGCTTTGTTAAATCAATTTGATAAACTGTCAATAATGCGCCATAATTTAATGTGCTCCCCCCAGGAAACCCACCCACAAGCAACAGCAGCAAGAGCAGCAACAACAACCAGAGAAGCACACGCCTGAAGTTGTTTTCAGATTTCCTTTGACTGTTGTCATACGCAATTATGATGAACTTGGGGCTCATCCACATCCTCTGACAGCTGCCCTATTAGCACTTTGCAAAGCAAGGACAAATTTTTGGTTTGCTGGACAAGCGAAATGTTTGATTTTGAAAAGATATCCCAATTCGAGCTTGTGCCGCATCACTCTGAACAGGGGGTGGGTGTACAAAAGTGTCATAAAGCAAAGGAACATAAACAGATGGAGCAGGAAGAGTAGCATGAGCTGGAGCTTTTGAGGCAGGGATATGGTATGGGGCAGTAGCAGTTGATAACAATGGCAAACGGCGTATTTGACGCTGGCGAAAATGGTGAGAATGATGACGACGACAGTGACAACGACAACGACAACGACAGCGACAGCGACAACGAAATGGAGCAGCTCCAATAGAACGTCGGGCTTGGGCCAGGAGAATGAAGGGGTATACACTCGTTTTGTGCGTGCGTGCCTTGAATCCTTTTGTGCTGTTGGGGGCTGCTCGGGTTGTTCGTGCTGTTGCAAACGACCTTCATAAAACAAACACGCCGATAATGAGTGCCAGTCGAAGTGGCGCTCGGTGCTAGCGTACTCCGGAAGGCAGAGGAATGAGAGAGAAAAAGGGGAAGTATGCCGAGTATCTTTTGACTGGGGTCGCTTCGGAAGTGGAAGATGGCATCGCAGACGGAAGCAAATATTCAGTGCCAGGCGCCATTTGCCTTCTGCTAATGTGAAGAGTTTCCAGGATGCGCCTTCAGGGGAGGTCCTGTGAGTGCAACTAACTAGCCGATAATCGACATTTGATTTGGTGCGGCACAAACTTTAAGCTAGAGAGTTAGGAATGAAAATGGGAATGAGCGGCAAAAACAGTTCACGTTGCGACAACTGAATATATTGGTGAACTTGCGAATGTTACCAAATGATACAATTTCACTTTGAATGTTTGAGTATTCATTTATGTTTGGTAAATAATTTAATTCGATTTTGAACTCAACTAAATATTTAATGTATCACTTAGGAAATATTTAACCGCAATTAATTTGTTTGGCTGATTTGTCTTCATTGTCTTCATTCATAAATAAATTATTGCCCAAAGTTTGCTTCAATTACAATACTGTGGCATATTCAATAGGGAACTCGATTTGTCTTTAAGAACAAAAGTAACATAAAAATACTGTCATCAAAATCATTTAAGGAAATTAAACAAAGATTAATTATAATACGTTTCCTAATTTCAGGTGCACTTTCTCTTTTGTAATGTCTTCATGCCACATCTTTTAAGTTTCTACCCAGACTGATTTGTCTGTAGCCATTGTGTCTAAAATACAAGTGTCTTCCTCAGCCGACTGCCGTGCTAGATGAGGATGTGGCCATGGCAGAATCGCCATTGTCAAGGGGTTTAGAAACAGACAAACAAACAAACAAAAAAACAAAAGAAACAGCGAACGTGTAGAAGGGTTTAAATTTTCTTTTTCGAAGAGCTTGATAGAGGGATGAAGGGCATGTTAACGTGTGGGTGGAGCATCTCTTGAGACGCAGCCAAATGCGCGCGAACTTGTTTGATATGCACTTCACTTGCCTAAGGCTTAATTAATGCATTGAAATGAGTCTGAATATGAATATTCGAATATCCTGATACCCTGTGTATTTATGTTACTCAACCTTATTAAAATGAAACTCATCGTCGAGTACTGCTTAGACTGTTTTCAATTTATGCATAACAAAAGTCTTGGAATGAGAAATAAATATCGGATTATTTTAAAAGCTGCTTTGCCATTCTTCTACTCAATTTTCATTATTTCTGTTCTGTTCAATTCATTTGCTCGTATAACAAGCCGTCCTAAAATGTGGATTGAAATTGCATGTCACATAACCTCCATAATAACATAAGCTAATTAATTGGGTTACATTGAAAGGTTGATTAGCACAAGACCTCGGCGTATCTTATAACATAAAGAACTTTAGACCTTCGGGAGTCGAAAGTCTTGCCAAATATAGAATTTAATGTTGGATCATAAATAGCTGGGATGTCGGGAAAGCCAACATTACAACAACTAGTTACGATAAATAACATCATATTTTTAGTAGGCTGATGAAGCATTCGCAACTGTTGCCAAAGTTTACCCTCAAAAACTTTTCCAGTCGACACACTGCAGTCATAGTCGCTCTCTGGGTCTGTCTGCTTTTCGTGATTTTTCGACATGCCGACACTTGTTTTTGGCCTAAGTGATTTAGGTAAAAGTTTTCTCCCCCCAAAACAGCGAAAATGTTTCACTAAACAAGACGAAAACTTTTGTTGTGCATAATCGCTGTTCGTCCCGTCGGAAATGGCTGAGAGGAAGCTGTTTACCAACTGTATTTGAGCGAATGAATTTTTAAAATTTGGTTACTTACGAGTATGGTGTATTAATTCTGGCTGGCTTTGCCTGCAGTTAACACAGTTTAAAACGAAGCTAAAATCAATAGGTGATTAATTACATTTCTGAACAGTTCGTTTGCCTTAGTACATGTGCTGAGCATTTGCATAACAACGACCACTCGACTGCTACAAATTCAAAGTCGGTTAACGACTGGACTGGAATTATGGATGTACATACATATGTATTATTAAAGAGCACTGAGCTTCATTAGAGCGGTAAAATATGAAGATGTCGAGAGATTTGCCAGAGTAGAGAAGCTTCCAAAGTTATTTCAGACTTCAGAGCTGTTTCAGTCTACATAATTGAATATTCAATTGTGTCGTGGCTGAGTCGATAGTCATATTCAACGGATTGGGACCTCTCGTGTAATCTGTTAATCGATTTACGCCTGTTTCGGATCAAATAAAACCTTGTGTCAATCTTAATTTCATCTCAATTTATTCTGACATATTTCAATTTGCATATCATGTTGTGGACTCGGGATTGATCGATTTACTTCTTCAGAAGCGTGGAGATAACAGCAGGAGCAGCCGCGTAGGTGGTAATTGGAGAGGCATATGAGGAGTACACCGAAGGTGATACATATGAGGCAGAGTAAACGCTGGGGGCAGCATATGCGGTGTAAGCACGAGGAATCGCGGCTGAGTAGACTGATGGAGCGGCAGCATAAGTCAGAGCAGGAGCAGCGGCATAGGTGGCCACTGGAGCCACAACATGGGCCTGAGCCACTGCGACGAAGAGAGCCAAGCAGATAAGGAACTGTGTATGTATAACAAGAAAATATTTACATAAGTATGTACTTATTAATTAATGTTGCAGATAACATTGCAATCACAAACTCACTTTCATGTTGATTGAGTTGATTGGTTTGTTTGGACGACGAACGTTCTGAAAGATTGAAGTGCGTTGACTGATACCAATTCACAGTCGAATTACTCCATTTATAGTCAATCTGAAACAAACTGAGCTTCAGAACAAGTTCTCTTAACGCGGATGTGAACTGGTAGCGCCAAGAACACTAATCTGCCATATCGAATGGATTAGCATTGTTCACTTTGGTCTTCCACTTCAAACAAATGCTTATTGCTCACCTAATGGATGTCTATTTTTATACCAATTTCAGCAATTGTGTGACAGAGGGGGAAACTTAGGCTTATTGATTTAGATTTCATTTCATTGCGTCGTTTCAGGCCCACCTGAAAGGTGACAAGCAACATTACCAACACGAAATTCAATCCAAAAGCAATTCATAAAAAATTAACAATAATAACGTGCATGTATCCGCGCAATTGGTAGCCGGTCCAAATACTTTACGTCATGAGCCAATGTTTACAACAATTGATATTTCGACATTGACATTGGCCCTCAGATGCCAACTAGAGTCAGATAATGGCTGGTGTTGAAAACTATTCAGCGCATGAATAATAGTATAATACTTATGATTATGCATGAAATATTAATGTTAACACTTTCAGAGTGAATTATTTGCTTTGTTTTGTAACAATATTATAATTTCAAAAATAAACATAACGGAATAAAAGATGTTTAGTAACTTTAAAATACTTTATTGAATATGAATTATCGATTTGTTACTCTCAAATATCGATAAGGAGGTTAAAAATAAAAATTAGTGGACTCTAAATGCAGCGATCACTGTTGCTGTTTCGACCACTCACATAAAGTATATTTCAAAAACATTCTATAAATGTTTAAAATATATTAAAAGATTTTAAAATATATGCAAAATTTTAATGTCCTTTTACATATACAATATAGGAATATATATTTGTGCCCAAACATGTCGGAAATGTTGCTGTAGGGGATTTTTAATTGTAGAAATTCTGTTGCAAAACATATTTTTCAATTCAAAAGGCACATATCGTGACCACTTCTTAATAATATATATCGATTATTAAATTCTATTTGATATATATATGTATTAATAATTTATGTAATCATTGCCTTAGATCAGTAAAGTAAGTACCCAGTAAAAAAATGACGGGAGTTCCTGGAAATGCTATGACAAATCTAGTTTTGTTATAACAATTGTGAATACGAAAAATGTCTTTGTAAACGTACAGCAACATCGATATGTTCTCTATATTTGAAATAAACATCGATATGATTTATGGTACTTCATACTAATTGCATCCCTACTTAAAACGCTTTTTAACATTGGCGAACAATTGAAGGAAATAAATAGAGATAAAAGGAAACAATAATATATGTAAACGAATTTTGGATGGATGGGGGGTTCTTGTAATTGCGGTGATTTTAGGAAATTGGTTGAGTCCTAATCAGAGTCAACTTAGAAGTGGTTTTCGAAAAATAAATTAAATTTGTGAATTCGAATGTGATCCGTTTTTGTTGATAATTATCAAAAAATGGATAAATCCGGTCACGAAAATACCATTGACATTGGCGAAATAGTAAACTCGCTGAGGTCAAAACGCTCGAAATTAAGGGAGTGGATGCAGAAAGCCGTAAGTGGATTATGATATAATTATGCATGTGGACATTGTAGGGACACATTATGGCGTTTCCTTGATTTGTTATTGTAGTGGGGATTCTATAAAGAACGCAAGTTTGATGCATTTGTGGCGCTGTTGGAAAATGCAATTACAGATACCTCAAAGTCTAATGTCGGCGATAAAGATGATCTGCTGAAGGCTCACACAATGCTATTAGCGCACTTTGTGCGACTTACTTGCACCGGACTTGGAGAACAGCGTGCGATGTGTCATCAAAAGGTGACAAACCTTATCTTATCAATGGATGAATTGAAAATAACATCTAATGATATACAATATCTGTTGAGCCGAGCATTTGCGTTAATGGTAACCGACGCTCGTCTGCAGGAGGCTGAAACACATTTTGAATCTGTCCTTCGCCAGATACCACATAACGTGGCCGCATTGCTGGGGCGAAGCTGTTTGGCATACAATCGCCAGGAGTATCGCTTAGCCCTGGGAAATATAAAGAGTGTACTCTTTAATTTTCCGCACGGACCGGCGGATTTGCATGTGGGCATTGGTCACTGTTTTCTTCAAATGGGCGATTTGAATAATGCTCGCCACGCCTTTGAGCAAGCGCTTTCCAAAAATGGACGAAGCTTGAATGCACTGCTCGGCATCGCTCACTTGAAGCTTCGTGAATGTCAGCAGCCGGCGACCAAGGAGGCCATAAATTTAATATGCGCTGCTTACGAGATGAACCATAACCATCCTATCGTGCTAAGCTGGTTGGCCGGTCATTTTTACTATTCCCACGAATATGAAAAGCTGCGAGTAGCGGCGGGAAATGCATATCAACTCACTGAAATTCCACTGTTAAAGGCGCAAAACTGTTTTCAAATAGCACGCAGCTTTCATATTGAGCATGATTATAACCAGGCGTTGAATTTTTATGGGAAGGCGGTAAAGTTGTGTCCAGCAGGCTACGTGTTGCCATGTATGGGTTTCGCACAAATGTGTGTACGTCACGGGCGACTTGACGAGGCGGAGGATGCACTTCGGACGTTGCTAAAGGTGCTACCTGACCAGTTGCATGCATTGCGCATGCTTGCAGCAATTTACGCTCAACAAGAGGACGCATCCAAAACACATATGGCTATCCAATTGTTTACAAAGGCATTGAAGGACGATGAGTACTCTACGTGGCTGAGCTTGGCCGCCATATATGAGCGCAAAGAGCTCTGGCAACAAGCATTAGATTGCTACGATCAGGCTGTGAGCATTTATCAGGGTTTGCATCCTACAAAGGGCCTGTCCCTCAGTTGGTTTAACAATATTGCTGCACTACATCTGCTTCTCGAGAAACCAAAAGTAGCATTACAGACTTTGGATAAAGCGCTCTCTATGTCCCCCAATGTCAATCAAGAAAATTGGGAGAGCAACGTTGTTACGCTGAGGTTTAATAGAGCACGAGTGCTGGAGGAGCTGCACCTGGACGAGCAGGCTGAGCAAAGCTATAAGCAGTTGATTGCGGATAATCCAGATTATTTTGACAGCTATGTGAGACTGAATGAGATAACCATTAAGCGCAATCGAATTAGTTCCAATAAACACAACGGAGTGAGGTACAGCTCCGATATTATTCGCAATAATAGCACAATTTTGATTTATTTTTTCTCATTAAAGGCGGCAAGATCTGCCCAAGGAAATCCATTTTGATAATTTCATTAAATGTGTAAAAAATGACAGTGATGCATACATGCTTATAGCCGTGGCAAATTTGTGCGTGATCAAAGGACAAAGGGCGAGTGACAAAGGTGATTCGAGCATGGCAATGCGATGTGTCGACAGAGCAAAGCATCTTTTCCAAAAAGTAATTAGACGAAAGTTATACTTTATGCCCTGGCTTTCTGAATCACATCAAATTAATCTGCAGGTCTCTCAAACAAGTCAATATAATTTGTGGGCATCAAATGGTATTGGCATGCTGTCTTGCGTGTGTGGCAATTTAGAGGAGGGCGAGACGACCTTCAAGCAAATTTTAAAGTCAGGCAGCAGGTGTCCTGAAGCATTGTTAAACTACGCGCACGTAGCCCTAGACTTGAAAAACTACGAAAAGGCCATAAAGAGATATACAAAATGTTTAAAAGTCCTGCCACAAAACTATTACTTAGAAGTGATTCAATACCTGGCAAGGACCCTCTTTCAAGCCGGCCGTATCAATGAGTCAAGGGAATGGCTAATCAAAGCACGTCATTTGGCCCCCTATAAAATGACATTGCTGTACAATCTTTCAATAACAATTAAACAAGAATGCAGCGATATATTTTCCACAAAATTACACAGGATAGAGGATAAAAAGCGTGCCAAGCGAGAATTAAAACTAGCCATTAGGTGTTTTTAATATATAGTTGTGAAAGATGTTTTTTATTATAACGTGAACAATTTCTCAGCTTCTTTGATTATTTAGGTGCAACGGATGAGAGCTTCTATTTGGCTAAGAAGCTGGCACAAGAATGCAAGCTTCTAAACAAACAAAATAAAAAGAATGAAGACATAAATGACAAGGACCAAGAACCCTCTGCTAAACGGAAGAAACAAACGCGAAAAAGTTAAAAACTAAGTATGTTATAATAAGAAGTAACCTGATTGGGTAACAAAAATAACAAATTATTCTTGTAGTGCTCCATCGATGCCGTCAGGTTAAGGAATGTTGTGCAAATGACAAAATTTGCAGGACCGCATTCTTTGCATTCCTCGTAAGGTAAAGCAAAACAAGTACTATATACAAACAGAACACAAATTTCTCATACAATTTATTTGTGAAAGCTCCCTAAGCGACCACCCCACCCACCCATCGAGGAACCATCCCTCCACTTCGCTTTTGGGACTGTGAACTCGTTCATGCACATACGTGTGTTTGTTCATTTGAATGTCGAGTCATGTTAAATAACCACAGGACATTGGTCGCCGACTCAAATTACACATACTTGGAGGCACTTTGTAACTGTCAGAGTCAAACGAACCAACTCAAATTCCATCGCGAAAAAATATGCTTGCTCATTAATATCAATTTATGAGCTGAGACACGAAATTAGTCTGTGACAAGTTTCGCCGCAGGATGTGAGCTCTTCAAGCACACATACAATGAGACAGGGGAGTGACAGCAAGAGATGGTTACATATACATGCTACATACATACATATGTGGCGTTTAATTTTGGAGGCTTTTGGGTGCTTTGTCTGGGGTTTTGTTGCGTTGCGTTAATTAATTCCAAAAGAGTATTGCGTGTCCTGCCAAAAGGACAAATATGTGCACACGAACTCATGTCATTTGTGTCCTGTTGTGCGGGTGCCCGGGTGCTTGTCTGTTGTCATTAGCAGCGACTTGAGGTTATGTGTATTCCTAAAATTATGAAAAATGTCTGACGCGCCAGCTGACAGCGCCTGGGCATCCATCATAGTATTTCTGAAACCAATTGGAAACCAGCAGCTAGGAATTGTTCTTCATATGTACATTTGTGATTCGACTGTGCAAAGTATCTTATTGAAATCAAATGATTTCTTGACAACTATTCAGGAACTCTTATTTGATCCTAGCTGTATTTTCAATCAAAACAAAAAAGAAAAACATTGAGCTTATACTCAGAATTAGTTCTTTATTTATTCTTCCACATAATTCAGTTTTTCTTTTCTTTAGATTTATGATTTAATTTGTATTAAGACGTAAAAACGTTCCTAATTCGTCGCAAATTATTTCCAAATAAATATTACATATTTTTCTTATAACTTAAGTAATTGACAGAAATATTTAAAAAAGAGGAAATCTAAGTGTAGTTTCAATTAAATCAGATTAAAACAAATGAATAACCAAGGGTTTTATGCAATATATGTATATCAATTTTTTTATTTTTATTGATATATTAATTTACAATTTTAGTCACAATAAAATTTGATTTTGTCCATTGAAAAAGCACTTGTAATTTATTTATTTAGATGGTTCCGTAGAATTTGAAAGACTGGCAAAACTTGGAGTTCGTGCTTGAGTCATTAATCTTAGAGTTTGTTTTTTTGTTTGTTTCGTTTTGTTTTTGAATTTGAAAATTGGGCAGGTGGCAAAATTTTTACATACACATTTAACATTGATGCGGGCATTTGTATTTAAATTACATATATATTTGGATAGTTTCGACAACAGATGCTTATAAAGTTCTTTCACATTTAACAAAATATTACCGTAATATCGTTGATACATATATATACGCGTAATTATAATTTGCGCCTAATCAGTTTCCTTTAATGTTGTGCTTTATGTAAGTATATATACATACTATATACTATATGTACGTATATATAGTATATATTTAGTTATACTCATATTTATGCCATAAATTGTCGTAATATACTCAGGATTTGTTCATTCATTTCAAAGGGGGATAGTCTTTTCGTAGATTCAATGTGACTAACTAATTTAGTTTAGACTACATAAGTCAAATGACTACAACTAATCGTTATCTTAGCCTATTCCTCTATGTACAACTCTGGCTACATCTAAATTCTCCAAGGGTACACATACTCGTAAGTAAGTATTATTTTAAGTATTTCTTTAAACTAGTTTCGTGATGAATTCAGAAGCATAGCTCATTAATTTCTCTGAAGTATTTTGCGCACATAGTATGTCAAGTACAATTAGCTATATAGTATGTGTAAGTGGTTCAGTATATTACTGATTCTTGGTACAGACATTTAATCTATAACTATCAGCATTGCTCCGTTCACAATCTGTGTATCATTCCCAGATTTGACCGAGCACACTAACATCTTCTTGTTTGCTTGGAACAAGTAAACTATATAGGTATAAATGCTTCTTTATCGTTTGTGGTTGACAGTTACAGTTACTCAGCTTACAGTTATTTTTAGTCGATTCAACATATATTATATGTATTTTATGCATAACCTACATCTTAGATAACTTACAATGATCTTTCTGCCATTTGTGGAAGTCTTATAAATTTTGTTCGTTTCGCTTCATGATAATATTGTTGGAAATTATTCCGGAAAGCTAGACGAAAGCACGGTTAAGCACCACGCTGGGCAGCTTAACTACTATAATACAATATGGGATTACAGTTCGGTTGGGATTTGGGCTTAGGGGATTTTCTAGACGATGGTGGTGCGCTCAGCGCCGGATGTCGTGCACGTGCTACTGCCCCCAATGCATACGATCTGACATTTGATGTCATCTTTGGCTAACTCTCAGGAGCTCACCGTCTCATAGTTACCTGCACCGCCCACGACTCCAATCTGCGAGCTGCCGACGCTGAGTAGCGGTGATTGCGTTCCGCCCATACTGCCAAGCGTACTGTACGCGGTCTGTGCCCGAGGTGAGGTGAGCAGTGATTGGGCAGCTCCAATAGTTATATTGCCGCTGGTCACCGAGCTGGTCATTGCTGCCGAAATTCCGCTCGAGTGCAGGCTGCCCGGATGCGGCAATGTGCTGCAAGTGACACCACCTCCAATGCTGCTGTTGGTCTGCAAGGAGCCATTCGATTGCCCATTCAGCAGCGGCATCGTGCAGGTAGTTGTCGATCCGTAAGGGGAGGTGGGGGATGTGCGTGTCTCGTAGGCGGGCAGATAGGTAGTGGCTCCGCTATTGGGACAACCACTTCCCCGACCTGGAATCCTTGTGTAGATGTTTGGGGGTGTTCGTGTGGACAACAGCGGCGGTGGAGCAGTATAAACTGGCCGCTGAGCAGCTGGCGCCCTCTGTGGGGTATTGTACAAACTAAACGCCGGATTTGTCGTCAGCGACAGCTCTCCATACTATAACGAGAGGGGAAACGGAGAGAGAGATTGTGAAGTTCGTTAAAAACTGCTCATAAATAATTAAAATTCAAAGTGCAACTTTCATTTATTTTTGTTGCATATTTAAAAGCTGATAACAAATTTTTTGCATGTGTGGTTAAAAGTTGCAAACCAGCAAAAACAAGTTTAACTCCTAATGAGCTTGTTAGGAACCAGTAACCCAGGAGGGTGAGTCTGGGCACTGAAATTGGACTGTATTGGAGCTACCGCAACGTAAACTAAAAACTAAACAAAAGTGAATTTAACTTTACTTGGCCAACAAAAGTCAAAAACATTTTCAGCTCATCAAAATTTAATGTTGGCCCTAAGCTGGACAACATCATCAACAATAATGTAATGGAAAATAATAATAAGACAATAATGTCACATTCTGCACATTCATAGTACACATCTATTTTAGCAGATGACAAAGGGATTGTCAAGTGTTCAGTTACTGAATTTGGATTAGCCCTTTAAAATATCAAACAAATATAGTAACTTTTATTGGATAATCCAGTTCCTAAATCAAATTGATGGGCTGCCAATAAAGACTGAAAATAACCCATGATGATGAATTAAAGTAGGTCATGTGCGGCTGTCGTTGCTTTAGAGTTTTATATTCCTTTAATTAATATTAAATTGCAAATAACCATCACACATAGCCCAGGCGAGGTCA
This sequence comes from Drosophila pruinosa, assembly GCA_018150935.1. NCBI lineage: Eukaryota > Metazoa > Arthropoda > Insecta > Diptera > Drosophilidae > Drosophila > Drosophila pruinosa. The sequence goes on from JAECWR010000199.1 coordinate 45,075,351, forward strand.
AAAGTTTAACGAATTCAGCTGCCATCCGCATCATCTAGACTAGAAAGTGAATTCAAAGTTTGGCTTTTATCATATTCCAATTAAATTGCCATTAGCGATGCCGTCAAGCGCTCTTGCCTCGAGTGTGAAATATGTGTATAAATCGCAACAAAATCGATTAAGACAGCGCTTCGAGGGCTTGGGGGATTTATTCTGACAAGCAGGAGCGACATGCGAATGTCTAATATTAGACTTTGCCTTCCAATTAGAACTTTTTATCGGGGCTGAGAGAAGCTATTTTTAAGTAAATCTTTTAAATTTATTCAATGTTTCCCCCTCTAAGTAACCGCCTAAAAGTAGGCAACATGTTTGCGTATATTAAATGAGGTTCTCAAAGTATGCAACAGTTCTGTCCGTTCAACTTTAGGTTGGGACTGCAGGGATGAATAAGTATTGGCATTGAATTAGAGCCGTTTGTGTGCGCCTCAAATTTGTGGCAACAACATGCACAGCTTGGCTCAACTCCTGCGGCTGCTGAAATTCATAATTCATCTATAGCGGCTTACCTGTTTGCCAAATGTTGGTGATAGCGAGGGAGGCGGAGGCGAGGCGGTGTTTATGCGTGTGGGCGGCGTGTAGAGAATACGTTGTGATTCCATATTTAGGCGGTCGAAAGCCTTCTCCTCCAGATGGAATTCGTCCTCACTGTTGGCCTCCTGCGGCACCACATCCGGGTTTTTGTCCTCCAAACTGGAATGGCTGCCCATGTTGCGTGAAAGCGGCTCTGCGCTGCCTTTGTCCGCCTCCGTCGTGGTGGCATCGCCATTTACATGCCGCCGACTTCGCTTGCTGCGAAATTTAATAAAGATCACCACACAGATGGCCACCAAAAAGAGTGTCGCAATCACGCCAACTAGTGCGCCCAGCAGTGGTGTCAATTGGACCAGCACTGCAGTGGAGGATGCTGCAACAACAGAACGGATGCACAATGGTAAGTTAGTAGTTTTCAGGGGATAGAGGAGATTGCAGACTGGTGAGAAATTGAAAGCCAGCGAAACCATATCGTGTGTTGAGATTGCAACTTATTCCATTGTTTCTTTACCTGTGCGGAGCAGGGGTGCGGAGAGTGTTCGCCCTCGCACCCGATACGCCATTTTGCTGGATCCTTGGGCATTGACCGCTGTCACACGAATGTTGAACACCGAGTCACTTGGCAGTCGTTTTACTGTAAACTCCGGATACTTGTACGACGCATTGTAGAGTATCTGACGGGCGAGCTCATCGTAGACCTGTGCATGAAAATGTTGTGGAATACCGCCATCATAGCCGGGAATGCATTGGATTTGCAGTGAGTTGGCTGTTGCATTGTAGGCCGTGCAGTTTTTCACAGGCTCGGGAAGATCTGCAATTTGGATAATACAAATAGAATAAATCAATGTATTGGCTACGTAGGTAATTATAGTTTAACTGGTATATAATTGGCTCAGGAAATGTGTAATGCAAAGAGGCAATTGACTCCATAGAGCTAATCAAGCATACACTGTTGAATGTGTGTCCTTATAATTGTAAATATCTTTAGAATTCTGTGACTATACATTGCCTTCATTAACTACATATTCCTATTTGCATTTACATATTAGACCAAATTCAATAACTACTCAATGCGCTACGTACTGGCCATCTATTCAATTAAAATTTCAGAATTTACTAATTCCTCCTCTATAGTTAATAGACCAAGTTGCAAGGCTTTTCAGTTTGTTATTCGACGGTTGATTTTGTATTTACGGTCTTACAGCTTTTAGATCATTATCCTGTTGGCATTTTAAGCCATGTCCGTTGTGTGTTTAAATTTAAAGGCAACAACCATTGGCGATAGGTAAATAAATGATGCTCCTTGCAATTTATTGCATTTGATTATCAGATTATTGGCGACACAGATTGAAGTTGCATCAACAGCGGCAAAAGCAACAACATCGTTAATAACAATGGCAACATGACCGTTGGTAAATGTGGTTTTTATTGCAGCAACCAGGGACAATGGAAGGACACACGACCAAGGACAGTTGAACAACCGGGCGGAGAGTGCGGCGAATGGCAAACGACAAACAATTGCGACGCGTAAAATTGCCACATCGCCATGCAACATTGGCATGCCCAAATGTAAATAACGCACACAGTGCAGTTGCACGCACCAAATGGCTGCCACTTGGCCGCGATACGTGCAACAATTATCTACTGGCCAGCGGGGCGACACATCGCAAGCAAATTGAGTAAACATGTTGCACGTCACACAGTGTTGAAATGCTCACTCCACGCTATGTATAGTATGTATGTACATGAAACGCTGCCATGATGCCACGACGAAATTAATTAAAATAAATTTGTTGTACTTGCAACTTTGGGCTAAGCGGACCTGACCAGCTGACCAACTAAGTCGGAGCAGTCATTGCTGGTGCACTCACCTGCGGGCTGGATGTGGTACCAACAGGGCTGGCTATGGCCCATGGGGCTGTTGGCCACGCACGAGATGGCACCGAAGCTCTCGTAGCTCTCCACGTGGTAGCTGTACACATTGTTCAGCGGGGGCGCCGATGTTGTCGTGGGCGTGGCCATTTGCTGCCGGTGATGCTGTTGCTTATGCAACGCTGCCAACCGTTTGCGCTCAGCCAGCTGACCGCTGCCAGAGGCTCCGTTGTGATGGACACTCGACTCGCCGGGCTGTTGGTGCTGCTGAGGTTGCTGCTTGCGTTGCGGCTGCTTGTTTTCCACGTGATTCTTATGCATGATGTTGGAGTAAACCATTTGTGGCTCTATATAATCCTGATAGCTGTCAAACTCTTGCTCCTGGTCTAGGTCCTGTTCTTGCTCCTGGTCGTAGTCGTCCTCAAAGTGCACCGCTTCCGCCATATCCACTATGCTGGCCACCCGTCCATGGCGACCATGTAGCAAATGCTGGCTGCCATGTGTGTGCTTCCGTTTGCTGCGCAGATAATATCCGCCGGGGCCGGAAGGCAGCTGTAGGGGCAACGTCGCTGGCACCAGATGCGCCATCACAGGCAACTCGATGAGACTCTCCAGCGAGTTGTTGAAGTGCCACTTGTAATTTAGATTATCGAGTGGATTGGCGTCCACCTCGCAGGTAATGTTGATTGTCTGCTTGAGGGCGGCACGTATAATCGTCGAGTCCGACTTGCACACTGGAGGATCTATCGAGAAGGACGGGGGGCACAAGTGCATGATAAGTCAAGTGCATAGTCAAGTGGTCAAGTGGTCGCATGCAGGTCACTTACATTTGACATCAAGGTAAACCTCATTACTGGACACGCTGCCTTGTAGATTGGTGGCACGGCAGAAGTACTGGCCATGTGACGACTTAGAGATGCCTTGGAGTACTAGTGTTTGGTTTGAGATAATAATGCCGCGAGAGGAGTGCAATTGCTTGTCCTGCGGAATGACAGAGAAAACGATTTATTGCATTATTCACATGACTAGTTTGACTTTATGATACACGTATTTTCAAGAAGCACTTACATTGTGATACCACTCAACACGGGTAATCGTCGGGTTGGCACGCACATCGCACTCAAGGTAGACATCGGAGCCCTTCAGCAGATTATTGGGATCCAGAGGAGCCCCCAAATTAAGGTTAACAATCGGCGCATCTGTGGAGAGAAGTGCATTGGACAGTTTGTTCTGATTATTGTGTCTGTCTCAACATACGCGTCACATTCAGCACTCGGGAATCCTTCAGGTACAGGCCCGTGTTGCCATTGCCCAAGGTTGTCATCACCGTGGTGTCGCCCTCGTGCAATTGCTGCGACGTTATGCCCGAATTGAGGGCAATGGAACAGACCACTTGACGCTCATTGTCCTCCGGCACGGGTATGAGCATTAGCTCGGAGATGGTTGTATTGCCGTCAGAGGCAGTCTGCGGTCAGATTGAGATTAAGTTGTAGATGGATCTGGTGATCAAAGCATCGCAGTAGCTGACTTACCGACTGCGTGGCGCCCTTTAATATCTGGCCTGCCTTCGACCAGATAATGTGAGGAGGCGGACGAGCCCCGATTGCCGTACATGTTACATGGGTGCGGGTTCCAGCGACTACAGCATGATTGAGGCCTTGCAGTAACAGACTGAGAGGTGGAACTGTTGAGTAAAATGCATCAGCTAGAGCTATATTCATTTTATTTATTTATTTTATATATAATGCTTAAATTACAGTATTCAATCTAGAAAATGCGGTTATAATAATAGTCAGTATACAATGCAAATACCTCATTTTATAGTCATTCTTCTGAATATATATTGAGTAAATAATTAAATAAATAAATAAATTAGTAAATAAACTATAAAATAAATTAATTAATAAGTAAGTAAAAAATTTAAAAAATAAATAAATATATAAATAAATGATTTAATAAATTAATAAATATAATAATTAATAAATAAGTAAATGAATGAATAGCAAATAAATCAATTAAAAAATTAATTATGAATTATCAAATCAATTAATAAATAATTTATTTAAAAAATTATTAAATTAATAAATCAATAAACTAATAAATCAATACGCTTATTAATAAATAAATCAATTAATAAATAAATTAATAAATAAATAAATTAATAATACATGCATGATATTCTTAGCCTAATCAATAAGGCTCGCATTTTTGATAACCAGCTTTTGCATAGCGCCGATTACGCTCTAAAAAGAGTATTCTACGAGTATAGTAAAAACCTAATATATGTATGTGTTTCCTATTGTTGTTATGGCATTGTAATCGCTCGTGGGAGCCACATTGCGATTAGCATATTCGAAAAGTAGAACGGCGCACACTTTAGTTGTTTTGGTATCATAAATGCATAAACATTTGACTTAACGGGCATTAGGGCGCTCCATAATGTCAAAAAATTTAATTACATTAATTTCGATGTAAAAGCCAACACTTCTGAATTAACGCCTCCCACACCCACTTCTGCATAGTACCGTGACGTCCTTGAACTGCTGACATTTTGGAAACGCCCAACGTGGAACCATAAACATAATTACAATAACAAAACTGTCATTAAAACAATCACTATAATGTTGAAGTTTTCAGCATCACTTTGGAGCGGGACATGAGTGGAATTCTCGTATTAAAAGTATGATTGCTGGCACTTACGATTCATGTCTAGGATAACTTTTTTGGTCAGCGCAGGAACAACATGTCCATTGGTGGCCTGGCAAGAGTACATCTGGAAAAAAGAAGAGAAGAAAACACTTATTTGATTTATGCACATTACGATAATTGGCCTTCTATTAATAACAACAATATGCGATAATATATTGGCGATAATGAGGGGATGTCTGGAAGATGATAAATCAACCTGACCAAGAGGTGAACATTTAACTTTAATTGCCTAAAATGCTCGTCGAACACGCACCACCGACCATAGAGCAGCCGAACCACCATAACCCACCTCAAGCCCCCCAAATGCTAATCAATTATGTTTCGTTCCAAAGGAAAACGAAGGCTCGCGCTGTATTATATTAATATCATAAATTCTGTAGTAAACTTGCTGTGGCTGTTGTTTGCAGTTGTTGTTGTGGATGTTGTTGGTAATGCGATACTTTCTGGCCATATACGTTTCCAATTGGGACATTTTTATTGAGGCACGAATATTGTAACGATGTCTAATAAAAATATTTGCATAACTTGGGGAAAATTAAAACGGTTCGCTCGCATGGCTGCCTGACTGTCGCGCAGTCTGTCAAAGTGTCGTTTTGGCTAGGAAATTGGGTCATAAATTTTCATCGGTTATACAACGCGCCAGGTGGGGTCGCAGTAGGTCATCATTGTCGTTGTCTCCGATGTGTTTATTGCTAATGTACAATACATTTCTTGTTGTCCCCTGCTATAAATCGATTTGAAAGTGCCTCGAGTTAAGATGTCAATTGGGCTGCATTTCTCCAACTATTATCAATTTTAGACATTAAAATACATTTAATGTTGTGCCATGAAATGTGCAACACATATGGGAATTAAATTATTTTAATTCTTATACTTATCTAGATGATGACACAACAAATTCTGGTTCTGACATTATTGATAACTCAATATCTACTGTGGCAAATTTGAGACATAGATTTCATGAGTTTAAGGATTGTCGAAATAATTTTGTTAATTCTTTTTGCAATGCCGCATATTTGTCGAAATCATCTAGATTCTAGAAGCAATAAGTTGGGGTATTACGCATTACAAGTTTCAAGTGGTTTTAAGACTAACATTAATTTAGTTTGGTGCACAATGCTAGACGAACACAAAGACCAGTTCTCACAATGGCCTACAATTTGTACAAGTGGCCCGCTTCGAGGGGTATATCGCTCTGAATCGCTGGATTAGCGTTCTAACAATATTGTTCATTACAGCAAAGCAAAATCGGCTTAGAATCAACAGCGAACAACCAGAAACCAGCAACCGGCAACTAGCAGCTCCCCATTGAATAATTCCCCAATGCAGTCGTGGTTGCATTCATTTCCCAGGCACTTTGATTTCTATTAGCCATTGTGCGGCCATGGATGTGTATGGAGGCGGTGGATAGCGGAGTGGTGGACTGGGGTCGACCACACCGCGCGCTGTATAATTAATGGGAGGCGATGCTTTTGTGGCTAACCGAAATAAATGGCCAGCGGTGGTTATTGTGCTCGGCTTATACATTGAAGTGTCCAAAGCATCCAAACAGTATCAAAGCAGCATTGGCAGCGGCAGAGCTGCGTCTTTGTTGACTGCTCGTAAATAAGGCTTAAGAATTTTGGACGTCAGATGGCCACTTACCGTTAGCAGATCCTTGCGCTGAATATTCTTCAACTGCAGAGCATTGCGCACTGAGCCGTCGGGCAGCACCTGATAGGAGTCATCCACCAGGGCATGCTCACGCCACCAAGAAACCCGAGGTGGAGGCACACCACCACTCGACAAGCAGGTCAGATTGATGCTATCCCCTTCCAAGTAGGGCCCAGCAGTCTGATCTCTCACTGCCGCTCCATGATGGTCCAATATGGTCAATTGGGTGGGCGGCACTGCAAATGGAAAGGCGACAAATTGAGCATAAGGACTTCTTATTGAAAATCATTCTCCACTTACCCAAAACTGTCACATTAATGCGCCAATTGCGCGTTGGTGATTTATGGAAATCAACGCGACATTTGTAGAGCCCAGCATCTGAGGTCTGAATGTTCTTGATGCGCAAAGCCGGCGGATTTGTGTCATAGTAGAAGTGGGCCTTCTTGTTGAAGACGTTCTCATCGGCCCAGGGAATCGCCTGGTGTAGCGGCCGTCCTCTGGCATCAAAGCTGTGTCATCGACAGAAATAAATAAATAAAGCATTTAATTTAATTATTGTCACGAGTTATTTGCATATTTCAAATATTGAGTTGTAATTCAATTAAGTAAATAAATTGAATTTATTAGCTTATCAATTTATTCAGTTAGCTTTATGCTTTATTGCAATAAATAACGAAAACGATGTCAAATATTGCATATATATTCTAGCAATATTTGGTATAAATAGAAGGAAGGTTCTAGTTTCAGGTAAATACAAAATCTACAATATTAATACATTTAAATTAATTCTCCATTATATTATATAATATAATATTTTTTATGTTAGTAATTTTATACCCGTCTACCCAAAGTATAGAAGGGTATTTTAATTTCGTGCCAACTGAACATGTACATTTTCATAATCAAATTATCTTTATGAAGAACGTGTAGATAGGGTTGGCAACACTTAGAGGTTAGTAGATTTAATGTGTTAATCAAATCCCAAAAAAATATTTAAAAATATATATTAAGAACAGAATGCAGCCATTTGAAGGCACACCCAAAGATTAGTGGAAATACCAGACATGCAGTTTTACGTCGTTTTATTGTCGACAATCGACTTTATTTGGCAGCAATTAGATGGGAAAAACAATAACACTGAAAATGTGTGTCAAAGCAGAAATTAAAGAAGAATTAAAATCGCTGAAAATGCAACCAAATCCACTCGCAATCGCCCCGTAAAAATAGAATGTCTAATTAACTTTCCCCAGCAAATCAGAGCCAATCGCAAACAATAGAAAAAACCAAACAGTGCTTTTTATTTTATTGTTATTACCAAAGGTTTTTGTTTATGACCGTCCCTGTGCATTTTGACAAAATACCGCATTAAATGTCAACGCCCAAAAGTCACAGCCAACGGCAGCAGCACCAACATCAAATCGTGTGTATGTCGTAAATCGTAAATAGCCCAAAGTGCATTTGGGAACTTTCAATTTTTGGAAAATTGTAGATCTATTTTTTGTAACATTTTAAATGGTTGCATTTAAATTGCTAGTCTTGTCCTATATACAAATGTTGGCATTTCTTTTTCTTTTTTACAAAATACATTTTTTTTTTTGGGATTTCCCGCAGGCACATTAGTTTGGCTCTTTATGTGTGTGGCACTTAATTTGATGACACTTGTAAATTTTTAATTTGTTTTTTTGTTTTGCTCTCAAATTCGCGTTGCCCTTTTTGTGTTTGTCCCCTAAAGTTCCGCCCAATGCTGCTCTTGTTTCCCTTCTCCTCATCCTCCCACTCTGCAGCGAAATGTTGGCAACCAAAATAAATTTCGCTGTTTATGTTAATTTGTTGGATCAGACCAAGTTTTTCATTTTATAGTTTGCTTCAATTAATTAATTGATCAATTTAGCCCTTGTTGTTTTTTATGCACTTTTTAAGCCGATTCCATTTACATTCTTTTTATTTTTGTTTTCATTTCGCTTAATTTGCCAGCTGCATTACAGGTCTGGTCTGTTCTGTTGTCGACCACAGTTAAGCAGCTTTAAATAGCTCAAAAAGAGAGGCAATCAAATACATTTTACACCCATTGCTTTTATCGAAAAAACCAGATGTATCAATTTCAAATTTTTCAGATCGAAAGATGAGATCTTTAGCAATATGCAGAACACATGCGTATGACCTTTATTCTACTAGTGGATATATGCAATTATTTAGGGTCATTCTCCGGTGTGTCCAGTGCCAGTTTAACCCCTGATTAGAGTGCATTATTTATGATCGCCAGATATAAAAGCATTCCCCTAGATTATCGCGCATCTTGAATATATCAAAAGCTTATGCATTTCAGCTTGAGTCTCAGCCCTCATGATGCTGGTGATTTATCGCAGGAAACATTTATATGCACCCACGAGTCAACCAGACTCAAAATTCTCTTCTCCCGAAAGCGACTGCAATGTGAGTCAGAGATAATTTAAGAGTACGAGTAAGTGCCACATGATGGATGGTTATTTGTTAATGGATTTAAAGATACTCATAATTAAATTAGGTTTCGCATTCAAAAATTTAAGCTACGCCGCTTCCCTTAGACACACTCTCTCACTCTTTAAAGCCATTGGCCCCTGCTCGAACTTTCATAACTGCAGGCAGCCCGAGGCGGTCAAAGTTCATTGATTGGGAAGATTGAGAAGTGGTTGGGGTTGTAGTTGTACCTGGGCACTGCCTTGGCAATTGGGCAACAAACTTCTCATGTAATTAATCTTCCGACCTCTTTGGCATATGGAAATTTCACTCGAGTTGTAAAAGCGTTCAAGAACAACACCATAGAACCAAAACAATAAGAGCAACAGCAACAACGAAAATTTATGAAGTGTAGAAAAAGCAAATTAAAATTGATGGAAAACAATAAAAAATGCGGGCAAGAGCATGGACACGGAGAGGGACCTGGGCGGGAATGGATCGGTGCGGTATGAGAAAAAACGCTTTATTTGGTAGCTCGACAGATCTGTTTTTCATGGCGCGCGCGAGAAATGGGAGGTAGATGTAGAGGGGGGGCGGGAAAGGTGCTAGGTGTGATGAGTATTCGGTGGGCAGGGCCATAAAGTTTATGCGGCCATAAAAGCAACACTCGCAACTGTAATTGCAGTCACCGCAGTGAGTTTATACTGTAGTAGAATCAATTGAACCACATGAATGCACATTCAACTTTGACACTTTGACTTGGGTATAATGGATTTCGCTTGAAGTCTACGGGAATGGTGCGACTGTTCTCCAAGGTTGCCCGCGTATGTAAAATCAATTTATGGTCTAGTGCACGTCACTCCATCAGCTTTTAGTCGCCTCAAATTCTACGTTGAGCTACAGCTAAAGATTCTCAAGCGCCTTTCAGCTTCTCTGGAGTACTCAGGGATATATGTACATACATATATACTTATTCGGTTGAGAATATATGCACTGCCACCCAACTGGTTTCCCACCTGCTACCAGATGTTGTACCACGCTACACAATTCTTTTTAAATTCGTTTGGCATCTATGTTACTTCGCAGAAGTCCCCTCTTCGCAATTCCCGTCTCACGTCTCGCAACGAAACATATCAAGCCAACAGATGCACGTACTTAGCTGGCGCTCTTTATGTACTCGTATGTGTGTAAGTAATGTTTATATCGTCAAATTCAACATAAATGCCTTACGTTAATAGAATTTATAATGAGCGCACCTAGTGGCGTGTGTCCCCATCTTTAGCTTTTCATAATTGGCCCCAGAGAGCTCTGTGAATCGAACCGAAAACATTGACATATACCCGCAGTATTACCTGGCTCCCCAGGGGAGTTTGTGTGCTCAAATATTTTCTCGTTTCTTGCCTTGGTAAATACAACAAAAAAATTGTATCTGCCAAATTGTTTATTTAATTTTTTAGGGTGTCACTTTAATAGCATCTTATTTGATTAGAAAGCGTGTGCTGCCAATAAAATGATTTTAGCTGAGCTGTTTCACGAGCAGACAGAAAGAAGGCTTTCTTCTTAATCTATTTTTCATGAAGTCACTTATAACAAGAGTTATAAATGCCCGAATCTATGACTCCATAAAATTATATTAACAAAAAGGCCAAGTATGTAAAAGGTTATAGCCAGCATTATATATAATGAAAACCGAAGAAAATGAAGTTAAGGCGATATAAAGTATATTTTCATAGATCATTGTTATTGCATACGTACTTGAAGTACTATATTTTCGTTAATTATGATTTTAAAAATTTACAGGCTTCATTAAATTATTAAAACACTGGTTGCCTACGATCTGATTACATTTGGTTGGTTCATCAAATTTTACTCAATAATTATTCATTATCGCGGTTAATACTTACGTATAGATAGGCTTCACGTTGCCCTGGCGGTACCAGATAACCAATTGAACCTTATCAGCGATCATTGTGCCAGGCATTAGATCACAAGGTAGTGCGACCTCCGAGCCAACGGCCGTTAGAACTTCCGATAAAGGACCTGCAAGAGGAAAGCAATAGATGTGTGTGGCTGGATTAATATATCAATTACATTACAAATGCCATTAAGAATAAATTATTTGTATGGGGTGATTTGACTCGGGCGGAGTCTCACTTAATTGAAATATGTGAACTTTAACATGGTGCGTGCACATTGCGTGCTGCTGACCGTGTAGTGTGGCGGGTGTGCATATATATATGTAACTATGTGTCACTCGCTCTAGTGGAGTTGTACAATGCCATAACTATAAATTGACTGACAACTTGATTTCCTTTGATGATAAGCTGGCGCTGAAAGGGTAAGCGAGCGGACTGGACGGATTGGGATTCAGATATACGACGGAGTCGTCACCACCATCTATGCATCCACTACATAGTAGTGTCACTGCACAGCAAAAGGCATGAAGCGTCGGGTGGCGCCTCTAAGCTCGCGGGCCCCGTCTCGCGACATGGTGTCGACATCGATGGCTTCTTCTATGGCGTCGCGCTGTGCGTGCCGCCTGCTGTTATGCTGTAGAGTTGTAGAGCTGAGTGAGCCGCTCGGCTGGGCGGACAATTAGTCGTTACTGCTCTCAGAGGGGGTCGAGGTGGTGGACTTGGAACTGGGACTGAGACTGGGTCTGGGCGAAGCTCTGCCCATTTGACAATTGAAACGATGTTGTTGTTGTTGATTGGTATTTGGTATTATCAAAGCATTGTAATTATACAAATTATATTTTCCATATTTCCATTGCTACATAGGCACAGCAATGGGCGCGTCGAACGTGCCTATATGCCGCGTTCACAACCCGCAGTACCCCTCAGCGCCCTCGGCACCCACTGCACCCCACCCCGAAATGCTTATCAAAAATTTGGTGCCTCGGCTGTGTAAACAGGTAATGTTTGCTTTGCTTTTAAGCTTTTATATATATTGGTTAGCATTTATCTATTAAGTAGATTATTGAAATAGAATTCATCGTCGCTGCAATTTAATTAATTTAATGCAATTTTATATCTCTCAAATAGGGTTAGAAGTTCTATTAGTGGGGTCGAATACTGTAAAGTGTAAACTGCAAACTAGTCCAATTAGCTAAAGAGAGAGACAGCCCAACTATCGCAAGCATATTTCTGTGCTCGATTAATTGCTGTAATAACAGGCAAAAGCCATGTATTGCATATAAATTAATACGTAGAAGGACCCGCCCGAGGGGAAAGGTCAGAATTATTATTAGCTAATGAAAACTGGTGTATGGAATGGAATGTTGTGGCATCAATTGTTGCGGTTACGAAATAATTATTTGGCGTTCTGCTTAAGTATTTCCTTGAAAATGATTAAGATTATGTTCGGTGGAAATTAGTCGAACACAAAATAAGTCGATTAATTTGCAATCAGGAAATTTAATTAATTATAATTGAAGCTTTTGATCTTTTTGTTGAATGGCAGTTTGTTAGCAAAAGTATTTGACAAAATTAATATATACTCGTAATTGTTGATTTTGGTGTTGGTTCATATTCGTTTTCATTTTAAGTGAGAAAATTATGAACGACTTGTGGCAAGTGAAGGAACGAATTTAAATAGAATATTGTGGAAAGATGTTTGTCAAGACCAATATCGAAATATTGACCTTTTCATTGATTTGATTAGACGGATGGAAATGTCTTTAGTTTTACCATCTGTCTCACATTTATTCAAAGCAACTTAAACAAATTGGAGCAGGAAAACATGAGAAATGATCATGGCCATTAACCATTGACGAATCCAGCAAGATGTGTCAAATCAGTATAACGAATCGTAGACTTTGGCCCACCCGCAAAATATACGAAGCGCACTTAGTCTAATGCTCTTTGGCGGGAGGCGCCAAATAAACGAGTTTGACCGCAATCGGAATGGGAATGGAAATGAAGATCGAACGAATGATTTAATTTATGGAGGGCAAATGCAATTTGTTTGGCTTCACAAATAAGCAAAATGGGGTCAACAGATCAAAGCGATAAAAATTGTGCCGCAGCAAATGAGTTGCGGATGAAGATGGGTCTGTCCAAGTGGTTAAGTTTGAGGGGCCAATTGCTAATGCTAATTGCAATCGAACAACAAATGTTCACACACTCGGCATATGCATGAAAATTAATCGAATCGAATGGCTATTCAATGTGGGATACATTTTTAAAATGCGAACTTTTGCAACTGCCAGCTAACGGGGAGGTCATTGCATCAATTTGACTATGGGGCGTACAGGAAATAAGACCCCCTCCTCAATAGTGTAGATTTATTGTCACACGATTCGAATTGGACGCTTTGATTGAATGAATGGCAGTTTGACGCCGAAGTGCATTTCTATGTTCTGTAACATCGTAATGGGCTAGTCTGTGATCTGCTTTGATCTGTTTGTTCTCATCCAGCCGACGCGTTGCTCTAGTTTTATTGGCCAACAATATTTTGACAAATTTGTTGGTGTGCGCGCTCGTCACTGACGGGCATTTTGCTGCTAATGGTGCATGCAACAAATTTCCTGCATGATGTATTCTATAATTAAGCAGCAACATGTTTCCCGGCCGTCCTCTCTCCTCGCTGGTGCCGTTAAAGATGTTGTATGCCCTGATGTTCTCGCTTCATAATTGCGCCACTTAATGTGGGCGTCAACATGATGCGACTAAGATGTTGTCGATTCTCAGAGACTTGCTTTTATATGGAAAACATGAACATATTGTATACAATGTGCTTTGACGTAGCAACAACAGTTCTAGGGAGTCAATTTTTGAACTCCGAACACCAAAATGCATGTCAATTGCATCTCATTCTTGGAAGTTTGGAAGGTTTATTAAAGTATTTTTTTTATATATTGTATATGAGGGGGTCATATTTTTGGTAGAGTTTTGAAACAGCGATGGAGTAACTCCCCTTTATTTCGTATTTAGATTACATTCATTTGCTTAGTTTATTCCTAACGCTTGCCAAAACAATCAGCGCTAAGTGAAGGGCAATTAGCCAGTCAATCAGTCAATTTTACCCTTTGGCTATTTTGCTTTAGCCCTTCTCGCAAACGAGCATTTATTTATTTATTTTGCCTGTAGCTCGAAATTGAAATGAAAATATTTTGACAATCGTCCGCATGTGGCGAGTTATAGTTTAAATCTATTGTACAACATGAGGTAATTATTTACATCATTTGTTTGCTCTCTGGGGTCTCCCCTTTGGGGGGCCTCTGGCAGTTGAAAATTGTAAATGGAAAACTACACTGCCCTCGAGAGCTTTTCGTCGCATACATAAATAAGCAACAACAACTTGGCGCCTCTTCTAAAGCAAACAAAAAACAACGGCAAGAATCCAAACAGATCGGCAAATAAATCAAACAAAATGTTTATGTTTTTTACATAAAGAAAATGAATGAGTCGGAATGAAAATGTTTTGAAGAGCTTCAGCTTAGAATGAAAGCAACTATAAATAAAACTTAGTGGAACTGTAAACTACCGGGAGAGGCAGTATGATAAATTAAATAACTCGATCTACTTTACTGGAGAATCAATCGGGACTAATTCGATATTAAATGAATGCTTCAATATGTAATACTGTCAACTTGTCTTAAATTCGTAAGGTGTGAAGTTTAATCAATGAATGGCATTAAACAATTTGATTATTTGTTGTCTGTAATGCAAGCCAGAATGTCGACTGTCATTCAGTCGCATGGTAGCAGCAATAGCAATGACAATTGCTGGCGACAAATTGGCAATGACTCAAGTAAACGCCTTCTCTTCCTCTTCAATAGGCGCCACTTGACATCAACATCCACATCAGCAACAACAGAAACATCAGCAAAAGCAATAGCAACAATGGCAACAGTGTAACGTAAATGTGTCTTTGATTTTTCCTTTATTTCTGTATTTTGCAAGAGCAACAACAGCATAGCTTTGAGCTCTGCACGTGACCAATGACAATTTGCGATTCGAGTTGCTGCCCATTTATGACCCGCCTTGTTGTCGACCGTCCACGTCTGCTTTTCCCTCCCCTTGCTTAGTAGTCTGTTGAGTGGATTTTTTATTTCATTTTGCTGTCGTTTATTTGACTTTGTCCCAAACGCCCCACTGCCGCACATCTGTAGCCTCAGACTTGGGCTGAGAAGTTTACTCGTTGTCGTCGATTTGAGCTTTAATATTTCCTGCAGGCACATTTGTCGGGATTTAGGGTCTGCCCCAACATCAAAGCGTTGGCGGAAGTTCAAATTGATGTGGTAGACCATTTACTTATTGGCGTATACCCAAGACTTGAGATCCGAGCGATACCTCGATGGAGTCATAATATAGTTCCAATTGCTTATGGCCATATTCCTTTCATTGACAATCTCATTCAGATTAACTCCGAAATTAGCCAAGGCCTTTGATCGCCCCCCTGTTGGCTATATTGGCATATGAGTTTGGTGAATTTTCTCTCTTTTATTGTACCTTTCCGGACGTTATAAAATATGAAAATATGGTAAATAGACGCTCGTGTGGATATTTTATTGGATTTTTATTACGGAATATGTATGCATAAAACTTCATTCATTATTTATTCCACTTCCACGTCGGAAATAAATGTTGTATTAAACGCAGCTAAATAATAGAAAGATCACAAGTCAACTAAGGTCTGGTCGAACCCACATTAGATCAACAGCTCTTTACAATAGTGGCCTGGCATGTCTGGGCCACATCAGTCAACCGCTGAGTGCAATCGGGTACTCGAACTGGAACTCTTACATGAATATTTATATAACCGTATATAATATTGTTATGCTTATATTTTATTTATAACAAGCTGCTTGCAACGTAATCTATGTTCGAAAATCTTTGTGCGCCTGCACTCGGTACCGAGGAACTAATTTTATGATGGATTACCTGCCCTAACTCCCGCACTCTGACTCCGACTCCAAACCGAATACCAAAACCAATCTAAAGTCTGTTGGAGGTTCCACTAGGTTGTACTTATCGCGTCCACTGCGCCGTCCATCAAATGCAATGCAGCGTGTGGCTTGCCACGCTTATCACACTCCATACCACACATTCGAGTATTCCTCCTCAGTGCTAATAGAAACCTCAAAGCGCGTTTTACTTTTGTTGACATTTGTAAAATGCAAACAGAACACGCAATGGCGATAGATAACCTGCTGCATGGACATGAATACGGACTCGGACTCGGACTTCGACTCTGACACTGACTCGACTCGAATATGGACACACAAAATGAGGGGACACTGTCAATGGTTAGAGACATCACTCAAAGTGATTAGATCATGGATTCGGGCACGTCTTGGTATGGGCTAAAATGTCGAAGAGATAAATAGATAGATAAGTAAAACCACTTTTTGGGGCGGAAGCCATAGATCTATGGGACTCCAAAGTATTCACTTAAAAGGAAAAGTGCCAGTATGTGTGGGAGCTTCAATTAGTTCGATTTTATTGCCCAAATGGGCATGAGAATGATTATGCCAATGTCTTGTTTTCCCTTGTGTTTTTTCCCGTGTTCCTTTTTTCTCTCCCAATTTTACGATATTGACACTAGAAATCGTGACTTTTTCATTATGAACGGGATTTACACGTGTTTATGGCAGCTCATAAAAGGGGTTTGTGCCGCATCACAGGAAATTCAGTGGGTCGCACTGGAGTCTAGTACATAATATTCTCTGTGTTGACATTAGTTCAAGATGTTAGTTGACTTCCCAGAGTACGCTAGAGCCGAACAACCTGCTAAGTAAGCTGCATATTTACTGTATTGTTGCTGCTGCTAGACAGGACACATTATGATTTCTACTGAGCCAGTCTTGGCCTGGTTGGGCTGGATGGGGTCATTGTTGTTGGTGCTGAAAAGTAAAAGCTCTTGCAAATGAAAGTTCTCTTTGAAGTACCATGACACCTTTGACAAATAGTTGCAATAAAATGCCGTAAGTGCTGCGTGTTGTTTTCGTGAAAGGTCTACCTTAAAGGAGGAAGATGGAGTCTTCTCACGATGCTCGCCTCCCACCGATTCCCGCTCCCAAACTAATCGTTGGGTAACATGATATTCATGCCGCATCAAATTAGCTCTTCTAGCCACGTCGTTGGCAGGCACGGAGGCAGGCACAATTCGAGCCAGAAAGAAGATATTATGCAAAATAATATATAATTTTGATAGCACCCAATTTGAGCCTGTCATAACAAATGTGCTGAAACAAGACCTGAATATGTATGCCAAACCAACCGTCCTTCACACTCTATTCCTCTCTCTATATCTCTCACACTCTCGGCTTCTCTATCTCACGCTTTCCTATCCCCTCTGAAAAGCACAAAGCACGCAAGAAAATTTCTGAAAAAACGAAAGGAAAATATTAAGCTGGCTCACAACGAGAACAGCAACAAAACAACAAAAACGACTGCAGAACAAGCAGTAAAAGTGAGCACACAAAAAATCGATATATGTAAAAAATGTTTGCATGACTTTGGGAAATTTAGCAAAGTTTTTTTTGTGCTCGGATCTTGGCTGCTCGTTGGGCCAGGCCAAATAAAGCTTCATTGATATGAAAAATATCTTTTAAATGCTATAAAGCAGATGGGTGAGAGGGGAGACCATGGGCATGGCCAGGCCAATGGCTGCGGTGTCGGTCTCTGTGAAGAGCGGCAAAAACAACACTCATAAAATTAATATGATATAATAAAGAAAAATTTGCAAGCTGCCAAAACCATAACGATTGATTCTGAATTATAGCCGGCAACCAAAGCTAGAGGGGGGCTTCCTTGTTCCGCCCTCAAAGGCCACTTTGCCGCAATATGTTTGTGGGACTCTAAGCGAAACCGATTCGAATAAATAACACAGTGCCACATAAAACCAAATATGTTGCATCAAAAAGTACAAAAAAAAAATTCAAAAACAACAACAAAAATGATGAAAAACGAAGAAGACGGTTTGCTCTGGTTTGCTTGGACTAAGCTGGGTTCGTTGTGGACGTGGCCGCAAGGAATTTTTAAAGGGATTAGTACGCCACTTGCTCAACCCAAGCGATTGCAGAGGGAGCACAGCCGTTGGGCGAGGGACGTTGTGCGAGGGGGCATGTCAAATTAATCACAGCATTGTTCAGCGCTTTTCAAAATAATAAATACTTCAGCGCAACTATAAAATAAATTACTCAAAATCATTTCACATTTCACTATCGCTACGAAAACAACCACACTGAATAGAATAGAATAGAATAGTATACAATAGAATAGAATGGCATAGAATAGAAGCAGAATGCTGGAATGGGCAGAGATTCCGCTCGTAGTAGATCGCAGCGGAACTGCGTGTTTAGACAGTTTTAACATTTGGTTTCAGCTTTCCTCCCCTGTCCGAATACCACGCCTCTCAGCTCATGACGTTCCTATTCCCGTACCCAGTCTTTTTGTCGTCCGTTGTCATGCGTTTTGTGTGTCAACTTCAAATGGAATGAAATGTCTAGGGAATTTGTAGATCATTAATAACGTAGCACACAAAACAGCAAAAAGTATAAACGCATTGGGCCACTTAGGAGCCATGAATGGGCGTACTACTAGAGACTACTCCGTCTGCAGTCTACACTCGCTTCGCGCTGGTTGCCAGTTGTCAACGGCCCTCGGAAACTGCAGAGGGAGCAACAAAAATACATAATAAAAATACCAGGGTGTACCCCGGACGGCAGTAGCATAAAATTGGAATGGCAAAAATTAATCACAGCATCAGAGGAATGAATGAAAAATGCAATCGCTGCTGGCTATAAGATACCTCTGAGTATATAAATACGCAAATAGACTGTGCTTAAGTAAAAGGCAACATGAGA
Source organism: Drosophila pruinosa (assembly GCA_018150935.1). Classification (NCBI taxonomy): domain Eukaryota; kingdom Metazoa; phylum Arthropoda; class Insecta; order Diptera; family Drosophilidae; genus Drosophila; species Drosophila pruinosa. Next base: position 45,094,405 of record JAECWR010000199.1, read on the forward strand.
TCAGCTGTTGTTTGCTCCCTTGGGTTTGTCTTACTCATGGGGAAGTACCTAAACTAAAACACATGACTTTCAGTTGTTTGAATCAGTAGTAATTACTCAAAAATTGTTCTAAATTTTTGATATAATAAGAACAATTAGAATATTATCAATAAATAATCAGCATTCTGTAATTATTTAAGAGTCAAATTATTTTACTTTTAATGATAACATATGAGCAACATTACAAGTCTTCCCCATCATCAAATATTATTAAGCCAGAAACCCATGATCAGACTGAATAATCTTTTGAAACACCTCGCTGACAACCTGCTCAATAAGAGCCTTCCTTGCATCACCTTTAAGGGTATCACATGTCTTAATGGTCGTCCAAGAAGTGGTTCACTTATTTCTCCTTTAAATGATGTAGCTTCTGAATTAGTGAAAATGTGGCTGCTCATTATCGATTCGATAGATTGTAAGTCAAAAATGTAAATTAAAAAATTTACCCATCGGTTCTTTACAAAAACTGTCTAATAAAAATTATATTATAATGATTTGATAAATTATCAAGTCCATTCACTGAGTCAAGAGTTACGTTGTTTTCAATTAACAACTTCAATGAGTATCAAGAAGTTAGGGACACATACGTGTATATTAAGTTATCAATCTACCCAATCGTATTCTCTTTATCAATTGTCAAAATGTATGCTCTAGCATATTATTAGTTTATTTCTAATTGAAATCATTGCGTATTTTTAGAATCTTTCTGGCATATTTAAGCCTCTGCGATTTATGTGAAATTGAAACAAAATGCATGTGCATATTTTTGTTGGGTTTTTCATTTCACTTTTTACATTTCTCCCCCACATCGTATACTCGACCCAACTGGCGTAGCCATTTTCCATTTTGGTATTCGCTAGTTTCCATTATTATTTCGTTTTTGGTCTAGTTTGTTTTGCTTTTGTGTTTTGTTAGTTTCGTTTTAGACGTTTTCGGTTTTTTGGCCACTTCCGCCCCAAGTTTTGGCTTTGTTTGGCTTGGATGGCACGCTTTTTTAACGCTGCACTTGGGATCTACAATAGGGAATGGAATTGGGAGTTGGGAATGGCCCCCTAGTCAAAAAAAGGGACTACCGAAACAAGACGCCCGTTGGCGGGGTCTATAAAATATGGCGTGTGCATCTTTTGCTTTGTTTGCGTTTAATTTGGAGCGAGAAATGTCAAAATACTACAACAGAATTGGGTAAACAAACTATAAAAGTAGATTATGTGACTTATAAACATAAACTAAACGTCAGAGTATTTATTCAAAAAATGAACCAAAAAAGCTAATGTGACAGCTAACTGATATTCAACGAGTTATTATTAAGACAGAAAAAAAAAATGTTAAGCCAAAGCGATGCCTTAATCGCTGTTAACTTAATTATCAAATGGGCTTTTGAGCCTTTGGACATTTTAATAGTTTTACAGTTTTAAGTTTCTTTTTCAAAATTTTTGAATTATGCATCAAGTGTTTTTTCGGTGCGGACTCATGAATATTCATGGGTTTCAAACACTTGATGAACTCGTAAATTTTCCGACACTGCCTTTTAAATATGCATGAAAATCAAATTTGCCTTTTGCTGCACACAAGCTGTTATTTAAATTTATATATGCACATATATATATATATATATGTATATATTTTATTGCCTTGCCGTAACTTTCATACACATAAATTTAACTTGGGGGCCCACTTGATATGTGTTATATATTTTGTTTTTGTTTTATTCTTAATTGCTGGTGCCTGGAGAAAAACTGTTAGACTCAATGGGCTGTCTCTATCATCAATCGTGTCAAAATTTTGTAATTTGTAAATATCAGACTCATCGCCCAGCCACATTTGTCTAAGGTTAGATATGGATGCGTTTGACAAGATTGATGGATAGATAATACGATTGATAAATCTCCATTACGGTCACATCCTTTCTCAGTGCCATCCGCTGAGAGTTAATTTGAAGTCAGTGAGACAATGATTTGATTTTAGCCGTGTCATTGTCGTGCTTTGCCTGCTCAGCCTTAGTAAGTGAGGTGATTTGTGGAAACGCCCTACCATCACTTAACTGGCAACCAGCTGCCAAACAACTGCTTCTTCATTTGTCACTCAATGACAAGGTATTGGAGCTTCAATATACCATACTGGCAATATGGCATCTTTCCTGCCAAAATACAGCCATTTCAGAAGCCAACTGAATTATCATTAATATATAAAAAAGTCAACTTTTAGCTTTTTTTTGATGGAAATTGGCAACACTGTCGGGGACTGAGCTAAATGTCTAAGAAAGGCCCCAAACAAAGATCTGATTGTGAGTGCCTAGAAAAAATGCAGGAGCCATAAAATAGTCGATTGATTGGCATCAATGATGGCATTTTAACCAAATCACAGACCCATTTACAGCAGATACCTAATGCAGATGAGCTGTCAACTCTGGAAGGGGGCTGAAGACAGATAGATGGCAATGTCAGTTATTTGAAACTAAACCCAAGAAGCCGACGTGTCATCGTTAAACGGTCCACCAAAGTCATAAAGTTTCACCTCCGTTTGATTGAAGGTGTCTGCTGACAATTGTTTTCATATAAAACTTGGGCCATAAATTGATTTTGTGACTTAGTCCCGATGACAGCCTGATCATCAAACGCACTAAACCCAGCTATGAGCTCAGTAAAATTAACTCATTAGTCATTAAAATGCATTCGGTATTTGTTTATCCTGTTTCAATTTGCTAAAGTTTTTTATTTATTTAGCAAATTAAATCAAAGTTTTTTGTTTCTGTTTTGGTTGAGTAATCAAAAAACATAAGAAAAATTAAGTAAAATTTGATTTAAAATTCAAGTACGATTCTGTTTACATACAAACGACAATGACATGCAAGTACTTTTTAGTAAATATAGAAGGTAATTAGGCATAAGATAGAAATTGCTTTTAGTGAATTCATTATAATTATTTTTAAATCAGCTGAACATGCAAAGTGCCCTGGGCGAATAAGCTACAGGGTGAAAGGATATGCTTACCACTCGTCGAATATCGATTTCTTTAAGTAAGCAAAATAGACAATTTGTTTTTCATTCACTGTATGCCGAACACTGTGTGCATAGAGTCAGGCAGCTCTCTGGCGAGAGCATAGGAATAGTAAAAGCATTTCAAGTGAAAATAAATAGTAAGGGGACAGCGGCAAGAACAACGGCCAAGAAGAAGAAGCAACATCAAAGGAAGCACACACTGACTCGTGCACACCCATACACACCCATCTCTAAGTATAAGCAGAGAAAATCGCTTATGCAGGAAGCACTTTTCTGTGGCGCTCCTGCTGAGATTTCCCATGCAGCAGCAGCAGCGGCTGCTGCAAGGATAAGAGCCCAAGCTCGAGCTCTTATCCTCTAGCTCTGCAGACTTTGTCCTCTCGATGCTCTGTGTGGGAACGTGATTTCAGCATAATTCCGTATATCAGCGCATAAATGGAGCATGCCAGTGACATACCAACACCAACACACACATACTCTATGAGAGAGACTAGAAACAAACACTCTCACAGTCAGAGTCACGGCCACATGCCGCCAGAAGCTGCACTTTTCCAGGCATTTGGCTGTGGCGTTAGTTCCCTCCCAGTTATCGCTGCGGGGTCAAGTACATTAAAAACGCATGCCAAATTTGTTGAAAATCCTAGCACATGGTATGTGAGAGGAACATGGAAAATAAAGTACTTAAACAAACTCAAGTCCAGCAGCTGAATAAATTCAGAGTGGGAGGGCTAAGAAGTAGCCCATATTTCATGACAGTATTTGGACAACTAGCTGCAAGTTCAACTTTCTGGATAATCAATTTGATTTACTTTTAATCATATATTCTGTTTGTTGCATTTTTCATTTTATTTATAAACTTCCCTCGCTTTATGCCAAAATGGCCATCATTCAGTTTTGAAAATCGAAAATCATCGAGTGCCAATTTACAATTTGCACATCGAGAAGGCATCCGACGCCAATGCGCAATCCTCAATTGAGAATCCGCAGGCGGCACATGGTGAACAAGCGCTCTGTCAAAGCCAGGGCTCTGCTTTGACCGCATCAATACACACACATAGATTTTGACCCACACACACTCACATAGATTCAGGCACATCTGTAGGTGGCTGCCAAACATGAAACATGAAATTCGAGCGATTTAAAATTGAGCCCATTGATTTTTGAGCGGAACACGTCTACCCGTTGTTTCTCTCTTTCTCACACTCAGTCCTCTCGCTCTACACCCCCGTTGTGTGAGGAGTCAGGCTTTTCTGGCTCTGTGTGTATTTGTTTTAAAATATTTCTGGCTTTTCTGCATTTCCATTCATGCCGCAGAGCGTCAAAGGCCGCAGCAATCCATTCACATGGCCAATATCCTATATCCATTCACAGGATATTGTTGCGGGTGGGTAATTTTTCAAGTACTTGCCGCCATGTTCCGATGATGTTTGCTTAGCCGCTGTTCCTCGAGAGCAAAGGGTCTAGAAATGCTATGTGTGTTTTATGGGTTTTTCTCAATACGTATATACATATATTGGGAGCAAAAAACACATGGATTAAAATGAGCAACATCCGCCAGGACTGTGTTTATTTGCCGTCGCGCTTAGCGCCGTCAAGGGTTTTGATTCCATCAGCAGTGGCAAGGATGCTCCTCAGCTGCGGCAACGCCAACATTTTTACAAATTGCTCTTCAAATATTTGGCATTCAAAGTTGCCTGAAAAAGGACAAGGAGACTCGTTCTGACCAACCGAAAAAAATACCCGCTGCGCATTTATTGAATTAATGGATTATTTCTGTGTGAAAACATCTGCGCTCTACACACATTTTTTGTTTATTGTTGTCTCCTCTTTTTTTGTTATTATTTATTCAAAACACTTTGGCTTCTGGAATATTTATTTACTTGTTTTCATTCTTTGCAGTACACAAAGCATTCTCTATGTTGTATAACAAATAGCTACATGTGTAGAGTTAGTTTTTGTTTTTATTGGAAACTCGTTTTCGTTTGCCGCATTGAAATTGAACTCTGCGAAAATAATTAATTAAATAGAAATTTATATTTTATTTAGTTAAAATTTTAGGAAATGCTCATTACAGCACGTTTCCAATTGCGTTGTCAAAAGGGTGTTGCATGGCAACAAATCTTTTTTTTTTATGAATTCAAAGGTCAATAACGACCTAAAACAAGTGCAATAATAATGAATATTGCTTTAATATTTAAACATTGACTTAAATACAATCTGAAATTTTAATTTCGCAGACCTTGCTTTTCGATTTCGCTTTCATGTCCATGTATTTGTATAATTGTTGACCCTTTGAGCTCGTTGCTACAGTAATTGTGGAAACTAAAAATCCCGCCAAATAGTTTGTTGCATGTTCAAATTACATTACGAGTACGTTTAGCTAAAAAAAAGGTCACAATCACAAGGGGAGCTGTGGGCAAACACAAAGAGAGCTAAAGCACAAAAAGTCCTGCCAATTTTCTATCCCAATTGACCGAATACTAGAGAAGGGGCAACGTGGCGAGGGGGAACTACGAGCCCAATTGTAGGCCTGTTTTTATTTTTATTGGCCACATTCATTCCAATTGCGGCTACAATACATACACATACACATATAGCACACAAAGCTGGAGGGGGCGTCTAAATACATGCCACAAATTGGCTAAAAGGAAAAATCGAGGCGCCAGTAAAGTTTTTTGTTTCGCATTAAAATGCACTTGTTAACAAGTAATTTGTCGGGGAATGGCAGATATTTGCTTATCGCAGTCATGAAATCAGTTCAGCGAAATAAAAAATTTTGAATATTTGATTAGATAGCAACGCCAGCGGGTTGTTTGGACTGTGAGTGGATTGTTGGGGTCATATTGACCTCGAGATTGCACAAAGGACAGCGTATTTTTCATTTAATGAATGCCCTTTACGGATTTATGCATAGTTTGTTTGACTTTCTAATTGTTCAGTGAAGTTCACAAATGATTGAAGATAATCGCATATAATTAGGAGAACGAGTGTGTGCTCACATGTATGGAATGAGGAGTTGAGTGCTCTAAAGATGCACTCACATACAATTATGATAATGACAAATTCATTTAATATTTTAAGCAAGCCGCGCTCTTCCCACACATAAAGAAGCACTTCGTAATCCTCAAATGGAAATGTATGGAACTTAATCTTTATAGTATTAGAGCATATGCCGGGAGTGCTAAAAATGCATAGACTCGTTAGAGAGGGGAATGAAACTGGAGCTGTGATTGCGACTGCTTATAACTTTAACACTTAAGCCGCAGTGAAGTCAACTTGAGCACTTGAAAATAATACTACAATATGGTTATGGTTCTCGAAAGAACAGCAACAGCTACAGCAACAATAACGAGGAATATCTGGGCAAATCCCCAGCGAGACCAAATCAATTTCAATCAAACAAATGCAACCGTCCGAAGAGAGGCTTAGGCATCAAAATCCACTCAAGTGAACCAATAAAAGAAAACATGGAACACAAAACAAAAAAACAAAACGTATCGAACCCAAACAGGAAAAGTCAAAAAACTGAGGGGTGACCGGGGTTAAGAGCAAAGCGGAGGGAGAATGAAACATTCCAAGAATAAAATCGAAAATGAAATGAAATTGAAATGAAATGCATGTTACATTATAATTGAGAATAATCAAATTTAAATCACATTTGTCTGACGTGATCATGATAATCACGCTTATCATGATGATGACGATGACGAAAATAATGATGAGCTGGTGGAAGAGACATAATGACATCGATAACAAAACGACAACTGCTTTCAACGGAGCGTTGTCTGCTGCTGACTCAAGCAGGGGTAAGGATCGAATGAGTGTCGCAGTTTGTCACCAGCAGCATAAATCCAATTACACATGGCGCAATAAGGTCTAAAGTACGAGGGAGAAATTCGACAGGCGATTTGTATGAAAATTTACAAATAGCTCCGCCCTTAGTACTAAGTACGACTGCCTCGTATCCACATGCATGTCCATGTCTACAACCGGATCCGCATCTGCGTCTGCATCCCTCGGTCGCAGTTGCCATTACTATCGACGAATTGCTTTGCTATCCAAGCGCAACATTACGAGCACAAACTCAGAAAGTGCATTTCTATTTTCCAGTCCCTAGTAATTAACCGTGCAGTGTGTGTGTGAGTGGGTGTGCGTGTGTGTGAGTGAGTGAATTTCGATGCCAGATGTTTGGCCTGAAAGGTTACGCCTCTGATTCAAAATACACAAACGAAAAAGCCCACAAACAGAATGGAAAACATAATCACAGTAAACGATAATGAAGCGACAAGACCAACTGCAACCCAAACGACATTTTCACATTTTCCCAACCTTCATACGATTTGACATGATTGGTTGTCCAGGAGTCGTGACCTTTAGTTTGGGTATTTTTCTATGTCCAGGCTGATAATACATAAACATTTTGACAAACTGACCTCGACTATAATTATGTTCTCTGGATGGGGATTTTCCTAAGGCAAGTTGGTTTTACTGATATCGATATGATATGAATAGCAACTGGCTCTACGAAAAAGTGGATTAAGTAAATTAAATTTTATTAAAAAAATTTCGTTATTAAATAATACTAATTTATTTTTAAATTTACAAAAATTAAATCTAAGGTAATCAACAAAAACTGTTTAGTTGATTCAGCATTGCCAAAAAAAACGCAACTAAGACAATTTGATTATAATCTTTGTTTGTTCGGATTAAAAAGCTTTCAATTCATTCCATAATATAAAATAGTGATTTTTGAAACAAATATTATCAATATCTTTAAATTATTAAATTCGATTTCTCCTTCTGTAGAATTATAAATACAAGTATAAATTCTTGAAATTAATTTATTTGCTGATGATTGGTATTTAATTTCAAAATTATTTTAGAAAATGAACTCTATCAAAATGCAATTTACAATTCCGTTTTGAACTGAGCGCTCTCCCAAAGCAAATTGAATAAAGACTGAACTTTCAACAAAATGTAGCAACCCCTACAATGCCACTACTCACTAAAGTGTTAATGGCTAAATTACTTTTCATTCTTTTTATTTTCATTTGTATTTGTATTTTTATCCACACACAATGCTACGGTACGCTACGGTTAGGAGTCGGGCTTGGGTTGATTCGTAACCCAGCGCACTTTTCAACATTTCCATTTCCATTTTCGTTTCAAAACATTTTGACTTGTGTTCTTGTGGTTACGCTGTTTATTTTTCAATTGAGGTTTTGACGCAATTCCGTCAATGGCTCCGAATGTTTTATTTATACCGCCGCCACCCTTCGTTGCGTGTGGGTTTCCGCACGAGACGTTTCGAGTGTGTGAGTGTGTGTGTGTGTGTTTTCCTGTGTGCGGATCAATACAATATACACTGTAACCCTATCAGTTCTGGATGCATGCTTACAAACACATTTAGGGCAAAAGGGACCTAACACTCACCTTCATCAGCAGTCGCCGGGTGCTGCTCCCCCAGACTGCCAGGGACGCCCAGGACCAGGGCAAATCCAGCCAGGGAAAGCCACAGAAGTGGATAGAAGTCGAGCTCCTTTCTCATGTTGTTGTTGGGCTTGTAACTCGTGCACATTGTGGCAATTGCGCGCTGCGCCTTCTAACAACAGGAGAGGTTGCTTCAGTTCAATCGATGATTTCAACTCTTATTTGGCTGCCTTATTTATTGACAGGCAGGACGAGTCCTCACCGGGTGGGTTCTCTTCCTGGATGTGCTTGACTATGTGTGTGAGTTCAAACTTTTCGCTTTGCCGTTGTTAATATAGCGTTTTTCATAAGTTTTTCATTGCACCAGACAGTTTTTCAGAGTTAGTCGCTAAACTTTTACGAGTTGATGCTTCTATTGTTCTCATTGTATTGCATCAAGCTGTCTCACTTTCTCACTATATCTCACTATCTTTATCTCTCCTTTCACTCACTGTGTGACTTGTGCTATCACTTTCTATCCGATGTTTATGTGGTTTTGCGTCAATTCAATTCGATTTGATTTGCATTTGGTTTTTGCCACCGATGTGCGCCACTGTAAATAGAAAATAGAAAACAAAACATTTTCACAAATTAGTTTTCATTTATGCATAGCAACAGGACCAAAAACAACAGGGCAGCCACAACAATAACAACAAAAAGCATGACTATCAAATATTGAATTGCAAATCCAATGAATCAAAGAATGCATGTAAAATTCGTATTCGAATGCTGTTGCATGGAATGCAACACATTTTTGCTCTTTTCATTTCGAAAATTATTAAACATTTCCAATTGCAATGTGCGGCGTCTGTCAAAACTAGACTTTTAGATTTGCCAAATTTTACATGGCTTTAGAAACGTTCAATCAGACAGTGATTTGAAGATTGGCGAGATATCAAAATCATATACAATTACAATCGAATGCAATTATTAGTAAAAATAACGGAAATCCATATCAGTCAAATGATTTCAAATCTATGAAATGTTCAGCACATTTATTTATTTATAGAATTTATAAGGATTACTACGGTAGTAAGTACTAGCATGCAGGATGCTTTAAAATGAGACCAGGAATATTATTTGTTACTTTGGTCAATTTCTTCCTCTTCGTTAAACAGGAACTTGCATTAAAGTAGAACCATAAAGGCCATTGAAAGAGTTGAGGCAACAATGTGATACGCACATACTGGAGAAAATGCCTTTGGCCAAACAACAGCAGTTGCAAAAACCACAACAACAACTACAACATCGGGAACCAGCAAACAAGAAAACAAGAAAATGGAAAAGCGGTAAAAATTACTCATTTGGAATGCATGGCCCCTGCCGAACTAATGTAATCATTTTGATGGCAACTATTTAAATATTAAAAATGCCTGGAAGTGCTCACAGTGCTCGACAGTCACAGCATGGGAGCAATATTTTTGATAGATTACAGTCCCTGACTCCCGTTCGAAGCTGCCAAATGACCAGGTTGCTGATCAATGCCGAAGGCCGAGTAAATAATAAATATATAAATATTTATTTTAATATTAAACAAGAAGAATGCTGAGCAGTCGCATGGCGAACAGATGAGGACATGCAAGGCGAAGAGGCATTTTTGTCAACCTTTCAACATGACAATACAAATTGACCTAAATTTTTTGTTTAACAAATACTTGGGATTGCTGTGGAGTTGCTTGAAAAGGGAGCAAATGAAACCGAATATGAATGTACAGAGTAAACAGACTGCGTTTGCGGCGGGACTCTGCCATTCGCAGAAGGGGAGGCAAACTTGTACCAGTAGTGTGGCCAGGTGAAATATTGCTTAATATGAAGTAAATATCAAGATTTAAGTAGCAATCATGCCCCAACGAGCTGCTGCTCCGGCTGCGGCCGCCCCTTGGGCAAACTTAACCCCTCGACATGCTCTATTTTACTTCCTCTATTCTGCTTAAAGCAATTTCGCAACATTTGGCCAGCTACGGAATTCACCACTATTACGCCAACACACTGACACTCACAAACACACACACACACACCCAGAGAATAAACATGCAAGCGTCTATGAAGTCAGTGTCGATTCAAGAAAAACACGGGTACCTCAAAAACAAATTTCAATATCGTTATTTAACTTCAATTAACACTCAACAAGACATTGATGCTTCATGGATGGCGCATTTGAGTAATCTTCATATTCTTCTTCTTAGGCATTGAGAAGCGGATCATCTGATTTCTCTAAATCATCGAGATTTTCTTGTGATTTGTCGAGAACCACAATATATGGAATAGTCCACTTCCTCTCGTAGTATGAGATATATTGGCGACAAGGCGGGCGACGATGATGGTGACCCACTCTCTTGCCGAATTCTTGTATACATTACAAGCAAAACGAATGATTGCAATGCATAACTATATCTATATCTTTTGTCTTTGGCATCCGACAAAGGACGCAATTGTCATTCTTATTAAAGGCTTGTCTATTCATGATGCAAATAAAGCTCATTTAACTTTTAGTATTTGACCAACATTGTTTTGAAAAGTAAATGTGAGCTACTTGATTTGTTTCATTTTAAAACTAAAAATGCCCCAATTTGGGCCTCATTTTATATTACTCATTTTCAGAGCCGTCCCTGTGAAACTTTAGCTCATTCTCTGTCTAAGGCGAGCTACAATTTTTGGAGCAGCGGGAGCCAGGCCAGGAATGGCAAAATGGCAGTATGGTAGACAGGGAAAACAAACTACCGAGTGGCAACTGGCAACTGGCTACAATGCATGAGTTGCCATTCATAATATTAGCGCGTCGAGGCGACGACGACGACGGCGTTGGCAACGAGGATGAGACAGAGTGTAGCACAAACAAAAGGCTCGAGCCATGTGCAAGGACGTTGTTGTGGGCTCGGCTTGACTCGTCTCGCTCGGCAAACGAATTGGTAAATATGCAGAGGCCGGAAAGAGTGCCACAAACTACACGTGTACGCAAAGCAATCAACAAGCAGGATCCGAGTCGAATGAGTAACATAAATAATAAAAACGAGAGTCGCTGTTGCCTTGCCGCGTCACCTTCTTCAGCTCCTGTCCATTGAGCACCTACCATAGCCACTGCTATCCCCATCACCTAGCATCTACCTGGCAGCCCCTCAATCTACCACTCACAATATTCGCATGAATGATGTCTGAATGGTAAATGTGTGAGTGGCAGACAGACGCAAGGATAACTGGCAGGGAGGCACGCAACTGCCAGGACTTTGCTTATTTATGCTGTGCCTATTGGCGCCACTTGAGACCCAAGACCTCAGACCTGACACCAAAAGAGGGAGACGCCTGCTTCCCTCCATTTGAATCTAGCGCAAATAGAAAATATTTATGTATTATGCAAAGCGAAATGCGTAGTATCCTTAGAATTGTACACATGTACATAGATGGGGCAGTGACGATAGAGCTGCAGATGGAGATGGAGATGAAGACATTGCCAAATAATGGAAACCTGTTGGCTGAAAATCTAATTTTCATGCACGAAGCGAGGCTCCCTACATATCCCTACGATTCCCAGTGAGCCTAGTACGTGAAAATATACTCAAATTTACCGGTTGGGTTCTGGTTCTCGTCTGCCCACACATCAGACCAGGCCAGAGACATAACTTAGTGGCAGGGCGAAGGAAGCGGAGCGTCGAAGCAGCACATGGGTATTTAATTTGGTTTTATGCCACCGTTGCCTCGTGTCAAGATTATGTGAGACTGGTAAGTGCAGGTGTTAAATGTACGAGAACAATTGCTCCCTTTTCTCTAGACATACTCGTATATACTGAATCACACATATCCGTATACGGCCTACGCTCAGACCGGATAGATGGCCAATTGTTTATGAGCCTATTGTCGAATTGTGCAGTTACTATGTAAATCGTAAAAAAAGATTTGTATTGGCCAAAGTGATTGGAAGTGGCAAATCCCATAGGGCCACAGCAAGGGCTCGGAATCGAGCATTGAAATTGTGCTTCCCGCTTTTTCTGCAAAATGTTAACATTTTATTCAGACTAGGAGATATTATGATTTGACTTCCTTTAAGACTCCTCGCCTTAAAGTTTTCCCATTGCCGAACAATCTGGGAAATTCCACACGCCAAGCCAATTTGCATAAGTGATTTGCTGCTCCCTCCGAGTTGAGTGATGTTGTTGACTAGGTGGGTTCCAGCTCGCTTCACATGGATCTCTATGCCAGCTTGGCTCCTTCCTGCTCCTTAGCTTGAGGTAAACTGCGTCAAAAGACGACAACGTGACGCCACCCAATTTATGAACAGAAACTGCACATGCAAAGCAAATTACGAGTCTTTGGGTATGCCACTCACTGTGGAAAACTAACTAAGAGACAGAATGGACCACGTCAGATTGACAGTGTCTAGTTGTTATTTGACTGGCTGTGTGGCTGGATGGGGAGAGGGTGGTAGGATGGCAGGGGCTCCGACATTACTGTTGCAGTAAGTGAAATTAATTAAAAAGGACGCATAGCGTTAGTCAAGGCTTGTTGGCAGTCTGTGGCAGACAGCAGGACACCAGAGCAGACTTGGAAGCACACAATGAATGAGCAAAAAGATGTCAACACTTTGTTCAAGATGATGACGTTGTCCTCGTCCTCGTCCTCGTCGTCGTCGTCGTCGTCGTCGCTGTCGTTGTGCTGTCCATTGTTGGCTGTCATTGTTTCATATTGCTCTTCTCATCGTCAACGGCGACGACGTCGTCCTTCTGCTGCTGTTTATGAAGTGCCAGGATATCTGCACGTCGCCTCAGAACGAGGCGCATTGTTAATAATAGAATCTTACTTCTATTTTTGCTCGTTTCGCGTTACAAACTCGTAGCAGCAACAACAACAGGAACAACAATAAGCACTTATTCTTTATTTTGTTTCCACTTGAGTCTGCAGGGAATTTCCTTTGAAAGAGGTTACTTTGCTCTTTCAGTTTCAGATACAGCTACAGCTACACCTACAGCTTCTGTTTCTGTTTCAGTTTCAGTTTCAGCGTCTTTTCATTTCACGTAACTTCTGTTTTGCCACTTGAAGTATTTTCTTTCCAGCCTTTTATATTATATATGAATATTCCTTGTTTCTTTTTTTGAGTAATGGGTTCAAGTGTTTAGCGGATCTTACTGTTTAGGAGGGAGTCGTCTTGGCATTTAAATAATTGAATTTAATATTTAATGTCTCCCTTTTGTACAGCATCAGCATTTGTCAAGTCAAGTTCTCGTTATTTCTTTTATTTTCCGTTCTTATTCCTTTCATTTTATTTTTTAAATAAATGCTCATATATTTTTTATTCGAAATAAAGTTGAAATTTCTGAGGACTTGATGCTCTGTCTCCCTTTTTTACACCATATCAAATCAAGTTTAAATTCTGTGGTTGAGATAATTAATTAAATTTGTGCGCTGCTCAAGCCTCTCTGCTCTATCGTCTTCCTTGGCTAAGCAAACATTTTGCTTAATGAATTTCTAACAAAAGTTAAAATGTTAAAACTTTTCATGCTACTTAGATACAAAAATTGCTCGGCTAAAAGCCAAACACAAAAACGTCAAAAACAGAAAAGGAATTCCGAAATGATTTTCAAACGTTTTAACAGATATATTCTGCTGTTGTCATGAGGTTCTGTGACTTGTGTCATCTTTCTGCTGTGGTCAACCACAAAAATGGTTGTCCTGAAATGCAGAACAGGCTTAAAAGTGCATAAACAAAACTGCGTTTCACATGTTGCATTTGTGTATATTGCAAAATGAAAAACAAATAAATTCAAATTGCATGAAATTTTCCGGTGTGAAAATATTTGTGATGAAAAATGCAATGGCAAACAAAACAATTCACAGCATTGCTGCTGTTATCCCTACGACAACATTTACCTATAAATTTATATATTATTATTTCAGCAGAACTTTTTTTGAATTAATCGTAAAAAGCCAATATGCCGTTTCTGTCTGATCGATTTGATTTGGACGGATAGCGATGCAGTTGATGTGATACCTTGCAGAGACTGACAAGTCGTAGTCATTACTAAAAAATTTGCAATTGTATGTAACTATGAAGCTGCACTGTGAGTCTTTATTTTACAGGGTATATTTTATAACAACAGATGAAAATCATAAAAAATGCATATTTATTAATAGGTATTACGAATATTGTTTACATAAATGGAATCGAACACATGCCAATTGTGATCCTTAATGGTGCATCTCTCTTTTCTTTTTATCCCATTACCCATTTCCCACTCTCTTCCGTTCGTTTGCCACATTGTTTACAAAATGAAAAACGTGATTTGTTTTTTGTCAGTAGGAAAAAGAGAGCAGCCGCTGTGAGACTCATGGGGATTTTCGGAGAAAAGTGCCGTGTAACGATACAAAAGGCGCGAGTGGCACACCACATACATGCACCCAGACTCAGACACACGCCCACTCCCATCTAGCCACTCACTGACTCACCCACACATGAACTCTAGGGATCCTTTGCGTATTTCAAATGGATTACAAAATGCTGGCAAAATTATTTCCAAATGTGCCGCCAGAGAGTTGCTGTAGATGCTTGCGCCACTTGCAGTGCTTGTGCTCAGCATTTAACTGACGGGCCAACAAGCTGGGAGCAACCAGCAGGTAACAAGGGGACAGGGCTCAGACAGTGGTTAAAACATGTTTTATTGGCCCGCTCTTGTGTTTTCAAAAATATACATTCCGGGTATGCAGAGGGAAGTGGGAAGCGGGCAAATGGCTGACTAGATGAAATGCGGGCTGTCTCATAAGGAGGGAAAATTCAACGGCGAGGGGGCTATTGGCCAAAGGACTTTGTTTGGCTGCGTCACATTTCGCGGTTTTCATGGCAAACGCACGTGCCACATCAACTTATTATGATTGGGTGGGCGAGTGTTGGTGTGTGGTTGTGTATTAATTGAGGATGTATGTATGTATGCATATATGTGTAGGTATATTATTACAAGCGCGTGCATGTGTATTTTCAGAACAGGATCTGCGCTTGCCACTCACGAGTGGGCGTCTTGGCGGACTGTCAACTTAATTGGCTGTCGCGTGAAATTAATTGGATTTTTAGGCACTTTATCTTTGTTTTAATTACCGCGTATGAGTAAACATTGTCGGCCACTTTTCGACAGTTTAGAATCACGGCAAGAGGACTCTATTTTTATTTAGCCCGCACACAGGCAATTATATATCATTGACAATCTTTTGTTTGTCCAAGCGGGCATTTAGTTAAGTTATCGATTTTATTTAAGTAAATGGACATTGGTAGCAGCAGATACAACAACAACAACACCAAACAGCAAAGAGAAACAGCAACAGCAATAGCAACATCAACACGTGAACTCTATCTAGGGACCATTAACTGAATTCCCCCTGCACTTCCCTCGGTAATGTACTTTGAATTATGATGCGTACGCCATGTTACAACCACCACAAAAACAACAAACAGCAACCACCGTAATACCTGTAAATAACACACACATAAACAACCACAGACCACTTTGGGCGCAGCGCAGTCATCGTCGTAGTCGGCACTTTGGACATTACGGAAAAGTTCCCTAACTTACCGTCCACACACAACCCTAAAGCTGACGCCAGCCAAGCCCCCGGACTCTCACTAATGGAGATTAACTTTAACCCACATCGGCGACAACAAGTAGAAATGCCTCGTAACTCTTAGCACAACTATGCCCCAAGATACCCTGTTGTTTAAGTGCACCAAGATGGCAAAGTCCCACAGCAATATTCATTAATTAATAATTATTTTCATCGACAGCTGAACGTATCGTTCACAGCTCACAGCATACCCAGTGTTGTCACTAGTAAAGGGTATTTACGCGTGTGTACATTTTAGATTGCGTTTTTGTGTCTTGGCTACAAGGCTTACTTTGACATATGCACTGAGAAACACGTAACAGCACGCATGCCGAGGCTGAGACTCAGCCTGACACTGGCAATTGGCAGAGTTGGCAGAGGATGCAGGGTAGCTTAGCCAGAAGCCCGAGATGAAGGAGGAATCCGAGTGTGAGCCACAGGCGGTGGGTCACGCACAGCGCGCAAATTTTTCATCGTTAACAGCCATAAAGAAGGCAAAAACCGACTCCGAACCGAGGCCGGCAACTGGTTAGGAAAAGGCAGTCTAGAGGGACAATGCAATGGAATGGTCAGAGCTTCGGAGTGCGGAAGGGAGTGAAGTTGGCGACAGACCACAGCTAATGCAAAAACAAACACTGCGGCCAAACAAATTTGCGCACTGCACACAGAAGGCGAAGAGGCTAAACGATATGGAAAGGATAGTAGAGTCGAAGGCAGTAGAGATGTGGTGCAAGATGGCCCAGGGACAAAGACAGGGGCAGAGGCAGAGGCAGTGTCAGCAGATGCTAATAACAAAACAAGCGACAATGACAACAACAATGCAAGTAGTTCCAACAACACCAACAAGAGTTGCTACACCACATGTTTGCTGTTCTTATTTCCATTATAACCCGCACAGCCCCCACAGCTAAACAACTCCCCCACTTGCCTTTGTCGGCCGCTGCTTTGGGGCTTTTGGCTTGGAGGCAGTTGGACAGTTGTCGCCCTTATACTTTGTCGTTGAAAGTGCAGAGCGCCAATTATTAAAGGCGGTTTGACAACAACAACAATAAATAACTTTACAATTAATTCGCTGGAACTGCGAGAACGACCATGACTGTGCCACAGTGGGGCAAGCGTTGGGCATAAATAACAATTGCGGGTTTGAAACTACCAAAAAAATGCATTTACAAGTGAGTAAATATATAATAGAAAAAGGAATGAATTAATCGAAACTCAACAACAATTTTGTACTATCAAAAATTTATATAATTATTATTCAATTATTCAATTTGAATTTATTTCATTCGAAGCACAACCCTATATATTCATATTCATAATAAAAGAAACAGATATCTTATAAAACAATTTCGATGTTGGTACTGCCAAAAAATATATGTACAAGCAGTAGATATATATTAGAAAAAGCACTGAATTAAACTAAACTCAACAACAATTTTGTACTATCAACAATTTGTTGTTGTTATCGTTATTCAATTTGAATTTATTTCAATCGAAGCACAATACTAAATATTCTTACTTACAGTAAAGAAAACAGATATCTTAAGAACGGTTGAAATAAATTTCCATTTATTGCATTTATTTCATTCCAACAAATAGTAGTGACTTTTACTTTTACCCTGCAGTCAATTTCATTATACTATAGTTTTCAACACACAGTGCATGTAACGTTGCGTCATAGCATTCAACAGTGGCTTGTTCTTATGCTGCATTTATAATATTGGTTCTGCACATACACGTACATACACAAATACTCTACTCGCATATGTTTTGAGTGTGGCGCCAACATCATCTGCATGCCACCTAGCTAGAATCCCTCCTCCACCCGGTCTTTTGGTCTTTGCCCCTTTGTCGAGCATTTGCAATCCCTTTGGGTGGCGCCTAGGGCACTAGGCGTGAATTATGACCTATTGAAACCTCAAACAAGTCTCACCACAACAAACAAAAGCTCCTCGACATAGACGTCCATTACAACACCTACGCGCCCTAACTCATTTCATCGGTTGTTGTGCAACATACGAGCATACAACATACTACAACATACTACATACTACACTCCTTTCTTTCGTTCTCGTTCTCATTCTCGGTTTATTTTTATTTATTTTGTTCCCTTTCTATGGGTCTCGGGACTACGTTCTTTCAGCAATTTTTACTTTATGACTTTATTTTGTCCTCGTTTTATGCATTTTTTATGCTCCATGTCGCGGTTTTCTCACTTTGTTGGCCGACAAATCCACTGCCAGTTGCCAGTTGGCAGTTGCTGCTCCCAATCCCGATCCCAATGCACAGCTCTCCCTCAGCCTTTACCCCCACCCCTCTAAATGTATTACCACCCGCCTTGTGTCTGTTGTTGCGCTTAGTTTACATATTGTTGTTGGTGCTGTTACTGTTGTTGTTTTTTGTTGTCGACAGTGTTTTATTATTTATGCATTATTTAGTCGCAATGACAATTATAGGTTGTTAGGAAGTTTTATGAGCCCAGGATAATGTGAGACATGTGTGAGACATAAGTTGAGTCAAGGCTCCCCAAGGATGAACGCCCACATTAACAGAGGCGCTGCCCTTTAACCCTTTACCCAGCCGGCTAGGTAGCTGCACCCAGAGTGTAATATATATTTTTGTGCATTAGTTGTCTCACCACAATGTAGCTGTTATAATAAAGTGGTATAATTAAAATGTATAGCTAAACTAGCTTTAATGAAAACATTGCCAAAGTCCTTTTGAAATCTAAACATGTAAAATGCATTCATATTTCTGGTAAAAGTTTTGACTTGTTCCCTCAAATCTTAATTTATTTATTAAAATTGGATTGAGTCCAATAACAATAATCATATCGCATATAGCAGGTCCTCGGGAGAGTAGAGAAATTTCAGACACATTTAAATTCGAGCAATTAAATATGATATGTGAGTAGCACTAAAAACATGGGTTAAGAGCACAAAATCGCAAAAATCCTTATCTTAAATCATTTCTGGTTAATGTAAGCAATTTGAAATGAAACTAACTTTATGACTTTCTGCTATAAAACAGTTTTAGTTTGCCCATTGAAATAAAACTAGCCTGAACTGTGATAATAATCAAAATAAATGATAGTCAGAGTAGACGGGATATCTCGTATGCAACAAAATAATTATGAAATAAACATAAACTTGGTTAAATTTAACGCAATTTGCCTTGCGAAAATGGAATTAATTTTCCTGCCCGTAGAAGGATGGGAGCAGCCGTTGGGAGTGTCAGAGGGAGGAAATTTATTGGAAAAAGGAGCAGAAAGAGAATATGAAATGAAACGAAATGGGGGAAACATGCGCCACACTGTGCATTAAAAGGAGAACTGAATTATGTACAATAATAAAAAGTTATGACTGTAAAATTTTTAATTGCACATTTGGGAGGTTTTTTCTTTTTTTGTTTATTTAATTTTAAATTCGTGTGCACACTGTGAGAGCAATGTTTCTCTTCTTTTTCATCCTGTTTCGTTTGGTTTTTTTGTTTTATTAGCCATATTTTCTGGGCAGGCGGCACTGAAACAACTTCATCGACATTTTCCATTCAAAATTTGTCACAAGACAATGACAAAGTTTATTTTGGTTTTTGCGGTGCTCGAAAGTGAAACAAAAGTTAAACACTTCAGCAACAACAACAAAAACAACTAACAGCTGTTTTTAACAACATTGTTGTTGCCATTGTTTATGTGTTGTTGCTTTTGTTTTGACTGGGCAAACATCGTCAGGCGCTTTCTTTGTTTATGCGAAAAATGAGCGATTAATGGCCGTTAGGCAAATGCTTTCCACTGGCTTTTCCTCAATTTGTTTATGTGTGCGTGTGCTTGTGTGCGTTAACTTTTGTTTTTACTTCTGGCCGAATAAGGAAATTGAATTTATTAGCAGACATTTGCGGGGGTTTTGGCTGCCGTAGAAGAGTCCTGACTTAAAGATGAATTCAGGTTAAATTCTGCTCACCAGATGCAATAAATCATATTAATTATTATGTAAAATCAACAATGTAGTCGAGAGCATGCGAGAACTAAAATGCATGGATTATAATAGAGGTAATAATGATTAAATTTAATTATCTCTGACTGGTAGTGAAGCCATTGAAATGATGCGAACAATTGAACAATTAATTGTTTTGCAGACTGTATGTGCTTAAGCAGATTTTAATTAAATCCACATATCCATATTTTACTAATACCATTACAATAGTAAAAGATATTAGCCATTATTAATGCTATTCATTCAAACAATGCATGTTCATGCATTATGATTACAGCTAATTGCGAAGGAATTTAAATTTTTGGCTGCTGCAGGTCATTTTGAACAAAAGTTTTTAAACTAATGTAATTTGTCCATTTTGACTTTTGGGTAATTGGCTCTCTACTTATTCTGTTTCTTTTGTTTTGTTCTTTAATCTCAACAAGTAAATTTGCAAATTAATTAAAGCAACAAACAAAATGGCGACAAAAAGGACAAGCCGGTCTGCAGTCAGAAATCTCTGCATAAAAACTGTGTCAAAAAGTAAAAAAAAAGCCGCAAGACAACAACAAAACACACATACAAAACGAAAACAAAATTAAGGCACTAAAACAACAGCAGCAACAACAACAGAACAAGTCAAATGTCACTGAGTAGTTGAAAAGGCAATTTTCACAAGCGCCTGTCGCGAGCACAACACGAAATAGGAGCCGCTAGCCAGAACCAAGACCAGGACCAGGACCAAGACCAGACCAGCACCAGTAAATGAAGGGACACCGCAACAATGGCAACAGCAACAGCAACAGCAAACAGCAACAAAAACAACAACGAATAACAACCACAGCAAGGACAACGACAAAGCGCCAGAGCGCCAACCGCCGGCGGCAAATGTAAAAAAGTCAAAACTCTATGGGAATGGGAACGGGCATGCGAAAGAAGATTGGGGCCGGGGCTAAGGACGGAGCCGGGGCCGGGGGCATGGCATGGCATGGAAAAGCGCGCCACGGAAAAGCGCGTAGAACGCACAGAAATAATAATAATAAAAGTAGGCAGTGGGTGGCAGCTGCGGGGCAGGTGGTGGGTGCTCGTTTCGACGGTTTCAGTGAGCACAGTAAATTATAAATTAACGCTGCAGGCGACGCGAGGTCAACGTGGACTTCCCAACGACCTGACCCGGCCCCCATTTCCTCAAATCCCTCATCGCCCTCTAACCCAGCACTGTGGTTATTTTTTGCTCTTGTTTTTGGTTCTTGGCGCACTCACGCAAGTATGTGTATTATTGTGTGTGTGTGCGTGTATGTATTATGTCCTTTTCACGTGCGAACCTAAAACGTGGCACGCGTCAAACTGACCGCAACACAAAAAGCGACCAACGACTGAGAGGCAAGCGCCGGACACAGCCAAGTGGTTCGTTCAACAATTGGTGGCAAAGACCAAAGCGTGGCATACAATGAATTTGGACGATGAAAGCGACTTGCGGAGTGGAAAGGAAGGGACTCTGGTATTAATTTGAGACGAACCGAGGAAGTGGAAAACTCAAATTGAAAATAAGATGCGAGCTACATAAGTAAAGATTAGGCATCGCTCAACTATGGAAATAATCTTGTTTAGCTAAGATTTATTAACCATTTGAATGCTGATTAGACCCTTGGAAGTTATTAAGAATATATGTAAGCACGAAGGAAGAATAGATTCTAGTTTGGCAAATGAAAGACGGCGATTAGTGCATTTCTCCTTTCAACTTAAAAAGTAAAATATTGAAGCACAAGCAAAGAAAATAAAATTAAGTTCCACAATTTTTAAATCACAATTTTCTTTTTTACAATTCCAAAACATTTTACAATTTACATACATATATTACAAGACAGACCTCTAAAGAGTTAATAACAAACAACTGTTTTCAAGTTAAAGAAAACTACAAATTTCTTATGAGAAAGTATTCGTTCTACACTTTAAATGCATTAAAAGCATTTATGTTTCTAAACTTATAATTAATGCATCAGAATAGTTGTTCAACATTAAGTAATTCGTCTGGAACTGTAAGAGTTCAAGATTATCCTCACTGTTACTCCTTAATGGATTGAAAGCATAGTTGTGAAACAAATGCTTATGAACTAGTTGAAGAAATCAACTAGGTGATGGAAAAATGGGGGTGACTCGATGTGAAGGAACATAGTTAGTTGCACTTGTCGGGTATATTCGAAGCATGGGGAACTTGGGTTGATGGGAATGGCTGCAAGTTGACTTATAATACGCATGATGAATATGCGGGAAACATGCACTTTGGACGGGGTGGATCCGGCACTATATAAAGGACAGTCTCCACACACACAAGCACAGACACACTTGTTCGCACTCACTCCCAGTTTGGGGGTCACTTTCGACACGCGCGCACAATTAAAAATTTCATTGACTCGAAACATGGACACGGACGGACATCCGTCTGCGGGTTGTGCACCACATGGTAGTTTGGGGGAAAGGGAGAGGGCAAGGGCGAGGGCGGGGTCGGGCATAAATTAATGCTTAATTAGTATTGTACAACTTGATGGGCATTCATAATTTTAATTTATTTTCAACATATGCAAATTACTTTGTTATTTAATCCTTGTTGTAATCCGCTGGCCAAGGAACCGTATCCCTTATCCCATATCCTGTACTCTTTTCCTCTCGGCTCCTTACGTGCTGATGTGTTTTGTTTTGTTGTGTGGTGCTGTGTTGTGTCCCACTCACCGAAAGCTAATTAAATATTTGGATAATTTTGCACTTTTACACTGGTCGCACACAGACACACTAGCACACTGGCACACACATACAAGCACAACTCTTTTGTGTGTGGGACAGCTGCAGCATCCATAATCTGCATTCAATTTAACGGCACATAAAGGACACTCGCAACAGCTTCAATGTGCTTGCGTTTGCATTGTTCCCATTAAGATTTTGGCTTTAAATTCGTTTAATTTTTGTTTTCGCTTTTTTAATGTTATTTTAGGGCCTGAGGAGACTTTTATGCGACAACGCGTCAAAATAAATCGAAAGAACCGAAAAGAACGAAACACGCAGTAGACGATCGAACAGGAAACGCTCGGTACGTTGGACAGGAGAAGCACGAGTTACTCCCAACTGGTCAACTGGTTGCCGCTTTGGATCTTTTAATAGCTTTCTGGGCATACGATGATGACGACGACGACGAGCGTACGAACGAACGAACGCGAACCGTTTATTGAAAATTAACGTCAGCCGCTACGACTACCACAACGTTTGAAACTCTCGGCAACACTGAGTGGAACATTGTAGAGCGAACACGAACGAGTGTTAAATAACAGTCCTATGCTGCCAGCATATCTGTGGATCGTGTGTTGCTCGCATGCGCTGCTCAGTCGCAGTCGTCATCGAAGTCGCTGTTAATGTTAAGAATGCATTCTGTTATCGGACAGCAAGCAAGTTGGTGGTAATGCTGCATAAGAACTAAACTCCTGCCATAAGTGTTAGTTGTCATGTACATTACTAAATAGTGTAGAACGAAATTTATAATATAAAATAATATTGATTGTTATCGAGGTATTCAATTATTCTGTCATCACCATTATAATTATTAGTCATTATTTATAGTTCCTTTCTGAATTTCCAACTAATTGCCAGCTATTAATCTCCAACTTAAACTTACTGCTTGCATGTGCTTTATTTGCATAAACGTTTATTAATATGTCCATTTACATGGAAGTATTTTGTGCAGACAATAAACGCACGCACACATACATTCACATATTACACATTTGTTCGTTTTGGAGTTAAGGTTTACCGAATGACATACTTTTCACATACGATCCACATGGTAAACAGCATGACAGTCTGTTATCACTTTCGCTCAGTCGCTGTTAAGTTTTCGCTCTCACTGTTTACTTTTACTCCTATTAACATGGATTACGATTGAGCTACTGTTAATGGCAACATCTAATATGCTTATAAAGTTTATTGAAATGTGATGAATTAAATGCGACTGTAATAGACAAGAGTGTTTTTCCAACAACTAAATTTAAATCATTTTGTTGCTTTCGAAAAGTAATTTCGAAAAAAATATATATGAATTTGACTTTCGCCATACACGGACATAAATTGATTTCTTAGGAGTTACAAAGTCCACACTTAGCTTGCGGAAACATAGCAATATAGTAATCGTATACTATACAATGTAACGTCGAAACTTACGTCCCACAATTCGGACTAATGTTAATAGTTAACATTGTTGAAGTTTAACTGACCTACGCAAATATCAAATGCCCAATTAAAATGGTTTAAATAACATGTTCTGAATTTACTCTCAATGGCTAGTTAATCTTAAATAAAAAATATAACTTAATTAACATACAAGTTAAGTTAAGTTTTCAATTTTTAAATAAAATATTTTGAATAAAAGACAAACATTATAGGACGTCCAGGTTATTGGAGACTTTAATTGCCAATGGGTAAGCAGAAGCCATATTATTTTGATATTTATCAGGAAAATAAGCGATTAAATCACAAAATGTGAAACTGATCTGGAGATTGTGTTTTGTTTAGTTTTGTTTTGGGGCGATGAATGCAATTTGAATAGCGCGTAAAGGATAAAAGCAAAAAAGCATTTGGATATGCCTTTTAAAGAATTCAAAAGCAACAGCAACAACGACAACAAAATCAACAATAAATGCAAAAAAAAACAGCGATTTTAATACCAATTAGGATACTTTTTCAGACTTAAGTCGTGGTACAGCAAATGAAATTCGAATGGAATGGTAAGTGGAAAAGGGGAGGAGGGAACAGGGCAGCATCTGCAGCAACAACAACAATGCAGTGACCATCTAAAGAAATGGAACCTGTTCGCTTGAGCACGCGGCAGGTATGAGAGCAGAACAGAAATAACGACAACAACAAATGTACTGAGCAAAAGTGGAAAAAATGTAAAACTAAATAAAGCAAGACCGAACGGGCAGCAGAAAAAGAGACGCAGAGAGAGCAAACGGGGGCTGTAAAGATTAAAATCAGAATGACAGTAAACAGCAGCAGCGAAATGAAGAGCGAAAGAAAATAATGCAAATTCAGATGGGTATCAAAAGTTGAAGTTGTGATAGGTATGGCACGGGAAGGCAGAGCCAGCAGGCAGCCTGCCGTTGGATGGACAGACACGCAGACACTCAGACGGACAAACGCCAGGACAAATGAATGGGCCAAATGGATGGGAGATATAGGATGACTATGAAGCATTCATCAGCAGGCAACAATAAGCGTTACACGGCACAAAACTCTAGGGGTAAGCCCTGCCCTTTAGTACAAGTGTATTTCCAAGTGCCCAGAACAGTTCTCAGTTCTCAGGTCGTTGACCCATTTGGTGTGCAGCTAGCAGGCATCTACAGCATAGATATCCAGCCAGTGGCATGTTGGTCCCAGCCTGACGTGGCCATAATGAAAAGATGCAACTGCCAGAAAGGATAAACTTGTCAGTCATCATCGCAGTGACATGCTCTGAGAAACGAGGAAGCATTTTCTGCACTTGCCTCCTCGTGATTCTACATTCTACTTAATCTATTCAATAACTTGTATTTCTTTCAGTGTAGAATCTTGGCTAGATTCAAGTCCGCAATTTAGTTTGGATTACAATTGCCAGCTTGGCCAAAAGTCGAGCATTTTCAAGCAGCTTAAATTGTTTTTGCATTGCATTTAGCACTTTTATTGTGCCTCTACTGCTGTTGTCACTATTCTTACTTTGCCCCATAGATTATACATTCCCAGTCACTTAGAGGGACTGGCGCGTTCCTTTCCCTAGCTCACACATTTGCATAGTCCGACCGAAGAAGTATTTGCCTTTGACCTCAACTCTGTCTCTGAGCCTGTTTTTCTTCTGTTCTCCGTCGGTCTGATTTCAATATTCTGAAGAATACGATTTAAAAGAGCGTCTGTCGCGTCGGCAAGATATCAAAGTAAACACAAAAACACAAAAAATTAGAAAATGTTATTTCCTTAAGTTGCCGTGGCTTTAAACCGCTTTGAACATCTTACATAATGTCCTGTTGCAGCTACCTAAACAGTGTTAGAGCTCAGAATCCAAAGTAGTCGGAATTTTACACATAATCTGCATTATATTTTCATTGTCTGGCCCTTTGGCTCAATGTTTTTGTTGTTATCGCACCTGTTACACATTCTTTTCCAGGCGCCCTTTGTTTTCGAAGGCCCTCGAAAGGGGCCCGGCGCTTCGATTTTATTGCCCTCATTAAACACGCTTTGCTCTCAGGTATTTTCGCGTCTGGAAAATTCATTCAATTCAGCATTTGAATTTTATTGGCCTTTCCCGCACGGTGTTCTTTAACCAGTGAGCTTAAATAAGCAATTGCTCTTAACCTGTTATAACATACTCGTATCACTGGACTCTTTAAATCATTTTGTAGAGTTTTCAGTTTCTAAAACATTTTCCGAACGAATACACACATATGTAGGTGGTAAAAGGATAATTTACAAATCTATTCATAATTATTCCAAAACTACAGAGTGTGAAATAAAACAGTATATTTGAAGACAAAGGATAGATTTATAATGCTGTAAATATCTTTAAAGTACGATATAGCCGGAAGTTGGTGTACTTTAAAAGCTACAATATTTCAGTATCAAGTTCTCCCTTCAAAGATTGGAGAAGTTCTATTCATGTACAAATTGAGCATCAATTTGGATGGCATTTAAACAAATTTTACAGTTGTGCGCCTATTTCGCATTTATTATATTCGTGGCAAACAGTTCAAAGCAAACGTAAAAGCCAAACAAAAGTGCCGGCGCGCCGTTTAATGAATTTTTATTTGGCAACCGCTGTAGAGCCGTGAACCGTAGATGGCGCGGCGTTCTGCTACCCCCCTTCTCTACCCACCCATCACTACGCTTGGAGGTCATAAAAAGGGTTCACAGACGATTTGCTCGAATTAATTGCGCTGCCATTAACGAAGCGAGTCAGAGACAGGAACGTCACTTGACAAAGCCCAGTGCTAACCTCTGCCCACGCCCCCGCTCCCGCCCGTAGATCTTCTGCTGTCATTTCGTACTTCCCCTTGGCGAACATTTTCGCCGAAATTACGAGTATTTGTGTGTAATTTGTTTTCGCCTTTGTTCGCTCTGCCTGGACAAAAATACCAACAACAACAAAAAAAATGAAAGAAGAAAATTTTAAAACATTTTTGTTTGTTTATTTATTTTTTTCGTTGTTTTTATATGCTTATATGTATGCGCAGTATTTGCTTTATTTGATTTAATTTCTAAAAGTATTTGGGGATTCAGCAGGAAATGCAAATTGAATGGGGATTAGCAATCGTGAATTAAAATTAAAATATAGCAACAGGTTTCAGTTAATTGAATACTAGTATGTTTTTCTCTGTTTTTTGTTTGACTTCCGTTTTGTGCAAACTTTCGAGAGGGCTCTCAATCAATTGGTGAGTTTATTTGTTATTATCAAAATATTTACCCTTTTGGGGTACAAACATCACAAAAGCATTTTTAATAGGCTTAATGAAGAAAGTTGATTGGATTGCTGAGGTAAAAAGGTCACTAAGAGTTTCGCTATACAACCAACAACAATCAGAGAGAATGCCAAAGTTCACTGGCTGATTGTATCAATTCCCATTAAATCAATAAGCTTTGCCTAAACTGGTCTCACCTTTCCATACTCCTGCTTTTATGGATTCTGTCCAATATTTCTTCATTAAACCTATACAAATTGATCAGATATTTTGTATCTGTATCTGAGCATCAGATAAATTTGTTGATCATTAGAACAACAAATTTTTGACGATTTCTTAATTTGTTTATTCAGGCAACTAAAAGATACATTTAGTGAAACCCAGATACGTATCACAAGCCGTTAAAATGAATACCTTGTTGTGGGTGCCTCTAAAGTATCATTAATTAGCAGTTAGCTGGAAAGCACAAAAGTTTCGAAATTAAGAAGCTGAATCGCAAATGATATTTCGATCGAAAGAAGCAAGAGCTACAAGAAGTTATGTAATGAAGTAGTTTTCTGGTTAGGTAGCTGCTTTTAACGGTCATCATCGAGATTACGCCCTCGAAATCAAGTTCATCCTGTAACCCATAATTATCTACTACATCATATTCAAATTCTCGCCCCAGACAATAAGTGGGGGAGAGAATGGACTGGGAAATGAGAATGCAATTAAAGATGCGTAGAAGAATCTCGGTCGTCGAGTTCACTCAACTATCCGAGTCATGGATTTGATTTCTTAATTTCTTATCGCGTCGATTACCTAACATCCGACCTGGGCTTAAGTCATAAAAGCGGTGCGGGCGACAATCCACAATCTACAATCCAAAAGAGCCCTAACCTAAGACACCAAATGGTAAGCAATAGGAGTGTGAGAGATTGAAGTAGAGAAGAAGAAGCTGTCCAACTGGTGAGTGATCCCCAACCCAATCCAATCCAGTTAATCCCTGCCATGGCAGCTGCAGCTCATAAAAAAGTCGATGAAAGAGAACCCTTTTCTCTGCGACCGAAACAAAGCCGAACGATTTTTCCAGTTCCAGCGCTTGGAATTTTTATTGTATCCGCATCTTTATGGGCGTTTATTAATTACCCATCAAGGCAATGATTTTCAGAGGAGTCTGAACTTCGACGACGACTGAGATGACGGCGTCGGCGGCAATGCTTTTATCAATACTTAAAAGATATCTACCTGAAAGCCTCCAAATGACAAATCCAAGGCGTTGAATTAATTTGTGTCCAGTAGACTCGCAGCAATCGTTGTAAGTTCACCACATTTATGCGTATCTCTTGCCAAGCCTGCCGATAAAGCGTTTAGCTTAAGTCGTCTCCACTGATAAATAGCTGCTCGGTCAAAGCTCCGCTCGACGCGTCGACTGCATTTCATTATTGATGACGGGCTGTCCGGCAAATGACCAAAATAAAGATAAGACCCGGCCCAAACAAGACCCACGAACCTGAGAAAATGCAACCGTTCATTGCGATAAGCTCAGCTTCCTCAATCTCAGCTTCAGTGTTCAGTCTCCTCCTCAACTTCATTCCACACATTTTGGTATCGGGTATCGAGTTCGGAAATTGAAAAAGCATTTAAATTGTGCTGTTTGGCCGTAATGAGCTGGTTGCTGGCTGCTGTCTTCAGCCTTGAAGGTATTTCGTATTCACAGCCTCTGAAGGTAGGCGCGCTGTGATAGGTGTGAATATGGTGAGAAATGCACGAGATAAGGCGAAACTCTAAAATTTTAATTAAGCATCTGTGCGGGGTAGCAGCTTTTGGGGCTTTAAGGATTGCACGTTAAGTCGCCGGCCTAATTGAATCAGGCTAAAAACGAAGGAAGGCGTGTCCTGGCATGTTTCCCCAGTCAAAGTAAAGCGTTTAAGCAGCTGATATGACATGCGCTGTTGAAACGCAATCATCAAGTGTGATGGGCCTGTTAATACCCTATACCCAAGGTGAATTGAATATAACTGGCTATAATCAGCCTTTTGTTACAGAGTGAAAGTCACGAATAGCTGCTTTGAGGTTGGGATTAAATTCATTAACACTGAATTAAAAGCACGTCCTTAACTCAATTGAGTGTGGCAGCAAGAGCAATGTAAGCCCTTGCGGAATGGGTTGACCGTTAAGAATCACACCTCAAGAAATTAAATCACATTTAAAAAATGGTGCTCCGTCAGTCTCACTTTATTGGAAATCCCTGCGCTTGTATTTGTCGGGATTGAAGAAAGATGTCATCACGATGCGTCCATTGAACTTGCGACCACTCAAGGCATTGAGAGCCTTCTTGCAGTCCTCGACTGTCTCGAAGCGAACAAAGACCTTGCCACAGCCGCGTTGCTTGGAGTCGCCAGACGGACGTGGAATCTTCAGACTCTTCACCCTGCCGTGCTTGGCGCATTCCTGCTTGATGTCCGTGCGTATATCCTCGTACTCGTCATTATCTTCCAGGTCCTCGGGCATCACCATGTTCAGCAGGCAAAGAATCTCGGTGGCCTCGCTTGAAACGTCTTCAGTGGGAAATCCTGGCACCTGTAGGACTGGCAACTGATTCGAAACAAGATTGCGTATGCCGGCAAGGGAGCGTTGTACGGTAAGCTTGCGATCCCCTAGCTGCATGCCATGGAGTCCGGCGATAGCCTGATCCGTAACCGAGGGATCGAGATACTCGCAAAAGGCAAAGCCCTTACTTTGGCCCGACGGAGTGTCCTTTACCAAATTGAAGCCGCGCAATTGGCCAAAAGTAACAAGCAGCTCCTTGACCTGCTCCTCGCCCAGGCAAGTGGGCAATCCGCCCACGTACACCTTGTGTGGTGAGTCCGGCACAACTGCAGAGATGGTCAAGTTGGTGGCATGCATTTGAAGTGTTCCCTTCGAATTCTCGGTGATGCTTACTGAGGATACCGATGACACTGGATGGTAGTCGTGTGGCCGCCGTATCTTCAGTGACTGGCCACGATAAGTGATGCCGTCAAAACTTATGGCAAGGGTGGCCTCATCCATTGAGCGAAACTCGAGGAAGGCAAAGTTCTTCTCCATATTTATCTGGCAAGTGAGCACCGCATTGCCATCGAACTGTGGCCCAGCATTGAGCTGCTGAACCTGCTGATTGAAGAATGTCTTCATATCCTCGTCCGATGTGCTAAATGGTATGTTTCCCACATAAAGGCGTCGTGCCTGACGCGTCACTGTGGCAATGGCCGCCGTCTCGCCTGTTGGCAGCGTATCCGGCGCAATTCTGGAGGCAATTAGGCCACTGGCTTGCAGGGTCTTGTACTGCACTGGCGTTAAGTGTCCATAGTCCCTCGGAGGTATGTCCCAGGCAGACGCCTTGCCATTCTTGCGATGCTTTACCTGCACCGGTTGTCTGCCAATCGAACTGGAGCGAGAGCGATGTTGCTTCGATTGCGATTGGAAATGCGAATCGGATCGTGAACGAGAAGGGGAACGGGAGCGAGTGTGAGACGGTTGTCTGCGGTTATGAGAGCGTGATTGATGCGTATTCTCGTAGCCTCGACCCATAATTAAAAATTAAAACTTTCAGCACTGCACGTCAGATATAAAATAAAAGTCGAATGAAGCACCTTTCGTCTGACAACTTATGACATGAGGGCAAGGCCTACTATGACAAAGTTGACAATTGTCAAGACACTTCCTACTCCTCTCACATTATTTGTGACGTTAAGTCATCAACATTCCCCAATAGTTCTGATTTACATACTATTTCTGAAATGCTAATTGGAACGCCTCAAAACTATTGTTGAAGGCAGCAATTAAGTCGTATATCATTTATCGAGAATTTAATTTTGGACGCGAATTATTATAATAAACCCCTCATACATATCTATGCCCTACAGATACATAATAACATCTGCCTGCGGGTGCAAACCCAATGATTTCATGCGAATTATCATAATAATTTCCGTTAATGTCGCTAATCAATTATAATTGATGAAGCAACAGGGGCCCGTAGGGCTTACTAATAGAGAAGGTTTTCAAATTTCAAATTCGATGAAGCTGAGTGTGTGTCAGGCACCAAATTGGAATCCCATTGGGTCTCCGCCATGTGTGGTCCAAGCTAGCTTGCGGGCTTGGCTGAGGAGAAGAGCTGCAAGTGTTGAGCATTCCAGGGAAACGACTTCATTTTGCTGGCAGCCACCAAAAGAGACTCAATTAATTCACAAAAGGCGACACAATCAAAATGTCAACTGACACGCAGATGTAAAAAGGAGATGGAGATGAAGTTGGAAATGGAAATCGAAAGGAAGATGAGAAGAAGGAGGGCCCCAAAGAGACTAGTTCGGTCTGTCGATCCTCCTACACACACAGACAAAAAAAGTTATTTGATCGAAAAGAATAATGATAATTAATGTCGAGAGAATTGGTAACCCAAGGGTTCCTGATCATTTTGTTGCCTCTGGCTGGGGGTTCCAAGCAGGGGTTGAGCTGTCTCGATCTTATTGCTTTGCCTTAACCAAATCCGATTGAAAAGGATAGCGATTGGGCCAGCAACCGTTTAATAGCTATTTGATGGCCAGACACCGATCGCACAGATAGCCAGAGATTTATAACCATTTCAAAGACTCCAATAATTCAATTCCAATTGGCACTGGTAAAGTTCGAGGCCTCAGACACAAACACAGTCTCTTGACATGCATTTTCATTAATGCTAAATTAAATACATTTCATCGATGTCCGAAATCCAATTAATTCTTTTTACCAAGTGTTTGTTTTTTAGGTTTCATGAACAGATTCAACTCGACCCGCCACCAAAACCAGAACCTGTGCCGACTCCAGCCCCATGACAAACACAATTAATTTAACCATTTAAATTCAGGTAACGCTTCTGCAGACATTGACGATATGACGAAACCCGCCCAAATGCTGAAATCGAAAAGCGTTCTTTGCATTCCTTGATCGTTTGCCTCGATTTCGATGCTCTCGGTTCGTTTTTATTTGGAGGCGATAAATTAATTTTGAACATCAAAATATAAGTTTGGGAATATTTGGTAGGATACTATAAAATGCATAACAATGCCACAGATGGAAATGTTAACCTACTCATTATAATGGATAAAGCATATCAGATTAAATCGATATCGTCGCTATGTTTTTGAATATTTAATAGAAAACACTTTACAAAACAGAATGCCGCGAGTCGTGAAGTATTTACACATTAAAGTATTCATCACTTATACCCATCATATAGACATAGCATATAAGCTTAATTTGCATGGAAGCCGAAATTGGTTAGAAGATATTTATATTCTAAACTCAGTATTAATAAGATTGAAATTATAGACATAAGAACTGTTGAGATCTGTCTTTGCCTTTAAAAGGATGTAGCATATATACATATAATCAATGTTGTTATTTTTCCATACAGAAGTGGTAATTTCAAATGGTATGTGAACTAGATAAACCTTCTAAATAAGGTTTGAATTATACCCGACACCCCAGTGTATTATGACTTAGGGCCCACCAAATGCGCATGCAACAGGTAGATGGAACCGTCTCTGGCCCAACAAAGTATATGTAATGTTGCAAATACATAGGTTAAGATTGCTTTATTTTAATTTTAAAGAAAGAGATTATTACTCTCGATTGCGAGTATTTTCAACAAAAAAGCGATACAAAATTAGTAAACTTTTTTTAAATAAGAAAATTATACCCTTCAACAGGCTAGACACAATGAACTAAGAAATCATATATAATAAGTAGCGTGATGAGCACCTTCAGAGTGATCAAAGTATTCCACCCTAATTGACAGTTATTGAGCTAAGTGCTCATTGTCCGCAACCCGAGTCGAATTCCATAGATATCTCAATAAATAATCAATGGGGTCTGACCTATCTAGTTGCAATTCAAAGGAATCATGTAATCCACTTTTAGATTTAATTACGTATTACTCGATGGCTTGTTATTCATTTGATATTGGTTATTCAGCTCATACTGTCATTGGTTAGATTCAAATGTTTGTAGCGTAAATGTGAATATCATTCTCGGAAACTATTTATACTAAACCATCGCAGTTCCCACACATCACAGTTGGCATTAGTCATCGACAAACCAATAACCAATGCCAATGTGCTGATTTGAGACCCCCCTCGACCTGGTCATATATCTGATTCGAATGACATCTGTGTTGTTGGTGTTGACGTTTCCTCCTGCTATTCCCGGCATTTTTTCCGGTTAACCTGCGAATTGGATTATGTGCATCAGACATGGTAAATGTTGTTGATATTTATATTTATTTTGAAATGTTCGGAAATAAATTTGTGTGCTTTTCTCATTCGGATTCGGTATGGCAACAAAAAACTACCATATATGATATTTAAAGTTTTGACCGCACACAGAGGTTTCAGTCAGAGGTTATGGGAACAACGGATTGGTTTCTAGTTAGCCCGGGGGCAAATCAATACAGAAAGGGTCAAGCTCCAAAACGTCACAGTGAATTGAAGCTTCGGGCTGTGGTTGCCGTGTTCCACGAAAATGGGACTCATTTTTTGTCAAACATCCTTGTGCGAGTGCGAGTATGAATAAAAGTTTTAATGAACTGTTTGGTTGGTCAATGTGGTCGGTTAGTTTGTTGGTAAGTTGTTGGTTGGTTAGCTATTTGGTTGGTCGATTGGTCGCTCGGTTGGTGGATTACTGGGCTGTTCGGTTTGGTTGCTCTATCAGATGATGCGTGTTTCAATTGATTTGTGGCCGCAAGCGTGTGAACGTGATTTTATTATCAAATATTTTATGCTGTTAGTTTTAGTAAATTAAATAAATCAACAGAGCAAACAGAGCAAGCTGTGGCATGCAACAGTCCCTTGTCCCGACATTCCCAAATTCCGTCATCTTTGTTGTTGCACATATTGTTTCCTTTTTTGTTTTTGGTGAAATGTCAACAAGAATATTTCAATTTATTTTCTGATGAATCAACAGAAAAACAATTCGCAATGCTATTTTTGTATTTCTGGCTTCTGTTGAGTTTCTCATTTGTTGTTGGCTTGCACTTCGCTTCAGTTCAGCTCTCTCGTAAATATCTTTTGAGTGCATCCGCAACTACTTCAGATTACAGATTTCAGCATAACAATTTATTTTGATATGTACTTTTATGCAATTTCTCGACAATTTGTCGTCACTGCAACCGAAAGCAGCCGAAAGCACCCACCAAAAGCAGCCTGCGCATCCTTTATTTCTTTTTTTGCGAGGAATTTGCATCATAAATTGTCAGCAATGTCATAAAAGATTTTCTTGCTCTCTTTTTTCGTGTTTTGCCCATTTTTTGCATTCTGTTTGTCTTTTTTTTCGGCAAGCGACGTTAACGTCATCCTCGTTGCTGTTATTGTTATTGTTGAGCTTTAGTTGTTCATCATTATGTACATATTTTATTCTATTTATTTATTTTCTGCAATTTCTGCAGCAAAAATTAAAACTAAAGCGCTTTTACTTCCAAACTGGCAACATGAGGGGGCGCGCGGGATTGAAAGAGGCAATGTCAGGCAAAGACAGAATTCCTAATAGCGAACTGGGCTCGTGCAAGCGTCGAAGTGATCTGCTTAGAGCTCTTGAACTTCTGGCAGCGAAATGCGACAAAATGCTGTTAGAGCACTCGGTAATCCAATAACATCAGAAACAGCATCTTCAAGTTGTGTGTCTTGTAGCTGCAGACTGGTAATTGCATTTTTAAAGCTCGCATCTTGCAACTTCAACATAAGTGGGGTTATTTAATCAATGCAAAGACCGATTTTTGTAGACCCCTTTCCCATTCCTTTTGCTTCATTTTCTTCATTAATTATGTTTCATAAATATGACGTAAATGCAGCAATGACAGAAGTGTGGTTGTTTCGGATTCGCATTTATGGCACACTCATTATTTATTCAAAAAAATGCAAAATGATTTATTTTCAAGCGCTACAATTGGATTGCCTTTTTATCCTTGCAGTTGTCCAAGCTCACCAGCTAATATACCCAATCGTGGTGAGTGTAAACACATCAATACAATCCCTTTTCCCTCTATGCAAGCCAAGATGTGCAATAGAAAGCCCTAAAGACCCTTTGTGGTCTTTGTTGGCGCTTCATTTCTCCAGCTGCATTTTCAATATTTATTTGCTGTTCTATTCCCCAAGAAAATTTAACCCTTGAACGCACTTCACAAATTGATTTCTATGCATTGTCGCTGCGGCTGCCCGTCCTCTCTTCGCTTCTTCATCCCCCAGATAAAACTTTGCAGTTAAATTTATGTTATTCCTTTAGCCATTATGGTCGAAATTGTTATAATTCAATAACAAGACTCTTGAATGGTTACTCCACCGCATTCGCAATCTCACCCTCGCACCCTCATCCTCTTCATCATTGTCGTCATTGTTCCATGCATTGCTTTGTTCTGATTCCCATTTCATTGCCGTCCGTCCGTCCGTCGTCATCATCGTCCTCTGTCGTTGCGAGCCAAACGCAGAATGCGTTAAAATCAATTCTGAATTTATGCGCTTTGGCTTGTAATTTATTTTATGAATGTTTAATAATCTGTGCACTGGGTAAATTTATGACAATTGCATGTTAATTGCCTGCTTGGCGCCGATATGTCAGTCAAACAGTCACTGGGGGTGATTGCCGCCCAAGGGCGAGGGCCGAACTACGCCCATGGTTAGCTCTTTGCTGGTAGCTGGTAGCTGTTAGCTGGTGTAGAAGTTAGCTGGTTGCTGGTTAGCTGTCGCTGAGGGACGCTTGACGGTGCGTTTCGTTTTGTTTACATTCAATTTCATAAGTGGCAATGGGGGAAGTCAGCGACGTGGATCAGCAATGGTGGGGCGGAGCAGCCATAGGGGGAAGAGTAGGAGTAGTGGTTGCAACTGCTGTCCATTGTTGACTCAGCGTTGAGCTGAGCTGAGCTTTGATGCACCCTCCCTACACAGCAAGGAGGAGGGCCACAACAGTTGTCATTCTGAGCACATTATTAGACGCCCTTTTAAGTTTACGATATCGATTCAAGCTTGTTCAGGCATTTGAAAACAAATGGTTGCCCAGGGCTTATAGCTCTGAGTGGCGTATGGGAATTATGTTCTTAAACGAAAGCAGATTGATAATGAGCACATACGCAATGGGCAATTACTTTTAAACAAGAGAAGTATACAATACTTGAAGTATTTGATTAAATCACCACTTTCTCTCAGATTAAAGCATACTTTACGATCCAAAATTCTGATGTAGATTGTGCTATAGTTTTCATTAAAATAGAAACCTAATTCGATTCTTGCAAACTGCGTCAACTGTCGGCCTTGACTTTAACTGGAGCTGTACAAAGCTTTTGAATCGGAGCATAAATCGCAATGACAACTCTGGTCTGTTCAGTCTCTGTTTTCACTTGTACTTCAGCCTCGTGCCTTTTGCTTTGTCTTTGGCTTCGCCTGGCAGCTCTTCATCATCCTCAGTGACACTTGTTTGTCTAAACGCTGTCGCGTGGCGACCTTTTGGAACCGACAGAGACCCCTCTGTACTCAGCCAGCCAAGCGACCTCGTGATCTTCTCTTCAACATTGCTGCAACATCACAAGCACAAGCATAACAACAGCCACAACAACAAAAACAACCACAACAACAGCAACCACAAAAGCAACTGCAGCACATACACGCTAGCTCGAAACTTTGAGATGATTTATGAAACTCTACACATCATAAGCGAATGCGTTTATCATTTTTTACTCTCTGGCCGAAGCTGGAAAAATCTTGGAACTGGCGACGTTGACAAATGACAAAAAACTGCGTCGCGTCCAGTTCTCAGCTCAGTTCTCAGTCGGGAGGCAGGCTGCTCTTAATTTTATCCAACACGCGCATCCGCCCAGGGTTCTAGAGAGACGGGAGTAAGCATGACTCCGAGTAGGAGTCAAAGCAGGAGCTGGAGCTGGAGCAGGAGCTAAAGCCGACCACAGCCCTGTCATTAAATATGCAATAGATTCACTTTTTGCACGCTTTTCTCAAACTTTTAAAGCATAGCAAGACGCATAAATTATTCTGTTAACAACTTGTGTCAACATGATCATTAGTAACACATTCATACAACAACAGCAACAGCAACATTAGCAAGAATTCCTCTAAATTGTCTATTGGCTACCGGGAATTGCTAAAACAAACATGTGTATGACATTGCTAAAACATTTGCAATTTTAATAGTATGTATACTTAATTAACACAACTTAAATACAATAAATGCAGACTCAAACTAGAATATCTCGAAATACTTTGGTAATTAGTACTCCACTCAGCTGCACATTGATTCAATTAATCCATTAGCTCATACTATATATTTAGTTTAAATCCTTGATATTTAATATATATATTTACATAATTCACTTGTATATTTTCATATTTAATGAGCTACTTAACTACAATGCACTGTCCAACAATTCAATTTGTTTCGAGTATTTTTATACCCGCCCACCCAAATCGTAGAAGGATATTATATCTTAATGCCGACCGAAAATGTATGTAACAGGCAGAAGGAAGCATCTCCGACCCCATAAAGTATATATATTCTTGATCAACGTCAACAGCCGAGACGATATAGCCATGTCCGTCTGTCCGTATGAACACCCAGATCTCAGAGACTATAAGAGATAGAGCAACCAAAGTGTGTCTTATTATTCCACGCGGATCAAGTTTGTTTTTGTTGTTGGCCACGCCCCCTTCCGCTCATGCAAATCGAATCGTCGTTTTAAACCTAGAACGTTTAATAATATATAATACTAATCACCAGCTTAATGATCTCTGAAAATTTGGTTACAATCGGATAAAATACACAGAAGCTATTAAGAAATTACTTTTATAAGTCGTAATCAGGTGCAACTGCACCTGGTTAGTTGCTATGTAACTCCGTGGCATAATAATGGTTTTCAATAAACCAACTAAAGTGCCGCCAAGCTAATAATTTAAAACAAAGAAAATTTTGGTATATTTTTAGTTTAATTTTTAAGTATTTTTTCACTATATTTTTTAAAAATATAATATTTCGAGGGTAAAATTGGGTGGCGGGTATCTCACAGTCGAGCAAACTCGACAGTAGCTTTCTTACTTGTTTCATTTCAACATTAATTCAATTAATCCATCGTGTGAGCCAATGTTTATTAAGTTAAAATTCTTGATTGTTATTTAATTTTGCTATCTATTTTCATATATATTAAATCATTTAATGATCAAGTTCAATGAACTATTACACAAACCACTATGATCTGCTTCGATTATTATTCATATGAACAACATGGGTTGAGTTTGACGAATATTTATGAGTATTGAATGTTCGCTAACAATTGCAATTATGAATACTGAGATTCAGTCATCGTTGTCAGGCCCTGCGGAAATCCTACCACAAAGTATCTTTTCCAGTTATCTGCTAGAGTCGAAGTGGTTGAAGAAGTCACGTCTAAGCGCCTTTGCAAACATTTAAATACACTTTCAAAGAGCATGAGCGTTTTGTCATCAAAAATGTACCTCTCATTAAATGTTATAATAAGTGATATTCTCATCAATCACTTCATAATGTTTCAATCATTAATCATTATCAGTATTTATAATAAATATCATGTCATAAGCAAGAGAGCAGCATTAGGGTATACAAAGTTAGTAAGCTTAACTAGCTAAAATTGTTTATGATTAGAATGCAACCATGGAATAAATCAACTTAAAGCGCGCATGATTCATAGGATTTTTATCGAGCTTGTTTAATCGCGCATAATATGAGTACGCACTTCCTTCAAAACTATGGTTAACTGAAAGGAAACCAATTGGGGGTATCCACAATACGAACACAATACAATACTACAATAAACTGGTAGTACCGAGGAATACAATACAAAAAGCGATGATTTTTCAAGCGCCAAACAGCGCACATGCAACGCCTAATTGGATTTTTTTGCCTGAGTGTCGAGTCGAGTGAGGAGTGTTGAGTGTAGACTGCGGAGTGGTCAGCATATGGGATGTAGGCGGTGGCATGGTGGCATAGTGGCAGCACCAGCAGGAGGCGACACTAAACAATAAATGTGGCACGAATGTGCAGACACACAGAACCCATTCAATGGCTCTCCAGGTACTCACTGTATGCTTTGTTCCATAGTCGTCGACGTCGTCGTCGTCGTCGTCGCCGCATAAAGTGAAATTGTGCGTAAAATTCGTTGGTCACGTTTCCACGTCTGTTGACAATTGTTTTTGCCCTGAATGGAGCATGCAGCGTTTGCGCTGTTTGCACCCATTAAACGCTTGTACAGGTCTAGGTCCAGTCACAGTCCCAAACACAGGCCCAGGTCCAGTTGCAGTGTCCATATTGCAGCAAATGCTCGTCCTCGTTGTCATCCTCATCCTCATTCTCTTGCGAAGCTGCGACACTGTTTCGACTGCAGTTCGTGTCGTTTTCATCGCTCGAAAAAGTGCTGCTAATCTTTTGTTTAGACCTGACATGTGGCAGGAACACAGTCCCTGCAACCAGGCACAGTCAGCACTCGGTGAGGTCCACTGTGAGCGTCCCTCAATTAGGCACAACATTTTTGCTGTCCGAGTGTCACTTTCGATCATATCGCTGAGCCAAATTGCACTGGCGACAGTTCCTGGACAGTAAGTCCGCTGGATATACCTTTGTCTGTGTTATTATTGGCAGGGATTTGGACTCATTAGGCACATTGAATGACGCATTCACATTCAATACTCGTATTCTTCCCTAGCGTTGTGGTTTCTGTTTCGATTAGAGTACC
The DNA here is from genome assembly GCA_018150935.1 of Drosophila pruinosa. NCBI lineage: Eukaryota > Metazoa > Arthropoda > Insecta > Diptera > Drosophilidae > Drosophila > Drosophila pruinosa. The sequence continues at coordinate 45,134,687 of JAECWR010000199.1, forward strand.
GAGTTTTGAAATGACTGCAATGGCTAATCAATGAGTTGGAAGCGACAGTTGACCGAGAAAAGAGAGAAGAAATTGCTCGAAAATTGTGGCCATATCATCTGTCCGCTGACGTACATTCGACACGTGCTCAACTGATTCATATTTCAAGTTAATTTCCCCGGTATGCCAAATGTGCTTAAAGTTTCTTTTTGTGCACTCTCCGATAGTTTTGGATAATTTTTCAGCATGATGAATGTCAGCAAAGCATCTTATAAAAGCAACTGCAAACTGCGAGTATTTCCCCATAAAAATCAGTGAGCGGTACTCAAGCAGAGAGAGGAAACCTTAAGTGGGACCAGTACTTAGCCAAGAGAAAAAAGGACTTAGTAAAGGTAAGTACGTTGGATGCTTGGTTGCTTTTCTCGATGTGATTAGGGGGAGAGGAGGGTCGATGAGAGCGAAGCGGAGGTAAATATTTCAACAAAACAGGCAAATATAGTAATACAAGTGAAATGCTTAACGGTACAAAGACAAAGGGCCAACTCTGCAGTAAACGGGATTTATGAAATTGTTATTGAAGCTGCGGCACGCTGCTTGGACAACTGCGAGTAGAGAGAGAGAGGTGAGGGAGCATAGGGAACTAGGGTCTTAAACTGAGGAAATGGCAACTAAAGTACATTTCAAGTTCCAGCCGGAAGAAACATTAAAAAAAGTTCAAGCGAGTGTTCGACCAGGTGATACCGTGTACTGAGGAAAGGACAGTGCCAAAGTGACTCTGCCCTTCAATCATAAATTCTAGATACCTAATATATTTGATAAATTTCGGTCTTTCCTTTATTGCCATTGATATGTAAAGAAAATAATAATACCTTTCCTGCCGCCGGGTACAGGGTACGACTGACCGAAAGGGATCGATGGGCTGGCGCATGTTAGATGTTTGAAGCTTATAAAGGATTATGTTGCCTGGTTACGCTATAACAACAGAAACAACAAAGACATAAACAACATCCACAAAAAAACACTGTAAAAGCATATGTATGTACAGAATTTTATACCTGGAACCTATTGGAACTAGAGGGCTATATACGTTTGATTGCAATGTATGTAGCCCGGAAGCAGCCTTTTCGACATACTATATATCTTTATATGCTCTTAATTCGTATCAGAAGCCACAGTCAAAGTAGTCCCAGTATTCTGTCAATTAAAAATTTTTAACTCAATATAGCTATCATGTTTATATTATCATATCCTTCTGTCCTTCTGAACTCAAACTGATACATTTTGTTATTATTTTAAACCTTAAATATTGGCAGATTAGATAAATTTAATATTATGTATTTTTATAAATACATATAAAATAACACTTACAGGTGCCGCCTATTTCATAGTTAAACATTGTCTGATATAAGTTTCATGCTTTTTGCAGCCTCTATGTCAGGTCCTTAAAACGCGATTTTGGGAGAATTATTAACCGACTGCTCTTTATTTCCATTTACTAGCTGCCCTGATCCTGTTGCTAGCTCTGAAATGTAAAAATTATTGCAAAATGTTTTTATGACGACCAAAATATTTGTTCAACGCTTTTTCATTTGCTGGCTTTTGCACTTTTCCTCTTCCCCTCCCTTCATATGCACTCCGGTTTCTCCATTTTCCGAACATTTGCGAGATTGCTTGCAACGAATGTGTTGTATCTTTTGTTGTTGCTCAACTTTGTTTACTTTCCAATGCCATCTCGATGTCATTGTGATTTTAAGCCGCTGGTCATTTTATATGCATTAAATAATACTCACAAATCCATGGAGTAATGACTTTAAATAGATTCTGAAAGGAAAGCAACGAACTGTGAATGATCTACAAAAGATGTTGGATGTTTTTTTATCGTCTAACTATGAGCAGTATTGCACTTTGGTATAAATCCAAGATTGTATCGACATTATCCTTTCCGTTTACATAAACAGAAACATGCTATTACAATTGTAAGATACACTCTGACTACAGCTTCACGTAACTTGTCGTACGTTAAGCCCCTGTGGAGTGTCCCTGACTTAAGCTGGCGCTCTGTGGGTGGGTTGATGGGGAGAATGGGTTACTGGTAAGTCCTCCAAGACAGCAACAGGCCAAACAATCTCGAAGTGTCCACCCGTTAAACCCCCACAAGAAGCAAAATATTTGTATTTAATAAAGTCAGAGTAAGTGGAAGCATTGGGTCGCTTAACTTTGCATACGACTTGTGGAATTTAATGTATCCAATGGTTGTGGACAACAACGAGACGGTCCTTAACGCAGGACCCAGAAATGAAAAAATTAACATGAGCAAGGAAGAGAACGAGAACGAGAACGAGAAAATAAAAAACTGGGCAAACGCAAAGCATAAAAAAATACAATAAAATTCGAACATGAAAAGCCTATTTAAAATGCTGACATACGAAATGCGAACGAACGAATGAACTGAGCCGCTCAACACTTGAGGGCGCCACAGTGCAACAATATGCACGGCAGCAGAAGTAGGATAGAACGAGAAAGCGACAAGGCAAGCAACTGAGCGAATTACCATAAAATGAAAAACAAAAGGCGCGATTCGAGCCAGGGCAACCAACCAAGCAGCAAGCCAGCTATCGCTGCCACCGAATATGCCGCTGCAACAGTCACCCCGCGGCCCCCTATTCGATCAACCACCACCAGTGGCCGCCCCTACTCCCTGCAATGCGAATGCGAAAATATGAAAATTGAGTGAAAATATGTAAATGTAATGAAATATTGTTTTCGCTGGCGGTGCGCAAAGGACACAACAACAAGAGTGTCGAGACGACTTCGCACATGACGTCAAGGATTTACTTAGTTTCTCAGGCCCCAAATGCCCACTTGGCACTTGCCAGGACCTCTGAAATTTATGCGTAACAAGTCGCTGCTCCATTTATCATCTCGCTCTCTCTGCCTCTCACACTTTTTTTTCTGAATCTTCTTGACTGTGATTTACACTCTCGTTTTCGGAGAGCCCACAGTTGCCGTATGTCTAAACGTCTAACTGACGGACTGACAAACGAAGGCAAACGGAGTATTGAAACCGTTTTTGCTGTTATTTAAATTATGAAAATTATTCAAACCGCAAATGGAATCATCATCATCAGTTATAGCTCCCCTTCCAGCAGGCGTAATACACGCACTTAACTACACTGAAGCGAAGCTGAAGGGATCTGGAATGTACCGCAGTTACCCACAAACAAACAGACAGTCCAACCAGACAGCCGGTCGGATGAATCAAAATTACGACCAGACAGCAACCATACAAGTATAAGCATTTTCATTGGGTGTCTGATTGAGAGGGTAGAAGTATCCGCAGCCAACTGGCAATAAAAGAAAAGCTCATTTATGTGAATAATGTGAACAGATTTTATGACAGACATTGGAATTCAATAGAATGTTCAAGCAAACACATAGGCAGACAGACTATGCAGTACACTTCATTATCATTAGCTAACAGAAAATCAGATTAACATGTTTTCATTACTTCCAAGAAATGTCAACTAAAGTTATATTAATAAACAGTATAAATTGTGCACATTTCAAGAACCACAGCTATCTAATGCAAAGTTATCCCATAAAAGTGCATCAATTCCATATTGGTGTTAATCGAAATTTCCAAATAGATTATTAAATTACTTTTGTAAATTTAATTTTCTTGAATTTTATTATTACTTTGAGAGGTGCGTAATCAAAGTGTGCAGATTAGTTTCTGAAAAGGAAACTATATGGGCAATTTAAATTCAATTGATTTGACAGCAGCATTCGTACAGGATTCTCTTTGGACTCTCTAAATAAATAATAGCTCGGCAATTTACAATCAACCATAGACATTCAATCTACTCGTACAGTTGAGAGCTGTCAGCTAACACGAAATGCACAAATTATAACCACTTTAATTTGAAAAGCACTCAAAACGTGGCCAGGTTGAGGAGAGAATAAGAGAGATTACAGTGCTTGCCAACTAAATGAGCTATAGCCTCAATTCGAAATGTCATTAATAAATCCCAGAAGAGCTGCAGTACTGTTTGTGCAAATGTTAAATAACTGACACAAAGCAACAAGACATGAAAAATTCTCCAAGTATTGGTGCAGCTGTGTGTGTAGAGACAGCTTCAAATATACACAGATACTTACCTATGAGGGAGATAGATGCATTGATATTTACTGCTAATGAGTTAATTCAATTAAGAAAACCACACAACGAACCAAAGGTAGAGAGAAGGCCTAGCGTGATCTGGTCAGTATTTGACTTGCGATTTGACAGTTTTCAATTAGTCAAAGTGTCATTAGGTCACGATGAAATGCTGTCCACCAGGTAGATGCTGTACACTGAGGCCGAACCCGAGACTGACGCCGAGGCCGATGCTAAGCCTGACACTGATGTTGACCACCACCCGCTGGGCAAGTCTACGTGAGTTGTTTGCTAATGCAACGAATCGTAAATGCCTTGTAATTGATGAATTCTTTACAGTTGATACCAATTACGGTCAGTAACTGAGCTCTAAGGGGGCAATTCGGAAATTCCTCCCCAAGGAAAATAAGAAACTCTGCTATGATGACATAAGCTCCGCTGGTTTCCAATTCTTTCACGATGAGTGACAATGGGATGTCTTGAGCTCACACATAAAAACACACACACATCCAGAGCATATCCAATTCAATTCACCATTAACATAATTCTCAAATAAATAAAAGGACAATCGAATGTATTCCAGCTATGCAGTTTTTGTAAAGTCCAGTCTTCACTATCCGGCCGACCGGAAAGATGTCAAGCAACACGTCCGTAAATAATTCATTGCCCTCAACTCCTCCCCAGCCCTTGCCAGAGCATCGCTTGCGAAGGACATTAAAATCGACATTGCTAATTTAATGAGTTTTCTACTCACTCGACGTTTTGAGCTTTGACCCTGAGCTAAAATAAACACTCGAGCGTTAATGTACGAGATATTTAATTTATACATACTTACAACGGTCGCGGCGAACATCCGCAATGGAGTCAGAGACAGAGGCGAAGACGGACACGGACATGGAGATGGATAAGGAGTCTGAGTGAGTGCTTTTATGGTTCAGGACTGATGACTGGTGAGCCAGTGAGGTGGCAAGGAGCAAATGCCAAAGGCGCCAATTTCTGACGCGCTGTGATGTCCACGTTGCCAGCAGTGGCTAATAAAAATCAAATATGGGGATGGCGGCATGTGCCGCACGAGAATGTGGCCCATCTGCTGTTCAGTTGAGTGGCAACGCTTTTGAATTAGAACCTGTCAGTTGTGTGTCTATGTGACGAGTGGCCCTTGACAGCCAACAGCCAACGGCCAGCAGCAAACAGGCAACAGGCAACTCGCAATAGGCAGGTGTCCAGGTAACAGCAAGGACTTGGCCAAGAAAATGGGCAGCAATATCCATAGTCCAGCCAACAACCAGCTCCCAGGCCATTGGGTTCTGAGCTCTGAGCCCTGGGCACGTGGCGATAAAGAAGACATTCATGGCACTTTGTTCGAACATTAAGTGGATTTAATGTAAAGTTTATGTTTTCCTTAGGTTACGTGGTCGATTTCCGTTTTATTGCCTTAATTAAAAGATTGGCTCGGTATTCTCGGTTACATTGGCAACGTTAGTATAATCAACGATATTTATGGCTATTTGAAATATTTATTCGGCTTCTTACCATTTTATGGTCGACCTGTCAAGAGGTCTCCACTGTGGAAAGAAACGCTTTTACGACCACCTTTGAAAGTGTGCACAAAAATTAAAATCGCATAAATTGAAGAGTTTTTATTGCAATTCGCTTAGCTTACATACTCATAATACATCATAAGCGATCAACGCTATAAATGCAGAGATCACACTTTAAATTACACAAGAAAAAAGCGAGAGTAAAGCTAAGCTCGGAATAGATTGTAGAGGTGTTATCAGTTGTAGAAATTAGCTAACAAGGGTTATAAAAACAAAATCTGATACTATTTTCAAATCGAATTACATTTTGACACTTTGAAGTTTGTGGTTGGGTGGGTGTTTATTTTATTGCCTGTCGCCACGCATTGTTGCTCATTTTGGGATCGGTGTAAATTGCGTCTTATGGAGAGATCAACCATAAATGCCACCATAAATCGACCACGCAATTTGCACACCTTCGATGGAAGTCATCATCATCATCAGCAACTTGTGATGCTGCTTGCTGTTGGCTTATCGGGCAGATAAAAACAAAAACCACAACAGCAACATAAACAGCCATATCAACGGACCACGCAGACACTTTCAGTTTTCACGGCGCTCCGCGACGTTGGGCTTTCAGCCAAGTTAATCGGCTGCATTAGCCGACAAAAGCGCAAAGCATAAGAAGTCTTAACTCTGATGTTCCGAAGTCCAATTGAGAGTTGGCTTATGGCAGACTGCAGGCCACAAAGATGATATCATAAAGTTGAATAAATAAAGGCAGATAAAATGCCACCAAAGAATGAGTTACCATTGACTAGCCAAGCTTGCTTTTGAGCTGGTTTAACTAAGCTCAGCGAAACGATAAAGATCATCAGATCACATGAAGCTAAGCGTAAATGCCACATAAAATTCAGAGGATTATCAAGTGCATTCCAAATTTGAGTGGATGCTATAAAAACTAAGCTCTTCTATTTGCCTATGAATTGAATTTTAAAATCTCATCTCTACCCAGTATTCTCACAACTTACCATCATCATTTCCAGTTCAGAGACATAGAATATAACATACATAAAAGTCTGAATGTGTCAAAATCAACTTCATTAGACACAACATTTATTTACTTACATTGTGCATATGACGAAATTACTCAAAGCTGCTGCACTTTTTACTGAGCATACGTTTGTACGTTTGTAAATTTAAATAAATAATCAAATAAAGGTAAACAAAATATTTTCTTTGTGAGTAACTTTTTACTTCTTTATTTCTTCACAAATCCACTTGCAGCAACAAACTATATTGTCGTTGTCGGTTGACGTTCTCGTAGTTGCTGTTGTTGTTGTCATTTCGGGTATGAAACGCATTTTACAACTTCTCTTCAGATCCGGCAGAGTGCTTGACAACCCACTTATGGAGCAGCCACCAAGGTAAAGGCAAACATGAGGTAGCTGGCAAGAAACAGAGCAAACACACAATCGTCTGCGAGCCGAAACAGAGATACCCTTAGGTATCAAAGCTGCCATAATAGTAGTTTATATTGACCACTTGTTAGACTAAATGTTAGAATAAATAACAATTGACATTTAGTTTTCAATTTCCATTCACAATTAAAATAATTTACCATCAAATGGTCAATTTCCAATTGCTCAAAATTAATGATTCAAATCTTAAGCAAGGTTAAAAATATTATTGGTTCTGTCGGCAATAAATATCCTGTTATTTAGAGTAACAATAACTACGAATCTAGATATATATCACATTGCTGTACAACAATACCATTGAAAAAACAAACGCTGCCGGAAGCAAAAGGCTTTTGGAAGCTGAAGCAGCCGTTCAAGTGCTGTGGAGGGAAATGCAGGGGGATGGAAGTGGGGCGAGGCAGCTGCTGCTGCTTCTGTTGCGACTTTAAGGCAAACAAAGAAGGTTAACTGTGAACCGAGGGAGAGAGTGAAGCATACTCGTAGAAAAGAGACGAAAGACTGCTACCACTTGCTCTACAGAGTGAGGCCTTTCACTTGGCGGTTGGTATTCATTCCGCTATCGCCATCGCCATCGCCATAGTTAAAGCCATAGCCATCGCCATCACCATCGCCATCGCCATCACCATCGCCATCGCCATCATCGTCACTTAATTGCGTAGGCTGGTAGCCGTGGGGACGCAGTGCTTCAGCAGCTACTTCACTTTTGCCACTTCAGCGAGCCCCCGGGCCGAGCGGGAGCCCTATTGCCCCAACGAGATGAGCACCTTAACCTTCCCAAGCCCTACGCTTCTCCTATGTCCCCCTTCCCAACAACTCCACTGTTCATCTTTGCTCCGCACACCTTTTTGTGGCTGTGTGTGTGTGTGTGTTTACATTTTTACTAATTTACAACAATTTTCGTTGTACTTGAATACAAAATGCAACACGGCTACGCACGCTCCCTCTCCCCCTCCAGTCTGCCCCCCAACTGTCACTTTGCATACGGGGCGTGTGCTACTTTATGCGAGTGCGCAGGCATTAAAAAGCAGCAAAATGTATGTATGATGATGCACCTGCAGGGGAAAGGGCGAGAAGCTCAAAAAATAACAAGATGATGCTCAACAGCAGTAAGAACAACAATAACAAAAGTAACAACAGCAACAACAACAACAATAACAGCCGCAGTATTAACAGCAAAATATTTAAATGAGGTTAAGTTAGTGTAACAACTATTTAGACCCCTTTCTCAGCACTCTGCACCCGTCTCCCTCGCATACTTTTCTTTATGCCGCTTCTTCAACTTATTCTCTCTTCTCTCGCTAGTTACTTGTTCATTTCGTTTTTCCTTGCAGTTTTTCCCAGAGATTGCACAAAAACTTCCAAATTTATGCAGCTGTTGAATGAGTGTGTCTTTATGTGTGTGTGTACATCAGGGTTAAGTTCTTGAAGCGTTCGCTAATTGGGTCAAGCACTTCAAGAGTTGACAAAGAAACCTGTTACACTTGCAAAAGTTGCTATTAGTTAGACAAATTAGTAGTTTACGACTGTGCTGGACTTGTGCTAGTGGGGAGAAAGTAACTTTCCATTTTCAAGATACAAAATTCAAGGTACATACATATATCAAATTTACTTTTAAATGTTTGAAGTGTACATATCTTCATTCTTTATACTCGATTCTAGTCTCGATAGTGTTAAAAAAAAAATTATTTTTTCAAAGAAAAAAGAAATAAAAACACATTAAAAAAGTAACAACAGTTGAAATCAAGTTTAGACTATATGAGGCCATGGATTTTTGATGTAATATATGTCTAACTCAAAAGAACCAGCCTCGCTGCAGTCGAGTGTGCTTGACTGCGAGATACCCTGCACTAATTCGTTCATTAGCATTTGCATGCACATTTAAATACATACAACCAATTTGCATATTTTAAATACGAGGACGCCTTCAGTGTGAAAATATTTCATTAATAACTATAGCGTTTCTTTTTCGATCAACAAGAAACTCACTCGGATAGCAAGAGTATAAAGCAAATAGTGTGTGTCAATTTATTCATCGATATTAAAATTTGACAAGTATGATTTGTGAGCGAAGGGCCGATGCAACCAAAGTTGAAAATAAGCTTATACCGCGTTTCGAATTTAGGAATCTATGTACAAGGACAGACATGTCGATTCGACTGTTGATGCTGATTAAAAATTTATATACTTTAGATCGTCGCAGATATCTCCTTCTGGCTATAAAGTACATTAGGTCAAACGTATTGGGATTTTTAAAATTCCATGGTCTAAAATGTCTGAAAAGTTTCTTAAACAATTAAGTGGTGAAACTTTTATGGTAAATGGGCAGGTGGATAATATTCCTTCAACTTTTCACTCTAGATGCAAAAGACATCAAGGTTTAACTATCATCCTGCATCACACTATTGCTTGATACTTCGTATAGTGCACAGTGTCTAAACTACAATTATAATAAATGCCTGCTTATTTCAAATTAGTTGCTAGTTTTCAGTTTCCAGTGTCTAAAGGCTCTTTAGTAAACTTTCCACCGAATTAAATTATAATTAGGCAGCAGTCGATAATATCGCGTATACGCTTAATCGACAGAACCGTTGCGAACTCTTTAGTTAAATTGTGCATAGTTCTTAAAGGAAGTCTCGCTTCGAAAAGAATTCAGAGTGTTATTTAATTAGATTAATACTGTGCGAAACAGAATATTTCATGAGTGTCAGAGGCATACTATATAATAATTATTAACTATATTAAACGTGTCAGAACTTGTAGAAAGAGTCTAGTTACGAATTTTGATCAAATTATCAGCATAACAGACAGCCTGTCCCAGCAGCGTGTGCTGGAGTGTGAGTTTGAGATGCGGTAGTGCAAATAAAATACAAAATAAATAAACAAGTAGCTCGAGCAAACAGAGATACACACACAGACACACATTGAAATAATAAATGCGTGGTTTCATTATTAATAACAAGTATCTGTCTCTGTATATGCATTTGTATCTCTACATGAATCTCTATCTGTATCTGTATCTGTATCTCTAGCAATATCATTTCTGGGTATCTGCATGTTTGTTTATTTAGTCGTATTTCACACACCCCATCCTCAAAGGCCCCGCAGCTTGTGCGGAGATAAAATGTCAAAGTCTCATGCGAAATCAACAAGCACATATCCTCCGGATATTTTGCTCAACATTTTGTCAGTTCGCAGTGGCAGCGTTGTCAGTCACTAACACACTCACACACTTACACATCCACACACAGTCAAGCATGTGCACACTCTGTGCTCATAATGTTGATGAAAACAAGTGAGACTCTGAATAATGAATTGCAATTAGCGCAATTACAACAGATTGTCACAAATATATAAAACAACATACACAACTACCTGTATAATATTTTTCCTCTCCCAATCTAGCCACTCATCCCCCCCTTACACGTACTCTCTTCTGCCTAAACTTTTGATGCACGTGCATGCAGTCATTTTATTTCAGGCAACGTTATAATTTGAATAATTCAACAACTGGACGGAGGATTACCCCTCCAAATGCACGGCAGCTGACGACTAACTTAGCATATAACAATTTGGTTCTAGGCCACATCTGTTCGACACTCATACAATTTTGCAGCAACCCTAAATCTACAGCAAAAGCCAAAGCTATCTCCATCCCGAATCCTAGCCCTTACCCCAACCCCAATTCTCTCATTTCCAATCCCTTTTCAGAGTGTCCCTTTACCCCCATATGCGACACGATACAGTTACGTGGAGCACAGTGGGCAGTTGGGAGTCAGTTCGCGCTGGTCTGGTCTGTTCGTCTGATCTGGTCTGGTCTGGTCTCCCTTCCATTGTTTATGAGCGTATCGAATTTTCGGGGTTACTTGTGGTTCCGCTGGGAACATAAATATTTATCCAGCGATAAAAGAATTTGGGTTATTTTCGTGGTATATAAATAGCACAATTTAACTTGGTTAACCTAAGCCAGTTCAAATGACTGAGGGACCGGGAAAAGCCATTGAATATTTAAGTATAGAGTGCAAATGTCAAAGGAGCTATAAAATGGGGAGACACATACATTTATACATATATGTTATGCATGTTAACATTAGCCAGAATTCCTAGATACGATTACCGCAACAGATATGTTAGTGATATAATGTAACCAGCTAGGGTTGCTATGCATAAGAATTATCGAATTCTTTTTAAACATAGTTAAGCAAATTAATAGTTAACTGAAAGAAACCCTTTTATACTCATTGAAATTAAATCAAAAACTGTAATATGAGACAAAACTAAATAGAAAGTTTCAGACAATTTCTGTACTAAATTGTACTCTTAAAAACTTGTACTGTGCAATACATTGGAATGAAATAAATTTAATTTAGTTAAAAGTGTAATCAATTTAATAAAGACAACTTTCATAAATTAAAAAAAATCAGAATTGGTATATTGTATCATATGTTTTATCTTGAAACATTTATGTTGTTTGATTTAATTTTTTCGCAATTGTATTTGCCTTCATATGTATTTAGCTAGGCTTATAGAAGACAGAGCTATCTGTCTTTGATAGAAAGAGTCTGCGTCAATCGTTCTTAATAACTTATTACGAAGTTAGTCGTATATGTATATTCAGCCTTTTAAAGTAGTTTTAGATTCCACAGTGCCACAGTTGTTGCAAAATAAAGTGTAGAGTGTTGGAGCTTGGCCTGCGGCATTTACCACAGAACAATGAAAATTAGAGAGATGATGCAGGCGATGACGACGACGAGGCCGCCCCGATTAGCCACACAGGTGAGTGAGTTGCCTATTCCCCTTACCTTTTCTCCTTTCACTTAGGTTTGTTACACGACAGTGCGCCCTTCGTTTCTGCGCTTGTGTCAACATTGACGCAGACCATATCTTTTATGACATATTTTTTTGGCTACTGTCAGCTCTGGTAGATGTCAGGTTTGTTTGCATCCTCATACCTAATGTCCCACTGCCCCCGCTTGAGCGTTTTATTTCGGCTCTTTGGAATCTGTTTGATAGCGAGGGGAAGTATGCTTATGCTTATGCTTGTGCCATATGTACATTCGAGTATGAGTACTCGTCTGTACTTACATATATTTATATGAGAGTGCAAGAGTCAGTATGGCAAGTGCACACGTGGCTAAAAACAAATCCAAATCCCGCACTTGGCTGAACTTTGCTGAGCTCTACTCTGCTTTGATGTCTCACTTACGAGTGTGGTACAATATCTGGGTTACTGGGTAATGCAGTACGAGTTTAACGCCGAAAGAGCCGAAGAGCTTGGCTTGATGGCTTCATGGCTTCATGGGCTAACCAGCGACGGACAATCGAAGTTGTCCCCAGTTCGATCACATTTGCATTATGGTCCCATAAACAAGCAACTTGACAGGTTCTCTAAATGTTTGGGTGGCACTTTTCGTTGACAACTGACATCTGATGGTGGAACACACGCGACACGAACTGCATGGAAAATGGTTAGGAAAGCAGATGAAATGTTGGGGACAACGAAGTATTGATGCTCTAACCTAAAAAATTATACAGTTCGACATAGCATTAAAGTATATATCTCTTTTATATTTAAGCAGGTTACAAGGCAGACAAAGTTGGCTATATCAAATCCGCTGCTGATCAATAATATAAGTATTTCTGCTTCGTCCGGCTAGCCTTAGCCGTTACTCCTTCTAAGTACAATGGCATATACAAATCCATATACTTCTTGATAGAGTAACACATAACATGCAACTAATTTTTGAAAATCTAATACCATAAATTAAGCGATTCGCCCAGTTTCAAATGAATGGGTGCAATGTGCGTCTAGAAATGGTCGGACAGAGAGTTAGGGGAGTAAGGGGAAAGGAAACTTGAAACTCATAGCACACCCAGGCGAATTTCTTGGAAGCGCGAGAAGAGGTTTCACACATCAGCAACGCGGACGAGTGTCAACTGTCAGTAGCTGGACTTAAGTGGCCATAAAGCAGGCACATCACGTGGTGGAGAGCCACTGAGAGTTGCAGGTGTTGGCCGCTAGGTGTCGCACTGACAGTATGGCAGCAAATGCGCGCCCTGGAATTTTAAATGACTCAACGTTGCGCCGTCGCGATTGGCAGTTGAATGAAAAGGATCATCACAAACGTGAAAATATTCAATTACCGATGCGAATCGAAGCGAAATATCTATATCGGAGCTGTGCACTGAACCAAGGCTGCAACATGAGCGGACTTGAGGCAACTTATTTGAACTTGAACTGTTGTTTCCGCCAGCGAATCTTCATCTTCGCAAGTGGCGATCAATTTGCATGACAAATTGAGCACCAGCCAAAACCTCCACCGCAGAAAGATGACAACAACGACTGACAGTTGAAACCCTAGAAGTTGGCAACCGGCAACCGGCAACGGGCAACCGTGAGCAGTTCCTCAATTTGCGGTGGAATCAGCGATCGCCTAAAGATGCCCCTCTCTTTCTCTTTTACTTAGCCTTCCCTCATACTCGTCGTGCCCCTCGATTCATGTATCGCATTTCAATGACGCGACCACATTCCGCGCTTTGCAGGGTTTCCAAAGACACATCTAGATTTCCACTTGGCATTGCTATTTGCAGCACTCTCAATGCACGCACTGTGCTCCAAATGATATCTGTGGTTAACTTGTTTAAGTGGGCGCCCCTTTCTTTGACCAGTCTCTCGTAATCTGATACGAGTTCAGCCTAAAACTCAATTAATTTGAGTCTGACTAACATTTGACATAATAAGTGCTTCCCTCAACGTTTCCGGTCAAATGTGGCAGTTGCCGACAAAGCGACGGCAAGAGCAACAACAACAACATATTCATAGCGTTGGGGCACGTTACGTTGCACACGCTTCTATCTTGTCAATAAATCTCAATATCAAAATATGCTAAATGACCACCCGTATGAACGAGACAATAGTTCACCAGATGGAAATAACTAAAAATGCAAATAACTGCACGAATGGCGAATGCGAAGAGCTCAGTTCTGCTCATATGTATTTACGTGTGTGTGTGTATCTGTAAAATACGCGCATAAATCTACAATAGTGCCACGCCTCACTCCTCCTCACTCCAGCTACTCCTTCCCCACTCCCGCATCGAAAGCCTAGTTGGGTTCGTTTTGTTTTGTCTTGTTATGTTATGCTTCGGGGCGGTTCTTTCATTAAATGCGGCGCATGCAAACAATGAACCGTGTTGACAGGTTTCGTTTTTCCAACTCTCGTTTGATTGATTTAACCTGAATCGGCTGACAGGTACGAGAGCATTTTGGCATGCCCATGTCATGAGATACAACTGCACAGCATACTTAAGATATGGAAATAGTCGTACTTATGCTAAACGCAGTCCAACGACCTGGGCGGCACAAGCCATGGCAACTTCCATTTCTGAAAATTAATACTGTCGATCAAAAAAAGAAAAATGCGACAACCGAACTGTGGAGTTATGCAGAACCTCTAATAAATATTCATATTGTATATCTATCATTTCAAAGGAATATTTGTATATTCGAACCGACTGGAATTTGCGCAGGTGAGCGAGGGGCTAGAAATGAAAGAAGAGCCACAAACATACAACTACTGATTCTCATTACGAAGTGCATTAAAAGTGCTGTAAAAGTGTGGATCGGTTTTCATTCGTAGATTACTAGATATCAGACTCGCATAATTCTAGTTCAGACATCACAACCAAACTTCATATCAACAGATTTTCTGCCATGTTATTAACGTTTAACAGCAGAAAACAGTATTTTACAGCTATATTCATTGTTTAATGAAAGACAAGCATGCAGTTTTAAACAGTAGATGTGAATAATTGTGTTGGACAAGCACCGTTACACGATATCGAGAGTTGGCCCAAAGCGTTGCCAACAAAGGCCATTTGAAAGACAAGTATTTCCTTTGGCCAAATGCCGAAGACAATTGACGACTGTCTATAACTTGGAACAGCACACAAAATGAAACGCGACTTAAATCATAGATGCAGCTCATGAAGAGCACATCGAATGCGAGACGAATGGCATGAGTGGAGTGTATGAGTAAATTGATTGACAGTTGAATGATTTAATGAGCAAGAAGATAAACGATGCCACGGTTGCCAACCGCAGCGAAATGAATTACTTATTTTCATTCGAATTTCAATTTGAATCTCTCAAAGCGGAGAAACGGGCACTCGCAAGTGTGCGCAGCACTGCTTCAAATACTCGTAAGTATTTGTTAGTTGCTGTTGAATAGTTGTAACACGGCGGTCCGTAAAAGATGCTTATCTTTGCAGCTCTGCAACAGTGGCGGCCTTTTTTCTTGCCCCGTCACTTGATGACGATGACGATGACGACGACGACCACGCATTTTGTGTCAAACAGTCAACGGTCTGGGAATTGATAAACTAATGTTAACTCGAGTTGTTGTTGGTGAAAATATACATTCAAGCCTCCATAGTTGATCATTTCTTAGATGCCCATTTCCATAATGTAAATACAGTCACAAGACCAGCAATGAAATCTTAGCATTGCCAAGCTCTTCAAAAAGTATACATAAACAAAGAAAAACCATGATCATATTGCTGATGATGAACATTTCTCTTCAAGTGTAGCATATACCAAGCAAAATTCCCTTTAATTTTCCATTAAATATCTCACACATAATTAAATTCGCTTCGCCATTTAAATATACATCTCCCAAAAGCCAACAATTACATTTAAATCTCTTTCATTCCATTCATTTCATCGTTCATTTTTATGTCATTTGTGTGTGATCAAAGCCCCGGAAAAGCGGACTACCCGGACGGACCACTTGTTGTTGTTCAACTCGTACCCACGCAATTCTCAGATACTCTCAGACACTCACGCACTCACAAGTCGAATATAATTTATGTATCGGGCAAATAATGTTTAACGATCTTCAGCTCACATTTACCTAACAGCGGGAAAAATCTTATCTCTGCCTCTGTCACGCTCTCTCCGCCTCACAACATTTATTGCCTAGGCTCAGCTCTATTGAATTGGAATTGGTTGTCAAAATTTATTGTATTTTTTTTGCCCCTAAATTTTGTTGGATAATTGAAAAACAAAAATTGCACACTTTATAGTTAAATAAAATTGCGGAAAAAATGCTAAACATTTCACACCTGGAGTCGAGATGCTAACAAGAGTCCTTATTAATGGCGCTATGCGTTTGCTTGCCATGAACAGTTGCATCGTTTGCTTAGCTTGTAGAATTCGTCCTAGGGGGACAACGACAGAGCCATCTTTATACTGCAGGCATCTCCATGGTCAGAATACTCTCAACGAGCAACGGCGAAAGGTTATACCGAAACTGGTGTACCTGCACAATCCATGGAAGTATCTTATCACAAAGATCAACATGTGGAAGCTCAAATGGCTGTGGGATTATAGCTTCAGTGAGGCCGAGTTCATCGAAGGCTCAAAACAGGCAGCCATTGTAATGACGGACATTATACGGGAACAAAGTTCTGACAAGATTGGTTTATACACGACACCAGTGGGTTTCCAGCAGATCACTCGGGATATGTTGCTATCCAGCAACGATTCACGATTGCAGCTAGTGCGCTTCGAGAATGAACATTTGCGACGGGCAATACCCATGAAGGTGGCAACCCGACAAAACTATGGACGCAAATACGCATTTATCGACATGCTGTTTGTAGGTCTGCGGAATACCAAAGACTTTAATTCGCCCAGCGAACTTGTGGAAATCAACGATGTACTGCGGCGCATGGATACCGAATTGAGGACGCCAACAGAGGTCATCTCTGTGCCCCATCGCATAGTTTTTGCCGAGATCTTCATAAGATTTCGACGCGATTACACAGCTGAATGGCGGCGCAAGCACCATGCCAAAAACCCATCAGCCAATTCAGAACAAAACTTCCATTTTCAGCCAACGGACTCGCTTTCAGATCAATCATCACTCGGGAAAGTTCTGTCGCGTATTAACGACCCTGGTTGGTCGGTATCCTTTTACAAGATCTTGACATTCGATGTGCTGAACTTTGATCCGCATCCAAATCGTCAGAGGTGAACTTCTAAATTTTCTGTTTCACTTTAAATATATGTGCTCTCAACACCAAACCAAATTCATAACGACGAGTATTTATTTGGCGCGTCTAAAAACACTGAATGACATATAAGCTCTCGTTCTCCCTCAGAGAAATACGGGTACGAGTATCTTGAAATTTATTGCCTTGGATTCAGCTCACACCTAAAATTTGACACCGTTGTTGTTTCTTAGTGTTTGTTGTTATTGACACTATCTGATGGGAGCAACAGCAAATCTGATGTGAGGTTTACACACACTCGAATATGTACAAAATGATGGTGTAATGAGCCACATTACACGATTTTCTGTTGTTAGTTGTTACCATTGTCGTTTGGCTCTAATTAGTTTTCAAATATGGGCTTGCCCTCTCTCGACCTGTCCCAATCAATTTCAATCCAAAAGCCTAAAGAAATGAACAAAATCTACATTGTATGTCATTATACATACATATATACTTTTTTTCACTTTGTCGCCATGTTTTACACATTTTTGCATAATAATTTGTACATGCTAAACAACTTTTCCATATGATAAAGGTTGCCCTGCGGTGCTTGGGGTCCCGAAATGTTTGACATGTTACAAGCCATTCGTTTCAATTGAAATTGATGAACAAATGAATTGGACTTTAAATTATGAATATGGTAATCGTAACAAATACGAAAAAGAAACAGTAGACTGGCTGCCTTTTCACTTAGTGTCTACCGTGAAGAATTCTTCAGATATTTTTGTTTATTGAGTAAGATTAAATAATCAAATTTATTATACAAGTAGTTTAAATTATTGCAAGAATTAGAAATTTCCACTTAATTATGGTAGACACAAATTGTATTACAAGTTACACTTAAATTACTTTTGAAATGCTCTGATTTATTGTAAATATAGAAGTTGAGTTGAGTCTGCGTATAAAAGTTATTTGCATTAGCTAAATAAAGGCAAATCGAAATCTCGGCAACTAATGGCAAAACAGCGTAAGGCAAGCCTGAAGAAAGAAATAACAACACGTCAAAAGGAAGAAATAATTTAAATAAGAAAACACAAACAGCTGTTGCAGTTCTGAGGATGGAAATGTGCCAGATTTACACTCACACTAAGATACACACATACACAGAACGAGAGAAATCCTTATACAATCACACACAGCTACAAGCAAAAGGGATAATCTCATTATAATGAAACGCAAGTTATGCACGCGCAGCCAACAGCCGCTAGATGGCGCCGGCAAGGCGTCAGTCAAGTGTCGCCCGCACAGCTTAGAATCAAATGAAGGAATGGGCGAACGGGAACTTGCAGCTGCTGCTGCTGCTGGGTGTTTAGGTTTGGCGCGGAATGACAGCCGGATCTGGTCCTCTCCCATGGCATGAGCTGACATGCGAAACACGTTGGCGTAAAAAAGAATCAGAATAATAATAATTTATGCATTTTTTTTGCCTTGGTCGGACCGGACCATTCAATCTGTGGCGTGCACTGGGCTGTCTTTCCAATTTGGCAAAAGAACAGTGACCCATTGTAGTCACAAATGCGTTTATTATTCAATTATTTGCATTGATTCATTTTGACATAATAAAAAACAAAACATGTATAAATCATAAAATAATTAAATTTAAATATTTATTTTCCCTAATCCCAGCTAATTTTGAAACATGAGTTGTAATGTAGTCGCATAGATAATAATTTAATAATCATTAAAATATCCCAATCCCTTCAAAATGAATTTGATTTATACCAAGTACATAACAAACCAATGTGCAATCCAGCAGCAGTATCGTGGATACATACATCTATGTCTTAGTCGTATTTGGCATGGGAACCCCAACCATAAATAATACCAAAGGCTTAATTTCAAACTCATTTGCAAATATTTACACACAAATCGAGACCGAGGAACCCTTTTGCAGCGGATGAGGATCCCAAAGCCTACGTGTAACAGGTGCACGACCCCGACACAAAGTCGGGTTTAAAACTTTTTTCATAAATTCTTTTTCTTCTCGAGATTAATTACAAGCCTTGCGTAATGAGCGGATTTCCGGAAGGTTCTCTTCGTTTACTTGCCTGCCCCACCCATTTCCCAGCACCCTAACAGCCTTTTTCCGCTGTCCGCACTTTGGCTACTCGTACATCTAGCGTTTAATAAAAATTGAATGAAATTTATGAATTATTTGCGCGCAACGCATAGAAATGCGGCCACCCACATTGAGTACGAAAGGTGAAGCGCAATCGCCATTGTTGTTGCCTTTGCTTTTGCTGGAATCTCGGCAGCGTCGGCATCCGCCAATCGTTGATCTTCATTAGCGGTGCGGACGCAGTCGGCGTCGCCGTCGCCGCCATCACCGATGCCGTCGTTGTCGACGTCTTCATAGACATTGTAGGAGGTGCCTCTTAGTTGCTGCCGCCGTTCTAAAGCTTGAAATTTATGGCAACGCATTTGCGGCGTGCGCTTACGTACATAATGCCACGGCCAACGGCACTGGCAACTGGCACCAACAACAACAATAATAACAATAACAAAGTCTGGCTAATAAAGCGTCGGCGTCATCATCATCGCTGTTTTTGTCGTTTTTGTTGTCTTTGCTGTCCTTTATTAGTTCATTGCTTGACTGGCTGCTTTGGCTCTTGCCGGTTTGCTGGCGCTCGTATCCATTTACACTTGGATATTTATCGCCGCGGTTGCCGCGCCACTACGACCTCCTGCAACGTCTCCAATAGAGTTGTCCCATAACTTTAGCCGTGAACAAGCTAAATATGCCATTTAACACAACATTTAAAATGCATATCGATCGTATATCAAAAGGTCGTTTCATTTTCATTACATAATCTCAAGCCAGCAACATGTGTGCAAGTATCTTAAGTGACAACTACATACAATATACAAAGCAGAAGTTCAACCAATCTGGATTATCTGTGATTCACTTTACTATTATTTTAAAAGGTAAATAGAAGAATGAGCAACTATCAAAATCGGTATAAGTGTTTACAAAATATATGAGTCATCGATTATACGAACAATCGATAAGTGTTACAAGCTCAGCTCTACCAATTACTTATCTGAGCCACATTGTTCACATTTAAAAAGCCTAGCATTCTTTTTAAGGACTTGGAAGATCGACAAGAAGCTAGAGGAAAATAATCGGAAAACACTTTTTGCCAAGATAATATAGCCACAAGTCATAGTATATTAAGTACTAATATACTAAAATACTATGTGGTGATATAGCGTTGCCAAAAATCAAAAAATTAATACTCGAAACCCTCTTTGAGAAAGATGAAAATTGTTTGTGCACTTAAATAAGCTGGAAAAAATATTTTTTTAATTACGTCAAATAAGTTTATGCTTAACGCTTCACATTTTCGCACAACTGCTTTTGCAAAAATATGTGGCTGAAGTAATATTGTAAAACTCTCAACCAATTGTAATGCCATTTGCATTTTCATTGTCAATTTCGAACAGCTTTTAAGCCGCTCTTTGGCATTGCGAATGTTCAGCTGGCCCTCACTCTGGACGTCGTTCATAAAAACGTCAACAATTTCAGAGACAAGCCGGCCCCAATATTTATGATATGCCCTGTAAAAGTATTGAAGAACTGGACGCCTTGCCAAATTGGCACTTGGCGCCAAAACTGGGGGAAACTCTGGAACTGTTCGGTCCACCACTGTCGCTGTCAGCAATAAGAGTATCTGCATAAATAAAAAAAAAAAAAAGAATTGAACATTTTTGCAAGTAAATTTTTAATTTAAAACACATTTTATATGCAAAAAGAGAAGGAACACGACTTTACGGGGGAGATGGGCATGGGGAAGTGGAAGAGGCCGCAACAAAACTGAAACATAAATAAATCTGAAATTTTATGCACTCAAAAAGCTCGAAGCAAAGGGACTATGGGAGTGCGGGTCTCTGGTTTTCGGCAAACCCAGTGGAACACACATAAAAGCTGTTTGCGACTTATGAAATGGAAAAAAAATAAACAAACTTTTGTTTTCCAAAAAAATGCTCCTCAATATGACTGTTATAGTTGCTTGTTGTTGTCGTCGACGACGTTGTTGTTGTTGTGGCAGCCCTGCTAAAGCTGCTTGTTGAACATGCAATTTCTTTTGGCTGCACTGAGCTCGATTGCTGCGGTTCGACGGCGACAGCAGCTGCAACAACAGCGGCAAGGACAAAAGCCAACAATGGATTATTAGTGGCTCTTAAGCAAACACGGCTCGTAGCCGGTTGCCAGTTGCCGTTCGCTGGACACAGGGCGTGGCACCGGGGGCGACTTATGGCACCACACGAGCACTACAAACACATATTCACGTGTGTGAGTAGGACCAGCTCTTGTGTGTGTGTGTGTGTGTGCGTGTGTGTGAACAGTTGCCTGCTGCTGTCGTTTAATCTTGCCCTCGGTCTTCATCGACGTCGCCGTCGCCATCGCCGCATCCGCCACTGATTTATCGTTGAAATGTGGGCGTTTTTAATTAATTTCACTGAGCTGCGCTTCCAACAGATTTTCACTTGGTCTGCTTATAAAGCATTGTAATAAAATACAAGAAGCACACAAAAAAGCGCGGGAGTTCTAGTTAAAGCATAACTCTGATTGCATTGAAACATGTATTCGAGCATTTCTTGGAACAAATAAATTTGATAGTTTTCGATTAAAACTGTTTTACTATATTTTTATATTCTCCACGGGCATAGGGTATTCGAAAGTCAACACATCGGTTATTTAGTTGACTACCAGTCCTTCTAGTTATTTAAAAATTTCGCACTCTCAAAGGAAGTTCGAGTGGCAGTTTTAAGGAAACTCAAAGCATACTTCAAGTAAACCATACGAAATTGCAATGGGGGTCGGTCGCATGTTGTGGAAGGGCTGTTTATGGAATTGTGCTCCATTGTTCCATTGCCAAGTATTTTTCTAAGGTGTGAATTACAGGCTGCTATGCAAATAGGGATTCATTTGTGTTATTATTATTATGTGTAGAAACTTTTTGAGGGAGAAATCCACAATTAAACAAAATGTATTCAAAGTTCCAGAATGTCTAGTTACAGTAACATTACTAGAGTGAATAAGAGATTTGTTATAAACTGTTTTTGCTTTCATTATTATCTTTAATTTTTAATCCCAAACCCATTGTATGTTTATTCTAGTTCATACATCATTAGTAAACAATTTTACATTCATGTTCGACGGCGACACTCACAATGAACCCTACCATGAATACTTATACTTACATACAAACATATATACCATATATGGAAGTAACTCCATTTTTGTCTGATTTCGTTTTTGAGTCCAAAAGTTTGCTCTTCGTCCTTATTTTTATGTGCTTGACAACTCCCACAGATTTTAATCCTAATTTTCACGCTGGCACAATTTTGATACTTTTGCTAATTTTCCTTAAACTTTTAGCATGAATTTCCAGGGAATTGAACCAGCAGTCGACTGTGACTTGACGATGATGATGATAATTATGATACATCTGCCGGTCGACCAGATATTTGTCACTTCTTTCAAATGGAGATTTATTACATTGAAAAAAGTTTGCAAAAGGTTTGAAGTATATTTTGACTTTTAATTGAGTAACTAACGGATTGCAATTGATTTGGCAAATATATCTTATGAATTCACTGAACCAGCACTAGGAATGAGAAAAGAGTTCTGACCAAAGCAATAAATTCATTTAGCAGATGCAGTTTAATATTTAAATTGTTGGTTTCCTGCCCAATTATGTGGAAGGAACTAATTAGGACTACAACCATAAGGATGGCTTAGCGTAGTCTACAGTCACGTACATAGTCACTGTAGTATAAAATTTCATTTTATTACATGCTAACGTCCATTATGCGCTGCAAATTCAAATTAAACTACATAAACGGAGTAAAATGAACCCTCTGCTTGTTGTTGTGTAATGAAAATCATGCGAGGCGAAAAGGAGAAACTTAATACAAATTGTCGCAAATTAACAAAGGGCTTGGTTGAAAATAAAATTCAATTATTATAAAAAAAATTGTATCAAATGTAAGCAATATGAACTTAAAGCTTGTCTGTTTTTAAATATGTATGAAGTTGTATTTGCACATTGTTAGCTAAAACCCAGTTGTCTAATAAATACATCAATTATATACTTATTCACTACCAAAATAAAAAGCAAAAAATTATACTTACTATTTAATATGAAAATTACTAACAATTTTACTTTAAATACAATATCTCAGACTCAAACCAGTAGGGAATATCACCAGATGTGAGTAGTTGCTTCTTTCAAGCACGACCAGAAACCATTGTTTAATATTGAGTCGAGTTTATTGGTACTGGCAACGCCTCAAACTTAACTATCAGTCGGCAGACTTTGAATTTGAAGTTATATTTTGGAATGTCCAAGTATGTGTTCAAACTGAGAAAGTAATCTACGAGTATGCTAATTAAAAGGCATAAATAATGCAATATTTGAACTTCAGCTGTCTACAGACTTAATTGATTTACGAGCTTCAATAAAGGCGCGAGGCTCGTCATTTTCCATTGCTTTTCAGTCGGCAAACTTAAACAAACTAATTTCAGCCTAGGCTAGATCTGCCCCTATCCCGGGAGCTATAAAGAATTTTAACGATAAAAAAGAACGACTGACGGCCATGGACCATTTACATTGAGCAGCGAGTGCAACTTTGACTGCGACTGCGACTGCGCCACAGGCCACGGAAGCCGCTTGACATTGATTGGAGGGATTGAAGCTGGGATGGTGTTAAAGTGTTCATGTCTGAGTCGCTGCCGGAGTGAGTGGTGTCCACGTCGAGTTCTTCAATTAGTGTAAACACAAATGGCAACACACAAGGGATGGAACTGCTTAAAGACACCAAGTAAAGACAATTTTTAGTATATTTTTCACTCTTTCTCTCGTTCTCGTACAGACAGTTTAATATTTAACGCGTTTCGGAGCAGACGGCGGTGGCGACAATGGAGCTGGTAACGCCAACATATTCCACGAATATGTTCGTGATCATAAAATTATAATTTATGAACAAAGCGAACGCGTGAACCGCACAGAGGAGGCAACCAGTGCCAGAGCCATGGACTCGGTCACTTGGCTGGGCGAGCTTATCTGGCGCTGGCATCTAAGAGCACATTCACGTACATATGCAGAAGATCCCAGAGTCGACGCCGATGCAGATGCAGATGGATTCGATACAAGCAAGAGCGAACGCTGATGACAACGTTGACGGCGATTTAGAGCGACGCGCGCGTCACTTTTTGAAGTGGGACACGAGCAGCGGGAGCTGATAAGAGGCTGGGAGATGCTGTAGGAGCAGTTTCCAGTCATGGGGGTGATGCTGCTGCTGTTGTTATGCCTCTTGTTGGGTTTCCAGGAAAGACGCCTCCAGCAATGTCGACGGCGACAGCAGCTCCAACAATATTTTCTTATTTATTTTGTCTCTTTTAGTTTTCGGGCTGGATGTGGATCTGCCTGTGGAAGTGGTGGATGTGGATATGCTTGACATTGAGGGTAACTCACAACTGGCACTGGCAGTTCGCATGTTGTTTGCAAGTTGGTGTTGTTTTCCTCCTCCTTGCTGTGCCATCTGTGGTCCGCCGAGGCAGCCAACTAATTTGAGGTTTTGTTGCCAGCCAAGTCCAGCCGGCACTCAAACCAAGAGGGTCTGTAATTTCCTTTCCAGACTCAGTTCAAGTCCTAAGTTCGAGAGTCTTTGTTATTTTGCCACTTAACCAACTCGACACGCCCACCAGCCCCAGTCTGTTTGGCCGATTGCCTCGGTTTAATAAGTTCTGTTTACTGTGCAACCTTTGGGGTCAGACCGTCAAGTCTCTCAAATTAAATTCGAAATTAGCCAACGGCAACTCCCAAATCTCCTCAGTTCGTCTAACTAACGCTGTTTGTTAGTTTAAGGCAAATTGCAGAAGCCATTCACAACATGTAAGGCTGCGTGCTTAATTAAATTCTTTTCAATTTCAGATAAGAACCAGGCCAAGCCTCAACTCCTACTTTACCCAATTTCCGTATCATTTCGGCCTCTTACAAAACTTGACTCAGTTACCCGAGTTTCTCAATTAAATAAGTATTTTTTCTGCATTATGCGATCTAACTTTCTGAATTGATTAGTTTCTATAAGATTGTAGCATGTGGAATTGTATACCCTCTGATTTACTTTTGAATTAGAATTACTTAATTACTGACAATATTTCTTCATGCTTTATGTGAGGATAATGTAGCTGAAGATCGTTATGCTTACTTTAAGAATAAAATGAAAATACACAAATAAATGTACAGAGACATTTGTATGCATGAATGAAATGACTTCAACCAATTGCTGGGATGCATTTAAAATGCAGCATAATTATTTATTTTGTACAAAAACAAATAAAAAAATGCCTACTTGATAATGTCGATGTTGTTGTTATTGTTGATATTGTCGCTTGCTAAATTTAATGAAATTCGACATGCAACATAAAGTAATTTATTTTTAATTAATTTATAAATGCAGCGACATCAAAAGTGGAAGCCTGGCCAGAAAGCAAAACATTAAACAGGCTCGCCAACAACAACAGATACAATAACAACAACAACAACGAGGACAAGACCAGCTTATCCCTTGTCAGGGCGTCGAAAATTAAGCCTCGGCAATTTGCATGATTTTTTATTTCTTTTTTCATTTACATTTTATTTATATTTATTTTATTTTATAAATGTTTCCATGCAACAAGCGGCACAAAGTGTCGCTGACAGGCGTGTCATCAGCACTTTGAGTTGATTCTGTTGCTGGTGTCGCCGTTGCAGTTGCAGATGCAGCATTGCCCTTGCCACGCCCCCTTTTTGGGAGAGCAACAAACAGCGCGCAATGCATGCCAGCAATTTCATTAAAATTTACTGCACGTTGCAGAAAAAAAATGGTTGCGGTCAATTAACGTCAACAGCGGCAACCCCTCTTCGGTTCCCCACTGCACCACCCTCTGCCAACCACATCTCCCCCCTCTGCTCTCATTCTCTCGCTATGATGCTCATTAACGGCACGCTGACTTCACTGGCATTTTGTTTATTGTTGCTGCCGTGCATAAATAAATACATTTCATTGACATATGCTCAAATAAATAATAGAGCAATTTTTTAAAATATTGCTCCCAGACGCACAGGCTTGTGGTTGGTTTGTTGGCATGGTAGGGGCTGGGGCTTGGAGAGAGTCCGATTATCCTTGCGCTCGCCAGTGAATTATGATTGGGCAGTTAAAAGAATTGGACGTGGACACAGTCTGAGACTCGTGCACAGACTACTACAGCCACAGCCTCGTATAATAAACTGTTGGGGCAATGCATACAATTTTTAATTTTAAATGAACAATGAAGAACGAGCATGTGACAATGGATGGGAACTCTAAGGCAGAATCCGGAGTTCAATAAAATGACATTCTCAGCAGAAGTGCTAACAATAAATACAATTTATTGAATGCATAGATATGTGGCAAAAAATCCTTCATTGTATTTTGTTTATGTGAAGTGATTTGGCTGTCAATAAATGAGAAATAAGGATGTGGACAGCATTTTCATGATTCGTATCGAACTATCTATTTTATTATCTTAACAAGCAAATAATAGTTAAGTTTTGACTGAACCATGATAGAGATTTTAACAGGACATGTGTTATTTACAAAATATAACGACTTTGAGGTATCTGCTACTCATTTTTAAGGTTTCATGAATAATTTCCCAGTTCATTGTCTGATACGATATAAGGACGACTATGTGTAATTTTGCAGTCTCGGACTTTTCGAAAGGTCTAATAGTCAACATATTTTTATTTGAGTTATTAAAGCTAAAAATCAATTTCTTGTTATCTATATAAGGTCATTCAGATAGCCATTTCATATTACTTTCCTTAACTTTGATCGACACACATACATACATATGTATATCGCAACAAGCTGTTGCTTTGACCAAAATCGTAAACTCACAATATCCCTTCTCCTGGAACGATAAGCAGCTACAGATTGTGTACTTTGCGTACTCAGTGTTGACTTTTGTACATAAATAAGCAAATATTTATGCAGTGACTTTTGCTGCAATTCCCGATGTCTGAGGCATCCGACTCAGTCGCCACGGGGTGAGGCGCAGTCAAAATGTCATTGCCACCGCGATAACAGCACGAGACACGAATGCCAAAAACGAAATTCGAAAATCAAATATTCGCCATAAATAAACGCAAGCAACAAGGATGCAAGTTCCAAGAAGTCGCAACAGTCTGCATCTGCCACATGGAGACATTCAACAATGCGGCATTTTAATAATATTTCCCTTTCAATTTTTTGTACACCTCCGTCGCCGACTGGGTGCGAATTGAATGTTTCTCCATGTGATATCTTATTCAACCGAAATTGTTGCACAGCCACCTTTTGGCGGCTCGATTCGCAGATATATTTATGCGAATGCGCGGCACAGGTGTGACAACATGAAAATTTATCTGCGGCATCCACAAGCCAATCCCACACTCTTCCCCCTTTCTCCCTTGCTCTTACTGAAGCTGAGACTGCGGAACTCGCAGAATATATGGGAGTTCGAGTGCAGATATTGCATTTGCAAGTAGGCAACAACAAAAAGCTGGATTTATATGTAAACCAATGCGTGTTGGTAATCCTAATGCGACGTTAACTTTTGTAAATTTGTTGACTTTAAGCAAATAGACGCTTGTTGCATATAATACCTGTGGCTGTTCCGATTCACACCCATAAGGATTGAGTTATGCATACATACAAGTACATACATACATACAGAGTTACTAGCGAAATATTTTTCAACAGGAGTATCAAATGTCAAAGTGCATAGCGGCTGTACCGTTTTCACCAAACTCGAGAATTACTAAAAGAGCTTTTATGAATCGAAAAAACAAACTACCGTGCTAAAAACCTATAACAAACTGGATCGCGTGTAAAAATAGGACAAATTATCCCCAAAATTGCTCTAGCTCGTATAGTCCCTGAGATCAATATAGGTGTGTACGGACATGCCGAAATACAGACAGGCTGCCTGTTACATACTTTTTCGTTTGGCACAAAGTTATAAGTTCTACCGTAAGGGTATAAAATTGCTGGTATAAAATTACATACAAAACATGTTAGAAATCTATCACCACATAAAAATATTTCTTGAATAGCTGGCATGCTTATTATCCGGTCCTAAATAAATTTATACATATAATTATGATAATTATGATTACAATAATAATTATTGTATGGCTGCGATAAATCGAGTACTCTCAATAATAATAAAAAGTGAGAAAGCTACTGTCGGGTTTGCTCGACTGTGAGATATCCGCCACCCAATTTTACTGAATGGAAAATAAATAAGAGCGACCATCAATATATTATATTTTTGAAAAATATACTGGAAAATATACTAGTAATATACCATGAAATATACCGAAATTAGCTTTGTTCAAAATGATTAGCTTGGTAGTACTTTATTATATTAATTGAACACCATTATTATGTCACTGAGTGACATATCAGATGATCAGGTGCATCTTACTGATAACTGCACCTGATTTTGCCTAATAAAAGTAATTCTTTAATAACTTCTGAGTTTTTCGTCCGATTCTAACCAGACGTCATTAAGATGATGATTAGTATTGTGTGTGCCAAAACTCTGAACGCTCTAGCTTTAAAAAGACGCTTGCAATTCGCGTTTTTACGATTTACGGGTGCGAAAGGGAGCGTGGCCAAAATCTAAAAAAACTTAAAACTTAATAAGACACTCTATCCCGAAAAATTTGTGGCTTCATTTTATAGTCTCTGAGAGCTAGGTGTGCATACGGACAGACATACATGGCTATTGACGCTGATCAAAAATATATATAGTTTATGGGGTCGGAGATGCTTCTGACTGTTACATACATTTTCGTTTGGCACAAAGTTATAACACCCTTCTACCTTTTGAGCAGGTGGGTATAATTAAAAAAAAGTTCTGTGTGAATGGGAATACTATAAATCTATTTATACATATATATTATACGTATGTATGCCTTATTGATAAATTATAGATATTTTGCTATGGCTCCTATTTCATTAATCTTCATTTGTATGTGTGTATACATACATATTTATTTAGTTGGTATACTTTTATATGCATATTTTTATGCTTATTAGTTTTTTTTTTGACAAGAAGGTAATTGAGTAAACGATGCTTTTTGTAATAAAAATCGAACATGAGAAGTTATTAAAATAAGTACTATTGTGACACTACAAGCCTTAATTTTCCAATGGCAATGTAGAGCAAAAAAAAAAACAATTAGCGCATTGCCACTGAGGGGAGAGACGAGAGTCTGGCAACATAATGCCACCCAGGCAGTGCAAATGGAAGACGACCACACACCATGAAGACAACGACGGCCACAACTGATGACGGTAACGAGGCTAATGAAAATGAAACCTGGTCACGCACAGACCCATTTTTAGTCTTTCTCAGTTCGCAGTCTGAAGTCGACTCGTGACCAATATGAAGTATTCAAATGCCACATATAAATTCATGTTAATCCACACAGCATGTCGTCTCCAGGGCGCCAGTGGATTTTTGATCTTGACTATAGCACTTTTCATTTCATAGGAAAGTCCGTCCGTGCGTTCGCTTACTCTTGTCGTCCCATGTCCATAGCGATTAGTGCTTCATACACTACACCCAAGGAATCGAATTGCTTATAAGAGAATCCAAAGCTGGGCCTGTTGATGGGCGCCAGCTTTTAATCATTATTAATTATATGCTGCCATGGTGCATAAATCATTTGTGCTTACTCTGCATTTACCGTTGCCATTTACCTGCACTGGGGACCAGCGATTGCGATAGTCATCTACGTTGGTTGAGGGTCTGACCAGGACAATTATTAAAGCTGCAGATAATCTATGCCTGCACCCAGCCAGTTCGCTGAGAAATGTTTTTAATTATTTACATCCCGGCCTGGGCAGCTGAGCATCAACAACTAATTTATTTCTGCTCCGCCATGAACTAGAATAAATGTTTGTTTGTTAAGTTTTATAATAATCCTTCATTTACGAACTTTCCATCTATTTATACATTTTACTATAAATAAGAACTCTTTTAGAATTGATTTTTTGCTAGAGATTCTTGAATATGAAACATACATCTACTGAGATTATATCGGCAGTGGCAGCAATAGCCTTTCGTGCAAGCTTTTCGGCCTCTCTTAGGCCCATGTTGTTCTTCCAGTGCTTCGTTAAGTAATCGTTGGCCATAACGGCATCTGAACCCAAGGCTGTAAAGCAGACATCTCTGCGGCCGTCACAGGATAACGTAAGCAAGTGCAGTCCACATATATCCACTCCAGCCAGCAGCAGCTCAGCGTCATTGACATTCTCATACTTGTTAACGAGAAGCTCAACGGCTTCAGACACCAAGGCTCCCTTTAAGCCATTTGTCTGAAATGACAAGTCCTCCAGTTGCTTAGCCACGTCCATCAAAGACTCTCGATCATAGCCAGTGCCCCTTGCACAGCAGCTAAGGCAAAACTGATTAACAAAACTTCAGCTAACATGCTAAGGGCTTACTAGATGCGGTCGTCCAAATAGTATATGAGATTGCCAATATTGGTAGTGGCCAAAACCACGCCATCCTCGAATAGTATTCCTACCATTATGCCTCTATTGGAAGAGTTAGATGCAGACATGGGACTGGACATTTCAAAGGTGTTAACGCTCAACAAAATGAGCTGCTAGGCTAATGAGCTGTAAATACAAATACAAATACTTATGTAAATGAAATTAATACTTGAGAATATAAGAGGTGAACGATATCGTCGTGGCTTATGTGTAATGTGAATTGCCAACTATTGTTTGAAACAGAATGGGTCGCGGGTCAGGCCTGATTTTAACCGCCTTGTCGCGCAGCAAAGTGTCAAGTCATCACTTGGGTTGGCCTAGTACTCGGACCCCATCCGATGATATGCATGAGCAGATTAGCGGGCGTGTCGGCGCGAAAAAGTGTCAACCGTAGGCGCCGCTGGCTGACAGCCAAGTGGCCAGTGACATGGGACCGCTTAGATGTGGCCTTGCTTGGGACCACAGTGCTAGTCGCCAGTTGACCGTTCAAATTGTCTAGTTGTGCATCCAATAAGATGAGGTAAACGATATTGACATGTCGAAGCTAAGCTGAAACGATGACAGCTACACCTACACAGAGGGTCAGATAGTGGACTTGGTCCAGTGCGGTTGCATGCAACTGGTTTTTCTGTTTTCTGCTGAGTTTACAACAAATTAAACGTGCTCTTTAAAAGACTATAAACGAGGCAGCTGCATCTTGAATTTGGTCTAAATATAACCAAAAACCGGTTCTTTGCCAAGACCAAGACCAGAAGGACACAATCGTATGCAAATTTCAATGGGCGTCATTAATTAAACCAACACGAGCTTACCGATGTGTTAATTAGCAAATCCAAAGCACCAAAGACCCAACTTACGACCGGCTAACCAAATGCGTTGCAAACTGGAACTTAATTGCTGATTCGTATCAACAAATTTTATTGCACGTATTTTATTTTTATTTTGGTTAGAGCTGCACGAAACCTTTTTTTTTTTTGTAAAACAGAATTGTAGAAGACAGCGCAATACCATGTAAATGTATTGTATGTTAATAATTTTTTAAAACTGCAAATACAAACTTTGTATTACAAACTACTTTCTACTACTACTTTCTAGAGATGGCAAGCTGGAAGTTATCGATAAGCACGTATGCGTAAATGTGCTATTATTTTCAAGATCGATTAATAAGAAATATTTAATTAAAAAATATCAGAAGAAAAATAAATAAAAAGTTAAGCTATCGATTAAATAAGTTTTAAATCAGCACATGCCTTTGAGGAAGATGTTGGTTTGTTAATGTATTTTTCTTGTTCTTTAATTGCCGTTTACAAATGTTCAACAGCAAGAAAAACACTTTATCTGAACGATGACACCAATTACCGTACAATTTGCATACATTTGTTGTTGTTTTTTTCTCTCAAGTCGAAGATGTTGCTTTTGACAGTTCCTGACTCACTGCTGAGCCAACAATTTAGTTTCAACTCACATTTCATTACCTCGTTATGGAGACCACCTACGGCTGACAGACAGTTGGGATCTTCGATGGATGCCCCCTGGTTAAGACAGACCTACAACGAAGCAATTAAGTTGAAAATCAGTTGCTCAAAAGAATTGAAAACCATCAAGCAACAAGAACCCTGCCCTGCCCCGTCGCATGCCATGGCCAATTTTAAGTATTTACAAAAGCGCAAAGAGCCCAAAGAAAATAACAAGCCCAACTCAAAGGTTCCATAATAATAACACTTCAGGCACATCAAATGTCAATGCAGTCGATTGAGTTGAACTTAATCGCCAACTGGTTGTTGACTTATTTATTGTGCAATTTACAAATTTAAATATTAGTGGTAAATGTACACACATAATATTTGAGTATTTCAACATGCTCAACAGTGTATATTTTTGCAATTAGTTATTTAAAATAATTTGAAATCATCTTAAAAATGTATTTTTTTTTTTTAATTTTGCAAGAATTACAAACTTCACTTTACATGTTTGTGCTTTAATGTGTAAGCTTAATGGAACACGACATAGACTTGGGCATCTGCTGCTTTCCCAGACATTGATCCGCATCAGCAACGGGTACAACAACAACAGCAGCAACATGAAACGCGGCAAAACAAAGGCGGCAATTGGTTTATGTCGGATGAAATCGTATCGGGCGTCGGGGCGGTTGATGTCAGCTCGCTGATTTAACGCTGATTAATTGGAGCAAAATTATTATTACATCGTGTTATTGGGGCTATTGGTGTTTCGTGGAGCGAGGACTGCACTTTAATCGGATCTACTTTATTGGCCTCTTTTATACACCCTCTGCAGATAGTGTGGTATAAGGTTGTATAAATACTTGCAGTTAAGTGCAGAAATAAGTACACATATGTACATACTATTATATGCAATCTTATCTCCTTTACAAAAATTTACAAATGTTGTTTTCTACACATTCTATGTTGGTTGCACTGAAATATTATTTGTGTTTATTTTCAATCTATTATTTTAATTTTTTCTTGGAAGTGCAATTTTGTTATTTCTCTTTTCTTTTATTAGTAAAATTAGAACCAATTTGTTTTTAAAGGTAATTATAATTTTTGACATTCTAATTTGTATTAGAATTGTCAGCAGTTAAGTTTCGACTGTACGAGGCCATGGATTTTTATGTATGTATAACCACTAACCATAAAATAAAATTACAAAAAATAATTACTAAATATATACCGAATGGGGTAAATATACCCCAAAAAAAAGCCACAATAAAACTATAGTTTTATACCCCGTGCCTAGTCAATAAGAGAATTATTGTAATGACAGAAGCAGTCGTTACCGGCACTATAAAGTTTTTATGTTCTTGAGCAGCATCAACAGCCGAGTCGACTTAGCCATGCCCGTCCGTTTGTCCAAGTCAATGATTATAATAAGTCAATGACTATTCAATACACGGTAAAAGATTATTTTAAATTATGGATGCTGCGCCCACTTTACCCGCAAATCATAGAAACCTACTTGGGTAGCTCATCTTTTGACGCAATTATATCCATCTGTTCGTTTGTCCTTTATATGGGGGCCACAAATTTTTTGTATCGGTACTCGTGTTGATTAAAAACAGATCAACTTTGCTTCAGATTTTGATCATGCTGCCTATGGGAAAACTCTATCACTATGAACATACTTTAAATTCAAAACAAAACACATTCACGTAGAAGTACTTATTATTAGTTGGCTGCCCAAGATGAATGTGGCTTATGGGTGTGTGAGTAAATGCGCTTGCCTCTGTGCAAACCATCTAATTGATTTTCAAAAGCCTTGTTCATTTTTTACAAAGATTTGCGAGCATTTAAGTAACAATTTTTTTTTATTTCGCGGTATCACAGCCAAAAACAAATCCCTAAATTGCATTACATATCGCTTCGCCAGAAGAAGCATTTATCAAATTCAAATAAAAGAGCCAAGGACAAGGGGTCCTGCCATTGGATACCCAACAAAACACAAAGAAATACAAAAAAAAATATTAAAAAAAATGTGGTAGTGTAACTCGAAAGGCGAAGCCGGCCAGTAAAGTGAATTCCCGTGGAGCGTTTAATCAAAATTTACCGGCGAACGCGTTGCTGACAATGAGAAATTGCAACAAATTCGCGCGAACAGAGAGCAATGGAGCTCTGCCCTAGTAGGTGGAATGGCTAAATGTGGGAGAGGCAGGAGGATGGCTTGAGGATAGTTTGGTTAGTGCAAAAACAAAGCGATTTTTGAAGGCGCAAACAAAAGAAAAAAGAAAATAGAAACATAAAAAAAGAAACAAAACTGCGATCACGTATTCGCATCAGCGTCAGAGCCAAGCAGATTCCCGGCTTCAGGGCCAAGTCGAGCTTCAGTTCGAAACTTGATGTCCAATTGCAGCAGCTCCCGCTGTTAGCTGCTACTCGATTTCCATGCGGCTGGCTTCGAAGTTGATTCGACTGGATATTGTTTTCTGGCTTTTTGTGGCAGTTGCTTACTGTAGTTGTTGTTGCGACGGATATGAAAAATGATGCCACAACAATTTTAACAACCAAAAGCGCTCAGGGTCCAAATGGCTACCAACGTTTCCATACCTCCCCCACTCCCCGTTGTCTTCACCTCTCAAGCAGCAGGCAAGTGAAGTGCAGTTCTCGTCCTCGCACTCGAAAATGATTGATGGGCCACAGCCACAGCCCAGGGAAAATGCGGCTCACTCAAAAAAGTGGGCGGTACAGCCACTGTATATAGCAGTGGAAATGCACCACCACCGAAATGATCATCGAGTCGTGCAACGGTTGGCATGAAATCAATCTGGCTAAACGGTAGCAAATGGGCGTGTATCCAGCATGTAGGCGTAAGAGGTACCCAGTCGTTATAGATAACGTTGTTGCGAATATCGATCACTCTATCAGGTGGGCGGCCAGGTTGGAAAACCGCAAAAGTTGCTGCCACAAATCCAAACAGTGGACGTCACCAACATAAATTGAAAGTGAAGTCTAACAAAAAACTGTAGAGGTGGAAGAGTTTCATTCTTGAAATCTAAAAATGTACTTTGAAAATTCCTCAAGCAGAGAGAGAGAGAGAGAGAGATGTGGTTTGCAAAGTATTGCTAAATAATTGTTTACTTTTTTATTGCAACAGCTTAAAATTCAATATACGAGTATTTCATAGTCAATTTCAATTTCTTTCTCTTTCAATACTAGCCAACTAATTCTAATAGACACTAATGCGCTTTTACATTTAACGATTTGCACAATGCAACTATCTATTAACTTTTTGAAAAACCAAAAAGCTTAAAATGCAATATACTTATTTTATAATACGAATTTTCTTTCTCGTCCAATTAACTGCAAACAATTTAATAGACAGCAATACGTTATTAAATTTAATGGTTTTCAAAATTTATAGTCTTGTATCTATCTAACAAGATTTGGCAAACACACTGAAGGGAGATCGAATTGAGTGGACAAATAAACTGTCGACCTACAGTTGACGATAAGAGCGACAACATTGACCAACATGCAAAGAGGCTCAAATTTCGCGACTTGAAACGAAGTCGTCGCTCAACTCACCTTTGGAGTGGCCCTGAGTCACACCACAGCGATAGTTGCAAGTAGGCCGCAGATGGAAATTGGAAATATGCCAGTAAAATAAACAGTTATTGAGTTGACTTTTTGACACTTCCCGCTGCGATAGGCGACTTTGACTATAACAATGGTCAGTCTGCGACGACAAAGGGGGAGAAGTGAGCACAATAAACACCTGGCCAACTTCGCTGGATATCGCTCTGCATACGACCGACTTGCGGCACTATTAATTAAATTAAATTTCGATATAAATTCAAATGGGCGAAGCGTGCGCGATTACGAATTCTAATTGGAGTGCGGCACAGCCAATTAGACGTGGTAGGACGCACTGCAAACCAGCCCAGCTGGCCCGCCCACTGAGTGTGCATGCCTCCATGTCCATAAGTCAAGCTGCCCCATTCTATAACCCTGTATGAGTGTGTCAGCCTGCTTGTAA
Source organism: Drosophila pruinosa (assembly GCA_018150935.1). Taxonomy (NCBI): domain Eukaryota; kingdom Metazoa; phylum Arthropoda; class Insecta; order Diptera; family Drosophilidae; genus Drosophila; species Drosophila pruinosa. The sequence goes on from JAECWR010000199.1 coordinate 45,170,946, forward strand.
TTGTTTGTGGAATGGAATGGTAAAGAAGGTTTACCAAGCTTTCCTTTCGCTACCATGTACCTGCCTAATTCTTTCACTAGGCTCACAACTCTTTTTTTGGTGCCCTTCTCTTGCCTGGCGCTCGAATCAAATTTCATTAATCACGCAAATGCTTATCGCCGAGGCAACAGCACTGGCTCCAGCGACAGACTCAGTCTCGTTTCTAAGAGCTCTTCTGGGTCCAACAAGTAGTCGTTTGTGGTGGTCACAATCGTGCCCATAATTTGTCCGTCCCAGCCGAAAAGCCTTTCCAGCTAACTATGTGAATGTGAAAATGCGCTTGCATGACCATCATCACCATCACCATCACCATCACCATCCCCACTCCCATACTCAGAATCATCCAGTTCATGTCTAGGCACCGCCTGTCCAAGCTGCCCAAGCCGTTCAAGCCGCATTGGCTTGGACTGCCTGTCTGTGTTTAGGAAGCATAGTGCTGGCGGCCTGTGATTATGCTCATATGATGGTTATGTACGTTGTGATGTTTCAATTTCTAGACTACTCCAAAGTGTGACGATGACACCAGGCTGTTGCCTGTGTCTTGTGTGAAAATGCTGATGGTGTGTAGGCGGCTTAAATTATAAGTATATCTTGCATTTGCAGCTGGCCCAGATGATAAAGGAGAGCAAATTAACTGCAAGAAAGCAATCTATCAGACTGAACAATAAATAGACACAATGCCAATCGTTTTAGTTCATATAAGTTAAACTGATCCGTTTAGTAGTAGTCAAACTTTTAGTTGACATTTACTAACGCTTAATGCTAACACTGAATCAATAATGCGTTGAATTGAATTCTGAGTTTACCTTAAATACAAATAAAATTCAAAGACTGTGCTATATAAACTTCAGATTACCCCTCACTTTGGATAAAATATAAAAGGACGCAATTTGCGCCGTCAGAATTTTTATTCCATTTTAATCAGTTTTCTGTTCTCAGAAAAGCCAAAGGCTAATACCACAAAATGGTATTACAGCTTATTGGATTGAAGGAGTAGCTGCTCAAATAAAGCCGAGATACACAAGTTCGAGACATAGTTAACAGCGCACTTATCTAATTAAGATATCAGGCGGAGTATTATCAGCAAAATATTAAAATAAATGCACCCTCGACGGTCGTAACTTATGTACTGTTTAGGACATCGCGATTTCGCGCTATCTCTGTCTCCTTTAGCACCTTTCCTGGTCGCACCACAGTGTGGAAGACAGTCAACTTTCAAGGCATGTTTGAATCGGCCTTGTCTCTAGTTCTTTGGCCCCAGTTCAGTCTATTAGCAAGGCAAATTTGTATAACGAGAACAGGAAAGGTGGCACAAGGACTGAGGCTAAAATGAAGAGAATTTCGGTCAGCAGCATCCTTGTTGAGGCGACAACGATGCCAAAAAGTGTGCAATACAATCTTGAAACTTGAATAACGGAAATAAAAATTATGAGCACGAATATTTTAACGTGGCCCGATTTGCATAAGAAAACCGTTAAGAGGCCCGGCACTGGCACTCAACAGTGGCCACAAGATGAAGTCGCCGCCATGCCCAGCAACAAAATATATATGGGGCACGCGCACAGTACTTCTCCTCTACTTTCATTTCCGTTTGCCCTATCCAAAGTAGTCATGGAGTTTATTGTTGTTTGGCGTTGTAATTGATAAGTTAATTTACATTTTTATTGAATGACCCTCGCAATTGTTGAACTCGTACTCGTACTGGGTAGGTGTCGTTGTACGCCGTGTCACGAAGGTCAGGGCCTGTTTTGCATATTATTTTGAGAACCCCCCTTTTCACACTTTTCCAAAATTCTATGCATAGCAAACGCAGACTCCAGTTTATTATATTTTATTGCTTGTATGTCTCTTAATCAAAGGCATTTGTGGTTTATGTTCTCAAGAAATCGACTGTATGCAATACTTAATTGTGCCTAAGGCTCAATGGTCTCAAGAGTCACGGCTATGTTTTGAGTCTTTGTTGTCATTATCCTTAAAGTGAGAGGAGTGGAAGATGAACTTCATCAAGAGTCCGAATATAAATAACATCACTCAATAAGAACGATGCTGATACAGAAGATAAGTAAGCTAGTGAAAAATTTGGCTAATATTTCTAAAGTAGATAAATTCAAGAATATTATTTTTAATATAAGTAATTTAAAAACCATAAAAAGATGAGAATGTAGATTTGTTCCTTCTTGTTTCATAAATATAAAAATTAGACTTTTTTTAAATTGGTCCTTACCTTGATTCAAATATTTAATTATATTTCTTTTAGACACATACTTGGCTTAATTCAATGAATAGCCTCTTATTTCATTTGAAGAGTATTAAATGTTCGTCATTTTGAAGCTAGCCTTGTTTTGTTCTTTTTTTGACTAGGACACTGGATGCCCAAAGAATTGAGTGTGTCCATTTTAAATGTAGCAAGGACCAACCGTGCATGAAAAGTTAACGAGAATTGATGTTGCATGTTTTGCCAGGCAAAACAAAGCATAAATTTCTCAGTTACCATTCACCAGTTGCCCGCTGTCGTTTTTCAGTTGCAAGTTGCTAGTTGCCAGTAGTCAGTAGCCAGTAGTCAGTTGCATGTTACAGCGATTCGAATGCATCGCTGTTGATATCGAACTGTGCCCCGTTGTCGTCTCCATCCGCAGCTACAGCCACGTTCCGAGTTCCATCAGCATCTCGTTTCTGGGGGTACAGCAAACGCGATGGTGCATAAATTTCAGCCAACGAATTCAATTTGCGTAACGCATGCAGCGTTGGCCATGGCCATGGCTGTGGCGGTTGTGATGGCGATGTGATTGGGAATGGGAATGGAAATGGGAATGAGAATGAGATTGCGGCCTCCAGATTCCCAGAGCATTGCCGAATTTTTCTCTTTGCTTCGTCGGCACTGCGGCTATTTATGCTGCAGTGCATTCACAGTGCGATCACTTGCTGCGACTGTCAAGAGCGTCAAGAGGAGCATTCCAGCTTCCATGCATACACAGTTCCACACGCTTCTCACGCAATCAGCGCCTAATCTACATCCCGTCACCGTCTCAGTCCACGTCACCTTGTTGTTCTGACTCTTGTTGTGGCATGCAAATTACCTCGTTGACTTGTGGTCACTGTGGGTGGTACTTGAGCATCGTCCAATGGCGGTAAGTTGGATACATGACACAGCTATGTTGCATGTTCCAGCCATATCCATATCTATATCTATATCTATATCTATATCTATATCTATATCTATATCTATATCTATATCTATATCTATATCTATATAGCTATATCTATATCTATATCTATATCTATATCTATATCTATATCTATATCTATATCTATATCTATATCTATATCTATATCTATATCTATATCTATATCTATATCTATATCTATATCTATATCTATATCTATATCTATATCTATATCTATATCTATATCTATATCTATATCTATATCTATATCTATATCTATATCTATATCTATATCTATATCTATATCTATATCTATATCTATATCTATATCTATATCTATATCTATATCTATATCTATATCTATATCTATATCTATATCTATATCTATATCTATATCTATATCTATATCTATATCTATATCTATATCTATATCTATATCTATATCTATATCTATATCTATATCTATATCTATATCTATATCTATATCTATATCTATATCTATATCTATATCTATATCTATATCTATATCTATATCTATATCTATATCTATATCTATATCTATATCTATATCTATATCTATATCTATATCTATATCTATATCTATATCTATATCTATATCTATATCTATATCTATATCTATATCTATATCTATATCTATATCTATATCTATGTATTTATATCTATATCTTTATCTATATCTATATCTTTATCTATATCTATATATACATATATTTATATTTATATATTTTTATCTCATTCAATTAGGATTATTTAGGATTTTACAAATTTCACAACAAAAACACAATTAAATATTTGTTCTCGTGGAATTTTCAATTTAACGTCCTGCTTACACTACCAACAAGAACAACAAATAAACAAATTCAAATTTTATACAAATATTCTATAAACTGAAATCGATTTGCGTGCGAGCTCTCAAAATTCATTGAAAGCATTTTTCAATTAAATGCAACATTTTTGCTTTTATCAATTTAATGCTTAGTTGGCGTTCTCAATCAATGCTGGTCTGGTCTTGGCATCGTCATCGTCGTTGACGTTGACGTCGCTGCTCGTACTGTGTATTATTAGTTTGGCTTCGTCTTCTGCCTTTGGCGATTGTCAAAGTTTAACTCTCTTCTATCTCTCTATTTATTTGTCTATCTTTCCATCTATCACTTATTGGCGCTCTTTCCTGGGCTTTGGCAAATGGTTATTGAAATTGTTTCGAACATTTTACGCTTTCCCGAGGGGCGTGGCCTCTGGCTTATTGTAAGTATTTTTTATTGGCCTCGCGACTTTGTCACGTGTCAACACTCGGAGAGGGCAGGCAGTTAGCTGGCTGAAGGACATTCGAGGCAGCTCATTTAAATTTAAATTTGTATTGCGTTTCGTCTGCTAAACTCAGAGCGTTTGCCATCAACTTTCATCAAGCTCAGTTGCTTTGTCTCCCAGTCTACGGCCACTTTTGGGCAAAAGTTTCTTGAATTGACATCTGAGGCAACTTTTAAGGAATTCCCATTATATTTCAAAGCATTGCCGCCAGTTGGCTGTTTGGCACTCCCCATGAATACATTAGATTTGTATCGAGTGATTTCCTTTGAACAGGAATGGCGATAGAGCATTTTCTAGTCGCTTAATCTAAAGATTATTAGTTGATGTTGAGTAAGCTAACAACAAAATGATAAAACTACTTTTTTAACTATTATTTAAAATTGACACTTTACAAGCAATAAACTTCATACAACTGGTAAAATTCGAGTAGTAACATATGTGTGATAAACTACATTATGTTATTAAAAGTTGTGTCTGAACAATAATTGAATACACAATGATGTTCTTTCTTGTTAGAACATTTTGAGTTAAAACAGAGTTGATTCATGTGTTTATCAAGCTTTATGTGAAGTAAAGTTTTAGTTTATTGAATTGCACTATACAAGTTGTGTATCACTTTAAAATTTCATTTAAATTTTTAAAACGTAGAATTTAACTGTGAACAGATTTTATGCAGATAACTAAAATCTGCACAATCAAGAAATGTTTTTATTTATGGTTGGTCTGACATTTTGGTTTGCCAGCAGCAACAACTACATTGCATCTATATGTGTATGTATCGTATACGTGCGAACTGGCGCAGGCAAATGAAAAAAAAAAGTGAAAAGAGTAAACGAACTCAAAAACATCTTTAATCGATTTGTGAATTGTTCAGCATGTCCAAAGTAGAGACCGGAGGTCTGTGGAGTACTGTTGCGATTGATGCGTTCGACTGCCAACAATGAACCAATTTCATTAAAATCGCATAAATTCAAATAAATAGCATTACAAGGTATAGGGGCTTGATGAGGAGGAGGCGTAGGACTGTGTTTCCGGGGAGAAGGGGCCGTGCAATAATATTGCTGTGAAAAAGATTGAAAGACCGGGTTGCATGCGGCTCCGACAAAGATTTAATAAAATGACACGCAAAACCGGGCTGCGCAAACATAAAAATCAATAAACAATAAAGTTGATTTATGCGTCAAAGTGTCAATTGGCAGCAGCAACGGCCACAACGGCTGCAAGAGCAGTAGCCGCATCAGTCGCTGGGCTAGTTGGACATCCATGGTGTATGCGTAATTGCATTTGGACGGTCAGCGGCCTGAAACGCGTTTAAGTGCTTCATTCAATATTCCACTGCTACGCGCCCGGTTGCCCATCTGCTTCAGCCCCATTGTGTTGCACTCATCACAGTGACAGCCTCACCCACAACAGCCCAACCTCTCACTTTCCCCACTATCCCCACGACTAGCCCCCCCCTTTGTTGTCCCTTTGTCATTTATTCGAAATATTGCTGCCATTCAATGGTTGATTGAAAAATATGCTTTTGATTTTATTGTCGTTGACCAGCAACTGTTGCCGTTGTTGTTATTGATGCTGCTGTTGATGACGTTGCTGCAGCTTCTGTTGCAATTGCAGCTGTCATTTAAATGCTGCTGCCGCTGCTACTACTTCTTCCATAGCTTTCGGTTGTTGTTGGCGTTCTTTAGATTTGACGTATTCGTACTGTAAGAGTAGGAATGAGAACTCATCCGATTTTGAACAGACTCCGCTATTCATCTGTCAACCAAATCAATTTTGTGGCTTCAGTCATTTATCTTTGTTAGCGCTCGATTGACGCCGATGCTGCCATTCGCCAGTTGGCACACGCTAGTTGCAAGTTAACAGTTGACAGTTACAGTTAGCCATTGGTCAGGCAGTTGCTGTTGCAGCTATTGTGGTGCAGTTATTGATTTGGAACAGTGGCTAATTGAGCGCAACTGTAACGCGTCCATCTCGTCATGATTGCCGTTTAATTGGCTTTCATCGTTTCATTTTGGAACTGCAAACAATGCGTTTTGCTTCCCAAATGAATAGACTTGCTGCAACAAACTCAATAGAAAAGTGTGTATCAAATTTGTCCATAATAAATCGCCTCCCATACGATTAGGAAGGCTTTAACAACTAGCGAGAAAGGCATCAGTGATGGACGAAACCAAATCGAATTCAGATCATAGGATAATAAATTGAGGAGTGTTGCATGCAGTAAATATTAATTCTAGCCCAATTGAAGAGTCATCTACCAAGATAGTGAAAAGCATTCCACGATTATGCAACTAGGTCAGAGAGCAATATGGGGATTTCTCCAAGAGAAACCTTTATACAATTCTATGTTCATGTAAAATAGATTTTAACGCAAAAAGGACTCTAAAGCTAAATACATCGTGCTAACCTTATTGAATACAAGTTCCAGATGCCAGTGAACACGTGTCTCAACTTCTGAGCCGCATTACCCAGCGCATTCCCTCAAATCAGTTGAGCTAATAGTATGACACCCAAGGTAATAGCACTGACTAACAGGTCACGCTAGCACACCACAACCTCAACCGACTACCGACTACCTTCAGCGGTTCAGCTTTAATCTGCACGGGGACGGCATTACCTGTACAGTTGATTGGGACTCAGTTGCACTGAAATAAAATTTAACAACTTTGACGACATTCATTTTAAGCATTTACAATTAATGCATTTATATCCAACAGAAAAATTAAATATGGAAAAATCTGATAATAAAATGTCTTATTAAAATACTATCTATTTAACATGTGCATACTGTTTTTTCCAGTGCAAGAATATGACGTTGCAACTACTGGTGGCAGCAACATCATGAGCTGTAGGGAAGTCCGTTCCAGCTAATGTCAATTGACAGCAGCTTAACGCCCCCTCCCGATCCTTAGAGGTACATCCCAGGCAGGCGACATTTTATGAGCATATTTGGTGAGCAAATGTTCGGGGAGCTCTCTGCTGGACATATCAGCGTTCATATTGAACGCCGGCTACTTAGGCAACAGCCAAAAGTTTAACGTGACAGGCACAAAATGTTGGCCCTTGTGCCCGCTCGGGGTCCGGGTGCTTAGCAATCTGCAAGCAATTTGACTTTGTATGCCTGACACATATGCGGACATGGCAACGGTCAGGATAATGGCAAAGCTGCTGGACTGTCAGGATGCAGGATGCAGGAGGAGCTTTGTAATGCTCCAAAATGGACTTCCATGCTCATTTATTCTGCACTTGCTAAACTTTCTGACCAACACTGGCACCTCAATAAAACAATTTAAAAGTCATCGTCGTCAACATTTGCTGCTCCCGGCATCCTAACCACCTCCTCCATCCCCCTTCTGACAGCCCACTCTATCTCGCTCTCCCGAGTGTGTTGTCAGTTTCTCCATTTATTTTGTTGAGCATTATCTGTAGTTGCTGCTGGCAAGAGGCGGCAAGGGGGAGGCAACTGGAGCTGAAGCAACTCCAGTCAGACACATGTGGCCAGTGGCCAGTGCCCAGTTGCCACCAGTGAATATCTCAATCCCACCAACAAATTCGACTTTAAGTGCACTCTCTGTTTAAGTTTTGCTTAAGGAACAACATCAGCCAACTCCACCAGCGTCCTTGGGGGCATATTTTAGTGGGAGAGATGGTGTGAGGTGTTCTGATTGCATTCTTGTTGCAAATTGGGCAATCAAAAACTTTGAGCAGGTAAATTGAAATGAGCTGATATGACGCAAAACTTTTCCATTGTGGTTGCCATCTCGTAAGACAGCGTTTAAGGATGACGTAATTGTGGAGAAATATCTGAAAAGTTTTATAAACATTGCAAGCGACTTGTATTTAGTAACAACCTAGTACATTACTGCGAGGTGTGCTTAATGAGTACTGTCAAAGTGCTCTTAGCAGAGAGAAAGACTTTATTCATTCAAATTCTATTTAATAACAAACTTTATAGTTGCCTGAGTCATACCTCACGGTACTCATCAACAAATTATGCAATATGCGTGCACTGAGAATGCAATTCTCTATCCTTTTGCACTAGTTATTTTTATATCGCAAAGTTTGTATAGTAATGTCTGACTCTGTTGGGTAAAAATTAACTGTTTTTTTAACTGTGTCCTAGTCCATCTATAGCATACAGTTCTGCCATGAAAAAGGTGCCAGCAATTTGGTAGCAAATGCATTTAAATGAATTATGTGCAACACTCACAGTAATTTGCATTCCAGGGGTCTAAATTTTTTCGGTCACCTTTTGCCATTTTTGGCAAATGAAACACATCATATGAGTGCTTCTACTTATGTATGAGTATTTTTTTTAAGTGAAGGATTTTCTGAGTTGCCTGGCCAGCATGCTGTCTGCCTCGGTCTCACTTCAAAGTTAATTATGTTGACATAGTCAGTTCCAGTTATTTCATTCTTTCACAGCCCTTTTTACAAACGCGCGACCACGCCCACTCGGCTGCCCACACACAGCATGCATTAAGAATTCATGCCACACCCGACCCTACAAAGACGCCCACGGGCCGGGCCGTGCAGCGGCAACAGCAACAGTAACAGTCGACGAGTGGTGCACAGTAAAAGAGAGGAGACGTCCAACCGGCCGGCTGCCAAGTTACTCAAATTAATTAAGTTTCGCCTTTGCCAACATTGCGCATACGCCCCATGCGCCAGCGCCTCGGTCTGCCTGCAACCCATCCCAATACAACTGAGCCTGCTTTAGCTCCCAGGGGGTGTCTGCGCAACCTTTCAATTTTTTAAGTGACATTTGCCAGACTTCTGCTGATGTTTAATATTTTCTAACCGCACCGACATCTACAGCCCCAGTCACAGTCGTGTATCCTAAACTCTGGTAGGCAGCGCAAATTTAAAATTAATTGCTTTAGCGCAGTTTTAATTATTAAGAAACTATTGATGGAACAGCATCCATGAAAGGGCAAACTTTTTTTTGCTTTGCCAACTGTAGAGTTTTTCAGATTCCTCTTTAAACGATATATTCATTGGGGACCACTTTAATATCAGTCAGATTAAGGTAAAAGGGGGTATTGCTTTTGTTGAGACACAATGTTGACTAAAACGAAAAGTCTTTCCTAAAACATAAAAGAAAGTAATGGAGGGACAAAAAATTGGAAGTAAATTAAAATAGAACTTAAATTAAAAATAAACATGTAATTGTGGTCTGGCAGGTCTTTAGTGCAACTGTAAAATTTGTTTCTTTTTATTTTTTAAACATTACCAGTCATTTACTTTGCCAATTTTGCTGAGCGGAAAGAAACCATTAACTAACTGCGATGCAAGTTTTCGCTCATCTGTATTTTAACACTGGTAATAATGTGTATTACATATGTCTCAATTCTAAATTTGAATGCAAGTTTTGCCTTCAAGTGCCACTTAGTCGAACTTTGTGTGGTAGTTGTTTTTTGCACTTGTGTTAGCATATGCAAATACATAATATGAATGTCGAAATTGTTGACTTAACAATTTTATACGAGTTGGAGTGTGATATTTTTATTATATCTGAAAATTATCAAAAACACAAAACATGTAATTGACAATTTGCAATTGTCCGACAGGTCTGGAAAACAAAATTTAAGAAACAGTTTAGCGTATTTAACGAATCATAACGTCAGGGTAGAAATATTCATAACTACTTCGTTATAATACATTTCAATTATGTATTAGAGAGTCTTAGGCACATAGCTTTGTTAGTTGACTCTTGAGCCTTAAATTATATGTATTCTTCATTTGTATGTGAAATGAGCAATAAGAAGATATATTTAAACTGTTTTTCATTGAGGTTGTTCATAAAAATTAAAAAAAAAAGGCTTAATGCTTTTTAAAGTATGCATATGGAAGTTTATAAATAACACGATATTTCAACATCGGTGAGTCAGTTAATTGCAGTCAGTTGCATGCAGTCCAATTAATCCTTACCATATAAGTACCGCGAGTCATCTGCACGTGCAACAACTGCCGCTATTAGTTTCCTGTGTTGCTGCGACAGAGAATTCAATATGGATATGTGGAAAATTAGGAACAATTGGTACAAATAAATAAAAGACCGCCCGCCGCATGTGCCACCATCGACAGCAGTTACAACGACCAAGGCAAACAACAGGGTGACAACCACACAAACAACATATCCACACATACTTTGGCATAATTGAGTGCCTTTGGGTGTGTGAGTGCGAGAATGTATGCATGTATGTGTTTATGAGAGCTGTGTACATATGAGGAACTGTGATAGTGGACAAGTTCAGGCTTGCGACCGCTTCCTTTTGCTTTGCACTTTGGAGTCTGGTAACATTTGTTAACGGATTTGTTTGCTTGTTGCACATTTCGAGCCGCCGGGTCGATGCATGAATGGTTCGTTGTATTGTTGGTATTGTTGCAAGTGACGTGGCCACCGTCATCGCTTCGGTTTGACACGCATGCCATACCCTTAATGTCGCCTGCCAATGAGCTAAATGTGGGTGGCTCGTGGTCAATTCTTGGCTACGTGCCTCGTTGGCAATGCGTCGCATTTAAAAAACAATCAATTTTAATTTCAATTTAAATTAGTTGCTGGTGCAGTCGATGCTGATGCTGTTGCCGCTTCTGCTATACAGCTGATGCATTGCGTCGAGTCGCTCCTCCCTACACTGCCCCTCTTTTTTCACAAACGGCAACCGCAGCCAACTTAATGCCGCTGCATTGGCCATACAATTATTTTTGCTCATTTGTGTTGTTGCTGCCTGCTCTTTGTTGGCCATTGTTTCTGTTGCCAATTGTTTCAGTTGTTGTTGTTTTGGTGAATGCAATTTTACACTGGTGATTTCAGTTTTATTGTTGGTGTTTTTGGGTTTAATTGCATTTAATGCTAAACTCTTGCAAATTTAGGAAAATTTGCAATAAATTCTTTTTAAAAATATTCCATGCATTTCAAAGCATTCATTCCACTTTTCATTCATCTCTCAGGAATTATTTTATTTTTTGGTTTGCTTATTGTTATGCATTTTGTACGAAATTATAATCAATTTCAAATTTCACAGCTTTTTTTTTTGTTTAAATATTGAAATTACAAACAAAATGATTGCAAAATTCATTTAGGATCTGAAGGTTAATTGTATTAGATTCCATTTGGAAATAATATTTTGTTATTATACTTTTTGTACCCAATAGACAGGTATATTGACTTTGTCACATCACTGAGTTCTATTCTATACTTATAGAGAACACATGAATATATTTTTTGATCAGCTTCGTGCGTTCGTCATTCTTAAGCTTGTGAACTCGGACTATAATAGATCGACTTTTCCAAAAGAATTTTAATGGACGAGGGTGTCTCCTAGTCGAGGACTCTCGATTAGAAAGTTTTTTAATGTTTTTATTTTGTATTTTGAAGCTTAAAAATCCATTTCAAATTTAATGATAGCCTGCTAACGACATTTTAAAACATTTTTGATTAAATTCAATTGATTTAATGAATATAGATCTCATATGAAATTCGTGTGTTGTAAAACTGTCTTAAAATTTAAATATTGATTATTTGCTGAATACTTTTTTTTCTTTATTACAAAAACTGTTTGTCGAAGAGTTTTCGTTGAGGAAAGTAAACAATTCAATATAACGATGTTCATACTACATATTAGATTCACTTAACCCTTGTCGTCCGATCAAATTGGGTACGACCTTTGCTACATTACCCGTCTCCGATCCTGAGGCTACGCACAATTGTTTGGGCCACGTTCAGTGCACGGACGGACGCATATGTATAATTTAGTTTTGGAGGCCAAGGAAAATAACTAAAACTGATTTGTACTCTGGCAAATTGGGATTAAGTGTGCAGGTTTCGTTAACGGGTTTCCCCGTGGGGCTTAACCCAACCTAAATCAATCAAGCGAACATGCGAAGCCTTGTGCCAAAGAGTGAGGATACGCAAGGATACAGGCACGCAAATCAGTCGCAGCCGCAGACTGGCGCATGGCACTAAAGATACATTTGTATCGGAGAATGTATTTGAGTTAACTTTGTGTTTGTGCAAATGTGTGTGTGTGTGCGTGTGTGTTCGTTTGTTTGCCCGCTAGCACAATTCTACTTAACAGCAATTTAACGTAATTTACGTCTTAACCAGGAATTCAACATATGCGTTTAAACAAGCTAAAGATACTCATGGCTCGTGTATAAAGCGGATACATTGAACAACCAAAGGGAAGGAAGGGACTGACTGAGTGAGGCAAGGCGGCTGCTGCTTCTGCCACAAAACATGTGTTCCTTTAAGTAGTGCCAAGCAACTTTTGGTCTCCAACACTGGTCGGATAAATTATTGGGTGTGTTGTTTAGCTGATATATCCAAATCTCCGACTCCAACTCACACGAACCCCAATGCCAACATTTGCGTATCTGCGGTTGCGTGGTCTTAACTTGTAGCTGAATCAAAGCATTTAATGGTGCTTTTAATCTTGTTAATCGGCCTTTTGCCTGGTTAGCTGAGATTTCAGATAGTTTCGACCGTTTCGCCGCCGCGACGCTTGTACTGATTTTCTTCTTGTTTATGTGCTGGGCGGAGTAGAGGCGTGTCCATTGAAATTGCTATGTTTAATTCAAATACTCGTGCTGTTGGGCTCAGGCAAGTCTGCCTGCCTACTAAATAGTAGGTAGTATTATGTATAGTTAAATAATGTTAAGACCCGCAGGTTGAGTAGGCCAAGTGCATAAAATTCTTGCATACTTTTGAGAGTCTTTAAACCAGTTTCACGTTGCCAGTTAACGTTGAACCTGAACCTGTTCGCTTTAAGCACTAGCAGTCAGGTTGGAAGATTCTGACATGTACTTGATCTAATGCTATGCCGCATTCGCTGTGAAATTCTTTTATTCTCTATCACTTGGGATGGCCGTTTGGCCGTCAAGGACGATTTTGACAAGCTGTCATCCTTTGGGTCGTACACGGCACGAATGAATATTATTTCTTTATGCAAATTTTCTCAACTGCTGCTGCCACTTGTTGTTGTGACTTCGCTGTCAAGTCCTCGACGGAGTATTCACAACGTCGTCCACTGCTCCTCCCGCAGCTCCCAGCAGTCGCAGCTTGCCCATTTGCGTGATATTTTGTTGAGCAAGACAAATGATTTCCATTTAATTTATTTTCGCTGCTTATTCTTAGACTGTAAGTGGCTGGCGAAAGGATTTAGCTGAATAAATTATAGGTTGAGTTGGAATATCTTTGTCATGGAAACTGCTATCGAAATACGAGTGCGGGTGAGGTTCTGACAAATGTTGGACTAAAAATACAGAGCTGCAAAATAGGCGATATGGCTGAAAAACTAAATTTATAGTTATTTTATGCTCAATTTCAACGCCGACTCAAGCCGAAAAATAGCGATGCAAGATAAGGGCTGAAGGGTAAATAATAAAATTGAAAAAATTCACATAGATGGAAAGTAAGACAACTGAAGAATTCAACTGTTTTGTTAATTATTTAATATTGCATCGAAAATTTGTTAATATTCTTTAATAACTTCATTCGTTTGGAGCTGCAAATTTGAGATAGTTGGCGACAATTGTCCCAGAAACACTCGACTTATGGCCATAATGAGCTTGCATGCGATTAATTTTCCACTTGAGCTGCTGATTTTCAGAGCAGAGTATAACAGAGATATCGCCAGAGAGTTAGTTCATAAATCATATGCATTGTCATTGCCAGCTTGCCAGCTTGCCAGCTTGCCGACTTGCCAGCTAATCTTGACTGAGAATTAGGAGGTGGCAATCGCGCAGTCGCCTACTTAATATTTCCGCTCACATGCCGCATCATTCCCTCCTTCACAGCATCTCACTCGTATCGCAGGCTCACGTCAGATGTCACTAATCTAAATTTATGCAAATTGCCAACTGTCTGGCTGGCTCACATGCTGCATGCTGCATGTTGCACGCTGCATGCTACTGGCATGTACTTGTACCCCGCCAATGCCAGGCACTCACACACTCCATTCCATAGCCAACCACATCCACTCCAATGCAGATGTATTTTCAGATGAAGGCGACTTTGCAACAGTTGTAAAAATTGCAGCTAAATTCAAATTTGACATGCGGCAGCCGGCTGCCGGCAGTCGGAGTCTGTGTCTGAGTCAAAGACGCAATCGGAGTTGTGAAGCTGGAGTCAAAGCCGCGACTCGCGAGTATTTTGTTGGCATTTTCTTTTCTTTTATTTTTTTTTAGTTTTTCTATTCATTTATTTATTTTTTTCTTTTTCGTGCATTTGCGCTTTGGTAGCTTTCAGCTTCCATTCATTTGGGATGCAATGCTTGTGTTGCAGTTGCCAGTTGGTTGCCTTGGCAAGCTCTTATTAAATTAAAACGAAGGCGTTTAAGTGCGCCCCAAGCTGCAGCTCAATCTGATATGCAAAACATTTTTGAAATAACTCAGCCGTAAATTCGTTGAGGCAGCGCAGAACTAAGAACTCTCTCAGTTTAAGCCAAATTAATTGAAAAAGTTACACGCATCGCTGGCTGAGACTGTTGCTGTTGCTGTTGCCACTGCTGATTCAAATTCCAGCTTGATTAGTTGGCCAACACGACCGATTGCCAAAACTCTCGTACTCTTGTGGCTAGCTGCCAAAGTTTTGCAATTGGCTTCGACGTATAAAGCTACCGACTGCAGTCGACTTGGAGCTGCCTCTCAGTTATATTATCGCGCTTGGCACGCGATTCCAGCCAAGTTGCCCTCCATTTACAAATCGCCGCCTTTTGTAATCGCCGCGCATTGCTTCCATCTCTATATCATTCTGCTGCCCTACCGTTAAAGCGACAACGTGTGAAATTTCACTCCACGTTGCCCACACACGTTCCTTGCCAACGAATTCCAATCTTCGAACACTGAAGCTTTCAGATATAACCCCAATATATTTATTGATATTATCGATAAAAAAGTCAAGATTTTGATTAACTAAGCTGGTTTCTTTTCTTCAAAATAAGGATGCAAAAGTATATTCGGTTTCTTGTTCGGATCGTTATATACATATCCACGAGCCCAGTCGTAACCAATGGCATATCTAAATATTTTACCATCCGCATTAACATTTTGGCAAAGCCTGATCCCTAGTTGAACTGAGAAAAATCCTTTCTCGTTTATTCGTATCCCAAAACGCGTATACGCCATCGGGACCCGCCGGATAATGCTTAAGATCGTTGATTGCGTAAATATTCTGGGAGCCCAACGCACATTTGATAGAATGACACTAATGAACAGCGATACGACCTTCAATGTCGCCAAGATAAGTCCAGCTGGCCTTTTCGCTGAATTATTCCGGCACAAGCTAATACATCTTACTTGTTGCTTTAAGCCACTCTCTATACATCTGTAATCCATTGGGATTTTGTCCAGCATAAAGGTATTAATGTTGTTGTTGGCACAAACGATGGAGGCCAAAGAATAAATCACATCGGCTGCATAGCAACGATCGGGTATATTCATTTTGTGTCCTCCGAAATTGTTGGCAATCAGAATGTCAACTGTTATCAAAAGCCTTTACAAGGTATATGGTTTACCTTTATGGTTTTATCCCAGTAGTCAGTCATCAAGCAAGTGTAGTTGGGTGTTGGGTGTTGGGTGTATACGCCTGCATCATGGGAACCTATTTGTATTCACTGATTCGAACGCAAATCCCTCTGATGTACCTCATGCCCACTATTGCACATATAGATCTTGCTAATGTCGTCACTCCAGCTGATATCCATTGGAGGGGCGTTTAATTTGCTGTAGCATATTGGAGGTCATCTCCACCATATAAAAGATATTTTATATGTGATGTATGATTAATTAGTGATTTAAGTTGACGAACAATGTATTTACTTGCTTATAGCGATAAAATCAGGTACTACTGAGTGGGAAACGACTTAGTAAAATACATAACAATTATTAGTGTTAAGAAGTCTATCTCCAACAGATTTTGATCCTTGTTTTCGACGAAATAAAAGTAATTTCTTCCTGATTCAATTCAGCATCCCCCACATTTGCCATCTTCTTTCTCATCCAATGGATTTTCGCTTTTGCTGGAAATTGAAATTATGCATTGCTCATTCCATAGTCGATGTTTGCATTCGTGAGAACACAAAAGCTACCAAAAAAACAATTCCCCAGCCAATGTGAGAGTACTTCAAAAAGTATCTACAAGATACACATAAGCGACGCGTCGCGGAGAAGTGTGCAAATTTTAACTAAAACGCCAGCGAGTTACTTTTATCTGCTGTTGCAAATAAGAATGAGTATTTGTGTGGCGTCGATACATTCACATACCCCGCCACGCCCCTCAGGCAACCCACGCGGCAGCAAGCAGCAAACACTGCCGCTGTTTTCAGTCAACATAATTTTACTACTTTTATGGCCACAGTAATGCCCGACTGAGCCATGTAGGGACTACATACTGCATCCTACATCCTACCTTCTGCTGATCCAACTCCTCGTTGTGAGAAGCCCCCTTCACGCCACGTACAAGTTGAAAATTTTAACATTTCCTTTCATCTCACGCGTCTCGCGTGTGCAATATACTGAATGTGTTTTGCGCACAGCCACGCCCACACCGCCCACACCGCGCCCACAGCCCGGGCCTGACTAAAGTTATTGGCCTCGCAGCATACTTTGAAATTTACTGAGTTTCACTTGTAATGCTTCGCTATATTGAAATTAATTACAAACAAAGGATGTTGCTGGAAGCATGTGTATCTCTACCTCGGAGGTCCTACTGTCTTCTGTCTTCTGTCTCCTTCTCTCTCGTTTTCACGTTATCGCGTTCTCATGTCCTTTTTGTTCTTTGTTGAAATGTGTGTTGAGCTTCTCAAATTAATGTGCCGCCTTCGGCAACGTTTGAGTTCTAATTTCTAATGTTGTTCACAAACATCAAATATGTCTAATACGAGTATTCATATTATATTCTTATAATACCCGAACCTTGTTGTAGTTAATATCGCATTTCAATAATTTTTTTAAAATAGTGCAAAAATTGACGTAATTGAAACTTAATTTGATAATTTCACGCTAAACTAAATTAAGTCATTTGAAATTCATTGTTCAATTGGCAATTGTCAACGAATAAAATAATGTTTGTATAAATATTAATAAAGGTATTGATTGTGAGTATCAGACAAAATACATCTATTCCGAAATACAATTTGGCTGTTATTTCTTTATTATTTACATAGTTTTTTAGCGAGTGAAAATAGAGTCCAAAACGGATTCACAAGCCTTTTGTCCAACATGATACTTGATTACCTCTCAAATTAGGTTATTCTAATTGTCCTAAGTACACACGTCTTTTGACTATTGTAAATTTTACTTTCTAATAGGCATAAAAAAACAATAATGTCATTTTGCTAATAGCTAGATAAATTAAAATTATTTTGGAGAATTTGTAGTCAGATTAGAATCAAGAATATACATATATGTATTCAGGCTTAGTTGATTATATAATATAATAAAAAAAAAGTTTACTAATTGTTAATTAATGTGCATTTATGCAAATCATTAATTATTCCACATTTCATTAGCGTAATAAACGAATATTTAAATATATTATAATTAATTGACATTAAATGAGTAAATATTAGCTTTAGACAAATCTGTCAGTCTGTCCGTGTGTGATATGCGCACAGCTGAAGCTAAACGGGTCAAAGACTTTTATTCTGTACGACTTTAAAATAATATATTAAATATATACATATGTACGAGTATAACTAAAATATAATATTACTTATTATATTCTGCCCTTTGGGTGGTGACTGATAAAATGCACAAACAAACGCACACAAAAGGCAATTTTCCAATTGTGCAAACAATTTTACAAGATAAGCAAAAGCGTTTTAGGTTGAAGAGGGAATATTACATTTTTAGGGATAATTGCATAAGCACAATGAAAATGCACTGCATGGGATAACTTTTATGAAGACAAATATGATGGAAAAAACGCCGAAAGCCGCTGGAAAAAAGTCAACATGCCAAATACAAAGATAAAGTTGCTTAAAAATGCCTGTAAACGAAATTTGCAAGGCTTTTCTTGCATGTTTGCATATCAAATATGAAGATTATGTAGGCGCCAGTGAGCGTGGCAGTCAAAGCAATTAACAGCAGCGACTGCGACAACTTTCTCAAGCGATTTCATGGGCCATGGGAATAATTTGGAGCACATTTTCCAGCCAAGTTGACACACAACAATTAACAAAAGATACTGTTCAAGATGCTGACAGACAAGCAGCTGTCTAGCGCGACAGCCACGCCTCCTTTTAAGTAGAACAGCAGCAAATTTTTTATAAATCTGATTTGGCCCAGACGAAAAAGGGCGTCGTCTTTATATCCAAGGATTCTATGTGTATTAAGTCTAGCCATTTGCTCGGCATGTGCACATCTGCTTGCTCAACTCTGTGTCTGTGTTTCAATGTGTGTGAATGTGAAAAGCTAATGAAATTTCAGGCTTTATGGCATTGAAAATTGTTTTACCAGGAGGAGGCTGCCAAAAATGCAACCAAAACCCAGACCAAAAGATAACTAAAACTACCATTCAATTAAATTTCCCGAAGCATTTTTCAAACAGCATATTTTCAACTGCACTAGAGATGGGAACGTATAATCTTGAGTGGTTTAATCAACTAAGATTCGATAATTTATAGTCAACAGCAAATAGCAGTCAACCAGTTAATGTCCTGGTGTTAATTGGCAGCTATTGAATTGAGAATAAAATTATAATAATGATCCGTTTTAGGACCAATAGTCTTTTACTCTAAATTGGGATCCTCAAAGTGCACTCCCTTCTTCTCCTGGATTTGCCATCATTAAATAAACGTAGGATCTGCCACTGATATGATTTTTTTTTGACAATCTGCTGTCTAGATATGTATATCGACTCAGCTATTGTAAGCAAATTTCCAAGTCCATCCAGGAAGTTTTTTGTAGCATCTGTATACTTTATAATCAGTATTGTCATATTTGCTCTATTGATTCTTCAATTTCTGCTGCTTTCTCCGATCAATTAGCATTATATATATTCCACTATTATATTTTAATTTATTTAATACTATTTTTGTCTCTAATTTCTCTTGTCTCTTTTTTAAGCATTTAAAAGAAACTCTACTGGGGATATCTTTGTTAAAATAATATACAATAAAAAATGAAAATGAATACATAATGACGATGATTCACGCGGCCATCTCTAATCACAACTGCTAATAGAACACAGAGCCCGACGATGGCTGAGCGGCTGCGGTTGAAATTAAAAAGGAATTTACCCAAATTGCTATTGAAGCCCACCAAGCGAAGCGTTTGCAATGCTTTTGCCTCTGCGGTTTGGGCAAAGTGCCAGCCAACGTTGAGGCAACAGTTGCAACTTGTGGGTAAGTTGGGGGTGCTTTGGGGCGACAGTTTAATTGGGTTAGCAACGTCAACGATGGCCACCCCATCGTCGGA
The DNA here is from genome assembly GCA_018150935.1 of Drosophila pruinosa. Classification (NCBI taxonomy): domain Eukaryota; kingdom Metazoa; phylum Arthropoda; class Insecta; order Diptera; family Drosophilidae; genus Drosophila; species Drosophila pruinosa. Next base: position 45,190,904 of record JAECWR010000199.1, read on the forward strand.
TCATTGGCGCTGACGTGCCATGAGCCGATTTCAATGTGAGGACTCAACTGGAGTGAAGTTGAATGGAGTGGAGTAAAGCGTAAATGAGCAGTGCCTCGCCAATCCTACTGCGAATCCCACTCTCACATCCACTCCCACTCCCAATCGATTTTAGTGCACACCGTTTTCTGGATTATTTCGTAATTAAACGCAAATGCAGTGGCCAACACTGCCACGCCCATTGATGTCAGTCGGCCTTCTTCCCTGGGGGGCTGTCAGTCGGGAGTTTCTTTTCGGTTTCGGTCAGTTGAAGCGTAAAATCGTGGGGATGGGCGTGGGCGGGGACGTGGTCAATGAACGCTGTTGTTTTTGACTGACCACCAAAGCAGTCCTCCGTCCTCGATTGTTGACCATGTTTGCTGACTAATTAATGACACTTGAATGCTTGATTTCGCTGACTGGATGCCGTTTCAAGCCACGCATTTCTATTTCTGTTACCCCTGCTCTTATCTGTGGGTCACTCACAGCACTGGCCTTCGTGTTTGTGGTCAGTTTGACGAATTTCGCATCCTCATTTGTGTAATGTTAATGACCTTGTCTACTTTTTAGTTTGCCCATACCCCTTGCTATCCTAATAATAGATCAAATGCCGATCTAAACTAGTTGCTTTTGTTGGACGTAGATGACAAAACTGATTGTTTGACATACGCGTTGGTTTGAATTTGAAAAGGGGTTAGTGAGAGAATTTACTTTTGATTAAGTACACTCATTTAGTGTAAGAGGCCAGAGTTCCTGTCAACAGGCTTACACATTGGCATTTAACATTAAATTTATATTTTCTATTACCTAGCCTATTAGCTCACAATGAGCTCGCGGCAATCGCATTACATTTCACTTATGGCAGTTGGCAAAGAGTGTTCACACTTTTTCGGGGTGTTAAGTACTATTATTTGTTGTTTGGTAAATGTAACACGTATGCAGACAGTCATAGACCCGCAGAGCTGCAACTGCAACTAATTGCTGGCAGTTGTAGGGACAGGGCACCGAGTAGGAGCAGTGCCAGGACGTGGACACCGACAGCAACACAGACACCGACCTGGACCAGAATCCAGCATCATAATTAATTCAAATTTAAATTTCCTTTGGCGCATCGCACGCGCCATATTACACTGCCGAGACGTGGCATGGTGGGCGGCCAAGGGGCGTGTCGGTCAGGTGGCCATAATCATGCGCGGCTTTTAGTGTCTGCTACGCCCATATGTGCGAATGCGAATGTGAATGTGAGTGCGAATGCGAGAGTCTGCATTGAGGCTGCCAGCCAGCATAATAAACTGTTTAAATATTTAGTTGAAACGAGTTTTTAATGCTCATTTGCGCTTTTAGCAGCTGGCTACAGCAAAGCGAGTAACGACAAAAAGAGAAAGAGCATACCGGCTTTGGGGTGTTCGGGTCAGGGCCCAAAAAGGCCAAATTTCCGTCATTGCCATGCACTTATTGCTGTTGTTGGAGTCGCATCATGAAATCGCCCCTACATAATTACAGATTGCGATTCCAACACGCTTCGCCGAGTCAAGCAGCTGTTGTTCCTTGCTTGATGCCGTCTAATGCTGGAATCCAGCGGCCGCTTATTAATTTTTAATTATGGTAAAGACGAACGCTTGACCTTTTTTTATGCAGCACTGAGCAGCATTTTGTCTTCGCCCTTATTCTGGGTTACAATTCGGCTGCTTATGATGAAATCTCTGGCCTTTAGATGAGGGCACACTCCTCTTCCTTCAGCTGAAGGTAATCAGCTCAGCTGGGTAAGATGATGTTTTTAAAGTTAACCTTACCATTAAATTGCAACAATTGATAATGATTATGTCTCACAAACAATACAAGTTTACGTTCAGCATCTGAATAGGAATATATACATATGTCTCCTTTGGGATTTCGGCTCAGGACCCTTGACGTGTATACTTTCCGATTGCCCAAGCAGAAAATGAAAACAACACCAGAAAATCGCGAAACAAAATTCAAATCTCTGAGTAATGTTCACTGAGAATTAATTCGTTGGAGTTGCGCAATTATTAAAATTGCCTCTGGGATGAGGGAGAGTCTGAGGAGTAGAGAGTGAGTGAGGATGAGCAGCGACAGGTTGTATATTTGTCTAGTACGAGTGTCTAATGTTTCGCTGTCATTTGACTGAGTGCTGCCTCGGCTCATCTTATCACAGGCATATGGTGCGAAAAGTGGCACGCAATGCGGCCTGCAGCTCTCAGCTGGATATAGCGTGCACAGTGCACAGTTAATCCCAGACAGAGCGACTGAATAGCAGCTGGTTCAACAGCAACCACATTGCTGACCCCGAAGTTACCAATCTCGGCAATTAAATGCCTCTAAGATATACTGCAGTCAGCTCCAATATAGCTCCAGCAATGTTAACAAATTTGAATAAGAAAAACTCTCGTTAAACACATACTATCCACATAGTGCGAATCGCAGGGTATAAAGCAAAGACCCCACGGCACGACACAAAACTAATTACTCTTTCAAAGGCCTAGATGATGGATAGGCAAGTAAAATAGTCAAAATATTGCGTTGCAGAAAAAAAAGAGGTAATATTAAAATAAAGTGAATTAATATTATTACCATGTACAAATATCCTTTTCCAAATAGTTTGTTCCGCATGAGCGATGTACAAATGCTTTCAATTTACTGACATATTATGTCTGGAGGTGCGAATTCCTTGTTAAAAAGAGAACTGCAATATTTCAATTGTTTGCGGGGCTTAACAAACGTGCCACTAAAAGTTTCACAAAACAGCCACCAATCAGTCAGCCAGTCAGTCAGTCAGTCATCTTGTCGGGTAACGGATACGGATGTGGATGCGGAAAACATTTTCTGTCAGCTGCATCCCTTAGCACTGTTTCTTCTCAACTATACTATGTGCTAGTAAAGAGAGAGGCACGAAAGGTTCTGTTGCTAAAAATGCTTTTCAGTTTGTGAAAATGCAATTCACCAGCAAATGACGCGTGCCACTGACTGACAACCATTGTATTGTAGTTGCTCTAGCAGCATTAGCAGTTGTTGCCTCAAGCTATGGCCTCTGCCATATTTTGACTCTGTCTGCTTGGCTGCGGCACACCCAACAGTTGAGCTGACAGCCGGGAAATTTAATTGAAACGCAGCTGAAGAATGATCCCTCCCACAACAGTGGATGGGAGCCTTCGTTCTTCTTAAGCCGCAATTAGAAAGCGAACTGAGAATGTCTAAAAAGCTTATTTTATTATTTATATCTTTAAATTCCAATACAAATCATTTTTAAATGGTTCTTATTACAAGTACATAAAATCTACTGAAAGAAAAAACTAAAAACTGATTAAATCATTACTTCCATTTAATTAGAAATATATTTTGAACGCTTCATTGCGAAATATTTCATTTAAATTTATCATTTATATTAATGGTAACGCCGACGCTGTAAGAATGTTTTAATTAAATCGTATAATCTGCTTCAGTTGCTCTTCTTGACTCTCAGCTTTCCGGCTCAATTCCTCAAAAAGTGTCCAAGAGATGACGTCAGTTGTTTCGTCATGACTCTGAACGCATCTGATCACATGCCGAGGCTCCGGCAGCAGCGTTACACCACACGGGTACTCAATGAAGACAGATAGATTTAGTTTTTGCGATACTTCAATGATACGGTGCAAATAACGTTGACAAATCCATTTCTGCATAAATATCCGATTAATGAATTGAAACGTGACATGTATCATATTCAACTTACAGGAGAAGAGTCATCTTTGGAATACATGTTATTCATAAAAAAGGCTTTTACATATTGCAAGGTAATGAATTCGGATAGCTGCGATTAAAAGCAGTAATACTTGTATAAGTATAAATATAGATATGTATGTATTAATTATTTTGCATACCTTCTCCATTTGTCCCAGGAAAAGCACTGTTTGATTGCCGACCTTGGCCAATGCCAATTGGAAAGACACGTGAAGAATATCCATAATGTTGTGATCGGCATGCGCCGAAAAGAATGGAGATGCATCGCTGACTAATTTAATACTTGTTCGCACATTGCTCAAGTCAAAATCATTAACGTTCTTAAAAGTATAATCAATTATGTAGCTCAAAATAGACTAAAAAGGTTCAAGATTCAGCTTACCACCTCAGCCAACTGAGTATACCGATTCAGGCGAGGTACGAAGAACCAGACAGTGTATTCCTTGCATGTAATGTATTCAAAAATTTGACGGACATCATCAAAAACTGAAAGAACAAAGCGGCGTTCGCATAGTCGAATAGTCTCACTGTTAAGTAGGCAGCTTGTAACAAGCTGTTCTAAAAGATCTTTTCTTTCATAATCCTCATTATGAAAAAGCTTGGCAAAGGTCTCAAACGGATTGCCATTGCCCCTATAAAGAACAATATATAAATATTTCCATCAATCCAATAAGTTAGGAAGAGGGACATTCACTTAAAATTTCTGTAGCAGAGCGAATCGCCTTGTATTATCTTTACCCAGTTGGATGGGCTGAACTTATGGGCATCGAGTAGGAGCTGTGGAATATGCTGGGGCGGCACAAAGAATGTGTCACAAAACTCAAGTATGGACTGTTCTTCCCAGTTTCTTAAATTAATCTGAATCATGACACGATCAATGATGCGGACGTCATCAAAACGTCGTACGACGGACACCTCATATTGTGTTAGAGTTCGAGTTGAATTCTCTACATTTATTCGCGCTCGTCGATTCTGCTCACGCTCTTTTGCCTGCTGTGAAGTGCTCGGCCCCATATCCAAATCGCTGTCATCTACTAAATTGTTTTGGAGATCAGTGCCATGAAAGTGCATCAATCTAAACGACATTTTTACACATCCTTTGCCCACCTGCAGCTGTGGCAAATGCTGCAGGTTCGCTGCAGTTGCATATTCTTTAGTGCACATTAGCTTAAGAGCCTGAACAACTGGTGTAATTCCCAGCGATGGAAAACACAGGTTTGTCATTGGATCGACCGCTTTATAGAGCAGCAAGTGCACATTATTTTGTTCTGGAAATTTAATGAACTCTCTTTCGCAACCCAAACAATCCTCAATAGTAACCTGTTGAAAAAAACCAAAATAAAATTTAACTTCTAATATAAATCCAATTATTTGGAATACCGTTTTAATTCGCAAGAATGGGTTCCTGGAAAGTTCATTCATTGTACACAATTACGAATGGGTTAAATATCAGAATTATTCACACTTGTTACTTAATTTGCAAACTTAAGGTTGCTAATTAAGTTTTATGTAGCCTTTATCTTGGACTAAAATGAAATTGATTAGTAAACAACACAATTCAAAATGAAAGAACAAAAATGTGATGAGATTTTGAATCAATCATCGATTACAAGCATGCTAATAATCGTGACACTCTGATGAATCCTAATGTTTGAACGGATAAATAATTGCTTCTTATGACTCGTTACTTCTATCGATAAGTGTAAGAGAAATAAAAGCTCACCACTACAATCACACTAAGCGGCTGCTGTTAAAATTAAAAGAAAATTATTAAAACATAAAACAACAGTTTAATATTTGCAATCAGTCTATCCGTAAAGATACCATAACTAAAGTTGCATTCCCTGTGCTAATTTTTCAATGAATTGCCTGATGTGTAATAAGGTAGTCAAAACTGGTTTTGGGCAAACGGCATCAGAGCAATTCTTATCTTGCGGCAGAAGTACGGTATTACTTTTAATATTTAGAACATTGGTCAATCGTGGACAGTGAAGCTAGGCGTACTGTAAGGACTTAGCATCCTTGCTTACTTGCCTCTACCAATCATTGACAAGTTACTGTATTTTATAATTTGTGGGCAAAGGGTATCAAAATTAAAAATAAGCTTGCACAAATTTCGAGTCTAACTCTTATGGTCTTCGAAATCCTTGCATAGCCCGGGCAAATGGATCATGGAACTAAATGTATTTTAGTAAAGTATATACATACTCTATAGGGGTTCTTTCCGTTAAATACTTTTGCACAAAACATTTGCAAATTTTCAAGGTGCAAAGGTACAACCAGTGGTAAACGAAAAATACTTCTTTGACCCGTTCGCATAACGAAAACTTAGCTAAATACAGAATGATGCCTGAAAGGTTATAGATTGAGCTTTTATATTATATAATTATCTTAGATTTCACTTGCGCAAATTCTATACATTAATTTTTAAAGCTTTTTCTTTTTATTTTTGAGAATTGCTTGCTAATCAACCATAATTATAACCTTGATAGATGCTTAAACAGAATTGAGAACATTTAATGCATAAATTTAAGTTATTTATTTATGAGATTAATGCTTGGGCAGACAAAAATAATTGTCCACAATTCTCGTAGGAGGGGGGGGCAAAATTTTGTGAATCAAATTGGGAATTAAGATTATGAGAGTTGTCCGCACGAAGTGAGCCATTAAATTGGAACAGCCAACATAGCACATAAAATTAGGATTAACGGCTTTCTAAGTGCCATTGAATCCCCCACAGAGTACTCTCTGGCCAACAATTAGTCCAATGTGGCATATTAAAATCGCTATCAAATCGAGTCTTCTATACAGAAAACATGTTCATAAGCTTGGTAAACTTTTTAATTCACCCACCGTAGACTTATATCCTTATCACACTGCCGCATCATAAAAATGCCAACAAAGTAATATATATTTTTTATTCACATTTTTTTTTTTATGAATAAAAGCAAAATTGTGATTTTCTTTTAATTTTTATAGGCCGCACCAAAGAGTTTTCTGGTGCTGTCTTTGCTTTTATGGCCAAAATATCCGAGACATATTTGTATTTCGGATGCGATGTTGTCGCTTTTAATACGATTTTGTCGTCAACTGTAACGCCTCATCTATGGACTGGAACACGATTCGAGAGTCAAGAAAATTATTTACAATTTTTTCTCAAGACGTTATGCATTTTATTAGCTTTTGAAATTTTAATGATGATTGCATTTTGGCGCATAGCGTGCTACTTGATATATAACAGGCTTTGACCATGACCAGTTGAGTTGCGATCATTAGTCTTGATGACGGTCCAAGATTGGGACAGTTTTCTCATCGATAAATCGATGGACCACACAAACAGCTCATTTAAAGAATTTAGAAGTGCACCCATCGGCTGTAAGCATCTCGAATAACTACAATTCGACTTTTCCATTACCATAAGACAAGTTATTCAGTAAGCCTATGTGTATTACACTATACACAAGCCAATATTGCTATCGTAAAGTATTTGCCTCTATTATTCGCATCCCCGAATAGCTTAAGCCTCCAGATAAATAGTTCTCATGGTGGCTCAAGAGCGCAGAAATCTTTGGCCACCTAATAAGCCAACTTTAACTCCCCATTTACGTGGATGAGAACGAGTACGTCTTGGAACACGACTCGCCAGCTCGTAATACTAAAGAAATTATGGCAATTTAACGGACGATCGCGATACTTCAGACTCCGAAGCCTCACATCGCAATTAGATGGGCCTTCGGGGCTTTCTGCATTGGAGCTGAGCTCTGTTACCAGAGCGGTCGGTAGTCGTTGAGATTTTATCGCTAACATAAATTTCCTCAGATAAAAGCGCGAAAATGCTGCTCATGACCGGCTACATGTCCACACAAAAATTTCCAAAGACACACACATATTTATTCACGACTTATTCCATTTGTACGCCCTGCCCCCGCATTCGGATGCATCGCATAGTTTTCGATCATTGGGTAAAAGAAATTATAGCAATTTGCTTGTCAAATTGTTGCGGTCCAGGGCAATAAATCGAGCACTTTATGGGAATATGTGGTGCCGATCGCGATAGAGTTGTTTTAGGAATATTTTATCCCCAAGGCCCGCTCAGCTGGAAATCCTCGTTGGCGGTTGGAAGGCTGCATTTCGACCTCCATTTATTACTCGTAAACTTGTAAATTGTGCAATTTCATTGGTGTGGCTTTTACTTAGGCCGATCATTTTTTTTCCACTAATTTAATGGTGCTGCACCATAAAGTTTTGTAATTGAATAGTTCCAAGACGGACCGAACGATGGCTGCGTAAATTGTTCGAAATATGTATTGGAACATTGATTTATAGCGTGGGGGCAGGTAATTTGTCTGTTGCCTTATATTTGAGATGGTTCCATAGTAGATAAGAGAGCCAATGAAGATTAGACATTGATAAAATGCTTGCTTTATCCATCAGCAGCTATCTCTTAATTGAGATGAAGTGGACACAAAAGAGTGGTTATGTATTTAATTCTCCACTAAAATTAATAACATTACTGACAGGAGTTAAGAAAATAGCAGCATTAAATAGCAGTACTAATAATTTTCCAATAGGAAGGCAATTGGAGGTTCGTAATATGCACATCAATATTTGTATAAAATATATCAAAGCTTATATCGAACAGTAATCGAACGTTTTGTTGTTACTTTATTAATCTTAAAGAGATACGCAACTTTGAATTGATTCAGCAAAATGGCTTAAGCGATGTGTACTAAACAAATAGCTAGCATTGGCCAGCTCCTTGGACAAAGCTCTTACTTTTTGGCCAGGTCGGCTAGCAACTGCAATTACAGGAGGGCATTTTTATTGTTTTTTTGTTATGTATGGCGCTTGCACCTGGCATGGTTTTCGTGTTGTTGCTGAAACTGGAGCCATATGTACAAACTGAAGCTACCATTGGTCGTAATTCGAAATGTTTACGGTACATTTAATTTCATTTGGATTATTACAATATGCTTTAGGAGCTCGGCTGAGAAATTTTGGCTGTTGCTGTGGCTCTCTTATGCTCCATTTGCGGCGCTTTCCCCGGAACAATGAGCCATGAAGTGGGTGGCATTCGTAGTGGGGCGTGAATAGCTTCTTCACCTGCCGCCATGAACTTCTACTCACTCTCTACCTTTCTCTTTCTGATTCTCTCTATCAGGTGCTGGATACTGAATAGTCGTCTTTCATTGTTGTTGCCAAAATGTAATTGCGAATTTCAGACAAATGTGAAATTTGAATTTACAAATTTAACTTTACTTGTAACGAGTAAAATCATTTGTTTGGCTTGCCTACACAACACATACACACAACCATACATACAACACGCCGCACACGTACACAGCACTTCGACTGCTCCTTTTATATGTCGAGTGTGCAGTTGGCAATTCTCGACTTAGTTCATTTGTTCCATTTCAACGCTCTTAGCATAAGGCACCAGGCAGCAGGCATCTTCCGTCGCATAAACAAATGTTCTTGCCGGTCTCCAGAGCAGCTTCTTGGATTTGGCCACCATATACTACACACAATACTTTGAATCTCAACATTCCCCCATTTGTCGTCGCTCCTCCATCGTTGCAGACGTCGTCAGTTCACAATGGCAACCGTTGCCATATTTCCGGCTTTTTGTATCGTTCTTCTTCTCCTTTGTACTTGGGTAGGATTGCGTTGAATAGAAGCCTTAGGTAGTCCAGTATAAAGTATTTATATGTAATGAATGTATGCATACCCATACATGTGTGCATCATTTTTCCAAGGCGAGTGATGATTACAAAAATAGTAGTTCAGAACTTATTTACATCGTTTTACTAAATTTAATACTGAAATAATACAATTCACACAATTTTAAGCACTCTTTTGAACTAATAATGATAATATGATTGATCAAATTTAATGTTTGTCTGACTGACAATCTAATTCAATTTCAATATTACGGCGCAATGTAATACATATTTATAACTTGACATTGAGTTGCGTTGACTGCTGTAAATAACAATTTTTCATTGGTGAAGCCATAACTATCAAGTCTAAAGTCAGTGATAAGTGGAAAATTGTAAAACTAATTTGTTGGAGAGTTCTTAACAATCGCTAACAATACGAGGTATAAGGTGAATGTGTCGTAATTCGCATTGAAATCTATTTTTCTTAGAAATATAAATAAATTAATAAAAGTGAACTACATAATTGATATATGTATATTTAATCTTGCGAGCTTTCAGGGTAAATTTTAATGATGAAAGCTTAACGACCATCATGAATGCTGTATGAATGGCTGCTCGGTGGTAAAAATCTCGTCTCAGCATTAGAGACTTACCAATAATTCACAGTTTAGCTCAAAAAATGGATCCCATCCTGATTAATTAGAGAACTAATACGATACATTCAAAATTATTTTTATTAAGGCAAAAGGGAATTTGAAAGATTTACAGACTGATAATACAAAACTGTTGTTATGCTCCCAAAGTTTGCATACATACTACGTAATTATCCCGCAGTTATCCTCATATATTTCTCATCCTAGTAATACACAGTTGCATTATGACTGCTTAAAGCAAAAGTCGCACCACAAGCTTTAAATTCTGCTTTAGGGATATTATTTATATTTTAATTAGGGAAACGAGGTATTGAGGAGATTCATAAGCTGCGATGTTATACTCCTTGGAGATTATTAGGATCTAATTAGCATTTGAATTGGTCTTTAAAAGAGAGTTGTACAATATATAATAATAATGAATACTAATGTCCGAGAGTTTGCAGATGAATATTTTTAGCGCCAGAATATTAGCGTTATCACACTATATCTGGCGGAATAAAAAAGAATCAGCTCAAGGTTTAAGTGTGTCGAAAGTGAGACAACTCAACCGAAGCGTATCGATATTGCCACTGACAGGACTAGAACAAACTGCATATCCTTGAATGCCTTCCTGGACCCATAACAGTCTGAGGACAATTTGAATAAAATAGTATTTTTAAGCAAATGCATTTAGAAAAGTTGTGAACTCTTAATTATTTTAAATTAAGCAACATTTTAAAAATGATAAACACTGGCAGAAATTTAAGCCAAGAGTATTCAGCATTCGATGATTGTGCGCTCCAATTTGCAGGTTGCGTTTTGCGCATTTGTTCGGCTTTGTATATGAAGTCCATGGGGAGCTTTTATACTAGAGCGTCATACCGAAAAAGTTGCATTTCACGTATTGTTGGCTTTGGCTGCATTCGCTTCGCTTCTTCATATTTTCTTGCTGTTGTAATACTTCAGACCGAGAACCAAAGCCAAAGTGGTGCGTTCCGGTCTGCCGCATAAAACACTGGACCGCCCATAGCCCACAGCCCACAATCCTCAGACTATGGGGCATAGGGTATGGAGCTTGGAGCTTGGAGCATGGAGCATGGAGCATGAGACACAGCCCACTGCAGTCGCCCCGTATGCACACAAGCACAAATACAATTAGAGACTTGGTTTGTTGGTTCAACTTGTTTGCTTACATTCAACTTACTTCACTTTTGCTGCGATAGTTTCTTCTATTTCATGTGCTCATTTCTCCCGTTCCATCAAAAGTTTTTGGCTAACTTTGTTCTCGTCATTGTGTGAGCGCCTTAACTTAATTTTGTGGATTTCTATGCATTCCTCTTCGTCTTTATCTGCGTATGTGTGAGTGTGTAGTTGGACTTTTGTGTTTGTTTAAATGTTGTATAATTCACTGATTTCATGTGGCTTTTGTTGTATTTTTGTGGTACTACTGTTGCACATCTGAGCACATGGTGCAAGTAAGCAATATTCGTTTGTGTCTCGAAAAAAATGCAGCTGGGAATTGTGCTATAATCCTTTAGTCGAAATACGGCAAAATGGTATAATTTAACATTATACCTTTGTAGTAGTTAAGCCTTAGGAGTTTAACAAGTCAATATTGTGTGTTATATTGTGGAGAATTCTATTAAGCAACATTGTACACAAATAGTGTAATCGTGTTATTAATGTACATATAAATCTGCGATTGCTCTTTAGACTCTCAAATTACCAAATATTTAACCGACATACAGCCGACACTCTCTATGGAGATGGCGGGAGACGGAGCGATCGACATGCACTGCAAATTGTTCTTTCCAAAATTTACTAGCAGCACTTATCAGATTCGCTCATAAATCTGGAAAACAAGCCGTTCAAAGCGAATTTCTCTTTCTCCGCCAGGCATTGCTGGCGGGGCATGGTGATTGGGCTGTCACGCCCAGCATGGGTGGCTGGCAAACAGGCATCGAGACTTTTATTTGCATGCCCCACTGGCGGGCAATGGTCGCACAATCCACAAATTAACATGACATTTTTACAAGCCCAAACATGTGTACATATGGGCCTACAGTCCGTCCGAGTTCCCCAACTCATGTGCCGGGGTCCAAGTTTCAACCACTCGAAATTAATAGCCAGCCAGCCTGCAACAACAAAAACAACCGGGCATTGCCCTGGACATGGACAGTTATGGTCATGGGCCAAAAAGTCAAACTTTGAACAGCATCTGCGGCTGGTGAATATTGAGATCGAAGCGAACAGGTTGCCGGTTTATGCATGTGCCGCCAGACCATAAATTTAATTACTCAAAGCACACAAAATGAGCAAAACAAAAACCCATTAGCTCAGGTGAGGGCAATTCTATTCCAACCAAATTGCACTACACCCCAGCCCATGCACACTCGCTTTAAGCCCACTCGCCATTATTTTGCATGCCAGACGTTCGATAATCTGGGCCAAGTGATGTGCATACATACATACATATATGTACACAAGCAACCAGGCTGTTAAATTTTCACTAGTCTATCAAAGGCAAAAGCAAAAGCTAAAATACATACACAGGCAAATCATGACAAAACATTTGCCCAACGAGTTTTAACTTTTGTTTTTCAGTGCAAATATTCGTCTATAGCAAGGATTGCGACGCTCAGGACGATGATGAAGTTATCAGCAAAAGCGGGCAAAATGTTGGCACAATTTCAAAAAAAAGCGAACAAAAAATCGAAAGACAACAGTCAAAAAAACACAATGTAAATTCTAGCAAATAAGAAAGGAACAATTGGGTGTGCTCGACTATGGGATACCCTCTACACATATTTACAAATATGCTAAAAAAAAAGTACACCACATATACCAAGCTTAACATTATTGCCGTTTTTTAAATTCATAAAGTTTTTATTGAATACCATTATCATATCCCTTAATGCAGCTGCACCTGATTTCACCTTATAAAGTATTTCTTGAATAACTTCTTTTGTAAATTTGAACAAATCATTAAGATGACGATTTTTGCTTTATTTAGCATACTAAAAATGCAAATTATAAATTATCATTTATTTATATTTTCAGAGGAAGAATTGAAGAAAATATTGGCCAATTTCTGAACGTCTACGTCTTATACTGCAGCCTCTTTTTACGAACAGACAGACAAATAGACGGTCAGACGGACTTGGCTATATCATCTCGTCTGTTGAAGCTGTTCAGGAATATATAGTATACATATATAAGTATATAAATTCATGTTCGCATAACTCAAAGTTGGTATACCCTTTCTAACCCACTGGCAGATGGTATAAAAATAGCTCGAAGCCTAGTAACCTAAAGAAGTCTCGGAGTCAGGTCCAGTATTCTCTCAAAGCTGCACATAGTTTGTGCAACAATTGCAACAAACGACAAGTTAAATTCATGTTCAGTTTCATGTGAACCACAGAACTCTGAAACCATTTTTGCTACTTATTTCATTTCTATTCCTGCCGTCGTCGCAGCAGTTGCCATAGTCAACAAACTTGAAGCCATTCAGAATCAGAGCAGGACTGTCCCCAAAAAGTGACAAGTCTGGAATGAAGAATCTGTCAACTTCATTTGACTGCAAATTGTGCCTCGTTGCTGTTATATTTTGAGCAGATGAGGTCCATTAGAGTGACAATTCTCGTTATATATTCTTCAGTCGAGAGTACTCGATTATGAGATATATCAGAATTCCGTTATATGGGTGCAAGCGGTAAAAGTAGATCTTCCCGAATATATCCCGATGGAGTTACAATGTGTATCGATGTGTGTAAGTTGCAAAAGATTAAATAAATAAAATTCAATCAAATATAGCGATATATATAATATATAAATGAATTTGGCAGAACTCCCAATTGTAGATTTTATTGTTTGCTATGTAAAATAAATCTTCTGTTTGTAAGCCTCTTAATTAATTATTAATATTTAATAAAAAGTGTTCCCATCTTTATTTATGGTGTCAAATTCATCGCACTAGTAATATGCACATTAAAGTTTGAATCGGAAGAAGATGTTCATTAAGCAATTAATAAATAATGTATATGGAAACTATAACTATAACAGTTTGTAGGTTCTTTTGTCTCAATTTAATTGGAAGGTCACACTTCAGGGACACTCACTGTTCTCCAGGTGGTTCCAGTACTGCAAAATATGACATACTCGTATGTGGATGCCAACATGAAGTCGTACACAAAATAATAAAACCCTACTTATAAATTTTGTACTACGAAATATTCCAATGCACTTATTCTATGGGTTGCTGTTTTCAAGCGGAAATTGCACATTTTGCAGAAAGCGGAGAGTGTTGGTGTGTGTGTGTGTGTGTGAGGGTGTGGGTGAGTGGACTACATGCTGAGTATAAAAGGAATTAGGAATGCAATTTGAGGTTATGTTGGCAATGTGCGCCCAAGCAGATCGGTAGTCAGTCCCGGTGGTCGCCTCAGTATCTAAGCAACCGCATTTGTAATATGTGTGTGTCAGTTAGACAAACAGACAGTTGCTCTGGCAGTTGGACATGGACATATGCAGACGCAGCAAGCCGCCCATAACACTGGCTCCCGAACATGGATGAAGGACTAGGCTAGTACCATAACTTAACCAACCGTACTTGAACCTGTCTTTCGTTCCCACCGCTTCATCCCAACAATTGCCTAGATATTAATGGACAAAATTTTGAGTATTGCTTCCGTCATGAATACAATTTTCATACAGCAACGCATAACGTTCAAAGAGACGTCGACGTCGGCGTGGACGATGTAGGGTTTTCAACTTTTGACATGGCATCCTTACAGACATTTCTCTCTATGCCGCAAAAAGAAACTTCCCTTGGGACTCCACGACTGGGCGGCAGTGCACTCTCACATTGTCGTGTGCGTTAGTTTACTTGCTCCCAAAGTTTTCAAATGTCCATTCGTGGAGCATTCAACGTCCATTCAGCTGTCTGTTTTTGTGGGTTTTTTAATTTTAATGATGCCTCGGCTGCCACCCTATCATCCTGCAACCGTCAACCATCAGCCAACCCAACGTCCTGACATCCTCTGGTCCAGAACAAAAAATGTAAAATACTTGGGGGAGCTGCTTCTGCAAATTTCTCAACCAAAACAATTTTGGGCATGTGCATTTTATGTGCGCATCGGGACCCGGTTTAGATGGAACTCTATGGAAAGTATTTGTGTGTGTTTAGTCTAGTGCAGTTGGATGGCAGTTTAAATGATATGATTTTAGTTTTGGCATAGTTGAAATTTTTCCAAGTTTATGGAAAGCTCAAGCAACTCGTTTCGTTATTCAACAACCGGCCGGAAAACATATTTTGCTGATTTCCAAGTCTGTTTCGAGACAGGAAGAAATGTGGTTTTACTAAAGCCATTAATTCGTATGTACTCTTCTTAGCTGGCTTTTCTTTGGAAATTTTTTAAAGCTCAGTAGTTTACTGAACGCCATCACATTCCTCTCCAAACGAATAGTTGACATGTGGACATTCGAAAAAGCAACTCTATTTTTAAGTCATTTTTATTTAATCTACAGGAATTACCACTCAACAATTGACGCCACCTCCGTGCGAACTTGAAGTAACTGCAATTTGTGGAGCTACCACACAGACAACAAATTCCCGCCAAAAACCAAACTTGGTTGCACAAACAACTTAAAGATTTATAGATATCCAAAAAAGTGTCACATAAAATATTCACACCTTCGCTGCCAGAATCTAACAACTAGTAAAATGACTTACTTTTGTTGCCCGTCCCAGTTCCTGTCTCGTGTGGAAGAGATTGGGCGAATCACTTTATTACTATACCCGTATCCATAGAGTGGTCCCTCGGTAACGCTAGCTGATGCCGTTAGCTCGATAAAGCCATTGTTTATATTCGGTCCAAAGAGTTGGATTGCATTTTGGCTATAAGTTGGCAGTATTTTTTATGCGTTCATCATGCGGTCAGCATAAATTTTTCATCATGGCTTGCTTGTCCGTCGTTTGCCGCATTTGCTTGGTTGGCTCATTTTTTAGCTGAATGTCTTGATATCGGTTCCCTGCTAGTTGCAACATGTTGCCAATTTTGATGTCTGAACGCCATAAATCAAAGCGTTTAAAGCCAAATCCGCAGCCAAAGAGAAAACCCCACGCCAAATGCATTTTCGCCTGACAGCGAAAACTGAAAACTTTACATTCCCGCCTTTCCTAAAAAGTTTTCATCGACATGGAGTTGTTGCTGTCATTGCGGTATTTGTGACTGGTCGACAATAGAATTATAAGCTGACAAAGCTCTCAGAATTCCCATAATGGTGGAAAAAGAAGACCCTCAGAAATAAGAATATTTTATATAATAATTTATAATATAACCAATTTATATCATAATCATTTAGTACGAATAGAATGTTGACTTCACAGCGCACACAATTCAAAACAAATGAGGACAAAGTCCGACATTCAAATTATCGCCAATGAGGCACCTTTTTTCCTATAGTAAAATTAGCAGGTGAGATTTGAAGGGTATTCTATTGAATATGAACACTTACCATCGCTCATACTCCTTGAGAACCTCATCGAGTCCTGTAATGATGGTGAGCTGAAGGATATATGTTTATAAGTCGGTTAAAAGTCGGCGAATCTAAGTTACCACTTACTTTAAGCCATTCCGAGCCTCCCTGTAACTATTAGTGGAATAATCGTATTGGGTTTTCATACGTTGCTGTTGCTGTTGCTGTTGCTGATGCGGCTGCTGCTGTTGCTGATGTGGCTGCTGCTGCTGCTGCTGCTGCTGAGGCATATTCTGCATATTGGGATAGCTTTGAGTGTAGTTCCACATGTTGTTGGGCGACATCATTTGTGGTGAATTTGCAGCGTTGCCATAATTCATCCAATTAGAGTTGCCTGCATTGGAACCGCCCGTCAACCTGCCCATATGTTGCTGCTGCATTTGAGGCATTTGAGGCATGGCCGATAGTGGTTGCAGATCTGGCACAACGACATTCATTCCACCCCCATCGATTCCGCCCATGACTGGCATCATGCTCATACTATTTAAGGGCGCTACGGCTCCAGGTGGTAGCTGCGACATCGTTTGCACCGATACTGGCGCCATAGACATCTGACTAGCTGGTCCCTGAGGCATCGGTTGCATCATGCCCATCTGTTGTGGCTGCATCATAGGCCCTTGCATCTGGTAAGGCATAGACGGCATAGACGGCATCGACGACTGATTCATCTGATTCATATGCGGCATATTGCTCATCGGCATATGCATTTGATTCATGTTCATACCAGATGCCACCGGCATGGTCATCGTTGGGCGTTGTGGTTGCGCAAACGACTGCATGCCTCCCATCTTATTAGAGCCATCATCGCAATATTCCGTTTCATACGGTGGCATATTGCAATAATTCATATTCATAATTTATTCGGAGATTAGTAAAACACTTTGAATTTGGATAAATTTAAAATATTTTTTTTGGTTTTACGATTTTTATATCGATCTGAACATGAGGAGAAACTAACTACAAATCTGGACTGTTTAACTTCTTTAAAATATTCTTAAAGTCAGAGCCTGCCAAGATAAGGAATACTTTTAGTTCTAATGCAGTCAATGGAGCCCTTAAATTGAATGTGGACAGCCTCGTGTCCGTATTTGCGTGCTCTCCCATGGGCATAACGTGGTCCGACCCTCAAGAGTCATACAGGTTAGCAACTGGGTGGGAGATCCTCTCATAGTCATAGCCATAGCCAAAGCAAGCTGCCAGCCAGCTAACACAATTAATTTTACCTTCGCTTGTCATTTTATTGTTTATCTACATAAATACGAACACAAGGCGAAAGAACGAGCTTCTCTCTGCCCCCAGCTTGGCGTGTCATTTATTCAGCAGCACCGCAAAGTCAAGAGAAGCCAAGCCAAGCCGAGCTGAGCAGCTATCTGGGGGTAGTGGGGAAAGGACTGTCCTGCCTGTCGGATGTCCTTGCTTGTACACTAGTCGCCCGTTGCCACACCATTTATGCCATTAAGTCATTAGCTTTGTTTAACAAATAACAAACTGTCAATGAGTTGATTAACGATGTTTTTCGCATGAACTGCAATTAGCTGTCGCTGCCGCTGCTGCTCCTGTTGCCCCTATTGGTGTCCCTGTTGCTGCCACCGTTGCCACTGATAAATGGGTGTGATTTTCTACTAGTATTGCCAGTTGCCAGTTGACTTGCCAGCTTGCTTCGTAGCCAACAAAATGAGAGCAAAAGCCGTCCACTTGGCCAAGTTAGCGATGCGGCATGTTATTGATGCGCAAGAGACACCAAAGCCATAGCCATAGCCATAGCCATAGACATTGCCGTCTCCGTCGCCATTCCATCGTTGTCACGCGGCAATTATTGTATGTCGTGTGATGAGTTGTTGTGTGGCTGCCTCAAGCCACAGTCAAAGTCAGCAGCACTCATCACACAGCTCGCATGGCAGCGTCAACGCAATTACTACCCGTTGACAAGTGTAATGTCAGCTAACGCCAACGACAACTCCTGTTGCTTCTGGTCCTGGTCCTCGTCCTGGTCGTAACCCTGTAGTATAGTAGACTCCTTGAGCTACTGCTGTCGACGTGACGTGCTTCATCGCTCACTCATTCACTCATATACAGCCATTTCTCATGGCAACTAAACGACATTCGGCTCATTTCGATATTTGCAATTTATTTTCCATAGACATGGATACTGACAGGAGCGTAGTGAGGTTAAGAATAGGCCAAAGTCAGGTTAATACCTAAAACATATTGGAAAACTAAATTTTTGACTTTTTTGCAATTTGCAACAAAGCATTTAATTTAATATTATTACAAAAAACTGGAAGTTGCGGCCCTGTTGTCAAATATACACACAATATTCCCAGTGTAATTATTATGCAGAATATGCACTTGTTGGTATAACTTTTATTCGCAATGTTGACATAAGAGACAAGGGGTTCGAGTCTGGCATGGACGGCGGATTGGTTCGTTTCGGAAGCCAAAAACATACAAATACGTACATAAAATAAATTAGTTTCTGTGCGCTGCTAATTGCCTTAGCTCAAAGTTAATTACGGCTAAAATTTCAAATTTTCCAAAATTGGACTTGTCAAAAACATTTTGACATTTCCCACTAGGAAATTAGTTTTACAAACTTTTGCGTTTTTCGTACTTCGCTTTTGTATTTGTAAATATATTTGAAAATGTATTTGTAATTGTGCTCTTTTCTATTTGGCAATTTTCCTGGTACTTTATGCACAGTTAGCTGTTTTTCACGATCATAATTACATGCATATTATGATTAGCTATTGTAAACACAAACATTAACCAGGTAATTGTATTCGTTTAACACCCCGTCGAGTCCCCAATTGTCAGACAAAACAACATCAAATCCCATTCAAACTGATTAAAACAAATGGAGCCACACAAACTCGTAATTAAGAGCGATGCTAATATCTGTCGTGCGTAGAGTCGAATAATTGCATTAAAATTGCATGTGAAAATAATAATATGAATATGATAATGTTAAAAATTTGCGTGCAACTTGCAAGTTAATGCAAAATATAACTTCAATTGCGAGTTTCATATTCAAGAAACGAATGTTGAACTGACATTAATCCACACTGTCTGGCATCAACTTAATTGTTTTAAATAAACTTGCATAAGCAAATGCATTCATTGTCGCATTATCTTAAATGTAAAGCAGCATTAATTAGAATGGAATCACATCATACTTTCAACTCTTTTGGGTGCTTTCCATTCAGCACCAGTTTTGTGTTGCACTTTTGCGTTGTGCTCCATCATTTAATAATCGGCTTGCAAAGGGAAAAACTAATGAAGGTGAGTCCTGCCAAACAAGTTGAATAAGTACAAAATGCACAAAATATTGGACTCATACTCGTTACTGTTCATCGCATGCCATGGACGCCGAACTCATCTCGGCAACTCATTAGTCATTTCGCATGCATGGCAGGGTAAGGCAAGTCTTTGATTTAACACCTAAACTGAGCCGAACAAAGGCGTCATTAATTAGGAATGCTAAGATGATGAAAACTAATCTGCTAAAAGCTTGCGCTCTCGCTCTCTTGGAGGCTCATTTGTCTGCAAGGATCAACATAGTGCTGGTAAGCTCTGAGCTCCTCTGTGGATGAAGCAAGCAAAGCACGAGGAATAATAGCAGTAGGGTGTGACATTGTTTGGCACCGGCTCACATGCGCTTAATGAACTCTGAAGCTGCTGGCAGTTACAACAATGTTGCACAGGATAAAGTGCGCCAGATTCGACAACACAACAAAACAAAACAAAACACAGAAGAGCACAGCAGAGCAGAACAGAACGAACTGAGACGAACTGAGGCAAGGCAACAAAAATAAGGCGAACTTGAGCTCGACAAGCAAAAATCTGTGCAAATCACAAAATTTTTGTTGGCCCAAAAATAAAGGCACTGAAAAGTGGGACTCGAAATTGGTAGCGAGTGTGTGTACGTGCATGGCTGTGTGTGTGTGTGTGTGTGTGTGTGTGTGTGTGTGTGTGTGTGTGTACTGAAGAGGAAGTGGAAACTGAAATCGAATCCGGTATCCGCATATTGAAGCAAAGAGTGAGAGAGATGAAGAGCCTTGTTGCAATGGTGTTGCCATAAACTACGTTGTATCGGTACATCCGCTCTTTCTGTTTCTTTTTCTCTTCCTCCTTAGCGCGCTCTCTTTCTATCTCTTCCCCCCACCGTCTCAACCTCAGTGCCACTGCCGGTCGGTCGTCCTCTGCATTCAGCTCATGATGTCGATGCATGACGCTTGGCTGAGTGCAAATTCAATTAACTTGTTACAACACAATCTCAGGATCAGCTTTAGCATCTCTGCAGATGAGAACGACGACGTCGACTTTGACTGCAGCCGGGGCTGGCATTGCGATGGCGATTGGGATTGGGATTGGCATTGGGATTTGCTGCACTAAAAGCACAAGTAAAACTAAACTAAAATGCTGCGCCATTTTCTTGGCCATAAGCAGTAGCCGGAGGCGATTTTATGCCCCATCCATGTCCATGTCCATTGCCATGTCCATGTCCATATCCATGTCCATGGTCATGCCCATGCCCATGTCCACATCCTTCGTTGTTTCGCTCGCCAACTTTGTTTATTTTATTTAGAATTTTAATTCAAATGAAATTGGTTTGCGGTGCGCAGCACAACGATACAGAAGTCCGCATAGTAGACACTTCAACATATCGTAGAGCATCGCCATATTTGACTATTCGATTTTAGTTCTTGTAAATGCATTTTTCTTATTCAATTAATAAAAGATTTTATCGTCAAGCTTGTTGCCATTCGATTGACACACTGTCAGCAAATATTTTCATTTGCATTTTCCTTCATAGATCCGGTTAGGATTGACATTGGATTAGAGTTGGAGTCGTTGACAGATGGACAGAGAAATTGCACTGCAAATTAAATGAATATCTTAGCAATCGCAAATGGAATTATTAATTAGTGTCAATTAGTTTATGGCCATCAGTTCAATGTCCACCATAAGCCAAATGCTTACATAGTATAAACCCTAAGTTACATACAATGAATATTATGAAACTATAAATAAGAGCTTATCTTGTTCACCTCACTGGATTAAATGCTAAAACAAAACCAGCTTATGCAGAAAGTAAAACAATCCAAAGCTGCATCCGTTTTCATTTTCGTTTTTAGCAAAAAATCTTTAAAAATGTACTTTTTATTCTTGCTTCCATATAATAATCACTGGAACCCATTCATAATTCATGGCCTGGTCCAATTCTGAAAATACACGCCGCTTTTATGTATTCATTAGCGCCTGCGGCCTCTGAAAAACCCTAACAAAAATTTAATTTTCCCTAAATAAAAAGTCAAACAACACTTTTGAACAGTGCTTGACTAAGGCATACCCCGTAACGCATTTAAGAAGAATTAAAAATAAAATTCAATAGACAATTTTTACTCTAAAAGGCCTGTTGAAGAACAGGCACTTATGTTACACAAAACTATACACCTTTCTTGTCTATTCGAAGCTGTAACGCGGTATAAAAAAAGAATTACAAAAACACAGAGTAAAGCGTAGGCCAATGTCAATAGGCTTGAAATAAAAGTTTAAATTAAGACAGGTATGCATATTTAGGGAATTGTTTCTATTCATTTTGATTTTAAAATATCGAAAGGTCAGCATTTTAATATTTGAAAGAAATATGAATAAGGTAGCTTGTGTGCCATTCGAGATGTTAAAGTCGAAGAAACCCCGAGGACTTAACACTCGATGATAGTTACAAAGTTTATATAATTTATATTAAATTTAACACTGTTTAATCTTAAGAATACGCAGCTGAAATATCGAAATTGATGCTCGTGTTTTGGCATTTTCCAATTGAATTTACCTGAATTTAATTTTCATATCGTACTTCAGATGGGGTCAAAGTCATACTTATGGCACCTATAGAGAAAATAGCTACCATGAGATGCATGCTACGTGCAACCAATTCAACTGCTTAACTTACTGCCTAAATGTGCCGCACGTTCGGCTGCAGTCCCAACTCGACTGCATTTGCAATTAGATCGACGACTGGGATTGGCAAATGGATGGAATGGAAACAACGGGCAACTGCAGTGGTGCTCTGCATCTGAAGGATTTGCAGTGATTTTGCGGCGTTAAACAGCTAACCGTCGATGACAGCTGGAGACCCAGGCGGGTCGTCACAGCAGGATGCCCAGAATGAACAAAAAGCGAAGAAGGAAAAAAGGAAAGAACGAATCGGTGAACTAAGTGTCATTTCGAATGCTTTTGGCCAGACGTTTTGCAGCCAAATGCGCGTTGGCAGCAAATCCTGCGACATTTTATGATGTCTGCTCAGCTGATGGCTGATGGCTTTCTCCTGTTTGCGACATCCTTGTTGGCAATGTCACCTTAAAGGCGTTGTCCAAATCAACGTCACGTAGCAAATACAACAAACCATAAACGATTCGCACGACTTGACGAATAGTTTCTGCTGACTGCTGCACAACTTGCTATAGTAGTTGCTTCCTTTGCTCCACTCTGTATCCTCCATCCTCTCGCTCTAATCCAACAGTGTCTGTATTTGTACATGCTCATGTGCAGGTACGTGCCGGCTCTTGTTACAAGTTCAAAGCAATCGATGGCTAAGCAAGGTCATGGGGGTCAGATTGAGCGGGTGTACTGGCTGGCTGGCTGGTTGGCCAATTGACCTGGCCTCAGCATCAATAACAGCCTGTTTGCATTTCACATACACTATGAGAGCCTTAATAACATAATTTTGGAGAGAAAAATGTAAGAATTATATGACAATGTATAGGGAAAATACTCAACTGGAATAAATTATGTCGTTACTGTGCAAATGCAGGACAAATAATAGCTGTAATGAAATTGGAATTGTTAATTGAACAGACTTCAGCTTCTTCTTATAGTCTTGATGAGAACACTACAAATTGTGTTTTACTATTTTACAATGATGGCGATCGACTTTTTATGTCTAATAAATAGGAGAAACTACTGTCTAGTCACTTGCTGCTTGGTCATCACTTTGCTTCCCTGTCCAACTGCAGATTTTTGCCTCCATGAATTTTCAAAAAGGCGCACATCTTGATTAAATCTGAATACGAGTATGACAATGCTGACGCACAAACACTAAAACTAAAAGGATTTATTTCATTTAACCATGATTTGAACTTTACTATAAAGACAAGTGTGTCAGACGATTTTGCAATGATTTTGGGACCAACAAAGCTGAAAGCCAATGCTGAAGCAAAAGGCAAAGTTCACCATTTGTCTTTTGATTGCTGTTAATGTCATTTCAGTATTAAGACTACGTGTCCAAGTGTATGGACATTGAGCTATCGGTTCGAATGGCTCAACTGTCTGTCTAACTGAGCATGCTTCTTATTGTTGCACTTGCAGCTTTCCACAAGCCCCTTTTCATTGCCCCGTCTAAAGGCCGTACATGCGGCACTCCGAGTGTCTGTTCGTTGGTTTGTTTCACTTCAATCAGTTGTCGGTCGACTGCTTTCGTTAAGTGCCATCTTTGCATGTCTCTGCCTACCTCATCCCCTCCCTTTCAGTCTGTCAATCTGTCTATCTGGCACTCGGTATTTGGTACCCGGTACCCGGTTCTCCGTACTCGGTGCGCAGTACTCGGTGCTCGGTTCTTGGTAAGAGCACGCAATGCACACCTCAGCACCTCCTGTTGCTGCCTGCAAGATTCTGTTCAGTGGTACGACAACGTTCGGATTTCGTTTGGGACTGTCAATGGCATGATTTGGACTTTTGATTACTTGATTACGTTTGCAAAGCGTTTCCTCTACACACTCTGAGCCTCTATCTTCTCTGTCCGTCCATCCTTCCGTCGGACAGCTCTCGTCTTTCTTCCATTGGCCAGTCGTCGTCTCATCACTCGGCGGCTTCGTCAATGATTTAAATGGAGGTCAAGCCAACTACTTTGATTGACGCAGTACATCAAAGCGCCCTTTCGATTGCCGTTCCTCTTAATATTCAGCCACATCTGCTTGCCAATCTGTTGGCCGGAATGTAATTTGCACATTGATTACATGAACAAAATGAGTTGCTGTGCAATTTAGTGCGTAAATGAAGTGTAACCGATCGGCAATTTGTTGATAGTTTTGCCGGCATTGACAGCTGCGTACGAGTAAAAGCCAAATTGAATGGTCTCTAAAGAGGTATACATATAATTATATTGTTCATGAATAGCAAACTATATCCTATCACACTTGAGCTAATCTTGCACATCGCTACATAATAAGTTTCAAGATTAACAAAGCAAGCGCTTTGAAATCCACCATTATCTACAAGTACAACTTCTTAACTTTGAGAGTCTCGTTTTTAACTATTCAATATAGCCCTAGGACACTATGGCTAGTGTGGCTACATAAATCAATTCTGTAATTTTCAACACTTGGCTATTAAAAACTTGAGAGTGTTGTGCGCTTTGTTGATTTTGTTGTTTGGCTTCGGGGCAGCGCCTTTCACTATCCCCCTCCCAGGAACTCCTTTGGAGAGAGCCGCTTAATTGCCAGCTTCGTGCTGTTTATTCTTAGTATTTTAAAGAAAATAATTCATAAATTAATTTGAACATGTTGGCACATACGAAAAGTGCGCAAAATATATACAAGAAATATGTAAAAATGGTCGAGTTAACGTTAAAGCATTTATAGTATGAAAAATCACCTCGTAAATTTACAACAACGCGAACACAACAATTATTTCCATGCGCTGCTCCTGTGAACAGGGGCAAGTAATTGCACATGGAAGGGGCAACGGGAGGAGCTTGTAAGAGGCAAAATCAGGAACATGTCCGCGTCCACATTGATGTAGCTTGCTTACGTGACGGGCTCTAAAAATCAACATTTATTTACTCAACAATTTGGCAGCCTTTTTGTTAACAACTTATCAAAATTATGACAAAATTGCTTGCCAATGCCACACATTCAGAGTAAACGGAAAGCGGAACTCGACGGGTTAAGGTTAACCTAAAAAAGCGAGGTACAATCAAAACAGTTTTCTCTCTGAATCATGATCAAAATCTCTCTTTTTTTCCATTAAGATACATACTATATCTCTCTATTATATATACAAGTTTTCTGCTCCTCCTCCTCATCCTCCTCCTCCGGGCATCATTTTAAAATATACTAAAAAATACCAAAGAGGAGAGCGAGCGAAGCGTACTATCTCTCTCTCTCTTTATCTCTCTATTATATATAACGAGGTGACCTCCACTTCGCTCCGCTACGCTGCGATGCGTTCCGGAACGCTCGCTTTGCTCGCTCACCTCTTTAGTATTTTTTAGTATATTTTAAAATGATTCCCGGAGAATTTTTTAGTATATTTTAAAATGATTCCCGGAGGAGGAGGATGAGGAGGAGGAGGATGAGGAAGAGGAGGAGCAGAAAACTTTTCGAGCTCCCCTCGCAAAAGTAAAGCGTCTTTCGGCGCCGCCGCCGTTGCCGCCAATGCTCTTGCTGTTGATTGGCATTCAAGCACTTCATTACTGCAATTGCCCCATCGGAACTCGCTGCCTGTACCTTCTGCCAGCGGACTGAAAGCCGCGAATTGAAATTTCACGCAAGTTAAACGCAGTGGGAGCAGCAAAGGGAGGTGCAGTGTCAGGGGGTGCGACGTGTGGGGACTGTAGTGCAATTTAAATGTCGACCAACGCCAGGGTCCGCTTTGCGTCTGGGCGCGGACATGCTCCCGTTTGCATTGTTGACCACTGAGTGATGCAGCAACTCATCCCCGACCGCCCGCAGGTCGATTGAGAGTCCTGGCCAGCCCCCTTGTTTGGGGCCTCTTGACTGCTTCGCGTTTTCGCGCCGCGCAAGCCGATAATTTATTAAAGGCGATTATTATGGCCTGGTTCGAAGCCGCCTGTCTGGTTGGACTTGCGTGTTGCAGTAATTTACTGGCCTTTGTGGGGAAACAAGTTTGCCCGCACTGGGGACCCGAGACCAAGGGACCTGGAACCTGGAACCTGGAACCTGGTGCCCGCGATCTGGGACTTGAGAGCTGAGTGCTGCTTGCCTAACCTCTAGGGTCTGTTCGGGTGCCATGCGTGATGTTGTACTTGCGGTATTTACATATGAAATGTGTTAAATTGAGCTCTTTTTTAGCGCAAGTTTGTTTTAGCGAACAAATTGCTGACCCTCCCTCTCTCCGTCTCCCACACCGGCTGACTAAGTTGCCACAGAGCAACCTCACTCTTTGGCATATTATGCTCGAATTATAGTTTCAACATTCCAGCAACTCAGCTTGCCCCATAATCGAGCGCCGATTTGATTAAAAAATCGCACAATCATCGCGACGAAGGAGGTGGCTTAAGGAAGAGGAAGAGCCAAATAAGGAAAAGAAAGGGGAAGGGGCGAAAAAAAAGGAAGAACTGTGGGTCTACAAAGGCCCCTCAAGTCTGGAGGCTCCTTCACTCACAGCTGGCAAAATCAACTAACTAATGAAAAATTTGCATATCCACATGCTCAAGTGTTGAGGGCAAAGTTGAGCTGGGCTTTTGATTTTTGTGGGCGTGGCTGTACCGTTCAAAGTGCATTCAACTGTGAATTTTTGCAGCACATTTGTTGTTTGTTGCCTTGTTGCTTTGTTTGAGAGTATGGTCTTTGGCTTTGTGTGTGAGTTGGCTTTTCGTTGAAAAGCGGCATGTGGAAATTTAATCGCCATTTATTTCACTTGTTAAAATGTTTTTGTTCAAGATCTGGGGCACATACGGCAAGCTGCAATTTAAATTGCAAATAATAGTCAATTCCACATAAGTATAAATGTATATGTGAATTGCCAAACATGATTGTACAGTGGTAAAGAGTTGTGGAAACACATTAAAAAAGTTGTCACAATAAAGATGTTCCTTGACAATCTATAACATTACTGAAGTTGTAAATTTGTTTCATTCCATCTACAGCCCTTTCGTTGCAATTCATTGTTGTCAATCTTTTTATTAAATATTCTATTTAAAATATTTCTGCTAGTAAAATGCATTCCATGAAGATATCGTAATTATACAATTATCTTCAACTGGTTTCCCTTTGTATCCCTTAAGACAGTGGCGGGAGTACGTCAACTGGCTTGTCAATTTCTGTTGATTTGGCCAATCCACCCAATTTTGTGATGCCTGCGTTCATTTTGAGCAGTTGGTTTTACGGCCCACAAAATTTCACGCAGCTTGGCAGCTCGCAGTTCCCAGCGGAACTGGCCAATTTGACAGGCGGCTATGGGACGCACAAATTGAAGACATGTGCTGAATTTTATGGCTTTTAAATAACAAGCCATAAAAGCCCATCCTTGGGAGGATGCAGACGCAACGCAACGATGGCGCAATGGAGGAAAAGGAGTCAACAAACCGGAAATTGTCAAAGGACTCCAACTAAAAGGAAAACGAAAGTCAAAATGAAAACGAAAATGAGAACGAAAATAAAAACGAAAACGTTACGAAAACATTTCGCAGTGCGTTTTTATTTAAAAATAGAGACAGCGGACCCGTTCAATTTTTATGCGCAGTCCTCTTCTGGAAGCGACGATGACCTCGCCGTTTTTTACGCATGTTACATGGATGGATTGGCGCACATCAGAGACGCAGCAGGCGAAAAGCCAAGTGTCTGAACTCTGAAGTCCGAACCGTCTGAATGGGTGGCTCATAATGAATGTGCCTCTTCATGGCTTGTTGGTGACGTCCACCATGATGGTGGCATAGCGTCGCCTTGTTCGTAAAAATTACAAGTGGCCAGGGAATTTGAAACCGTTCGCTCCTTCGTTAACTTGGCCACAGGGTCAACGAGGCATTGGGCCAGCTGCAGCGTCCAAACGTGAATGGAGAATATGTAATGAAAACAAACGGAACGGAACGAAGAATGAGTTTTTATCTTTTTAAGTTTAAAGCAGAGCTCCACTTTGCAAGAGCCAAATGGACAGTGGGTAGCAGACAAATAAATGATATTTACACTTCACAAAAAACGACCCCCTTCCTTGTGACTTCCACTTCATTCCATCGTGTCTCTCTGTTTCTTTATCTGTCTTTCTTGTTCTCTCTGTGTGCTGCATTGAAAAACAACGAAGCAAGTAAAAGGGCGACAACGAAACGAATTCCGATAGCAAAGTTAAATGCTTGCACTGATAATGACCAGACCAGGTGGATGTGGCGAGACAGCGATTGCAGGGGAAGGAGGGGGAGATGTTTAACAACTGAAAAGCCAGTAGCAGTAAAAGCATTTAGATTTCACTTAAAAGGATACTAAAAATGCAAAAGAACCCGCTCGAATAGCAATAATAGCAAACCAGTCCTGAAATACGAAGGTGCAAAACATAGCAGCAGTAATTTGGCGTATTTTGCTTACCTTTTTTTACATTCCTGCTACTGCTACTGGATGTAAGGTCTGGTCTGGTCTGGCCGTTAGCTTCGCTGGCTACGGTGTCCAATGAGGCAGCAAGTGGTTGTGGTTTGACTTAGTGCAAAAAACATGCCCCACAATTAGTCGAGCTGAGAATTGAACTAAACGAAAGCTTGGCCAACACCAACTGGTTCAATCGCTGATGAGCGAGGGACAAGCAGGGAAAGGAAATGAGCGAGTACTACAGTACAATAAAAGATGTCTACATTGTTGGTCAAAAAGTTGTACCTCAATTAAGACAAAGTTGCGAAGAACTGGACAAGTGGTATATAGGAACCAAGAAAGCCAGACAACCCAGGAAACCAGGTTAATGACAACAGCAACACGGGGCGTATGATTAACAAATGGTAATATGGACTATTTCAATGTTTTTCTTTGCCATTCAGTATCACATGTCGTTCATCTTGTCTCTAGCATTACTCAAACCTTCGTCGCTTCAATCATAATACCGGATAAACAATATCCCTCGATATAACCGATAATCTTTAGCTCTAAGCTCTACATAAATCAGTGAGTGGCTCTGTCGTTCGTTGACTGGATCGGTGAATAGTATTTACGTAGTTTACTGTTTCTGTTTTTTTCTATTTTTCGATGTATACTGAGAGTGGTGATGGTGTTCGAGCTGGAACAGGGTTGGGTATAGTGTGACAAAATCACTTGAGCCAGCTTAACGAGGCTTGTAATTGAATTATGCGATTTTATTGTGATTATTTCAGAGCTCTGGGCTTCACAAACAGGCAGCTGATAGGGTACGGCGGGGTCCGGATGGAGTTCGTGAAGTTGTCGCTCTGAGTAATGAGATACGTAAAAGTTATTTAAACTTTTAAATCCGCGTCGCTGCCTTTTACTTTCGCATTCGCTCATTTTGCCTCGGTCTCCGACTCCGACTCCGACTCCGGTCCGGGTCCGTGTTGAGCGCTCTTGGCTTGGTCGCCACTTGGTATGCTACACTTTGGAGCAGCCACATCCTAAACGTTCCGGAATGTCGGCTAGTTAAACGTTTGAAAAGTTTGCCGGCTGAATCGCTGAAATGATTTGGAAAATTACAACAAAAAGACCAACAACCAGACGACTGCGACAGAGACAAGGAAATACAAATGACTCGGCGTTGATGCCGACGTTATACGACCGCCCTCCCTTCACCCACCAACCGGCATCTCAACCCCCTAATCCACCAAGACGGGTAGCCCCGGTATTCATTCGTGCATATTCCACATACCAGGGCAAAGAAAGGGTTGATTGGCATTTCTCGCAGAGTAAGCAAAAGCCTTTTTTGCTTTGCCATGTTTTTTTGAGCCAACACCTCCCGGGCAGCCGAGCAGGCGCCAAGCATCGGGGGACTGGGACTGGGACCGGGACCGGAGACTAC
Source organism: Drosophila pruinosa (assembly GCA_018150935.1). Lineage (NCBI taxonomy): Eukaryota > Metazoa > Arthropoda > Insecta > Diptera > Drosophilidae > Drosophila > Drosophila pruinosa. Next base: position 45,221,226 of record JAECWR010000199.1, read on the forward strand.
CAGACACTGGCAAGTGTTTCAGTTTTTTGGACTGATTGCAAGGGCGAACACCAGTGGGAGGGTGAGTGTGGGGTTGTGTACGAGTACAAGTACTCGTTACTGTCTGCAAGTCCAACACCAGACTCTGAGCCTCGGTCTGATCTGTCTATGGCCTTGTGGGTGTTTATTTGAACATGTTTCCTCTGAATTTTTCGGCTTCCCAGCCTGGCGAGCACCAGACCCAAGGCCTGGTTGCCGAAAATTCATTTGTATTTGGAAATCCCCTTTTGATGAACTCAACGTTTTCGTGTTTGTCTGCACTTTTTGATGCTCTCCTCTATCCCCCAGTTGGCAAACCCTTTCCCATGCCACCCACTACATGTTAAATGCGATTGCTAAAAATATTGTGCCATGTACTTTGACAGTGGCCGGAAAGCTGTCTTTGATTAGTTCAGGCAGCGCCCAAAACTCTATATTAGTCGAAAGTAATATCTGCACGTCTTCAGGACGTTTTTCAAGAGGGTATTTCTTTTTAAATAATTATTTAACTAACAGAAGACGCAGCTCTATGATATTCTTACACACAGTGAACTCCTATTGGGACCAGACATTGAGTAACTGGCATTAATTCTGGAGGAATAAATTAGCACTGTAATGTAGATTTGTTTGAGCTGTCAGAAACGCCTTGGCTGGCCATGCACCTGTCAGACCGTTGTGTGGCACACAGATAGTAGCATCCTCCAATTACCTCATACCCTATCAATTAGTGTCTTGCTTTGTGTTTCGACTGCTCTTGTAATGTCCATAATTGCAGCAAGGCACTTGAAAAACTTTAATTGCTCTTCGGGTAGGTGTGGGAGGAGGCCGGTTGCCCGAAAACCGATTTGTTTGATTTATGGGCTGGCACTTGTAGGTGCTTTGTGTGAGGAGTCCTCTCCCCTACAGATCGTAGAACACTCACTTATAGTGGCGAAATTGAATCAATAAAGCATGCATAAAAAGTTGGCGAAAATAAATTATTATATTTCGCCCCCCTTTTCAGTTGCAATTAATGTCAGACACACAGACGACAAGGACGACATAGTCAAGGAGGAATAAAAAACAATAAAAGCGAATTACATTAAAATTACACAATCAGCAAAAAGCAGCAGTGGAAGCTGGAACAGTCGAGGCAGAAATGGAAACCTTGTTACGTTGAATGGGGAAACAAAAAGCGAAATGATTACTCAGTAAATGGACGCAAGGGATGGGGGAGTGCGATGGCACTGGGCAACAGGTTCTTGAACCAATTGAAAACGTTGTTAAACGAGTTTTAATTAGACAGCGAAAGCTGCAGCTACAGCCAAAGATACAGCTACAGCTACAGTCTCAGTCGAACCTAAACCAATCCCCCAGACAAATTCGATATAATGAATATAGACAACTGGGCTGGCGATTCGAGGTAATTTCAAATCATGAGCAAAGCAGAAATGGCATACTAATTACCTTTGGGTGGCAAGGACCTCCAAGCGAATGATGCGCGAAAAAGTGTGAATGATGTATTAGTGGTAAAACACACTTAACCCCCCTGCCCCCGACTCCCAGCTACTCCGCAATGGCAATGGCAATGGCAATGGCAAACTGTTCCGTTTCCACTTTAAGAGCGCATCAAAATCAAATCGGAAATGCAGCAAAAGAAGTTCGCTTAATTACTTTCTTTGCGAATTAGCAGCGCGGAAATAACGAGGAAATTAAGATGGACTTGGCACAGAGAAGAGACTGGAGACTGGAGACAAAGCATGGCAGCCGTCCATAACGAAGGGACGTGCCAAAGCTTTTGGTTTGACGATTAACTAACTATAAAGAAATTGGCACGTAATCAGCAAAAGCAGCCAATGGGATGACTACTCCTACATTTAGCTAACTATTACTATATATATTATCTAAATTATTCCCTAGTTCTACAATAATGAACTGTCCGAAAACTGTTACGTGAAGTTGTCTGTTGATTATTCAGTTTATTATAGTACAAATTAATTTGGTTAAAGACAGTACAGTACTTGAATTTATTCTACTTCGACCTTCCTTTTTTTACCCGCTACCCAAATACGCTAGAGTTGAGAAAACTATTTAATATTTGTACAATACACTTAAGAAAGCGTACCCAACCCACACAATATATACGTACATACATTTTTAATCATTAATATGTCTCAGAGATTATAATAGTCAGTTATCAAATTTGATGAAAATTATTTTCTGCGCAAAGCGCCAATGAAATTAGTTTTCCAATATTGGAGCGCTTTCTTCTTGTGCCAAAAATCAAATCAATGGGCTCGGGTATACAAATTAAGCAGCTTTCTTATTTGAGCTGTTTTTCATGTGTTTGATTGAAATTGTAGGGACCACCCCGGGTCTTTGTGAAACTGCCCTTTGGTGGAGCACATTCGATCCGACCTAATTGGCGTTTGCTATAATAATGAAAATAATTTTTAATTAGAAGACGAATAATTAAAACAAATTAAGTAATTTTCCTTGAATGAATCACGCACAATGAAGCCATAAGCAATGTGACACACAGTCAGACACCTGGCTAACTGGAACCTATATTTGGCAGGCTGCAAAGCTGACTTCATCAGACTTTTTGCTGGTTGTCTTCTGTGGTGGGATCGACTCGCCCACATGAAAGTCACAGAAGTTGTCCACTGTGGAGATTGATTGAGCGTAACCTCGACGCATTTCTCATTGTCGAGTGAATTGCTGAAATTTCTTGGCCTTTTCGCTGTGTTAAATTGCTGGCATTGCTCCACATGGAGCGCCATTCTGTTAGTTTTCGCTACCTTCGCTTCCCATACTCCTATATCACCATGCCCGACCGAGCCGAGCCGCGTACATACATACATTGTCATGTCGAAGCCAGCAGGCAACGATGCCATGATGCCATGCCCCACTCGTTTGGTTAGGCCATCCATCTGGATGCCTTTGCGCTCTACGCTCTGCATGGCTATACCAGCTGGTGGCGGTGACTTTTGAGTATTTCAGTGGCTAGAGGACTGTGGACAGTGGATAGTGGTCAGTTGGTTCGTTTCTCGTTGGTTGTCAGCTCGCTGACAGTGGAATTGATTTAATGCTTTTTGTGCCCCATCCCATCCACAGGTGGAGTCGGAGACTCTCTTAATTGGCCCCACTTTGGCGGTGTTTATTCATGCGTTGTGGTTGTCCACTTTTTGCTGCCCAGAAACATTTTAATTATTGCCACAGGCACAATCATAGCCACAGTCACATCCACTGGAGTTGTCGCTGCTATTTGGAGCGCGTGTTATCAACAATCGAATTGAAGGCAGAGCACAAAAAAATGATAAGCGCATAATTGCCATCAATTAAGTTGCCACTGTGGTTGAGTGCCACAAAAAGCGGACACAAGAAACTGGACACCTTGAGTGCTCAATCGAAGCTGTGGATGTCACTGAATCTTAACTTAATTGAGCTCACTTCAGTTTGACCAGAAAGGTAGAGTAGATCGACAGGCTCGTTAGCAAAAAAAAAACACTTATTAAGGCTGAACATTAATAGAGAAAATTGTACGTAATTGGTAATTCAATTTTGACTTTCAAGCAGGCCTAATGGCAAATCACATAAATATTTAATTTTACTTATTGAGTGTCAAATTAATGATTCAAAGTATGCCAAAGACATTTTCAAGACTTTCGGATTTAAAGATGCGCTCTGTGTTTTTGGATACTTTCGTACATACAACAAATTTATCGGCAGGTAATTCTATAAATAATAGTAATGCAAAGTTAGTACATGAAATTGGTAACAAAATAACGATCTTAAAGGAACAAGAGTGTTATCAAAAAGACAAGCTATAAAATCTGAAAGAATTGATTAAATTTTTTTAAATGTAAACATTGAAATATCTGGCTCTGAATGATAGAATTCAGGGACCAAACAGCCGTTGGGAAATTGGTTGAGTGCGTTGTACCACGAGATGTGCATGGAAAGGGAGCTTTGGATTGCTTTTGTCTGCCATGTTCATGTGCAAACGTTTCCAAAATGGAATGTGCAACTCTAGCGTATATTTTATTATTGTTTTTTGTTTTGTTTTTAAATTGGAACATTTATTGATAAACAAGGCAAAGGGCCGCACAGCAAGAGTCAAGCGGACATATCCGAAATGCAAGGGTATTTCAATCAACACATCAAAAACTCTCTGCACAAAAGTATTCCATGTAAATTGCATTCGCTTGTGCCAAGTTTTTGCACACACACATTTTTCCAAAGCATTTGACGCTCTATCTAAATATTTTTTTTGCGATTCAGAAAAGCAACAACAATAGCTAGAGCTGGCATATAAAATGGTTTTTGTGCAGAAAATTTGTGTTTTAATTAAAACTGAACTTTAATCGGAAATTGACAAACGCAGCAGCACTTTAATGGTCCCCGAGTTGGGGACCAGAGCGTTTAACTGATTTAATGTTTTTTTGGGACGAATTTGTCCGGCCGGACAGCAACCAAGGCTCAGACCACAATTGGTTTTCCATCAAACAAATTGAAACACTCAGTGCTCGGGCACTGCTTGGCTTTGCCCGGGCTCCTCTCCGACTGCACTTAACTTAAAAACGTTTCATTTTATATGGTTTTACCCGTCGCTGCCCCTTGAGGGAATTCTCCTGCTCGACGTTGCGCCATAAAGTATGCAGCTTCATTGATAACATTTATTTCAAATGCACTCAAAAACCACTCAATAGTATGAAATTTGTTGCAGTTTACCTGCACACAACTCATATACACACAACAACACACTCTTTGAGAAGGACTCACTAGCTCACACACCCACTTATAGTAAGCCTCGTCCCTGGGGCCCAACGATGCGTGCTCATATTGCATATCGCCCAACCCGGCAAATGAGCATACAGTACAGCAGTGTGTGCCGAGTGCTGTGTGTACGCGTGTGTATTGGGTTCATATTAAAAATAGTTCTTTATTATATTTCCCACATGCTTTGCATGTCTGCCCTCGTGTTTGTCCTTGTACATATAACAATATATCCTGGTTTTCTGTTGCATAAATTTTATTGAAATGCGCACATTCATTTCCCGATCAATACGAGTATGTGTGTGGCATAAAGTTTATACATAAATATTTCACTGGAGACTACAATGGACATTCGATGCCATCGATTTCACTGCCTAATATTACGACAGCTCAATACACAGATACAGTTACATAAACACATACAAGTGCGCGGTTACTCAAAAGCTGTTAGCCTCCATAGACACTTTCCATTTCCGTTGCCTACTTATAAGGCATTTCCATTTGAAACTTAATGCTTAGGCACTTGTAACATATTATATTTGTTTTGTTTGGCATTTCATCACCCTAACCTTTGTCAGCACTATTCATTCAATTGAATTGATATTGAAATCATTGTCTGAATTGCATTGTTGTATTGCCAAATAATTGCAATTTGCATCCAATTTAATATTCGTGGCGATTGCATTATAAATCAGAGCTGCCATAACACAATTCCAATTCGATTGCAATTTATTTTTATTCAATTCATTCGTTTAATTTGCAAGTGAATTGCAAAGGTGAAAATGAGAGACTGTTTTTCGAATTTCAATGAATAAATTCGCAAGGTGTGAGTTTAGAACTTTAAAGAATTAATTTCGTTGAATTACTTGAAACATCCAACAATTCCATGTTGAATCAAATTATGATATATGGTACTTAGATATGCATTCTAAAAATTGTATAAACCTCTTGGTCAACTATGAGAGACCCTTAATTCCATCAGCATATACGATTTAATTGAATAGCTGGCACGTGACTTGTTGTATATTTTATAAGATGCTTTCAAACATCATTAATGCTAATATTAGCCTAGTTCCTCAGCAATTTCTTAGAACGAGCAACAATATTAATCAGGTTTTGCTAATTAAATGACCCTGCGAAATTCTCGAATTTATGTAAGTAATGCATAAATATATGTGTACGTATCCCATATGCATACCCATTAGGTCGACACACACACATGTGTTTAAGAATATTTGCATATGTGTAAGTATATGTATGAACAATATGTCACTTATGTTTGGTCTGCCTGCTGATGTAAATTTGGTCATGTTCGACATATAAACCTGTGTTCTAATATATAAAAAATTTACATACTCGTTGTTTGAGTGTGCAATTGTGTGTGTGACTGTGTGTGTGGGCTGTGTGTTGAATAGTTAAAATATGACCAGTTGGCTTGTTAGGGTCAATTTTTGCATAAATTAGTGACAGACAGAGTCAGTCCTCGGACGGGTTAAACAAAGGGGAAGGGGATGGGGAAGGGAAAGGGGAATCTACAAATTAGGTTACGTCGTCAATGTTGTGGAAAATAAAATAAATAAACCAAAATGAGTAAGACACTGTGTAAATGCCCAAACATACATATGCTTAGCATGTATGTTGGTTTATCAGTAAATGTGTGTGTGCCAAGCACAATTTGCTTGCTTTAAAGGGATTTGACCTAAATATTTGGTACAAGCATAAGCGACGACGACACATGCAAAAGTGCAATTTCATTTAGCAACAAACGAATTAATAGCATAAGGCCAAAACAATGAGCAATGAGAGAGAACTGGAACAGATAACAAATTACTTGCCATGAATAATAATAAAGTGCACTAACTAGTGTCCATGGACACGCCCACCAATTCAGGGCAGAACTCGTAATGAATTTCAGATGACAATGACGACAACGATGACAATGTTGACAAGCCGATGAGCATAAAAGATGCGCACAAAGCCGACCAACTAAATACATACATATGTATGTATATATATATGTATACATATATACATATAAATGTACCAAAGTATGTACAAGTAAGGCATTATATAAATTTATTAATGTTCTGCAATTAAATTTCTCAAGGAAAAAACCTTTTAATGTTCATTCGTTGTCCCGTGAAAGTATATTATACTAAAGTTGGCGATTTCGGTCCGATAGTGAATGTGGGAACTACGACAGTGAGTTAAAAATTGCCTCGGACAAGCTGAAACAATGAGCAAAATTTCATTACCGGACTATGGACGACTCATTGCGCCTGTGGATGGTTGCTGAGATCACGGAGTGGGAAACTTGCAGCAATCTTGACGACAATTGAAATGGAAAAGAAAATGAATGAAATGTGCTCACGATGATGGGATGTCTCCCAGACTACTCTCACTACCAATGTATACCATTCCATTCTCGCCTGGTTACTTGTTAAGCCCAGCCCAGCCCAGCCCAGCCCAGCCCAGTCCTGCTCTGCTCTGCTCCGGCATGACTGCAATGCTGCCATCCTCATCGTCATTCTGGTTGTTGTCGCTGTCATCGCGACTGTCAAGTTGTCCTCCCGACATCTGACATTCCCCTCTTATCACTCTTTCTCTTTCCTCCGGTTATTTGCATTAAAAATATTATTCATTGCAATCACAAGGATTTGCACAAAAATATCCTGCAATGAGTTCCAATTCGGGGCATGTGGACCGTGGGGAAAGACGATGTCGCTTTGTCTCGAACGAAATAAAGGGATAATGAAATAGTTGTGACACAATTTAGCATTGCCAAAAAAAGTATCCAGGATATGACAGCCGGCAAAATATTGAGTGAAAAGATGCTTAATAAAGGACAGAACAAGGCAAGTCAACAATTTGGGTTTATTAAAATTGATGCCGACATAAAAAGCAAATCCGATTGCACCACTTTTATTCTGGAGCATCACAGATAACATTGAAGCCTCTTTCTTAACTATAATACAATACGAGTAAATACAAATATTCGCTGTAAGAAGTTTTCAATCATTACAATAATAAATAAGATATAACATGTGTTCGTAAGAAATTCAAAAGATTGACAATCTTTCATTAATATATGTAACTACTTTAAGCTTAGACTATCAATTTATTAATTGCTTTTATTTGCAAATCTACCAAACTGTGAGAAAATCATTTAATTGGAATATGCACTTGTAGAAAAATAACAAGTAAGAAAGCTACAGTCGAGTTTGCTCGACTGTGAGATACCCGCCACCCAATTTTACCATCCAAATATTATATTTTTCAAAATATACTGAAAAAATACTTTAAAAAATATACTAAAAAATACTAAATAATATATCAACATTTTCTGTTGGAATACCCCATTCAACATACAAAAATAACGTTTAACAACACTGTCTTATAATTGACATGTATGGTCACATACATATTTAAGTTTACTTCTTCTTGTTCGTTTCTTACTCCTGAAAGCAATTCGTGGTGCTGGTGTTGCAATCAAAAAATATATTTAAAATTGAAAACGTAAAACTTGACTTATTATTTATAGGAACATAAATACATAAACTACAACAGGTTATGGGCCCAGTCCATGCCTAATAAACAATTAAAGTGTGAAATAATTTTTACTGAGAATTTTTGAATTCCACGTGCGCCGCGTTTTTTTTTCATATATAGCTGTGTATGTGTAAGCGGTAGAATGGACAAGGCAAAACGCAATATTAAACCGTTCGATGGCGAGAAGTACGCGATATGGAAGTTTAGAATTAGGGCTCTTTTGGCCGAGTTAGATGTACTTAAGGTAGTTGACGATATAATGCCTAACGAGGTAGATGATGGCTGGGAAAAAGCAGAGCGTCGTGCAAAAAGTACACTAATAGAATATCTAAGCGACTCATTTTTAAACTTCGCAACAAGCGACATAACGGCACGTCAAATTCTCAAGAATTTGGACGCCGTTTACGAACGAAAAGTCTGGCTTCGCAACTGGCACTGCGAAAACGTTTGCTTTCTTTAAAATTATCAAGTGAGATGTCACTATTAAATCATTTCAATATTTTTGATGAACTTGTAAGCGAATTGTTAGCAGCCGGTGCAAAAATAGAAGAAATGGATAGAATATCCCATTTGCTGATCACATTGCCTTCGTCTTATGACGGCGTCATTACGGCAATAGAGACGTTATCTGAGCAAAATTTGACGCTTGCGTTTGTGAAAAATAGATTATTAGATCAGGAAATTAAAATAAAGAATGACCAAAATGATACTAGTAAGAAAGTGATGAACGCAAATGTGCAAAGCAAAAATAAAAGCTATAAAAATAATATGTTTAAAAATCGGAAAACCAAAGAAAATAAAACATTCAAGGGAAATTTCAAGAATAATATTAAATGTCACCACTGTGGCAGAGAGGGACATATTAAAAAAAATTGTTTTCATTATAAAAAATCATTAAATAATAAAAATAAAGAAAGTGAAAAACAGGCTCAAACTGCAACAGCACACGGCATTGCTTTTATGGTAAATAAAATGAATAACACCTCAGCGATGGATAACTGCGGGTTTATCCTTGATTCCGGTGCTAGTGACCATCTTATAAACGATGAGTCGCTATATATCGACTATGTAAAGTTGGTGCCTCCACTTAAGATCGCAGTGGCTAAGCAAGGAGAGTATATTTATGCTACTAAGCGTGGTATTGTTCGACTGCGAAGTGACTGTGAAATTACGCTTGAGGATGTACTCTTCTGTAAGGAAGCTGCTGGCAATCTGATGTCAGTCAAACGCTTGCAAGAGGCAGGAATGTCAATCGAGTTTGACAAAAGCGGTGTAACCATTTCGAAAAATGGATCAACGATTGTTAAAAATTCAGGTATGTTGAACAATGTACCTATGATAAATTTTCAAGCATATTCTATTGATGCTAAACATAAAAATAATTTTCGTTTATGGCATGAGAGGTTTGGCCATATCAGCAATGGCAAATTATTGGAAATAAAACGAAAGAATATGTTTAGCGATCAAGGTCTTCTAAATAATTTAGAGTTATCTAGTGAAATTTGTGAACCCTGTTTAAACGGTAAACAGGCAAGACTCCCTTTTAAACAAGTGAAAGATAAGACTCATATTAAGAGGCCACTTTTTGTAGTTCACTCGGATGTCTGTGGGCCAATAACTCCAGTTACCTTAAATGACAAAAATTATTTTGTGATCTTTGTTGATCAGTTTACACATTATTGTGTAACTTATTTAATTAAGCACAAATCTGATGTGTTCAGTATGTTTCAAGATTTCGTAGCTAAGAGTGAAGCTCATTTTAATTTAAAGATTGTTAATTTATACATTGACAATGGTAGAGAATATCTTTCAAATGAAATGAGGCAGTTTTGTGTTAAGAAAGGAATTTCTTATCACTTAACAGTGCCACATACACCTCAGTTAAATGGTGTTTCTGAGAGAATGATAAGGACCATTACCGAGAAAGCTCGGGCCATGGTTAGTGGTATAAAACTAGACAAAAGCTTTTGGGGTGAAGCAGTATTAACTGCAACTTATTTAATCAACAGAATTCCTAGCAGGGCACTTGTTGATAGTTCAAAGACCCCATATGAGATGTGGCACAATAAGAAGCCAAATCTAAAACATTTGAGAGTGTTCGGTGCAACTGTTTATGTGCATATTAAGAACAAACAAGGAAAGTTTAATGATAAATCATTTAAAAGTATTCTTGTGGGCTACGAACCAAATGGTTTTAAGTTGTGGGATGCTATCAAAGAAAAATTTATTGTTGCAAGAGATGTAGTTGTCGATGAAACCAATATGGTTAATTCTAGGGCTATTAAATTTGAAACAGTGTTCCCGAATGAGAGTAAGGAATGCGATAACATACAAATCCCGAACGATAGTAGGGAAATAAAACAAACAGAATTCCCGAATGAGAGTAAGGAATGCGAAAATATACAATTCCCGAACGATAGTAGGGAAATAAAACAAACAAATTCCCGAATGTGAGTAAGGAATGCGACAACATACAATTCCCGAACGATAGTAGGGAAAGAAATAAATATTATCTGAATGAAAGTAAGAAAAGAAAGCGAGATGATATCCTGAATGAAAGTAAGGAATCAAACAACCCGAATGAAAGTAGGGAAAATGAAATAGCAGAGCACTTAAATCAAATTGGAACAGGCAAGGATTCAATTAGAAATGATGGCATAGAAATTATAAATAGAAGAAGTGAGAGATTAAAGGCTAAGTCCCAGATATCCTATAATGAGGAAGATAATAATTTGAATAGATTTGTTCTAAATGCTCACACTATATTTAATGATGTCCCAAATACATTCGATGAAATTCAATATAGGAATGATAAATCTTTTTGGGAAGAAGCCATCAATACAGAGTTAAATGCTCATAAAATTAATAATACTTGGACAATTACGAAAAGGCCTGAAAACAAAAATATTGTAGATAGCAGATGGGTATTTTCTGTTAAACATGATGAACTTGGAAATCCAATCAGATACAAAGCTAGATTGGTTGCACGAGGATTCACTCAAAAGTACCAAGTTGACTATGAAGAGACATTTGCCCCTGTAGCTAGAATTTCAAGTTTTCGATTTATATTATCATTGGCAATACAGTACAACTTGAAAGTCCATCAAATGGATGTAAAAACAGCTTTCTTAAATGGCACATTGAAAGAGGAAATATATATGAGACTTCCTCAAGGTATACCGTGCAATGATAACAATGTGTGTAAATTGAATAAGGCAATTTACGGACTCAAACAAGCCGCTAGATGCTGGTTTGAAGTGTTTGAGCAAGCATTGAAAGAATGTGAGTTTGTAAACTCTCCAGTAGATCGCTGTATATATATTTTAGACAAAGGTAACATCAATGAAAACATATATGTGTTATTATATGTAGATGATGTGATTATTGCTACAGGGGATATGACAAGAATGAATAACTTCAAAAGGTACTTAATGGAAAAGTTCAGAATGACCGACCTAAACGAAATAAGACATTTCATTGGCATTAGGATAGAAATGCATGCAGATAAAATTTATTTAAGCCAAGCCGCATATATTAAGAGAATTTTAAATAAATTTAACATGGAAAATTGTAATGCAGTTAGTACTCCTTTACCTAGCAAAATAAATTATGAATTACTTAATTCAGATGAAAATTGTAATGCTCCATGCCGTAACCTTATAGGATGTTTAATGTACATAATGCTTTGTACACGTCCAGATTTAACTACTGCAGTAAATATCTTGAGTAGATATAATAGCAAAAATAACTCCGAGCTATGGCAGAACTTAAAAAGAGTTCTTAGATATTTGAAGGGCACTATTGATATGAAATTGATTTTTAAAAGGAACTTGGCATTTGAAAATAAATTAATAGGTTATGTGGATTCTGATTGGGGTGGTAGTGAAATTGATAGAAAAAGTACAACAGGGTACTTATTCAAAATGTTTGATTTTAATCTTATTTGTTGGAACACAAAGAGACAGAACTCAGTAGCAGCCTCATCAACTGAAGCTGAGTACATGGCCTTATTTGAAGCTGTGAGAGAAGCTTTATAGCTTAAGTCTCTATTAACTAGTATTAATATTAAACTAGAAAACCCCATTAAAATTTACGAAGACAATCAAGGCTGTATTAGCATAGCAAACAACCCCTCATGTCATAAACGAGCAAAACATATTGATATTAAATATCATTTTGCCAGAGAGCAAGTTCAGAATAATGTAATTTTTCTTGAGTATATTTCAACAGAGAATCAACTTGCTGACATATTTACGAAGCCGCTGCCTGCTGTAAGATTTGTGGAACTAAGAGACAAATTGGGCTTACTGCAAGATGACCAATCGATTGCTCACCGTTGATTTAAAAAAAATAAAATTACTAATAACCAAGGAGGTTTTATATTCTATAGGAATAATTTTTGTTATGTTTATTTGATATTGTTAAATTAGTTAATTTCTTAAATTTAATTTTTTTTTGTAAGTTTTTGTTACTTTGATTACTAATAACCAAGGAGGTTTTATATTCTATAGGAATAATTTTTGTTATGTTTATTTGATATTGTTAAATCAGTTAATTTCTTAAATTTAATTTCTTTAAGCTTTTATAACATTAATCTGATCGGGTTTTTCTGGGTTTTCCCCGTATCCTTGCAGCGAATGCTGGATCATTTAACACTTCCCAGAATGCACACCACCCACATATGATAGTTACTAATGAATAATTTGTTATTTTTTAATTATGGACGTTATTTTTGAGGGGGCGTGTTGGAATATCCCATTCAACATACAAAAATAACGTTTAACAACACTGTCTTATAATTGACATGTATGGTCACATATTTAAGTTTAGTTCTTCTTGTTCGTTTCTTACTCCTGAAAGCAAGTCGTGGTGCTGGTGTTGCAATCAAAAAATATATTTAAAATTGAAAACGTAAAACTTGACTTATTATTTATAGGAACATAAATACATAAACTACAACATTTTCTTTGTTCGAAATTATTGGCTTGGCGGCACTTTAGTTGGTTTATTGAACACCATTATTATGTCGCGGAGTGACATAGCAACCAGCTACAGCAGCATGTGGTAACGCCTTATAAAAGTAATATCTTAATAACTTCTGGGTTTTTTATCCGATTGTAACCAAATTCGCAGAGTTACAATTCATTAAGATGGTGATTAGTATTGTGCGTACCAAAATTGAATGTTCTAGGTTGAAAACAACGCTTGCAATTCGGTTTTATTCGATTTACGGGGGCGGGAGGGGGCGTGGCCAAAATAAAAAACAAACTTGATCTGCGTGCAACAGTAAGACATACTGTCGCGAAAAATTTGTTGCTCTATCTCTTATAGTCTCTGAGATCTAGGTGTTCATACGGACAGACGGACAAACGGACATGGCTATATCGTCTCGGCTGTTGACGCTGATCAAGAATATATATACTTTATGGGGTCGGAGATGCTTCCTTCTGCCTGTTACATACATTTTCGGTCGGCCTAAAGCCAAATACCCTTCTACCCTTTGGGTAGGCGGGTATAAAAACGAAGACTTGGTCATACATATTTAATTTTAACATACACGTACTTTGCAAAAGGCTCAGATTAAGTTAAAAGGAATTCGCGCCTTCTTTGATTTTTATCCTGGTGAATTTTTAAAAAAAAATACAAAAGTCATTCTTTAACGTTTGATAGGCACTGACATAATTAAAAGTGGATTGATATTGGAATGCTTGTGCTGCATGTTTGTCATGCACTCAGAAATTGGTAGAGGAGCCCTTACTTAAATGCATTTCGTGGCATATCATAATGGCTTTTGCAGCATTGCTGTTGCAGCAGCAGCAGCAACAACAACAATAACACAGCAACTAATTGCTGTGAATTTCAACAGATATGCGACTAATGTGCAGTTGCCGCCTCCAAAGTGGCAATAAATGGAGAACACACGACGACGCCAGCAACAGCAACAACAGCAACAGCAGCAGGAGCAGCAGACAGAATATCTCTGCTTTGAAGTTGCCTCGCACAACTAAAACAGAGACTGCGGACAGAGGACTAGGGACTGGGGAGTGTGAGGAGCAACGAGTCTGAGGCCAGGAGCTGATAAATTGGAAGTGCATCTGACACTGAAGATGTCGTAGCTGCAGAAGATGTTGCTGATGCAGTTGTTGCTGCAGCTTGTAATGTTACAGCAGTTGCTAATGTGGACGTCGTTGTTGCAGTTGCAGTTGCTGAGGCGCGTGTCTTGGCCTGACTGGCCTGGCAGTGCATTTGCATTTGGGTCCTCGCCGACACCGTTGCCGCTTTCTTCGACGCCTCGCGACTCTGGCGGCTCTGTTAATGAAAATGCCAAGCGAGGCATCGTCCGCAGTTTCCACAGCCATTTCCCTGGCCCCTGCTCTCTAACTGTTTCCCTCGACAGCTGCTCCTAGTAGTTGGACTCGTACAAGCGCAGCGGAACGTGTTACTCGACAGCGGCAGCAGCAACATGAACAACAATAACCCAAAACGTCAAACACAGAGCAGCTCGGCTAAGCGATACCCTATTACTAGCGAAGCATATCTACACTCCATACTATTAGTTGCTAATACTAATGTATGACATGCCCTTGCAATATATTAATGGGTATAACAGCAATTGCAACACACATGCAGCATCTCTGTGCTCAGCGCTGGCGTTGGTCTAAATGAAGATGCCGCCTTCCAGCTGCACATCATCCAAGCTGCCAATTCCCAGCTCAACAGTCACACTTGCTTGTCAAACACTCTCGACTCCGGTCTCCCCCTCCCTTTATTCCTCTCTCTCTTTCTTTCTCTGCGTGCAACATGCTATCCCCTCTGTATGCTTCTGCTGTGTGTTCGCTTGGCAAAATCCATTTGCATATTTGCATCCTTATGCCTGCCAGTTAACTGCCCCTGCAACGCCCTCTACCCGATACCACCTGCCAGCTGCCACCTTCCACTTTTCCTGTTGCAAGCGGCGCTGCTTTTAACGACAAAGTGTGAAATTTCATTGAATTTGAGCTCGTTGACAAAAGTGGAATGGCAACAACACCAAACTACACAAACTACAGCAAAAACAACAACAACAGAGACAGCAGCAATAATAGCAATGGTGCAGGTGTTGCAGTTTGGATGTTGTTGTCATCGTTGTTGTTGTTCTTGTAGTAGTTGCTTTTGCAAATTAATTTAAATTATAGTTTTTGTTATCGTCGCATGCTTTTTAAGCGCATATTAGCCGACAGACAGCATTGAGAGAGAAATGGAGGTTGGGGCGCACTCTGGCATGGGGCAAGTGGAAAGTGGCATGTGGCATGGTGAACATTTTTCCGTGGAAGTAGCTAATTTTGTGGAAAATGATAGCCGCAATTAATATGCCGTCAACGTCGTTGTCCTTGTGCATTATTATTTTATGCAAATTTGTTGCACGTTGAAAGTGGAAAGGAATAGAGATATGAGACAGTGAGTACATGCAACTTGCTCTACTGCACTCGTAAAAGCGTGTGGACGCCTTGTGTAATTGTCTATGATGCCATTATTACTATGAAGTCTGGCTGAAATTTGTTCACTTTAACGGTTGCGTTACATTCGTTTTTAACAACAAAGTTTTCTATTAATTATCAATCCAAAAACAAAAAGATTTTGGTAAATATTATATTAAATTCGAAAGCGGATACTCTATGAAAGTTATTTGATACTTCCACAAGTGCACTAGTTAAACACCTATTCCAAGTACTTAACACATTCTGAAACTTAGTTTTAACTTTTGTTACAAATTTCAAGGAAACAAAATCATACTTTGAAAATGTGTTAAATATGCTATTGTGTTACAATGATTTCATGTTTTATGTACATACGAGTACAAGCATATTATTTTGAAAACAGTTTATTTCTTTGAAGGTTTATCATTTTATTTTTTTGTTTGTTTGCTCATATGTATGTATATGTTGTGCATTTAGGTAATTGGCAATAAGCATTGTGCAAGTAAGGCAATGATAAATTACAAAAACAAACTTGCTTCCACACAAGTGGAAACAAGCAATTTTGATGATCAGAAGGATTATATTCATTCTGATATCTTATTATGTCTATGTAGTTGCGAAAAATATATTAACAGACAAATTGAAGTTTGTTCCTTTCCGCCTCTGTGTCTTCTCACTTAATTATTTATGAGTGCTCTATCGTAAGCAAGCATTGACACTTGCTCTCTTTGTTCACCGCCTCCTGATCTGCTCCATAACATAGGGTTAACCGAAAATGAATGTTACAGGCAGAAGTTGTTTAGATTTCGGCCACGCCCCTTTCAGCCTGCAAATTGACAAAATCGTAAGCTAGTTAGTTTTAGTATGCATAACAGTAATAATTTTGCTAATTTCTGCCCATGTCCAGAATTAAACTAAAACAAGTAAGAAAGCTACTGTCGAGTTTGCAATTTTACTATTGAAACATTATATTTTTCAAAAATATACTGCAAAAAATACTTTAAAAAATATACTAAAAATATACCAAAATTTTCTTTGTTCGAAATTATTAGCTTGGCGGCACTTTAGTTGGTTTATTGAATACCATTATTATGTCACGGAGTGACATAACAACTAACTAGGTGCAGCTGCACGTGATTACGCCTTGTAAAAATAATTTCTTAATAACTTCTGTTTTTTATCCGATTGTAACCAAATTTTCAGAGATCATTAAGATGATGATTAGTATTGTACGGGCCGAAATTTAAGGTTCTAGATTTAAAATAACGCTTGCAATTTCGGAAGGGGGCGTGGCCAAAAACAAAAACAAACTTGACCTGCATGCAATAATAAGACACACTATCCCGAAAATTTGATTGCTCTATCTCTTATAGTCTCTGAGATCTAGGTGTTCATACGGACGGACGGACAGACGGACATGGCTATATCGTCTCGGCTGTTGCCGCTGATCAAGAATATATATACTTTATGGGGTCGGAGATGCTTCCTTCTGCCTGTTACATACATTTTCGGTCGGCACAAAGTTATAATACCCTTCTACCCTTTGGGTAGGCGGGTATAACAAGTGAAAAGCTACAGTCGAGTTTGCTCGACTGTGAGATACCCGCCACCCAATTTTAAAGAATAAAAGAATAATAAATAATAATAAAAGCGACCAACGATATATATTTTTTTAAACTATATATAAAAATATACTGAAAATATATCAAAATTAACTTTTTCAATATTATTAGCTTTTTAGCACTTTATTATGTTAATAATAATAATAATAATGTTAAAGGGAGTCTCCCGGCAGAGAAGGGGGCAAGGCACTGCGACCATGGTGGTCTTTTGTGCCTAAAAGGCTCTCCCTAGCTAGACAAAAGCTGCTATGCTTCCCTAATGAATCAGAGCAGATCTTTCGTCGAGGAACGCACAATATGCTCGGGACCTGCGGTATTCACGTGCAGATGTTTCCTCCTAGTTGATACCAAGACTGGACAGTCGCACAGAATGTGTCTGGTTGTCCCATCGTCTTCTTTGCAGAGTCTACACTCAGCATCGGAAGACAGACGCATTTTAGTGAGGTGTAGTTCACCGTATGATGGCCACTAAGACAGCCAACGAGGAGGTGAAGATCCTTCCTGGAAAGTAAGCTAGTTTTTCGGTCGACCACGAGATTGATAAGCTCCTTGGCTTGCCGCATCCCTGGTTGGACAGACCAGTAGCGATCAGTCAACCTAACAGCCCAGGTTTTCACAATAGCTGAGATGGTTGACCAACCCACGCCACAGAAGGGCTCAGGGCCGGAAAAAGTGGCTGACGAACCGGCCCTCGCAAGTTCGTCTGCCAGCTCATTGCCCTGGATACCAGAGTGTCCAGGAACCCATAGAAGGGTGACGTTGTAAGTAAGAGACAGTCTCTGGAGGCAGTTCCAGCAATCCAGTCCCAGCTCCAACCCCCTGATCAGTTTTTGACACGTCGGTATACCAGTGGATACCGTAGGTGTCGCTGATGGGGTTTCCAGTGTCCCAGTCAGTCCGGTCCAGGATGAGGGTTCTGAATTTAGCACCAAAGAAAAGTTCCTTTGTCATAGTATCTGATCTAGTGCAGATATCTATGTCAGAAATGTCTTTGATCAGATTACCATGTCCTGATTCGGTTAGCTAGAAGACCTGATTGGAGCTTGATTCTAAGAAGGCTCATAGCAACGACTTTATTATGTTTAATGAACACCATTTTTATGTCACTTAGTAACATATCATGTGATCAGGTGCCGCTGCACCTGATTTCGCCCTATGAAAGTAATTCTTTAATAACTTCTGTGTTTTTTGTCCGAATGTAACCAAAACTGAACATGACTCTTGGAATTCGGTTTCTTTGAATTTACGGGGGTGAAAGGGGACCAATATCTAAAATAAACTTGATCTGCGTGCAACAATAAGACACACTATCCCGAAAAATGTGTTGCTCTATCTATTATAGTCATTGAGATCTAGGTGCTCATACGAACGGACAGACTGATGCTGATCAAGAATATATACACTGTATGGGGTCGGAGATGCTTCCTTCTGCCTGTTACATACATTTTCGGTTGACACAAAGTTATTTTTTTTCTTTTTGTATTTTTTTTACATATTGATTAGATTTTATTTTAATGCGGGTTTTTAGGTTTGAAACTTGGTTTAAAATTGTGTGAATATTGAAAGGGGCGCAGTCATGACAGACCAAGCATCTCTATGAGACTACAATAATCAAGGGGAATTTGAAGTGGGAGCTGACAGTAAGGTAAGGGTTAAGGAAGAGAGAGAGAGAGTATACAATAGATACTGAGAGCGTGCAACTTAGAACTAAAGAATTTTTTGATGCCTACGCTTAGCTTTAAGATGAAGGAGGTGTAGCAGCCGCAGCAAAAGGGACCGCTGGAATGCTAGTAGCCGGCGCAGCCCTTGGAGGAACTGCTGCCCCGTTGGCGGGTGGTGCATTAACTTACGGTGTAGTGTCCATTGGCATAATAGCCTGAGAGGGAGCCACAGATACGGGTTGCTCGATTGCCGGTACCGCAGGCGCTGATACCACAGGGGGCGCGATTGGCGGCGCCGCAAACGTTGCACCATTGGGCGGTGCGACCGCTACTATATGCGGCGGCAACGGTTGATGCTGCGCTGATGGTTCTGCCAGCTGCTGGGGCTTGTGCTGGAGCGGCGGCTGTTGATGATGATGGTGATGATGCGACGCCGGCGGAGGCTTCTGTTGCTGTTGGGGTTGGGGTTACATCAATATAGATCCAGCGGCAGCAGGTATAAAAGCAAGTAACAAAGCAAAAGACGAGTTTACTCGACTGTATATTTGTAACATACACAGCGAACAATAGAGTTAATATATTATTATACAAACGTATTTTCCAGCAAAAATTAAAAAAACAAAATATTAAACTTTTTATAGGGACGATATACTGATCGACCACTCAAATCCAGTGTTTAATTAAGAAATTTTAAATACACACTAAGAATAGGTCACAGGACTTTGACCTAGTTCAAATTTAAACACCTTCCATTGGGGTACAGTGCGATTGGGGTGTGCATTGACAGTTCACACAGTCAGGACAAACAATTTTATATTTGTATATATATATTCTCATATATATATGAACATTTATAAAGTTGTTAATACTGTTAACACAGTTTGAGAACAACTTAAACATTTAGTTTGCAATTAATATAGATAAGTGCATCATAATTCTATTATAACCTAATTTGTGGAATGGAAAGACACTAGTCGATCTCAGTTCGAATAATCGCAGACATACATAGCTGCTAGTAAAACACGCTAAGAAATTTATCTGTCGTTTGTTGATTCAAGATTGTTCGATTAATTTGCAAATGAATAAAGGACATACCAAAATTATGCCTTACTATAGACGAATGCAATGTCTGAAAATTTAGGTATTGTCATGATACTCATAATCATTAATAGTTTAAATATCACAATTAAACTTCCAAAAAACACACTTTTCTGCACAAAGCAAAAAACACAACATAAAGGTAAAAAAATATAAGCAACCAAACCTGGCGAAAATATTATCTTTTAAAAAATAAAAAAAATTGGTTTAACTACGAAAACATTTTTGCTAACTTTAACACGATACCAAATGATAGTACAAGAAAAATCAGCTACGGAAATAGACATATACTTATGAACAATGTGACTATAACACAATCGGTCATAATAATGTGGTAAGGCTTTCTACAAAAGCTCTTTGACCTTAAAACTATAGCATTAGTAATTGAGAGAGGGAAGAAAGTAATTAATAAATTGTTGTTTATGTTCGTCCAGCAGTAGACTCTATAATTATTGGTACATTGACCTAATAAATTTGAACTGGTTTCAATAAAAGTGATTGAAAATGACGTCGTATGTTACCGTATGAACTGTGTGTTGATAGTTGATAGTCAAACAATTTCAAATATACATGTATTCAAATTAGGCAAAGACCTAACATATATAAAAAATAAATGTAGGAAATGACAAATTTAACATTTTTATTCATGGGTTCAATTAGTATGTTTTCTTCGTAACAATTGTTATTAATTAAATTAATAGATTTGACCACTTCTTGTGCTTCGATAATACGATTTTAATTATGACCATTCTGTGTGATGACACACGCGTATTCGCTCAGCTCTCGAATGCGACTACTGCTTAAAACTATTCTTCTCGTCCTCTTCATCTTACTTCTATTATACCGAAATTATATTTAAAAGGAGACTATGATAAAAAAGCATAATGTAAACTAAATTGACTGATGCAATCATTCTCGTTGTTGCGTAAGTAAGGGTACGCATTAGCCTAACATTATTCCTAATCCTACATAAAATTAAGGATTTGGTTTGAAATATGGTGTGCTGTAATTACAAAAGATATATGTATAAAGTCACATGGCGAACATGTTGGTGCCACATCAATGAATGAAACAATATCAACTTTTGGAAAATGCCTGCAGTATCAACAAGCATAATAACTCGAATAGGAGGAACGAATGGAAGGTACAACACTAGGAGGAGCATCCTGCTGACAATATACGAGCAACTTTCGCTCGCTAACGAACTTTTTCTATAAATCAAAATAATAACTTCTAAGCTGGGAGCGACTTCCACCACGGATGGCGACCATTTGGTATACTCGTACATATACGTTACGTATACGCAATGAAACGTACGCTTCGTTTGGAATTCGGTGCATTTTGTCTTTTTTGGGTTGTCGTCAACAAATGTTGCACAGCATCCAACAAGAGACGAACACTAGAGACTAGAGACTATCGCCGGGGCCGGGAAGACGGAAAGACGCAACCACAAAAGATGGAACGGGGAGAAAGTGCGAGGAAGTTGCCCTGAGCATGCGATAAATTTAATAAATTACAAACCAAATCCGCAAATTTGTTGAATTCCCAAAAATAAAAAGCAGGAAACACCAAATGACTATGGGCTGCTAAGAGCTGCTATGAAACGGGGCTGACTCCCTGCTAAGACACCAAATGGCAGTGGCGACATTTGCACGGCATTTTGGGAACATGTGAGACGCCAGCTGCTGCACATGAACGAATATTCTCGTATGTTGGGAGCCCGAGGATGGGGTCTGGTGGCGACTTTTGCATTTTGTGGACAAAAGTTTTACTGTAAATTGCTTTTAATCTAATGAACATCACATGAAGAGCCCAATGCAAGAGGGAGAGAGGAGCACAGAGCTGGGGACGACAAACGACCTCTGACGTCAAGCTCATTTTTCCCATGTGGTTTCATTAGGAAATTACTGAAGACGCACTTCGAGAGCGTATTCTGAGAGAAGTTATTCCATGCTTAAGGTCAAGCTTCGCTCTCTGAAGGGTTATCTGTGTAGCCGAAAAACATGTGACGATTTCGCAAGCACCTGCCGTATAAATTAGAGAACAAATTTAATATTTATACAGCCAAGAGTTTGTGCTTTAAAGAGAAGCTAATGGGCTTTCTCCATTGTCACAGCCGCGACTCGTTCATGGACATTATCCTGACGTAGTTTCTGTTCGATCCAAGCTTTGCTCGTGCAAGGCCCATTTGAATTAATATTGGTATTGACCAACTGATCGCTGAAGATGTCATGTAGATCGTTGCAGTCAATGTTGCAAACATTTCTCCAACCTTTGTCGTTAATGTGGTAAAGCCGCACTATGCCGCCTGAGTAGGCATCTTTGCTGGTGGCATGATAAATTGCACGACGTGCCAAATCATACGCCTCTTCATCAGTCAGATTCCAGCGATAACCTGTATCGAGTACGCCCAAGGCGAAAGGAGAACCACTGCCTACTGAAAAGACACTGCCATGCGATCGCATGCCCTCCGAGTCCACATAGATTAGCTTGCAACCCTCGTCATCACAGCCGGCGATCATCATGCCCATGGCCAGACCCATGCCCTTATATTCCGCGGATATGTTGCACATTATCCTTGCCGCAGCATCCACAGGCATTCTGCATTTGTAGCGCAATTCATGCAGCCGGCACTCGCGTGTCAGCACTCGATCCCAGTAGACACAGTCTGCAGCGCCGCCGGCCAATGTGCCAAGCATATAATTGGTCAGTTCCACAACCTTCTTCATGCTTTGCGAGCCAATATACTGGCCGGAAGTGGCCCGTGAATCGGCACAAAGGATCACACCTCCTTGATATTTAAACCCTAAAGTCGTAGTGCCATGATCGAACTCCATACGCACATTACAATGCTGTAGTATCTTTGGCAGGTTCACGGCAGGCTGCAGGCGATGCAAAGAATGATTTAGGATACTTAAAACAAAGGATCAGGTCTTACGTTTTCAAAGGGTGGTGCCATTAGGCAGTAGGGATTTGTAAGGTTGCTGGTGGCAATCTCAAGCAGCTGCAGATTCCACTCGCTGACCTGTGCATCGAATTGTTTCGTAAACGAAAATTTATCTAGACCACATATTCTCTCCAAGGCCATATTTGGTATTTTATAACTAGACAATTTTTTTGAATTTTTGCTCTAATTAAATCTACAATTTAGCTTGAAGTTAAAATCAAGCGAATGAATGGGGTTGGCTTAGTCATTAATCAGAGCCTTCTGTGCATCCCATTTACATTCCATGATATTCTCCACATAATAAAGCTAGTTTAGAGTCTGAGCCCAAATCTTACACTTACCCTGGCTTCATCTTAACTTCGCTCTTATTAAAACAGGTTGAACTAAGCTCCAATTAATTGCCAGGCCAGTTGCAGTAAATGAAGGCGGTCACGGATGCAAGGGGAGCTTCGAGGAAGCTGCTGTTGCGTTTCTTGCCCTCTAATAAACTGGCAGAGAACATTTTTAACAAGTTGCCAGCTCTGCTGTTCTCCAGACTGAACTGGCCAAAGCTGTAATTAACGCACACACTCATTCCCAAAGCCAAACGGAAGGAAGACAAGGAGAAGGAGCAGATGTACTATGAGAAGAAGTAACTTAACTTTGCTGAGTCGCTGTTGTTTCGCGTCTTTAATGCAACTCGCAGCTGAACTAGTTGAGATTTTGCATATCAGATTGCCGCTCCCGGTTTGGGGTCGCCTTGTGATTTAATAATCAGCCAAACTGCTAACTAACAAGAGCCAACTGGAAACTATAGCTGCGTCTGCTGGTAGTCCAACTCCCAGCTTCTAGCCATCACTCCTCCACTCCTCTACTCCTCATCCAAATGAATGGCTGTTGCATGCCCATTAAGAGGGCAAGCGAACCGCGTACTGGAGGCGCGTGCAAAATTAAATGTGGCCAACGTTGTACACGCATCCCACTGCACTCTGGACAGTGGACACTGGACCAATGCTGCAGCTGCCAATTTGCATAAATTTAGATCAGTGACAACTGATGTACGAATCCAGAAAGACAATATTTTATTGTTGCCTCTCGATCCCAATGCAACGCCACGTGTAGCAACATAAACGTTGCAATCATTTCAAATTGGCGTTTAATTAGCAACTAATCCATTTGCTCTACTTTTCTTTTTAGTTGTAGCAATTGTGCTTCTCTGTTTTTACTACATTCACTCGACAGGTGTTGATGCCACTTGGCAGTTCAATTAAAATGTCATGTTTCTTCCCCAAAAGCACCGAAAATCTTGAGGCTGCAACTGCATCTTAAGTGGTCGTTTTCTGGTCATTGAAGTTGAATCTGCAGAGAGTTGATTGGCTGCTCATTAGAGGCTCATTTAATTGAAGCTAATCTGTGCGCTGTAACTTGTAACATACCATTTCAAGTTGTCTGTATATGTCAGTCATGCTCATCTGACTTACTTTTGGAATTTTCATTTCGATATAAAGAAATACCCACTCCAGCACTTCTACATTGAGGCTGAGAAACAATAGCAACAGTTAAAAAGCAACAAATATAATACAAAAGTAAAAAGTACGGCTCAAAATGGTTTAATTTTATTTAGTTTTATTTTGTATTGTTTGTCTTGTACTTTCCTTTCAGTTATTTTATTTATACTGCTGCTTAACATTATTGTTTCAAAATCTGCAAATCCTTTGCTTTACTGCTTATTGTCAGCAAAAAGTTTCGTTAAGCAACTTTTAAGCTTACTTAAGGCGCAGGACGAACAGATTGAAGAGCGTTAAAGGAGGATGAAAGGTAGTTTCAGATCTACATAGCGCATGTTACAAACAGCTTTCGTCATACGCAGATATTTTCTGTGTGATTCACTCACTCTCTAAATTTCCCCATCTGTCTCACTTCGCATATTCCCATCGACAGACAGCCGCATCCAATTTGCAGTTCATCATCTGTCCAGAGGCAACTCACAGCAGCAACAGACGTCGACTGCTCTACGCAAATTTTGACAGTGCGCCTAATTGAGCCGCAAACAGTTTTGACATTTGCGACCGCGTGCCGCATTTAATTTATTTTAATTGAAACGGCCACGCGAGTTAGCCGGCCTAATCCTCTAGCTGGACAGACAGTGGTATTTGGGAGTCCAAGAGCAGAGCAGAGCTCAAAGTTGAGGCTGCAACTGAAACTGAAACAGAAACTTTTGCAAAGTTGCTTATTGGGTCAACTTTTGGCTGACAGCTTGTGATACTCGGCCCGCTAGGAGAAGATGGAAGGTGGACGTGGATGTGGATGTGGATGTGGATGACAAGAAGGGAGGACCAGGACTAACCAAAAGGGAATCAGAGAAGCAAAGCGAAACTATTTTTACAGCCGACTCGCTAACAAAGTATCAAATTTTTACGACGATGCATTAAATTAAAAAGTTTTCGCCTGCTTTCCTTTGCTTCAATCCTCAACGCCATCATTGATACCCTAACGATGGGGTAGTCATGTTTGACATGTCGCTTTGCTTAATCGAGACTGATTGCAATACACAATTTATTTGATAATAGCGAATCTCATTCGAGTGCCATAGAGCACAACAACAATGCATCTGTATTTATCAAATGCTCTAATGGGAAGAGCATACAGCATTTAGTAATACACCGTTGACTCGCATTTGAGCTGCTTTTCCGGCAACATCGTTGGTTGCTTTTAACGACTTTGCATTGGTTTTCATTGCCAAAAGGCCGCTCCAGCTTTTGCATGAACTCCTCACAACAGTTTTAAGTCTGAGCCCGAGCCTGACTGTGAAGTTTCGTTTTGCTTTTATGGCTGACAACATATTCGCATTCCATCCATTGCATTCGAATTTCGAATCTCACATCCTTGGACTTTGGCTAATTGTTGAGCTGTGGATTTTACGGCACTTTGAAAGCCATTAATCCCCATTTTATGTACTTAATTAGTTTTCTGGCCCAATTTTACGACGCACTTTGGGCAACGTCTCGAATATTTTGATGATCGATTTGCATCGATGCGCAAAGTTTGAAGTGCTCAGTGTAAGAGATCCAAAGATAAAGCCGCTCATCCAGCTTATAAATTTATTGCTCACACATCGTACGATAGATCTTTTAAAGTCGAACTTTATTTTGATGTCTTTTTTATGTTGTCTTAAAGCCAAGTTAGCTCTTAGCACTTGAGCAGTAAAGGCCCTTTGGGGTTATATTAGTAAAAACCTTTCTATCTTATGTTATATCTGCAATTCTTGTTGTGAAACTCTATTTAACACGCTGAGTCAAATTGGACTCTCAACTCAATTCTTTCTGTATATTAAAATAAGTAAGAGTCGAGAAACATACACGACTTTTCCAATTATCAGCTTGGATTAATAACGATCACAGTAGTTCATATACATAGATGGACAGACAGATTGTCGGACAAGACTAAATCGACTGAGCTTCTGATGCTGATATGGAAAAACTATTTTATTTTAATAAATAAATAAATTAATCGGAAATCTTCAAGTCCAGTTTTCACATGTATTACAATGAACCAATGGGTCCTAAAAATTTGGCTTCGATCGAATAAAAAACATGGAAAATATTTAAGAAATTTATGGCAAACAAATCTTAAGCGACAACAATAGTATATAATATATATCTAAAATTGTGCAATCAAACTATTATGTTTGAAAATTTTTTAAAAATTGTTTGGTTTGTTTTAAAATTTAACTTACTGTCTCACCATTGCTCGGACTTAATTTGTATACATTCAAAAAAATATAGGAGGCTCAACTTCAGCTTTCTTGTTTAGTTTGTCCTTTTTTCCGGTATACCTCAAAGATACACATTTAACTTCATGGCACTTTGACTCATTGGCTTACATTATTTTTCTCACAATGTTTCTATTTTATTAAACCAGAATAAAGAAAGACACTTTATATGATGTAACTTGTAAACTTGTGCAAGTCTAGAGTTTGCGATATCATCTGTATTTGGTACGAGTATTTGGCAATCGTGACAAATAAACAATGCTTCCGGGAAGTAATTTGACTTTGTTTTTAAGTGCTTAACTGTGCTTTGTGTGGTTAGCTAAAACTACAATCTCTGAATGATTTATTACTAAGCATTGTCACACACCAGTATGAATATGTATTGTAGTTAGCATATTTAGTTGTACGATAGAATGTGCAAGTGCTGTGCAATAATTGAAATCGACATTAGACAAAATTACTTAGCTCGCATGCAAATTTGAGGGCAATTGCGAAGCAATTAACCCAGATGAAATAAGTTTGTAAACAAGTCTTTGGGAGGCGGCTGGTGGGCGTGTCTGTGTTTATGTTTGTGTCTGTCCCTCGTTTGATATTGTTTGTATTCAGTTAGCAGAGGCAGAGCTTAAGTGCACACAGAGTAGGAGATGCAGTTTTCGTGGGCCATTGAAGGAGAGGTAATGGCACATAAAATGCAACTACAAATGCAAGCACAAGTTGGAGGAGAGAAGGAGAAATGGGCAGGGCATTGGATGTAACAAATGTTTCACATTTAGTAATACCTTCGATAATTGCACAATGCCATGCTTTGTATAGTACGATTCAATGTGCCAATGTTTACCACTCCAATGGGAGCTCATATGGCAGCATCCATCAATGTATCCATAGAGCTTGTGAATCGATTAACTGTATGTTGGTGCAATTAGAAGTCATTGTTGTGAAATCATATATTTACATACGTATTGTATGCCTATATATGAGAATGCATTCATTCCCCTAAATTACAGACAGAATCGTGACTTGTCGCACGTCAGCTGGATGGTAGCTTAAAGTTATGAGGACCGAAGGATTTCCTTGTCAAAATTAAAAAATATGCTCGAGTAACTTTCACTTATCAAAATTGGAAAAAATCCTTTTAAAACGATGGGAAAATGTCGCCAAACCATCCGTTTAAGCTGATTAGCCTACGGATATTGTTCCAGGAAGGACTGGACTATCAGGAGCGATATTCGACTTGCCGCATAGGCATGCTGGCTATGAATCCCGCACGCAGGAGTCGACACAGTTCATCAACATCTTTTCTATCATGCCAGGGTCCGACATGGTGGAATTCACGTGTGGAGGAATATTGGTATTGATATCTTTGCTCATGTATATTTACAGCGCCTGGTATTTTTAGGTCATGGATTTTTAAAAAATCACGACCATTTGCGTTTGTCCGAATGCAGAAGGAGGCGTCTGCGACCTCATAAACTATATATATTCTTGATCAGCATCAACAGCAGAGTCGATATAGCCCTGTCTGTCTGTCCGTCTGTCTGTATGATGATCGAGATCTCAGAGACTATAAAAGCTACCAAATTTAGAATACAAACCTTGTGGGCAGATGAAGTTTATTGTAGATGTTGACCCAGCCCCCTTCCGCCCCCGTAAATCGAAAAAACGATTTCTAAGCATCATGTAAAATCTAGAACGTTCAGTTTTGCCACACACAATACTAATCATCATCTTAATGATCTCTGAAAATTTGGTTACAATCGGACAAAAAACACGGAAGTTACTAACAAATTACTTTTATAAGGCGAAATCGGGTGCAGCTGCACCTGTTCAGCTAGTTGTCACTCAGTGCCATAATAATGGTGGTACCAAGCTAATCAATTTGAAGAAAATTTATTTCGGTATATTTTTTGGTTAATTTTTAGTATATTTTTGGTTCGTTTTCAGTATATTTTTAAAAAATATAATATTTCGATGGTCGATCTTTATTATTCTTCCATTCAGTAAAATTGGGTGACGAGTATCTCACAGTCGAGCAATCTCGACAATAGCTTTCTTGTTTTACCCCAAAAATTATTATAATTATAATATTATAATATTATATTCATAATTTTATAACATTATCAAACGCTGCGTTTCAAGAATATCATATCCGCATATCCACTTAAAATCCATGACCCCGTACAGTCAAAGCTTGACTGTAGCCGTTTCTACTTGTTTTTGAATACAAATACATTTTGAAACTGACAGTTTTCCTAATAACAGTTCATAGATAATTCCAAAATGGTGATGCTCATCACCACGTTTATTAAGAAGCAAAATGACGAAGTCATTAAAAACAAGTAAGAAAGCTACTGTCGAGTTTGCTCGACTGTACTAAAAAATGTACTAAAAATGTATCAAAACATATACCGAAATTTTCTTTGTTCGAAATTATTAGCATTGCGGCACTTAAGTAGGTTTATTGAACACCATTATTATGTCACGGAGTGACATAGCAACTAACTAGGTGCAGCTGCACCTGATTACGCCTTATAAAAGTAATTGTTTAATAACTTCTTTTTCCGATTGTAATCAACTTTTCAGAGATCATTAAGATGATGATTAGTATTGTGCGTCCCAAAATTGAACGTTGTAGGTTTAAAACGACGCTTGCAATTCGTTTTTTCGATTCATGGGGGCGGAAGGGGCCATGGCAAAAATCTAAAACATACTTGATCTGCGTGCAACAATAAGACACACTGTCCCGAAAAATTTGCTCTATCTCTTATAGTCACTGAGATATAGGTGTTCATACGGACGGACAGACGGATATGGCTATATCGTCTCGGCTGTGGACGCTGATCAAGAATATATATACTTTATGGAGTCGAGATGCTTCCTTCTGCCTGTTACATACATTTTTGGTCGTCACAAAGTTATAATACCCTTCTACCCTTTGGGTAGGCGGGTATAAATATGCAACGCCCATGGGTTAAAAGTAGATCATTCACGATCTTTTCAGGTTGAACAAACATAAGTTCCAGGATTGGCCCAAAAAACTATTACGCTTTGATGAACATCACATTCACAGGATTATTCTTCTCAAGATGCAATAGCTGTCCCATTACGATCAAAAGTTTGTCTTTATGGATGTGTTTTTCTTGACCTGTCGGTGCGTCAATGACTTGCAATCAACTTTAGATATCCAAAAATGTGTAAACTAATAAATCAATTGAAATAAAATAATAATTTAGTGGTACCATATCCCATCGTGTGCACTTCCGAAGTGATTATTCATTACTGCCAACAGAGCATTTAGGTCATCGGCTAGTCTTTAACTACAAAATGCTCAAATTGGACAATATTAACTATCATCCAGATTTATACTTCGCTTGTTAGCGAAGACATGCAGTCCTCCGTCCAAAATCACTTCCAAAAACTCTTTGCAAATGCAGCTATGTATATAAATTTCATAAGAATATGTTTGATTAAGTATATGAATATATAAAACAAATACCAATACTAAGAGTATGTACCAATAACTTGAGTAGCTCCTTGCTAAACCAAAGACCAAAGTAACTCGCAACTTTAAACTGTGAGCTGAGAAGTAGAGAGATATTCCATAATCCACACATAAATGAGCTTTGTGATATACAGGAGCGCCAGGTGGCCACTGATGGTCGAACCAGAAAACGACAAACTACTGTTAGAGAAGAGAAAATACAAAATAAAATGCAAAGTGCAAGCTGTATTGCGTTACTTATCTTGGCATCCACCTGCAGGTAACTTTTGTTGTCGTGTTGATGATCCAGCGACATAAGTAGTTCATGAATTTGTGATGCTAAAGCACAGAGGGTGTTGCAGGTGGGTGAGTGATGGCTACAAGAGCTACAAGTGGACAATTGTGTAAGGGTATCGATAAAGCTTATGTTATGTGTATTTGAACTTTTTCCACTGAGCACATACTTGTACATGACATATATTTTCTCGTATGTGCTTTAATTTACAGCATTCCTTACGTGTCTCTGACTATTCGAAGCTAAAAGTCCTTTTGCCCATCATGTGGTAATATATCCCGCCGTATCTTACATATCACCAGGTGCAAATTTTTTCAAATGCAGACAAGGAATAGATTACAAAAGTGGTTTGGGTGGTGCGCAAGTCTATGCAGTGGCGCTTATGGAAGGACGTGACACTGCAGCCTGCCGATAAGTAGAATTTAGTATGCCTGCTGGGAATGGGTGAAGTTGGTGTCTTGGTTCCTTATGCTGCTTTGTTTGAGCTTTGTGCGATATGGTTACATTCGACACTTTGTGGCTGCGGTTGCTTCCATAACAGCCAAAGCTCCAATTCTGCTGCTGCTCTACTGCATTTGAATTTAAATTTGCATGCAATTTTATGCTTTTCATTTTACGCTTAATAAATTTTGTGGCTTTGCAGACAGCAATTACCCCTGCTTGCTTCGCCCTTCATACACAAATAATAATAATGCATTTAAGCAGCATAACAACTTTAATGAGTACTGAAAGTCATTCAGTGCCATGCCATAAACTTAGTATATTTTAGAGTTAAATGTGTATCTTCAGGATGTCACTGGTTGATTATCTGGGAAAATATGAAAGTGTTGAACTTAAGCAGTGAAGTTTCTCATAGTGAGTTTAGTTTGACAAAAGGATCCACACGCTTCCATATCATGCATCATTCGCTGTCAAGTTTTTAAAGTGAATAGCACTTGGCCAAGGAAGAAAAGGGCGCAGCGACAACAAGCTGGGCGTGTCGAAAAACTTGAAATTGTTTTCGAAATTGCAATGTCACGCTATTCACTCCATCCGCTGGAACGCAGGAACGCTACAAACGAAGGTCTTGCAGCAACTAGAAAGTTTTTGGGGTGAAAAACAAAACTTGCTATAATACAAAAGATATCTATCGGTTTGACGAAGTTTCAATGTTCTTCGACCTATGTATGTACATATACATATAATATATAAGCTTAACGGAGCGACTCAGCTGAGCAACTCAGTTGGTACGGATATCAATTTGTGAAAGTATTTCTTTGGTAGGGAAATTCTTTACCTTTCTGTCATCCTTGGTGGCAACATCGTCGTTGCCATTATTCAAGCTAAAGTGTTACCAACACTGTTAAAAAGTTGAAGCATCCTGATCACGATTAATACTGTACCAATGGCGCATACTTCATTTTCGATACGTGGCACAAACAAACACTTTGATGTGCGGGTTGTCCGAGTAGATTGAAAAGATTGGAAGGAGGAGGAAGGGAGCGGAAGCGTTGCGCTAACTACGCTATTTGACAATTTTCAGCAATGACAATTTTATTTTGCCCTAGAATTCGCTCGGACACTGACCGCTGTAATGGGCAACAAAACAAACGATGCCATTGACAGGGTACTTGCTGCAAAGCTCAGGACTCGGTAGCATCCGCCTGCTGATGACAATGACTTTTTAAATTGTTTCATGAAAGTGTCAGCTTTGGTCAAAAAGTTTAGCAGCTGCTGGAAAATAAATGAGCGCTGGCAACTGGCAAGCCAAGCGCCAGCTAGTGGTAGAAAGAAAGGCGACCTGCTGACCAATAGTTAACATCATGATGCTCATCATCATCATCATTACCGTTACCATGTTACATGACGATATCGCTACGCTATAAGCAACAGCCGCATGTGGGAGGTCTGGAAGCAGACTTTATGACTTCATTTCTCTTCTCCACAACCCAATCCCACCTCAGTGACCTACGTGCCTCCCGCACGCGTGCGGTCTGCACGCAGCTCAAATTGCAGGTGTGGTCACCTTGCCGCAGACAGCAATGTCAGCTGTTACTGCGGTGCAGGCAGGACTCTGCAACTCGAACGCTCCGGCTCGGCTGTCCGTCAGCTTACGTGGCCGACATACATAGATGCCGTATGCATCGCCGTTGACGTCGACGTCGTCGTCGACATGCACAGACACAGACACACTATTAAATAGACATTCTTTAGCTTTCATGGTGCCATTGAAGTGCAAAGTGCGTCCGCAACGGCAACGGCATTGCACTCAAAGGTAATGCAACTCATACGCCCCATTGGCTTGGACTAATCATAATTAAGGTGTGCTATCTCAATGCATGCTTGTACTCAGTTGACTGTGCTAATTCGTTGTCCTTTTAAATTTATTTACACTATTAAAATTTTATATTTTTCAAATGATTTTTTGAATCTGCAGTTTGCAATCTTAATTATTTAAAACACATAATCCTTAATTACTTTTACATGAAATCCCTTTAGACTCTGCATTTTATATTTAATTTATTTCAATTTTAATTATTTACATAATATAAAAACAATTAATTTTTATGCAAATTCATGAACCTAAATTTGTCCGTCAATTGAGCTGACAGGTTGTTATTGCTTCAGTACTTAAATACAAGTAAATAAGCTTGATCATCAAGCAAATAATAAGAAAATTTGTAAAGAGCTTAAATTGCCTTTGCTGTGACCCAATAAATGTACTTTAAAACAATATTTCTTTAGTATAAGAGCAAAGTTTAAAGCAACAATCAAACTTTATAATTACATGCTGCATTGATGTAGCTTCACTTCTGGTCTGAATCACTTGCATATTGTTATGTGAAAGTAGTCCTTCAAGGCGCACTCACTTTTACTTCACTACACAAAAAAAAATCCTTCACCCGTCATGCGTGTGCATAAAACTTTTACAGCTCATGGGGTAAATATGGAAAATATTTAAAAGAAAAGTTTGACTCAAGTAAGAAAATAAACACTTGAAACAGCTGACGATAAAGAAGATGCTCGGCGGGTCACACTAAAGACCCCACAGGAATTTCCAGAAACTTTCAATCGAAAACAGAAATATAATTTTTATATTCTGAAGTCATCGAAAATACTTAACTAGAGTAATAATAATATAACAATCGTCGTGATGAGTACAGGGTACATTCGTCTTTTAATATCCAAAATTAAGCACGAGGCGTTTAAATATTATTTTTAATGAGCACTCGTATGACTAAAAAATTATATGGATGTGAGTACTCATATGCGATGACGCCGACGTAGTACGCACATACATTGCTTGATGAAAAATTACTTTCATTTTAATTAGGAGCTGCAGCAAAGTGTAATAAAAATAGGGGTTGAAAGAGTCATAGAGTGAGACCGAGTGTGTTGGAGACGAAGAGAAAGAAGTGCAACAAGACGAAAAATTAAATTAAAAGCACTTTCGTGCATTTTAGCAAATAAAAAGCGACGATCACGTGGGCGTCATACCGTTACAAACACATACAGACACCCATGCCCACATTTATATACACATATGTACATACATGTATACATATACATGTACAGCTGGCTGCACTTTGAGGTTATGTAGCAAAATGCATGCGGTTTTAAACACGTGACTCGCAGTGGAGTTTCATTTTTTAATTAAGCTGTTTACATTTACTCGTAATGTCCTTGCTTCGTACCCCGCTGAGGTGAAAATTTGTTTGTTTTTCGCTGACCGAAGAAAAGGAGGCTTCTCACCGACCGCAGCCACCACCCGCTGTCGACATTGTGGGTCAAGTGAAACAGCACAACCGTCCCACCTGTCGCCCTCACAATTAAAATGTGCAAACAAGAATCTCACTTTGCTTGACACTCTTCTAAGCGGTTGACACAAAGCAATTCCAAAGAACTCAAACAAAGTACATCTCGAATGGCACGTAACGTTGTTGAAATAAAGGGACGGGCTGATATTACCTATCCATGGCACTGGATAGACTTAAAACCTAATTAGCTTATAGCTTTATTATGAATTACAAATTTTACAACTATAAACGTTTATCAATGATTCTCTGTCTGCTTCGGTATCTCTTCCCCTCTCCCTGTTTGTAATTTTCATCTGGATAAATCTTAATTACATTATCTATGAACTCCATTTCGCTGAGTCACGGAAAAATGAGCAAATTAACAAACATTTTCACACAATTTGATTAATTCCCGGCTATTTGTTAACAACCAAATATCTAATTTAATAGCTGCAACTGCATATGTACCTGTGCCCTTTACAAAAAATGAGAAAAATTAATTAAATTGAGCAGCAAAGTAAATTAATTGCAACATTTTTGGTTAATTAAAGCCATTGAAATATTTATGTATGTGTGTGTGGCATAGGCATGTAAATCGCCCTCTGCAGGGCCACATAATGCAATTAATTAAAATGTATTTTCACCTGAGCTATAGCTTATACCCTATGGTTCTGATAGTCGGGTATGATATTCTTCATAAAAGGCAATGATACTCTTCATATTCTAGACCAGTAGAGTCAGTACTGTTTGTCTGCAATAAGCTAGATACACAAATATTACAGAGTATTGCTTGTTTGGCACTTCTGATAAGATCAGACTTTTTCATTTGCAATTGGTCTCAGGTGAGATAGCATTTAAAATGAGACGAGCGCTGTGGAATAACATGTAATTTAATTGCATGGCGATAAAATATAGATGAAAATCGCATTTCCAATTCAGCTGAGCGCATGACGGCAAACACAAAAGATGCAGAATGAGACCAAGAGTGGTAAACATATATTTATAGCTAAGTAATATACTATACTATACTTGATTGACGACCGCAATCACCTTATTGGTATAAGAGAAGAAAATAACTTTTCTACTTTTTGACTTTCGGATCTCTTTTAACTGTCTTCCGTATACAGAACCTTCCAGACGGGAACGCTACTACTACTCTTAAGCTAACTTAATCGTTTGTGTTATTTCTTGGGCTTTGATAATTTTCCATTTTCACCAATAGGTTTCTCTTAATTGTATTACCTAATTGGAACATATCCAAAACAAATTACACCTATCCCCCGATTTACACGGTACTTGTTTTACACGTTTTCGTTTTACACGGTTTTCCAAGTACGTTTTTTTTTTGTTTTTATCGCTCATAATGAAAAACTTTACAAAGGTCTAACAAAAAATTCGAAGCAATTGTTAATAACCGATTTTATTACCATCTCTCAGAATGTAAATATTTATACTTTAAACATCGAATCGACACAAATAACTTCAAGTGATGAAAGTGAATTCCAACCTTCGATTCCGAAAAAAAGAAAGAGTAATTTCTGATAGTGATGAAGGATAATAAAACAACTTTGGTTTTATTTTTTGTTCTTCTGTTTAATGTATTGTAATTAAATAAAAAAAACAGTGTTTCCGTAATACATTACATATTTTAATCTGTCAATGCATTTTATTTTTTTTCTGTGTACACCTAAAAATATTGAAAAAAATCACAACTTTTCGAGTTATACAGTTTTGACTTGAAAATTTTTAATTTTCGATTTACTCGTTTTTCTCAGGAACGTATCTACCGTGTAAATCGGAGGATATGTGTATTTCATAGACGCTTTTATATAAATAAATGGTTTTTACATTAAAAAATATTACACGTGGCAGCAACATTAATGTAATGTCGAAATTGTTTTTAATTTTAATTACCAATGTTTTTATTGATCACAACTGAGAAAATCCAACATGCATGAGTATGTGTCTGCTACAATATTTTAAATAAATAAAACTTTCGTACTCGTATTTAAGAAATAATATTAATTTCTCGAAGGTTTGAAATATACATAGATGCTCGGTTAAAACGTCATTATTTTGTACAGCAATTATCAATTTTTGTTGTGAATAGCAAAGTTAATAAACTTTTTAAAGAATATTTAATGCGGCGAATCCAATCCACCGTTGCATCATTGAGAGTAAGCTAGTGAGAATTACAATCTTAATGACATTATTCCTTCACTAAAATTCTCATAACTGTGTCTACCATTTATTGATTATACGGTGAATTGGCACCAAAACTACTCATTACAGCATGTCATATCCGGACCCCTTTTTGGTGTGTGTAAATTGGCATAAAAACTTGATTACCGCCGCACACAGCATAGAGCAGCAGCTAATGGTACTCACAAATACATGCATCCCGTATATGTGAATGTAGATCCTTAACATTTGCAAAGGCTCTTGACCGAACAAATGCTACGCTTTGTGCGCAAATTAGTTGAAACCGCGTCTGGTAGGAAAACAAAGCTCCATATATCCAAACCAAATGGAAATGCAAATGCCTGGCAGCGTTCCTGGCAATCCGGCAGATAGCAGCGGAGCCTCTGCCGAGGCAGGCAGACGTCAGAGACATCGATGCTTCAACAGAAGCGATGGCTGCCACATTAGCAGCTCTTGTGGTCATTACCGCTTTTTGTTGTTCCCTGTGCCGCGCATGGTCGGATCGCTTTCATGGACAACAAAAGACTGCCCGTGGTTTTTCAACCACGTGCCTCGTGTGGTCTTTTGACGCATTTCGCGAACAATGAGTGCTCTTCTCATTTGTTGTTGTTGTTGTTGTTGTTGCTGCTGCTTGACTAACAAGCGTTGCCAATAGCCCATCACGTCTTGTCATACACATTCAAGCTAAAACCAGCACAATCAGCCACACAACCACACACACTAGTTCAATACTTTCCATTCTGTGCCAATTTTAGATTTGAACACAGATTCCAACACCCATTTGGCTAACAGCATTAAGAAAAATAAGAGGACAAAATCGTTTATCATCGAGTAGCCAAAGTTTTAAAACGATTGGAGTTGCTTTTTTCTACTTTTTAAGTGTAGAACTGGGCTAATACAAAATAAAAACGCATGAGAGCAACAAATGCAATTTAACTACGTTTTATTATAGATACATCTGCGTTATTATTTAAAAAAAAAATTTTTTTTTAAATAATAATAAGCAACTTGTACATCGCAGACCTTTATTATGTATGTGCCAATACTATACTCTGGGAGCCAAGTGTATAACAAACTTGATATCACTACATTTTGTCACCAAATTTGGTTGCTCTAGCTCTTATAGTTTCTGAAATTCAGATTTTCGTACAGACAAAGAGACGGACATGGACATAGCTATATTGTCTCGGCTGTTGACTCTGATCAAGAATATATATAATACCATTCGGTCCTTTGAGTAGACGGGGATATAAATGGGTAGCAGGTATATCACACTTTCTTACTTGATTAAATAATATGTTTATTCCATTTAAAATATTATTTCATATTCATTCTTTCATGAACCATATTTTATTTATGAATCGAATTATTGACTACACATATATATATTTTACTATATTTAACATCCAACATTTGCTCAAGGCTATAAAGGCCTGTTACCTATTACAATATCCGGGTCGTATAGGCAAAGAGTCTTGTGCCGACAAGAACAACTATTTGGCTATAAATGTTTACTGTCATTTCTACACCATTTATCACATAAACAGAGTACAATCAAAATATGCCAAAAATACGGCGATACTCGTATATTTGTACGTCTGTAAATGGGGTGAGCATACACGACAAGTTGTACATACATATGTATGTATGTATGTTTCAGTGTAAACATAAATAAATGCATAAACTAACAAGAGCGATCAAATGCAGCATTGGCTCAAAACTAAAAGTCGCTACAAAAATGAAAATATTTTGCCGAAATAACAGCTGAAATGCCATACAAATCCTCATGTAATCTCCCCCAGAGCGACACGACCATCATAGAGTAGGAAAAGTATCGCAATAAAATATGTTAAGTAAATACGGAAAAGCAGATAGGCGGAAAGGCTGAAGGAGAGAGAGGGAGAGACTAAACAATAAGCCAAAAAGTACGCTTGATTAAGTTTAACTTCCGGTTTGTTATAAATTGAGCATTTATGTGGGATTTGTTTGCGAAAACAGTTTCTACTTTGTTGGGCAAAACAAATGTTTGCCAGCCGTCGTTGGCGGCAGAGTCAGTGCCAGTGGCAGTGGGAGTGGCAACTGCGACGGCGACGGCGAAGGCCCATCGAGTTGCCAAAATGTGGCGCATGTTCATATGGGCATCTCGCATCTCCTACTTCCCCTCTCGAGCAAACTACTACTCAGTGTGAGCACGCTTGTGTGTCTATTTCCGGCGGAAGTGGTGAATAAAACATGAAACGAAATAAAATCACAAGCCAACAACAGTGCCAGCTGTCTGCTAAGTATATGGTGGCTCCTCTATTGGAAGGAGGTACAAACTCTGTAGCGTCCGATAGTGGGCAAAGGGCAGAGCTAAACATATTCAGTGGCTAAAAGTGAACTTCCGTTAGCCCTGTTGTCCGTTAGATTAGTTTTGTTCTCTGGGAGCACAACGTAAAAATGTCTAAATTATTCCAAGAGGCCAATCAAAGTAGCCAAACATTAAATCATGAAATGTGTAGACTCCAGATTGGTTATAAAGTTTTCCATGCATCCAAAATGGAACAACTCGATATGGACACTGTTTACGCCTACAACTGACAGTCAGGCAATGATATAAAACATTTAATATCCGTAAATAAAATATTCAATTTCCCTATGACAAAACTAGGAAATAGGCAACAGGCTGCCCGTCCTCGTACCTGCTGCTGCCTCTAGATATGATAACATAAATTGATTTCATAGACAGCACTCGAAAGGCACTCACATTTTGCATTGCATCGACCACTTAATGACATCTCTCTGGTGACTCTGGTGACCTCAAGCAAACTTCTCTTCCATACTGAAGTACCCCACTTCATTATAAAAGCCACAAACTCCCCTTGTCGGCAACCCCAAAACGCATTTGTTTTCCGTCCCAAGTGAATGAATGCAAACATTCAACAGAGATACAACATTTGCATAAAACTTTAATTAATTCATCTTAAATGCTGGCAAAAGCATTTTGAGCTTTCCATCCATGTACATAGATATCACAAACCAAACCAAAGTCTGAATATTTTTGAATGGGTCAACTTTTTTTAAATCTTGTCATACAGGATTATAAAACTAATCATACATATTGGTGATCAGCATATGTCCTTTTAAGTTAACTACTTCTTAAGCAACCTCTTCATTTCTTAAGCTTAGTTTATTTGTTGTCTCTGACCTTAACGTACAGCATTTCCTCCTATATTGACATCCTTTGTAGTCTATTTGAATAGGGATGTAATCATTCCAATGTGAGCTTACCTGGACTAACGGTGCACAAGATTTCATTTAATCTTTATTGCCTTGGAGGCAGCTTTTGGCTACACTTCACAAACAGACAAGGAAAGCTCATGGCTTTTGGTCAAACTGCAAACTATTTATGCACTGCTAATGCCGACATTAATAACAATAGCTGAAATTATTCGCCTAAGACCAAAATTGCATTTAATTTGGAAAGTGCAGGAGAGACAGTTAATGGCAATGCTAACCGGAAGATTTGGTTATCCGCAAATTATTTTAGAGAAATTGCAATTGTAACATAGCACAGTGTGTGCTTATCCTTACAGGAGCATCTTAACAAGGAAATAATCAATTTTGTACGGCATTTATTTGTCAGAGTTAGTTGGGCAATTTGCAATCAATTGAAATCTGGAAGTTAATACGGTCTTAAGTTAAGCCTTATTTATAGATATCGCGGAAGGTAAGAATTATGAAAGCAACAGGACCTATTACAATTTGGATAACAGATGAAAGAGTTGCAACCACAAGTGCCGCAGAATGGATGCATGCAAGAACAATGCATTTTACATTGATGAAAGCATGATGGCGTCCTGCAACAGTTGCAACTCTGTTGAGTCTGTTGATCGTCATTTGTTGAAGCTTTCTCCTCTTCCTGTTCTTCTTCATGCTCTTGTTCTGATTCGGAATCTACTGTATATACAGATTTTATTGTTCCGTCCAGTTCGTTAACCATCTCTTTTCGCTCTCTACGTTTATGAGTTCTTATTAAATTGTCATTAATTTTAAAGTTCTCTTTATTGTCGCCTCTTTTTTCTTCTGTCCGTAAATTTAACTGATCTGTATTTCCGCCAAGAACCGACGTTCGTGCTATACGACGACGTTTCTGAATTAATTTTTTATTATTCTTGCCTTGGTCAAAGTGTTCTATTGAGCCAGAGAATTCTATTGGTCCAGAGTGTTTTATTATGCCAGAGTGTTCTATTGAACCAGAGGGTTTTATTAAGCCAGAGTGTTCTATTGAGTCAGAATTTTTTATTAAGCCAAAGTGTTCTATTGAGCCAGAGGTTTTCGTGAAGCCAGGCTGTTCTATTGAACCAGAGGGTTTTATGAAGCCAGAGTTTTCTATTAAGCCAGAGGGCTTTATTAAGTCATAGTTTTCTATTGAGCCAGAGGGCTTTATGAAGCCAGAGTTTTCTATTAAGCCAGAGGGTTTTGTTAAGCCAGAGTATTCTATTGAGCCAAAGGCCTTCTCGCCTGGATCTTTTGAACTACTCTTCGTTGCATCATCAGTACTGCCACCGCCATTTCCTCGGTTAGTTTTTGTAAGATTTAAATTGAGATTTTCAAGGATCACAGATCTCTGACTCCGTAACGAAATTTCACTTTTGTGAGAATTCAAATTCTTTGATCCTCCAGGTCTCTCCATTTTATGCTTATTCCTTACAAATTTTTTTGTAGTCGTAATAGTTTTTGTTTCCTTCTCACCTACTCTCTCAGGATGAAATCGGGTGAATGATTCTTTTTTGGTTATTTCAACTTCGTTTTCACCCGTTTCCATTACACGCTCCACATGAAGTGTTTCAGTCTCATGAATATTATATGGTCGATCTTTATGCCATGGAGGAATTGATATGGTTGTCTGGCAAGATGTCACGTTGGTCTTTACATTTTTGACACGAGGCTTACAGATCTTTTTGGCGGCTGGCGGCTGTATACCACACAATGTGGCGAACCCTTTTACGAACTTTAAGCAATAAGTACCACTATGGCGTGTTCTTCTATCATCAGTTG
Organism: Drosophila pruinosa; assembly: GCA_018150935.1. Lineage (NCBI taxonomy): Eukaryota > Metazoa > Arthropoda > Insecta > Diptera > Drosophilidae > Drosophila > Drosophila pruinosa. The sequence goes on from JAECWR010000199.1 coordinate 45,262,878, forward strand.
CTTTACAACCCGTGATTACACTGGTTTTCAAGCCGAGGGGAGAGCAGCGTCTAGCGCGTCCTCGACACTTGCACTTCGGACATGACCAATTATCTTGCGACATTCAGCTTCAGAAGACAGAATTTTCACCTGAATTTATTGCTCAACAAGTATGCCAATGTACAAAATATATATTTAAAAACACGTAATTGAACAAATGATATAAAAGTCAAAGAATTGTGTAGATTTTCTAGCCTGAGTAGTCCATTATTTTACAGTTATTTCGGAATGGAAAAATTATTTAGTATTTCCAAGATCAGTCTTTTTAAAAGTGTATGATTATGATTTACTAACAAGTCAGAGTTACAATATAGAAATTATAGTGTTTCCAAAATTATGCGCATTAGCTTAATACAAAATGGGCCAGCTGGACAATCAACATAAGTTGGATGAATTCCAAAAGATACTCGACGTTCCCAAATGGTACTTAGGCTTATCGGACTATCAAGAAAAGTCTATCAAGGAGTTGGCCGCTGATCTACGCGATGATTTCGAACAAGGCACAAGCTTCCGCGTGGAGAAGAGCTTGACTCGCCTGGGCTTGAGTCCCTTAATAGGCAAGAAAAAGATTAGAACTATGGTGCAATTGAGTCGGGGCAACGATCTGGCCTTTCTCTTCTTCATACTCGAGGGATACTATATTAGCGCCCGAAAGAATGGCGAATATACAACTAATGAGAAGTTACTGATGATAGCCATGGCTAAAATTGACTTACTCCCAACGCTAAGTGAACTGGATCGTATCCTACCACCGCCTCAGCTCAGTGCCCTTGATCAAAAGCGCCAACAGCGCTCCGAGCTGCATCAGCAGAAGGCAGCCCCGATGCAAGTGAAACCATTAAAGAGCACAAAGAAATCGCAGAAACTACCATACTTTCAGCGGCAGCCGCGACCCAAGGAAATTGTGGTGAAATACACGAGCAAACCACCAGATCTGATAGCTAGCTTTTCATTCTGGCCGTTAAATCAACCACCTAAATATGGCATTCCAACTGAGCCGCCCTGGTTCACTGAGTACCATTTGAATCCCGTTGGCCGCCTGGTCAAAAGTATCGTTGGTGAAGCAGTGGATAAGTATTTCGATCATCTGAATTATATGAAAGTACTACAATCCAAAGCAAGATATAGCCGCAGGGCTGCAGCGGCTTTAGAGAAGGCAAAGCAATCTTTTTCAGATGAGCCGGTCATGTGCACTTATCACCAGTTCATGGTAGGGGAAACCAACTTGGTCAAGGATGAACTACTCGTGATGGCGCGAAATCGAGTAATGGAGCTATTGGATATAACTTTACCTTATCGAAAGATACGACAACGTCGAATTCTTTCCCAACTTGAGCACGATGTGGATATTTGCATGAAACGTTATGCTCTAAAGATGCAACACACAACGGTGCACTCGATCTCGAAGACTGATTGCGTGTTATGTCACGAAAAGAGTGTGTCCTTGCCACCTTACAAACCTCAGGATACTGTGGGCCGGGCATTAATTGGCGAGTCCTCTCATCTGGCCAACATAGATGCGCCCAACAAATGTGTTGGTGTTCGCCTAACTGGCGGCGGACTTCGTCGTGAGCCCGTTAATTTTGAAGGCGAACATGATCCTTGTAAAAAACAAATTGAAACCAATTTTGATATTTTCGATCCCAAGAATCCGCAATGTGAAATGCAAAAAAAGAACCAACGCATATCGTTCTTATTAGATGATCGCAAATTAAAAAAGCTGAGGAAAAATAAAAAGGATCTATCTGTCGATATACACTTCCAAGGCAGGCAGACAAAGAAGACATTTTTCAAGGCGCCCTCAGATCACAAGCCGTATTCGTTCAAGTACAAGAGAATCTTTAAATCAGGTCAGGAGAAGCCGTATGATGTCGGTAAGGTCATTAAGAGGGCGTTTGTGAAAGCGCTTGATGAAAGCGAACCAAATGATCCTCCACTCGAAAAGCGATCCGAGGATTCATCTGAAGACGATATCGATAAGCTTCAAACAAAAGTCGGTTGTCGGCTAACAAACAGTTGCTCTTCGACGGGAGATACGAGCAATCACAGCATGCACAGCCATGAGGACCGAAAGGCGGAGATAGTTAATGCTGTGGTGCGTTGCGCAAAAGAGATCTGGATGAAGGGAGTGAACATCAAACGAGCTGAAATGGATCGTGCCGAAGCAACTAGAATATCAATGAAGACCGTTACATCGAATCTTAATTACGAGAAAGAAAAGTTTGATCCCGATGACTCGGTGATGATGAATCGCATGCTCAAAGACGGCATGAAAGAGCTGCGGAAAAATCAAAGATACGTGCTCGCTTCGCTGCCCAACGCCCACAAGCTGCCCGTGCTCCAAGAATGGATTAAGAGACGCTACGGCAAGCAATATACCGAGGACGAGATCCAAAAGAGTATACAAGAGTCTGGCAAGATATTTGAGATGATTACCGTGCTGCAGGGACGCCCACCAACTCCCGACATGATGGGCATGGACCACTTGCCCATTGAGAAAGAGAATTACAACTATGCGAAAGCGGCAAAAGTTCTGGTAAGTAAAATAATTCCATATTCCCAGGCTAGCCTTATGGCAGTTTTCAATCCAAGGGCGCCAAGGTGAGATCAGCTTACTATCAAAAGCTCAATGACATGTACATGAATCACACAAGAGCCTCCTGGTATGCAATGGGCAACTATCAGTGTCCGGGCGGACCGCCCCGCAAAGTCTTCTACGCTTATATGTCCGCAAATACCCGGGATATTATGCGGAATCGTGTGTGGAACGGCGAGTTCAGGGACATTCGACGGCTTCGAGACAACTATAAGGAACAGCACAAACAAGCCATCAACTGAACCATATCTTCTCTTTAATTTTGTTCATAATTGTGAAATGGTTACGTGAATAAATACAACTTTTAAAATGAATCTTCAATTGTAACTCATCTTTGTTCGACACGCTCGCTTTCCTATCATCCATTGACAACTTTCCATGTACGCAAGGATGGAACGTTTTGTGTGGGTTGTTAGGCTGCGCACATCGAACTCAATCTCATTTGGGTATTTAAAATGCAGGTCATTCATTTGGTGGATCATGTGAATCACATTAAGAAGCATAACGCCCTCCAGCTGTTGCAGTCTAGCTTGCAAATTCAAATCTTCTTCTAGGGACATCGGTATCTCCGCTCCGAAGTCCTCGTTATTTGTATATTCATTATTGTTGTTCGCATTGTTATTGTTGTTGTCTTTATCATTATCGTCAAAGTTACCATCTTCAGCATTGGTATCTTCAACATCGATATTATCATTGTCATTATAGTTATCTTCATTGTCGTTGTCCTTAGCACTGTTATCATTATTATCCTTAACATTGTTGCTCTCATTATCGATGTCCCCATCATTATCATTGTTGTCTTTATCATATTCCAGCATTTCATCAATGCTGTTGATCTCCTCATAATCGCTATGCTTTTCGCAACCATTATAATACCCATCGTCGTTATCATCATTATCGTCATTAATATTGAGAATATCATGTTCGTTGACATTCTTATCATTGTTGTCCTCAACAATATATTCATTGCTTTTTTCGTCATCATCGTCATCGGCATCATCATCGGGATCATTATCGGCATCGTCATCGGCGTCATCCTCATTACTAACATCAGCGCAAGAGTTATCTTGGTCAACGCTGTCGGTTCTCACATCATCATTATCGTCATCGCTGCTGAACTCCTCAATTAAGTTGAGATCGTCCGAGCTGTCGTATTTCAACATTAGGTAGCTGTTATGATTTGCATTGCGCATGTGGTGATCATTTGCCAAAGCACAACTTTCGGGGTAACAGCAATATGGCAGATACTTCGCTAACATTTCTTCGAAAATAATATGCAGCTTTTTGGCCATATCGTAGCACAGATGACCAGGAGTGGTATACAAATATGTGTTATTGAATATAAGGCGCATATCACTGGCAAAATCAATGGCATTTAAGTAAAAGTTCGAATAAAGACGTTTCTTAATAATCTCCATATCCATGGGATGCTTCACAATTTCATGGTAATCATATAGGCCAAGTAAATCCGCATCTATGGGATCTTTAAAAATCCAGCTTAAATTTTTAAGTTTCTTCGATAAAATAGTCCGCAAAATGGACTTGCACAGTTTGATGTCCGAGAAATCTTGAGAGCACATGCTAAAAAATCACAATACCCTCCTTTTTTATTAAATATAAAATTGCAAATAATTACTTTCTTTAAAATAATTTTATAAGTTATCCAACTGTGCTCACAAAACTGCAATTAACAACGAATCTTACATCCCAGTGTGACCGCAAGTCTCATTCAACACAATCTTTTTAACGTGAAAATATAGACTCCGGTATATATGTACATTTCAAAATTACTAGTGTTTTTGACTTGCAATGACACAATTTTCGAAAAATACTTTTTGGTTTTTGACTTTCGTATTCCCTATTTGCACCGCAAGTTCCCATGCGTTTTGGAAAAAAAAAACAACAAAAAAAATCTTTAAAAGAAGCTGGTCTCCAATCAATTCTCCTTTAAACAATCAATAAATATTTATTTACGAACATAACTGGCCCTGGGAATGCAGCTTTTAGTTGAGACAACATTACGTATAGTCTGATAACAATTGCAATTGCAATTTAAAACATCAGCTGCTATGGTGAATTTGGGGTAAGCATCGATTTGTATTATGATTATCGATATCGATAAGTAACGAGTTATTAAAAATATACTGAAAATCGAATCGCAACAGATAATGATGCACATCTTGATTATATGTGAATCCGACTGCAATAGAAATATGGCATTGTATAAATGAATTAGAGATTGATTATTTTGTTTTCCCATGGCAGCCTGGATATGAATCCAAGCGCATCCATCTCGGATGCTTCCTCCATACAAAATTGCATCTGGATTTGCATCCGTTTTCGATTTACTTCGATACGCTTAGACTTTCAATCATTTTTTGATTTGCTCGATATTCTTATCGATAAATAGCAGCTCGCTAAACTAAAGTTGCATGCATTATTTTTTTATTTACAAATTGATATATATCAAACCAGATAGAGTTAGTTATTTTCAGTTGCTCATCTGACTGTGGAACCTCAAAAAGTATATCATTAATGGTTACACTAGTTTCTGTTGCGATCCTTGGATAACAGAGTAAGCAAAAACCAATTGGTAATTCTCATACGAACTGAATAGGTAAAACATTAACTATAAATGCATTCTTATAATATGGTCATTAAAAAATTATATAAGTTTTCAGTTCTAAAACAAAAATTTTCTATGTAAACTTCAAATTGCATCTCTCGGTTTGTTTACAAACAAGTTCGATCAGCAGTTGATCATATCATATTATCTCAATGTCACTGTTAAAAAGATTAGCGAATTGCATAACTAGTTGTTCGCCTTGTTTGTTTTTATTTGATTTATTTCTCATTTAAAATTTTGATTAATAAAATACGCATTCCCTCGATTAAGTTGACTGGGGAACTGTGAAAATATTAAATTTGCAGATTTTATACACAGACACAAGCCAACGGTTTGTGTGGTTTATCAACTCCTGTCCAGATATTTGTTCAGCATTGGAATAGTTACGTCTGAATCGCATAAAAAGCTCAATGAAGACATATGGTAACTGGCTGCTGGTATCCTCTAAGTGTACTTTAAGTTCTGGATCCATCTGATTAAGTGCATTTTTCATCTTTTCCAGATCCTCACTCGTTTCACAATCGGCCACGTGCCGTAAGCCCACCATGACCACATCAATGATTGCATACTTTAAGCCCAGAATTTTGTGGAGATGTACATTAATGGGAACCGCTTGACGTATGTCCTGTTTGCGAAACCGCAGCAGTTCCACACAGGACTCGGGAAAGTTTATCGACTTATTGGCCATTTGGTAAAAAACATTTGATGTCGAAAAGTTATATATTTGATTCTCATCGCGCAGACGTAGAATATCGGTCAGCGAGACGGCCGCCTGCTTGGACTCCTCAAGGAATTCATGCTCCTTGAAGTTACGATCCCATGTCCACCTCAGCTTCAACATACGCAGCTTACTCAGGTAATACTTGAGGGGATTGTATTTATAAACCAGCTGAGGTGCATACGTGTTGTTCACCACCCTGACATTAGAATGTTCCCCTTTGGGCGGAATTATAAAATTTCTACGATCTTGTCGCAGATAAAACTTTTCTCGGCCAAGCGCCGCATGTCTTGTTATTCCTGGCCAGTAGCGTAACAGTTTTACGGACATGTTTCTCCGATTCTTTTTTTAGCTTAAGGTAAAATTCCAAATTTTTATAAGTAGTACTTAGTTATTGAATATTGATTTCAATAAACCTACTCAGTTAGTAACTGAATTTTTTCAACTCATTTCTATACTCCTTAAAATGACAATTGATGTCTAATAATTATAATAACTATTACATTTTATAAGTGTGTCTGCATATTTAATTTATAATGTTGTACATATGTATTTATATATTGGCAACTCTTTCTATTTTGCTATGTAGTCTGACTACTTTTTGTATTATAGATAGTTGACGCTAAGCCAATTTTGTATTAATCCAAATTCCCTAGAGATACCACAGTAGGTATCAGATTTTTAATAACATTTAAATCAAAACGCTTAAAGATTGCAATCTTTATTTCTGACCCCTTATTAATTAAATATATAACTTTACATTTTGGAAAATATTTGATTTTGTTGTTCAAACTGCAAATTTAAGCATTCATTCGTTTCCACATAAGTATTTACTCCTCTGGCTTGCGTTGGAGTCCGTTCTTTTCGGGCTCGTAAAACTCATTAACTGCAGATTCGGTCATGCGGCGTGATGTTTTAATTAGTTCATCCCATCTCTTGAGTTCCGGCTTTCCACGCATCTCGGCGTAGTATTTCATCTTCGGCTCTGTGCCACTCGTACGTAGCGTGATTATAAAACCATTCTTGAAAGTAAACGTTATCATCTGGATGTTTTCATTGACTGGAAGTATTGGCTTGTTGTCGGATGTGCTGCTATCGTAACCTGTGGTCAGATCACGCACATGCTCTATCTCATAATCACCATCCATTATGCTGGTGGGATATGTGTTCTCTTGATCATCATCGAAGGTGCGAAGTCGGTTGAAAATCTTTTTAACAAGTGCTGAATCGCGACATATGACATAGGACACGATGCTCGTATGAAAGCCGTACTTTTCGTATATATCTCGCAGTTTCTCCTGCAGGGACATGCACTTCTTGCAGCGCAAGTAACATGCCATGGTGGCTAAGTGAACTGCGGCACTAATACCATCCTTATCGAGCACTTCAGTGGACATCATGTAGCCGATGGATTCCTCAAACGCGAAAAGCACTTTCTTTCCAGCATTCTTTTCCTCGACGACCTTTTTGCAGATCCACTTGAAACCCGTCAGTGTTTCATGAAATGTAAATCCCTCAATTTCAGCCATTGACTTTAATATCTTTGAACTAACTGTGCTTGCGACCATTACACAATTCGACATATCGGGTTCTTCATTATTTAACTTGTAGTTCTCCAATGCCCACCAGCCCAGGAGTGCACCTATTTCATTGCCAGTAAATAGCTTATAATTTTTATCGTCTCCAATCTCGCCAACTGCCAAGCGATCTGCATCTGGATCGTTTGCCAAAATGACGGGAGTTTTTTTGTCAGACGCTGTTTTTATGGACAGCTCCATTGCTTTTTGACCTTCCTCTGGGTTTGGACTAGGTGTGGTTGAAAATTCTGGATCAGGTTCGACCTGTTCGCAGACAGGTATAACTGGCTTAAGGCTTAGCTTGGCAAACGCAAGACATATATATGGATAACCAACGCCGTGCATTGCGGTATAAGTGAATCTCAACTGGCATTTGTTGTTCGCCTCGAGAAGTGTGCAGGACATATCCCGCTTTAGGGCATCAAAATAAGCTGGTACGACGTCGTTGTATGGATCACATAGTAGGTCATTGGCGCATAGTACAGTATCGTCCCAGGAATCTTCCTTTGGCTTTAAATTGTCAAGAATGGCCTGAATTATTCCCTCATCGTGTGGTGGTGTGATCTGAGCACCGTCTGTCCAATAGATCTTATAGCCATTTTCCTGCTTCGGATTGTGGGACGCAGTCACCATGATCCCGGCTAGACAATTAAGTCGTTGAATTGAATAGGATATAAATGGAGTCGGAACATAGCACTTATAGAGGTACACTCGGAAATTGTTACTCAAGAACACGATTGCCGCTAACTCGGCAAATCGCTGACTGTTGTAGCGACTATCAAATCCAATGACGATACCTCGATCAGACCACTCGGACTCCTCCGGATACTGCTCCTTTATGTACGCACAAAGTCCTTGGGAGGTTCTGCATAGAGAAATGGAATATTTCGAGACGTTGCTTACTTCCCAGATATAACTTACTGTATGATGACTAATTCGTTCATAGAATCAAAGCCAGCTCTCATCACCGCTCGTAATCCTGATGTCCCAAAAGAAATACGTCTTAAGAGACGACACCGCAGCCTAAGTGAATATATGTGGAGAGAGTTAAAAACTGTTTGGAATAAAAGCCTAATTGAATTGGATTGCATACACATCCCACTGTTCGTTCTTCACAGCTTCCATGATTTGACCCAAAGTATCTCCATTGTGATCCCATTTAACCCACTTTTTTATTTGGTCGTCTAGCTCCTTATCGCCAGAGAGGGCCATATTCCTGAGCTGGCATATTGCTTGGGGCATTGGATGACACATTATGGGGCGCTACAAATTTGGTAACTACTTTAAATGAGAAATTTCGAAAGTTGAGAGAAAATAGCTAAAACAAAAATGTTGACAATAATGTCGACTCACGAGCTTTGTGCTCGGACAAAAGTAGACAAACAGAAAAATATGACTTATGACTTGAATGATAAAGCTATGGTTGTACAAATTGAAACTTGCTAGCTTTTCTATTTTCCTAAAATTACTAGAGTTCAAATGGGTAATTATGCTTTAGCTTTAAGGCAGACCCCAACTCAAAAACATAGAGGCAAGGACAGCACGCCAGGGGCAACTTCGACATATGATTCTGTTGGCCTATTCAAATATGCAACAAACATATTTGCCAAATAGTTAATTATTCAAATAGCCAGTCAACAAATTATCATAACGAAGAAGCTAAAAGTCCGCACTAATTGTGGCCCATAATGAGAGGCAAGTTAATTGCTGAGCAAGAGACCAAAAAAAGGCAGCTAAAAATGGTGACAACATTAATACAGATAAAACCATGGATAGAACTGGGGAGATAGCGCAGTTAAAAGCGAAACTTGAAGAAGTAAATATTTGGTCGGTCCGCAAAGCAGTTTCCGCAGATTGAATTAGTTAATCTAATTTTAGCATATATAATGTAAACTGTCCAGCTACTTATTGAGTGGGAGGAGCTAAGAAAGCAACCCAAATCGAAATAAGACAACACAAATGTCAAAATATTGGGCAACAGGCGACTGACGACAGTCGACGAACAAAAGTAGCCAGGACAGGCGTGGCCCAAAGAGACCCCAACATTGGTCAACCGCTAATATCAGCTGGTCAAACTGAAGTGGCCGACTGACGTACAAAGAGAACAATCAGAGAAAAGCCAGAGGCAGTACAACCCAACCACTCAACCCAGCCACCCACCCACTTATGTATATCCATCCATTCATTCAGTCATCCTTCCCAAAGGTTTGCATAAATTTTCTTCCGCAAATATTTCATTTGCATATTTTCGTTTGAGTTGTTTGTTGTGTTGTTGCTCTTTTACTTTTGCAGAACACCTCCTGGGGCGACTGGTGTGTGTGAAAAAGAATTTGAGAATTTCAAAGATGTCAACGCACCAGGAAAATCCAATTCTCATATATGCATCGATTTCAATATGTCTAAAATGTTTTTATTTAATTTGTGACCATTTTATGTCTTTCTTGCCCTCTGGATTTAAAAAGGACACGTCTCTATAATGGAGCTGGCCTTAGGCAATCCAGTATATATTTCATTATTTTAAGTATCTTTGATTGCTTACTATATCCATACGTCAACAAACCCATCATTAACTTAACTTTCTGAATTTGTACTGTTGATTGATCGAGATGCATAGAGCACAAAAAACCGAACACATTTGCTCCTAACATCGAATATTAACAGAGTATGTTAACGGCTCATGTTAACAACCACGTAGCACTGTTAAAATATCCCCAAGTGCTCTGTTAACTTGACATCCACGGCATAACAGCACTGAGAGCTGCGCTGGGTAATTGCTCTCTCACTCTCAGCAGCTGCTCTCTTTGGCTTTTGCTGTAAAGATTACATACGTACCACACATCGCTCTTTCTGTTGTTAGTCCACTTACCGTCTAGCTTGGTAGACATGCCCAACTTTGAGGCCCTATGTCTTATTGCCAATACCTTTAGCCATCAGTCCTGAGCAAGACTCTGAGCAAGTTGGTAGTAAATTGGGGCCTTCAAATGGGTGTGAGTTAGTTGTCTCGCTAGAAGACGGCTTTGCTGTTAATAATTAGTGACCCAGTTGGGGACACTGCGAAACCTATTAGCCTGACCTTTGACACGCATTTAAATGCATCAATGGTTAATATGGTATGCCGGCGCGATACGCAAGGCGAATTAAAACACGAGTTATATTGGCCCTTGACTCCGTCTCCGACTCCAGCTTCGACAATCAGTTGCTGCCTCCGGTCTTTCAACTTGCTTGTTTCGCGTTGCATGCATCGTTTCTTATTGGAAATTATGCATGCACAGGCAACTGACAATTAGAGTTGCCACAGCCCCCATTGGATTGCTTAAGTGGAGTGCAGCAAGTGCTTCACTTGAGCAAGTCCATCTCTGTAGCAACGAGCTGCAAAATATGCCTTTTCGATTTCATCTCTCTTTTTTTACGTTATTCGTATCTGCATCTTTTTACATGATATTCCTTTTAATATTGCCGATTCATTGACAACAGCACTCACTCCCTCCTGTGGGGCAACGGCTGGCTCCAGCTGGGAGGCTGGGATTTGGCCAATAAACCAGTTTCCTTGCGACTTTCAACACACTATTGAAGACAGATAAAAGCCATATGCTTAGTATATAATTATGTATATAGTATTTAATCGCAAGCTCTGTCTCTTTCATTACCTCTCTTATTACATTTTTCTTTGCCCTCTAAAAGGTTAATTAAATTAAATCCCTTTGTCTGCGTTCAGATGCTTAAACCCAGACAGACAGTTGACAAAAAAAATTATACACATCGCTTACCACCTAGAGGCAGGTGACAAAAGGCTACAAGGATGAAAAGAATCGCACTCAGCACCTTTGCAAAGGTAAACAAATCGTGTGCGATGTCTTTGCCAATAAGTATACATGTATAAAAAATATATATATCTATATCTCGCATTCAATGCTAAAAGATAAAAAGCGGCTATATGAAAAGCAGAGCCAAGCACAAAGCATCAATTTCCCCCTTGGATAAGGATGAGTATGTTCGAAGAGGCACCAAGAGGCTAACAGACAGCGGCAGACAGTGCAGGACAGGACAGCCAGTCAGGACAGACGGACAGGACAGACAGTCACATGTCAAACATTCTTTTGACACTTTGTCATAGCATCTCGCAGTGACACTTGTCAGCAGTCGGATTTCGCATTCGCAATTCTCTCGCATTTGGCATTGGTGTCCTTCACACTCCACTTGCCCCCATTCCAGCCAGTGGGCACTTCGCACTCCGCAGTCTGCACTCCGCTCCCCGCTACCACCACTCTCAACACTTCACAGTTGATTTATAGTATGTACGAGTACCCATATATCCACACATCCGCAATTCACATTTACTTATGAATCTTTTTTGTGAATTCAATTTTCCTAATGATATTTGTTGCTGTTCTTGCCCCACTTCGCTCCTTATACGTGGCGGGCTCTCCATCAGATACTAGGTTGCGATAAAGTGGCAACTAGTTGTCTAATAAATACACTAGAGAAAGTTAAATAAGAATTCTATTGTACTTTAAGCTTTGCCTAACACTTAAACAAAGTGTTTTACAATTTTAATCAGTCTGTCCATCTATTGTCTGCCTGTCTATCTGTTCTTTTGTTTGTCTGTCTGGATGAATGTTAAAACACAGATAACTTGGTCTGATTTGAAGGAAATACTTGACTCTAACCGTATTGAATCCTTTTGTTCCATCAGTTTCATTTCATAATGTTAAACGAAGTGTGTGTCTTAAAGTTCTAAAATGTAACTACTCGTATAAATGTCATTTCTTATCATCGAAAGTAATATACAATTTAGGAGCTTAATTTGGCAACCTAAGGGACTATATTTGAGGGGGGGAGTGCGGACTGCCATCAACTCGCAGATGGATAAATAAACCGTAATGAATGTTACAACAATTTTTGGGTTAACACAATTAGCGCTTGAAGGCTGAGAGCAGTTTTCTAGTTAACTAGCATGCTGACGGCCATTTATCAGGGCATCTAATCTAATCCTTTTACTGGTCAAATAAATTAAAATGAAAAGCCTTTTTCGGCAGCCACCGCAGCGGCCACTAAATTACGCCAAACATAATTAACCTGTAGACTGTGGCAACAACGGCCACGCCAGCTGCGACTGTGGCAGAGACAGAGGCAGAATCAGCAGCAGTAGCCGTCTTACTTACATGGCTATTTACTCCTACTCCAGCTTTTGTGTATATCGTTGTGGGTATCTGCTGGCTGGGCACTATATTAGGCCTTCGACCCTTGGAGCGGAAGCTGAAATGGGCGCGCCGAGTCTGTGGACAAGAGGCGAGCCTCCACTTTCGAGTAGGCAATGTTAAATTACAAAATGGCGCAAATTATAGCACAGCTGAAGCCGTAGGGGCAAAAGGGGGACGGATCGGGCGTAGCGAGCGTTACGTCGCGTTGCGGCGTTGGCCATTTCCGTTCGAAGGCATTTTTCCAAATGAAGTTTGCAAGTAATCATGAAAAAGGTAATTTAATAAAAGCAAAATCGAGAAACATAAAACTAATTTACGGATCTGAAATTGCTTGTGAAGAGCTGAAAAGGCGAAGGATGCCGCCGAAAAATAATGCAACAACGACAAAATATCCACTTGCGAGTTGTGAGAAAAATTGCACGACTTTTTAGCTGATTTTTGAGCTTTTGAAGTTCAAGGTTATGTAAAGGGCCGTAGCGAGGGCATTTGGATTTAAAAGGACTATACAAGAAACCTGAGATAAAGATTAAGACCAGGTCCAGCCAGGCGAAATAATATACTTCACATGATCATAAGTGAGCAACTTAAAGAGCTCAGGCGATTCAATAAAGGCCAACAAAGCAAATGGATAAGCTGCTGTCCACTCGTAAACTATTTATATATGTATGTTATGTGTGTATCTTGAAGACAGCAGACGACGCTGGCGGTCAGGCGGGAATCAGCAGAGAATGGGTTAAGTCCGCACACGGCAGTACAAAACATGTCCAGCCATTTCACACAGCAACTATAAGCTGCTCAAGTGAAATGGAGCAACTTACACTCACACACACACACATGTTTTCCTCCTTTCGTCCTGACCAACCGCACGTATGACAAAACAATTTGGGAAACTTATTTATTCTATTTTTTTTCTATTCTTTTTTTTGTTATATTTTTTGTGGTTGACTCCTTTGGCTGCCGTCCAACAAAAATATTTGCAACAAAATGTTACAAGGCCAAGAACTGCAGCAAATATTGCAAATGCTAAAGGACAACATGTTAAAGTTTAAGCAAATACATATGTATGTGCGTGTTTCTCCCTCCCTCTGTCTCTCTATCTCTATGTGAGTGTATGTGTGTGTGGATTTCCCAGTGTATCCTCTTTTTTTGTGCTGCCAGCGCCTGCCTGGCATGGCAGCCAGTGACCGACATTGGCTGCAATTTTATGCCAAGCTGATTTTCCAGCCAACTTGTGCCACATGCGAACCAAGTATTTAAGCAAACTTTTACGACTCTATGCAACCTTAAAATACTTGTGTATGCGTGTGTGTTTGTATTCTGTTCACATTTGCTTGATACCTTTAAAATTTAAATCATTGTACATATGCCACTTTAATGCCAATTCAAAATTGTCGTCAAGTTGACATTAGAAAATAACTAACTACTCGTAGTTGCTGCTAAGCCTAAATTAAAATTGCATTTTTGTGCAATTTTCAAAACTCAGTCAACAGCTTTGATACTCAATTGTACAACATTATGTATACTTGATAAAATTACTCATACGTCACATTGCACAAACAGTAGATGTAATACAATAAATATTGAATACAAACCGTTCTTACTTGTTTAACATTTGAATTACGTATGGATTAGTTTGTATGGGAATCTTTATTGAAATTTCTCCTTCAGTTCTGCTTCTCTTTCGTCTGACATTTTTGCTGCATTTTGTTGAATGGGAAATAATAAACTTGTCATGCGACTGCTAAGAGTATGTGACTATCTTTAACCACGCGATGGCTGCTTGGGTTATTTTCAAGGCAAACAGAGTGCAGGATAAATGGAACCTCAGTAGCTAAAAGAAAGTCAAAAACAACAGCAATTAAAATCCCTTTTAATTTCTATTATGCAAATTTTGTCAAGTGGCTTCGTCAACCGTTCTACATGGAATGCCAGCAATGCAGCAGAGGTGCTTCACACACAAACGCACACATATGCATACACATACACATAGATACCTCCTGTACAGGTCGCAAGTGGTCTAGTCGGACTGGAGCTGTGCCTTGCTCTGAATATGCATGCATAATAATATCATTTAGGCGAAGGCCTTCAACGGAAAGGAGTCAACCGCCTCGCTGAGTGCCTCTGAGTCCTGGGGTTGTCTGGACACAGAGTTGCATATGTCACAGCTGACTCTGTGCTTCCTGGCTGACCCAATTTGCCAATTTTTACAACTTAATTTTCATTTTATCCAACATTTTTTGGGCGGCGCACTTGCTCATTTTTGGCATAGTTAATTCAATTCGGTCAGAATTAAATTTATGAAAATATTGCACAAAGCGGCTCAAAGCAAACAAATTTAATGTAGACAATGTGCGAGTGAGAGAGAGAGATAGAGAGAGAGCGAGACTGAGTGCAGAGCAAAGCAAAGTGGGTCAAAATGAGAAAAATGCGGCGCATTTCTCGCGGGTGACAGGCAACATAACGCAACAGAAGAGGGAACACAGAAGATATACCATGTGGCACACCATGTCACATGCATACACACACACCAGCACTTTGCGCTCACATACACATGTGAGAGAAGCATGTTAAATGGCGCCCTTGCCACGCCCACGTTTGCCACAAGCGCGACCCAGCGGTGTCAGCGGCGGCACTTTGACATTTTTGGAGCAGTATGCCGCAAGCGAATCGGAGGCCATGCTCGAGTTTAAGTTTCAGTTTGAGTTGATGCGGTGGCGCCTTGCCTGAAAGGCAAATCATGTGCCATGGCCTCAACAGCCGACAAGAACAGCAGCAGCAACAACAGCAAATTGTTGGCATGCAAATAGAATAAATGGAGCAGCAACGGCACAAAGGAAGAAGGCCCACCACGGACCCCAGAGAGACAGAGTCAGAGTCAGAGTCAGCCAGAGTCAGTGACGGAACCGAAGCCGAAGCCGGAGCTGGAGCAGCTGCGACATTGATTTCGCATTTGACATTCGCAGAGGCGCGAATCATTTTACGTATGTTGGCGGCGTTTGTCTTGAAATTCTGTAATAAAATTTTATGAGCAACGCCGGCGACGCGGTGTCAATTTTTATTGTTATTCCTTCGCCTCCTGCGCGGCGTCATAAACTTGAAATCGATTAGCCAAGACCTGAAGCAGGAGCAGGAGCTGAAGCCAGAGCCGGAGCTACCGCGTTGCATGATACCAAACTCAAAAGCTCAAGTGACAAAGTTTTATTTTGATTTATGGCCTGGAATCATGGAAACGCATAGAATTGAATCGTATCGTGAAGCACCAAGAAATCAAAGTCATCCACATGCCCCCTCCAAAAGATAAACCCAAACTCAAGCAGCAGGCACCAAGCCGACCAAATAAATCACATAAATTAAACGCAGTCCAATGCAATTTTACTTTTCCAAAAGTTGCAAAAGTTCCGCACGAAGAGGCTGCAGAGTCTGCAGTGCCCGCAGAGCCTGGACATCCTGCGACCAGATTGCTCAACATTTTATGATGCGGCTAAAGTTTGTGTTTTGTATACCACGCAACAAAGCACAGCAACGGGTCGTATGAAACAGAGTAATCACAATGACTGCAAAGTAGGAGTATCTAAAAGTCGTCTTCACCACCTAAATATGCTGGCTTACTTCCTTTGTAGATGTACTTAACTTTTTATGCATTTAGTTTAATGACAATTGATTTGAGTTTCGAATAAAAAGTATTTGGAATTGAACTTTCAAATCTCAAGATAATTAGCCACAAATTATGCGATTAGAGTATTCAAATATCAAAATAAAAATTGTCCATTAAGCATTCCACAGCCGATCTACTGTCAGCTGTTGTTCCCATTTAACGACCCAACAACAATTCCACTGCTTTGTTGATAGGTTGTGCTATTTGCACGTAAATCGCTTATAATTTACCCAAGTTTATAATAATATTACGGAAAGTAAAGACTCTGCAATGAAAATGTACAATCCACGAGCACGTTTGGTTAACTTCGATTCTGAAATAAACTTTAAAGATACCTTACATCTTACAATGTTATGGATATAAGGCAGACTATATAAATACATACAAAAGAAGTACTCGTCCTTGCTTCCTTCTTGACATTGACATCTGCACAGGGTATAATTATGGGCAAAGAGAGCATGTGTGTATATCTGGGCCTATGTAAATTGACTTTTTGATAGCATATCGCCTCTTGGACAATTTTCTCATTGTCGAGACGATTTTTTCGTTTTGTTGAGGCCGTGTCTCTATAGTATTTCTGTGTCTGCTCTGCTAGTCCATAACATGCCCAAATAACATAATTTTCGGCATTAAAATCAATTTTCATCGTTCCCCAGACACTGTCACTTGTGGAGCTGTGTATGCTAGGACTTTCCCTTTCCAAGTTCCATGGGAGTGGAGCTATGGTAGTCGAGTCAATTCAATGGCAGCCCATTCCATTCTATTTGACATGAATTGCTCGCATTGTCGTGAAAATAATGCAAATAGTAATTTCTGGGATTGCCTTGTGTCCAGGCAACCAGCAGCCAGCAGCCAGCAACTGTTCCAGCTACAGCTCGTGATACCTACTCTTACATATACAGATTTCTGACTGCGACTGGCTAATGACAATGACACCATTTCCATTTATTTCTGCGGCATTTGCGCCCAACCACCAGGCATAAGGGATGCGGATGCAGGAGGGGAGGAGGCAGCAGTGTGTAAGTTGTGGCTAGTTCCTGTTGATACATGGCATCATTATGACTTTAATATTAAAGATTGCGGATGTAAAAATGCTCGTTCACTTGATAAATTTATTTGCGAAATCAATTCCTTAAAGGCTTACCAAAAGTGTCAAAACGTTGGGGCGGAGGAGAGGACACCGAAAGGGCTGAAAGGAATGTAATATACATTACAAAATAATATAAATGGGAAATAAGTATAAGTATACCATGCCGCGTGGGTGTTCGGTCGAGGGATTTGGTTTGTGGGCTTGGGGTTCTCGGGTACTGAACTGGAGCTGGGGGGAACGTGTGAAAAATGAAAGGAAATGCCGCGACGCTGAGGCGGAAATGAAAAATGCACGAAAAAGAAAAACGGAAATGCTACCAACGGCGATAAGAATGCTTAACAGCAGCAGCAACAACAACAAGTAGATGAAGTACGAAAAGTAAATAAACAACAAACAAACAAACAAACAGAAACAAAAATACTTCACAGTGAAAACGCATTAAAATTGCACAGTTGCCCGTAATACGAGTATGCAACTGCGAGGACATTCTTTACTTTTAGTACATATTTTCCACGTTTCTTTTGCAATATTAATGGGAAAGTGTTCACATTGAAAGCGAAAAGGATTTGTAAAATTTAAATGAAGTGATCAGTTGGACATGTCAAGCATTTAATTGCACATCCTTCGAATGCCATGATTTGCGCTAATTGTGAAGATGAAAAGTTCTCAAAGTCATAGGGAAACGGAATGATAAAAGCCTTTAAAGAATTGAAATATGTGTATGCAGTGCATGAACGAGACAAAGAAAAATGTGCTCCCAAGGTCCAGGCAGCTGGGACTTAGACTGTTGCCCAAATCCAGACCCAGGCCCAGGCCCTAAAACCAGACCCAGACCTATTCCCATTCATATTTCATGTGCCCCGAAATTGGTGCGTGTTTGTTTGGCTTTTTCGCACCAACTTTTTAGCTGGCGTCGTCTGACTTGTGTCTGAGGGGTTGAGAGGCTTTAGGACCGAAACAAAAGGATCGTCAGAGCAGCCCAATTGTCACGGGTACGTTCCAGAAATGAGTCATTAAGCAATAAACAAAGCACTTGGTCGAAAGGGGGACAACAACACAAAAAAATAAAAAGAAAGACTGAAGAAAAGATGGCAAAAATTTGCACACGCGCTATCAATTTGTACCCAACAATGGGACAAGGGACGAAGGATACACTGGAACTCCTTTCGAATGGCGCGTGCCGGCAATCAAAAATAATAAACACCCCTAATTTTGAGATATGCCCTTTGTCCGTTGGGGAAATATCTTGCGTTCCGGCTGTGTCTCTCATTAAAATCAACACCAACATCAACACGAATGCGTTGATGATATTTCAGACATCTCAGCATCATTAATATTTGGCGCTTAGGCAAATGCAGCCGCACTTTCCCATCTCCATCTATTTTGGCAGGCCACCCGCTGCGCTGGCTGCTTTTATGCGCTCCCAAGCACACATAAGCACAATGCCAGGATGACGCATTGTTTCATCCTGTGCGGAGCGAAACAGAGATTTAGATCTTTGGTCCATTGTTTGCAGCACCGAAATAATGCCGTGTCATGCATATGCATTCACGAATACACCGAATGTGGGAGTCTGTCGCAGAGTGGGTGCTGCAATGATGCCTGCCGCGAGCCCAGACAATCAAGCTGGATGTCACAGTGTGCCTGCGACTAAAATTGCTCAGTATAATATGCATATGCATCACGTATTCGTTTATGCGTACTATCAAAAAGATCCCCACTAATTTGGAAATATAGTACAGTAAAGTCTCGCAAATTAGAACCACCAAAACTACTATAAAGGCCACATGCTATATGCTATGGGGAGGAATATGATTTGTGCACAAAAAACGTTGCATACTTTTAAGCGCATTCATTAAATCTGGGGAAATATTTCGAAAATTCCTGTGTGACAAAAACCGTAGCATTCATTTATGCACTGATATAAAAATACAGCAATTGAAAGCACGAAGCTTGAAGCAATCAGTTATAAAATACAATCAAGATATACTCAGAACAGGAGTGTTTCATTGACTGATTGATAGGAGAGACACTTTTGTCGGAGCCAAAAAATCTTTTTCAATGCGAAGTTAACAAATGAAACTTCTGTCAAATACAACATCATTGTTACCTGAGTGGCCCAATTTTTTTTGTTATTATTTTGTAACACTCGCACTTTCACCAAGAATAAAAGCACTTATCTGGCTCTCTTGTTATTTAACTAGCTATTTACTGGAAGCTGAAAAACAGCAAGGCAAGAACGAGGCAGCTGATGTCCTTTGCTCTCAACTCATTTCACTTGTGGCTGGCTGGCTCTAGCCTGACTGTGTTTTGTCGAAATGCTTTTGAAATGGTCTCCAGTTAACTTGGTCGCGTCCGTTCGAGCATTACTCTATTGGTTTTCCCCTTCGATGCGTGCTAAAAGTGTTTTTCTTAACGGACTGTGGGAGTGTGGAGCAGCTTGGAGCAGAGCTTGCACGGAACCTGTGTAGAAACCTGTGTAAACACCAGCAGAAGCAATAGCAACAGCGCCAGCAGAAACAATAACAAAAGCAACATCAACACCAACACCAAGAACAACAACAATGACAAGCACTTAAAAACTGGCTCTTTGAACTTGACGTTCTTGTTGTGGTTATTATTGTTGTTGCTCTTGTTGTTGTTGGTGTTGTCTCTGACGTTGTTGTTGCTGCTGTCTGTTGTAAGTGTATGCATGTTTTTGTTGGCAATGTTATTGCTACGCTGCCAGGCACTTTTCGCTGATGGTAATGTTGTAGGTGCTGTAGGTGTTATGCGGAAGCGGGGCTTTGTTTTGGCTTTATATGTAGTTTCAAGGTCGCATCCCTCCAAACGGGATGCCTTTGATGTGGTCAGGTAGACAGCTTAGCTTGGGCAGTTTATTGGAAATTGAATTTGCATTTCAATGAAACCCAAACTGCGGCACTCATTTGGCCACGGCAATGGTTAGCAAGGCTGTAACTATATTATGGTTGTTGCTCCGTGTATCTCATTATGATAATTACAATGCCCATACGTGTATTACCCGTAATACAATCAATCAGATGTTGAATGTGAAATCGATAATAGTCTTTTGTATTTGATAGAATGCCTGAACTTTAGCATATCGTGTATTTACTGTATTCAGACAGCATTTTGCGCTTTCAACTGGCCGTATACAAAATGATTACAACTACATTTGGTACTGTAGTCTTGGCCAGCTGCTGCCTGCTGCCTAACGTCTGTTGCCTGTTGCCTGGTTTAATTTAAGGACTACCAAGAATATGCTGCAAATACGACTATAAAATATTTGCAATTTAATTAAACGAAATTAAACAATCTTGGCAGCATTTGTGCAAACATGTGTGGCAATTGTGCTTGTAATCTAAATTTGTAAGTTTCGCATCTAAGAACAAGGAGTTCACCCGGCTTCCCCGCACCGCGCTCGACGCTCTCCTCTCCTCACCCAGCCCTGTCCGGCCAGATGCAAGTTTTTAGATTCGTTTCTGTGGCAATTGCTGGGAACTTTCTGTAAATGTCTTTGCCTGGCGGCGCCAGCACAAAGAACCAAAGAACCAAGAAGGAGTCAAGCAATAGTTTCACGTCTTGCAAAATTCAAACAAAACTGGAAGGAAGCAATAAATGCAATGCAAACTTTTCTTTCTAATGACATTGATAAAGGAACGTAACATAAATGAAATGCAAAGAAAACCAGAAATCAAAATAAATGAAACTGTGAATCGATTTATATATCTATTCGTCCATTTATTTATTCATTCCTTCATTCTTTCATTCATTTCTATATTTATTTATTCATGCAATAAGCATAAGCAAAGTAATGCTAAATATTTGCATTAAATATTCTGCATTGCTGCATTACTTGAAAACTTTTTAATGAATTTATTTTCTTGCAGCATTTTCTCTCCCCTTCCCTGCCTACCCTCGTCCATTCAATTTACGACTTAACACAAGGAAAAACATAAACATGCAACTAAATGTGAGCCAAAGCAAGTAAAAACCTGTAAAATTTACAGCAAAAGTTGAATCCAGGTGTGGCAATAATTGAAATTAACGCGATTTTGGCCAAGCTGGTGGAGGAGTTCCATGTAATTCAGTTATTAGGTCACAATTAAATTGAATTACAATTAACTACCACAAATAATGTGCCAATGGCAACCCTTAGTTCCATACCAATACCGTATACGAATAGATTGTCAACCAAGCATGTCATATTCAATTAGAGCTAATTAGACAATTTTCTAATTGCTATCGAATGAAGGCAACTGACTGCATTTATGCCATGTCAGACCCGATAGAGATAGAGCTTGAAATTCATACTAAAACCTCACAAGGCACGCATTGAGAAATTCAAATTTAATGCGTTATTACATAATTTGATCGTCATCGTTGCAGACGCTCAACGCATATTAATTAACGTTGCACATTTGATTGTGTAGAACCAGCAGAAACCGCAAACTGCAAACTGCAACACAAATGAAGGGCCACAATAGTCTGTTGGCCAGATGGCAGAGACCATGAAAAGGACTTTATAGACATGAGACTCTAAACTTTAACCAAGCCGGTAGGGAAGCTGAAATCCTTATTTATAACATACAGAAGTGTTTATATTGATTGATACAATACTTGAAGTATTATTGAAAATAATAATTTATTAATTAATATCATTTCACACGATTCTTTCCAGGACTGACTTATTGATCAACACGAATAATTTAAACGTAAATCACTTTTAATTTGTAATAACAACCTGTCGAATCCATATGCACAATTTTACTCGCTACTCAAAAAGAATGAAGAGTATAGCAACTTATTGCCTACATATGTATGTACATATGTATGTACATAGGTAGCTGGTAATCTGAAGATTTTGGTCTTATAACGCAAGACATTCATTGTAAGTTTACATTCCAGATTAATATCTTTTGTTTGTTTTTAAATTTGATGCCTCATTGTTTTCATTTAAAACAAAGACTATAACAATTTCAATGTTCAAAACATTTTAATTTTTAAATATACATACATATGTACCACTAACCATACTATAAGTATAGTGATATGTACATACATATCTAGGAATGGCAAAAGCGAAAGTGAATGGCAAATAGACATAATGCGATATCGAGTATCGGAAGTCGATAGACACCGATAAATCAACTAGAGTTATGCAGTCGTTTTGTAGAGGTGCAGAAACATCGATGTATGGAGACATCGATGTTTTTCCCCAAACAACGATGTTTCATCTAAGTTTTAAAATTTTTTTTTATATTTTTTAGATTAGTGAAATTCACTTTTATTGTTGTATTAAAAATTAAAAAACAAATAATTAGTCTTTCATAAACTTAAAAAACTAATAAATGAACTTAAAAACGGAACTTCATGAACTTAAAAAACTATCAAATGAGATCAAGCTCTTATACGTTATTCAAATGTTTATGATTTTTGTTAATAAACATAAGTTTATCAACAATGTCGAGGTTTAGGTGAGTCCTGCGGTCAGAACTAATTTAACAACAAAAAATATCTTCTCGTTTACGTACCTCTCCCTTGTATTTTCTTTCGATAATGACGACACAGAAACATCGATGTTTTAGAAAATTCGAAAAACATCGATGCATCGATGTTTTCATCGATGTTTCTGCACCTCTATCGTATTGTCATTAGAAGCTGAATGAAGTAGAAGGGAAAGAAGAAAGACAACGAGAAAGTTTAAATGTTTTAATTGTTAGTTTTAATGTTCTATACCTATTATATACGAATCCGTTAAAAATAAATGAATATTGTGAATTTACATTGAAAATTCCACATTATAATTATATTTAATTATGTATAGTATTCTTGGCCATTCTCAAATAGATCTCTTATTTGATTCTATTATCTTGTATTGAAAATTACTTGTTTTCATAAAGAGTAGAAGTACGAATAGCGAGTGAGTCGACGTCGAGTTGAGTCGACTAAAGTGTGCTTACCTGTTTTTGATTATATTTGAATTCATACCCCATGGGCCACCATATCTCAAATTTCAATTTCATTTTATTTGAGTATCTGTCGGTGGCTTTCTGTTTACACGCTGATAATTTGACACACAAATAATATTAAAGTGTCGCATTCACATGTTGTCGTTCAATTAATTCATAATAAATAAATAAGTAAAAGTACCGTTCCACTGCATGTACATATAATATGAAACATTCGTAATTATGTATGTCAATGTGTGTTAAAATCATTTACTCATCCAGGCTCATGTACAGCAAGAGTGAGGGGGAGAAGCAGACAGGCAAACGGATGCGTTTCTGACATCATATTTAATTAATTAAATATGCATTTTTTAACAGCATTAATATCGTTAATTTTATGATTGGGCCAATTTTCATTTTCGCATAGCAATTTTTTGCACGAGACAAGTAATAATGCCCATAGTCAAAAGTATCGAATATCAAATGCTCTTGCAGGATTCGCCAGTAAAGCGAGCTTGATCCGAATATATTGACAAATCAAGAGCAAACTATGCTAGCCATGCTTATAAATAAGCTCTCTTTATATTAAGTAGCAAACTAACTAAGTCCCGAGTTATGTCTATTAAGTTAAGGAGCTCAGCTTCTTCAGTCATCAAAATCAAATTTAATCATATGTCAATACAACAATTTGTTAATTCATTAAAATTGAAATGGTTGATTAACTTGTGTGTGAAAGCTCTAAAGGCTATTTGAAATTTCAATTTCAATTTCAACTGTAATCACATGATATATGACAATAGTTTATCTAATCTGCTTATAATAAGTATCACAAGACAACGTTGGCATATCGATATTGGGGTAAACATTTGATTAATTGTACAAATTGGCAGAATGTAAAAAGTGATTTTGTGAGCGAACTAAAAGTACAACAATGAAAATATCAGTCAGTTTGTTTTATTCCACGCCTATCGCCAATTCTCAGCAAAATGACAGGCCATCTCGTGGGGGAGTGTCATGCCCAGGGCATTGCACACACACACATACACAAAGCGTGGGTGAGTTTGTTTGACAATGTGTTTATCTGTTCGCTTGTGTGTGTGTTTAAGTCTGTGTCGCATCCCGTGTCAAGTAATTCACAAGTCAAAGACACGGCATGGCAAGTTTCTGACAGGCCAAACAGCAGGATGCCCCAGTTTCCACCTAACTGAGGCGCGCCCTTGAAGCCCCTTTCAATTTCCATTTCCAGATTTCATCACCATTCTGTTAATTAATACCATAGATGCTGAACATGATATGTCAGCGCGCTTCGTCCTGGCCAGAGGCATAGTTCGCTAAGATTAGTTCCCACCTTCTGAGAATTGAAATAGAATAGATAGCTAGGCTTCAGTTGCAGTTAGCCAATTAGTTGACACACTTCCTTTGCTGTAATTTGTTAGTATTTATTTTAAACATATTTTGTCAAAGCTCTCATGAATTCATCGGATCGTTGTCTTTGCCAAATTTCATTAATATTACGCCATTCAACTACAATATTGGTGGGCTTCTTAAATTTCTTTAAGCTCTTTAAGTGCTCAAATTCATTGTCCTCAATGGGAATCGATCCACTGTCAACCATCAGTAAAAGTAGACTTTTAATGTTCTTAGCGCTGAGTTTGTCACTGCAATATAAAATATACTTTGAGTTGATTTTCGATTGAGTTCACTTGATACTTACTTGAGTATTATGGCATGCTGCAAGATGTGGTTCGTGGTCTCAAGTGCAACATGTTTGCGGCGCAGTGCAGATGACGCAGCCTGGACATAATAATTGCTTTTGGTTGTATCTGAGTCGTTCAACAGAAAATCCAGAAACTGTTGAAGCTCTGTGAAGTTGCGACTGCAACCAAGTCCTGTCGCCCACGCATTTCTTTTCGCCTCGTCAGTTGTGTTTTTGAAATATTGTTGCAACAATTGAAACTGTTCCTCGTCGCCTTGTTCAATGCTCGTACAGTGCACAATATCTCGTAGATTAATAGGCACATGCACCTCACTATGCTCTTTCGCTAATCTCAGCAACTGGCTTATGCAGTGCTCCACACCATAACGACAGGCCTCAGCATATGCCAAACGACAGAAAACTACCTCTATTATCGAAGTAGTTGTATTGAACTTGACGCATCTTTCGTAAAGCGGAGCAACCAGTTTCTTCATAAATTCCTAAAGAAATAAAACAGCCAATCAGCAAACTTAACACCCTTCATAATACTCTCAACTCACCCTGAATATCGGAGCCTGCTCATCACGCAGCAGACCCTCATGTTTCCTGAGCACATCGAGAATTCTCTTCCAGGGCAAGTACTGCATTTCTTGAGGCAGGTACTCCAGCATACTGAAGGCCAGCTCGTAGCTCTGTAGATTCGACCAGGCCAGAATCCAGAGGTCATCCAACAGCTGGGCTCGGTTAAATACATGAATATTGTCCATGTTGTTGGATGAATTGAGTGTGTGAATGATCATGCGCCAGTTACGCTGATCGTAGTTCACACGGTAGATGGTATTCACTTGAGGATTCAACATGATCCACTCATCGGCAGTTGCTTCTTCGAGCAGTGTCAGATTTCGCTCAGAACTAGGGCATTCCAGCCAAAACTTAGGTTGTGTTTCATTAAAGTTTGCCAGCTTTTGGTTAACAAAAGTAAGTGGTATCCACCAGCAGCTATGTTGGCGATCTTGAGTGCCAGCGGGTAGCAAAAATCGAGTCTGATTAATCCTGACACCGGCTGTTAAATAGTCTCGAGTCACACTTACAAGTGGATAGCCCTCTTGCAGGGTCCACGAGTCCATAACTGTCGCAATACAAATATCAGATACCAACGAACTATTCGCAACCACTGCTTCCTGCATGTCCTGCCAGAGATCAGATTGGGATACACTAGCATAGGCATGCCGTTGTACATAGTTGCGGATGCCCAAAAAGAAGACGGCATCTCCAAGTATCTTGTGAAGCATACGCACTGTAAGGGATCCCTTTTGATAAACATACTCGGTAAACTGGTTCAAAATGCTCTCAGAGTCCTGCACTTGGCGTGATATGGCAATTGTGGTGTTGATAGCATCCTGACGAAAAAAAGTAGCCAAATCATTGGCAAAGTATCGCTCTCCACAGCCCCAATCGGGCATCAAAGCATCTAGCGTTGTGTAGCCAAAGTAGGTGGAAGGACCTTCCTTTAGCCAAAGGTCGTTCCACCAATTCATGGTTACCAAATTACCAAACCACTGGTGTGCATATTCATGTCCAACTGTTGAGGCCTTGCTTTCCTTAGTCTGCAGCATCTCTTCGTCATCGTTGTGCACAAATTTGCTCTCCTTAAACGTGACCAGGCCCCAGTTCTCCATGGCAGAGAACTTATGTGTGGGCACCGACAACTGATCGACTTTTCGCAATGGAAAGCTGTACTTCAGCAACTTCTCCAAATAGCCAAGTACTTTTGGTGCAAAATTGCCCAGAAAATGTGCCTCTTCAACTACCTTTGGTTCTACCCAGCTACTAAAGGTAACATTATGATCAGTATCACTTGATTGGATGTCAATGCTCGTTAACTTGTGTACAGCATAAGCCACCAGATACGTCGAAGTCCGGAAAAGAGATTCATGCTCGCACCAAATATAGTTGTCAAGTGTTTCACTGTAATTAAAATTGAATTACTTGCATTTTTAAACAATAACAACAGTTCAGAGCACTTACTGGTCTGTACATTTGCTGATAGGTGTATTACTAACCCCTGTGTAGTTCTTATTATAGCCCAAGGTAATCTGAAACGTGGCTTTTAAGTGGGGCTCATCGAAACAAGGAAAGGCAAATCTCGCAAAAGTTGGCGAAAATTGAGTTACGGCCAAGTAGCTGGAAACAAGGCCAATATATTGATTAATACAATTATTCAATTGAATATGGATTACTAAATTACCTGGTTGCATTGTTTAGCGAACTATTGAAGGAGCTCCAGTAATAGCCAGTTTGATTGCTGTTCAAGGCGCCTTCGAAGGGAATGCTCAGCTCATACTGTTCTGCCTTTTTAAGAAACTCACTTAGTTGTAGAATGTAGAACTCCTGATCCTCATTGAGCTCAGCCTTAACTACACTATAATTGCCTTTTCGAGAGCTCAAAGTGATTTGAGCTTGATCAATGTTTATATTTTTGGCATGCAAAGTGATATTCTTGGTGTGATCGAGCACATGAAAATGGATTCTCACATTGCCCTCAAAACGCAGCTGTTCAGGTCCATTGAGATGGGTCAGAATACGAAGCTCATAGTGATCTGGTCTAAACACATCAGGCAACCGAAATGGGTCATAGATAGACAGCACACCAACTGCTAGCAGAAGCAGTAGAAACAGTGGAACACTTTGCATGGTGAACTGTTAAAAGATATAGATATTCAAGTGAAATTGCACTATTTACAACGGGTAAGAAAGCTACAATACCATTTTAAAGAAAAACAAAAATATTTATAAAGTGGTTTCTTGTTTAAATACAGGCTTTATCGCTTTGACTTATTAATGATGATTAGGTTGACTTGTATGCGTGCACATCTCTCGACTCTCTCTTCATGTAAAATAAAGTTTATAAAAACACACAAGTAAATCACAAGTGCTTTCAGTCATATGTTTTTCGGCCCTTGCTATTTAGTATTATGCGAAAATGTTTGTTAAGTTCATGAGCTCGCAATTCTATGGTACAAGTCCAAGGAAATTTTGCTGTCTAATTAAGTGTGCAGATACATCATGGCTTCCACAAAGAAAATTAAGCTATCAGAGTCAACCTCGCCGAGGACTTCGAGAGTGTCTGCTGAAGTGGATGAGTCGTGTGCGCTCTCGATATTGTATTTGGAAGCTGCATCGTCTGCTGGGCCCAAACTTCGACGAACAGGACTTCTTTATTGGATCTCGTCAGGCGGCTACCGCGATAATCAAAGCAGTGCGTGAATCGGACTGGAGTCGAATACACAGCTATTGCACGAGCAAAGGAGCATGCGCCATATACAGTCTTTGTCGGAGCCAACAGAACATCCACTATTCGAATCTCTTGCGCTTCGAAAGCCAACATCTCTGTCAAGTGTCTCCCACATCGGTTAGGAAGCAGTATAAGGATGGACGCATCTATGTCTATGTGAACTTGGCTTTTGTCGGACTACGCAATATACGCGACTTTGCCACACTTTGCGAGCAACAGGAGATGCTTCAGCTAATGCGGCAAGTGTTGGAACGATCTCAAATTCCTGAGCAGAATTTGGTTATACAGCAGCGTATTGTGTTGAGTGAATTCCTATTAACCCTGCGAAGAGAGCTAACCGAATCGGAAACAGATCCTCAGGAATGGCTTATAGACTACTACAAAGTATTCGGATTCAAGTTGGTCAACTACAGTCCCGTCACTTTGGAATATCGTATCATTGAGATTCTTAAACCTGTTTAACTTCTCTCACAGCACACTTTGATAAGCTCATTGTTTTCATCGTGCTCAATGTCACTTCCATTTACGTGCTGCTTCAACGATCGTGGCACTCATTTCAATTACCGTTATTAAGAAGCTACTTGGCTATGCTCTCAACGACACGTCTTCTTTCCAATCGAGACCGAAGATGACTGACCGGTGTTTCAATTTAACATTAACATTTCTATACAGACCTTTTTGTGGTTGATTTTCAGTGAACGCTGTCAACTTCAAATCTTAAATTGTCTGCTACCTTTTCGCAAATAAAAATATATATTGGATTATCTTTTACGTTTACCTGCGTTTTTCTACGAGCGTATGTCATGCATATGTTGGATATTTTCCAGACTAATTGTCTAATCGACGGGGAGATACCCATTACCCATTGTTAGTGAGTGCAATAGGAATTGATTTGTTTTTAGCTATTTACGTCCATGTGATTTATGATTATTGATAAATGATGTAAACCATTTTGTAATTTTGTGCTTGAGTAGAGTAAATCAGATCTCTTGAAGTTCACTAAATATTTTATGTGGTGAAATAAGGTTCAGCTTATCAGGTTATATCACTCAGTGACACAATAATGGTGTAAAATAAAGCTAATGAACTGCAACCAAGCTCATAATTTTGAACGTGATATATTTCTGTATATTTGTTGGTATATTTTTGGTGTAGTAAATAGTTTGCTTGATGGTCCTAATTTTTGTTGCATTCAATAAAAATGGGTAATGGGTATCTCACTCGACTAAGCTTACTTACTTCTTCATTTTAACTGCATTTTATTGTTTTGTCGTACGCATGGTCTGTTTGTGCTGTAAGCAGTGCAGTGTTTTAGTTGTGTAAGTGTATAATATCTATTTTAGAATTAGCTTGGGTCGCTTCACTTTGTGCAGTATTTTCTGTGCAGTTATTTTTGCACCCTACAAGTTGTTGTTAAGTTGTTAAGCAATATTTATCTGCTCGTTAAAATATTGTAAATGTTAGTCTGATCCTAAGACTGAATTTATTGACTGTTGGCTGTGCGATAATGTTAAGCATGTGAAGTTTACAGGTTACACGCAACGTGTCAAGGATTATAAAGGTCCAAAAGGTCTCACCATAAATGGAGCTGTGTGTCTTGTCGCGAGTTTGAAGTGGACATTACTTGGACATTGCTTTGCTTTCTGGCTCTGGTAGACTTCTATTAATCAATTGTCAATAATTAACTTATAATCAAGATGTGTTAAGTGGTGTTTTTATACCAAAACTAATAGTGGTATTATAGATTTCTCGATATTATTTCATCAAATTAGCTTCACAGTTCCCTCTAGAATAACTCGTAATTATACCCCTTTAACTCTCAATTCGTTCACTAACATAAAAAACTAATTTTAAACAAATTCTCCAATTCTTGGAACAAACGTTGTATCATTTTAATGATCATAGATTCCACAGTTTTTCATATTTTTCAAATATAAATTGTTGTTTATAAACTTTTTTCTTAATCTCTTTGTCAAATGAAGGATACACTTCCGACCACGGACATTTCCACGAGATTAAAATGAAATATTACTTTACGCCGGAATGTTTGAAATGGGTAAACAGCCGAGACGGTATACCAATATCCATATGACTGTCTGATTCTGTCTCAGAGACTATAAGAGCTACAGCTACTAGCTACCGCCCGAATGATTCCAGAGGATATGGGTACAATAATCTCTACAATTATTTAATATATACCTAATAATGTGATACATAAATTTTCGATGTGATATACAATGAAAAATAAGTTGGTATAATTTTGGTATATTTTTAAAACAATTGTTAATTATGATGTTCCCACTTAATTTTCCAATCACTCACAGGATATCTCAAAGAAAGCAGACCCCACTGCAGCTTTCTAAATTATTTTAAATTGAACTTGCGGACATGATTAAATTTTGTTCAACATTCAAACAATGAATACTGGGTATTTCATAAAAAGTGAACTCTTTTGTAGCGTTCTTATTTATTCTACTCGTTCTTCTTTATTCACCTATTAACAAAACAGGTCTTCATTCCAAATTGTTCTTATACTTGTGTATTTATTTTAGACTGTATCACATTACACTGTTCAAAGTAAACGTAGTAATTACACATCCGTTGAATCTACTTTAAATGACATCTACGCAGTCCATTGTTATTAATCCCATTTAGTAGCTGACTTGCTCATTCTTTGGACCTTCAATTAGACCTTTCCAAAAGTTTTGGCACGCTCTTTACAGTCTCATTTGGCCAACAAGGTCAGTCAGAGTTTACAGTAACATTTCCCCCTCTCCCCGCTCTCACTTTGGCTCTGGCTTTGGGACTGCCTTTTTGCACGCACTTTATTTTTTGCGCCATTCTGCACTTTGCACTTTTGCCAGAGGCTCTGGTGGAAAATAAACTATTCTCGCACTTCTCGCACGGAATCACGCCGTGTCGCTTTCGAAAGGCATATAAAAAATGAAGGGCTTAATTAAAAAGCAAAAATGTGCTGCGATTTTCCGCTTTTTTAACGCCAACTGCAACAACACATCATGACCCTCATTGCAGTACTCTTATTGACAAACAATGCTGCTCGACTAAAGCTATACCTTTCCAAGTGATTCATTTTCAATATAAAATTCCAATAAGTTTGCAGATTCGAATTTTATTAAATATTAATCGTCCATTTATTGAAGGCTATGTGCATAGCTAGATCTAAAGTATAAACCCTTTTGATGTATTTACAGGGTATAAAGTGAAAAACAGAATTGGGCAACATTTACAAAAAGAAGACACTACTTAGTGGCGACATTTTATTTGCTGTTGTTCCTTTGCTCAGTTGGCATCCATTCCAAATGTGCCCATGGCCTGGCATGGGGCTCATGTGTCTTCTTAGTCTTTTCCACAGATGGTGTCCCTCGCTTTCTTTATCTTCGCTTCTCCTTTGTTAAGGAACTCATTTTTGTGAATTAAAGCCGCTGCGGAAAATGTGAAACTCTCAAGAGCTCATTAAAACTCAAAAGTCACAAGTACAAGCGAAAATACTCGAAACGATAACGTATAGAGAGCATCGTTGTGACATTTGTTAACAACATTCCAATTGATTAATTAAGCAACGTACAACCGTTATAATTTGAACTGTTCTCGAAACGGATCGTTAAATAGAATTTAAATTGAACTCGATGAGACGCGGAATTCGGTCAATTCACTACACTCACTTCATGGGTAATTGTTATTCATCAGTGTGCACACTAATGCATGTATGTGTATGTATGCATGTATGTGTGAGCGTATGTGCAAGTGCATGCTTGCATGGGCATGTGTGTGCACGAATGTTGTATTCATGGATGTGCGTTAAAACTATACAGGGCAAATGGCGGAGATCCATCACAATTTGCAGCGCAAGCGGACCAAGTTGGCAATAAAATTTAATTTATATCCTGACAGTATTGCTCCTGTTTGTTGTTGTTCTCGGTTGATTTTATTGTTGCTGCTTGTTGTTGGGTTAGCTCCGGCAAGGCAAACGCGTCCAAGTGTTTGCAAAACATTTAATTCCATTTTCGATTACTGTGAACTGTGCAGGGCCAAGGGACGGGCAGGATTCACCACATGGGCCACAGACCGGCATATTAATGCTATGGGCTTGATCATGGGCTGCCGCTGGGCCCTGGCTGAGGCAAGGCAAAAATGCAATTGCAAATTCCCGACAAATGTGAAATTTGAATTGGCAAAACTACCTGCCAGGCGGACAGACAAGCAAACAAACAGACGGACAGATGCACATTGAAACTGGCATCTGTAGAGGCTCGACTAGTGTCATTTGTAAGCGTTGTCCAACGTCCACTCGAAGAGCATTTGTTTGGTTTAGGAAAGCGCATACTGCTTGCAGCTTCAGCATGCTATACATACCCCACATCCTGCATCCTGCATTCCGCGTCCTTGCTGCATGCTTCATGCTGCACCTCGCATCCAACAGTCCGCACACCTTGTAGCTCAGTGTGAATCAGGGCAATTGAAGTGCTTTAAAGTGCTCTATGGCTGGCACATAAATAAATGTTTGCACATTTACTTTGCCTTCCCTGGCCTGGTGTTGGTTCTGAATAGGGTTGGGGTTTGTTTCGCTTCAGGCTTCGATTCGTTGCGCTTCCTGTTCCCAGCACGTTCATAATTCAACTCTGTCTATGGTGGCTGCTCCTGGTGGTGGCTGAGTGGGCGTGCTGCTCGTCGCTTTATTTACTTGTAATTTGAAGCTCTCTTTGCTGCAATCTCGATACAAATGCTCTACAGCTCAAAAGGCAACTAGCCAACTAAACAACATGGCCAACGACGCTGCAATACAATCAATACCCCGGAGAATCATTGCCATAAGTTTGTATATTGTAACGCCAATTCGATTGACCGAATCTGCCAAAAGCTTACTTATACTTACATATATCACATAAATCCGCTGAGTATCTCCTACACCAACTGTCCCCTACTCTGTTGTTCCCATTCAGAAAACAACTCGCCGCTTCCAAGTGCAGCAATGGTATCTGTCGAGTTGTGTGTGGCCTATGATTAGCGTCCTACAATGCCACAGCCAATTGGATAGTTGCCCATGTTCCCAAAGCACACATTACGACAGCACTCCTGTGACAAGTGAAAAAGTCACACAGCTCGTAAGACACAAATCACTTATTAATTCGATCACTTGTAATAAAAGCAGTTTAATATCAATAAGGTCCTGAGAGGAAGCCTAATTAGGGACAAAAAAGTGATTTACATTTTGGCCATTGACGTTTGTTAGTATTATGCCGATCAAATGATCTCAGATGTTTGTCAATATTATTCTGCTCAAATGGCCCGTTACTCTGTTAATCTCGTACACAATTTCGATAAAATGTTTATTTTTATAAATGACTTCTCGAAGTATTTGTTAGATTTTCTTGTTCTGTATCACATTTCTCCATTTGTTTTATTACCAAATTAATAAGAAAGACTTTTTTATGACTAGTTAAATTAAGTATAAGAATAGTACCGATATACTGTTTAAATTTGTAGTAAACTTAATAATGTTTATTTAGATAGCTTAAATTTTTCTTTTCATATCATTGCCTTCACTGAAACTTGGTTAAGGCATGATATTCTGAATACTGAAATCTTTACATACAAATTTTCTGTCTATAGACGTGATCGCATGCAGCGTCGTGGTGGTGGTGTACTTATTGCTGTCGATGCTGATATCTCTTCTGAGCACGTAGATTTACAATAGGTAGTGATTTAGATATCGAATTTGTAGCTGTAAAACTAATTTATTGTAGTTTTAGTATCTTTATCACCTGTCCATATATACCTCCTGCCTCAGATAACTCTCTGTATTTATCCCATTTTTCTGTAATCAATAGTATTTCTGAAATGCTTTCTGATCGTGATTTCTTAATAGTTCTTGGAGATTTTAATATTTCTGTAATTTCGTGGCTTTCGTCATGTGAGTCCAACGTATTAAATCCTTCGTCAACTCATGTCTTTGTTGATAGCCTTTTTGATATAGCTTTGTCTCAAACCAATTCTATACCAAATTGTCTAGGTAAAATGCTTGATCTGATTTTTGTTTTGGATCCCAATACCTGCACGGTGTCCAGATTAAATCCTATTTCCTCACCCGAGGATCCCTACCACCCTACTCTGGAGGTGCTGATTGACTTACCAGCAAGTATTTCGGATGCATGTGTTTTACCAAAGAAGCAAGTTCGTTGTTTTCGGAAGACCGATTTTAAAAAACTTTCTTTGCTTCTTTCACGTACTGACTGGTCCCAACTTTCTTCGTGTATTGACCTGGACAAGGCAGTTGACATTTTTTATTTTACATTAAACTCTCTGTTTGATGCTTGTGTTCCCTTTGGTACTCCACAATTGTCTAATAGACCGTTATGGTTTACCAAAGAACTAACAAAGTTAAAGAATAAAAAATCAAAGCTTTATAAAAAATATAAGGAAACTGGCTCTCTCTTATATTTTTCTCGCTACACTGTTGCTCGTTCCGATTTCTCTACGCTAAATAATCTTTGCTACAAGGATTATTTGAGAAAGTGCAGACTTACGTTTCAGCGTGACCCGAAACGTTTCTATGACTTCGTTAATTCGAAGCGAAAGACGTCAACACTTCCAACAACATTATTTTATGATAAAAAGACAGCTTTTAATGATCGTGGCATTGCCGATCTGTTTGCTGATTTTTTTCAAACGACCTATTCCACCCCAAGACTGGGGTCTTATCCGTATCAAGTAAACCAAGCGAATTGCATTTTTGGTCCCTTACATTCTGAAAGTTTACTCTTACGTGAACTTAAGTCATGTAAGCCAGTTTTTTCTCCTGGCCCTGACGGTGTTCCTAGTTGCATGCTTAGGTTCTGTGAGGAGGAACTTTGTAAACCACTTTTAAAATTATTTGAATTGTCTGTAGAGTTGTGCTCTTTCCTTAACCTTTGGAAAGAGTCTTACATTATTCTCTTGAAAAAAGGAAATAAATCCAACGTTCAAAACTATAGAGGTATCTCCAAGTTGTCTGCTACTCCCAAAGCATTTGAGAAACTAATAACTTCTCAACTGCAACACTGCTGTAAATCTATAATCACTCTACCAGCATGGGTTTGTGAAATGTAGGTCTACTACCACTAACTTATTAGAATTCTCATCAATTGTTATTGAAGGGTTCCAATCAAAAATGCAAACGAATGTCATTTACACTGATTTCAGTAAGGCTTTTGATTCCGTCAACCATAGTCTCTTATTACACAAGCTCAATCTTCTTGGATTTCCACAGAACTTAATTTTGTGGATATCTTCATATCTTTCATTTAGAATTCAAAGAGTATTTTACAAGGGCTCTGTGTCCAAGACTGTCCAAGTCACTTCCGGCGTACCCCAAGGAAGTCATTTAGGCCCATTGCTGTTTACATTATTTATAAATGATCTACCGTCCGTTATATCATACTCTCGCATACGTATGTATGCAGATGATGTTAAGATTTGTCTGACTTTTAATGATGCCATATATAGCCTCAGATTGCAATATGACGTTGATTGTTTTCAATCGTGGTGTGCTATAAATTTATTAAATCTTAATTGCAATAAATGTAAACTTATGACATTTTTTTGAGCTATTCTCCATTTAAATAATTATCATCTTAATGATACTCCACTTGAGCGAATAGAGTCAGTAACTGATTTAGGTATCCTTCTTGATTCAAAATTAAAGTTTGATAAGCATATTTTGGCTGCTTCTAATAGAGCCATGGGTGTCCTTGGATTTATTAAACGTTGGTCAAAAGAATTTAACGATCCCTACATTACTAAACACTTGTACATCTCACTGGTTCGTCCTATTCTTGAGTATGGATCTAATATCTGGTTCCCCCAGTATAGGGTTCATCAAGATAGGCTTGAATCAGTGCAGAAACAATTTCTTCTTTTTGCTCTTCGTAGTCTTAGCTGGAATCCCACAATTAGATTGCCTTTTTATCGTAGTAGACTTTTATTACTAAACCTTCCTTCTATTTCTTCTTCGGTGTAGTGTTTCTACATAGACTAATCATTGGCGAAATTGACTCATTGCAGTTGACAAGTCGGATTAGCTTTGCCGTTCCAGTCAGAACGACTAGAAATTTCCTTCCCCTCTCACTTTCCCGTTGTAGTACTAACTATGCCAGTCACAATCCTTTCCGTATTTTATGTGTAAATTATAATAACTTTTCTAGTCTAGTTAATAATACTAACACTACTCGTACCTTAGAAATTAAAACATTACTCCTAGATACATTAGCTCGTATTTAAGAATAGTTCTAATTATTATTATTAGTAGTAATAGTATTATTATTATTAGTTAATACAATTTGTTTGTTTTGTCTGTGTTAAGTGTTCGCGACCTCCGTTCCCGCACGTTTTGCGGTTGCCCCTCGGACGGATGGGCGGGTGGTCGTGTCTGCCTAGGTCCGCGCGTTAACAAGCCCGAGCTTGGTGTCGCTGGGCCACTTGATCGTACTGCCGTTAGTACGTTAACGTCCATGATTATGTAAAAAAAAAAAAAAATTCACAAACTCTTCTATATTCATTGTGTATCTTATACAAAAAATTTATATGTTTATTTATTTATATCTTTGAAGATCCTATTACAAATCTTGTCACTTGCTAAGTGTCATTGCTATGACTTTGAGAGAACGTAATTTTGATGGCGTGATCGAAATGGATTTGTTTACATATGCTATATGCTATGGCATATACTGTGTGTGTGTGGTAAAGTAGAAGCGGAGTGAATATGTCACTATATACATACATAAATATTGCTATTCTTATTTGTAATAATATGATCTAAAAGATTCTTTCAGCTTCATTTCATAGCTTTTGATGAAAACCACGTATTAGAATGATCGCAATTAATACAGTTCTAGATTTTAGAACGTAAGCAGCTCCATGGTCGACTGGAGCGTCGAAAGAAGAGCATAATGTTAATAGGGGCTCAAGAGTAAGGTTGCACTTGCAGTTGACAATACTTTGTCTCTCTTTCTTTCCTCATCCGTGTCTCTCTCTCTCTCTCTCTCTCTCTCTCTCTTGCCATTTTCGGGCAGTTAGCAAAATGTCACGTAGCAAATGTGACAGCGTGGTCAACATAATGAATGGTTGCCACCCCGGAAAAGAGCAGCGAAAAGTGCAGCATGACGCAGGTGCATGTGTCGCTTGCATGTGTCTGTACATTCATATATATATGTGTGTGTGTGTGTGTGTGCGTGTCTGTGTCTGGTTCTGGGTCTGTGTATGAGCTTTTGTGCGAGTATAACACATGCACTTTGGGAGTTCATGTCTCCGACATTGATTGCCTTGGCGGCGATTGCAATAACCTTAGCTCTTGTGAGGCCGAGCGCGCCCAAATGTCACGACATTACTGAGTACTAAAGGCAGCGGGAGCGGCAGTGGCATTGGTAACGGTATCGACTCTGGCAACGGCTCCAAAAATGTGTCCATGCACGTGACACTTGGTTGCAATTTGCAATTTGATTTTCTTCCTCGAGCGGCCGGCAGCAAAGTTCCAGTTGTTGGCTGCATAAGTTCATAGATCCAATTGATTCCATCCTCTATGTTCAGCTCCTTTGTGTAGGTGTCAGCTGCATTGTGTGTGTCTGGCTAGGTTAAAAGTATTTGAGAATGTGTGTGTATGTGATTTTGCTTTTGCTGTCGCTGTTATGTTACTGTATTGGCGTCTTTACATTGTTACACTTGACCAATTCGAATTGCAATTACACACCTGAATTCGCCCTTCCCCCAACCACACCCACTGGCCCACACATGACTTTTGTGTGCGGCAAATGGCGAACAACGATTTGAGTTGGCTTTTCGTTGTTTGCCAATTTCAACTCTCTATCATTCCTTAGCTGACCCTCCATCTCCTTGTGGATTATTGACCTGAGTTAGTTCCTTAGTCAAGTTCGCCGTAATAGACGGCTTAATGAAAAGACTTGGGTGGTTTTTTGTAGTTGCAATTCCCTAATTCCAAGCATACTCCACACAGATGCCATTGGGCATGATTGCCACACGAGTGTTTGCACTTAAAAGTCCACAATATACGCAAATATTTGATTATATGAAGCGCTTGTAACCGGACATAGGCCAACGAGTTTCCCCAATCCCTTACATGTGGATGCCACACTTTGCCGCCCTGTAGAACGTGGCAACAATGTTAAGTGCGAATTCTACTCCACATCAATCGACTTCCTTCCGGTTGTACCACATACATAAGTGAATGTCGATGTATTAAATTAGTGTCCATTAAATTCGCGCTAAAATGCCCGGCAAATAATTAAATCGATAAAGAGACAGCGCAGATTATCTTTATACCCGGTAAGCATTTAACTTAACCTTAATAATATATGTTTATATATTAGATTCTTACTTAGCATATTCAAAAGTTTTCTACAACTCGGATTATGATAGTCGATCAACATTCTTAATTTTTATATTTTAATTACAATTTGTTTTCTAAAACTTCAAGCATAATATGAGAAAAGTGTATCTCAGTGTCAAATACACTTGACTAAAGTTTCCCTATTTATTT
This sequence comes from Drosophila pruinosa, assembly GCA_018150935.1. Classification (NCBI taxonomy): domain Eukaryota; kingdom Metazoa; phylum Arthropoda; class Insecta; order Diptera; family Drosophilidae; genus Drosophila; species Drosophila pruinosa. The sequence goes on from JAECWR010000199.1 coordinate 45,301,871, forward strand.
CGATTATTACACAGTTAGTTTCGAGTTTTCTGCTTTGTTGCAAACTTTTCAATGATTTAAAGAGTTATTTGTTTGTTGTTTCATTGTTGGTTACGCACTTGGCCATTGCTCTTTTGTTTTATACCATTAATACTCCCAAATGCCGGTGGATTTGTAAGTAGCATTCTCTATAGTATGCCAGAAATAATATTTTAGTTGTCCTTGCACAGGTTCACACTTTTTGCTAAACGCGACTATTCGAAGGTCACGAGTGGCAGCTCTATGGTTCATTTTCTACTGAAGCCCATGTCCCTGGAAATAAAGACAGGAATGGCGTTGATAGTTCAACTACGCCAAAAGTGTATGCGTGAGCTCCTTGAGAGGGAATTCGTGCAACAACAGATGGAGTTTGAACTTTTGAAGGCACATGTACAAAATAGTTATTAGTTAAAAGAAGGCAGCATTTCTGGGGAGCAATTGCACATTGAAACGGTACAGTTGTTCCCTAAAAATGTTGTCTTTCCAACTGGCTAACGTGTTCAGGAATAAATATAATGTGAATCTTAACTTGTGCCCAGTTATTTATTTTATGCGGTCAACTGTCTGCAGTCAGTATAATAAATTGATTTTGTCAGCACTGTTATGGCCATTAATCTACTTTGTTGGCCCAAAAGATGCCACGCCCCTTTCAGTATTTGCTGTTTATTGTTTAATGAATGAATGAGAGATTTCAATGGGGCGTTTCTTGCGCCGAAAATCCTTTTGAACAAGAGACTTGTTTTTGTTGCTTATTTGTTTTTGTCATGCAGTTTGCAAATTTGCTTTGTTTTGTCGTGATCAGCCAACACGCACACACACAGACACACTAATACATATATGCAGACAATGGCGAATAACAAATATAAACTGATTATCATGGCAGGGCTCAACGGCCATTGTTTTTGTGCTGCGGCTCGGTCCAATAAAAACGCCACTTGTAATATTAATTGAAAGCAAAAGATAAAATTTACTTATGTTGTGCTGTACTCTCGTAGGCGCTATATCCCTGCCACAATTCGTTGTTTTTTGAGTGGGTTCACTTCATCATTTGTCAATGTCTGCTTTTCGGGGCGGCTATCGAAGTGTGATTCCCACCAGCGGCATCATCATTTGCATGTTCAATAGGTAGAGATGAGATAAGGTTTAGAATGGACTCCACTCTCCGTAGCCCGTTCTGAATGCAGTCAGATGCACTTCCGTTAACTTTTGAACGCCTCCATTTGCTCCCTTGCATTGTGCAGTCAGCGATGTGTTAATCAAATTATAAATTGTGCCCCATCGGTGAAGTCGTTTAAAGCAGTGCCAACCCAACAGGACGCCCGGCTACCAGACATTGTCATCATCAGCCTAGCAATGGCGATGCCATCATAATTTTCATGAAATGGACCTAAAAAAAAAACAGTTTTCCCTGCCATTTCTTACTTCAACCGTTCACAACCAATCCACCTCGCTCACACCCTATGCCATAATGTAAAACGCCATCTGATGGCGGATGGCATTGCATCTGGGTCGCGGGTCCATTCGCAACTGCTGCCCTTTTCCCATTTTGTGTGTGTGTGCGTGTAATTGAGCGAGGGTCGGAATTGGCGCTGGTCTATTGAGAATCACGCAGGTGTTGGAGCATGTGACCCACAAGGGGCACATTAAACAATGCATTCCTTTAATTAACAATTTGCATTTGCTGTTTTTCATGCCTTCCATATGTGAGTGTATGCTTTTGTTTCAGTTAATTGCTATTTACATTGCCAATCGCCGTGGATCCTTGCAAAAGGGTATAACCGTTTAGTCAGTGGCATGTCCGTTTCAAATGAATAATGACACCAAAGAAAGAGTTTGGTTTGGCAAGAGTGTTTAACGGTCGGTAGATGTATCAAAATATAAATACTTCACACGAGCATGCCAGCAGCAGTTTCAGGAAAGTAGGTAACAAAAGCACTTTAAAACGTTTGAAAAAATATATAATATATATTGAAAGAAGTTGTGTTAAACTGCAAGATACTCACTACCCATAAATTACCAGGTAACTAACCGGCTTACATAGTATGCTTCATACGAATTCCTCTATAAGCATGTGAATCTATAGAACAGTACAAGGTATGAACTGTAATTTGTAATGAGTTTCTCTTCACAATATGCAGGTTAAGTTTATTTTAAATTTTAAAATATAAACAAGTAAGAAAACTACAGTCGACCATGAAATAACCATTTGGAGAATATAACAAAAACAAATAGAAAAGCTTTAGTCAAATATGCTCGACTGTCATATACCTGCTACCCGTAATAAGAAAAAAGTGATCACAAGTACAATTTCAAAACATTATATTTGACAATAAATATTAACAAAGCATATAACAAAAATATAGCGAAATATACCACATAAAAATTATTAATTTGGTATTTCTAAGTTTTGGGTTTTCGCAATTTGTTTACAAACCATTTTTAGCCATACAAGTTTAAAGATCCAAACCAACCTGCAATATAATATACATACATATGTACATATGTATGTACATGACTTATGTTGCCGTCATTCCGTCTTTCTCATATATGTATTCAACAGATTGAATAGGTCGGCTCAGTGGTCCATCATTTTTTGTATACTCTGATGAAACAATAGATGTAAACAATAATGAGCCTAAACCAAACACATAAAAACGCTGTAGTCGCGCGCTATAATGGACATGTTCTAGTCAAGTCAAGTCTTTCCGACTGTAAGATACCCACTACCCGTTCTAAGTGAATGCAATACAAATGAACTACATCCTATAAATTATTAATAAACAAGTAAGAAAACTACTGTCGAGTTTGCTCGACTGTGAGATACCCGCCGCCCAATTTTACCATCAAAATATTATATTTTTCAAAAATATACTGGAAAAATAAAAAAATACTAAAATTATACCAAAATAATATACCAAATTTTCTTTGTTCGAACATGAACATGGCTATATCGTCTCGGCTGTTGACGCTGATCAAGACTATATATACTTTATAGGGTCGGAGATGCTTCCTTCTGCCTGTTACATACATTTTCGGTCGGCACAAAGCCATAATACCCTTCTACCACTAAGCAATTAACATAATAGAGTCCGCATATCCAAAAAATACGGTCAGTTTGCGTTTTTGGTTTTCATAACACAATAAAAAGTCGATCAACAGGTGTAGTCTCTGCATGCAATCAAAAGTAAAAAGTAAGCAAATCAAAAACAGCAACATCAACGCAAAGACGACAAAATCAATTGAAACAAACGAGCGAACAGAAGAGAACAACAACAAGGTCACAGGCAGAAACCAATAATTCAATTCGTGATGAACGCACCGCACCGTTGATGACCTAGACTAGAATTCCTTAGTTATTAGTGATAGAGCAATATATCGAAATAAAGAAGAGTATTCACTTTTCCTTATCCAAGCAAAATACTTTTGAAATGAAACTCAGTTTGAAATCTGAAAAATTAAAATTGAAGCAATCGGGCATACACATTATGTTTCTTCATATGTACATATGTATGTGCACTAAAAAACAGCGAAGTTCTACGACTGAATTGATGCTCGAGTTCTCTCTGTTCACTTTTCCAAGTTTTGTACGAAGAGAAAGAGAGAGAGCTGAACGAGCTGAACGTGCGAGAGCGCTGCGTCTCTGCCACCGGGGCTATGAAAACCAAAAACGCAAACTGACCGTATTTTTTGGATATGCGGACTCTATTATGTTCATTGCTTAGTGCTTCTACCCTTTGGGTAGGCGGGTATAAAAATATTCTGTAAAATACCAAGTCTAAAATTATATCACATGATTTCGTCCTATAAAATTATTGCTTGAACATTTTTTATGTCTGCTGTGTTTTTTGGCCAAACGAACTCTTATAGTCATTGAGATCGACGTGTTCTTACAGACAGACAGACGGAAATGGATATTTATTAATCTATCAGTAGATGCTGATCAGGAATTGATATACTTTGTTCGGTTGGATATGACTCCTACCTGTTATTCACATTTACAGTTAGCACAAAGTTGTAAAAACTTGGGAGGATGTGATAGCCGACTTTAATACATTTTATGACATTTATATACATATTTAGATGGTGAATGTGAGATCAAGTACCCATATTTCGGATGATCACTTGATAATGTGATTAAACAGATGCAGATAGAACTTTCTCAATTGCAAAATTCTTTTTTGGTCTGAGTACTTAGCTTAAACACCCAGCTCTTAAAAATATGTATATTTTATCTGAAGAACGCCTTTAAACTGCTTCTTCAATGGCTTCAATAGAGTAATTGTTTATTGGGTGTCAAGTTATAAGTGTTTGGAGTAATTGTTACCTAAGGCCATATTTATTTAAATACCTTTATACATACATATGTATATTCATATCTGCACTATGGAATATTTTCGATGTTGTGTTACACATGTAATTCATATCTCTTAAAGAAAAATCCATTAACACAAATCTTTTGGAATTTTCTTATTTGCAAAGATTTTTTCTAGTTTACCTAATTTTTCTTTTTTTGGGTGTCTCTCTCTCATCGTTTCTTTCTCTCTGCCCGTGTGTTTTGGTTTTATATTCTCTTTGTGTGTGTAAGAAAAAAATTGCAATCACCTTTGAGATTGTGCTTCGCTTTTCAGCTTTATCGCAATTCCATTCAACAATTTTTGCTTTGTGCACTAAAAGTATTAAATTTCTTCAAATACTATTCTGAAATAATCCAAGCACTTCCGCCTGAGCGGTATATTTCAACTACTGCAACAAGAAGCGGTCGGCCTTTCACAGGGATTCCCCTTTTTATTTCTTTGGTCAGCAGTATGGCACAATCACCCCCTTGGACCCCATCTAAGCCAGCCAGGAATGCTTTTAATGGCTTCACAACCATTTCTTATCATTATCAAGGCAAGCGTTTAACTTTAAGCGACTTTTGTATTGTGCTTCCCGGCGCTTCTCTCTTTGTTACTGCTGTTGCTATGGCATTGTTGCAATTGTTGTTTCTTTAAATTGTATGCGCTTTATTGAGCTGATTGCATCCAGAAAAGCCGCAGTCCTCAACATTTAATTTTTGGTGCATTTCCGTTACCCGGCATTCATTTAGCAAGAATATTTATAGTATAAAATCTGGATGCAAAATTCAATATGTACATACATACATACATATACTAAAATTTTACTAAATATGTATATCTACTAAAGTACGTGGAAAAATATTTATAGATAAAATGTAATCAAGAAAGTCTTATTAGCTTTATCATTAAAGCTAATAAAATGTATTATTTAATACGTTAAATAGACGGCCGATTTTTATAATAAAAGAAATATGAATAATACACAAATTACCTAATTAATTTGAATTTTTTTCTATTTCCTAAAGCAAATAAATTAATTTATTCATGTAATAGCAACATATTTATTGCTTAGTGGTAGTAGTTAAATAACCACACAATCTAACCAAGCTTTTTTATTTTATTTTTTATGGAAAAAGCTACATTTATCCAGAATTTTAGTGAAAAGCTTTTCTTGGGGAAACTCGCAGTTTAATATTTAAGCGGATATTTAAATATCTTTTTCTGCAGCCCAGAGGAGTCGATTTGTATGGAGCAGCTGACAAAATTTTAAGAAATTCATTGATTCAACAGTTGCGGGAATACTCGGATTATGAAACAAGAAACTGAACATCGGATAGATATATTGTGAGACTTAGGAATTACTGGAATACCCTTATTCTTATGTCTTAGTTTTTCCACACACAATTCGTATATGCAACACATATGTAGAAGAAGTAGTAGAGTAGTGGTAGTAGAAGAAGTATGCACATCGTCAGCTTCACTATAAATCCCCGAGTTTAAGTGCGACGTCAGTACCAGAAAGGCAGGCAAACTCAGCGCACATGGAGCGCAGATGTTGAATTGACACAACGAAAACAAATTATACATACATATATGTACATATATATGCAAACAAAAGTACACATTTTCTGCTGCTATTAATAACCTAAGGATCAAAGATACGTAAGTACATATTATATGTAATTGTACTTACATACATTCATACAAACATAAGAACATACTTAAACACATATACGTGTGCTTACATAAATACATAAATATTCATGTATAAATGCATATACCACGCGAATGATCATTTTAGACATTGGCTCGTTCTCCGTTTCGTACGGAACTTAATTATTGATCGCATCCCTTTGCTATTGCGAGCTTTTTAACGAAAGAGGTCAGGTCTTAAGGCAAGTACGGAAAAAATAAATCTCGTTACTTAATACATTTAAGAAAACCGGAGAACCGGAACACAAACAACTGTGAAGTAAATTTTTAATTATATTTAATGTTTGTAAATGTAAATGTATTTGCAAATGTATTGGAAATTGTTCGATAGCTCCAACTCACTCTAATTTTTTTATATACCCGCCTACCCAATGGGTTGCTGGTATTTCACAGTAGAGCAAACTCGATAATACATTCATATGTACAAATTGTCTCCACTCAGCATGCAAACAAGCCATCGCAGCACCGAATTTTTTTGCGTAGCTAGCAAAACAAATCTATTCAATTCGTGAACTTTAAAATTAATTTAATAAACTAAGTTTTCTGCCTCACCGAAATTCTAGATAACTCGAGCTTAATCCATAAAAATTGAGTATTAATTGTATTGAATAAACATTTATTAGGTTCTGCAAGTTTAAATGTATTAAGTTGATTAAATTCAATATTTAGTATTTCATTCAGTTTATATTTATTTATATTTTCTTGTGGTTTTCCACTCCGTACTATTTTGACCAGATATAAGTGGTTTCTCCCATTTTTATACCCGCCTACCCAAAGGGTAGAAGGGTATTATAACTTTGTGTCAACTGAAAATGTATGTAACAGGCAGAAGAAAGCATCTCCGACCCCGTAAAGTATATATATTCTTGATCTGCGTCATCAACCAAGACAACAGTGTGTCTTATTGTTGCAGGCAAATCTAGTTTTTTTTATGTTTTGGCCACGCCCCCTTCCGCTCCCCGTAAATCATAATCGAATTCCAAGCGACATATTAAAGCTAAAACGTTGAAAATCTGATTGTAATCGGACAAAAAACAGAAGTTATTAAAGAATTATTTTTTATAAAGCGAAATCAGGTGCAGCTGCACCTGTTCATCTGGTATGTCACTCAGTGATATAATAATGGTGTTCAATAAACATAACAAAGTACTACCAAGCTAATCGTTTTGAACAAAGGTTAATTTGGTATAATATATCAATAACAAAAAACCTTAAAAAAGATTCTCAACCTGATCATTTTTCTTATATTTTTTAGATAACAGAACCATCGGAAAACATCAACTATGCATTTTAAATCGAGTATATTGCTGGTCTTACTCTCCGCCATGATGTCGCTAGGAGTATGTGGCGCGAATTCTATTATAGACGACGCCGTTGATATTGTAAAATTAATTCAGGAAGTGAATGAGGGTGTACAGATGATTTGGAAATTGATTAATAACTCTCCAGTAGATACCAGCAAGCTGCCCATTGAGTTAGATAAACATGGCCAAGTAATGCAGTGCATGAAAGAGCTTAACGATCGCATTCAGCACTCTGAGGAACAGCAAGCCGGTTACTTTACATTGACAATTGAAACACTAAAACGTGAATTTCACGCAGAATTATTATTAACGCACAAGTTGAACGAAGTCAGCGATATGACAAAAATCATAAAGAAGCACTTTACAGATATGATTGAGTATCAAAACTCAAAAGACAAACTGGAATCATACACACTTATCACCTTTGCCGAATGGTGTGTGAAGCCAGGCTCGAACTCTCTTTCTTATTTGATCGAGGCATTGTCTGTTGAAATTTTCGGTGAGCCCGAGGATAAGGGCATTAACTCACTGTTCTTTGAGATGCTGGCCAAATATGAGGAAGACGAGGAACAAATTTGCACTGCACATCGTTCGCCGCAACAATATGCTTATCATCTTTTTACGAAGATCATGCTGACAGAATTAAAGGCATACCTCATGATGGAATTCTCGTGGATGACACTGCGTCAGTATGGCAAAGGCAACTTCACTTTGGAGCTGTCATTGATGCGAAACAATTACCAACAGCGCATTAAGCACTCCAAGCTGATGCTGCTCAACAAAATGACACACATTGGACGCGTCTATTGGCGGTGCGACCCTAAAAGTTGGGATGTGAAGTTGGGTAAGAGTTACGAACAAGTTACGCGACTACTGCAAGGCTATGTGGAGACCGAGGCTAATATGAACACAGACTCAACATGCTTCCAAACCTGTGAGGCTTACGTGGACGTGCGCACCGAAGGCTGCCTTAACAACGAGCTTTGCACTAAGCAGCCCAAATGTGCAGGTCGTCTGCACAGTTGTCGCTTCATCGATGCGGATATGACGATATGCCAATCAAATGCAACAAACAATAGTTTCCGCCGTTACGACTTCATTCGATACGACAATGGCCGTGTACTCGGCATGGATGGTGGTAAAGATCAGGAAGTTTGTGCAACAGGTGGCGATCGCGCGGAATCCTGGTCACGATGGCTTTTCTGGCGTTGCAATTACTGCTTCTGTTTATGTGATGAGGAAGGACCCCTTTCCGATCGCTACTTCAATTTGGGTGATACAATCTCAGACTATAAAAACAACATGGTCGTTACTGGGGCACGTTTTGTGAAGGAACAGCGTGTTATTCATTTGCAGCTTCAGCAGGGCCAGTTGATGCCTGGTGGCTTGATCAATCAATCATCTTTGGCTTGGATACCACTGGAATCATGTGATGTCACCCACGTGGATACACGTGAAGGATACGACTATCATAAGCTTACCTATGAGAGCCGCTCATTGAATTTGGATGAGATTGCTGTTGAAAATGATACGGTTGTGGTAACTGGAGCACGTTTTCACGTTGTGGACCATCATCTTAACTTAGAGGTGCGCTTTAGCCCATTTAACTACACCACAGGACGGCTTATTTCGGATATAGAAAGCTTCTGGTTGGGCGACGTTTGGATAAAAAGTCATTATGACAAGCCTCGCCAGAAGCTGATGCTTTACGATCCTCAGGTGTCCATCAAATCGCCTCTTTATTCCGTACCAATGTCCAAGGACAACCAGTATATGGAATTTGTTAGCTCCAGCGTGGATAAGGATGCTGCACAGAATACTGTGCCTTTTATCGATATTCAGGATGTGGTTCCCAATCCTGCTGTACCACTCTCTGGTCTGGGCATCTATCACAAAGGACGCAAAGGTTTTGGAGGCTTTTTTGCACCCAAGTTGGTTACATACAACTTTTGGAAGAGTCTCCTTACGAAATACGGCTAAGTCCGACAACATGCCATAACCATAACACATACATATATAAGTACAATAAAATTCAAATTATTTTCCCAATGTAACATGAAATTAACTATAATAATCTTGTATTAATATTTTCCGTGTACTGTAAAACTTAAAAATTAGATACAAATTTTCACAACGTTAAAAATTAATTACTTTTTCAGATGGAAACCAATATTGTAGCATTTTCATTGTGGAAACTACGAAATAGATACTCATTGATCTCATACAAAATTGTATACATACATATATTATAAAATATTTCGGTTGGACCTGAGCCATTCGGACTGAAAGCCGGTCGGTGAGCAATTTCGGATATTCAATGCGAACGGCTTCGAATGAATGTGACCAAAGCATGAGTTAAGTAGAACATCACAGCAGAGTTCTGTGAATGTTCAGAGAACCTGGTTCACGCAGTGCGAATATAATAATTCTGGCGTCATGCACTTTGAGTACAGAAAACGCTGACCAAAGGCACTAACCATTCAATACGTATTGTATGGTTAGTGCCAAAGGCCAAGTTTTTTATGTGTATGTACTACTACAACATACTAACTCAGTTTATATGAAAATAAGTGTCTTATTTGGAATTTCGAATGCAGCCCTCAACTTTTTAACTACTATTACTATTATATCTCTGTATTCTATAAAAACAGTTTTCTTCCAGTCGGTAAAAAATTTAATTTTTTGTCACAAATAGGGGGGTTTATACACGAGAGTAGCCAGTGAGGCGGAACCCTCTAGAACGTTATATTTTGAAATATTATAAATATGTAGAAATAACAATGAAAATAAATGACAATATGCATACTATATTTATTCTATTCGCACTTATGCAGTTGCGAAAATAGTGAGTAAAAAGACATATAAAGATCTCTCCATAGCACCGTTATGTTTATTTCACTAGCTTTAGTTGATAGACAGCAGTCGTTGGAAAGACCAGGAGCAGAACAGTTTGACAACCTATTTTGGTGACAAGATGTGTTAATATATTTTAGAATTTGACTATGCCCCCGTGGGCCCCACAAATAAAGCTAGAATGCTCCTTTTTGATACACTCAATCATAATTTTCACCTTAATGGACTCTGTAAGTTAAGTTACGATCGCATAAAAAACACAGATGTTATTTCAAAAACACTATAAATGAATAACATCAGGTGATGCTACACCTGTCAGTTGCTATGACACTTTGTGATATAATAATGGTATTCAATAAACCTGATTATTTTGCAACCAAGATATTAATTTAGAGTAGTATGTTGCGGTATATATTTTGGTCAATTTCTAGTATAGTAGCTCTTGAAATACTCCCGCTCCGTCTATACCTAAGAGCGAAAGACCCATCCATGATCTATCCAATAAATTACTTTGTGTACTTTGAAAAATTATATTATTATAATTTTTATCAGTTATAAAGAAAATTTATTTGTGAATCATTTTTAGAATGCCATTTGGAGTAGACAAATATATATATATGTTTATCTTCAGCAGTTTCTAGTGCACTTAAGATTTTATGCACAGTTATATAATACGAAGCAAGAACCCATACTCCATCCGACGAGCTTAGGTTCGAAAAGATAGGAGTGCATGGACGCCTAGTATCCTATAGATAAATAGGAATGGTGTTTTCTAATTCCACACCACACGCTACACGTGGAAGAACATTCACATGCGTTGCAGCGGCGCCTGAAGCGACAAGAATTGATATTTTAAAATATCAGCCTAAAGTCATACTACAGATATAGTACCACCGTTGATACACTTTCTGTGCAGTTTGAAAAACATTGAGCTTTTAGCAACACATTGCAATGCGAGAGGAGGTCAATCAATTTAAACATTAATTAAAATCGATCACACGTGTCTGAAAATTTATTCTGCCACTCAGTTATAACTCCTAAATGAATTGCCCGGAGGTTATCAGTACTAGCAGAGTAAGCAAGGGTCACGTCTGCTATATTTTTCTATCGTGCTTTGAAATTTTAATTAAAAATAATAATAATAATAAAAGTAAATAAATTAGTTCGAGCGTTTTGTTTTTTAATAATAAAGCCGATGCTATCTTGCCTGTGGACAGACTGCACTAGTATGCAGCCCGACTTTACCGTATTTCGTCGTTAGCGCCAGGGTATCCAAGAAGATGACTCTTCCATTAGTCACGAGCCTAAGGAAAAAGCAAGCAGCGACAGTAATACAAGCCCAAAGCTCCGATCCCTCCAGCTCAACGTGGGAAATTTTTTGTGTTCTAAGGCCATATATAAGATTGTACCCACTGGAACACCCTCGAAAAGTACCTTTAAAGTAAACTCAGTCTAAAGGAAATTATAAGTGCTTCAAACTGAAGAGTGTAGCAATCCTTATGTGAAAGCATATGCCTTAACTATAAACCTGTGAACAGCAGCTTATTTTCGTAAGCTAAAAGTGAACAAATTCAAATAAATGAAATATAGCAACGTCTAATGAAGTGTAAAGTTTAATGAATAGTTAAAATTTTGTTCAAATCCTTTATATATATATATATAATTATAATTATATATATTTTCAATATTTTAAATACCCTGTGCCTTGAAAATGGAGGGAAAAAATATAATAGTTTTCCGTAAATGTATATTTATTCTTGATCCGTCTGTATAAACGCATAATTCTCTTGATTTATTTTTTTTTATTTTTTGTGTTACAATTATTACAAAATTATATTAGAATAAAGTCGAGTTTGCACGTTGTTATGTTCATTGCTTATTGCCGCCACCCATTTTTACAGAATGCAGCAAACATTAAACGAGTTCACTGAAATATAGTTTTTCTCGAGATTATACTTAAAATTATATCAAAACTATACCGCAGTATATTGCTCCCAAATTATTAGTTTGGCTGCACTTTTTTAGGTTTATTGTACAACTTAATACCACTAACCATGCAATACAATATTGTATGGTTAGGGTTAATACTGTCACAGGGTCACATAGTAAGTAAACAGGTGCAGCTATACCTGATTTCGCCCTATAAAAATATTTCTTGAATAACTTTATACATCTACTATTGTGAGAACACTTATATGTTTTTTTTTGTGCAAAATTCAAAATAAATATTTTTTTGAAAAGGTTTCCTTGACAAAACGGCAATATTTCACGTTTTGAATATTACCGCCAAAATGTAGACATTTTCCCTTCAAACAATTGGCAACACAGTGAGCATTCGATACTTTTGAAATTAACTATCGATACTATTAACAACTCGTATTAAAAATCTTAATGGCACTTGTTGAAAGGGCTTCACAAAAACTAATAACTTAAAACCTTAACAAATTTGTTACAACAGTAAATGATAATGATAAATGACTTGTAACACAGACAATTACATGTCGTACTCAAGATTTATTTTCAACAACTGTCATTAGTGCTTATCTTAAAGCTGTGCGCCGGGTGACATTGAAGTTGGAGAGCGAACACATGTTGAAGTCGTTGTTACTGTACCGAGCTTGCGTTACACCGCAGCAACCACATTTAATCTCATTCAACATAACGTCTGCTATCAATTCACAAGCATCAAGTTTTCGTCGTAAATTCAGTCAAATGGATGATAAAATTGACCTGGACGCAGCCAAGAATCTGGCCGCACAAGCTGCTGTTGATCAATGGGTCACCGAAGACACAAAGGTCGTGGGCATTGGCAGCGGATCAACCATTGTTTTTGCCGTAAAAAGGCTTGCAGAGCGTGTATGGAAAGAGGGAGCTCTGGCAGACATGATTTGTGTACCATCATCGTTTCAAGCACGAAAACTAATTCTGGATAATAATCTGACTTTGGGTGATTTGGACAGGAATCCCAAAATTGATGTTTACATTGACGGTGCAGATGAGGTCGACAGCCACATGGTCCTCATCAAAGGTGGCGGAGGATGTTTAATGCAGGAAAAGATAGTAGCTTCATGCGCCAAGACTGTTATTATCATCGCGGACTACACAAAAAAGTCGCTTCGTCTGGGCGAACAATGGTGCAAAGGCATTCCCATTGAGGTTGCACCCTCGGCCTACGTACCAGTTAAATTAAAAATCGAAGCGCTTTTTGGAGGTGAGGCTGCGCTGCGCACAGCTGTAAGGAAGGCCGGACCAATTGTCACTGACAATGGCAACTTTTTGATTGACTGGAAATTTTTGGCCAAGCGAGAATACAACTGGGATGAGGTAAATCGAGCTATAATCATGATACCTGGTGTCTTGGAGACTGGTTTGTTTGTGGACATGGCATCAAAATGCTATTTTGGCATGGCTAATGGCACCGTTAAAACTCAAAACAAATAATAATTTCAAATGTTCATAATAATACTACAATTACTCTTATTACAAAATAAATAACTATACGATCGTTGTCCTTTCAAAATTACAAATCCAATTAATTTCTTGAATTAGCCTTTTTTATATCTAAAATGATTTCTTGCTGCGTCCAGGCAGCATAGTCTCTTTTATGTAGTTAAACAGTGAAAGAAGTCCCAATTTCTTATTGCGTGAAAAGTAGTTTCTGACGACATCAGGATTATTGATGCCCAGCCGCCGTTCATTGCTGTCAACTGTGGTAGGCAATACATTGTCGTTGGCGCTAAGTGAAACGAACAACGCAAAGGGAACCATCCACATGCAGATAGTGAAGTACGCGAGCACCTAAATTGAATTACAATATTAGTTGTGGGCTCTAATGTCCAATTTGTATACATACTTGTGTGAAGGGTACGTAAACACTAGTAAAATACTGAAAAGCCAAAGCATGATTAATTATCAGCATGATCAGTGAGCCAATAAATGGAACCGAAAGCAATCGGATGAATGGAAAATTAGTCATTATACTGAAATGAAATCCTTGTGCCGTCAAACCGCACAGCAGTAAGATCCAGGGGAAGTCTTCAAAGAATATGAACATAATGTACACCATAATTGTAAAGCTTATCATAAATAAAATGAAACGTCTAGTTGGCGTTGTGTACTCTTCCGCCAATTCAGCTAAATAGTAAAGACCGGCCACTGAAAATAACAATGATAAATGTAACACTCTTTTTTACTTTAAGTTGCTGCTTTACCAATTGACAGCGTTGCGAAGGTGATCTGTATGGCCAGTGAGATCCAACTGAGTATAAACAGGAAACCCATGATATATTAATCTAAATATTAAAAGACAGACAATTTAATGATGAGGTGCCAAAACAAAATAATGACGCGGACATCGATAACACATACATACGATTAGCGGTTTTTGGTGACAAAGTTGCCACACCATTTATTCGACTTTTTAGTCGATTGTCATTCTTTTGTACTCATTTGAATCTGTGGCGAATTGATATAGAAATATTGTGATTGTTTTACGTAAATTTTATTTAAAACTGATTTAAGAACATGAACTAATTTAACATAAACATAATCTGTTATCGATACGATACCAATAAACTTTTGAACGAACTAGTAATTATGGTATTGGTATGTCTTGGTATATTTTCCGACATAAAATAGTAAATTTTTAAGTGCATCCCGCGTTCACGCTGTTCGTTTGCCAAAAAAGAGAATTAGCGCGTGGTTGCTTTATATTTTAGCGGCACTCAATTTTGACATCATTATCAAAGTAATCAAAATTATAATCAAATATAACCAAATCTTCCGAGTGAAACCAGTACAAATCGAGAAATTGGCTCGCCATACGAGCTAGTGTAGAACGCTTGCCTCGTGTGCCGCTTGATTATGTCGAATGTAAATGACAATGGAAATGAAAATGCTGGGGCACAGGAAGAAGATGATTCTGAATTGCCAAACCCAGCAATGAGAAATGACGAAGCTTTGGATGATCTGGTCTTTGCCGCTGCCTACCAGAGCGATGAGAGTATCCCTGATGCATTGGATCAAGGTGATGTGGCTCTAGAAGTAGAAGTCGACGCACAAAGTGAGGATAATTCTGATGAGATAGATCCGGAGGGTGAACGGGGTGCTGAAGAAGGCGAAGAAGGTGAAGGTGACGCTGTTGCAGAAGATGATGAAGCGGATGCTGATAATGGTAATACTGATGATGATCCAGCAGCAGATAGACGTTCTGCCACCAAAAAAGAACTCACCCAAATAATAGATAAATGGGAGCAGGAGCAAACACAAAGTGGCTATGATCCAGTCCCCACGCTAAGAAGGTAGGCGTAATTATAATGACTCATTAAGTTCGTTATTAATTTAATGGTCCATTTGCAGTCTGGCTGAGATATTTGAGCGCGAAAAGGATGTATACATGCGAAAGGACCCTGACCCTCTGGACTTAAGGCATCCCTATAGAACCGACCCGAGTTGCCAATATGGGCTAATGCTCAAGCTACTCTTTCGCAAAGATCAGTTCATGGGCAAAGTAAGCATATTTTTCTCATGTTATTTTTGTTTTGCAACACGATTATTTTATTTATAATAATATGTTTGCTTTTAATGAATGGTAAACATTATGCATACCTTTTTAGCTTCTTAACGATTATTTGAGGGAGAACTACTTTAGTCGACAGAATGTAAGTCGCAGCTCACTGGAGCTGAACATCATTGCCTGTCGACTTATACTTGTAGTAATGCCTGGGCTGGAGACAACTGCGGTATTCCAGACAGCCGAGGAAGATGGAATCATCAATAGATTATATAACTGGGCGGAGGATAGTATTGAACCGCTGCAAAGCTATGCCACAGGTCTGCTTGCTGCCGCTATGGAAGTTAGCGACATTGCGATCAGTTGTCGGGATCAAAATATGCGTTTGGTGCCCAAGATGATTAACCGACTACACATGTTGCTTGCCTGCAGCTGCATGAGCAAAAACTCTTCTGGTGAACCGAGCACCTCTCACAATAACTCTGCGGATAGCAGTTTTTCACCAGGAATGCTAAGCTGGATGGCTTGTGGTGCAGCTTCTGCGCCGCAGTCTCCACAACACAATGGTGCCAGCGGTAGTGCGTCCAATATGTCAATTTTGTTTGAGAACAGCCGGGACGCGTTTCCCTTGTCGCGCTACTACAAGCGCATGTATATACCTCTCCATCCACCTACTGCGGACACCAGTCAGATGCTCATTATGCGCTTCCTTACCAGCCTTGGCGAGTATCAGGAGTTCCTTGGCATGGCCTTTGGAAACAATGTAATGATGCTTATCTTTGGTCACCTAGAGGAGCTCGATAGACGAGATACTTGCCTTGCGTACGAGGTGCTCAAGTATCTTGCCTCCTTGCTCTGTCATAAAAAGTTTGCATTGGAATTCATTTCTCACGGTGGACTGGAGGTGAGTTAAATTCAAATTACAAATGTGTCATTTATTAAAATGATAATTTTTATAGTTGTTGTTGAACGTGCCACGTCCAAGTTTAGCAACGACGGGCGTATCTATTGCGATATACTATTTGGCCTACTGTGAAGATGCCATGGAGCGCATTTGCAGCATGCCACGTCCGCTAATATCGAATTTGGTTCGATATGCTCTCTGGATACTGGGTCGTTGTCATGACTCTTCAAAGTGCCATGCTACCATGTTCTTCAGTTTAAGTTTCCAGTTCAAAGTCATACTGGATGAGTTTGATGCTCAGGATGGACTGCGCAAACTCTACAATGTGGTAAGTAAGAATGAGAAAATAAACAAATGTTCTTGATATTTAACATAATTTTTACTTTTATTTTTTTTCTGATAGATTTCGGTGTTGAAAATTCTGGATCCCAGTCATAATGATAGCGACAATGCATCAGATATTAACGAGGATGTTGAATGTGCTTCTCGCCAGATGGTTCGGCACGTCTGCGTTGCTCTGAAGCGTTATATGGAAGCTCATTTCTTTTACAAATACAACAACTTTTTATGTCAACACTACGCTACCTCCTCCTCTTCCTCAACACACTACTTCAGTCAGAATCCGACCGTAGCAGCTAAGCTCACTTTTGACCAGTTGCACGAGCAAATTCGAACGCTCCAAGAGCACACGTCCGTGCGTGCACACTGGGAGCCCGTAGATCAGTTACTGAAACTCGGAGGCATAACGATGTTGTTGCGCATTATTGCCTTCAGCTATGAATGGGTGAACAGTGGCCGCTCAGAGACTGTGCGTTCTGCTCTCGATGTGCTTAGTGTATGTTGTGTGATACCTCGCGTGTATCTTGTACTCTGCGAACGTCTTCAGATGCTGGACAAAACGACAACATCCGGTTTTTGTTCGGTACTGGGAGCTGCTGCTGGAGAGATCACAGCCGATGCCGAAGTATTAAAGTCTGCTCTGGCCGTGCTCTGTCATTGTGTGTGCTCGCCAATTATTCGTAAGGATAGTGGCACAAGCCTGATGAAATTTACAAACTCATCGCGAAAGAACAAGGCGAATCAAAAATATGCCGAAGAGCTAATCGAAAAAGTATGGGAGTCTGTTTGTTCCAACAATGGTATCGTGGTGCTGCTATCACTAATGCAAACTAAAGGTCCTATAACTGATGCCGATTGCATTCGCGGCATGGCATGTCGTGCATTGGCCGGCTTGGCTCGTTCCGATCGTGTGCGTCAAATCGTTGGAAAGCTACCGTTGTTTGCCAGCGGGCAGCTACAAGCTCTCATGCGTGATCCCATATTGCAAGAGAAGCGAGCCGAGCACGTTCTCTTCCAAAAGTATGCACTTGAGCTTCTCGAGCGCATTTCGGGCAAGACAAATCCGTTGAACAATCCTCTGGATCCCTCGTTGACCAACATGCACAAGGCAAACGTAATTGCCCAAACTCGCATTCAATACAACGAACAGCAATTGTATCAACTTATCTATGAGCATCTGGAGAGCAAGGGACTTGGCCAAACAGCGCAGCTGCTGCAACGGGAGGTTGGATTGCCATTGCAGACTACAACAATTCGGAACTTTCACCAGTCACCCTTTGACTATAAAGGCTTCTCGGGAGTCAGTTCGATATCACGAAGTCGTCTGCGTAACCGTATGCAAGACGTCAACGCTGCCATCATGTCCAGCGGAGATCCAGGCCGCACTCAAGCGGATGATTCATCTCCGCACTGCAGCACCAGCGGCAATCCATCCACAAGCGCAATGTCAGCTGCTCCAGGCATACCAAATTTCAGTCATGTCAGCGCACAGACGCCTATTAAGCTGCGAAAGACAGAGCGTTCAACTTCCTCCATCAGCCGCTCACTGCAGAAACAAATCAGTCTGGGTAATCCAGAGTCCGGACCTGCGGGACTACCAGATGATCTGGCCAACTCGCCAGCGCTATATCCAAAGCGCGTCACACTTAACAGCATTGTAACTGAGTATCTGACGAATCAGCACTCACTGTGCAACAACCCGGTAACCACCTGCCCACAGTTTGATCTTTACGAGCCGCACAAGTGTCCCGATCCTCGCCCCAGTCGCCTTCTCAGTTCCAACTACAATCTGACTTCCAGACACTTCCGAACCCAGGCAGGATTTAATACTGCGCGCTTCGATCGACGTCATGTGCATACACACTTTGCTCCTTGGCGTACAATACGCTCCGCGGATTACGACGATCTGGAGTTCACATGTTGTGATGTTGTGGGTAATTACCTCATTGTTGGCACACACCAGGGCGAGAGCAAGGTGTTCAACATGAATGACGGCGTCGAGCAGTTCTCCTCCATATGTCACACGTACGGTGTGGATGCGATACAGGCAAATCGTGGCGGCGACCTAGTACTGACCACCAGCCTGTGGCGCTTGCGCACAACAATTCTGTGGTCCATTACCGACAACGAGTTCCGCTCCAAGTTGCGTCTTCCCGAGGTCGGATACTGCGAGTTCAGCCAGACTACGCAGGATCGATTACTAGGCACTCACACTGACGTAAGCCAAATGCAATTGCCTTGTTAACTACTCATGTAATCTTAATATTGACTCAACAGTGTGCGGTTCTGTATGACATTAATACGGGTTCCAAGGTCTCCACGTTTACACCCACCATACCCAATCAGTACACCAAGAATCGCGCCACGCTTTGTCGCACAGATGAGCTGCTGCTGTCTGGTGAGACAACATTTGAAATATTTTAGCTTCGTTAAGTTAAATTTACATCTTCCGTCGATTCATTTAGATGGTGTGCTTTGGGATGTGCGATCGGGCAAAGAGATACACAAGTTCGATAAGTTCAATCAGTGCATATCGGGTGTATTTCATCCCAACTGCTTGGAGGTGAGCGTTAACAAAGTCGTTTTTGATCCAATCGTCAATCTCCTTTCATTTATTCATTTATTTCATTTATTTATTATAGATCATAGCCAATACGGAAGTATGGGATCTACGCACATTTCATCTGCTGCAGACTGTGCCGGTGCTGGACCAGCGGAACTGCACTTTCTCGCCAATGCATGTGATATATGGCGCCAGTTTGGGTGCCGATAGAGATCACGACATGGAGACGACCACTTATGATACCAGCTTTAATGTTCTGGATGCATACGACTACTCGAGTATAGCAACCATTGATGTGAAGCGCAACATCAACGATCTGAGCGTTAGTGCAAATGGTAGTTTGATTGCCGTTGTGGAGGATCACAGCGGTTACGATTCGAAACAGGAGACCTATGTGAAGATCTATGCCGTTGGTGTCAAAAAGAGCGAGCGCTCGGAAGAGGTGCGTGCGGTTAAGGACCTGGCCGTCGATGAGGGCGGCGTTAGAAGCGGCGCGTCCGAGGAACCGCCACCGCCCGTCAATGCACCAAGCGGTGACTCTGCGCTAATTCGCTTCGTCGAAGAGGCGGCTCGCCCCCATACGCCAGCGCCAAATTTTGCTTTGCTTGATGCCGATGCCGATGCTAATGCCAATGGCATTGGTGTTGGCGTAGGTGTCGGTGTAGGTGGTGTGGACGACGGCAACGAGGCACGCGCCCGTCGTCCGAGCCGTCTAAGGCCTGCGTCACATGCCAATGCAAATCTGGCTCGCCAGCATGCTCCCAACAGCTCAATTGTTGGTGTGCGACGGCGAGCACGTACACTGGGCGGTGCTGGTGCGCCCATCGATCTCAGAACGCTCATGCGGCAGATGGATGATATTGAATTTAATATTATATCTATGCTTGCAGGAAGATGATGAGGAGGTGCCCGAATCCAATGAGGAGGGCTCCGAAACGGGATCGGATACGGGCTCCGAAAATGGTAAGTGTCCAACTATTATCATATAATCATAATCAACACAATTAATGTAATACTCCTGGCACAGCATTTGCAATTGGTCCGAATTTCATGGGATTCCCGTTACGTAGCCATCGCAATCGCAACTTCATTGATATTGAGTCCTCCAGCGGTGACGATAACAGTAGCGACTTGGATGACGGTGATGATGACGATGACGATGATATTGAAATCTTATCCAATGTTGATGATTTGGATTTCGATGGCGATCCCAGTAGCGATGGTAATAGAAATGAAAATCCTTTAGCCCGTGTACGCATTAGACTTGTGTATTCTCCTTCAGATTGAGCGACCAGTCCAGTCCAATCACCTATCCTTCAACATCCTATGCTGCACTGGCCCCGTCACTCTGTGTGCGAGCAACGATCCGTTTATCACATATTTTCAGCCCATCGAGCTAGGAATTCTCCCTGCTCTCTATGCAGCTTTAGCTCTAATATCGTCTAGTAATTGTAAGCTGTTATATTAAATTATATTTTATGTTAAAGTTTGTACAATAAAAACGAAATGTGAAACAGAAAAAATATAAATGTAAGCAAAGCAAAAAAAAAAAAATAAAAAATTGACCTGTTAAGAAGCAATTGTATACAAAAGCCTAAAAATTGTTAAACAATTTCAAAATGTACAAAAATTTATTAAAATTATATACTTTTCTATTAATAAAAGATTCAAAATGCAAGAAGCATTGTTACTGATATTTTACTCAATTTTCCAATTATGTCCATAAATATATATGTATATTCATATTTATTTGGACAATATAAAGTCATCTCTATGCTTCATCATTCTGGTCTAACTGTTTGGAAGCAGCTTGACATAAATATTACCAATGGAATCCAATGTGTTTGCACAGTTTTAGTGTTTCGTTTTTATCTTATCTCGAGCTGTGTATTGGGAAATGACGTACAAGCATGGTTGTAGTGTTAATCAGTTCAGTTTGGCTATTTGCATTGATCGCGTTCACCTCAGTCCCATATTTCTTCAATTAAATCTCTCAAGTTTATCCTTCAAAAATAGATAAATATGGTTATAAGGCTTGGATCGGCGTTTATCGGGTTTCTCGGTCAAGTTGAATGTGTTTGAGTAAGCGACGACGACTACCAAAATATCTATTAATTTAGAATTGCGAATTTCAGTAACGATTTGTCATCGACAGCGAGCGTATCGCCAACGGAAAACTTTATTTAGAACCTAGAACATGTATATTGCTACGCTTGTGTTATTAGTAACAGTTCTTCCGGCATGCTACGCAGCATTTGTGGAGCGGCCCGATTTCTGCATAGAAACGGATCCTACTCTACTCATTGATATAGGTCGACATGTGGTAATTCCCAGTGAGAAGGATATTAAGTGTGTCATTACTGCCACAACACTGACAGTTAAGGAGAAGGTGGGTCAAACTTAATCCGTGACAATTTAATAGTTTAAAGTACATTCTAATAGTTTTGTTAGCTAGTTTAATTGTTGAGCAGAGTGCAGAATGAAATTGCAAATTTACTCACGCGACAATTGCATACACAAAGTTCAAGCTATGCGGACTATTAATCAAATGCACTATTATTGTCTGCAAATGGTTGAAGCATTCGTCAAACATGTTTTCCAATTACTTATATCCGAATTGTTTTCAAATCTCGCCAATTTTATTCGCCTTCTATGGCATTCGATCAATCAGTGTTCAGGTGAGGTTAAGGTGATGTCGTTTGGACAATCAATGGAAACGGGTTGCTTAGCACGAAATCCTTAAATGACCGTTCAAATGCTCTTGAGTTATGAACACATATGGCAAGATAATAGTCTGTAAATCAAGTGGCTCGCACGCCAAATACTCAATTGAATTAGGGTCAGATAAAGAAAGCTTCGAAACGAGGAAAGTGTCTTTGGTTAGATAATGTAGACAGGCGTGATAAGGAAATTATTTATGCAAGTGGCAATTCAAGTATGGTATTTCCCGTCGTTTAATTGGCTAATTCCAGGAGAGCCTCTTTGACACCTTGTGCACGGATCACGGTTCCACAACAATAAAAAAGAGCATTCATCACTTCTTTAAGCTGCGCAATGGAGAGCTAAGTGGACGCAATACCCAGCAGGAGATTTGTAGTGGCAAAGCTAACACTATGCTGGCCTGGGTGCCATACAATGTAATGATACAGAATTATGCAGCCGAGCTAAATCCCAAGGAACGGCTCAGCTATATTGCTAAGGCTACAAACTTGGAACGTGAAAAGACCGAATTGTGTTATTTTAGGCACACTGATCTAGTCAACGGCGTCTTGGACGATTTATTCACTTGTGTGGTGATGATTTTCGAGGACAATTTTGTAAGTTAAAGTTGATTCACTCGCAGTCCGAGCGCCTTTTTAATATCAAGTTTATTAGTATGGCGTGGATGATAACATAAATGTGCTTGTGGAGATACAGCCGCTGATGTACGAGCTTCGCAATATTACCTACTTGCCCTGGCGTAACGTGACCAATAGCTACAAAATGTTACTGGGCAACGGGGTACTGAAGAATCCAAGCACACAACGCAAACCTATCTACGGCAGCATTGGCTATGCGTTTGTAGAGAAAATTAGAATCAACACAAGCAGTATTTACGATGGGAGTCATCTAGAAAAACTGCCTCTTCTGCTCGAACATCGTGGCGCTGTGTTGGATCTAGATGAAGCTGGTGAGGGTGGGCTTGATGTGCACGAACAGGCTTATTTCGGACGCACAATGGATGCCAAAAGCGATGTGAAAGTGCAGGTCATTGGTCAGTGGGTTGATCAACATCGGGAATTCAGCGCCGATATCTACGAATACTATGGACATGGACTTGTTCGATTTAAGCAACCAATAACTAATGCCAGGCTTACATTCGTGCGCATAGATGGTACAGAGCCCGTGTTTGAGGCAGCAGAGTCAAGCAATCTAGCCAAGGCTTCTCTCTTCCGAGATATGGATGCAGCACCCGCCAGGCTAAGTGTAAATGGTTCCATGGACTTCACCGAATGGGAGAATGAAGAGGAAGAATCCTCTTTTTATCCTTGGTTTGTGATTAGTTGTTTGCTAATTGGCATTGTTCTGGTAGTCGTTGTTTACGGTACAGTACGCGTTAACAACAAAAAGAACAAGCAAAAACAGAAGTATGAATTGGCGAATTCCAATAATACGCAATCCAGCGCCTAGATTTTAATCCATTTATTGTCATTTTTTTAGCAACTTCGATTTATTACTTAAATAAACAGTTTTTATGTTTTACCCGATTTGAATTGTTTTAAAACGTCTTAATTGCAAATTGTATCGAGTATAAATCAATGCACTGATATCTTGCATATGTGACGTCACAAATATCCCGATAATTTAAAATTATCTCCAAAAAATTGACATATTTCACGTTTAACGGCCATTTAAAGAACTATGCGAGTGCTATCACCAAATAGATGTACGCAATCAATGAGACAACGACGTCATAGTTGTCATGTACATAAGCTAATCTACTCGAAGAACCTTATACGTCTTGTTTTGCCCTGGCACCACAGTCCTTCGGTATCCCAATTCGGAGCGGCTGTGGCGTGGGTGTAAAGATGCGAGTTGTTTGTCTAAGGTAGAATTCGGAAGTATTTAAATGTGCTAACCAAATTTAACGCCGAAAACTCAGACTATAAAAAAAACAGCAAAGTGCAAGGTGCATCCAATTTGTAAAAGTGTATGTTGTGGTTTGTAAAAGTGCAACGGAGCGGAACAGTTGAAACACAATAAGGTAGGAATATGTTACAGTAATACAGGAATATGTTACAGTAATCACTAAATATAATAATAGCTAATTTCCAACCTTTTGCATAAATTTCTTTTAAAAAATGTGCCTGCAGAATATAATGCGTACCTATTGTGTTCCGCTCAAAAATAAGTGTATTTCTTTGTGATCAAGTTGGCAGCACCAATCCCACGAAACGCCACATACGCATATCTCACTCACACAAGCAGAAGAGGGGGCGAAACAAAAAAAGAGAGCTATATATGTGTGAGGCGCGTGTGTGGGTAACTGTCGTTTCAGCTGCCTCGCGCATTCTGCAGTCGACAGAAGAAGACAAAAGCAGAAACAGCACCACTGCGGTTGCAGAGAAATTTCATTCATCGAATTTTTATTAATTTGGCACTGGCCGAAGTCTAGTTATTTCATTTACTTGCCAGAATAACCAACTGGTGCCCCATTTGTTTTTGTTTCGCATCGTTTCAAAACAAAGTCGCGCTCAGTGCTAAATATGTGAAATTTCTAAGTTTTTTGATTGCAAATTATGTGACGCGGCCATATTTAAAAAGAATTTAATGTCAAAAATTGTGCAAAGACGAAGGGAGGCTACAGAAATTATATAAATATCAAAAGGGTAAGTAATAAAGTGAAGTGTTATTTGAAACCTTGAATCAAAGTGCAATGAGTATGAGAAACTAAAATCGGCAAGTGAATGGAATATATGAATTCAAAGTTCAAAATAAATTTGTATCGTTTGATCCGAAAGTAGTTAAAATATGATTTTTCACTCGCACCAATACCAAGATGGTAAATTGTGTATAACTAGTTGTCGTCGCTGTCGTGCCATAATCATAGTATAGTCGTCTCACTTACTCTGGGAGAAACGCGCTACCAGAGTAATGACAGACAGTGCTGCCAGAATATTTGAAGCGCCAATTTCAAATGCGGTCTTATCAGTGAAGTCTCATACTGGTGTTTTTTATTCAAGGCAAAATATACACAAGCAACAAGTGTCACTAATGTCTATGTTTATCGAAGGAATCTGCAATTAAACAACTCGGCGAAGCTCCAGTTATGATGGACCGGAAGAAAGTTTTGGAATTGGACAAAATTTGCCGTGTATGCATTTCGGAGCGTAAGGAAATGCGTCCCCTGTTCAGTGAGAAAGTGCCAGAAATGCTCATGGATTGCACCAGTGTTCGAGTCGAACCTATCGAGGGTTGGCCTGATAAAATATGCGTGCAATGTGTTCATGCTGTCAGCCGAAATCATGCTTTTAAAACCCTTGTGGAGCGCAGCGATAAAGAGTTGCGGGAATATATTAAGACTTTGACAGTGCGTCTTGTGCTAGATGAGTCGTTGACGCCACAAGAGCGAAAGCAACAGAAGCTGTTACAAAAGCAACTCAAGCAGCAGCAGTTACTCGAGGAGCAGCAGCTGCTAGAGGAGCAGCAAAAAAAGTTGGAACAACAGCTTTTTCAGCAACAACAGCAGCTCCAGCAACAACAGCAGCAGCAGCAGCAACAACAACAGCAGCAGCCTATTTACATTGTCCAGCAACCACAGCAGCAACCGCACAAGGTACTTTTATTTGCAAGATATATGTTTAAATCAAGTCGGAAGTTTTAACCAAACATTTTTTCAGCTTCCACAACAACAGCAGCAGCCCAAGACCAAATTGAAGCCTCTATTGCGCAAGGGCTCCTCATCACGTCAGTCCAAAAAGCAGTTAGAGGCGACACAACTTTTACAAGAGCCGGCGCCGCCGCCACCTCCTCCACCGCTGATTGCCCAGCCGCAACAACAGATACAACAAATTCAATTGCCCACACTGCAGCCCGCACCCGCACAGCTTTTGCCAACAACTACTGCGCAGCAAATCCTTTTGCCCAATGGCCAGTTTATAACGACACAAATTGTGACGCCCCAGCTGGCGCAAATTATTAGTACAGGACCTCAACCCACGACGACAAATGCTGCATCAGTGTCAGCACAGGCGCAATATTTGCCTCAACTTCTACAAGCCCCTAACGGTCAAACGTTGCAAATTGTGCAACAGCCGAATGGTACACAGACGCTACAACTGGTTCAGTTGGTTCCACAACGTAGTTTGGCGCCCGTTAATACAACGAATAGTACGACGGATATGTGTACAGCGAGCAGTGGTGCATCTCTTGCAGATGCGGATGTGCAGCTGCTGGAGGATGGCGAAATGGATGATGAGGAACTGGATGAAGTGTACGAGCAGCTGGATGGTAAGGATCATACATTTGAGACGATTGTGCTGGATGATGATCAGCAGCAGGACTTTCTTAAGGAACATCAACAGCATCACCAGGTGTTAATAGATGAGGATCTCACGCAGAGCGAAACTCAGGAGCAGGAGAACGACGAGTATTTTGACGATGAGCTACTGCAACATGAGGAAGGCATCAAGCACGAGGATGACGACGAAGACAACTTCATTATTGAAGAGATACAACTGGATGAAGAGGATATGCTTGAAGATGGGGATGGAGAAGTCGATGGCAATGATATGACACCCGTTGATGATTGTGAATACATAACGGACGATCAGGATCACGCCGTCCTTGGCGGCGAAGTGGATGATGAACTACACTACGCTATAATGGAACCGCACGATGGCGATGTCAGCGCTAGCGACATTGAGCAGGCTTTCATCGATGTTGATGCCCAGCAGCGGCAATTGCAAGAACAAAATCAGCAGCCCGTAGAGCTGCACAGCATTTCACTGGAGAATGCCGTGGTAGAGTTCAGCCAGGACACACTGGTAGAGCCCACGTTGCATGTCAGTAGCACGCCTAGCCCCACGCCCAGTGCAGCGAAGCGAGCACGTCGTGGCAACCATCAACAATCTCAAACTAATTTAGTCGAACAACCTTGTAATCATCATCAGCATAGTCCACCCACCATAAGCAGTAAACTGGCAGCCGCCAACTCTCGACAGTTGGTGCAAACAGCTTCTGTGATTGCGGCAGCGGGCGCTGATGATAATTACGAGATTGATGCCAATCTCGTCACAGAATTCATTAGACAACACACGTCACCGCTGGGCTCGGGTCGATACATTTGCCATTTGTGCAGTACCGAGTTTCGCCAGTTCAAAGGACTGCAAAATCACATGCACTCCCACACAAACTGGATACGGGCCAATTGTAAGAAGCAACCGCAGTGCGAGATCTGCCTAAAGAGCTTCAAGGGACCAGGCATGCTGCGCATGCACATGAAGACGCACGACGCCGAAACAAATACCCCCCTGTGCAATATTTGCAATCGAACGTTTAAGTCTAAAGCGATCCTTTACAGGCATCGACAGACGCATCAACAACGTGCCTATTGCTGCTGTGTCGCGAATTGCCGTAAGAACTTTTCGAATGCGGCTAATCTGCGCTGCCACGTGGAACGCAAGCATCCGGAATGCGTTGAGCCGTTCTACAAGTGCGGTGAATGCTCCACCCTATACGACAGCATCGACAACCTGCAAGAACATGTGGAGAATACCGACCATAGCAGCCAAAGTGGTGATCAAATAATTGCTACTGGCTCAAGTGGCGCTTTTAGTGGTGCTGTCAGCATTGTCAGCAATGGCACGGACATGTCCAACATGATTGGCACTGCACCGGCTGGCTTAAGCGGCGTTGGCGGCGCTTCTGGTGATACGCATGCCGTTGTCGTCGGCTCCTCCGGGGAAATGTACTTTGTGACGCAGGCGTAGCCAACGCAGTTTGCCGGTATCGGCAATTCCGAGTGCCTGCTCGGCATGTAGATCCTGATTCTAGCCAGGAAGACACCTGTAACAGATATATATATTTATATATATATTTGTATCTGTATATAAAAATTTTTTGTACTTTCTATTGCAGTTTATCCTCAGTACACACATCCATTGCAATCCTAGTTGTCATCGTAGCTTGTTCATAGTAGTTCCATCGCTCGTACTCTCGAATTTTGTGCACAGCGAACATTGTAAAATAATAATCGTAATAATAAACTAATTGCCGATTAGATAAGTCTTAGGATTAGGATTAGACAACAAGCAAGCCAGCAGCCGCGATGCTTTAACTATGAAAATATTTAATTAATTTATATATGGCTATGGACCATGTGAAAGCTATTCATTGTGGCTAATACACCCAGTGGCGTAGTTATCGCTGGTTTTTGGATATCGGACTGGAATTTTCAGACTAAATTTTTAGGCTTGGTTTTCATTGTTGGGCATTGATTAATACTAAAAAAATTGTTTCAATTGCAAATAAAATTAACTACATTATAGACAAACCGTTTTTCTTGATTTACCTTCAACCACTTTAACCTGTTGTCCCTCTGTAAGCCTCTTTTCTGGGTTTCCTCTTCTTCGTGTTGCATATGATTACAGCACAGCCAGTACATTTGTTATTTGGTTTCCAACCGTAACCAGAAAAACCCGGCAAAACAACAACAATTAATCACAGAGAACCACCAATCAAGTCAAGGTCGTTTCGCCCATCGATTCTCCCCAGAGGCACGTGTCGAACCGGCCAAATTACCAAAGCGCATATCATGCTGTGTATTACAATTAAATAGTGGATTTCCATTTACCCTTAGCGATTATGTAGACTGGGGCCTATTGTAATACTGTTAAGTATTACCAGCCTGGTTGTTCGTTAATGTTTTCAATTATGAAGTGGGAGAATCTACTGTAACTGAAGAGATTATGTAGCCAATGGGAATTTGCAGATGAAACTTAGAAATTAAATGTTAAAAACGAAGACTAATGCGTAAAACTGTAAGACAGATTACAAATATTAATACTAATTGGCATCTTATAATTACATTTACATCTTTTTGCCGTTTTGTGTTCAAGGAAATCCAATATCATGCTCTTAGTGAATTTATTGCTTCATCCTAGGGATTGATTTGGTAATTCAGCTGTGGTTACAAAGTTTGCATAATGGTCTAAAATAAGATGCCTTAAAATGAGGCGTAGTTTGTTGCCCAAGTATGATTTGAGTGTGGATAATAAAAGGCGCAGTTTAAACACGAAGCGAAACATCTGTGGGGCAAACGAAGTTGACATTGTTGTTATGTGTTTGCTTAGCCTAGCCGAGTGGAGCATTTGGGGATAAGAATGCGTCACCGTCATCTAATGCGCAGTGTGAAACTCGACCACGTCACAACGCAATTAAATATTTTTTTTAAAGGGGCTCGAGTATATAATATTAAATAGATTTTACTTTTTCATGCATGTATTCCTAAAGAAACGAACTGGACACGCGCTTCTCCATTTGTTATGGTTTATTAATAATTATCAGACTTTAATCTGAAGTGCACACTTTTCCATAAACTAGATTACTTGTGTCAATATTATTGTCTAATTTGATAATTATTATTAATTAGCAAGAGCTTTCAGCGTATCCATTAGACTATGCGAAGTTCTGACATTCCAAATCCTATCAATTTTTGATTATTAATGACGACAGGTTTTGGCCCGAAGTGGCGCCTATCTAGTGCCCTGGCGGACTTTGATTAGATAAGCAGTTTCCTTGGTTCCATTTCACTTTCGCCAAGATTTAACCGTGGGTTAAATAATTGAAATAATTGTCGTTTCGAATGTCTGATGAATTGCGTGACTGTGGCATCCATGCATTTGTCGGAAATCCCTACTATTGAAATAGTTATGAGGTTAAATACATATTATTAAAATGTTGTGGGAATTTTGGTGCCTAAAATCAATAGAGCGAAAGTGAGAGATTCCTAGATTCCAAGAATTTGGTCTGACTTTCACTTAACATTTGTTTAAATACAATCATAAATTAGGAACATAGTGTGGCTAGTTTTATGGGGCAACAATTTTCCTTTAAATAACCACAACATAAACAAGCAAAATTGGCTGCAGTCTGAGTTGATCAACCAACAGATACTTCGTAATACAGATTTTGATGAGTTAATAAACCATTCTTGCGACTTAAATTATAGTACAATTTAAATTTACTGAAAATGGTTGTGCTTCCTTTTACTCAGTAGATGCAGGGTATAACAACCTATTTTGACTATTATTATTATTATTTGAAAAAGGGAGACTCCCAACAGTGAAGGTGCGAGGCACTGCGACCATGGAGGTCTTTTGTGCCTATAGGCTCTCCCTAGCTAGACAAAAGTTGCTCTGCTTCCCTAATGAAGCAGAGCAGATCTTTTGTCGAGGAACGCACAATGTGCTCGGGACCTGCGGTATCCACGTGCAGATATTTCCTCCTAGTCCACACCAAGGCTGGACAGTCGCACGGAATGTGTTTGGTTGTCTCGTCGTCCTCTTTGCAGAGTCTGCACTCAGCATCAGAAGACAGACGCATTTAGGTGAGGTGATAGTTCACCGTATGATGGCCACTAAGAAAGCCAACGAGGAGGTGAAGATCCCTTCTGAAAAGTAAGCTGGTTTTCCGGTCGACCACGGGATTGATAAGCTCCTTGGCTTGCCGCATCCCTGGTTGGACCGACCAGTAGCGATCAGTCAACCTAACAGCCCAGGTTTTAACAATAGCTGAGATGGTTGACCAACCCATGCTACAGAAGGGCTCAGGGCCGGAAAAAGTAGCTGACGAACCGGCCCTAGCAAGTTCGTCCGCCAGCTCATTGCCTTGGATATCAGAGTGTCCAGGTACCCATAGAAGGGTGACGTTGTTAGTAAGAGGCAGTCTCTGGAGGCAGTTCCAGCAATCGGCCGCCAGTCGAGAGCTTACTCTTTTAGAAGAGAGGGCTAAGATGACGGCTTGACTGTCAGAGAAGATGTAGATGTTCACTTCTCTAATCCCCTTCTCTAGGATCAGACGGCAGCAGAACTCGATGGCATGAACCTCAGATTGGAAGACTGTGGGCCATTTGCCCATAGCAATTGAGGTTTTAGAGTTGGGTCCAAAGATCCCAGCTCCAAGCCCCTGATCAGTTTTTGACCCGTCGGTATACCAGTGAATACCGTAGGGGTCGCTGATGGGGTTGCCAGTGTCCCAGTCCTTCCGGTCCGGGATGAGGGTTCTGAATTTAGCACCAAAGAAAAGTTCCTTAGTCATAGTATCTGATCAGGTGCAGATATCTATGCCAGGAATGTCTTTGATCAGGCTAGCATGTCCTGATTCGGTAGCTAGAAGCCCTGATTGGAGCTTGATTCTAAGAAGGCTCACAGCGGCGACTTCTTTAATTTGGATGTGCAGCGGAGTCAGATTCAGTATCGATTCCATTGCTGCGGTGGGACAGGTACGAAGTGCACCTGTCAGTGAGAGGCACAGCAGCCTGTGCAATTTATTGCATTTGCTGATGGCAGTGACCTGCGTAACCTTTGGCCACCACACAATAGCAGCATAGGTGACGATCGGTCTGACCATCATGGCAAAAAGCCACCGTATGGTACAGGATTTAAGACCCCAAATTCTACCAAAGAATCTCCTGCAGGCCCACATGGCATGGGTCGCCTTTGTGAGGGTGTTGCTGAGGTGGGAGTTCCAATTTAGTCTTTTATCGAGGGTCACCCCTAGATATTTGACTTCGTTGGATAGCCCCACAGGGGAGCCGCTGATATAAAGTTGACCAATGTCAACGGAATAGCGCCTAGTGAAAGGAACTACAATAGTTTTTTGTGGATTGATGCTAAGACCAACATCTGCGCACCATCAACTTACCGTGTTCAGAGTTGATTGCATCAACTCTGTCACGGTGCTGGTATAGTTCCCGGTCACTATCAGAGCCAGGTCGTCAGCATAGCTGATAGCTTCAACGCCCTGCTCGGAGAGTAAGACTAGTAGTTCGTCAACTACTAGGGACCAGAGTAGGGGGGATAGAACCCCTCCCTGGGGACAGCCTTTGACTGCATTAATGCATGCAGTCGTGGAGTCCAGGGTGGAAGTGATAATCCAGTGTTTGAGCATAGCTTCAATCCATCGGATCAATGGACGGGCAGTTCCTCTACGTTCTAGAGCAGTAGAGATTGACCCGTAGCCGGTATTATCAAAAGCACCTTCTATATCCAGAAAAGAGCACAAAGCAATGTTCTTGGATACAAAGGCTATTTCAATTTTTCCCACTAACCTGTGGAGAGCGACCTCCGTCGATCTGACGGCTATGTACGCAAACTGCGTGGGATGCAGAGGTGTCAACGTCTGCACAGAGCACCGAATGTGCATATCTATAAGCCTTTCCGCCGTTTTAAGCAGAAAGGAAGTAAGACTGATCGGCCGATAGGAATTAGGCTGGTCAAGCGGACGAATGCCGACCAGTGGATCAAGAATATGAGCCATGTTGTTGAGCAAAAGAATCTACAGCCCATTTGACCTTTTCGGGGTCGAAGATGGATCCATAGAGGCTGAATCCGCGTGAGTCCGGTGACAAAGTGGCGTCATCGCGACCGTAGAGATCTGGATTCGCCACAGAACCCGGGAAGTGGACTTGCAGTAGAAGCTCAAGTGTTTCCCTGCGATCTTGAGTGAAAGAGCCGTCTGCTCTTTTAAGAAGCCCTATTCCATTAGACGACCCTTTAGCCAATACTTTATGAAGCCTCGCTGCCTCTGGCAACGATTCTAAGCTACCACAGTAGCTGCGCCATGTATTGCGTTTAGCTCGTCTAATGCTTTTGTTGTAGTTGGTAAGAGCGTCCCGATAGACGTCCCAACTAGCACGGTTAGATTTAGCCTTATTAAAAAGGCTTTTAACCCTCCTTCTAAGGACAGCCAGTTCCTCATTCCACCACGGAATTTTCCGATTGACCCTTAGGGTCTTCTGGACTGAGTTGTCCTCGAAGGATGAGATAAGCACATCTTGGAGCAGATTGGCAGCGAGTTCTATCTCACTGATAGAGCTAGGATTGCTGACAGAGGCTTTAAAGAGCTCCCAATTTGTCTTTTTCGGACAGAAGGAGTTTTGGCGAATTTCGACTTGGCCAGGAAGGTCAAACCTGATGTGCTGATGGTCTGACAAAGTGGCTTCCTCTGTGACCCGCCAATTAACAAGCGAACTCGCTATCGAGGTGCTGATTAGGGTGAGATCTAAAACCTCTTCCCTAATAGCATTGATAAAAGTGGGTTTGCACCCTATGTTAGCTACATCTAATTGACAACACAATAAGTAGTCTAAGAGGGACTCACCACGTTTATTGATGTCGCTGCTCCCCCAGATCGTGTGATGTGCATTGGCATCACAGCCGATCACGAGCGGCTTGTTGTTGCGGCGACAGAATTCCACCAGCCGCTGGACCTCTGCTGGGGGTACATCATCCACATCGCCCGGGAAGTATGCGGAGACGATCACAACTTCCCGGATACCGTCTGCAGTGGCTACCTCAATAGCCGTTGCTACCAGGTCTCTGTGGATGAAGTTAGTTAGTGGGAAATGTCTGACACTGTTATCCATAAGTATAGCAGTGCGCGGGGCACCTCCCATACGGTCATATAACAACTTACATGATCCACGTATTTGGCCACCGATCAACCATGGTTCTTGGACGAGAGCCAGGTTGATTTGATCTTCACAGACGGCCCTGCACAGTGTGGCCGACGCTCCTCTAGCGTGGTGCAGGTTCGCCTGGAGCACTTTAAGTTTGCTCATCTTCCCTCCTGATGGCGGTTGAGACAAGGCCACTTGCCTTGCCCCCCGAGAGTCGTTACCGCGAATGCCCTTCGGCGGTCGGGACGAGCCACTCGCGGGAGGTGCCCTTGCGGGTGGGTTGCGGCCTGAGGTGCTGGCAGTGGGCCTGGCCGAGGCACCTCTGACGGTTGACGGACGGTGACCACTTATCACACGTCTAGTTGGGCCCTTCGGGGCTGTGACCACAATGGCCGGTGGGGTGGGGGAAGGAACCTTAGGTACCAATACGGCCGCAGCGCTCGTGGAGGCCATAGGGTCAGCCAATGCTGGAATCCCTGAGGGAACCACTGGCGCCGTTGCCCGAGCGGCACTGGCAGGAGAGGGAGCGGGTGAGGATGTGGATGGAGCAGGGGTGGCGGAGGAGGCTTTGGGAGCTGAATTCTTTAGGATCAATTTGACCCTGCCAAAGCAGACTTTTACCTTCCCTTGGCACTCCGTCAGAGCCCTGTACGACTCCTCGTCAACCAACATTGCGAGGTGAGTCGTTGTGCCGTTCAGGCTGTGCTGCACCACTCGCCACAGCTTCGTGGAGAAGCTGCTGGTGTTCTGGACCCCAATAAATTCTAGGATGGTTGCAGGAGTGTACTCAGCACTACTGGGAAAGTAACCTCTGATGAGGTGAGCCTTGGGGAACTCCGTTTCCTCCAGCAATTTGACGTCAAGGGCGCTGATGGACCTGATGTGTCCATCAGCTCCCCTGACCCAATTGGCAGTGCTGTTATCCTCGCACACCAAAAGCAGCCACTCATTTCGGGGTATACAGCCCTCGAAACCTGGACTAACCGTTGGTGAAGAGTGCAACAGCACCGCCTTTAATATGCTGGATTTCAACGTAGCCAACTGCTCCGCTGAGAGGGGTTTGGTTGGATCAGCCGAAGTGAAGCCCAATTTCACGCTGCTAACCACTTGGCTGAAGAGTGGTTTCGTGGACTCTTTATGAGTCTTTTTGGACCTCTTTGAAGAGCTGGTGGACTCAACGATGGTATCGTCAGCGCGCGTCCGTTTAGCCTTGGTGTTAACGGGGGGCGCAGTGGCGATAGCCAGAGCCTCCTCTCTGTTAGAACCCTTTGCGAGTGCAGCTTTAAAAAGCTTCTTCTCGCGGCTCTTCAATTTAATAAAGGCGTCCTTAGATTCCAGCCGCAGCAACTGGATCTGAGCGCCTGCTTCCGTAAGGCCTGACCTCTGAGAGGCCACGGAAGCGTCGTCAGCAAAGCTGATTCGGTCGCAGTTAGCTTCCTCGTCCGAGAACAATACCTCGACGGGTTGCTGACGGACTGAACCGCTACTGGACGGAAGTTCAGCACTAGCGAACCCTGTGTCCTAGGGAGTTCGTGGCCTATCCGGGTCCCCTAGAATACTAGAGTCGAGACCCGTAGTATTGGGGGTGGAAGCCAGCAGCCCACTGGCTGCAGTGCTGGTGTAGGGGTCAGCCGTGAAGGCATCGCCCAGAGATGATACTTTTAAAGCCGTATCAGACTTTTCTATTTTGAAATTTTGATCCATTAGTTAAGATCCCACGAGTAGGCGGGAAGGGAAGGTCATCCACGGCATAGCCCGCATACCGTGGAAAGTCGAAATGAAACTGGAGGACGACAGGTATCCAGAGTCTGCATACTAGAGACCGGGCTACCCCCCGGCCATGCATCCATCAGCGTATGCTGTTCCACCTTGGATTGGGGTGATTTATAGATTCACGATCTTCGCCCGACTACAATTAGTCAGCACCTGCTGTTTGCTTCCAGCCGCCCTCGCGTGGAGAGTATAGTCGCACTTCCGACAGTAGGAGCAAGGACGGCACGTGCCCCAGCCAATACTGAGATTACATGTTGGTCCCCTTGCTTCCTCTGACGGCTGACGGCCACCTATTTTGACTAAGCAGCGCATAAAATGTTTATAAAGCCATTTCCTTGAAGTTTTACAAAATGGAATCTGGGGCATCTTTGAACTTTAACCCGCAACCCACAAACTCAGCGCTTTTAAGAAAAAAACTTATGAGCCTATGGCAACGTCGAAAATTGTTCGAATACTATATAATAAATATTTGAAATTGTTTGTGCTTATAAATAAGCTAATGAATACTAAAAGTATTCATAAGCATATACCGCACTTGCCAAATTATATCAAATTTAATTGATTTAAAATGCCAGAATATATAGAACTTGCATATACATAGAATGAGAAATATTTCTGTATAATTTCATTAGCTACTTTGGAAAATTCCTGCGATATCATTATAATAATCAAATGCAGAACATGCTTATTTAATATATAGGCAATCATAAATTTGAACATATATGTATATGTATCTATATATGTATGTACAAAGTTCGCATTTCAATCATGAATACTAAATGTATCATTTTTGCGAATTAATTAACCCCGTCATCGCAATGGCTTGTCGTTGTTTAATTAATCATAAGTTTATTGCTTACATGATTTATATTCAAACTTTCCGATTTTCAGGGATTCCTCCAAAAAGTAATGAATGGCCTAGTGTTCATATATTACCCTTAGAAGTTCACCTGATGCCTATAAGTATTGGATTTCCCTTTCTAACTAAACATCCTAATGGTCTTATTGCATTGATCAGTTGCTTAAAAAAAAAAATAAGAAAAACAAATAACAATTTCTGCTATCAGCTGACTAAGCAGCTTTTTGTTTATGTCATTAAACCGATGAGGGGGCATGCTTTGACTGCTTCTGTTTTGCCCGGAAGAAACTGAAAGCGAAATGAGCGACAACGGCTGCGAGAATGAGCATTTGTTTACAGTTCAGTTCAGTTCAGTTGAGTTCAGTTTAGTTAGGAATTGATGATTGTGGCGATCTTTTGCTGAGCGATTGTTGCTGAAAAGCGATTACGTATACGCACTAGGCGCATCGTTTGATGTAGGTTCTGGTTAGACGGCACTTCAAATACCTTGAGTCCCGCCCCCCTTTCTGAGAGCATTTGTGTACGAGTACGCAGCTGCTATTGACGCAATTGAAAAGCAAAACAAATATATTCATTGCGATTTAGCTGCCGCCTCTCTAAGTAGTATGCATAAACTGCACGACATTAACAACAATTTGAGTACTTTGCCGTGCACTCGTATTGGTCTTCCATATATGTATAGTGTTTGTACTTAGTATACGTAGTGGGCAGACACGTATATAGATTTTTAGTTTTGCTTTTGTAACATCACGATTCTGCAATTCACACTATGATTCGCACATTGTTTTTGTTTTTCACTGTCAATTTGCTACGTGTAATAATATAATAATATTCGAAAGTCAAATGAGTTCACAAACACTTGTCAGATATGTATGTATGTTTAAATATGCAGGTGCTTAACTGCAAAACGCAATTAATCAATTTCCGAGATACCTTTCAAATCAGTAACGCAGTGAATTAAGTGTGTAGGGTATCGAGAAGTCGACTCTACATGATTGCAGCCTTGCATTCGTTTCTTGTATTTATTTATTTTTCTTATCGTTGGCATTAAATTAAACTTGATCTACATAAGCTTGAGCATGTTTCATACATATGGGTATAGGTAAGTACATATAGTATGCTAATATTTATATAATTCATACAATTATAGTCTGGCTGCAGATTTGGTAGCATTATTTTTAGTTTCGTCGCAAATGAAATTGTATTTGCGTCGCAATTTCTTTTCCGTTTGCTAAAGAGCTTATAAAAAGAGAATTGAATAAAATAAATAAAGAAAAAAAAAATTTCTTGCCTACTCATGTATGATGTATGTATAATATGTACAATGTGCATAATGTGGGCCACACGACACGTTGTCGTTGGCATCTGCTATTGACATTGACTCACTCAACCGATCATGAATTTCTTTATTTTATTTAATGTTAATGGCATCCGTGATTGCGCTTTGGTTACAATAACTATTGCCTATTTATCCGGGCTGGAAAAATCCCTTTAGACCGGAAGTACTGGCTGAAAGGGGCGTGACGTATCAACAAAACATTTATCATATTTGTGTCGAATATGTTCTGCCCTTGCCACCATGTGGTGGCATGGATACGATTTTGGCACTTTTCCAAGTATTTGCCAAAACGCCCACAGAATTGTGTGGCAGCTTAGTTGGCAACAGCTGCTAATAAAGTTCGTTTGGCATGGTCAGTACTCTTTTATAGATTCGGCATATCAAAATTCTAAACTAAAATCTCACTGGTTGCCATTGCCAATGGGTTTTTCTGTCATTAAACACATTGTTTCATACACTGCGCTGCCTCGTGCCGGCGCTTGTTCACGCCCAGCTCCTACGACTACAACTTACCCAATGCCAAGGCGGCGTCGGACTGGCGTGGCTGTTCACGGGCTGAGCTCGTGGCTAAATTATGCTCGTAACGAGTGACGTTTCGGCTAAGATAGAGATTTCCCTGTGTATCTTAAGCAAAATTACTTGAATTTCTCGTAATTCTCACTCGGCAAATACTTTCGTGTCGTTATTTTTTTATTTTTGGCCGCCTTTCTATCTTTAGTGCCTTCAATGTCATGGTCATTGTAGTATTTCGGCACGAAATCGAAATGTTTGGTAGCATCACCTAGGGGTTCATAAGAGTATACTAACTAATGAATACAACAATGTGATGTCAACGTCTTGTTACTTAATATATGCATACATATGTATGTACGTATTAAATGAAAAGTATTTTAATATCATTTCAAATATTTCTGAAAGCTTTGCCAACAATTTGGCAAGATTTCATTGAAAACGGCTTGTTCTATTTAACATTCTTATTGAGGAGGCAATTTTGGCAAAAAGATTAATGAAATATAATAGATATGTATTTAAAAATCTATAACATTTTGTGATCTCAAATGCCAATTGCGAAATGCGTTTTCAGTTGATCTTCCATTCTGGGCGATTGACAAAAAGAAGAAGAAGAAGTATAAAGTTCACATCGATTCTTTTGGCGCACATGCAATACATTTATTACGTTCTAATTTATTTTGTAATATTATATCTACTCTTAAAACGACAGCTTTATTTATCATTTGGCAAAGCACAGATATCCCATAATAAATCAGAGACTTGACGATTGAAACACAATAAGTAACCTAAATGAAAGCAGCTGATGTTATTTACTCAATTTACTTGCATTGCCAGTCACATTATTGGCTAAACAAATAGGTAAAACTTGATTGTTATTGCAAATTTCAATTGCTGTCGCAGTTCAGCGACTGTTTTCAATTAAACGGGCGACAAGCGCGTGTTTTCAATAAATGTCTGCCCCCGAATCCATCTACTTGTATTTACTTCCAGACAGATAGGCAGGCACAGAGTGGAACTGCTGCAGCAGTTTGCCGCTTGTATTTTCAAGTGATAGTGGAAATTGAAATTTTAGTATTACTTATTCAAATAGAAGCACAAAAACAAATTAAAATCATTAGCGAAAGGCAAACAAAACAATTGCCACTCTGCACGCATATGGTTTATGGCACTTGAACGGATCGAATGGGGTGGGCAATGTCAATGTTGGCGAAGCAGCGCTTCAATTTGCTAATGCCAAATCAATGCCACAAGACAGAGAGAGAGAGAGAGAGAGTGGCACCGGAAAATGACAGAGACAGTCAGGCTGCAGCATAGCCTTGATAAGCGTGCACTACCACGTCATTGTCGCACGTCATTGAACTGCACATTGTGCCTGATAGTATTATATTAGCCACACGTCCATCACATGGTCCCTCTTGTCTCAGTGAAGGCCTCATTAATCAGATCACATCCGAGACATTATTCAATATTAGGGGGCAGCCTTGTGTCTGACAATGTTTGCATAAGTTTGTCGTCTTAAACTATATTTGTAATCTGTTTTGAACACATTGCACAAATAAAGTCATTTAAAAGATTGCCACGATTTTGCTGACAGTCCGAGCCACCAACTATTTGCCCCATTTTGAGTGACAGCTTCCCTTAACACTTTTGCTGCCTGTCAAATGAATTGGCCTGGCCCACTGCTTGCCGGTGATGACTATTCAACGTCGGATGTGATACTCAAACAAGCTTAAATATAAATCAGCCTGATCTAGATAAAAGTATTCGATCAAGAGATACCCTGTGCGAGGAATTAGCCTGATGGTGCTTGAGAGACATGTTCAATTCAAGTTAGCAAATGCTCGTATAATACCCATTTTGGAGCAAGATTAATGGGTATACCAAATATATAATGAGTGTGTATGGGTGATTCGATATGCCCCAGCTAGTGTATACACAATTTGAGTGACAAACACAGCACATTATATTTGCAAATAAACATTAATAAATATTATTCTCAAGCAGGCAAATACGTAATGACACTTGTAAACTAATTAAAAAACGTTGCAAAAACATGGGCTATAAATTTAATCGACATGCATGAGTCACGACAGTACGCTGAAAGTACTTTCAAATACTTAGTAAATTGCTGCTGCTTACCTGATCGTTAAAATGTTTATTAAATAAATTAAAATAATTAAAATAAAAATTAAATAATAATGCTAGATAAGAAAACTAAGCACCCTTAATAACTATGCAATAAGTGTTTCTCTGCTGCAACCAGCTTAGAGTTATATAAAAAAGACATGTACTTGTGCATGTAAATAAAAATAAGCCTTTTAGTCTCATAGTTTCATTTTTTTAATTTTTGTGTCACCTTCGGATGCTATTACTAGGCATACTTTTGCGTCCTCAATTTGCAGCTTTTGGGGACTGTGAAAAAGTCTTTTAGTTTTGCAGTTTCAAAGACAGCGATAGTAGCCTTGAGTCAAAGCCAATGTCAATGTCAAGGATGCACATTCAGGCGACAATAGAGCGGAACAATTCATGCGGCGCCTATTTGACTGTCCCGCCCAGGGTCAAAGAGCACCAGCAAGCGTCTCTCAACGCCAGTGTATGAATAAATTATAATGCAGTTGGGGCAAAGACACAATGGCCACACACAAACAATGTAATAGCCTTGAGCCTCAAGCTTAAATGCTAAATGTAAAATGGAAGGCAAACACACTTCCTATACTGTACTACACGAGTATATACTAAATGTATATTGATGCTACAAGCTGCTGCTCTTTAAGTTATCATCGCGAGGATGTGAGAACAAAGATTGCTCTGCTCTATTTACGGATATGCCAGAATTATGCGTCACATCTGTCGACTCTCTCCATTTCTCCCATTATCAGCTGCCCACGCGTCATTGTTTCTGGTTTTCCGTTGATTTTAATTTCGTCCGTTTGATGTAAAAATATTTAAATGTTACGTCACTTATTTAGCATTTAATTTTAATATACAAAAATATATATATAATTGTTACGTCACTTAGCATTTCGCATAGCCTCTGACATTCTCTGACATCTCATTCTTGTCCATCAACTATATTTCTGGAACGTGCCAAAATATAAAGGCTAGGATACTAGGTTGCTTGTCATTTGCACACGCGATTCGGGTATTACTGGTGGCGATATCACCGCCTGTGCACAAACACTTTAAAGTACTGCGTTTGCTTCCTTTTGTACGAATAGTGTGACATTTTTGGTACAAAGTTCTATAATAAGACGCAGCAATTTTAATGAGTTTATTTACTTTTCCGATGCCACCACTCGTACCGAATTTTTAATAGATCTTACGAAAGTTATATGTACTGAAAAGATGAGTCATATGGAGTAGACCAGCTTGATAACCCCTGAAAACAATATTTTTACTTCTTGCTGCAAAGTATTTTTACTTATTTAGGATCTGGTTTTTTACCAACTTATATTGATTAAATGTTTTTCCATAATATCACAATAAAATCCGAGGCATTGGAATCGACACATTGTTGATATAACTTTGGACGATCTCAAAGCGATTGCCAACTGGAGGTAGATAGGCGATGAAATATAAAATTGTACATGGCGTAAGGGTGATAAGATGTGAACGATAAGAGGTGGCTCGCCAGTCAACACCAGCTGTTTTCGAGAAGACCACAATTTAATTAGTTTAGGCCACATACCATTCACAAAGTCGACGCGGAAGCGTTACAGGCGTGGAGAGGGCAGTTGAGGTGGCAGATAGCCCAGTACGCTTCCGTTAGTAAATATTTGGTATTGAATTTTTATTGGACAAACAATTAGAGAGGAAAAAACAATTTGCCAAGATTTTTATATGTAAATAATAAATATTTATTACTCGTAATCTTGCGAGCGCTCTGTGGAATCCACTTTAAAAAGCTAATAATAAATTAATTCGCATTGTGCCTATTGGAGCATTTACAAAAATAAACACTTGAATTGTTGATTCTAGCGATTAGATTTCGAGATTTGCAATAAATAAGCTTGTTAGTGCATTTCCATTTCAGTTTACTAATCACCGTTTGTAATCATAAATTGCATTCGAATTGTATGACGCGGGGATTAAACAATTGCTGTTAAATTTATGAAATATAGATCTGCATGGTTATAGCGCTACAACGAATTTGAATCCAGTCTGCAGGCTTCTATTTGATTCAACTTCAATTACTCTTAAAAGTGTTTGTTCACTTCCAGAGAGTTTTGTTTAAAAAAGTATCTCAGCAATGAGAGCGCTGACCAAAAAGTATCTGAGAGCGAAAGCACTGCCTGATGCGTTGCTGCTCGCACACACAGCTAACCATGCTGCGAGCGAACAAGTGTTGCGTTGTTATAGAGTTGTCTCATTTGCACCCATAGCTATAGTATGGGTCGATGGCACAAGTCGATGCGTCGCGACGCGGACAGCACTGGCGAGCAAATTCTGCCTGCTGAAACATCTGAAAAATATATTGCATTCAGTTAAGTCTCTCAACTCGCTCGAATCGGACGTATCCAACGCTTGGAATTGGCGAATAGTGATAAAGTGCAAGTCGCGCAAAATAAGCCCAAATCGCGCGTGTGAGAAAACCCAAATTTGATTGAGAAGCTAAAATTGTATGTGCACTGCATATACATATTATGTACATTGATTGTACATACAAAAATACAAAGCAGAAGCCAAAGTGTAACTGTGCTGGTCTCCCACCCAGACTGTGTGGCCAGAGCGAGTGTATACATACATATGTATTTCTGTTTGTATGTGTAATTTGTACAACAGAAATTTTCACATATAAATTCGATGTAGAAAATTAAATTGGAAAATAAGTGAGCACATGAAATGAATGAAAACTAATTAATAATAAAATAAATTTAACTGCAGACTACAACAACAAAAAAGTGTATCAAAAAGGTAAATTAAAAATTTTTTCAACAAGTAAAAACG
The DNA here is from genome assembly GCA_018150935.1 of Drosophila pruinosa. Lineage (NCBI taxonomy): Eukaryota > Metazoa > Arthropoda > Insecta > Diptera > Drosophilidae > Drosophila > Drosophila pruinosa. The sequence goes on from JAECWR010000199.1 coordinate 45,345,006, forward strand.
TTTAGAAAATTTTTTCTGTTGCGTGCCCTTTGTAAATGTATTTGTATTAGTGTATGGGCATGCGGATGTATTAGTGAACTTTATTTAATTTTTTTATGTGTGCTGTAAAAATAGCCAAGAAAAGAAGAGCAGGCGACGATGAAAAAATGGGCAGCAACGGCCACGCAAGAGCAGCCAAAGAGTGGCTCCCAGAGAGTAGTGTGGGAGACGAATCAAGCGAGTGAGAAACATGGAATGAGAGATATACAGAGAGCGAGAGAACGCGTATAGCAACGGCAACGGCAACGGCAACGACTCGAATCGTCAGTTCAAGTGGTGTTTTTTTTTTCCTATTTGTTTCTTTTTATTGTCGCCGCCGCTGCTGTTGCTGCTTTGCGAGTTGTCTTGATCTTTTGTTTTGAATAGTTTTTTTTTTGTTCATAGTTGTTGTTTCTACGAGTACGTGTATTTATCTGTGTTCCAACTGCTGTTTTTGTCGTCATCGTCATTGTCATCGTCATCGACATCGACTGTTGTTTTTTTATTGGTCTCTGGCCAGTTCGACGTAAATGTGCCGTCCCACAGCTGCTTTTTGTTTTGATTTGAGAAATGTATTATCAAGCAAAGCGTGTGTCAGTCTGTCTGAGAGTGTGTGCATGTGAATAAATTATTAACACACTTAAAATCAAAAACTCGTTTGCGATGTTGTCGCTGGCCATTGCAGCTGCCGAAATTCATGTAAATTTCGCGAATTTTAAATAATTCCCTTTAAAAACAAACACTCCATTAAATTAAACATTATGTGATCATCATAACTGTACGTTGTCTATTTAACAACATATGTGTATGACTAATAACCGTTTTAATTGTGTGATTTCATTATATACAATCAATTTCGCTTACTCTTTTATCACATTTACCACATATGGCTTTCTTCATGTCGAATTGTATGTATGTGTGCATGTACATATGTATAAGTGGACATACAAACACACATGTTAATTATTATGTATTGGTGTAGGCCTAGACTGAAAGTTTTGCCATAAATTAGTTATATAGTAGAGTGAATACTATTCCTATTTGATTTGTTGCTCATTTTCAATTTGTTTATTGATAAGATACAACATTCCACTAAAGCAGCAGAAAAACAAGTAGCACCTGTCTTTGTTTTTCTCAAAAATATTTGCAAATGTGACAATTTATATTTATTCTCGCCATGTCACTTCAACTTGGCACATTTCTTGTTAAATTATCGAAAAATGCAATAATTTCAGAAAAGTATGCGAGTACTTACTTTATCTGTCTTTCCCATTTTGTTGTTGCCAAGTCCCTCTCAGTTATTTTCCTCTGTTACGGCTTTCGATCCCACTTATCACCTGCTGATAACAGCATCTCTAGACGGGCCTTTTTTGTGAATTTGATTGACAACTGGCTCTTATTTTTTAAAGTTTCCTTGAAGTACATTTTGATTAAAAAAATAATAGCTTCATTTTAAAAATGGACCATAAACTCGAGCTAAATGTTTGCATTGTATTTTGAGTCTGACATTGTGTTAAATGGATTTAACAAACATTTATTTAGCAATTTGCACACAAGCCCATTGTTGTTGCTGCCAAAATCGGAAAAAGTGCTATGTTTTTTGACCCATGCGATTTTGTCTGGCTAATACTCAGTCAGCGACTATGTATATTATTTGTTTACATTGAACATTATGCACAATATATTGGATGTGCATTTATTGTTCCATAGCATCGTCAACTCGTCTAGCAGGTATTACACAGTCAGGCGCACTCTCTTGAGAATATATCTATATATATATCTCCTTGATATATGCAAATGTTGCTTTGTTGCTTCCTCTGTTATGACTGAGGCTGACAGTTTGCTAATTTGCGTCTTGGTTTGCTTTTGTACATTGTTATTGATAAAACTCTTTGTTTTGATTTTGATACTAACTTAATTACAATTCGAAATGCCTGAGAGCCTCTGATACCATTTGCCAGCTGTTTCGACTGCAGTTGCCCAGTGCTGTTTGCCATTGCTGTTTCAGACTTTCTGTCTTGGTATCTGCTTTGGGTTGACCCACTTTTGGGCCACAAACACGTATGTATGTATATAGTATGTGTGTATATAAAAAACTCACATTTACTCGTAAACAGCATGGGAAGTTTTGGCTTTGTTTACTTTCGTTTTAATTGGCTTTGAATTCAAATTGTTTATGGCCCAGTTAAAGTGAGTCGAGAATTTGGTTAAACTCTGCTGATAAGGCTGCCCATTATCATCTGTATGTGCGCTCCGATGGGATGGCTCAGCTGACTCAGCTGAATTGCCAAATGCCAAATGCTGTCTACGTCGCAATTGCTGCTTTCGCTGTCTGAAGTTCACAGTTTTGCATTTCAATAATTACTCGGCATTTAATGAAGCAGCAGTGTTCGAATACGAGTAGTTAAGCTCGCTCAGGCATCAATCATGAACAACACAGCCTTCAGGGCGTGTTCCGTGTTCCATCAATTGCTGTGTCGCATTTGCTTGGCAGTTGCTATAAATATGGCAAGTGTTTTATAAATAAATTGCTTAAATGCGATTGTAGGACATAGCATTCGGATTTGGACACTGCCGATAAGCGATGCGTTGTTGTTGAGTTCACAAACTTTTGGATCACTCAGCTCCCATACGCGAACGCGAACAATGCCCGAGCGTTGACTGTCTCAAGTTAATGACACCTTGATTACGTACTTATCGAGCAGATTCGTCATAAACAACAGCAAATGCCCAGAAATCGATACGTTTCCCACATGCATATGCATGTAAAGAGAAGTTGTCCAGCTATCTAGCTAAGCCAAGTATCTATTGTATTCACTGATAGCGGAGATTAAAAGGCGCGCCGTCTGGCCCGAACATAACGTAAATAGCTGGAAATAGCCGCAATCAGCACGTACCAAGCACCTGCTAGATAAAGATAAAGATACAAATACGGATGCAGATACGGCAAATATGCATGGGAATTCAGTCGCATATCTTTTTATGACGTCTGCTTCTGACTTCTGTGTTGATTGCCTCCGTCATCGTAATAAAGAAGGAGGCGTGCAACTGGGGGCGTGCCACAGCTTTTGGCCCAGACAAATGCGCCATTTGCCGATTGTGCGACTTTCACAAGTCAACAAGTCAACGGCAATTTGTCAAACGATAACTTAATTAACATTTCACAAACTGATACAGCTGACTGCAGCTATCAATATCAATGACCGCACTCTCGATTGGCGAGCCACGTGGCCCATGGCTGACTGATCACGAACCCAAGCAATCACAATTCGCAGTGGAATTCAATTAGAATACGCTTCGTTAGGCGCTTCTAATAATTATTGTACTCGTTCCATGGTTCACAGATCGCTTCGATTGTGCTGCAGATTGTCGTCTAATAAGAGTGATCTTTTATGCATCATGCGAGTATATTGCTAGACTAGACAGCTGCCAGCTGCCAGCTGGTCGCACAAAGCGATTCGTTTTATTTTGAGTTCAACAGCTGTTTAGCTATATAACATAGTGATACCTTGTGGCTTATGAAGTTCTACAAGTTTGCTGATAATCCATTATCTGACCGGAACAGAGCAGACAATAAGGAAATGATATTGAAGCTGCTTAACATCCGAGCGGAATGCACATGTGCATCGTGATCTCTCCGATCCGAGATCGCTGAGTCGCGTGCAATGCCAGTCCGAGGTGCGTGCATTGGGAATACTTGTTCTCGTGCTTGGGACCGGTTAGATCGATCGATTAACACTCGGGGATTTTCACATGCTTAACCCACTTGTAATGCAATTCCCGTTTTGTCGTTTTCAGATACAACAAACGGAGCAACGGATTTCCCATTTTCACGAGACGGGAAGGGGAAGAACAACAACAACAATAGCTAACAACAGCAGCAGCAAGAACAACAAGCAAATCGTTAAACTGTTTCGTGCGGCAGGGAATGGTATATTTCTTGGGGGATTGGGGCATGGGAGATTCTGACTTGTCGTCATATCAGCAGCATGTTCCAAATATACAGCAGCAGCAACGCATCCATGGACGTGATTTACATCAACAGCAACAATCGCAGCAGCAGCAACAGCAACAACAACAGCAACAGCAGCAGCAGCAATTGGTTACACAAATCTCAAGCAGACTAAACCTATTGCAATCACAGTTGCAATTCGCCAGCGGTTCCAGCTTCCTCCAGCAACAGCAACTGCAACAGCAACATCATGTGGTCGGCCCGAGGAGCAGCAGCAGCAACACCAGCAGCAGCAGCAGCAGCCTGGTAACTGCCAATCTGCAGCAACTATCGGTGAGCAGCAGCGGCAACAACAACAGCAGTTGCTCGACGCCCACCAAGTCGCGGCATCATCAGCATCAAGCACAGCAAGCGCCACAGCAGCAGCAGGTCGAAACTCATCCGCCCGCTGGTGCCGCTCTGAAGGCGCCTCCATCTTGGCTACGACAATGCTCGGAGTCGAATGCCTCACAATCAGCTGCCGATAGTTGCGGAAAGGCGAAGCCGTCGCAGCAATCATCACAGCTTAGCAAAGATCTCCAGGACAACGAAGATGAGGTGGCACTTCATCCGCTTTCCAACCAGGTGAGGTGACTAAAAGGTCAGGAGGTCAAGGTGAAGAGGATCCTTAGACATCCAAATTGTCTGCTATTACAAAAATTTTCACAAATTTTCCATATTTTCAAATGGGATTTTAAAGAGGCAAAAGGACAATTCAAAATATATTATGATATTTTTTTTAACACTCCAATATCCTTAAATGTGAAAAGCAATTAATTCCACATCGGCTACATAGATATTGTTACTCAAGCCAAGTCTGAATTGTATGAATATATGCATTTCAATTAATATATTAAGATCAAGATTTTTAGTTGCCAATTTCCTTTAGAAGTTCTTTGTGCAGATCGGTAAAGTAAATGGCCAGGCCTTCGTAAGAATGCTTCAATATGAACGTTTTGATCACAGCCCAGGTGGACTTGATAAAGTCAACATTGGCAAAGACCGTCAGTTCAGTGCGATTGTCTAATAAGCCAATGAGACAATAGTGCACCAACACTTGAAAGACATCCGCATATGGGACGCCCTCTTGCGAAGAGACTACATCTATCGAATAGAGCTGTCCTGGACGGCTGCATTGTCGCATCAGTTGCTCTTCAGTTGTCTGAGATTCCTTTGGACCAACACTGACCTGTAGCGTTATCGTCATGCGCACCTTACGCACTCTCTGGCCGTCCTTGCTAGTGGTCCACTCGCCCATTTGTAGATCTCTTGTTTGACGCTTCGCTTGGAATTCTTCATAGAATCTTGAGTTCGTGAAGAGCATTTTAAAAAGCGCATCAACATGAATGTCCAACTTGGTCTTCAGTATCACGCGTCCTTCATGCAACGAGTCGCATGTGGCAGAGCCAGCTGCAGCCTGCTCGATCGGCGACTGCTCCTTTTTTGCCATAGTTTTCCTTTTCTCATTCTTTGGCTCGACGTGAATACTAGAATGTTTCTTGGTACTACGAGGCTTGGCGGTTTTGGGATGCTCCGCTATACTTTTAGATGGTATGGCTGCAGCAGATATAACTGATGGTTTTCCCTTCACCGTGTAACTAGAGGACTTCCTTCTATCTAATCCATGTTTGAATTTCTTGCGAATGGCGTTCATTGCAATGCAATGCCACGATCAAGCACATCACATTTTTTCTGAATAGTTTATAAATAATATTGAATCTTATTTACAATATATTTGCATTTACTTTAAATTTAATGTCATAATACATATTCAATTCAAATGAATTGAATAAAAAAGCAAATAGGAGGAGAAAATGGGAACTGCTCATATGAAACAGCTCAAGTTACTTGTGCTAATAAATGCGACGTACCTGACAGACTGTTATCCAATACAGCTCCTTGTGTTTAGGGTCTCTCGTTGGACTTGGTCTAGTCCATGTCGTGACAAGTCGAAGCTCGTAAAGATTAGTGTGTGTAATCGGCAACAAAAGTGGCGTGACGTATGTTAGATGTGATAAGAGATAAGATAAGCATTTGATTTGTCTTTAGATACGGAACATATGTATTTATTATGACCATTATCCTTCTTGCAGGTCGGAGGACATACGCGCCTGTTGCTGCTCAACCAGTCGACGGTGATAAAGCCGCTGAACTTACGCGAATTGGACTTTTATCAGAACATTCCGCAAGACATACAGAAGTTTGTGCCCAAGTACAAAGGTAAGATACCGACTATATTCCTTAGTTAATCACTCAGCAAGATTATCGATTCTACCGAAGCGCTTCATAAGATATATCGTTTCAAATTAACTGCTTGTTCTATCATCTCAAATTAAACTCGACAAAATGAATCAAAAATCAATAAAACAAAAAAAAGAAAGAAAAGAAAGAATAAAAAGAACGCGTTTTACATTTCCATTTGTCTTGAGTTATTACATCGCTGATGCTGTATTTATTCAACTTTATTTTGTACTAACTTTTCACATTTGTCCAAACTACCAAAAACAAAACGAAAAAAATAAAAACAAAAGAAAAATCAAAACAGTAAATAAAGCAAAATTGATGAGCTCCTTTGTATCGTCCTTAGCCTATGCAAAATCGAAAAATAAAATGCATTCCAATATCTCATTTTTATTTTAAGTATTATATGCCTATATGTGATATCGTATATGTAAGTTTTAAAATTCTATTTAAAAATGAAATCAAATAAATACAGAGCAAAAATAAGAAATGAAAAGAAAAGAAAAAAAAACCAAAATAAAATAAACAAAATAAGACTGAACCTTATCGTAATCTTTAGGTAAATTATAGCTTTAAATATTTGTAATACGAAAAGCAAAATAAAAATATTTTAGCTGCCATGCCCAATTATTGTCTGACTCGACGCCTGGAAGTAGTCCAAGCGCCTGGCCAAAAGCTCAACCCGCACACACAGAATCATTTTATCATAAGAACTTTTAGTTAGTAGCGAAGTGACAGCAATGGGTAAGTCGCAAAATCATAACAAAATCAAAACAAAAACAAAAACAAAACAAAACAAAACAAAAAAAACCAACCTCTTCTCCAGCATAAAGACTTATTCTTAATCCAATCCAATCCTTTGACAATGCACCACCGTTGGAGATTGTACAATTTTTTGTCACCAGCACCAGCACCAGCATCGGTGAAAGTAAAAATTATACAATCTTGTTGGTTAGTTAATGAAAGTACTTGAACAAAGCACGTCCCTAGACAGCAGGTAGCACCTGGCCTGAATCTGGGGGCGTGCCCGTTGCCACTACATACATATCTACGCTCTATGCTCGTATTATCCAAAGGTTCCAAGTGCCCACTGACAGACCCGCTCGTGATCTGCCGCTGAACCAATTCGGAGAGCAGCCCCAAACTGAATCGAATCGAAACGAAAGCAAATGCAACGCAACGAACGATAACGAAATGAGTGTTGAGAATGAAAGCGTAAAAAAAATCAATGCAATTTATTTTTCAATCTCTTGAGAAAAACAAATGAATCAAGAAACAAACCAAAATCGTGTTTATGTATGTTATTTTATGTGTTTGTTCAGAACGCACTTCGTGCTGCCCCCCTTGTTGTCTAGTCATGTGTCATCGTCGTCGTCTCCCTAGGCCTTGCCGATCTAATCGTATCGTATCGGATCGGATCTGATCCGCTCTGCTCTTCTCAGCTCTGCTCTGCTCTGTCTGTCTCTCACTGTCGAGACTCTCACAGTACGAAAGCCGATTAGAAATGCAAGCAAGCCAAAAAGACAATGGCCTCAACGGGTTTGTATGAATAATACACATACTATATATTTAATTATATGTATATTATACTATATTATACTTTACTCTACTTTAATTAATTAATTACAAAACTACGGATACAATTTCGATACTTAATTTTCAAACTAGTCATAAGCTATTCTGTTCCTTATAAGTTTAGATTTTATGGTTTTAAGATAACTTTTGAAAGCAACAAAAAAAAGTCGAAAGCATTCTAAATATTTTATGTCATTTTGCACTTGTTTACCAATTGAACACATTGCTCTCAATTAGCTTAGGTCTAATAATCATAAGTCATACTCGATTTATTCCATTCTCGCCTCTATATTTAATGTCCTTCCGAATTCCGTGTCTCATGCATGGCTCATTGTAGGATGTCCGATTATCATCTGGGACTTTTATTGATGGAGCTCGTTGTCTGTGTTGTTTATCCATTCATTCGTGATATGTATATTAACCATAAGCTTATTAACGCCTAACATTTTGTGTTTAAGTCAGTGAATCTATCGATTTCGAGGTCCATTGCGTAACACCTAACCATGAACCACAAGATTGCAGTATCGTCTACGATACTAAACTACATAAATACATAATAATATTATTAAATATTAAAGCATTGAGAAAGAGGCATGAATTGTATGACTTATCGCCCGCCGGTCCCATTCTATTTCCAGGCGTTATGCAAGCGACCTCCATGGGCGGCATCAAGCTGGACAAACGCTACTCTCCCAGTTTCCGGGACGAGGCCGCCGCGGTGCCCGCGCGCAAGATGAGCGCCTCGAAGCGCAAGCGTGACGATGTTCTCAGGTATGTAGAATCGAATTGGATACGTGTTCATAAACTGTGTTCGTTGTTGCACATTATGTTTGCCAAAATGCAATACTATATATACCACATGCATACATACATATGTCTGGAGCATTCTGCGAAGCAAATGGAAATGAATTTTATTTTTGTTTTAGATTGTGCAATGCATACAAAAAACAATCACGCACTCGCCCCTCTCTCAAAGATAACGGGTATTTGGGTATGCAAATTACAATATGATATACTATGTAGTATGAGTATTTTTTTATCGACAATTCCAATTGCAATCTCCATTGGAACATTGCAGCATGATCTGTTCCATTGAAAGCTGGATACGGCATTGCATTTGGTAGCGACTAGAAGTAAAAATATACATACATTTAAAAAACTGAATACCCCCTAATACAAGTCATTTCAATTCAATTGCGGCTGCGTGTTGCTCTACTCATCGCCAGGTGGCGCCATTTGCAATTGCTGCCTTTTCAGTGGAACAAAACATGTTTTGCAGAATAAAAGAAAACAAAAACAACAGAAACTACCAGCTTATTTTGTTTTAGGTCACACTCATTTGTGCCATCTAAATGGGGTTCGCAACATTGTAAATGTCCGCTTGATTCCATATTAATCCCACACCTCTCGCCTGGATTATTTGCAGAATGAAGGTGCATAAGAACGGAAATGCGGCCGATGTTATTAAGAGCATTTCGCAACTTGACAACTCCAATAAGCAATGTTAGTATCTATGCCCTGGCTCGCGAACTGGACGCCAAACCATTACACGCATAAAAAAAACCTTAAACTAGCCTAAGTCCACCATCCAGGAACTGCTTGACTAATTGTTTACTTTGATTTCGCTCCGCAGACTTCCTGATGCTCGAGAATATCACGTCTCAGTTTCGCAATCCCTGCATTCTCGACCTGAAGATGGGCACCCGACAGCATGGTGACGATGCCTCTGCAGAGAAGCGTTCCAAACAGATGGCCAAGTGCGCGGCGAGCACATCTGGTTCTCTAGGCGTCCGTTTATGCGGCATGCAGACCTATCAGGCGGATCTCGAACAGTACGCCAAGCGTGACAAGTACTGGGGTCGTGAGCTCTGCGAGTCAGGATTCAAGACTGCTTTGCATGACTTCTTCTACAATGGCTATCGTCTGCGCATCCGTGTCATAAGGAAGATTCTGCAGCGTTTGCTGCAGCTTCGTCGTGTCATCGAGAAGCAATCCAGTTACAGATTCTACTCGTGGTAAGTAAATAGTGTGCATGTCTTAAGGAAAAGTGTTTTATCTAACTGTCTTGTTTTCGCACAGCTCCTTGCTCATCGTCTACGAGGGTTACGAAGAGAACCCAATGGCTCATCCGCCCTCTATGGATTTAGATGACTGGCTGGAAGCACCGAAATCGGCCACCGTGCAGCCCACAGCAATGTTTGACTATCATCCCGAGAACAGCATAGATGAGGATGACATCGAGGACGATGAGGCGGGACACGAGGCTGGTGATGAACTGGAACCTCACGATACCGATGAGGATTTGCAGCTGGTAACCGCCGTCGATAGTGGCAACGCTTCGGCAACTAATAGTAGCACCGGTGCTGATGGATGCAACTACGATGCCGATGCATCCAATGACTCAAATTCGCGCTTGAATTTGGCCACACGTCGCCATCTGCACAAGCGCGGCTTTGCGGAGGCGGCGGCTCGAGGGGTCAAGCAGACTGCCACCAGCTCCACCACCACCACTGATGAGGAGGAAGAGGAGGAGGACGATGAGACCAACAAGTCTCAGCATTCGCATTCGCATTCGCATTTGTCCGTCATGCCACCACCGCGCAGCTGTGGTGTGTTGCCAAGCAAACCAACAACTGTGAGCGGGGTCGGAGGCGGTAGCAAGAGTAGTGGTAACAACGCAACACCTGCATTCATTCCAATTTCCGAAGAGACAGTATTCCTGGATCCAGAGCCAGCGTTGCCAAGCGTGACAACCTCATCGCCACATTCCGGTGACTCCTGGATGAACTACAGCAGCAACAGCAGTGACGACTTTTCCGGTCTCTCAGAACAGATCAAGGCTGTGGCCAGTGGCCGTCAGACATGCAACAACAGCTCCGATGACGGCAGCTCGGACTACGAGTGCAACATCATTGGCCCCACTGAAGCTTTGTTCAAGCGTTTCAAGTCGCAGCAGTCCTTTGATGCAGCAGCCGGTGGTTTGGACCCCACCTCTTCGCCCCACACAGCCGGCAACTCGAGCGTCTCCAACAGTGCCACCATCAAGTCAATTGTGTCACCCGCCTCATCCAGCGCCTCGTCACTAATGTCGGTAAAGGGTGCAGTGAAGCGTCTGCGCTGCAAAGATGACGACGAACAGTATGCAGTCCACGATGACTCCAGAGAGGCCAAGAAATCCACGATAACATCCACTCCTGTTTCAGCCGTCTCTTCGCCCTCCAAGACCCGCGCATCTGCGGCAGTGCAGCGCAGTTGTGAAAACATTTCCAACTCACTGCTTGCTGGCATCTTGCTAGACTCCATGGAACGACGTGCCAGTGCTGAAAGTGACAACAACAACAGCACTGAGTCCAAACCCACAGCAGGCACTACTCGTAACGCTGCTCTGCTGCACGGCTCCAAGTCGCTGGACATGACAGCCCCGCCCACAGACGACTCAGCTTGCTTTGTGGACGTGCGCCTCATTGATTTTGCACACACTGCATTTGTGCCGCGCAATGGCAGCATGTTGCCCACTCCAGCAGCAGCCGCACCTGTGCATCATGGACCAGATGGTGGTTTTCTCACTGGTCTGGACAGCCTCAATCGCCTGCTCAATGAGATATTGGCCGAAGAATCCGTCTAGACGGCAACCTACCTAAAGCTAAAATTAAGCCCACGCACAGACCGCATAGGGGCACAGAAAATAAGTTAAAAGTACAATTTGATTTGAAAATACCTAAATTGTTGCAGCAACATGTGTTAAATTATGAAACTAATCTTTAGAAATTCAAAATGTGATTCAGAAAACAAAATGAATATATAAAAATATTTAACAATTAACCAGATTTACAAACAACCACATCAAAATAAAACAAGTACATAAAATTAATAATAAAAACATGTCAAAACATCAAAACGATAAGTGCAAGGTAGAATCTACAGACTTGACAATTATTAAATTGATTATAATTGATTTAAACGCATTTCAATGTGATTTTTTCAATCAAAAACATGGAAAAACACAAAAACAGTGTAATATTTATTTAAGCAAGATTCTTCCATATGTAGTTTCAAAAAAGTTTAAATATTACTTATCTATACACTGCAAATTGATCAATTATTCAAGCTTCTGCAATTCCATGCGCTGAAAATCGATTATAAATATAAAAAAAAGAACGTAAAATAATCAGTGTGGAAATAAAATTTGTTCGCCAAACAAAGTGATGACTGCTGATTTAAGTTTGTGAGAAATGTCGATAAAAAGAAACTATATATGTATGTATTGTATTTTAAATGATTAATGGGCATGCAAGTCATGCGTTTTTATACCTAGCTATTACATATTACATTACAATGCAAATGACAAAGCATCAAAGCGAAAGAACAGTATTTTGTTATATCTTTTCCTTTGCTTTAATTTGTTTCCTTTCTAATTCTAATTACACAAATTTTTAACTGAAGTGGAAAGAGCAAGAAAAACGCTATTATGATAAATCCTAATAACGTATATGTATATTACTATTACTTATTGTATAAATAGAAAATTAAATGGAAATACAAAACAAATGAAAATAAACAAAAAAAAAAAATTTATATTTTCACTTAAGCACGTTTAATAAATACAAATGTTCTACTGATTGCAAAATAAATAAACAACTATCAATAAATACATATGTAAAAAATAAAATAATTATGTATTTCTTTTTATATAAATTATGAAAACACAAATTTAGAATTTGAGACTTGCGATTGGTATCACACCATATGTGCAATGTTGCGACAACTTGAAGTTGAATCCCCTCCGCCAATATTCGTTTCATTGTTTACAATTTGGTTTATGTGAGACCCGTTCAAAATAAACAGGTTTTTGGAAAAAGCACATCAGTCCTTGTGGTGGAAATATAGCATCACTCGTAAAACTGTTTTTCGATCTGAGTACTTAATTATATCTAAGTACTTGTAACAAAAACTAGTAATTATGGAATGTATGTACATATATTGCGGTATATTTTTGGAAGCTAAAAAGTATGTTTTTAAATGTGATTTGTGGTCACACCGAAAGTGGGTTTACGATTTTGTCAGATTGACAACAAGTTCTCAGGTATTTCTTCAAATCAATTAAAACTTGATTTATTATTTTCAAATATAATTAGAAATATTTGAAACAAACATTTCTTGCTTTTAAATTTATTTAAGTTGATTCCATCAAATAGTGAATAGTGATTTCAAAATATAAACTAACTTATGTAATGGTCAGGGCTAGGTTATCATTAGCTATATAAACAATTCGTATTGCAAACCACTAAATATAATAATAATTATTTTAAAGCGAGCGCAAGATAAAATGGGTGGTCATCACGCAGAACCCTACAAGGTACCACATCCTTCGATCTACAAAGTAGAAAATGTACCGCAGCTGATGGAAGTAAAAGAATCACTTGCCCGCCAGGGACTGCGCGATCCATGGTTAAGGTAAGTAGATGTGCCCCGGTTAGATATCTAATTAAATCACTACAAACACTGTCACAGGAATGAGGCTTGGCGTTATGAAAAGAAGGCGTTCGGTACACATGCATCCCGGCTGAACACATTTTTGTTCCGCGGTCTCGGCCTCGGATTCTGTGCATTTTTGGTCACCATTGGTGCAGAATATGCGATGGGCATTGGAAAAGGTCAAGGTGGCCATGGTCATGGCCACGGAGATCAACATGATGATGGAAAACATCATTAGTAAAAAATTGGATGTTTGTTTAGTTGAATAAAAATGCAAAAGTGAATGCGCTTTAATATTTAATGATACGATACAATTAATGGTTGATATTATTCGCAACACATGTTTAGACTTAAACTAAAACACATTTCTGATCAGTTGACCCGCGGCTTAAGTTCGTCAAAGCACGAGCGCAGGAATATCTGTGGTTTTTTTGCTGGGTTGAAATACTCATGGCCCTTAGACCAATCATAGCCCACAGCGTATGCGAATATCTGGCCATTAGCATTAAAACCACACTTTGTGATAGATTGGTCCATGGCTTCGCTGGACTTCAGCTTGGTGCGTGCATCCTTATCCCAGAAACTGAATGTGCCGTCCGATCCAACTGTAACCAGAGTGCCGTGCACAGGATGGAATGCAATATCGTTCACTGCGTAGATATCTTGGAAGCCAGAAGTACCCGTGGAGCGATGACATTTGAACGTAAAATTATCTTTGGGATTGACGGGGTTTACGTACTGAATGGCCACACGGCCCTCTATGCTGCCCAACGCATAGCCTGTCGGGGTTTTTTTCTTATCCTTGAATATAGAAATGGTACGATGCTGATATTTAAGTGGACTCTCCTGCCGCTTATATTCCGTTGGGCTGTTTTCCAAAGAATAAATTATTAAGCCGCGTCCAGCAGTCCCCACTACAGCCATCGGATAGTCAACATCTGCACAGTAGCAACGCTCAGGCAGATTAATGGCCATCATTGGATTTGGTGACCGTGTGTCCCAAAACTTTATAAGGAAATTTGTTCAATTCATAAAATCATTGATATTTAATTTAAATTAATACCTTTAATGTTTTGTCCCAGGAACCTGTCATAAGACACGTGTAGTTTGGTCCTTTTACCATATGACAAGTCTTGACTGGGCCATCATGAGCGGCAACTTGCATCACTTGATCTGAGGCGAGATCCCATAGTTTGACTTGTTTGTCGCAGGAGGCCATAAATACTTTAGTTCCATCATCCGACCAACACACGTCCAGTACTGGTCCTCCCATTGTTTTCATTGACTTGGGCAATGTTTGTCCATTTTGTTCGACCTCCCAACAACGCACGCTGTTGTCCCAGGCACCGGCAATGAGGAAATTCTTCTGTACTTGCAGCGTGCTAGGGCTGAACTCAAGAGCTGAGACCGAGTCATCTGGTGGAGAAGCTACCTCGAAATCGTTCATACGATTCGTTGTGGATTGTGCGGTCCCGAACATGATTTTGTTTTTTAAATGTCGCAAAATGTTTGTATTTCTTTCGCAGCGTTGTGTCCAGCGTGACCACAAAATGAATTTTAAAATATACCACTTCGCTTCAAGAATATAATTGTGGACTGGCCTTTAAAATATACTATCCGCCAGCCAAAAATATGCCTAAAATTAGCATTCCGTTTGTTTTTTTTATTAAGAATTTCCTTGATCTTATTAAGGCCATCATTTTTTTATATTTAATAACAAGTTAATAACACATCATTTTCGACAGTTTTAGTCCCTTTCCATGATTAATTTTCTCTATAAAATGCACATAAATCTACCATAAAATACTGTCTTGATTAAATAAACCAGCTGGCAACACTAACCATATAATTCGTATATGGTTAGTGCTGGCAGTCAAGGAATAAAATAAATATTTGGCTGTACCGATATTTTGAGAGAAAATTTGATATTTGCAATAGTTTGCTTTTTATAAATAATCCAAACATTCTTGGCCATTTGGAAGAAACAACAAGCAGTGGAATATTCAAAAATTCTTCCTCTTCAAGCTGTTGCAGCAGCCAAAATACTCACAAGCTATAAGTTCATACCTTTTAAATACAATACATATGTCAGTTATTCTTATGTTATTTGCTCATAAATCGATCTATAAATTATGAGGTTTTCCCCCATTGAATAAAACTAAAAAAATTTAACTATTACACATTTTGGCATCCTCCGCCAAAAGTATTCTTTCAGCTAACGCCAAGTCACTGACGAAATACATACATATATGTATGTATTATTATATGATCAATGGCCAAGTGTAAGTTGATATTATCGAAAGTATAAAAACAATATCGACGATTTTCTAAATTTGTAAAATATCGATAATGGAACGTTTTTATTTTGCTGTACTCTAGCTACTCCTTTTGCTAAATGACCCATGACAACTCTAGCCTATCTGGCTATCTTCTCATATCTGATAAAGAAAAATCAGTCAAATTATTTTGGAATGCCAAAGACAAAAAAAAGACATTTAATAATATATCCAACAAACTAAATTTATGTTAGAATGTAAATATATTGAGATATATGCTTAATAGCCCAAAATTAAGAAAATATATATTTTTAATGCTTAATCTTACATGCTTAAATAAAGGTGAAGTAATGCGTTATTGGTCAATTCGTAATAAAAATAATTCTTTTGCAATGATAACATTATACCAACATCCACTCGTCCGATATTTATCATAATGGAGGAGTGATAGCTCCTGTGCTTATTTATAATTATACCAAATATGTAGAACTTAACACGATATTCACGTCAAATGTCTATAAACGTTTATACAATGTCAAAGCTCAAATCGCCCATATTTTGTGCATTATTGTACAATTATATAATTATATGTACATTTATAATATATAGTGCATATATCGATATTCTCATTCTTATCATATTGTAATTTTGATGCATCAAATAATTAATCCGAATGTTCATTTTCAATATTAAGGGACCTTCGTTCACGTATTTTCTTCGTCTCAACTGCGATACACATTTTCTTAGCTTCATCATCTGTAAGATGCCATTTGTGTTCACGCAGCGCGTGTCTTTTAAAACTGCAATGAATATATTAATTTATTAACATATTTAAATGGAGTTTAATTGACTTACGGGTTAGTTCGCATATACGTGCGAGCGCACTTGGGACACTTGTAGGAATATGTGCCCTTGTGAATTCTTATGTGATTTCTTAATTGTTGACTGGTTGCCATATAGCGTCCGCACTCTGGACATGTATAATCAACACGCATATGCGACGCTGTTTGGTGACGTTTTAGATGATGCTTGTAATTGAAAGTCTTGACACAACCATCGATGCTGCATTTTAAGGGCCTATTTTTAAGGTGCCAATGCTCCGAGTCCTCATGCTGCTCCAAGTCCGAATTAGATGTAAACTCCTTGGAACATAATTTGCACTGAACTTTGCTAGGTGCATGCCTTTTCATATGATAATTAAGTAACGTTATTGTCCGAAATGTGGTGTTGCACACTTTGCACTGATGCTGGTAGATGTTGTTCGGCTGTACAGTGTTGCTGGAATGTTGTTCCAATTCGTGTTGCGACAGTTTAGTCAGCTCGTCAAATGTTTGGTTACATTGCTTGCATACAAAAATTGGTGTTCGAGGGAACCTTGAACGTAGGTCCTTAATTGGTGATGGCTCCAATGCAGCCGTCAATAACTTGTCGGAGCTATTTAACAATTGACGTGTACTGGGCATAATATTAAAACTGTCATTATTACTTTTAAGTGGAGTGTCATTTCCAATGAAATCCAGATCAAAATCAAACGGATTCGGTGTTGAAGTTGTGGTTGTTGGTGTTTTGTCTAGTACTGTTAGATTAGATGAGGTTGCTGCTAATGTTGTTAACGATGATGTCGGTGATTCTAACATTGAAGTAGTTACAGGGGAGGAGGATTCTGTAGATGTTTTATCAGTTACATTAACATCTTTCGTATCGGCTGTTATGGTATTTATTGACGTTGATGTTGGGACTAATGATTTTGTGTCTAAATCTTCATTATCCGTTTCAATTCCTGTGTCACTGTTTATCACGATATCGTCTGTGCACGAAGTTAAGCAAGGATCATTTTTCAATGCCATCGTTAAGCATCAGTTTCAGTTTTTTATTTAAAACGTGTTGCAGTTGTTGTCGTTGTTGCGGCATGTGTTGAGCATATTTGGAATTTGAGTTTGAATTCATTGTTGCTAGGCTATTGATCCTCTTACCGCATTTTCCATTGCCATCGCCGTCGCGTTGATCGTCATCAACGACACGCTGCTCAAAAGCTCTATTGCCGCCATATCCCTCTTCGGCATTCTTCGGCAAGGCGGTGGTAGCCGTAGTTGTGGTTGTTGTTGCCGATGAGCTAGTTGTTAGTTGAGGCGCCTGCATCTCGATGATTGTGTCTACTAAATGACTCCGTTGCAAATGACGAACCAGCGTGCGCTTGGCCGCAAATGTACGAATGCATCGTGGACATTCAAAAGGTAGTTCTATTCAAATATGAATTTATAATTATAATTATCAACAACATTCACATTTGATTTTCAACTTACTTCGAATGATAAACACCTCGTTAGCATGTATAGAAACTGTTGGAATGTCGAGAAACGGATAGTTATTTTAAAAACATGATTATATTATATCTTATACTTACCGCCGTCGTTAATGCCATGGTGCGCATTCAGATGCCTTCGCATCTCTTCTTCCTCTTCGCATTCAAAAGGGCACTTAGCACACATCACCATGGGAGCTGAAGAGGAAGAGAATTAATACGAGTATATTTTGTACAATTCGCAGACCTTACGCTTTTCAACATTGACGTGCAATTTTTCAACTGTTGTACGCTCCACAGATACTTTGTCACCCTTTGCTTGAACCATGTCACGAGTGGGCATACGTTTATGTACTGTTTTGTAATGCCGTAATAACAGACGTTTCATGTTATACAGGTTCGTGCAAAGTTCACATCGATATGGTGCAAGTCCTAAGAGCAAACTACATTATATCTGAAATTAATAATCATTTAAAGTTCGACGCACTTACCGCGATGTACGAACATGTGATTCTCGAACTTGTATTGGCTTGTAAACTTTTTGTTACAGTATATACAATATGGTTTCTGTAGATGCTTTGATTGCTCGTCGTCAAAGTCATCGACGTCATCATCATCGCTGGTGAGCAACAAATTCTGATCGGCAGCCGCATCATTATTATCATTCTCATCTTCATTTTCCGGATCATCTTCATCCTCGTCATCATCTTCTCCAACTTCAACATCTTCCTCAAAGTCGTCAAATAGATTCTCAGCATCAAAGTCCAAGCTCATATTATTGTTATCAATAACAATATCATCACCGTCGACGACAGGCATATCGTCGGCGGGTATGGTGCATATGGCTGCCACATCGGTATTATCAATAAAATCTTGCATGTCCCCAAATATGCTGGTGTTTGAATTTACTGTGGAACTCACAACAAAATTACTAGTAGCAGCAGAAGAAACACTAACAGCAGGCAACCTTCCACTTGACTCTCCTGTTATAGATGATTCTCTTATGCTATTGGTTAAAGATTGTTTTGAAAAAATTGCAAAATCATTTGATTCAGCTACAGATATGTCAGTTGTTGTTGTTGCCACTCCGTCAGATGGAGTTGCACCTGCTGCATAGAACAACGAAGTTGCGTCCACGACCACATTTATTTCACCAGCAGGCGTAACCACAGCTGTTGTTGTAGGCTGTGGTGGATGTAGCTGTACTGGTGTGTTTGAAGTTGTCGCTGTTGTTTCAACTGCTGCCACCGCCGTCGTTGATGGATCTGTCAATAAGCGAAGCAGCTTGTAAATGAAATAATATAAGTACAAATTGTAATCGTAAGTACACACATGTAATACCCAATGGAATACGCGGCATCACTGGCTGTGACAGCTGACTTGAACCACTTCCACTAGCTTGTGATGAACGGCCATCCTTATCCTTGGAGTCATTGGTCCAGCTAGGACGCAGCTGTACCTCATTTGGCTGAATATAATGCTTATCACTGTAGTGTGATTTTAGCTGGGCACTGCTCGGTGTATCAAATAAACACATGTCGCAAGAGTATATTCGACTCATGTCCGTCTGTGATTGTAATGATCTTTCAAACTGACTTTTACTATCGCCAATAGAGGTCTTATGCTCATTTGTATAGTGTTGGATAAGATCAGAACTACGCAGCGAGTGGTAAGAGCACTGATCACAGTAGAACTTGGGCAAATCTAAATCGAATAATGAAACGCATTAATTGACATATGTTTTTAAGTCGAACCAAAAATTACTTACGACTATGTGTCAATTGATGAGATTTAAGGCGTGAAATTGTGGGGAAAGTTTTGGGGCAGAGATTACACTTGTGCTTCAGAACTCCAATTGATCCTGGCCCTGATCTAAGTTTTGGCTTTACTGTGAATGGATAAAACAAACGTACGTGAAAAGCAACAGATTTAAGGATCAATAAGATTTACCAGTTATTTGAGGCAACCTGTCTCCAACAACCAAGTGGTTCGTATCCATGTCCATTGAATTGTAAGTGACATCTGGCTTGGAGTCATCCAATAAGTTCTGAAGACTTACATTGGTAGATGACGTTGTGACCGTGCTTTTGCAGTCATCGATATACTCAAAAACAACTCCGCCATCATGGACTTGCTGCAAGGAACCATCGGGCATGACCAGAAACTCTGCACCTATACTGACATTGGTACTTCCGCTCGGCGCTATCGTCGAATCGGACGACACGACTACGGCACTCACACCAGTATCAGACTGACCAATAGCCAATGAGTTAGACAATTGTTGTTCAATATCACGTAGTTGATTGGTGACAAGTTGAGGTTGTGAAAAGTCTTCCGGCGTCAGAACAGTAGGTATCAGCAGCTCCATGTCTTCAAGTGTACACACCTTGTCATGACCATCATTTTCAAATTCTGTGGAAGTCGTCGCATTTGTAGAAACAGACTGCAGGGACGCTCTGATTTTAAGATATTGATTAAATTGGTCAGACGTCAAGCCATGTTCTTTTCTATAATGTTCCGGCAACTGTTGTTGTTTAGTAGTCACGAATTTGCACAGCTTGCATGAATGCCTCGACTCCTCTGGATAAGAAAGAAATTGTTAAACCATGCAGCTTTCTTATTGGGCATCAGAACCATATTTGGTTAGTATTTATGGATTAGTTAATATACCTGTGTGCATTCGAATGTGTTCCTTAAGTTCCAGACGATTATAGATAATCGCGCCACATATTTTGCATTCGTGGCGCACGGGCGTCTTTGTGGGCTTCGCATTGGCTATGCATACTTTTGAGTCATCTTGGTTCAACTGAGAGATAAGAATGAATATGTAAAATTACCTCTTCGCATAACTTTTGCTACAAACCTCAAAGAATTGTTGACCATTGCATCTGAGTTGAGTTTTTATATTGCCAGGGCATAGTTTGCGACACAGAATTTCATGCGCCTTGAGACCGTTTTGTATAAAAGAGTAGGCAATTTGCAAACTCTTGCTGCATTCCACGCAAATATATTGCGGCAGCTCGGGCAGATTTTCAGTACGCAAGCAGTATAATAGCAAGCGCATGAGAGGTATTTTTTGGGACGGCTCGCCAAAAATATTTTCGGTGAGGGAGTCCAGCTTGAAAAACTCTGCCTCGGACTTCAGGCAACAGCGACACAAAAACTTAAAATTCACTTCCATGTCATCTGTTTTTATTCGCTTGCGCGCCATTTTCGCATGTTCAATATGTTTCTATTTAAGGTAAAGGCAAATCTATTGCTTTTCTGTTAATGATAAACAAACAGTACACTTTCTATCGCGTACTGACGCGAAATTGATTCACTCGTAGTGCTAGAATCGCAGCCATTAAAATCACATTAACAATGTGACTGTAAGATGTATTTCAAAATATACCATATTTTTCTCTTTATTTTTCAATTTTTACTACCTTAGTTATACTTGTTTAGTGATGGTAAATAAAAATAAGTACAATGAAAAACACCTATTTGAAAAAAAACTAGAAGTATTACCGCATTAAGATCAAGTAACCTTAAGTCGGATGTGAAAATAAACTATTAAATGCATCACATATATGAAAATGACGCTTCATTTTGTGTGAATTGCAATTGTTTCGAAATAGCTTTGTTATCGATAACTGAGATGCAATTTTGAAAATTAATATGATCTTCCACAGGTCTTGAATTGGTATTCGAAGCTATTTTTTTTTCTGACGTAATCTAACATTTCATCTACACAAAATCCCATTAGCCAAAATAAAGTTCGAAATATTGGATTTCGGACGAAAGATTTTCGGTATTTTTAATTTAACCACGCAATGAATCTTTATTTAATTGCTAAAAATTATGAGAAACTTTGATAATTTCTATTTGACCCCAATCTTGTATTCTTGAGTTTCATATTTACTCTATTATTTACCATTGTCGCCTTGTTTATGTCCAATAACACCTTTTCTTGGGGGACAAATGGCAAATTGGCAAATTGAACTTTCTGAATGTGATAATTTGCGTTTTAAAATCAGTTTTATTTGTTGATATATAAAAAGTTTCAACTGTAATTATTTTGCATCTTCAGTGTGTATCTTCATAATATGGCATTTCAATAAGTACTTTTCACGAAATTCTTTTGGACAATAAGGGCATTTTTTTTTAGGTTCGGAATGAGTACGTCGATGGACTTTCAAAGATGCACTAGATTTTGTCGAAGCGCCACAAACCTCGCAAATGTAATTTCGCACTCCACTGTGAGTAGTAATGTGTGTTTTCAGGTCCCATTTGTTTGGAGTACTGTAGCTGCATATAGAACAATTCCAACGAGTATACATTTTGTGAAATCTCACCTTATGCATGCGTAGTTTACAGGCGTGTAAAAATCTCTTGTTGCAAACATGACACACATAAGGATGATTTCCGTAGTGAATGCGGTACATATGCCGCCTCAGTTGATCCTCATTAATGAAGTGGCGCTGACATTCTTCACATTTTACAACGGCAATGTTCTTGATTGGTACGAACTCCAACAACTTGTTGTAGTAATCTTGGTGACGGGTGCGAAACCCCCTGTTGACCAAGTACATTGCATACTGTTTTTTAAACCAATTAAGTAGCGCACAAGCACTAAGGGAAATTACTTGTGGCATAAGCGACACGTCAAACCGCTTAGCCAGTGATCGACTTATATTCTGAGAACTTTCAGTGCGCTGTTTCTTGAAATCCATGTTTCTGAACTCCTCTCGCCATAGATATTCGTGTTGACGTAGTAGCTCAATAAAATAATGCATAAGCTTAGGATCTGTGTGTTGTAGACTATAGAAGGGTTGGTTAGGCTTGTTGGCTATAATGACCTAAAAAATGAAAACTTTATTATTATCTCATAATTATTTGACTTACATATGTAAATACTTTAGTTCCATTTGCTTTATTGACCGATATGTCCGTCACTTTCCGTTTATCAAAAAAAAAAAGATCTCTTCGCCAAAATCATGTTTTTCTGTTTCCCAATCTGTTTCTTTAGTTTCAGTTGTCTCCCTTATATTCAAATTTCTTTGATTTTGTAGCTCTAGTTCTACCTCTGCTTGAATCTCGTCATCTATCTCTGTGTGCCGACATAAATTTGTTTCAAAGTTGGAATGACATGTAGCAAAATGTCTGACAAAGTGTGTCCACTCAGTCATTCCACCGGTATTGCAAACACAACATTTGATAACAATTGTAGAGCGCTCGCCCAACTTTAAATAAACCTGAGCGGCTTCTACATAATCTTTGTTTACATCGTTCATTGTTTTTTAATAAAATTAGGGCTGCTAACTTGAGATGTGAAAAAGCGTTATTGCCATTCACATGGTGTCGTATTATTAGTACTTAATTCATTGCAACCGGTATATAGTCTTGTGTACACCATCGAACTTATAAATTCAACGATTTTTTCTGTTTTGGTTAATTAAAACTAATTCAATGGCCAATAGTTATGATATACCTAGCTGGGCTGGCAAACCGCCTACTGGGCTGCACTTGGACGTGCTAAAGGATGAGAAACTGGTGCAAAAGTTGATGGTGGATGATAAGCGCTGCTATTTGTTTGGACGTAATAGTCAAATGAATGATTTTTGTATTGACCACGCGTCCTGCTCTCGAGTCCATGCTGCATTTGTTTACCACAAGCATCTAAACATTGCCTACCTCGTTGATCTCGGCTCAAGTAAGAATCTCAAATGTTTGTAGCTATCCGTTGGAATAGTTTTGATTATATCTGCTGCAGCACATGGCACATTTATTGGTACACTTCGGCTGGAGGCGCACAAACCGACACAATTGCAGATTAATAGCACTTTTCATTTTGGTGCATCTACACGAAATTACATACTTCGGGAGCGTCCGTCAGCCGGTGGTCAGCACAGCAATATAATGGAGGATCTACCACTGAGCGAGACAAGTGACGGTGCATTACTCGGTCTCCCGGAGAGCCAAACCGAATTAGATGTAAATACATTTTAACATTTTTATTATCGTCATCTAGCTTTACCCTTTTTCTTCTTTATAGAACCTGACAGAGTACAACACGGCACACAATCGACGTATTTCTATGCTTGGCATTGCAGATGACAATAACTTGCGCAAACAAAATGCTCTGAAGCAGGGACGAAAGCGACGTAACGTCACATTCAACGATGAGGAGATTATTATCAATCCAGAAGACGTTGATCCCAATGTAGGACGTTTTCGTAATCTAGTTCAGACGACTGTTGTGCCGGCTAAACGCTCTCGCTACGAACCAAATCACATGGGTTTGCACACTGGCAGTGTTGCTAGTACTAATGCGGCCAGCATACTTTCCGCAAGTCATCAAATGTTCCAGCAGAGTATAGTCGAAATGAAACATCAACAACAACAACAGCAGCACCAACATCCTGCAATGTCGCATGTCGTTCCTCACTCTCCTATCAATTCGTTATATCAAGGAATACCTGCTAGTAACTGCGATACAGGAAACCAACTAAAGAGTAGCAGCGAATTTGAGCCAATTTCACCACTTGGCATAAATTCTAAGTTAGGCCTAATGTTGCCCAATCCAGCACCCGATGTTACGCCTATCTACGAAGAGCCTTTAGTGCCTAGCTCATCGATAGCACAAAAATTGGCTATGGCTAATGCAAATGGTCGGTATAATATTATCATAATCTCAACAAGAATTATAATTTTTAAAAATTGTGCATTTGCAGTTCGTCGGTTTGTGGACGAAGTTCATGATACTAGTGGTGAAAGTGATGCAATGTGTCCTCAAAAGAAGAAATATGCGAAAGAGGCATGGCCAGGTCGCAAGCCCATGCTCGGACAGCTGTAATGCTGAAATGTACACCAAATTCTTGGTGTTTATTTAAACACAGAGTCTGCTGATAAAGATTAGCTGATAACCTGGGAGAAAATGCTTTGGTCAAATAGAATGCCATGCTTCTAAAATCGGAATCTCCCATCCAAAGTTTACAAATTAAAAAATTGTATTGAAATCACGTTTGACTTTCCAAACAATTACAATTTATACACGAATCTTCCAGTTACTATGGTTACATTTTGCAGCTGTGCGGATAGCGAGGAAACGCTATAACATCGCGAATATTCTTGACCCCCGTTATTAACTGCAAATATCGTTCGAAACCCATGCCAAATCCACCTGTGGGCAGCCCGCCGTATTTGCGTAATTCTACATACCATGCAAGGTTTTTAGGCAATTGTGGATGCCTAGTGAGGTATTCCGCATCACTCTCACGTAGGCTTCCACCGCATAGCTCACCTACAGATGGCATTAGCAGGTCCAGGGCATGCACACGTTCAGAGTTGTTGCGAGAGGTCTTCATATAGAAGGGCTTTTGCCGTGCCGGCCAATCTATAATGAACAATGGTGATCCGCAGTGGGCTACAAGAAACAGTTCCTGCTCCTTGCTAAAACCTTCATCTTGACTAACGGCGCTTTTAAATCTTTCCTGGTTAGTGACAACCAAAGCGAAAGCTTCATCATATGGAAGAGTTTTCCATGGAACTTGTAGCCAAGCTAGATCTAAGCTGGCATTGGAGCTTTGTTGACAAAATTGCAGGTCGGCACTACTTACATTTAGCAACCGATTGGTAATTTCCTTTATCATGCGTTCTATGAATGCCGCCAGTTCGTCTAGCTGGTCCATATGAACCATCTCCGCTTCGAACATATAAAACTCAGACAGGTGCAACGGAGATTTTGAATTTTCGGCACGAAATGCAGGCGCCAAGGTATATGTATTGCCCAGCCCATAGGACATGGCTTCCAAATGCAGTTGACCAGATACCGTTAAAAAAACCTTTTGGTCAAAGTAGCTTTGTTCCGAAGGTATATTTGATCGTGCCATTTGCTTCAGCAGTTTCTCCGATTCTGGCTGTACACGAAAAACCTGTAAATGTCATAGTTAATATTGCAGTAGATTTAAATCATTCATCCTCTTTCAAACCTCGCCAGCGCCTTCACAGTCGTTTGTTGTCAACAAAGGAGTGTTAATCTGTACAAAATTAAGCTCGTCCATGAAGTCGTGAATTGCTTTTTGTGCCCGATGCCTGACACGCATTTGGGCGGCAATATAGTCAACACGTGAACGCAGATGCAGATGCTCCCGCACATACTCTGCAGCATGCTTCTGTTTGGCTGAAAAAGGATAGCCATCTTGTAGATGACCGTCCGCTTAAAAACGATTAACAATACGTGAAACAGTACATTTTATACAGATAATTCATCCATATTTACTCAATAATTGTACTTCATCAGCGTGCAGCTCAAAGAGTCCGTTGGGCGCAACCTGAACGCAACCAACCGCGCTGACAACGGAACCAGTTGACAGCTGCTGAGTGTGGGGGTTACGCTGAACAACCAGCTGAAACTTTTTACTAGTCGAACCGTCGCTTATGTCCAGGAATATATTGTTCTTCAGTCGCCTTATATTTGTTACCCAACCCTATGGCTTGACAGCTATAAATTGAGTAATATTTTAAATTAAATTACGGGCTCACCTTTACTTGGATTGTATCCCCTATCTTGCTAGCACTGCTAATTTGCGCAATACGATGGGTGCTGCTACAAAATCTTTTAAATAACAACATTTCATCTGTTCTTATTTTAACTAGAGCCGGTATAACCAGCGTGACCGCATGTAAAAATTTAAAATATACTGAAATATAGAATTCCATAAATACTAGTATTTATAAATCTCTGCTGTTTGATCTATTTTTCCCTTGAACCACTAACCATATATAACCACTAACCATATATGTATGTATACTTATTATATGGTTTGTGCTATAACATTTTTTTCATGAAACGGGCCTTCGTCAACTGATCTTAATTTGGAATGAAAATAAAAATTTAATACAGAAAATACGAAAAAACATCAATTTTTTATAAAAAAAATTTTAAAAAAAATTAAGAAATAACAATTATATGTAGTTCTTAAATGAATTTAATTATTAAAATTAGAATATATTTGTTATATATCAATTTTTATTCAAAAATTTAACCAAAACTTGTATTTTGTATGAATCAAAATTATTTGTCAATTTTTATTAGATTAATTACAAATCAATTTTAAATATTTTTTGAACTGAGGGAACCAAATCTAAAAATAAAAATTGCAAAGAAATGTTTGTTTAATTAATTAGAAATGTAATTGTTAAATTTAAAAATTAAATTAAATGGTAATTGTTAAATATATATAGAGCCCATAATTTCTTCACTAACAATTTTTGCATGAAAAAAAAATCACGACAAATCGAGCTTTATCCATAAAAAATATAATACATATTTAACAATTATTAATAAATTAATAATCTTAAATAAAAAAATTAAAAATAAAATTTTATTTCGGTCCCGAATTCGCCAATAACAAATAACTTATGTTTTCCCCATTGGAATCAGCTTTTGGTTAGTCCAAGCGTATTTATTTTTCTAAGCAATAAACGAAGAATAAATTTCTACAAATTTCATTATTTTAGTAATCAAAATATTATTAAAACAATGTTTTGGTTTATTTATAAATTTATTGAAATAAGAATAGCTTTGAGAAATGCTTTGAGTCCCTCAATTCAGCGGATAATTAAAATTTATAAAAGGTTCATGAGCAGTACGTTTCGACAGAAAGTGCCTAGTACTTGAATCGATGAAATGTTCAATTAACAGTTTTATCATTTGAATCTTTAATGTATTTAATATTTCGCTGTATCCAGTCATTGGCGGTTTTTAATAGATTGGGATTATCTATAAATTCTTGTTGATCCAGCTGCTTAAGATCGTTGTCCTTTCCTCCTCTTCGTACAAACCCTTCTTCACCGTCCTTGAGAATGCCAATAGCTGCCATTTGGTGCATATTAACTGATTTATTTTGACGGAAGTTTTGAATGCTCAAATGACTAAGCAATTTTTCCACACCCTCTTTATTTGGAGTGCAATTTAAAAAGTCACCAACACGATTTACGGTTCCTGGCAAATCAATCAACATGTCCTCATAATTAAGAAATAGAACATTTGGCAGGTTGCTAAGCTGCTCAGCCTCTTTTACATGGCTGTAGTAAGGCAGCCAGGGATCTGAAATAGTCAACAGATTGTGTCACAGTTTACTTAGATGGTATACGTACTTAATCCTTGCTGAAAATACCGCCAGTAACGTTCAAAATCACCCGTGTAGCCCTGAGTGCGGAACAACCGATTTAAATGATAGTAAGACACGGCCACGTCTTTTGGATTGCGCGCCACATAAATTATCTGTAATCAGTTCGATATTGGAATGCACTAAGTACAACAATTTTTTACTTGCCTTGCATTTATTATGCAAAACACTGGGTGGCATTAAAGAAAATGGAAAATGCGTCTTGATGAACCGTCGTTGATTACTTGGCAATTCAGCTAAAGTCTCGTAACCTGGCCGAGAAATTTGCTCAATAAATTCTATAGCAGCGGCACTGTCTTTGTTCTCTGCCAGAAGCTCTGCCTTTACAGCATCATGGACAAACAAGGGAAATCTGCAAGCAACATAAACAATAGAAAAATTCCTCAAATATTTCGATTTACACTCACTCAAAAAAAGGGAAACGTTCTATAAGCGGACGTTGTTGCGCCTGTTCAAAGTCTAAATCGTTGGCGAGCAGCCAAACGAGCTCTTGTGTCCAGGTGGTCCCCGAACGTGGCACTGTTGTTATCCAAACATCATTAGGCCGTGCCTCAAAGTTATAGTAAAACTTGGCTTGCTCCTTGTACTTATATGGAAAAAAGTAACTTTCGGGCCCGACTCGTACAAAGCCTGTTCGCTCACCTGTCCAATTCGTACATTCATGACAATAGTCTAATCAATAATCAATGGTACAAACCTGTAAAATACTCCAAGAGTTCTGCATTGGTTTCGGGGTCCTCGTCGCTTATGATATATGGAAACTCGACCTGTAACTTATTCATTCTCTTCGAAATGCACTGCTCAAGTTGCCAGCACCAACTGAACTTAAGCTTGCCGCCCGCCCGCCTAACTGGTCGCCGCTTGCGAGTGTGATCGGGAAAGCGTCTGTTTTACATATTTTACCACCGCACTTTCGGCTTAGAGAAAGTGACGACTCTGCCTCGAATTCGGCAGCCGGTTAGTGGTGGTCAATTGTAACTGTAAGTGCTGCCTAAGCGGAAAATAGTATCTGATTGTGTACTTGCTAAACAATCATTTACTCATATAGACTCAATATATACCCATTGACAATTGCATTTCAAACTAAAACTATAAACATTCCAATCAAAGAATTTCAAGCGAATCAACCGGTTGTAATTAAACATTTGTGACACCTTCACAGTGTAGTAAAGATAAATTGTTAAATATTATGTTTTAAAACTTCGACTTTTTTGACTCCATATCTGAACTTAACCTGGTAGCCCTAGCTATTATAATGATAAGACCTAGTTAATAATTATAGCATATTTTTAATGGTGACTCGAGTATACCACTCCAATTAGTGCCCCAGGGTACATAATTGTGCCAAGTTGTTAGCAATAATAAAAGTACATAAAATTTATAAAGTTGCAATCTGTTAGGTTACGTCAACTTTATTTGGAATTTCACAAAGGAAAGTAAATGTTATAGTTAGTAACGAGCCGAATGCTGACCCGTTTAGCACGCTGGCATATTGCAGAGACGTTGCTTGACCAAACGCTTGGGACAGGGTTGACCACCATTTCTTGGCTCGCTTATGACATAGCGATAGCCCTCGGAATGGCCGACACCGCAGCTAACACTGCAGGGCGTCCAGTTGGACCACTCCGACATGACGCATGCCTTTGGCAGTTTGCTATCCTGCTCATGCCCATTGGTATTAGATGTATTGCTGATCTTGCCGCAGGTGTGAAGGCAGTCGCCTTCAGTGAGGAAATTGTTTCGGTTGCCTCGGCAACCACCGTAAGTGAATGTCGTGCAGCTATTGGACTCCGCGTTGTAGGCATAGCGCTGATAGTTGCCGCGGCATGGTCCTGCTTCTGGCAATTGCACGCAAATTTCCTTCGCCATTTCCATGTTGATATTACAGTCAAGCGCATGTTGACATTCTCTTTGCTGATGCAATTCCATACGCTTCGTGCAGTCAGCCTTCTCCTGACCATCCTCTAACAACAGCAGACGTTTACGTATTGCACTGCCACGTCCACAGGAGCCCGAGCAGGGGCTCCAGTCACTCCATTGGGTTGTTGGGCAGTTCGGATCAGGAAGTTCTACCTGCTCAAAAGTGCAATCCGGCCGCATACACTTATTTTTCTCCACAATGGTAATGTGTGGACAGCGTTTACGGCCCAGCGGATTCACAAATGTGCGCGTACGCATCGTTATGCCTATGCCACAAGTGGCAGAACACTCAGACCAAACGCTCCAGGGCGTTGTTTTACACAAGCCGGCACCTTCGCCATTGTCACTCACTAGAGACTGCGAATTAGCAAGATTTTCGCCCTCATCTTCATCTCGATCTTGACCGGACGAACCATTAGGGCACTCAGATAAGCTTGCCACGCACATTTCCTTGGACACCAATTGGCGAGTACACTTGCTCTGTTCTGCATGCTCAGGATTTACATACTGACGACTGCGCATGCGTATTCCCTTGCCGCAGGTGACAGAACACGGGCTCCATGCGTTAAAGTCGCTTACCCGGCATTCGGCTGTAATGACATCATGCAACAAATTAAATTTAATCCTTAACATCTTAATTCCACAAGTATGTTACCGCGAGTATCTTGCTCTTCGGCATCGTCAGATACTTCCAACTGGAGAGCTTGAAGGAAGTCATCGTCGCAGTTGCGGGATATGATTTTCTCACGACGCAGATATAGCTTTGCTAATGGAGTCATTTTCTGATTCTGTGGGTTATAAAAGGGTGCTCGTGGATCCTCAGGATACATCGTTGTAATCTTATACATCCGTTCTCTGGGCTGCGTCTCAGAATTGGGTGACTAAGAAAGATTGAAATTTGATATATAACATTTTTGTTTTTAGAACGCAAGATCTACTGACCATGTAAGTTATACCACTGTCTGTGCCCGCATCCCAGGGATACAAATCAAAATCAAGAGATTCTTTCCAACTGCAGTCGGAAGTACACAAGTCAACACCGCTGATGCCAACCACCCAGTCAGGGGACGGTCCAAACATGGAGGTTAACGAAACTTTCGGATGCTTGCGATCCACACGAAACTTAGATGATGTATTCTGGTTGACATTTGGATACCATAGACCAGCAGCTTTAATAAGAGTCCGGAGTTTTGGACCTTGGGCGCGCAGCTCTGTTTCCAAAGCTGTTGGCGATCCCCACTCAGCCAATGAGCGGAAACCATCGGTCGCTATGTGATGTTCGCCCCAGAATGAAAAGTTCGCTTCATGCGAAGCACCAATTACATCTGAGAAATGCGTTAACCAGATTGCAAAGGGATAATCTTTGGGATGAGTCTCGTTTGACCAAATCCCTTCGAAAACAAACTAAAAATGGCATTAAATTAACTATCAATATGTGTGTGTATTTGGTAAACTGAACTTACACTGTACTTAGCTTCATCACATGCGCAGCATTCCTTTTGTGTATCTGCAGCATTTGGCTTGTGCTCACAAATAACCTGGGTCAGCTGACCGTCATCAGAGAACCAAGCTCGTGGTCCTTCATACACCATGGCGGAAAGCGAGACACATCCTGAGCCGGCCTCGGGTGCCACCCACATGACCTGCACCTCGGTCTTGGGTAGATTGTCTGCCTCGGACACAGTGTTCACGCATCGATCATTAAATTTTGTAAGTGAATCACTGAAGAGCTGGAAGCGACCAACACGGCGTGGACTAGCAACTTGGGGACGTCTGGTGCCTGTATGTGCCTCAGCCGCGATGGTGAAGTGAGTAAAGTGCTGTATTTTCGTATGGGTACGAGAACCGAGCAGCAATACTGTAAAAATAACATTAAATTTTTGTATATTTTAAT
Organism: Drosophila pruinosa; assembly: GCA_018150935.1. Classification (NCBI taxonomy): domain Eukaryota; kingdom Metazoa; phylum Arthropoda; class Insecta; order Diptera; family Drosophilidae; genus Drosophila; species Drosophila pruinosa. The sequence continues at coordinate 45,376,873 of JAECWR010000199.1, forward strand.
GAATTTTAGTTGAGAAAAACTAATAAATGCCAGTTCATATCATATAAAAAGTGCTGTTTACCAACCGATTTTGCATTTTCATTTTAATTCATATGCCAAAAACCGATAGGTTTAAATGGTAAAATATTATCCTCAATGGGCTTAGTTAAAAAATAATTTAGAAACCCGAGCTATTTGAAAAGATGTTACGAATACTAATATTTAGAAAATTACTTCATGCCAGCAGTGTAACCATACAACTCTGAAAGTGGTGTGTTATTGGGTAAAATAGTATATTTTCAAATTCTGCGGTCACGCTGATCTTCGGCTGCCTTATCAAATATTGTTTGAAATGTCTTTATTGTAAAGCGCAAAAAATGAACTCTTTTATTAATCTTATGTCGGAAGGTTATGTCAACTTCGAAAAGTGCGGTGATGTAGTGGTGTCACCCAAAGACAATAGTTTAGGAATGTTTTGTAATTTTTGCTGTGACATATACACCAGTCTAGTGGAATTTTTGCATCACTTACAATGGACACACAACGATGTTCTTCCATTTACAACAGAGCACAATGTGTATACGATTGATGAACTCATGTCCCTCGCAGACGACGTGGATGATACATACAACCCAGAGAGGCAGTTTAATGGACTTCATACCATAGTACCACAACCGCCAGAACAACTTTTTTACTGCAGAAGAAGCACCAAAGGAAAGAAGCAATATAATGCTAAACCAAACAAAAATAGTCTTATCGGTAATTTTACAGCACCCAAACTTCTAGTGTATAAACAGATTGAAGAGAAGGCTAAACCCTCAAAACTACAAAATGACAACATCGGGGAAGCACTTAAAAAGGGATTGCAGATATTTTCGAAGAACACATGTAAGTCCAATGTGACTACAACAGTGCCCATAAATCATGATATAGTCAACAAGTTCTATAATACTTTAGAGAATGGAGAAGTTACCGTGGGGTGCATGGAACCAGCGTTACCTAACCCTTTAGTTAGTAATCAGAGTGAAAATACTATTAAATCAATCAGTCCCAATAAACAAATCATCGTGGACACATACAGAACAGCTCAGGAATTGAAAATGTCACCCAAGACTGCAACAACAATAATGTCGATAAAAGAGAATATCATTAATTTGAGTGGAACATCACTTAATCATTTAAAAGCAAAGAGCAAAAAACAGTATGTAAAAGAGACCGATTGCAGACCATTAAAGACCGATGCTCTAATAACTCCAATGCAATCGGCAAAAATATCTGAATACGAAAGTACCTCCAATATTATCAATAAAAACACTCCTCTTGTTCTTATAAATAAAATAGAATATTTGCCTTCTCTTGATTTGGATTTTCTAAAGAGTTACAAAAGCACAAATAATCAAACTTTGACGACAACAAAGAAGTTTCAAAAACCAAATCGGATATCTTTAGTTTCTGGGGATTCCAGTCCGCCTATTGAAACCAAAAAACCAATTTTAGGACGATATGCAAAATTGAAATCGGAACCAGTACTTAACCAAAATTTCAAACAACCGCCGTATAATTCAGCTGAATCATTAGAAGCAGCTAAACCCATGGAAATAAAAGCAGAAAAAAAAGTTCAAAATTTTGTGTCATCTAAAAGCATTGTTAACCTTCCACGAGTATGTTTATTATATGCATATATATGTATGTTAAGAACTTGCACACACAGGTTTATAACAAAGTTGTGTATTTTAGGAGGAATTGAAAAACTTGTATTTGGATGCAGATGGCTTGTTGCAACTGGAAGACCCTACAGAGGATCTGCAACAATTTAATATAAATAAGCCGTTGACAGAAGCCAGAACGCAGATAAGCATATCGCCTAAAGCCAAAATACGCGATGGTTTTATACTTTTGCAATTTGTGGGTGTAAGTCAATCGAGCCTAATATTTCATTTAGGTCAAACTGTTTTAATGTCTCGTTTACTAACAGTTGCCTATTATCAAGGATGTGAGTTATGAGGACCGTAAACCAATAGAGTACTGCGAGGTCTTGCGTTTAAGGGCGTCTAAATTCAGTAAAATGCTAAAGCACCATGATATTATTTGGAATTCTAAAAAACGCACATCTTTTCCCACTCGAAAAATCACAAAAGAGTTGACAATGCTCACAGAAGAAGCAAATAAACACCTAGACGCTGACCTCAATGTTTTCGAGATGAAGCGTATTTTGAATTTAATTAACATCTGGTATACACAGCAAACTAATCTAAAATCCTTCAAAAAGGTTAACCTTTCCACGACTACCGAAGAATACTTACTGCTGTTTGGATTTCTGCCAAAGCTCAATAGATGTGTCTATAACTGCGAATGGTGCGATAAGTTCAGCACTAACAAAGAAGACTACTATAAGCATCGACAAAGCCATCAGCTTCAGTTCTCTTGTCCGCAAATTAAACAAGAAGGCTTTAAGAAACACCATCAACTAAAAAATCATATAAAAAGCGTACATGATACAAGTTAACCTTCTAGAAATCATAATCATTTATACAATTTCATCTATTATTAATGTCCAGCAACATAGAATAAATAATTTAATATACGCACATTTTAATAAATATTATATGCTTGAATACTGACAGTCCATTGTTATCACGGGGTCATTAGGCCCCGTGACCCCACCACTGATTATGAAACATTTTAATATTATAAGAGCCAGGCCACCTTTACTTACAGTTGTATGCCTTGCCTGGCACATAGCCATTGGGACCATCTGCTACAATTAATTTGTATCCATTATCGCCGCGTGTACGTCGACCATGGGGTAAATGTGTGGGAGCCCGAGAACAACCAGTCGCTGGACTAATTGTGCCGGCCACAACGCAGACAAATACAACGATGCTGGCAAGCAACGGCAGTGAATGCCCCATCTTAATCTTAATCTATATTTTTTATTCTGCTCAAATAACAACGCAACGCAACCGTTTCCGACGAAGCACACAAACAGACTGAATCTGAATCCCAGTTCTGAGATGTTTTTTGAGTTATCATTAAAATGAGCCGACAGCTGATTTGCTTGCACATAGCTGCGTCTCACAATGAATGTACATGGTTAGCATATGTACTTTGCTCCTTGAGATTAAACAGCTGCCTCGGGATTTGTATGGATAACAAGTGCTAAGTTCGTTTGACGATGTCTTCTCTGTTTTCCTTAAAGATCTAAAATTATGTTAAGATTGTCAAATATGTGTTATTATATATTGTATTTATTGTACGCAATTCTTTATTTTGTTTTGCAGTATCGCACTTGTTTCTATACGTATACATACATATATTATTATACATGCATATAAATGTTTGCAATATTATATATAAATAATAGTATTACATATACATTTGATTTTTGGTAACAATCTTTATATCATTTCAAAATGCTGAATAATATTAATAGTTTATAAATTTGTAGGTTGGCGTTGTATTTGTTCTACACATACTATCAAACTGTTATACTACACACGATCATTGGGTATTGGTATAGAAGTATACGCATTTAAAACTAATGCCCTAGTCAATCATAGCGAAACATGTTGGCCTTGGTCAAGGATAACCGATCTAGATGCAGTTAACTCAAATTAGGAATTGTCAAGGAGCAGCTTGATGATGTTTGCTACCTGAGATAACCTCGTACACTTAAGATCACAAAAGATAACTAAGATAATTAAGGAGGCTTGATAGGTAATACTTTAAAGCATAATTATAGCAAATCACTAGCGTAGTATACATCTAATACTAGAAGGTCAGTATAGGTGTCTCTCGATGATCCAGTAAATCTAAAAATAGTAAAATCTAGAATTAGTCAACATATTACAAAACCAATTATACAATGAATATTCACCCTTAGCGATGCTCCACCACGGCAGTGTGACATAAGTGAGGAATGCATTAAGTGGCGTGGATTGTTGGCGTCGATTCTCCTTCCAGAAGTGAAAGGATTGAGTGAACCCTCGACTGGTCCACAGTGGATTGTATGCACCGTCGTCAAGTTCTGTAAGTAAATTTAAAAATCAAAAATCAATGCAAATTTCAGCGAAGTTCAAAGTTAGAGTCATGCAAAATGGTAGGAGTATGAGTAAGGAATTGGAATGACTGATAACAAATAAGGGAAATGACCTTTAAGAGCCTTCTTGGGCAGATCGCACCAATAGTATATGTTCGTGCCGTCCGGTGTGCGACGCTTTGGCACCAGATGCAGCACCTTATTGTAGTAGGATTGCTTTGCAGTACGGGGTAGTGTGGCGCTGCTAGCTGCCGGTTGATTACCATTGGCCACATCAGCCTCACCGTTAAGTAGAGGCGACACTGCACAGCTTGCAGCTCCCATCTCTTGTTGTTGCCTATCATTACTATCATTAGTTGCGTGGTCAGCCGGCGTCATTGGTGACAACGTCAAGTCCAGCTGCAATGAATGGTTCTCTGATTTAACAGGTACACGTATACATTTTTCAAAGCGATGCATCGACACCACAGTGGGCGGCGATGGGGATGCGGATTGCTCCACCACGGGCAGCTCCTCGCGTCCTCGCACGCTTATCATCATCTTGCTATCGCTTTCACTGAGTATGGCCATTTTGGCAGAGGACGCACTCTCTCCCGACTCCACAGCCTCACCGTTCAATGAAGTGGCATCATCAGCCAACTCGTACTCCTCTGCCTTCGATGCAGCAACAACAACAGCACCTGACGCAGTTGAAGCCTTCGCTTTGGCATTGTTATTGTTGTTGTTGTTGCTGCTGTTACTTTTTGTCTTGGCTGTCACTTTTGTCTTTTCCTTGAATCTTTCCTTTTCCTTGTCTTTCTCCTTCTCCTTTTCCTTTTCCTTCTCCTTGTCATTGGCCTTACCATAGCGCAACTTCTTGGGTGACATCTTGGCCAGCAAATTGCTGGGCCCATTGCACTTTTGATTTGAAGTCTTTTTGTCATTCTCTTTATCCTTATCCTTCTCCTTGCTTTTATCGACCACTTTCGTCTTGACAACGCGCACCCGCGACGGCACTATCGCCACTACCTTCTTGGCACTTCCAGGAATTGGCACACTTGTCCGACGATCGGCGGCGCTGAGGGAGACGCTTCGTGTTATGTTGTGCCCCTTGCGTTTGCTTTCACCGAGTCGGAGGCTACCCCGCTTGCTGATCACCAGTTCGCTCTCCACGCAAAGTATGCTAGGTGGTTTTGGTTTGAGTTTCGTTTGACGCTTGTCCGGCATTTTACTGAGACAGGCTGGCGTCTCATTGGACGCATCCTCGCAACTAGGACAGTACACTTCCGACATCACGGGAGTGTCGACGGAATTTGCCGCCGATGTCCAGCGTTTCTTACACTTTTTGCCTCCAAAGCAGTTGCAGCCCGTGCTGCTAGAAACGGTTACCTCGACGGCATCGCTGAGCGGAGGAGGAGTGACGGCTGGAGCAGCATTGGCTACCTCGTTAGCTGGCGTCGCAGATATTGATACTTGGTCAGACTCTGTGGCATCTGGTGCCTTGTCTGGCTCACCACCACACGCTTGAGCTAGCTTGAGCGTTTCACAATTCGGATTTAGGTGCAGTTTTGTCGCGGAGGCCGAGAAAGCAGGACCTTGCTGATCTACAAGTAGATATAGATCGGTTTTTGTTTGCGTTTAAAAGCATATACAACGACACATACAACAACCGACATACAATCGGTCTCCAAGCAACTTATAACATAATTTTTCGCCAACAGATCAAATAAGCAGGGAAATCATAAATAACTAGGAGTTGGTGGGCGGGAAGCTATATAGGCTATAGACGGGCGAGCACTATTTATGGTGTTAATTGTTAATTGGGATGCGGCGTGTAGGAAACAGGTGGTGCTATACATCAAATAGGCCTAACTGGGCCAATGAGTAACCAGTACCGAATGAATGATCAATCACCTTAGTAAACTCCATTAACTATATAGTGCATAGCTCAACCTAAGTTTATTGATTAAATAGAGTGCATTAAAGCATTAGTTTTCATTTATTTAAAAGTTACCTATGTACTATATGTTTCCTAAATTCATCACTATGTTATCTACACTATGAAACTTAATACTGCTCCTTTTGAAAGTAATTAAAACTCAAAATGAAACATAAATTGCAATTAATTAATTTGGTTTTATGTAGTTTAGTTGTCCTGCTTTCTCGGCAATAGCATGTATTGATTGATAAATATATACAATATACATATACATTTTTGGAAATCATTTTGATAATATAACAAATATACACATTTGTTGGTTAGTGTGAATTTTGAAATTTGTTAAAGAAAATATCGTAGGAACCACAACTTGTTTACGTTTACAAGGAAAGAATGACCACAGCAAGCAGAAAAAGCGCAACACAAATCAAGCTACTTGTGTAAATCATAACACTATAGTTTATACACAATATTAATTATAAAATAAAGAGCTTAGTACATGCAAATTAAATTGGTAGCATAAACACACGAAAGACATTTGAATTATATAATACAGAATATTAATCAAAGACTGGGCTTACCGTCACGTAAGTCGCCGGCTTCAATTTCAGATACTTCGCTTGCAAGGGAGTCAAGTCCTTCATTCTCAGAGCGCGCTTTGGCACCGATACTGGCGTTGGTCCCACTAGTCACCATATCCTGATTGGTATTCTTGGTGCGCCAGCCGTATCGTGAGAAATTATTAAGATTGGCGCTGGGATCGCTAAGTCGCCGCTGATGGCGATACGTACAGTAGTCATCGTTCTCCTCTTCCCACTCATCCCACATGTCAGTGGCACAGAAGCCCGGCTCACTGGTTGGAGTTTCAACACCAGATCCCTTTGGCTTTGTCACCGCCATCTCAGCATGACCCTTACCCTGGGGTCCCTTCATACGTACAAATTCGCAACGAGTTTGGACTCCAGCACCGCTGCTAAACAAACCAAAGGACATGCGTTGTGCCACTTTGGAACTCAGACTAGATTGCTGCAAGTACCAACAAATATTATATAATCAGCAATCAAGCAAGATGGAGTCCATACTTGGGACTAAAGCTGACTTACTCTGGCATCGTACACTTTTTTTAGTGCATCGTAACGTATTGATCCTAAAAAGATAACACCTTGGACTGCACCGTCCTTATCATTAGCCACCAGCTCTACGCAAACCATTTCGCCGTCGCGCACCAAAATGTCACTGAACACCTCATCGAAGTTATCCACCATGAAGCATATGTGTGGGTATGTAATCTCTTCGCCCTCGCCCTTGGTGTCCATCTTTCGACGACTGGGGCTAGCATAGACTCGCTGTGAGTGCCTGCGCAGTACCTGCAACTCTTTGGGCGACGTCCGGGTGCAAATGGCTAAGGTTAAAGTATAGTCAAACTGATGTATAACCATATTCAGGTAGACAGTCTCCTCCCAATCTACATCTGGATCGCCAATGGGCAGCTTGCGCGAGTCCTTGCGAAATACTTCAACTTCAGTCTACAAGACAAATCATGTTTATAAATGTAGAAAGCTTTATAAACTGCATCAGAGTAACATTAACGTATTCTTACCTCATATTTTGGCATGTGGCGGGATGAGCTCTTTACATGCTTTTTGCGCACAAAGAAGAGCAAATCGTCCGAGTCGATACTGTGCACAGGCTCCGATTGAAATAGAAAATGTCGCACAAACAGATCCGTCCAGTATGTTGTACCCTGTAGCACTACAAATCCGCCGTCTAAAAATAATGAGCTCACGGTAAGAAAAAAATACACGATTTAAAGGGGTAACAAAATAAATATGTTTTACATATGGTAATATGTATGTAGTATGATCATCTTTTATAAGTAGATAGATTATTAATGTCCAGACACTATAGAAGCTATAGACTTCAAATTTAGAATAATAATATATATTATCATGATTATTATATGTATGATGCACATAAGAACCTTAAGCGCAATTAAAAATATGAATATGTTATGTTTCAAAGCGTAAATCCTATCTTGATTTAGAGATGCTTATCAGGAAAAAGTTTGTACATAGATAAGCTTTATTTATTACATTCATTGTTACTAAGTTTTTGTTCTCTGGAACCCTCATAAACTACTGGAAGAATTTGCAAGTATATACATATCTCAGATTATAAATGTTTAGTCGATATACATATGTATAATCATTAGATTGTATCAAGTGAATATCCGGCCCTTGACAAAGAGTAAATAAAAAACAAAAATTAGGTTTCTGGATCGCATGCTTTAAAATATGTTTGTGTATATATGTATATATATAAATACATTCCAAACTAATGAACGTACTTTTGTATATGTATGTACATACAATGTGGAACAAAATCTGAGCATACACACGTACACAGGTCTCACAGCAACATTAACTTTGAACAAGGGTAGGAGTTGCCGCTAAAGCACTTGATAAATCGATAATGTGCAAATGTAGACAAATTTCTTATAAACAAAGGATTGTAATATGGGATTGTGTTTATGATTTTAATCACCATCTTTGAGCAGCTGGCGCATCTCCTTTGTACGCTGGAAGTTGATGTCCTCGAGCAGCTGTTGAAGCGGAGTCTGTGGCTTGAGCATGGTCCCAGCTGCACTCGCCAAAGCCATAGCGATGACTTCGTTGGGGGACTTTTCTTTTTCGAGCGCCGTAGTTATTTCACAATTTTGCAAAATTTCAGAGGCATGCCAGCTTCAAAAGATGTTAATTTGAGCAAACTCACGGCTTTAGTCACTTTGTGCACTGAATAACCAATCGCATTTTGATGTGTTAAATTTACTTGTTTTGAGCAATTGAGTGAGAGAAGATGATTCGGAGTTAACAGCGGGACGCTACTGAAATACTTTAGCGTCGGCTGCAGCTTTTGAACACTATCCACCTTTAGTTTGGCCACCCTTTTTACAATTTGGGGTTGTTTGCTTTACAGCTGGTTCCACTTGCATATTATCTCTACCTTTATCAATCTTCTGTTATTTTGGCCAGCCAGCTGTTCTGTTTACATTTTCGCATTGACTTACTAATCGGGGCCCGTGCTTCCCTGTTTGCATTTATATAATATATTAACACAACAATGAAACGATATTCATTCAATACTAAGCTTTTGTTTAATTTTCGCATATTTTATATTTAAGCTTTTTCGCATATTTAAAATATACCAATATCACAATTGGTAGTTGGTTACACTTCATACGGTATATTGGTATTATTAGCTATGAGTGTAAAAGGGCGCATTCCTTTGAAAGACTTGATTTTCTAAGAAAATAATGTTTTGTCTTTTTTTTCTAGTGCCTCCTTTAAACTGATCGGATTTCAGATAAGAATAATCTTTTAAAAATGGTAATCAATTGCAGCTGATATGCTGATTAGAATAATTGTAAGCAAGTCATTATTTTTTAATGTAATATATTTCGAAAAAAAAGAATATTTTGTTTCGAATTTGGATAATTAACTAATGGGAACAGAGTATCTACACTAACCATATATGGTTAGTGGTATCTCGCTGCGAGCAATATCGACTATAGCGTGTTTACTTGTTTTTTTTTGACAGCTGCACTTGATTTAAACCTAGCATATAAAAGTATTTAAGGAACTTCTGTGTTTATTGTTCGATAGGATTGTTTTTAATTATTTGAGGGGTCGTGGTCAAATTTGGTCGGTCTAGCTCAGATCTAGGTGTTTATACAGACGCTAATCAAGCGTATATACATTTTGTGGGGTCAAAGATGTCCGCTTCTGCCTCTTATATGCATTTTCAGTTCACACAAAGGTAAAATACCCTTTTATTTTATTCGTGGGCGGGTATAAACATTATCGCTACGTTACCTACCAGGTAAAATAATCGTCAATTACATATAACAACGTTTATCAAATAATGTAAAGGTTAATTGACAACATCATCATTTGATTGCTGCACCGCTTTTATATCGTTTTGGAGTTCTTTTAATTCCCTTAGCATATTACGAGCTAATTGACCTTCTGGTGTTAAAATTGGTTCGTAGAGTAGCATCCGAAGTGCTTCACGCATAATTACTTCAGTCTGTTGGAGCTCAGCCTGGAATAATTCAAATAATAATAAAAATGTAAATTTAAGATTTAACATTTTTCTACCAGTAAATCAGTAGAATTATATTCATGTTCGCTGAACAACTTTCGACCCAATTCGGCCTGCGTATTGGAAAGTTCGTATAAGGCAATGGCCTTGAGTCGGTTGAGGCCCGGCACCACAATCTTCAACACTAGCAAGATCTCTTGACATAAACGAATCTTTCGCTCATAAACTTTGCGATTGGGACGGTGAGCCATGTTTTGCAGAATTTGTCGTAATATGGATGCAATATTTTGCTTGAGATCCAGTATTATATAGTGATTGCCGTGCAGCAGGCGTCCAAGCTTGACCAGTAAGAGCTCCTGTCGGTAGATATCGTCGCGAGCATGAAAAACCTCCTCCTTGGCCCGCTCCAGAACATTGGCCACGAACTCGGATTTAAGCGTGTGCTCTGCATTAAGCAAACACTGCCAAACTCCCGTTTTCGGATGGCGCACAATGTAACCACCAGTACAGCTACTACATACAAAGCTGCTCATGTGCGTGCCCAGCTCCGTGGGATCCAAGCAACGCTCGCATTGACAATCAAAGCACTTTCCCAACTTCAGAATATGGCGACGTTCATCGGTGCCCAGAAGAATATTGGTATAACAATTGTACAGAATCTCGCCAGCAGCTATATAACGGTTCGCGTAGACCTTAATGCGCCGCTCCTCGTCAATCGCTGTTACCAAATTGGGCATGCAGCTGTGAGCGAAGAGTGCAGCTCGCATGTAGAGTCCCCTCATGGCACCACCCGTTTCGGGTGCACGTATCTCGTGTGCATTTATGTCCGCAATTCCTAGCAGATGCTGGATCAGTTCTTCATTGATTTCAGTGGAGTTATGCAACTGAATCAGCAAACCAGTTGTCTGCAGTGGCGCTATGACCTGCTCCTGATAGGTTCGCCAGATGTCCGTATCACGTCTGAGAGACAGCTGTGATTCCATCTTCAGCAGTTCTTCGTACTGACCCTGCGTCTCGTTGTGCTCCCTCATCAAAAGATACTTTAAAGCAGTGTACACTTCCGTGTGCGCCTGTAGTTCCTCTATATGCTCCTCCTTCAACTTCATATTTGTCAGACTTTGGCAGTCCTGCGTATTGTGATTCTCACATTCCCCACATAACGGTAGTAGGCGACACTGGCTAGCAACTCCCAGACAAGACAAAATATTTTATATAATGCTTAGTCAGGATGTTTGATGACCGCCAGGGAAACTTACCCGCAAAATGATGACGTCAGCTTATGACATTTGCAGCAACGGCGATCCAAAATGTTCGGAAGCAACAGAACCGGAGACTCTAACAATACCGTTTCCCCTGCTCCAATATTGCAGGAGGCAACCACATACCTACATACATATGTATATTTGAGCCAAATGATACAAGGTGAACAGGTGGATGATTAGGATGACCCACCTGCCAAGCGTTTCGTTCTGTTTTACTTCACATTTCTTTACAAAATCTTCAGTTACTGCGGCCATTCTATTACTTTGACAAGATCCCAATCCCTTGGCTAAAAATTGCATGTGCTGTCGCCAATTATCACTCGTACACTGACTACCCCGGCTGTCTGGTGCCATACATTGTCTCGCGAGTGCAATTCACTTTTCTTATTTATATTTAAAGGCAATTCTTTATTTATTTCATTGCATCGATACTCATTCCCCCCAGCACTCAGGCAGCGGCGTGCTGTTGGCTGTTGAACCTTTTACTCTGTTGACGATCGGGGCCAATTCAATAGAAACTATGTCTAAATTAATTAACTTTTATTTGCAATTATCGACTGATTATAATTTGCCATATTTCATCAGGTCCGATTCAATGCGCTCCAGCTCCATACTAATTCGTTCAGTTAAGAAGCCTTCGGCCGAGTTTTCCGGTTCGAATTTCAGCAAATCTAAGGCCTCCTTGGCCACTGATCGTGCACGCATCAAGAGAGCCTAGCGTTTAAAGACCACTTGTTACGAAAATTCTTGGTATTCCATTCTCACTTACCACATATTCCTTTTTGTCCACATCACCCTCAGCAAACTGCAGCTCGGTTAGCTCTACAAAGGCCACTAGGTACTCAAAAAGCGCGATGGCGGATAGCTTGGAAAGTCCAGGTACAACAGCGCGGCATACTGGCAGTAGGTCAGCACATAACTCTACGCGGCGTTCCAGCAATTTCTTGCAAGGATCATTTAAGGAATTCATCAATGATGCTGCACGCAAGATGCTGGCAATGTTCTGTTTGATGTCCAAAAGTAGAAAATGATTGGGGTGGAATAATGGCTTATGCTGCGCCAGCAAAGCCTCGTAGGCATCTAACTCGCCTTTAGCCCCGACCAGATCACTGCCCACCTTGGTAAGCAGTTCGTGAACATCGACTGCAGGCATCACTGCTCCACAATCCGCATTCACACATCGCCAGTCACCGCTGCCAACCAACTCACATACGGCATAGCCATCCGTACAGTCCCTGCATTTCATGCTGCTCATGTGGGTGTTCAATTCAGTGGGATCCAAGCACCGAGAACAAGCACAGTCCATGTGCCGACTTAGACGCAGCTGATGCTGCCGCTGACTAGTACCCATCAGCGGATTTGTGTAGGATGTGTGAATGATTGTGCCACTCTCGAGCGGCACTGCAGCATATAGTATCATGTTGAATTGCTCGTCCAGAGCCATCACAGTATTGGGTATACAATGATGCGGCAGGCTAGCTCCACAGACATACACTCCTTTTAAGGTATCCCCGTCCCGAGCAGTCACCTCGAAGGCGTGGCTGTCGATGCGAATGCAGTGGGCGTGCAGTATTTCAGGCGTGAGATGTTGGTCAGTCAATGCCTCCACAAGACCACTGGTCATCAACGGGCGTACTACCTGTTCCTCATGCTCTTGCCACATGCCATTCTCATCACGATAATCTTCGAGCTTAATCGGCCTATTAACAAGATCTTGGCAGAGTGCTCGCTTCTCCGGATTCTCGAGTAGTAGCAGCAACTTAAGGAGCGCACAAATGTTGTAATTTTTTACAAGCAGATCCTTAGTTATTCGGCTGCCAGCGCCACTGGCAAAGAAGTCGCATTCAAAGGCATCGTGTTCGCTGCAGTCCATGCACAGTGGATACACCTGACACTTTCGGCATATAATATACGACTCCTGCATGCATTGAGCGCACTTTAGCTGACCACATTCCCAATGCGGCGCCACCATCAACGGCTGCTCCTCCAACAACGTCTCACCGGGCTCAATTCGTTCGCTGGCCACCAGGTGCCTGCAATTTTATGCAAATGTTTGATTACCAATACCAAATAACCATTGCTGCGGGTAATTTGCTTTCGCACCTGCCTAGCATCTCGTTGGTCACATCACGCAATTTTTCGCTATAATCTTGCATTGTTCTCGATTACGTGGACGTGTCGCCTTCTCTGCCTGAAATGTATCAAATAGTTTTCCATTATTTGTTGGTTTTCTTTTTTCCACCACAATGCGCGTTGTGGTTACCTAAAGCGAACGCTCCCAATGACTGCCAGACGCGTTAGTTGGAATCGGCAATTATAAATACCCACGAGATGAGATTGCTCTCTCGGCTAGCTGTGTAACTATCTGCTAGACCAACAGAATTTCCCTCGGAAGCTGCCGATCGGTCGGTTTGTACTAAGTACTTTGGCTAATTGCGTGCGTAACGCAATGTGTTGGTCGCTTATTTTTAGTTAGTTCTTGCGTGCCGGCCTCTTTAGCAACATCGTCTGCTGCTGTGCTGGTTTGGTCTCTGTCTATTTGTTGAATCTCCAATTTTTGATGTGTTTGTAAATTGCGAATCGCATTGATTTAAAGCTTATCACCTTTTTCCTTTTGTGACTGTATTTGGCACAAACTCCATAATAATCCATAAATTAATTAAGCCAAACATAATGTTTTTGCATTCGATTTTATATGCTTTAAAGTTTTATTTAAAATATTCCTTTGCCATTTAATTTTAATTTTTGTTTTTCACACCTGCATTAGTTTGTTGAGTGTGTGTGTGTGGCTACTAGTTATAATTAAACTTATGTTGCTTTTAAATTATTATTATCGCTTTTGCTCTGTACTGTCAATACTCCAGACTACCAAAAACTTTTCGTCGTTAAGTGTACGTGTGTGTGTGAATTTTAATTTACGGGTGTACAGTGTGTTTCTTTGTGTGATTGTTTTTGTATTGGCTCTTTTGACAATGAGCACACAGATACTTGTTGTAAATGGTAATAATAATAATAATAATTGTAATAATAATGATAATGATTATCAGAATGCCTAATGCACTCGATGTTCATAAAAGTTGTTCGTGTACATATAGGTAACCCATATACATACATATATGCTTGTTTTTAAGGTATATTCTTAATTTGATTTCTTTTTTCTTGCTTTTGTTTTAACACTACAGTACTCAAGAACACACGCACACACAATGCAACAAATATCTCCTACATCCTTTATGTGTTTGTGTGTCACTTGCGAGTTTTAAATGTAAATATATGTGTATGTATGTATATATATATACGTAATAAGTAAAAAAATTTATTTGTATATGTTTTATGCTTATTTGCTCCGTTTGCCATGTGCACTTACACATCTATTGGCCTTTTGTACTCTACGTGCCTTCTTCGACTCCACCTGTTCCACGTTAACAGTCGGATCTGTCGCTTCGACAGCTGATAGCAACGCTTCGCCGGCATTTGATTGCAACTGCGGCTCTGATAACATTACATTTTTATCATTGACCACCGCCATCTTGGTGGACACTGGACTGACAATGACGCCGCTACGTTGATGTTGTTGGTGAATACCATAAAAAAGCTTTGTTGAATAGACACAATTAGCATTTGTCGTATTTGTCTGCTGTTCAACCGCAATGGCAGCCAAAACTTTCGAGCTCAAGTTCGAGATAGACGGTGTCATATTGGACGCAATTGCTCTGGACGTTGCAGCTGTGTCTGTACCGTATGCCGTCGCATATTTGCGTTTAAGATTCTTAGTGGCCGAGGTCACGGCGAGCAGCTTAGCTGTAGTGGATTCGTTCGGCGAGGCGAATTGCTTATCAACTGTCACTGTGTCAGTGGTTAAGACGTTATTTTCTCTATGCCCATCTTCATCCCCATTTACTTCAACATCCGCATCAGCATCGATCTCATCGTTGAGCGTGATTATGTTCTCAGGATCAACACCCTGATTGACAAGCGCCTGCAAATCTTCTGGCGGCAGCAATTTTGGTAACTTCTGATTGCACGAGCTGCATACTGGTGGTATAGCTGGGCTCTTAGAGCGCCAAAATTGTAATTCAGTTTTACATTTGTTGAGTTCCTACATATAGGATAAGATGAAGACATGTTAGAGCTGATGTTATATGACAAATATGACAATATATACCTGCAACAATGTTGAAAATTTGCGTGCCATCTCCTCATTCTTTTTATCATTCTCATCCAGACGATTTGCATATTCAAGAGTCTGCTTCTGGTGCTCAGCCAGTAAGTTTTGTTGTTCTGCCAACTGTTTGCCCTGATCGGCGGCTTTGCGTTTACAAGTACGCAGTTCAGTGCGCAGCACTGAAAGCTGATTGTTGTACATCTTCATACCCTGTTTAATCTTGCGTATGCCCTTACGTAGGACCATATGATTCTGAGGTGGTGAGCTATTTGAATTGTCCGAGAGATCCGAGCTGATGGCCAAAGTAGCTGTCGTGCGATATAGTAACAATGAATGCTAAACTCGTACAAATAAACACTTAACTTACGCCGCTTTGTGGTTATAGGTATTTGAAAGAAGCCCTTGTACGCCAAGCCAGGCAGGGTGGATTCAATGCGATCTTTAAAATACTCCATGGCCATGGTGGAGAGATCAAATAGTTCATCAGTTACACGATATGGACGCTGCAATCGCGGCGTAATACTAATATAGTTTAAAATGGACTGGACCTCGTCGAGTATCTGTTGGATAAAGTTTGCCTTTAGATCATAAATAACAAGATACATTATTCTTTACTTACGGCACCCGGAAAGAAACAACAATGGCCACGCTCGATGTGCTTCCCCATGGACATTTGCAGCAACGACAGTCTCATATAACACGTTTCAATAATGTCACATTCACAGGCTAGCGGATGATTCCGACGTGCCGATTCCCGACGTGGCATGCTCGCCTTGATCGATTGAAATCGATTGAATGTCGTCTTGATTTGCCTGGAGAATGCCGCATTGAGCATGTTCATGCAAATATCGTTCATCCGATTGGATACCTACAAGAAATCACCATGGGTTGTGCATTAAAGTTCTAAAAAAGAAAAACGACAGTGGCAGCATCGGCCCGCATCCAAACTCTGAAACCATATCTATGTACACACATGCAAACGTACATGTAGATATATCATATTACGCGGCTACCTACTCTATACCCAATTCCAGGACCACACACACATTTACAGGTCAAAATTCAGTCACGAACACGAAATAAAATGTACCGAAAAGAAACGTACAAATTAAGGTTGTGTGCGTGACACGTTATGTCTTAAATTCAATAACTGTAGTGCAGAAAAATTAGTCAAAAAATAAATAAATAAAATAGAAACAAATTGGACAATACACATGATTTGCTTAAAGCATTAAAAGCCTTTCAAAATCACACTAGAAGCGTTCCACAAATAATTCAAATACACTTATGAAACTAGCCTATGCTATAATTTTTAACTTTTTTGAGACAACTGTCGATTATCATAATTGCTAGCTATCAAGGAAAACACATGGTGTGAGTTTGTTAGTAAAATTTTAATAAATGTTAGTTAACGCCAACTTTTGTGTTGTAAAAATCATAAATATAACAGCAGCAATAGCAACAACAACAGATGCATGCAGGTAGTTGAATTACTAACACTAAACCACGACCGTATCTTTAGTCAAACGACCCGACCCACAAGCATTCTACTTTTTTGCAAATTGCTTTTTATTGATTAAATAATGAAGCAACCACAATTCCTACCTCTTACATTTACAGTGTCCGATGGCCCACCAGTATTTGAATTTACACTTACCGATCTCAGGTTGCTAATTTTCTTATAATCCAAATAGCCAAGAGTTTTATTGATAAGCTCTGTAGGCAAATCAAGGAAGTTAAAAACGGGTGTTGCAATTGTCGATAAACAGGGGGCAATCTGCTGCTGTTGGTGATGGTATTGTGTGGTGCGTCGAACAACCGAGGCTCGAGTGGACGTTGGCGTCTCTTCGAATCCGGCGCCAGCACCACACATTTGGCGCGTTGAAACCATACTGATGATGCAGCAACAGCGCTCAAAATGACAATAGTTCGATACGCTTGCAGCCGACCGATGTATTCTGTCAGCCTTTATTGTCCTATGACAGACGAATGCTGAAAATTATGTTACGTTTTGTATGTAAGTATGTATGCATGGAACACTTGTTAATAGCAGGTCTCAATTTCGATTATCGAGTGATTGACGACAATCAACCGATGACAAGCATCATTCAAAACATGTACCCAGTAACTCGTTTGAACGTACACACGTACGTACAGTGGACGAGAAGAAATTCATAGTAATTTGCTACGCACTTCAATCAAAACTATTTTCATACCCTTTTTATTCAATGGAATTATTGTGTGGTCATTGTTTCTAGTATGTTAATTAACGTGCTTAAGCGTTTAGTGCACAGCACAACACTTTGTGAACGCACTCGAAACGTTTTCATTGACTTTTAACACAATTTTATTCAAGCTCAATTGAAAAAGTACATACACGGTTAAAAAAAAATGGTCGAAGACGTAGGAGCATGGGCAGTGTGACCGAATATTCAATATCGAAATATACTATTTTAAATCGAAAGATATGCCACTTTCATGTTTATTAGGTTTGTTAATGTGTTATTTGGAATGAGACATGTTTAGAATAATGCCTGGTATTTTTATCCATTTCTATCCATTTTTAAACCTAAAACTGTATAGAATATTTGTTTCTTACAAGCCGAATATTCCCCTTAAATGAGCAAATTTGTGTTACAAAATTACTTTTTGGTAAGAAATTCATTAACAAAATATGAAAAGGTTCAATGTCTATCGAGCTGGTTCAGTGAGTTGCCAAATAGGCACTTAAGTAAAATTCAAAACAATTAAAATATGCTGGCAACATTTCAAAAAGTTAACAGTGCAATATTGTGTTAAAGGCTGCTTTTCACTTCGAGCGAATAATTTATGTTTGTGAACGACGAATGATCAACTCAGACTACAGGCCTAACATTCCATAGGGGCTTACTTTTAGGAACCAGGCAACCTTCTATTCCATCATGCTTTAAGCGTAAGACCTAAACAAAGTACAACAATTTTCTTTAAAGAGTAATTTTAGTGGAGTTTTGTAATGACGCTGAAAAGCGGCCGTTAACATAATATGTGTACCTTTCCCCACATTTTCTACAAAAATGTGGAAACAATTAAATTCCAAACTTGCACAAATGTTTTCCGCAGCCTAGAGGCTACTAAATCGCTGACATTTCTGAAAAGCCGATTTGTTAGGAACAGCTGATACAATTTACAGAATTTGCCGGAATACCCGGATTGTCTATTATATAATAAGTGTTACCAGCTCTAGTAATTATGGAAGTGTATATTTCCTAATATTTTTGCAAATTAATTTAACTTGCGGTCACACCGTCTGTAGTCAATCTCGCTCAACATGCAGGCCGAGAAAATAGTAAACGTGCTCAATTTAAATAATTGAATACATATTGTTCATAAATTATAACAAAATTAAATGGTAATATTAGAAATACTTCAGAGAATGTTAAGCTCCAATGCATAAACCTGGTGAAAGCGGAAGAACGAAACGCTTTAAGAGTGTGTGCGTAAAAGTGTGAGTGCGAATGAGTGTGTGTGTTTTTGTGACAGCGTCTGTGTGTAAGTGAGTGAGTGTTGACAAAAATACAACAAAATCGCAGAAAATCAAAACAGGAAGTGTGTGTTTCACACTTACAAGGGGAATAGTTTGACAAATTTGTTGTGACAAAGTACAATACAAAAGTTTTAAAGGTTTAAATATACATTTTAAATTCAATTGTAGAACCGCCAGCATGAAACTAAACCACAGCAGCAGTAACAACAATAACAGGGCGCTCTCCCTTTCGTCCATTTTGATGTGGGGGCGTCTTTGAGTAACTTTTAGTGTTTTATCGTTGTTTTCAATGCTGGTAGCATCGCCATTCCATAGTCGCTTTTAAATATTATTGACTATCACGTCATTTTGGCCATGCTTGTGGGATGCGCGCACGCTGCTGAGACTCTCTTTCGGTCTCACTCTCTCTTCGTCTCTCTCTTTCTCTGTTATTATTGTTGTTGCCATTGCTGCATATTTAATAAGAAAAACACTCACAGCCATGTAACTAACGCTCGCTGCTATTTTTTTTTGCAGTGAAATCGAAGACTTGCATTTAAATGATTGTATTTGTGTGTGAGTGAGTGTGCGATTGTGAGTTTGTGCGTTCGGTTTCATATGTTAATGCTTTTGTTTTTCAATTCGTATGACTTTTATCTTGAAAAGTTTCGCGCTATCGCCGAACAGCAGCCGCTCCCATTCAACATTCTTGCTAAGCAGCGTCAAAGCGGAGCCAGAGCCGAGGCCGTAAAGGAGAATAAAAGTAGCATTAAAACAAGAAAAACAGTAACAATAGCAACAGAAACCGCAATTGGATAGCAAAAGTGGCGTTGCGAACTGTCTGCTCTCGCCCACAATGACAGCCGCTCCGCCTGCCGTGCATAATAATGGCGAACAACAACAACACGCATTAGTGAAACGCGCCGAAGATGAGCGCGAGGATATATTCAAGCGGTACGAACTGGGCCTGGATCCCAACAATGTGGTGGACTCCTGGGAGAATCCCACATTCGAAATTTATCACATAACTGACAAGTAAGTGAACACCTCTTTTATTGAATCATATGATATTATGACAATGATGTCACAATGTTAAGGCGAGCAGCTGTTAACTAGAAGAAGCAAAGGATCTATACAGCGATAAAAGGTCTGTTTGTTCTTTTAATAATATGGTTTATGAAAGTAACACCAAATCTGATTAAAATATCTTTATCATTCTCGTCTAGAATTTTTTGAATAGGATAATAGTAATAGTGGCATGAATTTTAAATATAAGTGCTCGGAATTTAAACGACTGATAAGATCTCTTGCCAGTCGGTAGTCGTCATTATCTTATCAGCTGCGATGGCACTGCGAAGTACTTGTTAAACTGTTTTGTTTTTTGTTTTTATCGTAATATTAGATACGGCTTCATGCACGACTCCCGCCTGCCATCATCACGCGACTCACAAGAAGTGCAACGCACAAAGATTGAGCTGGAGCGCGATAAGAAATGGGTGAAAATGATCAACCATTGGCCGCCGCCGCAGGAAAAACTACACAAGCGCGTTTACAAAGGCATACCAGATCGCATGCGATGGCCGGCCTGGAAACAGCTGCTCAATGTAGAACGTTCAATGTCCGAAAATGTGGGAGTATATGCACGCATGCTACAGCTGGCAAAAGAGAATGCCACAGAGACGCGTCAAATCGATGCGGACGTAAATCGCCAGTTTCGTGATAATCTCGCCTATCGGGAGCGCTACAGTGTCAAGCAATGCTCATTGTTCAATGTATTGAATGCATACAGCATATACAACTCGGAGTTGGGATATTGTCAGGGTATGGCGTGCGTGGCAGGAGTATTGCTGCTCTACATGCAGGAGGAGGAGGCATTTTGGGCACTAAATACTCTCATTGCCGATCGCAAGTATGGCATGCACGGACTGTTTATCGAAGGATTCCCCAAGCTGACGCGCTTTATCGAGCACCACGATCGAATTCTATCCAAAATTATGCGAAAATTGCACAAACACTTTATTAAACACAATGTGGACGCACTACTCTATGCCATTAAGTGGTTCTTTGTTGTCTTTGTGGAGCGCGTGAGTATATTGTTTACAGAACCCAGCAACAGGTTAATGTTTCATTTTTTGTTACAGGTACCCTTTAGTCTTAGTTTGCGGGTGTGGGATATTTTTCTTCTCGACGGAGATCGGGTTATTTTGGCAATGGCTGTTACGATTCTTTATCTGCATAAGGACGAGCTGCTGCGACTCAAAGATATGGATGGTATTATTGAATATCTGCAGGTGAAGCTGCATAAAAATTTCGGTTACAACGATGACGATGCCATTCAGGCACTAGAACGTGTTATGAAGAAGCTAAAAGACCTTAAACTCGATGTTCCGCCCCCAGCCAAATCCAATGAGTTTCCGTCTCGACAATTGGGAGTGTTCGTAGAAGCAGATCGAGAGAAGAAAACTGGACGCAGACGCGATTACACAGATACGGAAAAGCAAGTCTTAACCGATGTGATATCAAGGTGGACAATGTGATTACAATTTATGTGATTACAAATATTTATTGATTTATTTGCATACCCTTTACAGACAAGAACAAAACGCTATTGAGGTGCAATCAACTGTATCTTATGAGACATCCGAGTGCGCTACAGGTGAGTTAACTTTTTATTCACGTACCAGGCATTAGCACAACTACTAAACCTGACACAATACCTAACGCTTGCTTTTTACTTAATCATCGAATAATAAAACTAATCAATATTCAATATGGCACTTGATAATTTTAGAATTTAGTGTGTGGTGCAAGCTTTTAGATACAATTTTAAAACGTTGTACATACTTATTTAGAATGAAAGCAGAACATCGATATTTACTACTATGTATAATTTACTTATTATGATCTTTTTTTATGTCAAATGTATTGTATTGTAAATGTATTTATTGTTTAATGTCCCTCTTATGTATATATAATCTTTCTGCTTTTTTTTTAGAATTCATTGTATATTGTATTATTTAGTATTTCATAGTCTTAGCATTCTTCAAGAATTGTAAATTAGTCGTCTTCATTGCTCATATATGTGAGTAACAATTGGCTTTGTCGTATTCCAAACTTCAAGTTGAAATGTGAGAATATAAATTAATGTTATGCCTTTTAATAATAATATCCAATGTACAACATGTTGGAAAATTTAGCATGAGTTAGAAGGAAAAGTCACCAGTTATGTGATAAATGCAAAGGGCTTCACCATTCCCTGGTTTATGTTTTCAAGACAGCAGGTGTTAGATGTACCGAGTTCTGGTTGTTGTGGTTATTTGCTTAAAACTGTATATATTTAATAATTGATAACCTATTTGACACCAATCAACAAGAATATATAAGTTATATTAAATCACTATACCAATTTTGTGGTAATTGTGTACTCTTGTCTAATAATATTTATCCAAAATTTAAGCATAACCCACTGAGTCTCGCTTATATATGCTCCCCCTTCACAAGCCATTCTGAAGATGGTCCATTATGTAATTACGTCGATCTCTCACCCACTACACACCACACTTACACATTATCTAACATTGTTCATGGTCCATGTATCATGTATCATGCACCATTCCAATAATCCAATAAACGCTAAACGCTGAATGTCGACTGCGTGGGACTTTTGGAGCTATGTGATTTGTGTGTCGTTCTCTGTCGCTGTCTTTATCTCTCATTACACAATGGACAAAATTGTAAACTAAATCTGCAACTTGCCTTGTAATCTCTATTGTTCGTAGGTGATGCATATTCAATGAAAACCTATCAGAGTATGACTAGTTTAGCCACGTCTCCGGCAATTAGCAGTAACTCACTCTATAGCAATGGGTTTGTCATCACCGGTCCCGAGGATAGCCGCAGCCAGAGCATTAACAATCTCAACTATTCCTGGCACCAAATGCAGCAGCTCATGCCTGCAGATTCATTGCCAAATGGTCGAGGTAAGAGGCATAGCTACAGCAGTGATAGCGACAGTCGTAATCGTCTCGATCTGGACAGAGCGTTGGAAGCGCTTCAAAGTCAGCAGCTGCATTTGCAGCACGAGAATCACCAGACAGTATCACCTCCAGCACATAGCGTACGAATCGTTGTGCAAAACGGAAAAGAAGACGATCAACAGACTATCAATAATATAACAAATGTGCATAAGCATAGTGTTGTTTCTGTTAAAAACGTAAATACCTGTAATGGGAATGGGAGAGAGGATGAGGAAGACGATGATGCGCTGAGCGTGGAGAATACGCGTCTTTAGTCTTTATTTGATCTTTGATTTACTGTTGCTCAAAGTTAAATGTTATGCCAATTAATTAGTGAAAGAAATTTTTGTAATTACCTTTAGTTTTGCTATCAAAATAGTTGTTCAAATTTGCCTAGCACATTATCTTATATTAATTTAATAACTTTTTGTATTACGTTGAATTATCTCACAATTTTGATATTACTTATCATATGAGTTAGTCATATTCCACTGATAATTCCTAAGACACTACCAACGATTCCAGCAATACGTACAACTATTTCAATGCACCACAACCAACTAACTACTTACGTATTTATTAACACTTCCACTTAATTATTCTTGATATATTTATGTAGAACAAACAAAATATATTTTAAAAAAAAAATTATATATCTGCATACGATTAAGGTTGCATTTATTTAAGAAAAGTTCCGTTCCGAATTTTAAAATTCGATATTCCGTATTTATATTTGTGAAATGAATTTCGGAAAAGGATCGATATTCTTTTGCTATAAACCTACACCAACACATATACACACTCACTCAAACATTAATTTATGTTAAAGCCAAATTCAAGTTGTAGCTCTATTTAAACTAGCAAAAACCTATGAAATATTATTATATAATATACTTATATTAGATAAAAGCCACACAAGAAATAAATATATATGATTTTGTACTGAAATATGTTCTTTGTTAGTTTATTGTTTTTTTTTTACACTGTGCATGTTCAGTTTTTAGAATAATTAAATGTTTTGCAGCTCATACTTGATTAATAAAAAGTATACACATTATTTTTGCACAAAACAACATGAACAAAACGATACAGCAACACTAACATTTCTAACAAAATTCTGAATACAAAACTAAATGCAAATTATTTTCAAAATAAAACTGAATTCCACGCATTGGCGAATTGGGAACGGGATACAAATAATTTGGAACAAATTGGCATATATACAATATGTATAAACGACAACCATAACATCTACAAATAAACAAATAAGTTACGCTTACTGTTCCCGAGGATACGCACTCAATACGAAGTTCGCTTGCAGGTACTTCAGTTGCCTCGCACGGCTCATCGGAGACCATGTCACTGGAGGATAATAAGTGAGTCTCCACTAAATGAAACCAGGTCGATTGATTAATTTGTTGTTTGTTCACAGTGTTCATCTGAAAACCGCCAACATGTTGCAAAATGCTCCACAGCGAGAGATGTTGCTGGGTACCTGACGCCAGCTGCCGCTGCCGACGACGTCTTCCAACACCACTACGACGACTACAGCAGCGGCAGCAAATAGCATCAATAGAATAACAACCACAGCCACACCGCCACCAGTGCCACCGCGTTCGCCTTTGGCACTGGGATGAGACCAAGACAATGATGATGACGCCACCGCCAGTGTCCATCAAACGTAGTTCAAAATGTTACCGGTCGGCATTCTCCTGTGCATAATTTTAAGCGTTGTCTCGCCTTGCCATAAACAAATGATTGAGAAACCAACAAAAATCATTCGTTAACTCGTTGCTCGAGGTTCTGATTTAAGTTAGTTTTTTTTTCCTTTGTACATATACATAATATTAACAAAGTAGATTTGTAAAGAAACTGTGCTTATGTAAATGGGCTCAAGTTTTTCAAGGGACTTATAAAGTATTGTAAGTATAATTAGAGCCAAATCTGACAAGGGATTTCTGCCCGATCATAAGACATGAAATAATTGAAAGCAATCATGAATTACACGCTAAACAAAATGAAGAATATTGTAGCAAGAGCAAATCGTATTTAATACAACAAAACAAAGAAGAATTGCATATTGACGGATATCTTTATGCAAAATAAAAATATTATTAAAGACATGTTGTAAATTGTAATTGTAAATACGTACCAAACAAAATACAAAGCAACTTTAAAAACCAACATAGAAACAAAAAAAAAAAAATACATAAAATAATTTAAAAGGTTACGTCCATGAATATAAATATAAACAAAATGCTACCAAATATAAGCAATCGAAATTGAAAAAAAAATACTAATTATTACGTTCAGTTATCCATTTGATCGAATACATACTTAATTTAAGTAATTATTTATAATTAATGAACAAATATTTGTAATTTATAATTTATTCAATCTTGGTAAATACCCTCTTCATAATTTATGGTTAAAACACAAGTGACAAATAGTAATAGATGTGAGTATTACTTTCGTATTACAATCAATATTTGCTTTTTTATAAATAACCAATTCATTTGATTTCCCCAAGTTTTTCCCAAACAAAAATAAACTATAATTTGAAAAACGATTTATTATATGTTATAATATTAACTGACTCTCAGCTTGCTTAGACATCCGTATCTACTTTAATCTTGCCTCCTTTCTCGAAAATCGTACCTAAATCCTTGAGCGATACCTCGGCCGTTCCTCGTGGCAATGGTTGTGGCTGGTTGGGGCCTGGTTTCCAGCCGACCAGATAGATGATTTGAAATGTAGCTGGTACGCCATCCTTGTTGGGTTTCGCATAGAGCTCTTTGTAAATTGCACTTGCTGCTAGTAACGTTTCTCGACTTAGGTGCGCCGGCCTATTGAATGCTGCGTTATTCTCAGCCATACCTTTGAGATCCCACATCAGCTCAAACATGCTTGGATAGCCGATAACCAGTTCATCAGTGTCAATGGTCAACATGGTGAAACCTGCGCGATTCAACAGCGAACCAATATCACGGATCTGTGTGAAGGGTGACACATGCGGCGCAATTCCGCCCTTGCGTTCCAGTTCCGCGAGCTGCAGAGAAGAGCGAAGCTCGTACAGCGTGTCGCCCCCAAAGAGCGAAGCTATGAAAACGCCGTCTGGTTTCAAACTGTTCTTTATCTTGGAAAAGCATCCAGGCAAGTCGTTCACCCAGTGCAAACTCAGACTTGAAATGACGAGATCGAGCGAGTTCTCTTCCAACTGAAAACTGAATTGTAAGTTGGTCTTGTTAGAATTGTATTTGTCGATTTCTCACAGCCAATTGCTCCTCATCTTGTACAATTTTATGCATTTTCAGGCCCGGTGTACCCTGTGCCTGCTCCAGCATACTGGCGCTTGTATCAGTCAGTGTAAGATGTTCTACGCACTCCGAAAGTATGTGCTTCGATATATAACCCCGATTACAGCCAATATCAGCCGCCTTTTTGAACTCACGCTTAATATCGAAAACTCGATCCGCCAGCCGGAATCCAACCTCCTCTTTCAGATAGTCATAGAGCCCCACATCTACGCTACAATAATAAGAGAATTATTACAAAATTCTATTTAGAAAAAATCAACCCAAATGTTACCTACGCGCTGCGCGCTCCTTTTGCAGCATCTTGGCTTTTCTATCGAATATGTTCATATGCGAGGGTTGCATTGCAAAGGAGCGCCAAGCGTTCCATTTTCTTATGTTTAAGTGCTTTGTGCATGTTTTCAACATACTTATTACAATTATTGTGTTATTCCGTAATGCCGGCAGCTGATTTTTAGTATTTTATTTTAGGTATTTTCAAAACAATGGAACGACCTTTAGTGCTTAACAACGACAGTTTATGCTTTTATTAAACAGCACTGAAATGTTTCGTTTTGGCGCGAAAGGCAGCAATAGTGCATATCGAGACTCTTTAAACATATAATAGCAGTAATGAGTTTTTCGCGCAGTTCGCTGCGCTATGCGCACACCAGTGGCTATACTGGTTTGTTGTATACTCCAAAAGGTGATTTCATTATAACCTGCGGAACTGATGGCGACATTCGCCACTGGACCTGCATCAGCGACGATGACCCCCGTTCCACTTGCTTGGGAGAATTTGTGATGTGCATTGCGCACACAGGCAGCCGCATATTGGCATCCACGGATCGCAATACCGTGCATGCTTACACTTTTCCGGATATGGACAGCGATGGCATTCTGATGCGGTTCACAGCACCCGTTACATGCCTTCGTGTATGTGGCGAGTATACTGCGGCTGGAAGTGAAGACACCAGCATTAAATTGTTACGCGGTGACAATGCCGGAGCTGAAACAACATTGGAAGGACACAAAGGACCCATATTGGCTTTGGATATGCACGCCGAGCGGCATTTGTTGGTATCCATAGCCGGTGATGGTCAACTCAAGGTGTGGAACGTTGAAACTGGTGAGGAGGTAAAGAGTCTCGGCGGTTTGCCGCGCTCCAATAGTTTTGACAGCACAAGTCTTTTTGGCACACCCTCTTTTGAGCCAAAGCGCGGCGAACAATTGGCTTATGCTCTGGATAAAGAGATCATAGTATTAAACACGACCAATTGGGAAGTTTCGTATAGACTACAGGACGATCGAGTATCGAGTAATTACAGCTGCTGCCAATTCTCTCCAAATGGTGAACGCTTGGCTGCTGGAACTATCAGTGGGGAGCTTAGCATATTTGATGTCCAACGCCGCAAAGCTCTGCAGGTGGAAGCACCACTTAGCGACTGCAAGGCAATAACATGCTTAGCCTGGAATACCGCAAATGAAGATGAATTGGCATTTTGCGATGCAACTGGACAGTTGGGCACCATATTTCTGGGCGACGATGACAAACGGGAAGGCATTGCAAATGGTCTAGAAGAGGAGCAGGATGAGTTTCTAGGTGGTACCGATTATGAATTTGAGCAGGGAGACGATGGAGATGTAGGAGGAATTGATGATGGTGACGGTGTTAGTCTGGAACAACTTAAACGCAAGGTGATGAGCAATGCAACTTATCCTGATCCCGATGGAATTGATGATGATAACTCCAAGCACTCAGTAGCCAGCAGTAAAAGTGTGCTGCCTGTGCCTCAATTGAAATTCTTCAAGCAACAGTCTGCATTTCAGCCAGGAGCAACGCCCCATGATCTAGAGCATCGCTATCTTGTTTGGAACGATGTGGGCATTGTTATTGCTCACACTGAGCCCAGCGGTGATGGAGCTATTGATGTTGAGTTTCACGATGCCAGTGTGCATCATGCGCTGCACCTCAGCAACAATTATAACCAACACAATCTCGCCAGCCTCAGCCGAAGCGCTTTGGCCTTGGCTTCTACAGAAAGCAACAAATTAGTGGTGATTGCTTTGGCGGCTGCCGGCAATAAGGAGTGGTCCCTCAGTCTGCCGGATTGTGAAACTGTTGATGCATTGGCAGCAACAAGCCAATTGGTTGCCGTGGCAACTAGCACTAATTTCCTGCGATTTTTCAGTGTGATGGGGACTCAAAGAGAGGTTCTAAGCATTCCTGGACCTGTGGTTTCATTAACTGGACATGATCATAGCGTGTTATGTGTATACCACTCTTCCGGAAGTAGTCAGACACAACAATACCTGTCAGGAATGCTTGTTAATATTAGCGGATTATGTCTTCGAGTGGAGCAACTGGCTGTGCCATTGACACCGGGACGACAACTCAACTGGATTGGATATACTGATGTCGGCTCACCCAGTTTCGCAGACAATATGGGTCTAGTACAACTGTATCGACGGGCGAGCAATGCATGGTTCCCCATCTGCGACACCATGAAGCAGAGTGCAAGTGTATCCAATAACTATTTCATTGTGGCCTTATCAGAACCCAGGCAGATTATACAAGCTGTACTTTGTCGCGGCACCTCCTACCCCATGACAAACCCACGCCCTATGCTACAGGAGCTTCGCATGCAACTGCCGCTGTGTGATATTGAAATGGAAAAGTCCGAACTGGAAGACACCCTGTTGCGCGCCAGCATCATGCAGATGGAAGGCGCAGAGAAATTGCAAAAGGAGATGGCCATCAAGTTATTTGCTCTGGCTTGTAGCAGTGAATGCGAGACTCGGGCCCGCGAACTGATAGAAACAATTGCATGCACAGATCTGCTTCAACTGGCTGTTAAGTATGCCTCGAAGCGAGGGCGCATTCATCTCTCAGATCGATTGTGCGAACTGCTTCCGCAATTGGAAGCTGTGCAGGAAGCGCGAAAACAACAAGAATTTCTTGGCGCTAATGGTATTTCGGCGACTATTGTGCTACCAATAGCATCCACGGCCCCTGTGGCCACGACTACACCCAAATTAGCGCCTAAGGCCATGGAGCTTAATGCTTCTAAGCGAAGTGCACTTAAGCGTTTTTCTAATTCTCCGAGTCTTTTTAAGGCAGCAGCAGTCCGAAGACCAGGCACACCAGATGCAACCACACCATTGGAAACACAAGAAAATATATATGGTGAGTCCGATTGGCAGCAGAGCGAGTTACTTTCAAGCAAGACAGGAACTGAAGGAGTTGAAAGCGATGACCAGCAGCGCTTGCCTCTCAACTCGGTCAATCCATTTGCCATGAAACGAAAGCTTGTTGATACGGGCGTTATATTTGGTTCTGAAAAGCTAAAGCTGGCCAAGAAGTAAACTTTTATATTTTTAATCTATAGTTGTAAGACAAGACCCCTTGTACGAACTTAATAAAGGATTGTTTGATTAAATTCTTTAAAGAGAAATAAATAGTGTAACCAGCCATTGCGCTAAATAATATACTGTATGCAGATTTAGTCTAAAAGTCCATCTGGTAACACTCAATACCTGTTTTGATCAAACATTGATCCCAACGATATGTACGAGACAGTTGGAAGTGTGGTTTTCCCCGTGATGTGTGTGCAGATTAGTAATTCTTTGTTCATATATGTGTATTTACAGTCGTCTAAGTAATTTCGTACCAGGTCTTTTAAGTCATAAAGACTGAAATTAGTTATATTTTAAAACGTGTTACACGATACATTTTAATACATACAAATATACAAACAAAAATACAAACAACACACACATATAATATATTTTAATAAGGCGTGGCATGTTTTTATCTCAAACAAAAATTCGCAGTGGTAAGTTGGACTTATATTTGGTGTAGGGGGTATAATAGATCTACGATGTCACAGTATAATATAAGTATGTGGTGTAAATATGTATGTGTAAACATATGTGCATAGACCTATGAATATACACATATGCAGATTTGTATGTTCAGAGTTATATGTACATATATATACATACGAATATATTTTATATTTGGATATATTTATGTATTAGACAGAAGAGAGATAACAAATTCTAATGTACACTGTATTAAAAGAAGAAAATAAGACTACATATGTATGTGTATAAACAGAAACACTGTCAAAGCCATACACACTAATCTATGGTTAAGATAAATACAATTACACTTTCTTACACAAGTGTAAATACGCTCACCGAGAGAGTGCGAAGGAAGTAGCGAAGCGAATTTCTTTTTAACATCGAGGCCAGTATGATTGCATTGTCGCCAGTGTTCAATGATCAATCTACTTGTTGAGCCGCTTTGATTCTATTTTCTAACAAACATTTCTACGTGTGTACGTGTGTGCGCTTATGGTTTCGCCTGGATGTTATTAAAAAGCTAAACAATTATTATTATTTGCAGTTTATATTCCAGAATCAAGAGTGCGACAATTTGTTTTTGCCATTTCGTTTAAGTCTGTGTTTGTGTGCGTGTGTACACAGTGAATTTGTGTCCTTTTCTACGAAATTAAAATGACAAAAAATAAAAATCAAAAAAAGGTCTATTGGCAAAAGAAGGCAATCCATGCCAATAGACCAAACATTGTTACAAACGCAGCAACAATGCAGTCGTCCATGTTGACGCCTCCAGCGTCACCTCCCTTCTATTCATTTATGAAATTGAACAATATAAACGACAATGTCATCGATTTGAAAGAAATACAGCAACGTAAGTCGTGGGGTAAGTGAGGAATTATCAATTTTTTAATATAGTATTTGAAATGTACATGTGTATTCATTAAATGGCCTTAGAACGGGAGCTAATTGGCTGCTTTCTGCTGAAGATGGCAGATAAACAAGTGGTCAGCGCTCGCAGCGCCTGGTATGTGGAAAAGAGTACGTTGCGAAAGGAATTTGATCAACACTTGTGGTCACAGCCCAATGCCACTGAGCTCCGGGTGAAGCTCTCTATGAACGGGTCCAACAATGTAAGTAAAAGTTTTTTTTTGCTTATTCCATTGTACCATTCGCGTTTTGAGATATGTATACATATAAAGATATATACACATACATACATACATACATACATACATACATACATACATACATACATACATACATACATATACGTAAACACTTGATCTAAATAAGTGGAAGGTTCGACTTATGGAGTAGTGTATAGAAAATTCTCGATTAAGGCTTTGGTTCTCCCTTTTTTTTTGTAGTACATTATATGGAAGTTGTTAATAAGTATTTTCTAAGCATATTGAAATGTGGAACGAATCGATTCGTTTCTATATGAATTATGTAAAAACATATGTATGTATATACATATACGTAAACACTTGATCTAAATAAGTGGAAGGTTCGACTTATGGAGTAGTGTATACAAAATTCTCGATTAAGGCTTTGGTTCTCCCTTTTTTTTGTAGTACATTATATGGAAGTTGTTAATAAGTATTTTCTAAGCATATTGAAATGTGGAACGAATCGATTCGTTTCTATATGAATTATGTAAAAACATATGTATGTATATACATAGGTTGGCTCTACATAAGTATGTAGAGCTAACTGCAGTGTTAGCTATACATGTACATGAAACCCAAAAAATACAAATATCCTTTTGTTGTTTTTTTACAAATCAAAAATTGCAGTTTTTACGTTACCTTATTAGTATTATCAGCACTCTATTATACTTAATTACCACACGACAGCTGTTTGCGTCTAAATTTAAAGTGTTAGTCATATGTTTGAAGCAGCTTGGGTTTTTACTAATATAATACAAATGTTAGTAAAATTGTGATGTTGTTGTGTGAATCGGAAGCCGGTTTGTTTTACAAAATGTTTGCCAACGAAACCCCCGCGCGATTCTATAGCTTCGGCTTTTGTTATGACACAATCGGATCAAATTTATGTAGAATTAATTGAATTTTGATGAACTTGAGAAAGTGAAAAAGAGTGAATTTATTAACATTAAATATGAGTCATCCATATAGATAGTAATGGAAGATTCACGTTGTTGCAAACACTACAGACAGGCAGAAAATAATTTGGTGGGCTTATATTGCTATTTTGTTGTGATTTCCCCATTATTTATTAATTTTATCAACAAAGAAAACTCAGATTAATTGCTCAGAGTTTACACATGCTCCTGAATATGCGTTTGTTGATAGCATTCTTAACCGCAAATGATTATCATTCAACAATATATATTATACAATATACATACATACATACTTATATGTATGTATGTACATCATGCATTACATTGTTTATTATGCAGATCGGTTCATTGCTGCAACGCACTAACTTCTTGATGAATACTCCGCGCGGCAGCTCGAATTACCGGATTAAAAGTTTGTCTTTAATCGAGTTTCGAAAGGAAAAGTATAACGCGCAAGATGAGAAGCAGCGACAGAACGATTTGACTGCCGTCAGCAATGTGACGGACACTAAGGACCAAATTCCGATAACGCAGAGTAAATAAACGTTGAAAATATTTGTTTAAATCTCATTTTTTCAAAACAATTTTTTTGAAGAATATGTATTGGATGAGAGTGCCGTTTCTGTGCCATTAAAATATCAAAAGACCCAAGAGCAACTGCGTAATGAAGACTTTGAACTAAGTTCGTTGGGTTGCTACATTTGTCAATGTAATTTCGATTGCATTGATAAGTACGAGGAGCATGTGGAATACCATGGAGACGAGTCAGATTTTGAATCGTTGGGAAAAATGATAAAGTGGTAAGCTTATCGACATGTTTATAAATATAAGCTATCAGCACTAAGCTACAAAATGTGATAACAGTAATTATTTACTCTTAGACTAAACTAAGATCAGCATTATCTTATATTAATTGCATAGCTTATTTTGTACTTCAGGATTAGTTCATATCAGTCGGTTATTTCCAGCTTTAATTTCTTTTGCA
Source organism: Drosophila pruinosa (assembly GCA_018150935.1). Lineage (NCBI taxonomy): Eukaryota > Metazoa > Arthropoda > Insecta > Diptera > Drosophilidae > Drosophila > Drosophila pruinosa. The sequence goes on from JAECWR010000199.1 coordinate 45,410,065, forward strand.
GGACCAAACCAATGCTAAGTATTTCGTATCAGACATGTGTGGATAGCCATTACTTTGGATTCACACTTCAGACGCATTTAAAGGATTTGGTAATTGAGAAGTTCATAATTGTTCAGTCTCGCCAGTTCTACTATGTGCACAACAATCGCCTGCCTGTGGAAGTGTCAGATAATGGGCAGCAAGTATTTTTTGTAGACTCGCATGTCTTTATGATTTTAAGGGAACAGCCCATTGTAATTGGCTATAGTCAGATGGTAAATGGGCGGCGCAAACATTATGTAGAGCAGCATCATTTTATGCACACAGAGGCGTTGCCCAAGGCCAGCTTCAATGTTAACCCATACCGACTGTCGAACAATAAGTTATTTCGTAACGGATACCTGGAACCGGCAGTACCGCCAACAGCTGTAGTATCGGCATTAAAACGTGATACACCAGAAGCCCAAGAGCGGCTGGTGGAGTACAATAAGGAGTATCGCAACTATTGTGAATTGGGACGCGAGCTAACGCAAAAGAACATGCACGGCACATTGCAAACGTTGATTCAGGTGGAAGACATTGAGCGTTTGCAGTGCTATGTGGCCCTGAAGCAGTCCAAAATGGAATTACATCAGTTTGGCAAGGAGCTGTCTGTTAAACTGCAACCCAATTCACGTAATATTAATGTTGAAGATGTTCTATCGCCTGGAGATGATGTGTTGATAATTAACGAGCGTAGCAACAACATTGGTCCATTGCAGGCTGGCAAACCGAACAGCATACGGCAGATGTTGGATAGTAATAGTACGATATTGGAGTTGGCACTTAAGGATTTCGATGAGCTCATTCAGTGGGGTCATAAAGTAAACGAGCTGTTCGGACAACCGGAAAAGGAGCGACGCGAGCCGCGCGTTTACTTTGCCCGCATCTTGGGCGTATCGACGCAGCGCGTCAATATCACCTGCGATCGACATCTACCAGATAATACTACATTTTCTTTGATATTTCGTCCAGTTCGCGCTGTTCTGCGTTACCAGTATCGAGCTCTGCATCAGCTAAAGCTGATCACTGCCGAACATGTGCAGCGTATGCTGTTTCCCAGTAACATTACCAGTAAGCCAGTTACCAGTGGTACTTTAAAGTTTTACAACGAGGACATTGCACGCAATCGTGAGCAGCTGCAGGCTGTGCAACAGATCGCATTATGTGACAAGCTCCCAGCACCATATATAGTGTTTGGTCCACCCGGCACCGGAAAGACATCAACTATTTGTGAAGCCATCTATCAACTATATGTGAGGCGTCCGGAGACCCATATGCTGGTGATGGCCGGTTCGAATACGGCCTGTGATGAGATTGCATTGCGCCTGTTGCGCTGCATATCAAAGCTGCCCAATCAGGCGCGACCGCTGACACGGATCTTTTCTGCCAGTTGTGATCGTCGCATCGATAATATTGATGATCTGCTGCTGGAGTACTCCAATATGTATGGCTTACATTTTTATCCAGACGTGCAGGCGGTCCACGAATACCGCATAGTGGTTTGCACCCTTAGCTTGGCCGGCAAACTGTCGACGGGCGGCTTTGGACGCGATCAAAACAAATGTAATGTATTTTCCCATGTATTTGTGGACGAAGCGGCTGCCTCGACGGAAGCGGAGGTTCTTATGGGCATTACCTGTACCATTGCACCAGGTACTAATCTTATACTCTCCGGTGATCACAAACAACTTGGTCCAGTATTGCAATCCCATCGTGCCAACGAATGGGGACTGTCGATGTCTTTATTTGAGCGTTTAATGGAGCGTGAGTGCTACCGCTTGGACGAGAATGGTGATTACAATGTGGCCATTCAGACGCGACTACGACGTAACTTTCGTTCCCATCCTGAAATTGTCTCGCTTTACAGTAATCTCTATTACGGTAGTGAACTTATGGCCGAAGCTGCATTGGGTAAGCTCTCAACTTTCCTCATTGTACGTCAATTAATTTGAGTATTTTGCAGAAAACGTAAATCGAGCCAAAGATTGGTTTCACACGCCCAATGAAAACTTTCCCATAATGTTTCATTCGGTTTTTGGCACGACAATGAACTCTAAAAATTCTGTGAGGTAAGTTATTCGAAACAATGAAATTTGAATATCAATTATAAATGACAAATCTTTTGCAGTTTGTGCAACAATAAAGAGATCGATGCTGTTATGGACTATGTAAAGGATCTTATGTATTTTGGTATTAACGGCGAGAAGCTTTCGGAAACGGATATTGGTATAATATCGCCATATAAAAATCAGTATCAGCGCATCCAGGAGCAGCTCAATATGCGCAATTGGCATCGAATCGATTGTGGCTCTGTTGAACTGTTCCAGGGAAAGGAAAAGCACATCATAATCGTTTCCTTTGTGCGTTCTTTTACTGAAAAATTAGGCTTTCTCAATAATAGCAGAGTGAGTTTTTTATTTATTCGAAGTATGCCAATCATTTGAATCTCTCTCTGCCTGCAGCGTTTGAACGTATTACTTTCAAGGCCTATGTCACTGTTAATCTTAATTGGTAATCCACGCACGCTTTGCAAAAATGATGAATTTAGACGTATTATTCACATGTGTCGGGATCGAAAGACACTCGTCGGTTCGCCCTATTATCCGGATGATAATATGACGAGCGAGACGAATGACGGAGCCCAAGTTACCAATTCATTGCCGAACACAGCACCCATTGAGGAGACTTCGTCGACATTAGGACAAACATTCAAAAGAAGTAATAATGTTTATCATAATTATCACCACCATCAACATTATTACCAAAAAAACCAAAGTAATCGTGCGATTGATCACAAATGCATGTATGCAAATACTTGTGCGGAATCATTAGCATTTCGAATGATCCGTTGAAAGTTTGTGAATGGGCCGCTAGCTCCTTTCACCATCGTAAGTCCTCTACCTGAATACTCAAGACCATTGTAATCGTTACGCCATTCACATCTAACAACTAACATGATTCGTTCCCGATGTACAGATTTCAGCTGTTTTTAACCCAAGTCAAGTTTGCCAGCAAGTCAGATAGCGGACCAATTGCAGTTCTTTCAGTTGTAATATCCAATACCGTCCCATGTTCACAATAAATCGGCATACGCATATATTGATCCCAATTATCAATATCATGCAATCTATTTGTTATCAATTTCACGATTCTCTGGTTGTTATTTGGTGTCATATCAAACTAGATTTAATTTAGAGCATACATTTACCTATTTCTAATATTTTTTAATACAGCAACTATACAAAAGAAATGCCCATTGTCTTCAGCCACGAAAATGGTCTACCAAAAGGGCGAACTACTAAAGATGAAGACAGATTTGGACAAGTTGTTTGATGAATTACCAAGTGTGCCGCGTTATGTGGATAACGAATCCGAGACAATTCGGTCAATTAAGGAAGATATGCAGCAACTCGTCATTAACGACAAACCCAAAACATCTGCTATAAAGCCAGTAATAGCAAGTCCGAACACAGTGCTTAAATCTCCGACTACTACTAATCGAGTAACTGTTTCCAAACTGCAAGAAGACATGCGGACTTTGCCTTCATCTCCGAAATCTCCATTTTCTCCAACAGCGCCACCGCTCAGCCCCAATTTGGAGCGCTCTACCCGATACTTTCACATTCCGATTCAACATATTCCGATTGAAAGACCGGTTCAGAATCCGGTGGGCCTCAGAGATGAATACAAACTTCCGCCACCATTTTATGGCCAAACAGCATCATGGGAAAAGAAAACAAACCCTACGAAGAAAAGCACTTGTGTTATATCATAATAATATAATATATAAGAGTAGTAAAAACTACATATATGGGGATTACGTGAACTTTCAAGTTTCACTGTTATCCTCTTTTGACCTTGCTGTTTAAGGACATTCTGCAAATAAGGAAGAAGTTGACAAGGAGTTGACTACTTGCTTGCATCATGTTCTTAACAGCAAAAACAATTAAAAATATAATTCGTAATTTTTTAGATTTAAATGAGGTAGAAACTCACTTGAATCTAATATTTGCGATTTTAGATGAGTCTTCATCATATATATTTGAAAAAGATGAAAAAAGAATGAAATTCATGATTTTCATGATATCTTATATTTGAATATTATATTAAATCAGCAAAAAGAAAGAATATTGACAAAAATCCTATGGCATATTTGTGAAACTTTGTGTTTTCAATACGTTAATTGGATACGATCAATTTATGTTAATTCAAAAGAATGTATCGTAATTAAAGGATGAAGGAAAGTTAATCACATAATTTATGCTAAAAGAAGAAAATAAAAAATATATATGTATACATACTTATTGGACGTAGACTTGGCTTAAAAATTAAATAAATAACCCTCTTAACAAGTCGATTATTCCTGCTTTTAATTAGCTCTAATCTGAAGGGATGGAATCTCTAAAACATGTTGCTTTTATATATTTGTCACAGTTGGCTTTTTTTCAATTTAACAATTTCAGAAGCCTACAACTGGTTTTCGTAGTATTAGCTTAAATATTATTTTCTCGTGTTTCAGACAATTTTGTAAATTATCTTTTGAAATTTAAGCACAGTTATTAGTGGTTTAACGTATTCGAATCGATATAAAAATTTTCAGTATGAGCGTACGGAATCGATTGACATCAAATATGGTAGATTCTTTAGGTGGTAACAGGTTGGCGACGCCGTTATCATCACACAAGACCGGGGCAAGCCAACGCACCGGTGGCGAGGGTGATGGTGGCACCGCTGTCTGGAAAACGGTACCTTTAACTAAAACAGCTTGTCGGATAACTACATCTGTCCGTCAGGAAAAGCATACCATTGCTTCAACGCTGCGTGCTGCTAGCATTCGCAATAGGGCAGTGACCCCAAAAACGGGCACTCCTCGTAAGGGTAGACAGTCAACTTCAGGAAATGCTGATGTAAAATTACCAGATCGATTATGTACAATCCCTCCGTCAAGACAAACTGATCGTGCGTGGTCCCACCGCAAGACAGTTGGCGGCGCTTTAATGATTAAGAAGGATAAACAAGAGGAAATCCAAAATGACGATAGAACAGAAGATATGTCGGTCTCTTCCACTATGCGGGACACTGGTATTCAAACAAATGAGGCGGAAATACTGAATCGTGAGCTTCTCGTTGGTGATATTAAACTATTGATGCCGTCAGCAGAAATATCGAAGCAAATTGATAGGCTGCGTTGGGAAACTAAAAATAAAACGCAGAGTGAAACGACTCGCAAATTTTCTTTATATGAACAGGATGAGGAGCAACAATTGGACGAACTTAAGGAGTATATGGAACGGAGTTACGTGACAAAACGCGCTCCTAAAAAAACGTCATTTTTACCTAACTTTGACACTAACCAATATAGAAATGTCTTTAAGTCAATGGATGAATTGTTTATTCGGGAAGTTCCGAAAGCCGAGTCAATATTGAATATACAGGATCGAATCAAGCGCAAAGAGCAGGAACTCATGAGCATGTTTAATAATGTAGATATGCCTGATGCATCTGAATCAGAGTCTGAAGTCGAATAGTTTCATTTATTATAAATACGAAACAATATAATTATACTACTTTACTTGTAAAAAAAGAAAAAAGTTTTTGGGTTTTTTTTAAATTTACAAATGGAAACTGTGACAAATTTTGTCTACAAATATATATTTATATTTAAAAAGGGCGCTAAACTCTGTTATTGTTATCGATAAGCCTCTGTCGGTGTGAACACACTTGGAGCACGCGGACACACTGTTTATTATTCGGCTTGCCGGTTGTTTGGACAACTTATAAATATTATTTTCAAGCGCAAAGAGCAAGAACTCATGAGAATGTTTAATAATGTAGATATGCCTGATGCATCTGAATCAGAGTCTGAAGTCGAATAGTTTCCTTTATTATAAATACGAAACAATATAATTATACTACTTGTAAAAAAGAAAAAAGTTTTTAGGTTTTTTTCAAATTTACATATGGAAACTGTGACACAAATTTTGTCTACAAATATATATTTATATTATATATTTTATAGGGCGCCAAACTCTGTTATTGTTATCGATAAGCCTCTGTCGGTGTGTACACACTTGGAGCACGTGGACACACTGTTTATTATTCGGCTTGCCGGTTGTTTGGATAACTTATAAATATTATTTTCCATCAGACTAACCTGTCCCTTTCATGCTAAAGTCATATTACAGGGAGTCTTGAGACTCCGTGATTCACATTAAATATTGCTGAGCACCTCAAAAACTTGGGATAACCGGTATTCTGATACATCTATGACACGCATAAAACAATAAAGTAAATCGGTGAGTAAGTTGCATTTGGCGAATGACGTGAATCATATGCTTACGTCTCCTCTATCTAGCAGAAAATGACGCTGAAAGTAACGAAGTTGGCTCTTACAAGCCGCCTTATTGTCTTGGCCGTACAACTGGTGGCCAACTGGGTAGTTCCCGATCACAAGCCGGATGTCTTTCGTATGCCGATGCCGCCAGACGGCTATACAAAAGGTCCTGTGCCGTGGTTAGACAATCTGCTTGTAGGCTGCTTAAATGGTCTACGGCACTGGGATGGAGAATACTATCTTCACATTGCAAATAATTTATACTCATATGAGAATACGCTGGCCTTCTATCCATTGTATCCGGCAATGATACGGTACCTGGCAATGGCCTGCCAGAGTTTATATGTGCCGTTGTCGTTGCAATCACTTACGCTGGTTGTAGCAGTTGTATTGAATGTGTGGCTATTCTGTCAGGCGGCCAATATGCTCTATCAGCTGACACAACGGATGTTCAGTGACTTGAACAAAAGCTGGAATGCGGCGCTCTTATTTTGCTTCAATCCGGCAAGCATTTTCTTCAGTGCCACCTACTCGGAGTCGGCTTTTGCTTACGCCAGCTTTTTTCTCATGCTGGAGTGTGTCAAACAAAATCAAAAATTCAACTATATTCGCATCTGTGGAAGTCTTTGTGCTTGTATCATGTGTCGCTCTAACGGGCTGATAACGCTGGGTTTTCCATTATATTTCTTCATTCGGCACATAGTCTTAACAACAAACGCAAGGCGCTTTCAGCAGGTTTTGAAGATGGCTTTGGCTGTGATTGTGCCCTTAATCATCCTCCATGCTTACTATTTTTATATCTATCGTCTCTATTGCCTACACAGCGTTAAAGTGAATCATCCGAAGCATATTCAAAAATATGCCAGCGAACGTAATTATCTTCTTTCTGGTCAGGGACCCGAAGGATCGCCATGGTGTCAGTATACTTTGCCCTTCCCTTATAATTATGTACAATCAAACTATTGGGACGTTGGTTTCTTGAGCTACTACCAGTGGAAACAGCTGCCAAATTTCGTTTTAGCACTCCCCATGCTTCTCTTCATGAACTGGCATTGTTGTGACTATTTATGGTTGTTTGCGGCGCGGAATTGGTCCCAGATTGGGAACTGGCGGGAGGTACTAAAAGCTCAAAAGGTGCTACCATTCGTACTTCATGGCACGTTTTTAACGCTAGTCTGTGCCCTCTTTGTACACATTCAGGTGTCAACGCGTTTACTTGCGTCGGCTACGCCCATTTTTTATTGGTTTGCTGCAGATCACATGCCGAAATCACTGGACCAGCTCGCATTTCGTACAAAAGCAGGGGCACTCTTCTTCTGGTGCACCACATATTGCGCATGTGGTACTATTCTATTCTGCAACAACTATCCCTGGACATAAGTTTGACTAACACATGGTTGCCAAAGAGACTGTATTAGGTTTGGATTATAACGTTAATATCTTAGACGCGTTTCACGCAATAATGTTGACCACCAAAAATGAGAAGCAATAGCAATTTAAACTCAATAAAGTTTAAAAGTTTGAAAAACTACTTATGCGCCTCATTTATCGATACTATGTTATCGGGTGGAATAATGTTGTCGAATCGTAATCATTTTAGTTGCGACCACTAATCTAAGCAAAACAAACAATTTTTGTATGAGCAAAGTTTTATTAAAAACCAAAAAAAATACAAAATGGAGCAACTTTCCGGTGTTATGATAATTATTATAATTGGTGGAGGTGTGCTGACATGTGTGATGCTTTTTATTTTTGCCAAACGCCAGATAATGCGATTTACTTTGCGGAGTCGCCGCGGTCCGCATGTGGCAGTGGGTACCGATGCAAAAAAAGGGCTCCGCCGTGAGATTGAACGCCGTTTGGATTGCATACAGAAAATAGCACAGGAACCAAAGCTGCTATGGACTGATTCGGACAAGTATATTTTGCAGCCGGAGCAAGAGTCAGACTTGCCACCTTACTATTATCGAATGAAAGCAGTGGATGATGTTAAATTATTAGAGTCTGAGATTGCGCGTGCTGATGGTAGCACCCGTCATGCCCACGAGAGTTTACGTGCGTTTTTACTAACAACTCTATCAGTTACACTGAATGGAACTGGTCAACGCATAATACATCAGTTCTGCGACACTTACGAGCACGCACGACACGATCCGAATGAGTTTGGCAAGGATGAATATGAGGCGTATCATCATTTGCTTCTGAAATTGCTGGAGGCGTAAGTGTGTGGTCAAAGTTACTATTATCAATGTATTCATATGACTACCACTCCATCCTCCACAGGGCCAAGCAGTTAAAAAATTACAATTCAAGGAAGGCGTCACCTGCGCGGACACCCCGAAAGCAGAAAATGCACTCGCTTCTGGATCCAGCTCGTTTAAGGCCACCGCCTGCTGTAGAGCCTCCCAGCAGCGAGTTGACAACCGGTCAGCATGCCAAAGTCAATATGACTCTCGGCCTTCAGGGCGATGACCTAGTGGCCGACGAGTTAGCAACCAATCCCCTGCATTTACAAGCACCTTCTGAACGTGATCTCATTATACGTAATCGTATAAAGACCCCCACGCTGGACGACATTGACGTCGAAGCTACGGATCAACAACAAGGTGGGGATGCTGGTGCAAGCAACGCTGACAATGAAATAATGAGCATCTCCTCTGTTCAGTTTCAACGCAATTCCAGTGTAGTTTAACGAACAATTAGTCGAATTAAGTATTATTAAATCAATTTATTTATTTTGAGAACGTTACTTCTTGCACTTTTCTTTTGGCGATTTTTTCTTATTTTCCTCTTTTGAACACTTGTCCATCATTTGAGAGAAAATAACTAAATCTAAAAGACGGCAAGAGTACCCCGTCTCGTTATCATACCAGCTTATCAGCTTTACAAAATTGTCATTTAGACCAATGGACGCCTTGACATCAAATACGGAAGCAAAACGTGAACCATTAAAGTCAGTTGATACCACATCGTCTTCTGTAAAACCTAAGATGCCCTTCAAATCATCATTTGCAGCTTCTTTGATAATCTCCTTTATTTGGTCCATTTTCGCTGTACAGCCCAGACGACAAGTTAGATCCACCACAGAAACGTTTGGCACGGGTACACGGAATGCCATGCCAGTTAGCTTACCATTTAGATCGGGTATTACCTTGCCAACAGCCTTGGCGGCACCTGTGCTGGCTGGAATTATGTTAATCATTCCACTGCGACCATCGCGCCAGGCTTTCTTGCTAGGACCATCCAGAATCATTTGGGTGGCGGTACATGCATGAATTGTTGTCATAAGACCCTCAACAATTTCAAAATTCTCATGAACAACCTTTGCGATAGGAGCGAGGCAATTGGTGGTGCAAGATGCATTCGATATGACCTTCATTTCAGTCTTGTATTTGTCTAGATTAACACCACAAACAAACATAGGTGCATCGGCGGAAGGTGCAGATATAACAACTTTCTTTGCACCGGCATCCAGATGATCCTGACAAGCTTTCAAAGTTGTAAATCGTCCTGTACATTCGACAACCGTGTTCACACACTTATCATTCCAGCAGAGTTTTTTTGGATCCGTCTCATAGGATAGTTGAATCTTCATTCCATTTATCACCAGCTTATCATCTTCGAGACAAATTTTGTGGTTAAAAATGCCATGAACCGAGTCAAATCTAAGCAAATATGCCATATACTTTGGATCCATGGCTGGATCGTTGATTGCCACCACTTGAACGTCCTTTCGCTTAATTGCCTCACGCAAAAAAATACGTCCGATGCGGCCAAAGCCGTTTATACCAATTCCAGACATTGTCTTAAAATATGAATATCACAAAATATGTAAACTATTATCGTTCAAAATAAAATGCGAAATTTTGAAAAGATAAGTTAATTTAGAAATAATAAGTAAAATCTAAAATTAGATTCAGTTTTTAGTTATTTCGATTAAGCTGAAATTTCAGATTTGAATTGATGCTAGATTATGAAGGAATCTAACAAAGCAACAAAAAATGAAAAGCGAGCTGCAAACTACTATTTTACGAGAATCTACCAATAATAAACTAAACTAAAGCAGACTAATCATAAGTCGATTTTTTTTACTAAGAATACTGGTATACTTATACTATTATATTATATTATATTATATTATATTATTATATTATATTATTAATCAATTTAAGGACACAATTGTGCAGAAACTTAACACTTGCACCTGAGTTTTGTACTTGATTAAAGTATTGTGTCTGATTGTATTACACTTTTTAGAATACATTAAAAATGCTGAAAGTATGTTGAACAAACCAATTACTCTACCTTTAAAACTACACTCGAATTTTAGGAATATTTAAAAAGGAATTTTTGGAATTAAAAAAAAAAATGTATGACCTTTTGGGGTTATCAGAATATGCGTAACAGACAGAAGGAGATATCTGCGACCCTATAAAGTAAATTTATCATCTTGATCGCCGCCTGTCTATATGAACACCTAGATATCAGAGACTATAAAAGCTAGAGTTACTAAATTTGAAGACAACATGTAAAAACTTTCCGCGCAGATCAAGTTTGTTTTAGTGTTGGCCACGCCCCTTCAGCTCCCCGGAAATAAAAAAAAATCGAATTGTAAGACACTTGCAACAAAACATAGAATGTTAATTTTTGGTACACACAATAATAATAGTAGTTGGTTATTATCGGACAATTAACACACAGGTTATTCAAGAAATACTTTTATAGCCAACATCAGGTGCTGCTGCACTTGATCAGTGACAGAATAATGGTGTTCAATAAACCAAGTAAAGAGCAATCAATTAATAAGTTTTGTAATCTCTAATAACGTGGTTAATCTCGGTATATTAATAGGTATATTTTTCGTATATTTTTTTAGTATATTTACGAAAAATATACTTTAATTTTTGTTGCTTTCAGTAAAACTGGGTGCCGAGTATCTCACAGTCGAGCCCACTCGACAATAGCTTTCTTAGCTGTTTTTATTTATTTATAAATTATGAGTTACACGCGTTCTATAAAAATTCATGGCCTCACACATACGAAACTTGACTGTAGCCGTTCCTACGTGTTTTTTATACCCGTCTACCCAAACTTTGTGTCAACCGAAAATATATGTAACAGGTAGAAGGAAGCATCACTGACCCCACAAGGTATATATAATATCGTCTTGGTCAGCGTCAGCACCCCAGACGATACAGCCATGTCCGTCTGTCCGTCCGTCCGTATGAACACCTAGATCCCAGAGACTATAAGAGCTAGAGCAACCAATTTTTCGGAATAATATGTCATATTGTTGCATACAGATCAAGTTTGCTTTAGATTTTGGCCATGCCACCTTCCGCCCCCGAAAATCGAAAATACCCGAATTGCAACCGTAATTTTAAACATAGAACGTTCGTTTTGGTACACAATACTAATCATCATCTTAATGATCTCTGATATTGTGGAAACAATCGGACAAAAATCACAGAAGTTGTTAAAGAATTACTTTTACAGGGCGTAATTATGTACAACTGCAATGGTGTTCAATATACCTAATAAAGTTCTAGTATATATTTTTAGTATGTTTTCTAGCATATTTTCGAAAAATGTAATATTTCGATAAACGCTCCAAATTTTTGTTGCATTCAGCAAAAATGGATGGTGGGTCGACCAAACTCAACAGTAGTTGTCTTGCTTGTTTAAAACATGGAAGCTATTCAAGAAAATGTTGTATGTGATAGAAGTCTGGTGCTGTTGCTATGTTGCGATAGTCATCATAAGTTATACAATACTGAGACTTAATATACATACATACGTAATAAAATGACTAGAACCATTCCATAATGAATTAGGTGCTATCCAGTAGAAATAAAATTTTTTGTAGTCGCTGACTATTGCAGTTGTTATAGAATTCTGCGCATTGATAACTTATAATAGATACTAGTAATTTTTAATAAATACTAATTGAAAGTTCGGTGTAGTTAAAGAGCGGCAATGTTTTACTTTATTCCTACAAATTTTACTATTAATTTATATTAGGGTATGTGATAGTCATTGATGGTGCAAACGAAGTGGCGTTTGCCAAAATTATTTTTGTTGAGCCATCGTAGTTGGGAATTGTTGGTTTTATTGTTATAAATCAATCAGCTGGCAGGCTGGCAAGTCATGGACTAAGTATTCAAGCAAAATGTAAATGTAAATCCACAGGACCCAGACCTAAACACAACACAACAGAATACGACGCAACACAGAAAATCAGCTGTGTCTGTGCCCAGGGCGTCATTACTCACCTTTGTCTGTTACACTACCCTTACCCCTGCTGCCATCCTTTTGCATTGCTAATGGCTCGAAGCATGGAATTTTTTATAATGTTCCCTGGGGATAGAGGGTTGAAGGGGTCGGGAGTTAGGGATTGGGGCTCATGCTCATGCTCCAAAATATATTAATATAAACATATAACACTATGCACCGACTTTTAAATTGAAGTTTTGGATGCTGCATATGATATGCTGTCGAAATGCATATTTGTAATTTGAAGTTCTATTTTCTGTACGATTCTTATACTATATATACACGTACTCGTACTTAGAATGCTAACCTAAAAAGCATCTGCAACATTTTGAAGTGAAGCAACATGTTGCTAACTAATCGTCAAAAATGACGCCCACACAACATGAAGTCTCTCGTCGTCGCTCTCTTTCTCGTCCTCTCACTTCAACTGTTGCTCTCCTGGTCATGTCCTGACTGTGGTGAATCCTAACCTGGACCAGCCAAATGGGGACGATGATTACGAAATTGTTGGGAGCTAGATATTGTATGGAGTTCTCAATATTAAATTCATATTTATATATTGAAACCGCATTCTATTTCAGCGTTTGGCGTCTGATGCTGTTCAAAACTCTGGTTAAATGGAAATTGAAACCGATGCCAACAGACGAGTCGAATCATGTCATTTAACGAAGAGACAGCATTTCCCTCAAGCTTTGCCATCCCGAAACCAAATACAAAACTAAAATTGTAACGGAAATTCATTGCAAGTGTCTGCTGACTTTAATATTGTTTTGTTGCTACTTTTCCCTCGTCATTGTTTGTTTCCTGCTTTTTGTTGCTGTTCTTTCCCTAGAAATTAATGCGAAAAACTTTAAAATTGTGCAGCAGCGACAGTTGAAAGTTTTCATTTAAAATTGTTATTTGGAATTCAGATTCATTACATAAAACGAAAAGATTAAATACATGAACTAAAAAAATGTTAATGAATTACAGCAATAAGCTTAATGTTTTTAGTTAATGAATGCCAGTCAATAGATTAAATTATAGATTAATATTACAATTCATTACTACAATAAAAATAATAATAATAATAAAAATAATAATAATAATAATAATAATAATAATAATAATAATAATAATAATAATAATAATAATAATAATAATAATAATAATAATAATAATAATAATAATAATAATAATAATAATAATAATAATAATAATAATAATAATAATAATAATAATAATAATAATAATAATAATAATAATAATAATAATAATAATAATAATAATAATAATAATAATAATAATAATAATAATAATAATAATAATAATAATAACAATAATAATAATAATTATAACAATTATAATAATAATTTGTTATCATGCTAACAATGTTACTTGAGTCGCAAGCTTATTAATGGGCCACTTCAAAAGCCAACATGTAAGATTATAGCCTTAGCCAAAGCATATAAGATGCATAACACAAGCAAGAGCATTAACGGATTTACTATTTATATTTAAGTTGTCAGCAACTGTTGCTAAATCCTTAAACTATTGCAAATTGTTTTTGGAAAATTGGTGGCAACGTTAGCAACTGTCGACTGGAAGAGAATAATATTATCGTATTTAGATAATGTTTATGCATACATATATGTAAGTATAATGTTGTCCATTAGCTAAAACACTACAGATAACGATTATTATTTTGCAGATAGACTCGTTGGACACGGATACGATTACGATGACGATAATAAGCTACAAAGTTAATGCATAATTCAGATGTAGCATCAGCATCTGGCATGCTGTGCCACATCAGGCGGCATCAATTATTTGCAGTGTTCCAAAAAATTCAAATGCAGCCTTGAGATGCAGATAGAGATTACAAATTGAATTGTCAGACCCAAGTGCACGTTGCAGTTGGAACCAGGCTATAACATAAAGCAAGGACATCCGGAAGTCTCCAACAGACAGCTAATTGTGCGCTCAAGCGTAGGCATCAGCATGGTTACGAAATGAAATTAAAGAAAACACAACCAGCGACCCACTTTCATAGTACTAACCTATTATTTGGGCACAACTTTATGAATTGATTTTTTTGCCTATTTCATTTTACGAGCAATGCAGACAAAATGACACTAAAAATAAGATGGTTGTTGGTAAGCTGCTAGAAAATAGTTCATAAATCATTGCCAAGTTAGCTACCATTGTGGAATATGTGGGTAACCTCTATTAAAATGAAAGACTGACTTTTCAAGTTTTTGTTGAAATACACACAATGTATAATAAGAACTTGCTCTTATAACATACTCAGATTTGAATACAGCATACTTTCATACTGTTCTTAAGCCTTGTTTCTGGAGTACTGAGTGTATAAATCATAATTTGTGTTTGTCAATTCAATGTATTTAGTTCGATGTAACAAAAGAATGCTCAGCACCAAATCCAGTACATCTGTTTAAGTGAATTGTGTTGTAGCATTTTAAGCAATTTAAAAGGTAATTTTTCCGATTGTTAATGTTTACAGGTTTTAAATAAATAATTTTAAAGCTACTCAGGGTGTAGAGTATGGCAATTAGCAGGCGAATACATTTGATATTTATGATGTGGTCAGTTGCTTAAAATTGAAATGCAGCAAGAAAATTAACAATTAATTAACAAAAGGTAAAGAAACCTCACCCATAACATTGATAAATGTAAAGAGTAATGGCACATGCCATAGAGTTTAGTGTAGATCAATAGCCACGGCATTGCAGTTCGATAAATGTAGTACATTACGTGTCTGCGTTAAGGATAAACTATGTATATAATGTTGCGTATCGTATATGTAATGTCATAAGAGCCAAATGTCATGAAATTTCATTACGATTCGAGTGCAACAACAAAATGTTGAGCACTGAGTTAAACTGTCAGCTAAACCAATTACATTTGCACGCCACTGACAACATCAACAATAATGTCAACATCAGGAGCAGTAACAACAACAACAACTACCACAACAACAACCACAACAGTAACAGCAGTAACAAAATTTCGCACAAGTTGCACGGAAGCGGAAGCTTCAACAGAAATGCGCTCCAAAAATGGTCACACTGAGGAAACGATGTTGAAAAACAGTAAAAAACACACACACATACACATTCACAGTAACGTGACAGCAAGAGCAAGTCTAACACCGTAATGAGCTGCAACTGAGAAGTTTATTCAATTCCAGACAACATTGGGCGAATAAACAACTCAGGACGAAAAATAAAAAAGGACGCTCAAGTGATTGACCCAAACAAACGCCAAACTCCAAATTCCAAACGGTTGCCCGCCCGCCTGTCAGAAACTCATTTATTATTTAAATATTATCAGGCCAAAAAAATTATAAATGAACAAGAAAAAAAAAACGAGCCTGCTGCTCATTTGAAAACTTTTTTTGGGGCAGCTGCCAACTTGAATGCAGCATAAAGGACATTGCCACCAAGGTGGCAAAGCCGCGGACACTTGACGCAATTTACTTATATTGTGTATTTGCGTATATGCGAGTGTCTACTGTACGGGTATACGGGTATGAAATGTGTGTGTCTGTGTACTAAATTACAATTGGGGGTACAGTTCTGAATGGCATACAAAAGTTTTTAAATTTTATGAAAATTATTGTATAGAATTCAAACAAAAGAGCACAACTGTCTGACAGACTGTTGAATTATGAAATTATTTCTAAAACAGAATTTGTGTCTGAAGTAAAGATTATACTTACTATATATACTTAGACTACATAACTATGATCGTACATCGTACAATGTTGTTGTTGTCTTTATACACGAACCTATGCAATAAATAATGGGATTAGCTTCGTATTATTAATTAATTTGTCAGGTGTCTGATATAAAGGATATAATCTTACTTACCTACTAAAGTATTATGTATTACTCGAAGCCTCATTCAATTGGGCATTAATATTATGCTTGTTGTCTTAAATTTTATTAATTAATTTAATTTAATTTTAAATCCTTTCTACACTTTGTGGACAAACTTAAGCAATGAATATTGATAATGATAACAAAGTTATTGCATTTACATATATGGCTTAAAAGTTGTTTATGTATTTATTAGTTTCCTTAATATTATAACTTGCATTTAAATACATAAAATAAAAGTGTACATACATATATAGAAATCATACAAGATAATTTATTTGAATTATACTGTAAATTGCGAATCTCTTTCAAAATGAATATATAATGTACATATGTGTAACATATTGTGTTAAATAAATTTGAGCCATATTTGTGCTTTCCTTGAAATGACTCGCATTTAAAAAATAAAGAAGAACATTTGTGCACTCCCGAATTAATTTTTAGCATGACATTTTCAATGCCTTATTATTAGCAGAAGTTAACCCGCATGGCCCCGCGACAGATAGCTATTCTTTATGTTTGAATTGTTGTTGTGCATAAATAATTATTTATTAGCACGTGCTCATGTCGCAGGGACAATGGTTGCCCACATGCAAAGTGAAGTCAGGTGGAAGTGAGTGGAAGGGCAACAACTGATGGCACTGACTGTGACCAAGACATGGCACGATTGCTGACTTTGCGTGACCAAAGTGCAAGAGGTGATAAATAACAGCAAAATGTAGACATCAACGTATAGTACCCAAAAGTCCCAGTTGTATTGCTACTTTCAAGTTTGTCGTGCAGTTTATAAAGTTGTTGAGAGAGAGAGAGAGCAACATTAATATCAACAACAACATTGTTGTCGTTGTAGGTTACGTGGTGTTGCCAAGGCTAAATAGTATTTGCTTAGTCTAGTTTAACACTTTGGTTTGTTTTATCAGCCGAATGCGGATACGAAATGCAATTTTCCAGCTGCTGACTGTGTCCTTCGTATCGTTAAGTTTCTTTTCTTTTCGTTTCGTTTCATGTGTTTAATCTAAATAACCTTCTGCATACGATATGGCAATTGTCTGTCAGTCCATGTTGCAGTGTTGTGTCCCCGGTTGCGGCACCACAAGAGCAACCGCAATATGTCATGGGGCGCGATTAAGCGAGATATTTTTGTTTTGTTGTATAGTATGAAAAGGACCACTCATTCTATCTTCACCTCCAACTGCACCTCAGCCAGCAAAATCACCTTGACTACGCTTTGTCCTTGTCTTTGTTTATGTTGGCATTGTGCAACGAGAGCTAAAAATACACATATGTATTAATGCAAATATGCTGCAACAACAACAAAGACAACAAAGCTCTTTTGAGTATAATCACTAAGCAATGAACATAATAGAGTCCGCATATCCAAAAAATACGGGCACTTTTCGTTTTTGATTTTCATAGCCCCCGTGGCAGAGGCCGGGCAGAGGCGCAGCGCTCTCTCGCGTTCGGCTCTCTCTCGAGAACTCGAGCTAGCCGTCGTGTTTTGAATTTTGAAAGCCCCTTAGGCAGAGACGCAGCGCTCTGGCACGAAGAAGTGAACAGAGATGTATGTGTATTTAGCGCACATACATATGAAGAAACATAATGTGTATGCAGTTGCTGCTTGTCCGATTGCTTCAATTTTAATTTTTCAGATTTCAAACTGAGTTTCATTTCAGAAGTGTTTTGCTTGGATAGGGAAAAGTGAATACTCTTCTTCATTTGCATATATTGCTCTATCACTAATAACTAAGGAATTCTAGTCTAGGTCATCAACGGTGCGGTGCGTGTATCACGAATTGAATTGTTGGTTTCTGCATGTGACCTTGTTGTTCTCTTCTGTTCGCTCGTTTGTTTCAATTGATTTTGTCGTCTTTGCGTTGATGTTGCTGTTTTTGATTTGCTTACTTTTTACTTTTGATTGCATGCAGAGACTGCACCTGTTGATCGACTTTTTATTATGTTATTATGTTTAAATAATTAGTATAGACATATTATATTTAAATTTCAGCATTTCTTATTGCAAATTAATATAGGCACATATAAAAGGAGTATTTTGATTTTTATATATGTATGTACATTTATATTTTTATTTATGTATTTTCAGCAGTGTTTAAAATTTAGCAAATTGATACTATCTTACATATGTATGTACATTCATATGTACATACCTATGCATGAAAATATGTATGTATATGTATATGAATTTGCTTATGTTCATTGCTTAGTGATTAAATACATTTATTATATAATTTATGGTCACACTAGTGATCAACAGTTATGAAATTGTTTCCCGAATATTTTCCAAAATTCTATTGACATTTTGTGAAAACATTAAGAATATAGATTGAAATTAGGAAATTTGAAATTCCTAAACTTTTCTTTAAAATGATGTTTAAATGACTATTTATTATATTAATTACAATATTAGCTGATTGTGAAGCATTCAATTCGGCGTAGACCAGGAATTTTGGCCCGAAAATTGCACGTTGTTCCAATAGAATCCAGAAAGAACCAGTGCATCCAATCGTAGTTTTCTTTATTATAGTTAATTTTTATAATTTACCTCACTTTTAGTTTTAATTACAACTATTTTTATTTATTGTGAGAAATCGATCGCAAATGATAAGTTTTAATTGAATTAAACATATACATATATATTCATCTTCTGCTCCAGGCAAATTTAAAATATTACTTATAAGTTTAGAAATATTCTATGTACACACATTTAAAGTAGTACGACAACAATTGTAGGTAACATACTAGGTTTAAATCTCACGCAAGGAATTAATAAAAATTAAGTTGTTTGTTAGATTATAAGCTATAGAAATACTGCGAAAATTCATCTACTTCATGATAATCTAATTACTAAATACTTAAAAAGCTTTTCAGATCCAATTAAAAATTATTAATTGGCAGGCATGAGGAAAGTTTCCACAACCTGGATTATAAGTAGATAGACTGCACTCCAACATTGTACTTATTAAACGAGAGTAGCAAGCGTGAAAATCAAATCAGAAATTTTCACAATATACAAACAACTTTTTAACAAAGATTTGCTTTTTTTGAGACCACATTATGTTGAAACAAATCACTGTTCGCAGATCTAATAATACAAAAACTAGAACTAAAGCAGATGTAACAGTGAAAGTTGAAGTGGAGCAACAAACAAAATGCCACATAATCCGCAAACAAGCAAATGGGAAATGGAAAAGAGGGGAAAGGGAAAGGGAAAGGGAAATAGGAGCGTGGGCAAGCAAAAAGCCTGAAGATTTCTTGTTTGGCAAGCAGGACCCGAGAACTGTGCCAGCTGCCTGGCCTGGCCTGTCTGGGCATATTTTATGAATCTTTTCGCAACACATTACCATTGGGCAAGTGGTAAAGGGGCAGGCGGAGATTCTAAGCTCTTAATTGGCTATTGAAATTGAGCCGAAAATATAGCAAAAACTTTTGCTGTGGCTTTAAATAGTAAAAGGAATTCGCTGAGAACAAATTGCTGCCTTAAAAATTAATTATGAATCTTGTGGATAAATGACTCGCAGGCAGTGGGGAAGGAGTTTGATGAAATGGTGTTAGGAATAGCAACAATTTGATTAGTCAGAGCGCATATAATCACCATAAAATGCGTGGCCATCTATAAAAATATTTCTATAGAGTTTCATAACTTTTGTCTTGTATATACATAAGTTGTAAATTGAATATATATATATATGTTACATTTTAATCGATAGCTCATTCTATGCAAAAAAAAAAAATGAAAAGAATTATTTGTCTCTACTGAATGTGTACAATTTATGACCAACATTCTCATAACTCTCGATAAATAGCTCAAAATTGAATTTATTGTGCTTTAAAGTGAAAACAAATTTTAATTGTAGAATAAAAGGTAAGCAAAAAGTAAAAATATGAGTAAAGAAATTAATAAATTGTTATTCACATCAATGTCTCAATTTTTTCTTCAGTTTGAGTCACATAAAAATGTACATATTATACTCGTATAATATGTACATATCCATCAGTTTTATGTTTATGCAGCGCACCACTGGGCGCTTGATTACTCATACGACGAGTGTGCCTAGGAGAGAGGTGGCGAAAGCAAGCGATGACGATGACGATGATGTTGATGACTTTATGTGTGTATGTGTGCGTATGTTATGCTCAATGTTAGCTTTTAATGCATATCAAATGTAATAACGTCGGCTATTAGCCAACTTGACGACGCACATCAATAGGCGACAAGGTATGGGCCGCTAACTGTTGTTAAAAAACAAAAAACATTTGGACTTTGTTCTGCCTATTTTCAGCTCTTGTAATTACGCACCGCGCCAAAAACAATTTACCAAATCGTCCATGAAAATTGGCTCCCTCTTGACTATAATGTTGACAAAGTGTCGAGCTATGAGAAATTATAGGTTGAGTGTCAGGTGAATGTGTTGAATGTGTGGTTACCCTTTAAACTCAATGTTGGCATTTAATCCCCCTCGCACTTCCCATTGCCTGCTGAGCTAATTATTGGGACACTTGTCAGGTGCAACACCATCTGCTCTATCGATTTGCAATCTGCATGACAATGGGCGTGACATCCTTCAGCCCCTCTGCCCTCGTCTGGGAATTTGTGCAATCATTGCGCGTATTCGAAACTTAACTGTATACTCAACTGCAGCTGCAACTCGCTACAATGGCGCGCCTCCTCACACACATGCAACCCTAACTGTTTACCAGCTCAATTTGCACTGCTTTTCCATCTCTCTCTACTGGTTTAATATGACACACTTATATTTTAGGTGTTGAATTGTATAAACTTCAACTTTGATAACAAAGTAAATATGTATTCTAAATTTTAAACTAAAATTAAGGCTATGTTATGTAATAAAATAATATAATATTTGCCAGTTTGTATACAGAAATATATTTATACATAGAACCGTCCCAATAAAAGAATCGTCAAGCGATGAAACATATATTTGTTGATGGATTTAAGGTATAATTTATATAAAAGAGTGTGTCTCATAGTCGTTTAAAAACGTTTT
Organism: Drosophila pruinosa; assembly: GCA_018150935.1. Taxonomy (NCBI): domain Eukaryota; kingdom Metazoa; phylum Arthropoda; class Insecta; order Diptera; family Drosophilidae; genus Drosophila; species Drosophila pruinosa. The sequence goes on from JAECWR010000199.1 coordinate 45,431,598, forward strand.
TCTGCTTGTTTTGTCCCTGTGTTGTGACAAGGCTCAGGTAAAGTGGCGTGTACGTGTGTAAATGCAAAGAGTGCTCCAGCATTTGTCGTACATATATACAATTGAGCTCACATGACCGTAGTAGGTTGTATACAACAATTCTATACCCTGTTATAAATGGAACTAGGCCAAATATGTTTTACGTAATAGACTGAAATATAGTATGCATATATTGTATGTTCTTCTGCAGCATAAACTGTAAACTGTAGACTTCATTTAATTAAGTCCGTCCGAGGTTGGTCGATATTATTTTCCAGCAGTCAACACACAGGTGCAGCTTATTTTACATTTTGGTTGCAATGCACAATAAACACTACCACTAAATGTGTATAGTTTGGTACAGTGAATATATTATGTATATATGTATATTATTATATATGTATCTATTTTCCCTTGTTGTTGTGAGAAGCTATATTGTAGCCACTTTAAAGTTTTTTCTACTTGCCTTCTTGTCACTGACAAATTGTAAAAGTTTTCATATGAAAATTTCAATTATTATGCAACGTTTGCTTTAAAGTTGAACCTTTCTCAAAACAGCATCTGCAAATAAGCATGTCAATTTGTTATTTTATGGCTTGCCGTCTTGACGCTTCATAAATATTATCATATCATTTAAAGTTGTGTGAAAATCGCTTTAAATACAGCTTCACATGCTTCGCAACTATGGTGCATGTTGCAAATTATGCACATATTACGCATACGTCCTGTTGCATGCATCCAGTTAAGAGTTTCCGAGTCTCATAGTCTCGTAGCTGACGTGTCTGGCTTGAAAAAATATTTACACGTAGCTTATAGCCCTTCCTTGCCCTTCCTCCTTCACCAACTCTATTGCCACATTAATTTTAAATGCAGCTCATTTACAGCTGGCTGCCTTGCTGGTTTTCCACTACGATGCCTGGCTCTGTTTTAGTGATATCAAATCAGCTTTTTTCCCGACAAATATGATTTTTTTTCTTGCTAATAAGATTGCTGTCAGGAGATTTTCAATATCCTATTATCTTTTTTTTAGCTTTTCAAATTTATGCAAAATATTATATCAAAGCTGTACATTATTGATGAAATTGTCGAATATTTGGTTAGGAATATATTGTAACAAATAGGATGAAACTAAATACTTAATTACGAAAATATAGTGGAATGAAATTAATTAAATACGTAAAATGTATCTGCATTTATAAGAGTAAGCATGATTGTTTGTTTTGATTACTAAGATTTATAGAAATGAATTGACTTAATGCAAATATACAAAAAGATAAAAATATTCCCTAAGTTAACCAAGAAATTAGTAAGCATATTAAAAATATATAATATATATATATATATATTTCAAAAAAGTATAGTATATATGAAGAAATTTTCTTTCATATCTATTAGGAAAATTGGTATATTTAGGTTGTTGTCCATTTTCTTTTAAATACCATTTATCAGACGGGAATGTTTCGAACATTTCAATTGTGTATTCCTTATTTAAGTGGTATCCAAGTTATTATTATTCTCTATTTTTCACTTTCCTTCAGTATTTATATATAGTTTAAAGCGGCCTTTTAAAGCACAATTGACAATTGATGAAAATTAAATTAATTTAAGCTTAGCGTTCTTTGGCCGCTTTTTTCTCAGCTGTTGCACTTGCGGGTCTGCTATTTATCCTTCCTTGGAGTTCGCTAATGTCTCGCTATTTGTAAATGTTGCATGCAATGGGGCGTTGCCGAAAATTTGTCAGCGCCACTTGCTGTGCTAATGAGGTGCAGTTAGTCTTGAGTTGGGCGCGTGTGGTCGTGTTCCTAGCATTATTCCTCAAAATAGCTATATATATGTTGAAAAGTATCACAAAGCCACAGCTAGGCTTAGCGTTAAATAAAAGGTAATAAACAAGACAATAATCTGCTGAACATCAACAACTTAAACTCTTTGTGGGCCAAGAAAATAAACCCAGAAAAGCCCACATGAAAACTGCAGCCAATAGTTGGAATTGTTCATTTATTGAGTGGCATGTCTGATACCAGGATGAACACAATGCCATAAACTAAGCCACATTTTGTACAAGCAGGGAACACACACAGATTCGTGGTTATACTATGGCTCTTGTTTAGTAGCAAATACTATACATATTATATATTGACACGGATTGTGGCATTTGTCATTTGAGTGCTTTCACTTGAGCTTGGCCCGTTGTCGGTTTCAGATCTTTGCTACATGGCAATTAAAATTGACAGCTAACAAAATTCTGAGCCAGGACAGACTGTGCGCCTATTTAAATATACATTTAAAAGACCCCATAACAACCAAAGAGACACAACTAATTTGCATGTGGCAGGCGACGTGTCTGTGAACTCCCTCAAGTGATAAAGACATAAAGACCTGCAGACAGAGCCTTGGGGTCAGTGGAATGCCAACTATTTGTAACATTTGCCTCTATAAATCAATGCTGGACAGCTCCCTTGGAGTTATTGTCCCTTCCCATTCCTTTCTCCTGCATCACCTCTGTGAAAGTTTCCTTGACTGTTGTTCTTTGAGGCACGTTTTGGGTTTGTCGTTTTGCGTTATCGCCACAATTAAAGCGGGTTTCGTTCTGGCCGGCGAATAAATGCAGCTGAGCTGCCATTCCCTGAGGGAAGAGCAACTTGTTTGTTTATCGGCAAGAAAGTCAGTGGGTTCCGAAAGTAACCGGACACGGCCGGAAGTTCACTTTGCCATGAAAATTTGTCAACATTTGCCACACGACAAAATCAAATTCAGTTTCATTTTCATTTTTTCGCACTTTGTTTACCACAGGCAAATGGTCCGTTTCAAATTTACTTTTAGAATAGAAATGTCATAATCGAAGGAGCATACTCGTTAGAAGCCCAAAGGCAATGCCTACACACAAGTCGGCAAACTGCAAACGGGGCGCATGTGTAATGTGGCATAAAGCTGGAAATAATTTGAATAAATGACGCTGACAATGACTCGAGCACTCGTCAATAATTATTTTAATGACACTGAGGCTCACATGAAAGCTTTTGTAATATTAATTGTGTGGCCTTTTGCATATTTGATGACAGTTCTTTCCCAAAAAAACATGAATTTGTAATACAAAGCACTTACACAGACAATTAGCGAGAGCATTAAGTGTCTGACACATGTGTCGTGTGTGGTGAGGTTCACTTTAAAGAGTAGAAAGGCAGTCACAACCTAAAGCTCATGCTCAACTAGAATGAAATTGAATATGCCGAGTGCTTGGGGCATAAGGAGTAATAAAACTAAATGGCACATATCAAATGTCTGTGGCCATGAATACACAACAACAAATATTTACAAATACACTTGTATGATAGTATTACATTGAATTGTAATGCATATTTAATAAAGATACAATTACAACTTGTACAATCTAAAATTAATTCAAAGCAATAATTTTATTTGCTTCATAAAAATTGTATACAGCCAATAGCATATAATTTATGTGGTATTTTTAATGTAAATCCACAATATTCATTTATTTTTAGCGGATTCGTATATAATAGATATAGAACATTAAGCTAACAATTAAAACATTCAAACTTTCACCGTCTTGCACGATCGAACTCTTCCCTCTACTTCATTCAGCTTTCAGTGTCAATGCGTACTGCTTAACTCTAGTTGATTTACCATTCCTACATATAAATGATCCGTAGAAAGGGTAATCAAAATGTTGCCACTCTCTGAACTTTTTATTAAAATTAACTTGGAATCGAAATGGAAAAAGTTGAAAGGAAACTTTAGAAACTACAATTTAAAAACGAAATGTGGTAAATAAATGTTGGCAATCTCAGCAAAATCAACTAAGAGAGTACAAGCGTTGTTGGCGAGTCAAGATAAATAAGTAGGTAGGCCATATGAGCTACTGCATGAAGGCCTAAATTTGTTGCCTACTTTTGTGCGATAAATTTATGAGTATCTGACAACTTATACTTGAGCAACTACAACTCTAATTTCTCTTTATAAATCAGTTTAAATTTCCGTTTGACGGAAGTGCAGCACCAAAAGTTTTTAAACACGAAATAGATAACTAAAACAGAAATGTTGAGGCTTCAGTAAAAAATCCGGAAATGAAACAAGACGTCAAAATTGTTGAGTTGCCCATTTTAATGGGTGCAGGCGGCTCCTAAGGTGCAACTTTTCGTTTTTTGGTCGCCCGAAAACTTTAAATAGACTTTGGATCCATAAAATCAATATGCAGTCGTTCAAGGCTCAAAGTTTTCGTTGTCTTCACACACATACAGTCAAACACGTAACCATGTATTCAAAGTTTTTATTACGTCTTTAAAACAAGTTTAATATTGAACTAGATTCATATAAAACATACTCCAAGTGTTCTCGTTTATTGCGTGCAGAGCTCAATTAAAAAGTATTTAATTAAAAACCATAGACGGACGTAATTAAAGTGATCAACTAGGACCACACTATAAGTTTTAAGTAAGCTAACGATAAGAAAGCGAAACGATAAGCAACCCCAATCGCAAAACTGGCACCCTTTCTGTACGAACCCTTTTAGAAAACAAACTCACAAAGCTCATAAGCAAAATTATGTTATAAGCTTTGTGTAATAAAACTAACTTTATCCTTATTGGCTGATATTTTAAGCGCATGAAACTACACTAGTATGTTAATCAATTGCAGGCAAAGCTGTTTTCCAACTCGCCACACTTAATTTAAGGTCCTAATGTCCAGGGTCAACAATCACACTGGAAAGCTTAACAAAGATCTCAAATGTAACATGCAAATTTAGTTGCAGCTGCAAGTAAAAAAAAATCACGCGACTCAAGTACCAAAAAGACTTGAATGCCGTGCAACATAATGTTGTGCAAACAATGAAAAGTACGAGAAAAAGGAAAGAAGGAGAAGCAGAATGAGACCAAGACTGAAACTAAATCTGAGACGACGAATGCAGTAATTAGAAATGCAAATGATGCGCAAAATCGCAATCGCAGCACCAAACAGCAGCCATGAACGAACACGAAAGCGCATATTAAATGAGTCCACGTTATGCCAAGAGGGAAAGTAGTGTTTATGCGTCTTGCCTCCAACCTTGCCTCAGGCAACTGGCAGCACTTCAAAGTGGCTTTTAAAAGCATTTCTTAAGGTACTGCGTGCGTATCACGCAAGCGGTAAGCTGAATTTGATGTGCTTTTAATTAAATTTGAAATGCTTTGGGTAACCACTACGGTACACAAAGGTCACATTGGTCATGTTTGTTGTCAAAAACAACTGACAACAATTAGAAAAGACTTAGTCGAGAATGTTGGACTAGAAACTACACTGTACGCTTTGCTTAGTTGAACAAACATGTTTTCCTTGCGACAAACAAAAACAGCACAAGTCATGTGGAAATTTATAAATAAATAACTCTTGCCTCTAATGTTGGTTCTCAAACGACTTGATACGCAAGTACAAGGTAATGAATGCATGGCTTAATGTTCAAACTTTTCAAATACTATAGATCTCAATGTCTTTTTTATTTTCACAAATGCCATTGCCACAATGTTGTTCTCCTCATTTATAGCATGTACGATAACAGAGTCGCAAAAGATATCGGCACAATATTTCGATTCCGATATCGATCAAAAATATGTGGGTCATCTTAGGACGCGGCATGCGTAATTAGTCTGTATGCAATAAATAGATTAAAATACATTTTGAATTTATATTATTAATAATATTATTTACGTAGTCAAATATATTTTGATGTCACAAACTAAACTAAAATAAAAGTAGACCATTTTCGAAATTAAATGAAATAACATATGTAGGTAATTTACAAAAAATTTAATTATTCAAATATATATATATATATATATATATATATATGATTAATAATATATATAATTTATGTCCTTTTGCCTGTTAAATACATTTGCACAAAACTGTTACGGACTTTTTTGCGCATTTTTAATGGTACAGTATTGTATGTGGCGACTCATGAAACATTCCCTGAAAATATTGACAAATTATTGATTACATTAAAAATGGAATAAATATTAAGTCAACTCAAACTCAAATGCAAGTCAAATGACTGTAATGCAACCATTCAAATACAACTACCCAGAATCCCAATGGGAATCAAATCAAATACTGACTGTCAAAATTAAGGTTGTCATTTTTGCCAACCCAACATGTTTCTGCAGTTGTTATTGTGGGTTATCAATTTATTTGTCGATGTTTGTGAGTGGATGAATGTTCTATAGTATACGCACACATACGTGTACATATATACTACACATATGTGTGTTGCTTTAACGTGCAATTGAGTGTACTGTTAAACGGTGTCCCGCAGGCTGCACTCGATTCCAATTGTCAACGCAAAATGGCGCCCGTTTGACAAATGGCAAATGCACAAAATCAAATTGTTGTGAACAAGTAAAAATGGCATCATAATTGACTAATCGACTCAGAGATACCGTGTAAAGCAATGATGATATAATTTTTTAATTCTATTTGACACTTTTTTTTCTTTGTCTCATATTTTTCGTTGCTATCCAATTTAATTGTTGGCTCTGTAACAATTTATTGCAAATCGTATTTTAATATATTATTTCTTGCTTTTGCATTCTATTCATACAGACTTCATGACTGCTATGGTATACAACTATCCGTGAAACGTGAATGCATGTTTGTGATGGCAAGTCCTTTTAAAATATGTCAAACCCAATTTGTGCTAAGGTCTGGAGCATCTGTCAATAGAGAGACTACACCAACGGCATTCTACATTGTTATGCTGCACGTTTATTTAGAGAGACATAGAGAATCCGAAATAGAAAACGATGAAGATGGATGGACAGAAAGAGAGAAACAGATAGAGAAAGGACGTTAGGTAGATGGTCAGCATTGTAGATGGGAAGCTGTTAACACTCACTTGAAAGTCGTTGAAGCTTTCACAATTGCGTGATTTACAAATTGTCAAAGCGTTAAATTCAAAATGTCGCCGAGAAGTATAAATTAATGTATTTTGTTTTTACCACAAACGTTTGCCAAATATTTTATTGCATTTGTTCCAATTGAATGTGGAGAGAAGATGTAATTAATGCAAACAATTAACTTAATTTATAAGCAGAATACAAGTGGAAATACGTATTCCATTCAGCAATGGACCTAACCAATTATAGGGCTACTACAACGAAGTGAGCTAGAGATGGGCGTGTTTAAATATTAACAAATTAACAAAATTTTACATGAAAGTAAGACAAAATAAAGTAATTCAATGCGAGATATGTAAAATAGTATTAAGTAAAAGTATTATTCTAGCTTATGTACCAAATAATCAATCCTTTCATGTCCATCTCTAAATGTAACCAATCCAATCCAAGCACTTACATGCTGTTCCGTTCATTAGGTAATTAGAGTAAATCACTTTCGATTCAGCATTGAGTAATTCAATACTATTGTATGCCCCTTCTTCTTTCATTCTGCTCTTCGCAACCAATTTCTCTTAATTGTTTTTGGTGTTTTGTATGAGTTTTGGCCTTTGGCTAAAGTGGCCGACATTTATCTGAGGCATTGTGTGCATATTAATTAATTAGCTAAAAATATTTGGACCTGGTGTACATTCAACTTGACTTTAATTTTCCGCCACAGAGCATTTTCGCCATTGTATTGAAAGATGCTCAGTGCAAAGCAAACAACAATAAATAAAGCTTATGGACAGCCTAAAAGCTGCGGCAGCTTTCAATAAGCTCTTATCTGATAAAAGAATTGTATACGAGCGTTGACTGGTGATTCTATTAAAATCGTACAAGCAACAAACACACCAGTCCAATTGCAAGTTCTAGTCTACCATTTCAATCGTATACAACTATGATGCAATACAATAATTGATTTTTCACAAGCAATAAAAGCAGCAAATTAAAAGTGTTCCTGATTCTTAATTTTGATAAATTGTGTTTGAAATAATAATATTCACACATTTTGAGAGTTCTCATTAAAATACGAACTTCTATCCTTAGGCTCACCATAGGAAATCAAATAGAGCCTGATAAATGACAGCAGAAAACGATTTACAGAACACAAAGAATAAAAAAACTTTTCACTTTATATCCCCTAAATGTGCAGCAGTGTGTGTAGGTGTGTGGTTGTGGGTAGATGTGTGAATGAGGGGCACTCAGAGGCAATAAATTCTCACAATTGATTTTATGGTAGATCCCCTGCATACGGTCCATCGCTGCCACCGACAAAGTTACGCCGCATTTGAATGATTCAAACAGAAATTTTTTTACTTATTTATTTAGTCTTAACATTTGTATGTTTTATTCATGCAAACGACGACCCACAATATGCCATTAACATATTTACACATTTAAATGAGTTTAATACTCTTGAAAACAAAACAAAATCTCTACATTTTTCAACTAAAATTTGTGCTTTGTTTTTTTGTGTCTTTAAGATAAACAATTGAAAACATCGCAGAAACATTGAATGTATCTATTTGATTTCGATATATGCTAAGCCATTTATTAGCAATTTAATTATATTTTAAATTAACAACAATTTCTAAACACTGATTTCCTTTACTCATGCCGTGTTGTTTACGCCAAAAACATCTGTTGGTCTTAGCTCGAATAAGAGATGATTCGCTGAGATTCAGCAAAGGTACTTACTCTGCTCGAATTGAGCGATAAGCGGCGCATTAACAACGGAAATTTATTGCCAGATTTCATAGTTGAGATGACCTGTAAATCCGCTGAGTTTGTCGATGTATTCGTTGTTGTTGTAATTTGTAATTTCCGTTGTAAGCTTTGAAAAGGAATGGGGGACAGACGGATAGAAGCTTAGCCTACTTGTCTGTCAATGTCGAAGCAATTATGTAATGGCCTTTTTGACAATCGAGAAAGTATCTCATGGTCAATAAACAAACACACATACACACTACCCAATACAAAATGTCAACCAAAGCTAAGAACATTTAGGTTTAAAGGCTTATATGTATATAAATCCTTGAACAAAGGTGGTCAAAAAGTTGGCGTAAGAAAGCTAAGAAAAGGCTAAAAAGCAACAACAATTTATGAAAAATGAATGAACCACACGCTAGCAAACGACCAACAATACAATTTGTTATTTAACATGTAAATGTTACACATATGAATACTCTGTCATTATTGAAAAATAAATATTCTTATTTTTTACAAGTGAAGTAAATCAACTTAATAATAGTACAAAACTATGAAATTACAAATACTCATTTATAGATAGCTTCGAGTACAGGGAATGCTAAAGAACAGCTGTTGTAGTGCGCAGCAAGGATTGATACGTACTTGACATTGCCTGACAAGAACACATACACAATCACGCACTCACATCCACCTACACATTCATGTTAGGATACGAGTACAGTTTGAGCTAAGACCCAACGGCTAAATGCTATAAAAGTGCGGAAAGTTCTTTTTTTCTGTAGAATTATAATATTGCATGCTGATAAAACATTGAGAGCCAAAGCTCAAAGCCCCCAAGGGGATTACAATTAAAAGAGCACATATACAAATACAAATGTATATGTATATACATATGTACATGCGCACACATACATGTCTACATTATGGAATCGACGGAGCATGTTGAACTGGCGGAAATCATTTTGCGCATTATGTTCATTTGTATTTTTACACTTTGCATGGTAGATAAAAAGCAAAAGAGAGTCCGCCACTTACCATTTACTCAGCCCACTGGCTGGTCCCTGATCCCTGCCTATGCCTCATGCTCCATGTCTCTGCCATTTGCCATTTGCCACTTGCCCCGATAACTTTACACACAGTCAAGGCCCAGTTCGGAGCACATTTTCATATCAATTGCCAGAACGGCCTTTGTGGAAGTTTTCTTCTGTTTTGTTTTTGTTTTTGTTTTTGTTTATGAAATGCCTGGAAACCACAAAGGCACGTCGCGACGTTAGCAACAAATTCAACAGTTTGTTGCCAGCAACATAATGTTGCTACACCTAATGTTGCCATAAGCTGCCCTGCAACCCCCATTCCACCCATGTTTCACCTACACTCGTTGGCCCCGGGTAAGTCGTCGGCGTACGGTCTACTCGGCTCTCTTTTGCGCTCTCGCATTCGTTTTCAGGCCCAAGGTGTGTTGAATTTTGTAGTCTTTGATAAACCATTCGCCAGGCAGCTTTAGAAGCAGTCTGCAAAGGGTTCTGGACGTTAACGGTTCTTCTAAATATCAAAATAAAATCCAATAGCATTATCGTTGCGTGCGTTCTAACAGTTTCTGATTATTTAAATCTGGCAAAGAAGTCTCTTTAAAAAGTTTACAAAGTGCTAAAAACCAAATTGGACTATTCGCTGCAGTTATTAAAGTAAATATTCCAATTATCAAATAATGATTTGTATTTATTTTTTCAATTAACTACAATGTGGGTGAATTTCTATAATCTTTTGTGACATTTCATCGATTGAAACAATTTTGGAAAACAATTTGAAACACTTGGAAATGAACGCAACAAAATTGTTCTTTTAATTTTCAATATTATTTGGAATTAATACTATTGATTTCAAAATCTTCTTAATTCTAAATTATTGAAAACATTTTAAAATATTTCAAAAACGTTTTGTAATACTCTGAAATATAATTTCAACCATTTTCTATTTATATTTAAAATAATATCATTGACTCTAAATAATTTAAATCATTTTAATTGCACAGTGTTTGGTTATCTAATGGCTTGAAAGGTTGCAACATTTGCCAATTGTTTGTCACAATTACATACACTACCTGAAATTATTTATAAGATAATTTATTGTATGTTGCAAGTGTAAATGGCGTTGCCAAAATATTCCAATCGCTCTTCAAGGTTGGTCGACACTGGCAGCTGTCAGAAACTGCAAGATGCAGCCAGCAGGGGCAGATCAATTCAGAATGGTCCCACAACTCCCATAGCTCGCAAATTGAATGCAAAATATGGTTGCGTCAATTGGTAGCACATCGGCGACTCCAATATGCAAACTGTACGATTCGGTCGTTTGTTTTCTGAACCTTTATGCAAATTGCCGTAAATACAATTTGGCAGCCATACAGCCTTGGGCCGAACCAATAAAAAAAAACAAAAAAAAATCCACAAACAAACAACAAGTTGAAAAAGGGAGCCGCAATGAAAATGCTTGAATTTCAATTAAAAAGGGTCGAAAAATGTCAGCAGTAATTTATATTCATATTACGTATACGCAGCGAGCTCCGTCATTCATTTAATGACAAACTTGACACTAAAAATGCCCCCCCAACCTAACAACGTCCTTGTTTATATTTGTTCTTTCGCAAAATTTAACACAATGTGGCCTCAAGTGCTGTCGGAATGTCTAATTCCGTTTGTCTGTGCAGATCGCAGGTCCTCTCGTCTGATGCCCTCTCTCTATTACATTTATGACAGCTCGGGTCTCGTTAATTTATGTTCATTCATAAATTGTCTACCCGCCACGACCAGTTGGAGTCCAATGTTCATTTGCATTTGGCGCCTTCGCGTATGCAACACGAAATAAATTCATCGTAAACTTTGTACCTTATGTTATATGTCAAACAGTCCCATCAGGTGCCATTTAGACTATATTTATAGACTCCATTCAAGACAACTATTACGATTGTCATTTCGTCTAACAAATTTAGTTATGTGAAGTATAAAATTGTCAATAAAATGTAGCCAGAAAACATTACTTAAATCGAAGCAAAAAAAACAATTCCAAAAAAGTTGTATTTTGATATGATTGTATAATTTTTTTATAATTTATTGTACAATTTGAAAAAGTACATTATTCCTTTCATATTAAATGTGAGAATGCATTTTACACATTATAGTTATAACAATAATCACATTTTACAGTAATTTATTTTCAATCAACAGCTTATGTTGTGCTAATAAGCACAAATGCTCAACACTTAACGTCGGACTTGGCAATTGTTTTGTAAATTGTAAATTGTAAAATGCTTAGAAAATATAATTAATTATTCTTAATTGCTGTCACTTACCTACTTAACTTATTCGACAGAACGCATATAATATATATATTTTATTATTATTTAATTATCGCATTTGAGACGATAAAAATGCAGACAGGGAAAATAATATTTCTTTTCTGCCTTCCCATTGCGTATTCATCATGTTTCCGCTGCCTCAAATTAAAATCACAGAAATGCGCACAACCTCACACACACATATGTATGTATGTATGTGTTTATGTACACATATACATATGTATACCAATTGTTGTATTCTTTTTGTTGTCGAATGTTTTCTTAATTTAAGAAAAGCGACGGCTCTTTGTGCACACGCTGCGGCATAATAATGACTATAGAATAATCTAAATAAATATGACAAAATTGGAATGAAACAATAAAATAGGCCAGGAAGTTACAGGGCTTTAGACTGTAAGCATTTAATGCCTCCCTCAGCGCGGAATGTTATTGCAAGACACGATTTTCCACAATAAAATAAGATTTAAATTTTATGCATACATTTAATAAATCTCCCAAAGCAAGCCAGATTTACAAATATTTGTAATTCTTCAAGCATGGGTTAAACGTAGTTCAAAAATTGCAAAATTTACACTACCAGTGAAGTGATAAATAATGGAAAAGGATATAGGTTAAATTTAGTAAAAAGACAAAAAAAAGATTGTGACTAATTCTGACTTTGATATTTATGAAAAAATACGGGTAAATAACTAATTTATCAATACCACTACCCACTTGCTATAATCGATATAGAATTTTATATTTACAAATTGATGTTGTGGTATGAATAGCTAAAAGAGCTTTCAGCTTTGATTAACAAAGCCATTGTAAGCATAATAAGAGACCTTGGTCTATAACGAGCCCATAGACTTTACCAAAATAGTCACTTCAATTGAGCCTCATTGTAAGCACTGTAATTGTCATTCAACAAACTGGCTAATGCTCTACAATTACCCGTCACTTGAAAAGCGCTAATTCAAGATAACATCCTTACACACGCACCCACACATCAGCAAACAAACCCGCAGGACTTTTCCAAAATTATCTTAACACAATGTCAAAAGCAACCTTGGTGAAGAGAGCGTGTGTGTGTTTGAAGTGAGGGGGGGTGGGGGGTAGGGGGGTAAAGTGAAAGTGCCATTAAGGAACTTTCACGCCTAACAATAATAATTATTATAATTACAAGTTTGGCCAAGAAGTTGAGGGCAAAGTGTTGCCTTTTGCCAAAGGCAGCGTTAAATATTTACCCCAAAAATATTTGAAGAACACCAAAAACAGCACAAGCAATCAGCATAAATTTTCTTCTTGCTTTTTGCTTTTCTTACATACTTGTATACCCTGTATAAATAGGCAAATAAAAAGTGAACAGTTGAGGAAATGCACGAAATACATTTCGACTCATTTGTATCTACATAAATATGTTTTTAGTGCTGAAATTAATTGCAATAAGATTATGCTAATTATTCCAATTCATATATTTTAAAAAATATAGGTCATCTTTTTAGTCTTCCATTCGATGGTTTATGTTGGAAAAACCAAAAATCTAAGCACACATCCATTGCTGGACGGCATAGACATCCAGCTGTTTAATTATGTTGGTCAGCCCATTATTATTTATTATTATTATTACTTCTTGATTATTATTTATACAAAAAGCATTGCAAACAGGAGGGCATAAAAAACGACTATGTAAATATTTACAACATTTGCGCGTGTCTCAGTTTAATGATGGGCATTAGTCGGTCAATTTATCAAGCTTCTGGCTATATAGATAGCGCTCTCTTAGGGGGTCTGGTAATCAAGTTGGCAACGTCATAAACTGGCATTTGGCAACAGGCGTCGAAGATTTTAATAAGTCAATTTTACCGACAAAACAATTAAAAAACTTCTTTGAAATGGCAGGCGATGGATAAATAATATTAAAAATCTTATAAAATCGTAAATGTGTTCGCATTTCGCTTTGTTCGACATTTTTATTTATACAAATAAGCCGAAAAATTGCTGGGCATCTTGTTATGATCCTCACTTTGGCCGACTTTTTTTATGTCCGTACGATTTTCAGTAGAAAAATTGATGATGACGCAGACGGAATTTGGCATTGTTTGCATTGTTGTTGTTGTTTTTATTATTTTTATTAATGTTGGGGATGCTACTGCTGTTATTTTCCCTGTAGTTGTGTTTACCTTAGCGGCTTAGCCAACACTTTTGATATTTGTTTAACAGACTATACTACGAACTCGTATTCCCGCTAATTGAGTAATTTTTTTGCTATTGTATGGAAATGTACTGTGGTCTCACTGTCTCGCTTATTTATACACATAAAATCATTCTCTAACACTCAAACTGACAGCCCTTGTCTGACGTGTCCGTGTTCGTGTCCATGTCAGGAGTCTCTGTATACACTCTGTATACTATAAGACCGTAGGTATATGTGAGTGTGCAGTCCAGAATATTTGCTGCATGGTGACTGTTTCAAAATGAATGACTGACATTTCCATTTGCAAATTGTCAAAAGCCGCGAGCACAGCTCTAAACAGAATTTGCACAAACTGTCACAGCATCCCACTAAAGTCAACAGTACAACTTGTGATAATCTGTTACAAATTCCCTACACATGTTTTAAGAATATCAAAAATGTAATTGATAATTTTTTTATACCCGTCTTTCTGTTCTTAGGGACATAGCGTCCCTAAGTGACATACTAATAGTATTCAACAAACCTAATAAAGTGCTGACAAGGTATTACTGTCGAACAAAGCTAAATTCGGTATATTTTCAGTATATTGTTAGTATATTTTCCAGTATATTTTGGAAAAATATTATAAATTCACATTCCATTCAGGAAAATTGGGTGACAGTCGAGCAAACTCGACATTAGCTTTCTTACTTGTTTTAACAATAATTCCTGCTTTAATGAAAATTCAGTTTAGTTCTAGTATTTCTTCAAAGTTTATAAAAAAGAATTTATCAAAAAATAAAAAAATTACGTAAATTATAAATGTTACAACTGTTGACTTTAATTCAAGTATTATTATCGAATAATTAGAATATCATTTTGAAATGTTTTTATTATAGTTGTACATTTGACGCAAACAGGACCCTACTCAGTTATGTTCGGTTGACTTTTAACTTGGCTTTTGAAAAGGGTTCTTTTTCCATCACTTAAGGCCCTGCCAGTCATTGCGTGCTCATTCAACCTTCTAAATTTTTACTTGTTTCAAGCTTAATTGACTCTTGTCAAATTTGTTTACGATGTGGCAGAAACGTATCTGATATAAGAAAAACTTTTATGTACTTAACTCGTCATGCAAAAACCAGACTAAAGTGTAAGAAATAAAGCGTCGAAAGATATGCGAAAAGAGAAACAAATGCTCTGCTAGTGTATGCTAAACCACGTTATACCCTGTGCGCAAAAACGTTTGCGTAAACTCATAAATAATCATCAAAGCACCTACATATAATACTTACAAGCAAAATTCCTTAAGCTATATATGTTTTCGATTGACTTTCTGTATAAAATTATACTTTGGCTTTGGAAATGCAGAGGGTATGTCGAGAGGACAGGGTATATCAAAAGTATATAGTAATAGTTTTTCAAACTACTGGAATTGTGCTTAACAATTATTAAATTATTTATGATTTTTTGTGACTTGTTGACAACGGGGCAAAGTCATTTAAATACTGATAATAGATATCAATTAGGTATTGAATCAGAACTCAGCAAAACCAAAGAAAATATTAATGTTGATCGAAAAATAAATATATTATGTGCAATATTTTTACACTTTATACAGTCTGATATACTTACATTTTCAATGCTTCAATTTAAATTTTTGAATATTTTTAATGTGTAAGGGTTTACAAAATTACCTGAATAAATTAAAAATGTAAAGAATTAAAAAAGGTTATGCTAGTAGCCTTTCAGAAACAACTCTTGTCTTTTTAGTTAACTATACAAATTTAATTAAAGCACAGCTTGAACTTGAATACCTTTTTTCTCTCTCTTTTTTATTGCCCACACTTTTCATTTATTTCATTTTTTCTTTTCTTCAGCATATTTCTGTACTTGTTTTTTAAATCTCCAGTAGAATTGAAAGTATAAAATAAAATGACCCACTGTATAACAGACAAAAGAAATCATGTGGCACATGCAACGAGTCTGTTTGCCTGAAAACTGCATGTGTTTTAATTAAATTCTTATGGTTACTCCGAGGGGGGCATGTCATTTGGAGGGGTGCTCTGTGTGTGGCAAAAGTCACAGCTACTAATTAGTCGACGCCACTGGCAGCCTAAGCTTTCAATTGTTTAAACGAACACTGTGTACAATTGTTCTTGACAGCCAGTCAACTTTGGGTATATGAAATAAGGCAATTGTTGAATGAGTGAAGTGAGTGAGTGAGTAAAGTAAGTAAAGTGATCGGATTAACCAAGAGTAAGCTGTTTATTATTGCCAGAGGCTTATAATTGTCTCCATTGAAGAGATAGTCATTAATTAGCATTGTGTTAGCCTGCAAGATGTTTATGTCTCCTGGAATAAGTATTTAAACATTTTATAACTGGTTACTTTTTTAATTAATTATTTCTGGCTGACACTAAAATCTTCGGTTCATATGTTATATGTATATATATTATATGTTCCTCATCTTATATTAAACTGTATCTAATATTAAACCATTATCCATATAATTTACTATAATTATTATATATATAATCCTATAAACTTCGTCTCGGTATTTTCCGACTTGCTTCTCCACTAAGAATTTTCTATTTTTCCATTTAAAAGTCAGAAATTAAGGCTTGAACAGAGTCGAACCTCAAACCAGTATGTTTCTTTAAATTTCCCAACTTTTCAGAGTTTTATTTCATAACACTTCCTATAGCAATAATATGCTTCTAAAGAATATGAACAAATGAAATCATTGAAGCCAAAGCGGCTGAACCATGCTCTATTGAAAAGCTTACAATTTTTTTACTCAATTTTTATATCTTTAGTTATAGTTTATTTGTGAAGCAATATGCTTGTCAGTCCCGAATAGGTCCTTTTTTATATTATTCATGCATTCGAAGATATATAAATAAACTGAAAGAGAGTCGCAAAACCTCATGGAAAAATCAAACAAAGTATTTAAGTTGTATACTTAAGCAAAATAAAAAAACACAAATCAAAAAAATGACGCAAGAGATTCCCCTCTGTTCACAATGAAAAACAGAGCATGGGCACCCCACTGACCTTTTGTGGCATCATTGGCACCGACACATTTTGCATTTGCCTGTGTATTATCATAATAATAAATTCAGAATGTTTTCTTTCACTTGTCAGATTTAAGCCAAAAATAATTGTGAGGCAGCCGCTTGAAGTTTCATTCAAGAGTGCGAAAAAAAAAATTAAAAACACAGCTGCTGAGTATATGGGATTGTTTCTATATATATACACATCTTCTCGTTTTATCCGCCAATTGTTGTACTACAGATACATATTTGTATCTCTAAGCAGGTCAGACAACTTGGCCAATTAAACGACTAGACAAGAATGTAAATCACAAATCCATTGAACTTGAAAGTGATTATAGCACTGCCAGCTAATTGAGTATACATGTATGTGTGTACTGGTAGTCTGTAATTTTCAAGAAATGTTTAGTATTCAATTTATTGCGATTTACATATTTTACATTACGAATACACTTGCCGAACTTGGCGTGGGAAATCGCTCAGCGCGTTAGGGAAAAGACAAATAAATATAGAGATTTATTAAATTAGAATCAATTCCATTCCATTTCTTGAACTATGGATTGCATCAGATTTATGCTATTTAAAATCACATAAATTAAACGCTGTTCGCAACTTTAGCTTAATTAAAATTTATGCACATTTTAGATATTGAAATTATTGTAGCCATGTGCCCCATGAAAATCCCGAATAAATACTCGTAAATAACACGCTAATTATTTAAATCGTCTGAAAGAGAATAATTTGAAGCATATGGTTTTTGTTCAGCACGTGGATATAAACATACTCGTACAATGCGGTAAAGAGGATATAAATTATTTAAGAAGAGTTTAAAGATTGTAACACTAACATACTGGGGATTAGAATTTAGCTAATTAACTACATAAATCTCGTATCTAACTGAAATTTAACTTGATAAATTGGTTGTTAACATTTAAGTGCATTTTTATTGGTCACCAAGTATTGCCCCATTCCAACTTTGGACCCAAAAACGAAAGCCAAATGCAATAAATAAAATTGTGGGAATGTCAAAGTGTTTTGATAAACTGTATGTCCCGGCTTAGCTCGGTCATAAATTATATGTGCTCCCTCCGGCATTTGCAGACGTTGGCAAACGTTTTATTGGTTAATCCTTTTGGGGTACAGATTGATCGGATCATAGAAAGAAAGGGGCAAAGAGTGCAAGTTGGAGCATGCAAATCAATGCGGCCCATTTTGCCATTTTTTTTATGATGCGTGTAAGCTCATCGCAATTTTCAAACCATTGGGCAGCTGATTTCAACTTGCTTTGCTTTAAATTCTGGCCTGGCCAAAATGGAAATGTCAATGTCAAGACGCAACTGCTGTCTTGCTTTGATGCCAAGGCTAACTTTATTATTCCCGCTTGCGAGCACAAGTAAGTGGAAAGCTTCCCTGTTAAGGACCTACCCCTTAACGTTTTGTCGTGCCTTAATGAAAGTGAAATACAGTAGGGAAAACTAAAAACAAGCCTTACAAAACAGGCCAAGACTTGAACCAACTTATAAGCAACCTCAAGATGTCCTGTAATGAGGACATGCTTATAAGAATATACTATATTATGTTAAGAAAAAAAACGAAGTACTTTCAGTCCTCAGATATATTACTTTTAACAATTCAAAATGTGAATTATTAAGACAAAAGTAAGTCAAGATATACCCTTTGTGTTCAAAACAGTTAACAGGGTATCTGAGAGACAATATGTGCTACATAATTCAACAGCTAAGCAGCAGGCACAACAGACATGCAAAATCGCCGTCAGTCTGTCGGTCTGTCAGTCAGTTACTCATTCATTCAGCCAGCCAGCTTGTCAGTCTTATACGTGTGAATGAATGTGTGTAAAAGTGTGTGTTTTCCTTTTCAACTTCCTCTTGCACTTGCATAAATTATATAAAAGTGTGTGTGTATGTGTGGTTTTGTGTGCTGATGTTTGAATGTCTTTATATATTATTATTTATGAATATGACTTTGGCTGACACATTGCAGCTGAATGCAGAAAGCAACAAAGTTTTTATACCTTACAACCTTACAACGCACAGATGTCTCTTTTTATATAGCCCGCTTGTAAAACCGAAAAGCTTTGCCATTCCCCTGGTTTTACAGCCAAGTTACTTACTTTACATGTTTGTTAGTCCTTGGTCAGTCAGATCATTGCCAGATCATAAAAGTCAAGAATAATGTGCACTAGAGAATTTATAGACTAATAACCAAGTGCGTATACATGTCTGGCAAAAATGAGAGCAATTTAATGGAGGTAACATTTAAGAATTTGACACAATGTATTCACAATTGTTTAATTGTAGACTGTATGCTGACCTTACAAATAATATTTAAGTTAATAGTTTAAATATTAAGTAAGCACACAGCTGCCAAAAACTGTACACATTTATAAAATAATCAATAAGCTCAACCAACAAATAAAAACAAAAACAAAACACAACTAATTTCAAGGCCAAACAATCAGTCTGAAAATGACACTGTTATTGCTCTTGTTGTTGTTGTTGTTAATATTGTTGCTAGCGCTGAAATTGCCGTTATTTGGTGTAATTAAAGCTAAAAATAGAAGCTGCCGCAAAGCTATCGTCTGAGTCAAAAATACTCAGTATATAAAATTCAGACTTTGAGCAATTTATAAATAGACCAACCAGGTCAGGACGTGATATCCAACAGAGAACGGGTTGGATGATAGTGGTAGTAATATAAACAGTAATAAACGGACACAAACACTTAAGTTGAATGCGAAAAGCGAGCTTAATGCAGTTAAAGTCGACGCAATGATGGCGACGGCTTTCTGTTAACAGTTGAACATGCAACGTGCCCAGTGGGAGGTGCCGCCATTGTCCAGGCCAGCTCGAGGGATCAGGTCACAGGTAGCAGAGTACTCTGGCACTCTGGCTGGCAAAAGCATTCATCTCAGGCTGGGGCCACTTTAACACGCGCACGTCAGAGTCTTGACTTATGCAATGGGAAGCGACGACATTGCCTGACAATTGTTTGTCCCCGGGCTCGTTTTCCATTCTCTTGCTTTTTTATCGCTATGCTGTTGCCTGGGTCAACTGGCTAGTCTTTGGTTTTGTTGCTGCCATGTGAAACAACCATTAAACCGCGAATGTCTCGCCTCAAAATACGCCACGCGAATTTCACTATACTACCTGTTTCTTCATTTCCGTTTCCGCAAAAACGTTGTTGTTGTTTCGCTTGTTGTTGACAGCTCTCAACTGTAAGCAGAAAAAAAATTAAATTATTTTTGTTGTTTTTCGTTTCGTTTCGCAGCTGAACAATTTTTATGACATTTTCATGTCCGATGCGTATACTTAATATACGCACTAAATATTTAAGCTTGTTTATGTTGACATACCACTGCTCTCACATAATTAGACAAGTGCGTGTGCTAATCAACTATAGGTAGCATAATATTTTATGCATTTCACATTCCACTTTAATAAATGATGTCAGGAAACAAGCCTGGTACAGCACAACTATCTGCATTATACAATAGTTATTAACTTGAAAGCAAGTGTACTAATTATGTCCAAATATTGTCGCATCTAATGTCAATTAATGGACTTCTTTTTTTAAACAATAATTACTTTTTAATTGGTAATCTGAAATAGTCACGTAATGTGAGGCAGATGGGAAAAAACATTTCTTAATTGCTTTAATTAATTGGAGCATTGTTCTCAACAAAAAACAACTGTTTTTTTCATTCTTAAATCTAATCAAATTATTTTAATTTCATTGCTGATGTTGAAGCAGATTATTTACCTTTCTCTTCTGCAGTTTAATTTTAAGATTATTTATTTTTGTTTTCTGCAGTTTAACTTCCGATTCCGCTGCAGCTGTTTAATATGAAAATTAGAATTATGCATTTTTTATAGAGCAGTTTGGCTAATCGGGGCTATAATATATACTCATAACATTAGACTAAATGTGGACTATATAATAGATTAGCATTTGGCTGGCAGTTGTGCGACTATAAAGCATGCCATATTTTGCATTTACGATGCTCGTTTTCAAGTATCTGCTACACTATGAAATTTTTCACATATCCTGCACACACACATAAATATATTTTCTACTTCATATGGCAGTCCACAATTGCTGCAGCAACAACATCAATTGCTGCAGGCTGCGCAATTCGTAGTCGTATTTGTGTTCCTTTATGTGTTTTGTAATAACAAATGGCGCTCCAACAATGCGAAGGTCCTTCTAATGAGCCTGATCGAGAATGTGCCGAAGGCTTTGCTGTGTTCTTGCCTTTTTCTATGCATTTCTTTTTTGTACCATAAAATGTCAACATAGCTGCAGTATAAAAGTCTTAAGGCGTCAATACTGCACTTACTTCTTACAGTTATAGTTGCAGTTGCAGTTGAAGTTGCAGTTGTTGTTGCAGCTTGAAGGTAAAATTGCAGTTAGAGTTCCATCTATTGCAATCAGTTACAGTTAAGCTAAAAGTTCATAGTCCCTTCGCCTCCGGGTTCTAAAAGTTGAATTTGTTGCAATCGTTGTTGATGCTTAGAAACACATTGCAAATGAACTAAATAGTTAAACAATGTACAAAATACGTTTAACTTTGAAATGTATAATATG
This sequence comes from Drosophila pruinosa, assembly GCA_018150935.1. NCBI lineage: Eukaryota > Metazoa > Arthropoda > Insecta > Diptera > Drosophilidae > Drosophila > Drosophila pruinosa. The sequence continues at coordinate 45,453,423 of JAECWR010000199.1, forward strand.
TATATCAATCTGCTCCCAATACAAAAGTAAACAATTGTTTCTGTTAGTCACATACTACAATATAGTCAGAAGTACTTTGCCTATTTTATGTATGTCTCATTTTAACGATTTTACAAATAGTAGAATAAATTGTCTTGATGATAAGCAATTATCAAACATTTTTTCAGCAATGTCGTCGAAGTTAAATGTGAACATTAGCTGGCAAACAAGTCTTTAATGAGCACATTGTGCGTATACGTGATTTGATCCAGTTTGTTGGTCAAATGGCAGAAACTTGTGCTACAACTCATTTGCCAGAGCATTAGCACCAAGAGTGGCAGTAGCCACAACAACAACGGCAACAAGTTGGCCTCTTGGCCCGCATGGGTTGTCTGTGGTATGTTGCAACTCATTTAGCCGCAGCTGTTTTGAAATTGGTTGCATGTCCAAATGCAGGCATTATTCGGGTTATGCTCACAGCTCACAGCTCAGAGGGACCCGCAGGAGTCGCACTAGCCACAACAACAAACTTCCGAGCAGCACAAACGGTTAGCTCACATCCTGCTACTGTTTTTTCCTTTCCTTTCCTTTTCCCTTTTGTTTCAATGCCCGCAGCGACCGCATGACATACAACAACAGTGAGAGCAACAGACAGGCGACAACAGGAGCACGAGTTGTAATTTATGCTTGTTATTTTAGTTTGTAAAGCAATTTATATCGCATTCTCTTTGTTAAATAAGTACATATTTAACTCAGAGTGACGCTGCTGCTGATGCTTGCCAGCTTGCCAGCGGGTGGCCAATGTCGGGAGGAACTTGGCTTAATTTAAGTGTCGCCTTTGACTACGCTATGCATTTTATGGGCGAGAAACTCTGTCTAGGTAGCAGCTCCTATAAGTATGCAGCTAGCTTAAAAATAGTCTCACAACTACACACATACATATACTATATACAACATTGTGTACTCTAATCCTGTTAGCTGCCCTTTTATATGAGCTGCCTTCTTCTGCTTGCGTGGCACCTCAAATAGTTGCAAGGAGGTCATGGCGCCGACCCCCCACTGTCTGTGTGTGTGTGCGTATGTGTGGGGGTGTATGCTATTAATTTTAAGCTGTCTTCCTCCACCACATGATTCTCTAAGCCAATAATGAACTTGCCTTCAAACTAATTGATTTAATTTTCAGTCAACAATTTTCAAATTTCTTTTCACATTTTTTATATTTTGTGGCGTTTCAGCTAAGTGATTTTTGATTGCGTCTGCTTACGTGACTGTTCGATTGAAATACCTTTTGCTTATTTTATACTCGCAGATAACCACAGCAAAACTACAAACCAAACTCAATAAAAAGAAAGCAAAAAAAGCAAGTTGAAATGGATTCCGCTGCAGCTGCTGCCGCCAAGCGTGTACAAATCGAGAAGGCACACAATTTTATGCGGCAATATCGTGATCCAGAGTCGCGGGAGTTGAAGAAACTGTCGGCGAATCAGTTTATGGATGTGTGGGCGCATTACGATAAAGATGGTGTGTATTTGCTTTCAGCACACATATTTTGCTTGTCCTGTTAAATGTCAGCTTTTGTTGGTTTGTTGCCGCAGGCAATGGTTACATTGAGGGCACTGAACTGGATGGCTTTCTGCGCGAATTTGTGTCCAGCGCCAATGCAACTGACATCAGCCCCGAGGTAAGTGCAAAGTACAGTCGTCCTCAACTCAACTCATGATCTATTTGATGTCATCTCATTTGTATCTTTCTTTGTACTATAGGCTGTCACTGACACAATGCTGGAGGAGCTAAAGTCCTGCTTTATGGAGGCCTACGATGATAACCAGGATGGCAAAATCGATATCAGAGAGGTTAGTTAGTCTCTAGGGCATACGAGATCCAAACAATTTTACAGGCTGCACCTGAACTACCTAATTTGATTCGTGGCTGTGCCAACTTTCCGAGTCGTTTTAGCTATAAATGTTTGCTCACTCTGCTCTTCTGCTCGTCGTACATGTCGTATGAGCAATGTGGTTTTCTGGTCTCTTCAAATTGCTTTTTAAATGTTGCTGTCCCTCTATCCCCAATTTTCTTATGGGCTCAATAATTTATTTGGCCATTTTCGCCATTGCCATTTGCCCTTGCCATCTTGCCATTACCCAAAAAAGTCTTGGCTGTGCCAAGGTCTCTCAAAAAAGTTTCGACCGTCTTGAAATGAGTTTTTAATTGAGGCTCTACAATGCTGGAGCGGCCGCAGACTATTGAAAGTAGCTTTACTGTAATATGACTTCGACTTCAATGGCAGTAATAACAATGTTGCCTGCCTACTTTTTGGGGCGTTGCCCAAATGATAAATGAGACAAAGTTTTTTGGACAGGTACTGGGACAACCCTTTTGTGCAAGCTCTGACTTCAAAAAGCTCTCAGCCCCCGACATTCATCATTTATTCAACTTGGAAATGTTGCGCACATGCCATGTGGCTCCTTTTCATCATATACTCGTACTCGAGTAATTTGCAAGGTGATACAAATGAAATGTCTTAGTCTCGGCATATACATATATAAATAGCACAATTACTTAGCGTGGGGGTAAGAACGTACTAATTTTTAATCATCAAATTAAAAGCAAACGAAAACTCTAAAACTTTCCCCTCTGCTTTTTGTCGACTTGGCCAAAATTCAAATCGTCACTTAAAAAAGTTCTGCGCTGCAACTCGAGGAAAACTAAAACCCAAAATTTACTTTCAGTTAGCCAACATATTTTGAGCTTAAATAGCGGTACAAGCAACCAAGGCCACCCCATAGAAACAGCTCAAGTTTGCTGCTGTAAATTGTTTGTTTTTTTCCGAAAGACTGCTCAATTAAATTTTATACGCTTTTAGCACTTGCAACATGTTGTCTTAAAGATCTAGAAGTAAACAGCAACGATATTAAAATTAATTATATTTAGTGTAAAGTTTGATAAATAAAATCTACCAGTCTACCAGCCAATTTTATTTGTCATATTCTGATGCAAATCTGAAAACTTAAATCACATCTTAAAGTCAAACATTTTGTGACAAAAAAACATTTACACTTACACTTACAGCTGGCTCAACTTTTGCCCATGGAAGAAAATTTCCTTTTGCTCTTCCGCTTCGATAACCCCTTGGAATCAAGCGTCGAATTCATGAAGGTAAGTTAAGTGATGTCCAACGGAGCGTAAAACGAGGAGCAAACCATTGACAAACAGACTGGACTGGACCCAAAGGCAGATGCTCGACACTGATGGCGAAACTGTTAACAGCTTTTTCAGAAATGTATTCTTAATTAATTTGAACATGGTGTTGTACTCGATTACCCCATAGATCTGGCGTGAATACGATACTGATAACTCTGGTTACATTGAGGCGGATGAGCTTAAGAATTTCTTGCGTGACTTGCTCAAAGAGGCCAAGAAGATCAATGATGTCTCCGAGGATAAGCTTATTGAATACACAGACACCATGGTATGTACTATATCTGATGTCACACTAGCTTAGTGTAATTCATTATCAAGCTGGCAACAACATGAAAAACATCAACAACTATTACTCAATCAATGTCAACGTTTTTTTTTTTTACATTTTCTGAGTTAAGTCTTGTGTACATTTTCCAATTAATTCTTCAGAGCCACAAATTAATGGGAAATGCACTGCAATTTATATAGAGTACAGTTAAGATTTTATAAATCAAAAAGTTTTTAAAGAAACGACACATATATGTTCCTATCCCCTTCTCTCTCCCCCTTTATCTCTCTCTCTCTTTCTTGTTAAAAATGTGCCATTACCCAATTTGTGCTATTCTTTCGAGTCGTTGTACTTTGTCTTGAAGCACGTTTCATAATAAATTACGATAAAGAGTACATGCCGCGAAAACTTACAACTCATTTGCATGCTAAATTGCTAAAAAAAAAAAAAAGAAGAAAAATATATTGATGTAACGGAAAAGGAGAAAGTTGTCTAGGATACGCCGAAAACTTGTCAAATTTGTCGTTTATATCTCAGAAAATTTATAATCAGTAAAGTTAACTGGCTTGTTATGAGAAATTCAGATCACATTAGAGCGTGTAATTTCTTAGATTAAATAAATGAAAGCAAAGAAAGTAAGCTACTTTCGAGTTTGCTGAACTGTGAGATACCTTGTCACCCAATTTTACTGAATGGAAGATAAAATTCGAGCGACAATCGAAATATTATATTTTTAAAAAATGTACTGCAAAACATACTAAAATAATATATTAAAAATATACCAAAAATATACAGAAATTAACTTTGCTCAAAATTATTAGCTTTGTAGAAGTTTTTTAGGTTTATTGAACACCTCTTCATAGCAACTGAACAGGTGCAACTGCACCTGATTTCTTCTTACAAAAGTAATTCTTTAATAATATATATAAGACCAAAAACTATACCATAAAATCTAAGATATTGTCTATGATACAAGAATATTCCACTTACTCTACTCATTTAACGAATATGTGAATATGTTTACAGTCGGTGTGTAGCTAGATCTATCGTACATAAAGACAAACAATAATTTGGTAAAAAAAATAATATGTAATTGAAGCTTGTTTGTTGAGGCCCTTTGCTCCTCGGGGAGCGAAATTCATGAGTAAATTCGTTAAGTAACTTAGCCAAGTCGATTTACGAGCATGTATTTATTTTGGGCTGTTATCCAAAGCTCCAGAGACACACAGCCAATTTCTATATCATTAATTAAGCATAAAAGTTTTGTCATTGAGCCCATTTACTGTAGCCAATATCTCTCTTCCTGTCTCTCCCTCTCTCGCGACAGCTCCAAGTTTTCGATGCCAATAAGGATGGTCGTTTGCAGCTCTCGGAAATGGCCAAGTAAGTATATCGGCTGAAAGAAAACGCCTACTGCATTCAATATCAACAAATACGCCCAACTTATTTATTGCAGACTACTTCCGGTTAAAGAGAACTTCCTTTGCCGTCAGGTATTCAAGGTAAGTGCCAAGCATTATTGAACGTACAATGTTCAATTGAGGAAATTACGATGAAAGATAGCGAACTTAAATGAAGCTGACTTTACAACTGTAATTTACAAACTAATACAAGAACATATATACTATATATATATATATATAACTATACTTAGGTCAACACCATAGCACATAGGTTAGTTAGCTTTATCTAGCTTTAGTTATGGCCAAAAGCAATGTAATAGTCTTGCATTTAACTAATGAGACCATACGTATGATTTTATTTCACTTTATTTTGTTCTTATTAGTTTCTCTAAAACTGTGTCTGGTCGAACGAACTCAGGTATATATTTCAGCCACGTCTTCTTCTAAATAAAAGGCACTGAAGCGCACAAGACAAGCCAAAGAAATTGCACTGCTCAGCATATGAGATGTCAAAAGGCAGCGACAGCAAACACAACTGATTGAACACCTGTTCAGGGGGATGAACGAATCAATTTCTGTGTTTTAGTTGAATAAACTTGCTCCCCTCACGATTGTGTTTGTATTTTTCCCCTAGTCAGCTTATTCCAGGCACAATAAATGCCAAGTTTTCTGCTTCATGCGAAGAACGCATCAAATGCCACATCTGTTAAACTTTTGACTCCATAATTAGCCAAAGTTTTGGAAACCAAATCTGAATCTGAATCCAATGCCAAATCTCAAACCTTTGTTGCAGCAGGTGTTGGCTCTTCGGAGCATTAAAAATGGTCGCATCAAGAGAGAGACAGTACAGTCGCCATGGGAGAATTTTTGTAGCTACATTTCAGAATTTATTTTGACATTTAATATTAAAGAAGAGCGCTGCTCAAAATGTGCCCATTGGGGTTAAATGGAGCGCAGCCCAAAAAATACTGCTGAAGCAACAAAAGCCCCAAGCAATGGCATCCATTGTTGCCATTCTACCAAGCAGCTGACTGCCCGGAACGTAATTGGTCACCAGGCCACACAACAAAACCAACTTGGTCATAACATTGCCAACGCCATAGACTCCAACTTTGACTGCAATATTTGCCAAATGTTGCTCGCACATTTATGTACTTGGCTTTCAGCATGCTCAGTCAGGCTTTCTGGCTGAGCTCAAGGTTGCATTAGGGTAAGTCAGAAGTTGACGCTGTAAATGAAAGGGCCAAGGCTTGTGAATAAAATTATGAATTACTGCGAGTTGTGAAAAGAGAGCTGAAATTACCATAACAATTACAAGAGTCATTATGTGGCATTATACAATATTACAATGCTTTGATGAGTGCGAATATTAGTTATTTGTTAAAGTGTATAGCAAAGTCTGAATTGGTATTGACATTCTTACCAACTTCCTGACAACCCCTAGCATATGCCTCTTAGCCATTTTGTGTGCGACTTAGCGTGTCTTTTTGGCTGCAGAACTAAACTTTGAAAAACTCTTTCGTTACTTTTGGTGCTGTATAGTACTTCAAGCAGTTGTCTAACAAATGTACAAGTCGAAGGACTTCCACTTTTAGCAGCTGCAATCAGCTTGCTTCGATAAACGAATAGAGAAACCAGAGCCTTATTGTTATTTGCTGCAAATGTACGTGCCTGAATCATACTTGAGCTGCTTATAGACAATACTCGCATGTCGAATATGTGCTTACCATGTGGTTGCTTCAACATGTTAAAGTTAAAGTTCCACAATGCGGCCAATTGCACTTGAAGCTTTGCTATTCCCCAGTAGATGGGCAATTTTCATTTAACAACTCAAGAAGAGCCGCTTCTGAATCTCACGCACTGTAACATGTTCGCTTTGCATATTATACGGAGACACAAAAACAATGCAATGTTCGGTTGCGCAACGTGGCGTATGAGCAATGTGCAACCACAGAAAGTCAGAGTCAAAGCTAAAGCTATAGCCACAACGTCAGCGACAACGATATGCTGAGCCACAACCATGTAAACTATTTGCCCATTTTTACAGTTGGCAGCACAGTGACATTTTATTTGCCTTTTATTGACAACTACCCCTCCCCTTTGGAGCTCGCACATAAGAGATTTTGTTGCCACGCCCAGTACATGTAGCATGAAGCATGGAGCATGTAACATGTCGCATGTAGCTTGATGCCATTTGCAATGTAACCGACAAGTTGAAATCAACTCGCACATGTCGCATCGCGGTACATATAGTACTTATAATCAATGTGAAAATGCCATCAACTTTCCTCTCTATTGGTCACAAGTTTTTGCAGCATCAGCACACAATTATCATGCTCATCACCTGTCGTAAAAGTTCATAACTTGAGTGTAGTGAAAACAAGGCTGTAACTCATGTGGCCAAAACTGATAAGACACTTGGCTCTCAGTCTGACCGCGCATTGGAACTTTGTTGCAGTTGCTTATTAACGCCCGCAAGTATGCAATAAAAGCACAAGCTACAAGTTTAAGCAGCCATAAAATTGGCATTTCCAGCCCATTTGGCCATCTCATAATACGCATAAACTTACTCGTATACCTTTAAGGTGGTTGACTGCTGCCAGTGGGGACCATTTCGTAAGCAATAAAAGTAAAAATAAGCATGCCTCAACATTTTTACAACCACCAAGTGGCAGCAAAAGACTTATGAGTTATGGTCTGCATGCTGCAGCTACATCAGGCGCCATTCGCCAGGTACAGGTACCAGGTACCGCCAACTACCTCAAGTACAGGTAATTGCCAGGCCCAATTACACTGCACGACAAATTGCAACGCATCCGCAGCTTCAAACATCTTAAACAACGCAATAATATTACTAAATATGGCATAAATATTTAAAGATATGCAATCGATATATGTAAGAGATACGAGTATATGTTAGAGAAGAAAATACTTTAAACAATATAGTAAAAATGCTAAATGTGGCATAAATATTGAAAGAAATGCAATTGATATATGTTAAAATATACTTTTTGAAATCAAATCTGTTCAAGTTTTTTGCTTTTAAGCATAAAGGCTACACCTAAAACTTATAATTTTCAGTCTACCTTAATAGGCTTCACATTTATTTTTTACTCAAAATACATAGAAAAGTACTTATTACTTATTGCTTATTACTGCTTAAAAATTCTACTTCAACTCTAACAAATAATGATGCCCCATAAACAAATTCATAGTGCCAAGTTGAGCAAAATTAAATTGTGGCTGCTTAGTGTTTGAAGCAACCTCTTGACGTGACGTTTGCTGCTTTTGCAGCTTTTGCTTGCTCTTACTTGGCGTTGTGCCAATGCCGGAGCAGCTTATGCTAATGCACATCACGTATACGCCGCGTGTGTCGCAATGGGCCTCAGCATAATGCACAAGAGCAGCAGCAACTGCAGTCAAGGCTTTAAAATGTGCAAAAACTTTTTGGTCCATATGTGGCTTGCCAAATTTATTTTAATTCTGTTGCTAAAGGGGAGTCGAGGGAGAAAGGGGAGTGTCCATTTAATGGGTTGGCCATTTCATTTGCAGTTGTGGTAGATGCATATATTTTTGTTTATGCTTCTTTAGAGTTGTCTCTGAAGTGGCATTTGGCCTGGCCACGTGCACCTTACGAGGCTGCAGGTAATGTTGGTAACGTTCGACTGACACAAATATATTTTTTTGTTTGCTTAGAAAACTATCTTTCTTTTTATAGTACATACCAAATATATACACACGTTTCTTTGATAATGTATTGCTGAAACTCTCTATGCACCTTTAAGCGGCAGATAAATAAAGTAGCAGTACAGAAAATACTTACTTTATAAGTACTATATATGCAAGTGAATCTTTACTAATTGGTCTTATGTTTATTAGACGTATTGTTACATTTTAATTTTAAGTTTGCTGCATTCTAGCTGGAACCTAGCTTACTAACCAAAACTATTCTAGTCTAAGCAAATCTGCAAAACTAAACTAATTATTTAAATGCTGGCATTAAATTGCGAATTAAAATTATATTATATTTGCAGCTTAAATGTTATGATGCAAACATTTTATTTTAAGTATTTGACAACATTTTCTCTGACTTTCTTGTTCTTATTTTTTATTCCCCTCCGCCTAACCCTTTCTATTGCAACTCTACTATATGCCTAACCAACTGCAACTACCTAAACAACAACTGTATCTATTACAAAAACATCTACATATTTTTATGCATATTTCTATTAACTATTTTCAACTCTTATATAAACAACAACAATCAACACTTGTAAATTTTGTTTCATTTACAAATACAACAAAAATAACAAACAATTTTAAACCAAAACTTCAAACTAAAAATATATTTGCACGTGATGTAAAATTTTGGCTGCCACAAAATATTCTATCCACTTTTTGCCAAAACCAAAACCAAAACCAAAACAACAAAAACAAAATAAAAACTAAAATAAATAAAATGCAATTAAAACTGCCACAAAACTGAACAAAAAAATGAATTTAACTTTACAATATAACAAAACCAATTTGCTGTAAATAAAATCGACTATAACTAAAAACAATTCGCACTGTCTACATCAACATGAACAACAACTATACAATATTAAATAAAACACACTCGTGCAACAGGAGGGCATTGATGTAAGTATTTACTATACCATCCAAAGCCGAATGCAATGAGAAATACACGTTACCAATCCAATCCGGTATAAACATTGACAATACAACAAAAGACAGAAAGAGTAAAAGAAAGGAAGGACAACTTGAGTCTTCGGGATGACGAAGTTTAAAGACCATTTGCATTTTTTGTGCCATTCTTTTAAGCAAATCAAGTCTGATACAAAATAAATAAGGAAAATTGTAGGTGCACATCCATCGAGTAGCGATTATTTTAAATATCTGTCTATCAAGCTGAAGGCTCCTATAAATCTTTAAATTGATTTAAGTAGCATAAATTAAATGAAAACTTCTTAGTATTGTTGTTATTAAAGTACATATATTTTAAAGATAAATAAGTCACAAATCAACTGAAGCCTATTAGGGACTTAAATAATTAGATCCTTGATGAATCATTTCTTTGTATTTTATAAATATAATATACTATATTGAACCCTTAGGTATTCAGTAACTTATTCTATATCTAAATGCAATGTTACTTAATAAAGTTAGAGTCAAAGAATTGTTCTCCCCTTTTCAACGATTTCATAATTTAATTTATACATAAAAGTACCATTAAATAACCAATAATCACTGCAATGGCATTTAAAGTTAATCCCCACATAACTACGCATACTTATTTAGCGAAAGACAACAATAATCCAAACAAACAATAGGCATTTACATTATAAACAATTACTCCTAAAACTAACAGTTGGACAGTTTGTTTTTACATTTAAATTATGAGAAACAAAAAGCTAAGGGTTTTTATTGACTTGATATTTTTATTTTCTTTAAACTTTAACTTTTAACTTTTTGTCATTTGAATAAGCACAATAAACAAAAAATAAATTAACAAATCCTTGAATACCAATACAATCAAGCAGTTCAATAGACAACTTTCTATGCAGAAAATGATACATAAAAAGTATATCTATGTACATAAATAGCATATTATTTCTTTTGTAGCTTATAACTGCATGCTGGAACGTTTGCTTTTGCTTTTCTTTAAATATCTTTTCATACTTTTAAGTATTAGTCTGTATAAGTACAAGTGAGCCACTTGGTTTGTGGTTCCAAGTAAACTTAAGCTCAAAGCAATCTGGCTTACCAAAGTCTCATAAAGTTGAAAGCGGTAAAAAGTAATCGAATAAGAAGTATACATTTCACATATTGTATAATCCATCGATTAAAGCTCAGAGTCAATAAAAATAAAGTTAATAAACAAATAGTTTAAGGTGAGCAGCTGCTCTTCAGAGTCTTTTGTTATGAGCTTAAAATTCACGCATATTTTTATGCCCTTTTTATATTCTTGATCAGCATCAACAGTCGAATCAATTCGGCTCTATCCGACTATCTGTCTGCCTGTCCGTTTGTCCGTCTGTTTGAATGCGTAGAGCTCTGAGACTGTAAGATATAGAACATACAAATTAGAGAATCCTAGATTCCTATGTGCAAATCACATTTATTTTCAATATTCGATATCTTCAATGGACCCAGGGTAACTTGTAGTCCAACACTGTCGACTACACCTGCCATACCTGCCATTCCAAGCTCGAAATGCCTTACAAACTGCTGTAAAAATGAGCTTAAATATAAACCAACTTATTCTATGGATATGTATGTATATGTATATGTATATGTATATGCATCCCCCACAAAGCTTACTTTAATTTATGTGTTAAATAGTCAAACGGGCAGTGCTTAAGCTGTATCAAACAAACCTCTTTAACCGCAATGGAGCATTAAACTCTGACCAATCCAATAACCAAACGACAACTATGCGCTACTAATTAGATGTTTGTCGAAACACATACAGAGAGACAAGAAGGAGACACTTGTACATGAACAGTAGGTCAGAGAGGAAAAGGTAGAAAGAGAATGTGGGAGGAAGGGATGTGTGATAAGTACACGTACGTGCCCTGCTTAAATCTAATGCTAGTCCAGATACGGACCCTCTGCGACCTTTTGCATAATTTAGAATTCGTGCAACAATGTGAGTGTGTTGTGTGTGTTGCTTTGTGCGGCGAGATCGGAGGCGCCTCTGTACCTCTGTAGTATGCCCCATATGGGTAATGACGGCTGTAGCCGCAGACATCCGACGTTGTGTCGTAACCCCGAAATGGTTTTCAAAAGTGTTGAAGTATAAAATAATTACTTCATTTTATCAGGGATGTGCGAACGTGCCGCACTGACGGCAGCCAGCTTAAGTGCGCAATTTGTCAGAGTTCCGACAAAATGTAAAGCATGCTTTTAGGCGCCATCCCAATCTTATATAATTCAGTGTGAAAATGTTGCGAGCCAAATTAAACACTAAAGCCAACCATAAAGCCCAGCAATTTTTAAAGCACGCATCCAAATACGATAAAGAACAATGCGATGAAAGGGCTGCCAAGGCAGGCACTTAATGGATTTCCAATCCCCAGAAAACCGTATAAACGAGCAGCTTTGCAACAGCTTGGCCAGACTCAACGGTACCCTGTAGACTAGCAAATTAATAGAGCTCAAATAAAGTCGCCAACTTAAGGTATATGCCCTGTTTCTTGCCTTGCCTGGCGCACAGGGTATGGGCAAAGTAAAGCAAATGCGTTTTGTCGCTAGCGTCGTTTATAAAGCAGCTTACATGGCTAAATAAAATAAATGTTATCAGTCCCTAGGGACACTCACACCCACACACAGTTGTAACAAATTGTTACCTAGCTAACTTTAAGCCGTTTTCATTTCTGTTTTTCGGCCATGGAACACCTGCAGCTTGATTTGAACTTGAACTGCTGCCAGCCCTGGGCTTGCATAACCCTAAGTGCAGTGCTTGTGTGTTGGGAAGGAAGTGGAATCAATAAATCTAAGCAGCACATATACAATAAAACATTTACCCACACACACTACTACATACTACGACGCATGTATGTGTAAACCGTATATGCTACATTACATTGCCAAATGCGTTAGAAAAACCACAGAGAAAATACGCAATTTCACCTTAATGCATATTAATTACAGAATGCCAGGCAGAAATAAACATAAGGAGGAGCAGGATACAGAGAGAGGCAAGTCGAGAAGAGTAAGGCATAAAAACATGGCCCGCTTAATTAGGTCATTCGTTATGATTTGCACAAATATTTGCGACACATACGAGAATTCAATGTCTGGCAAGAACAACTTGAATACAGGAATAATAATATATATTGGTAGCATACATTTTGCGGGCACTGTTTGACTGCCCTTCAGGAGGTTTTCCTGTGCAAATAATTGTACACAAATTGCTTGTAATGTTTATATGGAGAGATGGAGTCGACGCAAACATGAAACAAAAAATGGAAATGAAAATTGATTTGCATGCAGGCAATCGTCTCGTACTCTGCGTGTATGTGTGTGCGAGTGTGTATGTGTATGTGTGAGTGTGTGTGTGTGGTTTAAATTTCCATAGGCAAACACGCGCAGCATGGGTTGCATAATAATCATAAATACAAAAGTTAAAAGCTATGAAAATGTTTGGCATGAACTGTAAATAATATGATATTAGTAAGCACACAAACACAAATATACACAACTTAGTATACATGTATTGTAGAGACCCAATTGACATTATTTTGGATCCAAAAAGAGTGTATATATAGAATACTTCTATTAATTTTATTAGCAACTTTAACAAGTAGATTTGCATTCTTTTCTTAGGGCGCTACCAAACTGACCAAGGATGACATTGAGAAAGTCTTTTCATTATACGATCGCGTAAGTTTAACTTGTAATATATATATATAGCAGTTTAAACTTAGTTGTTAACAACAACAGGATAACAGCGGCACTATTGAGAATGAAGAGCTGAAAGGTTTTCTCAAGGATCTGTTGGAGCTGGTTAAAAAGGTATGAGGTGCTTCCTTAAATACTTAAGTATTTATATTTTCATGTGTTTGCCCTGCAGGATGACTACGATGCCCAGGATCTGGCTGCTTTCGAGGAGACAATCATGCGGGGCGTTGGACGCGATAAACATGGCAAGATCTCACGCAAAGAGCTCACTATGATATTACTGACCCTGGCCAAAATATCGCCAGATGATGAGCAGTAAACAGTTGCCCGTCGAATGCCAACGAAACGAACCGAAAGATTTGTTAGCACACCAATATAAGTATATTTTTGTTACCAATTTGGGTAAAACGGCAGAGTTTTTTTGGCCACAAATGCCAATTGATTACTTTAATAATGCCCCTTTAACAAGGCGGCAAGCTGAGAGGAAAGCAACTTCCCACTGCAAAACCTCTGCAAAATTAATATAAAATTGAAAAATTGACAAATGAATGAATCGCAAAATTTGCATCAAAATTACAAAAACAAATATAAGCTAATATAAATGTTTCAAATTAAATAAATGTTTATGCATGTTAAGCTTTTAAAAGTCTATTTCCTAAACAACAACAACAACATCAACTATTAAGGCATAAAACCAACAATATTATGTATGTGTATTCGTAATTTAACAATAAATAATACTATGAGGTAACTTATAAATACTTTTATGACAATGCAACTCGAAACCAGCCAGAAACATAAACAAAAACAGAAACCAAACCGAAACAAAGTTCAGTACATCGATTTTAAAGTCTTGTCTGAGATGAATTTTTGAATGCGTAACACATATAGAAAACATTATATTTTCTATTCTCTATATATTACATACATATATATTTATTTATTTTTAAAACGAAGGAAAACTAATTTAGTTTTGAATTAATTAAAACTTAGCTAAGTGTAAGATCAGACACTCAACGATTTATGGCAGAAGCCGAATGAAAAGTTTAAACAAAATAAACAAGAATTATATTTATTATGTAGCAAAGATTTTTTAGATAACTATTGTGTGTACCAAATGAAATATTTATAATAATTATATTACAGCATATAAATGTACTTATTATTATATGTACATCTATAATGAATATATATTTTGTGCGTGTGAATATTTCCGTTTCATTGTTTGTATTTTTCCAACAATAATTCAATACATTATTTGAGTGTCCATCGAATATTCGAAATCGTATCTACATTTCAAACTTCTTTAGTCTATAAGTTGATCCAACTCAAACAGCAGCTGCCAGTCGGCACTCGAACATGGGCGCCAGTCCAGGGCAGGTAATAAAAGATTCTACTTGCAACCTGCCCCCTCCCCCCTCCATAGCGACACATGTTGTCCTTGTAATTGTCCTTGCACAAACACGATGTAATTGTTGGAGGCAAATGGGGAAAAATCGCAGTCAAACAAATGTTGGAAATTGTTTAAAATTCCTCAAGGTGCTATCTCTATATATTATAAATACTCGATAACTAAACCAGCCTAATGGTATAGCCAGCTCTCTATTTATTCTCTATTTTATTATTTCAAACTAAACTCAACCATAGCCAAAAAAAAAACTTAATCCTATGCTAGCTAAATCATTATATGTTTTAGAGAAATTTTACGATCTTACAAATGCCAAGTAAATGAATGAAAACGAATATCGTATATACCTTATAAAATATATACTTATACTATATACTATGTCAACTTAATCGTACTATATATTATGTTTAAGATAAACATTAAAAGTCAATAAAAAGCTACAAATTAACACACAAAATCATGATGCATGTAAAGCTTCGAAACGGACAATTCTATACCAAAAATTCCAACCTATACTTTAACTACTATATAATAATAACTGAATACCATATGCCATACTATATATGTCAAGCAAATTCTATAATACAAAATGTGTTTTAATAAACTATCAATAGATCACAGAGAATCCTTTACCGCTAAATACCATATGTCAAGTAAATTATATGAAGCAATTGTGTTTTAATAAACTATCAATAGATGACAATCTCAACGATTACATAGCATCCATTTCCGCTTGCTCCTCGTTTTGTTGCTCCAGCAGTTCATTGAGTTGCTGCAACAGAGCATTAAGACTTGCCACATTAACATTTATATTGGATACCAGGCATTCCTCTTGCTGCTCGCTCTGCTTCTCCTTTTGCTCCTCCAGCACAGGCAGCGATTTGTGCAGCAGTCCATTTATGCATTCCATTGTCTGCTTGATCTGCTGGCAGTGGCTGCCAAAGATCAAAGAATGTTTTAGCTTATGGAAAAGATGAGCTCGACTGACTTACCACAGGAACTGGCTGTTGGGAATGTTGCGACACTTGCAGTTCTGCAGATGCCAAGCACAATTGAAGACCTGCAACTGCTCTTGGTGCCTGTCAGTTACTGTGGCATGTTGTGGCAGGACCATGGGCAACTGCTCCAGGTGCCCAGTGTGCAGCATTTGATGCGCATTGTGTTGCTCTGGCTCCATTTCTTCATCCTTCACTGTATCCTCAGACAAAGAGTTGTGCGTCTGCTCTGTCAGTTGATCTTGCTCCTTTTGCTGTTCTTGCTCCTCTGGATCCTCTTGCTCCTCTGGCTCCTCACATACTCCAATCGCTTGCAAGAATGCACAAAGAGCTGCTGTCTTCTCAATGCTACCCTTTTTCCCAAAGTGTCGCTGCAAAAAGCAACTTGCCTGAGCCAAGCAGACACCACCGTGATCCCAGTTAGCCGAGCCCATGCTGTGAAAGGTAAAGCCCGAAGGATTGTTGGTCAACAAACGTGTCGTCTCATTTGCATACGTGATGTATGTCTGGCTGCAAGGAAAACATATAGTTGAATTATAGTCCTTTGAAGCCACTGCAGTTGCTTACCAATTCGCAATGTGAACTTTTAATTTTGTGATGCGTCCAAAAGACATTACTCAACTTTAAGCAAAAAATTTACAAAAATTAACACAAAATTAACAAAACAAATAATGTTGCTTCAATGGCTACTAAACTGAACTGAAATTTAACTGAATATGATACGAGTAGAGGCTTAACTGTAGGACGCCTCTATATCCAATCGTTGTTGATACGCCAATCTCTGAAGCACGGTCGGATGTGTGTGATGCCAACGTGCATAGCAATTGTCATAGACAGGGAAGCTCATGTGATCCGCATAGATCTTGATCAGAGCCGTACGCAGAGGCAAGGAGTAGCCCAGATAATGGGCAAAACGATCTGCGGCATACTCGAATCGTCGGAGGTTCCAAAGCATCACAAAGTTGGCCAAGGTTAGGTAGGGCGTCAACGCGAATCGCAACACAATGATGAAGCCAACAATGATGGGACATAAGCCGGCCTCGAAGCCAACAGCCTCGTATAGCTGGGGACAGTGGAAGAGTAAGCCGAACAGTATCATGGTGATCAGAAAATGCAGCTTCATTATGAGCGTGGCTTTGTAAAAATGGCCATATCTCCAGTGTCCCAGCTCATGCGCCACCACAGCAGCCACCTGAATGTTAAACAAGCCTCGTCCCAGCTGATACGGCTCCAGTTCATGTGGCTGCAGTCCCTTATTGTATAGCAGTGTGTCAAAGATGACGATTCTCTTGAGACAACAGCTGCCATAGAAATAGGCATTGCTATACTGCGTTGACTTGGTGCGTATGATGAATACCCTGGACATCGGAAAATTGGTGAGATCACAGACACGCTTCACATCCAGATACAGTGGACCGTCTGGCAGTGGCACTTGTCGGCCAATACAGGGTATGCACACATAGGGCAAGAGGAAGACCAGCAGGAATGTGCATATGGCCCAAATGACCCAGATATAGAGAAAGAAATAGTAGCCAACTATGCGAACACTGGTCACAATGCCCAATGTCAGAGGTGCCAGAACGAACTGGGCTAGGATTATCGATATGATGCCCATGCAGAGATACATGTAGCATGGCAGACGTGTAATAGTTCCGTACCGCAACTCCAGTATGCACTTATCATAGAGCAGAACGGGCAGGCATCGTAGGGTTATGTAGATAGTTAGATAGAGAACAAAGATTAGACTAATCCACAGTTCATCGTTGGTCACGGAGGTCAGTGTCTGGCTGGCCAAGCTCCAGACGAATGGATAGAAACCGAAAAATAGCTCGAGCAGGCTAATCGCCAAATCAATGCCATGCTTCCACATGAACAGTTCCATTTTATGCAGCTCATAGATGCGAGCACGATGGTACACTTCCGGCGGTATGACAGCACGCAGATCCTCGGGCACCACTCCTGCACCTAGACAGACCAGTTGCTACTAGACAGACAGATAGATACAGATAGCTGTTTGGAAAACACATGATCTCTCACCTGACGCTTGGCCAATATCATTTCCCAAATGTGGTCAACAGCGAGCACTCCCATCAGCAGCCAAAGGAGATAGCTCGGCTCTATCTTCGGCCAAGTGTCGTAGAATACCATTGCTCAAGATAAGATCATGTTTCAAGGCAAACAAACAACAATAATAACAAGAGAAATCATATATGGTATAAGTACTTAAGTCGAAATATTTGTCAAAATATAGTTGGAATCGAGACTACTATGATGTATATCTGTTTTCGTCCAGCCTTTCGAGTCTGGCTAGGCGTTGGAGCATTGTGGGATGCGTATGATGCCAAATCGAATAGCAGTTATCCGATATGGGAAAATGTAAATTATCCGCATAAAGTTTGAGCAGCGCCAGCTTCAGATTTCTGGCATAGCCAAGGCGGTAAGCAAATTTATCCGCCTGGTACTCAAAGCAGCGGGTCATCGAGAGCATCAGTACATTGGCGAGCGTGAAAAAGGGCGTCAGCACGAAACCGAATATGATTAGAAATCCCACAACAGTCGGCTGCAGGCCAGGCTCAAAGCCCACAGCCTGATAGATGGGACCATGCGGAAAGCATAGGCCGCAAAGCAGCAGCGTTAACAGCGTATGCAGACTAAACATGATGATGCCCATGTAGAAATGTCCATACTTCCAGTGTCCCAACTCGTGGGCAACAACAGCAACCACTTGTGAGTCCCGCAGTCCTTTTTCAGCATCCTCATTCTGTGCTCCACGATGCAACAACAACGTATCGAAGATGACAATTCGTTTGAGACACCAGCCGCCAAAGAAGAAGGCATTGCTGCCCGTGCTTGGATCCCGCACTTTGATGATATGCACATGGCTCATGGGAAAACCCACTCTGCTTGTCAGCCGCTCCAGTTCTGCTTTCAAATATTGATTCTCAAGCGGCACACGTTTGCCTATCACAGGATCAATGAGAAACGGCAACAGGAGCACTATGAGCAAGGTCACGATTAGCGCTATTGCAAAGAGAGCCACAAAAGCGTATATCTTAAAGAAATGCACCATGTATATGAGAATCACCACTATGATGAGCAATATCATAAACGACAGCATGATATCCAGAACGATATTAATTAACTGGATATACCATTTGGGAGGCAATCGTTTAACCAGGCTATCTATGCAGTACTTTTCATATAAATTTCCCGGCAACGATTTGAGCAAAATGTAAATGTTTAGCATGCAGGCGAAGATTATGGACACGACAACCTCGTGCTTCATCCAACTGCAAAATGCAATCACCTCGGCCATTTTCCAAACAAACGCATAAAAGCCAAAGTACAGCTCGAGGCAACCGCAGATGACCACCATCCAAAGAGTATTTACAATATAGAACCAACTCTTATGCAACTTGTAGGCGCGCATGGACTCGAAAAGAGGCTCCGCTAAATACGGACGCAGCAGGTCAGGAACACCGTCCACCATGTAGGTAACTACAATCTGCAAACGAATAAAATACGTGCTTAGGTAAAATGACACAGTACAGGGTATGGTACATAATACGCTTGGGATTTACCTCGCGCATCATTAAGTATATCGACCAGAGCTTATCTATAACCAGTATGCCCATTAATATATAGAGTATTATGACGGGATCATTCCACAAAGAGTCAAACATTTTAAGTGACCCGATTCGAAATTGAAATTTATATCGCCTGCTTTATTGAAATCTACATATACTACACGTAGAGGGTACGGGAAAGGGAACGGGAACATTCTAAAGAAGTTAAATGCTTTGGTCTTGAACTCGCCTTACTGCTTCTTCTTCGTCTCGCCCAACTCCTTAAGCCGGGCCAACCGCTGCAGCAACGTCGGGTGCGAGTGATTCCAGGTAGAATATAACCAATCATAGACTGGAAAGCCTAAATTGTCCAGATTTAGTTTGATCAATGCGCGTCCCAGCTGATCCTCAAAACCCAGCGAATGGGCAAATTCGTCAGCCTGATACTCAAAGCGACGCGATAGAATTGTCATTGCAAAGTTAATTATTGCATTATAGGGCGCCATCACGTAGGTGAAAACAATGAGCAGACCCACTAGTATGGGTCGCGTGCCAGGCTGGAAGCCCAGAGCCTCATAGAAGGGTGCATACTTGAAGAGATAGCCAAATACAAGGAACATTAACAACAAATGCACCTCCATAATAATAATGTTTTTGGTAACGTGTCCCAACTTCCAATGACCCAATTCGTGGCCGAGCACGGCAAGCACTTCCTCATTTGTGCATCCCTTGCCTTTCTCATCGTCCGACAAATCCGTATCATCAGCCTTGCCCTTGTTAAGCAACAATGTATCAAAGAGCACAATACGCTTGGAGTTCCACAAGCCGTAGAAATAGGCATTACTATGCGAGGAACGTTTTGAGCCCTCGACCACGTACAATTTGGTCAGTGGGAATTTGAGCGATGCAGCCAAGTCTTCAATAGACTTGCGCAATGGTCCATCCTCCAATGGTGTATACTTGTCGAACAATGGCGCAATGAATATTGGATATATGGTGAGCAATACAAGGGAGATAACACCAGTGAATACCCACAGCCAGATGAAGAAATTATCGCCGCCACGTTGAACTATGAATATAATAGCAGCTGTGATTGGCAGCATGACCACTTGAGTGACTAAAAAGCTCTTCACTTGATCCCAAGCAAAGAATCCAGCTGTTTGCTTGTTGAAGCCATGCAACTCCTCCAGCACAAATATCTTGTATATCTTAAAGGGCAGCGACTTGAACGTCGACAACAAGTTCGAGATGAGTACAAACACGCAGCTGACCAGAATCTCATTGCTGGAGTCCCACTGCAGACGATTGACTACGTCTACAGACAACTGCCAGATGAGTGCGATTAACCCAAAATAAAGTTCAAGGCATAATAGCAATACATCCATAAGAAGAGCCTTAAAAATGCCAAAATTTTCCTGATCCAGACCATATTTGCGTGCCTTATGAAACGTCTCCTCACTCATATGCGACGTCAGCTCTTTGGGCACTTTCAGCGCATTTCTATAGACTTTCACCTGCAGATAAGGTTAAATGAGAGTAAATTGTTATTAATGGCAATCAATGAACGAACTTATCTGACATTTAGAGTAGTGCTAAATATATGCGTATTTGCACACATACATAAACATGTACGTGTATAGAAATGTATGCATCATAATGTATACAGTGTACAATTTTATTGCCGCTTTTGATGACGGCACGTGCCGGCTATACATATTGGCTTACCTGACGCAATGATATATATATTTCTAAAGCATTCTCAATAATGACCAATCCCAATATACTGTACAGAACAGTATCTGCTAGAGGTGAAGACATTTTACCCCAATTTTAAATATACAAATATATAATAGATGAAAACTTCAACGCCGAACAAATCGGCAGAGTGACCGTATCTTCGATATAAAGCAATTTTACTACTTTTATCAATATACCAGAAAGTATACAACAAATGGGCACCCGGTTTCTCTGCTGTGAACCGACTATTTAATTTGTCGTTATTTTTATCATATTCGATTAATATAAGAAAACAATTCCAAGTTTTTATATATTTTTTAATTTTTATTTTTATTTATGCTAAGGCTAGCGTATTTGCACATTAAAATGTTCCACACTCGCATCAGCTATGTTCTTATGAATTTCATTAACCTCGGCCTGTGTCATGGTGCGTTCCATATGGCGATAAACGATACGGAAGCATACACTGGATTTACCCGTCTTCGGATGCTTAAATTTGTCCACCAGACTTATCTACACAAAAATTAAAAAAATAATCAGGTGCAACAATAATTTTCCAAATTGAATTTACCTGCTCTACAACATCCCCAGCTACTGAGCGTACCAAATCATAAAAATCGTTTGGCGAGAAGCCATTATTTACATCTATGTCAGTCGGTAACCAGAAGGACAAATCATTTGTGCATTGTGGAAAGTGAGAGATGGGCTTGTACTTAGTCAAATTTTGGAGATCTCTCTCACTGAACTGGGATAAAAATCCAGTGTCATTAGACCAAAACAGTCGAATATCTGGTATATCAAATAAGATCATGGCCAATCGCTCCAGACCCAATCCAAAGGCGTAGCCAATGGACTGATGCACACCCGCGTGTTGAAGAATTTCATGACGCATAATGCCACAGCCGAGTACTTCTAGCCAGTTGTCCTTGAAATAAATTTCCAGCTCCCACGAAGGCTGTGTAAATGGAAAATAGGTATCCACCCATCGATATTTGATCCGTGGCCCAAATAGATCCTTTGTCAAGCCCACAAGTACATGCTTCATCTCATGTTCCATTAATTTAACGGCTTCCAATGTATGACAAGGCTGTTTTGTTTGATCCATGCATTTAGACGAAGGTAAAATACGCTTCGGATTAGCAATAGAACCTGTCCACGTCTCCTCGAATAGTTCCAATCCGGGATTGCGCTCAAAGAGTTTATCTTTGGTTACCAAACGCACTGCATCTGCCTGATGGAAGACGGGATAATGTGTGCTATCGATTTCATCACGTCGATACACTTCACCCACTACCAAAAAGTTATCCAATCCGCCCGATATCAGCTCGACCTGATGGGCTGTAGTGTGAGCACGCAGTAAATGTTGCTGATTGATATAGTAACAATCTGATTTCTGCCGACTCACATGATCACTTGGTATAAGCAAGTTGTCAAAGTTCTGTTGTACTGTCACTACAGGATTCATTTGATCGTAGACTGAAAAGAGCGGATTTCCTCGCTGATTGCGATAAGCTCCATAAAAGTAGTTAACAATACGCTGGCGGATAATGGAAAGTGGGTGATCTTTCTGCAGATGCTTGTTAAGTCCAAGATGTGTTAATATTTTGGGCGTCACATTAGTCCAGCTGTCTGTGGCATACGTGCCTCCACTAATTTCCAATTGAAGTTGCTGCTGGTTGGGGGTCGATACTTTCTTGGCCTCCTCAGCAGCGGTGCTGGCCATGAAGCATCGGGGTTGACTTGAAAATCGCGGGTAGAGTCTCGCACTATGAACCCGCAATGTTAAAAACATTTTAACGTTAATTATTATTTACTTTATTAGAAAGTTTTTATTATTGCATTGTTATCTATTACAAAACAACAGCTGTCTTATCGATGCAAGTGTGTTATAAGTATCGATGATTTGAATTCAAATCGATGTTTTTAATCAGAGTTGTCATAAATCAGAGTTGCATTATGTACTCGAACGATAACAATGTTAAATTAAGATAAGCGACTTGTTTTTGTTTATATAAATTACATTTTCCATATAAGAGGTTTCCCTATTTGAGAAATTATTTCTTCTACCAACTTTGTCTCTCCCCAACTTAAAGCTTTCACATAAAATTCACAGCACCCCATTCAATAAACTAATTGTCAATTTAAAATCTTTTTGGAAGGGTTTTCTCAAATATTGGGTTGACCGGCTTTTTGAACGGCTTATGACTCTGTTATTGCATTTTAGCTTTTGTCAGTTATCAGCTGGCACTTTTACCTTGCTTTAGAAAAAAAAAGCGCGCGTAATTTTGTTTATATTTGTTTGTTTGGCGGCAATTTTAATATGGAGCCCACAAACGAGCATTTTCGTCATATTTTACTTTATTATTTCCGTAAAGGAAAAATGCAGCTCAGGTTACTAAAAAGTTACGTGATGTGTAGGATGACAAAGCCTTAAAAGAAACACAGTTTCAAAGTTGGTTTGTCAAATTCCGTTTGGGAGATTTTTCACTCAAAGACAAGCCACGTTCATGTCGGCCAAGGGCAGTTGAGGAAACTGGCTCTCTCTTATATTTTTCTCGCTACACTGTTGCTCGTTCCGATTTCTCCACGCTAAATAATCTTTGCTACAAGGATTATTTGAGAAAGTGCAGACTTACGTTTCAGCGTGACCCGAAACGCTTCTATGACTTCGTTAATTCGAAGCGAAAGACGTCAACACTTCCAACAACATTATTTTATGAAAAAAAGACAGCTTTTAATGATCGTGGCATTGCCGATCTGTTTGCTGATTTTTTTCAAACGACCTATTCCACATCAACTTTTTATAGAGCCCAGTCTTATCCGTATCAAGTAAACCAAGCGAATTGCATTTTTGGTCCCTTACTTTCTGAAAGTTTACTCTTACGTGAACTTAAGTCATGTAAACCAGTTTTTTCTCCTGGCCCTGACGGTGTTCCTAGTTGCATGCTTAGGTTCTGTGCAGAGGGACTTTGTAAACCACTTTTAAAATTATTTGAATTGTCTGTAGAGTTGTGCTCTTTCCCTAATCTTTGGAAAGAGTCTTACATTATTCCTCTCTTGAAAAAAGGAAATAAATCCAACGTTCAAAACTATAGAGGTATCTCCAAGTTGTCTGCTATTCCCAAAGCATTTGAGAAACTAATAACACTAACCATACAATACGTAGATATACCATTTCATACAAGCGTAAACGCACACACTCTTTTCGGTATAGTCAGACCCTGGAGCACACTTTAGTTGCATGTTGGCTCGAGCAAAAATGTGCCAGAAAATTCGGTTGCGTTCAGTCCGTTAGCGGTTGCATTCGAACGTCTAAACGTTTGCTGATTGTCTTGTACTGCTGCTGGTCATTGAATATGTTGGTGAATTCATATATGTATAAGGCAAAATGCAAATGTGTTGAGCTGTAGGCAAATTTTCTGTATTCGATTTGCAACTATCACGAATTGTTGTTTTTATTTTGGTTTCTTGCTTGTGTCCTCCCTCCCCTTACCATTGTTTTCATCGACATCGTATTGTGACGAATTGTGTTCTGCTGCTGGTAGTGATGACTATACCGAAAAGAGTGTGTGTGTTTACGCTTGTATGAAATGGTATATCTACGTATTGTATGGTTAGTGCTAATAACTTCTCAACTGCAACACTGCTGTAAATCTATAATTTCACCCTACCAGCATGGGTTTGTGAAATGTAGGTCTACTACCACTAACTTATTAGAATTCTCATCAATTGTTATTGAAGGGTTCCAATCAAAAATGCAAACGGATGTCATTTACACTGATTTCAGTAAGGCTTTTGATTCCGTCAACCATAGTCTCTTATTATACAAGCTCAATCTTCTTGGATTTCCACAGAACTTAATTTTGTGGATATCTTCATATCTTTCATTTAGAATTCAAAGAGTATTTTACAAGGGCTCTGTGTCCAAGACTGTCCAAGTCACTTCCGGCGTACCCCAAGGAAGTCATTTAGGCCCATTGCTGTTCACATTATTTATAAATGATCTACCGTCCGTTATATCATACTCTCGCATACTTATGTATGCAGATGATGTTAAGATTTGTCTGACTTTTAATGATCCCATATATAGCCTCAGATTGCAATCTGACCTTGATTGTTTTCAATCGTGGTGTGCTATAAATTTATTAAATCTTAATTGCAATAAATGTAAACTTATGACATTTTTTAGGGGTATTCTCCATTTAAATAATTATCATCTTAATGATACTCCACTTGAGCGAATAGAGTCAGTAACTGATTTAGGTATCCTTCTTGATTCAAAATTAAAGTTTGATAAGCATATTTTGGCTGCTTCTAATAGAGCCATGGGTGTCCTTGGATTTATTAAACGTTGGTCAAAAGAATTTAACGATCCCTACATTACTAAACACTTGTACATCTCTCTGGTTCGTCCTATTCTTGAGTATGGATCTAATATCTGGTTCCCCCAGTATAGGGTTCATCAAGATAGGCTTGAATCAGTGCAGAAACAATTTCTTCTTTTTGCTCTTCGTAGTCTTAACTGGAATCCCACAATTAGATTGCCTTCGTATCGTAGTAGACTTTTATTACTAAACCTTTCCTCTCTTTCTGACCGTAGAACTATGCTAGGTGTAGTGTTTCTACATAGACTAATCATTGGCGAAATTGACTCATTGCAGTTGACAAGTCAGATTAGCTTTGCCGTTCCGGTCAGAACGACTAGAAATTTTCTTCCCCTCTCACTTTCCCGTTGTAGTACTAACTATGCCAGTCACAATCCTTTCCGTATTTTATGTGTAAATTATAATAACTTTTCTAGTCTAGTTAATAATACTAACACTACCTTAGAAATTAAAACATTACTCCTAGATACATTAGCTCGTATTTAAGAATAGTTCTAATTATTATTATTAGTAGTAATAGTATTATTATTATTATTTTATTCTTTTTGTTAATACAATTTGTCTGTGTTAATTGTTCGCGACCTCCGTTCACGCACGTTATGCGGTTGCCCCTCGGTCGGATGGGCGGGTGGTCGTGTCTGCCTAGGTCCGCGCGTTAACAAGCCCGAGCTTGGTGTCGCTGGGCCACTTGATCGTACTGCCGTTAGTACGTCAACGTCCAAGAATATGATGACGTTATCAAGGCTTTAATCGAATCGGATCGTCATGTAACTGAGCGTGAGATTGGAGAAAAGTTAAATATACCACAATCAACCATACATGATCATATACAAATTCTTGGGATTGTAAAAATGAATTGAAAGAAATTCATTTAACAAATCGCTTAAACGTTTGTGATATGCATCTTAAACGCAATGAAAATTATCCGTTTTTGACGCAAATCATAACTGGAGATGAAAAATGGATTGTTTACAATAACGTCAACCGAAAACGATCATGGTGCAAGCATGATGAAGCGCCCCAAACCACAAAGAAGATTATGCTGTCAGTTTGGTGGGATTGGAAGGGTGTGGTATATTTTGAGCTGCTTAAAAGGAACCAAACGATTAATTCGGATGTCTACTGTGGGCAACTGGACAAATTGAATACAGTCATCAAGGCGAAGCGACCAGAATTGGTCAATCGTAAAGGTATCAAATTCCACCAGCACAACCGCTCACATCTTTGGTCACTCGCCAAAAACTGAGTGAACTTGGCTGGAAACTTTTATAGCCCTGACCTTGCACCCTCAAACTACCATTTGTTTCGGTCTTTGCAAAACTCTTTGAATCGTAAAACTTTTGATAAGGACGAGGACATAAAATCACTCTTGCTTCAGTTTTTAGCAGCTAAAGGCCAGAATTTCTATGAGCGGGAAATAATGAATTTAAAGGAAAGGTGGTGAAAGGTCATCCAACAAAATGGAAAATATATAATTGATTAAAGTTCATTCTGAAACTCAAAAAAATGTTTTTACTTTTTTTGAAAAAATCACCGGTTTCTTTTCGGTTAACCCAAGTTTCTTTCGTGAAAATCTCCCGCAAGTTACCAACCGAACATAAATCTAGCCTTAAAATAAATAACATAAAAACGATTTTTAAATTAAACAGACATCGTATTTTAAAAATTTTTATTTGATTAATACAAAAACATCAACATTGAATTATGCCTAATTTGTTTCACGTTCAATGAATGGCAAACAATAAAAGATGCGATGACAGTTCTTAGCATAAGCATATGCCAATTAAATTTTAAACTTCGCTTTTGCGATGCTTCAATTAGAATAGAGTTTGTGTGATTAATTAAATGAGGTTGAGCGGCAGGTTATTTGCTGACTTAGACCAAGGGATAACTGGCAGCAGTGGCGATGCCGCACTGATTGTCAGAGTTACGAGTCATCTTGATGAAACCCTTATCACCCCAGGTGGTGCCCCAAGAATTCTTCACCAACCAGAAATCTTGACCTTTCTCATCAGTACCAAATCCAACTGCGAGAACGCCATGATCCAGATTCTGGGGATCGCATTGGGGCTCATCGTAGACGCCTTCAGAGTAGAACTGGAATGATTCGTGGGAGGCATCAATGGCAACTGAAACGGGTCCAATGGTGGCTACAGCTTCAGCCATTTTCTTTTCATCGCCTTGGGGAATATCAACGAATCCACGATCAGTTGCACCAATGGTATCCTTGTTGAAGTGGCAGGAGTCATCAATACCCTCATACTGATAAGACTTCTCAGTGTCAATACCGCCATTATCCTTGATGTAGCGGAAGGCGTTGTCCATAAGACCACCGTTGCAGCCATTGTTGCCATACTTGGTTGAACAATCGACGAGGTTCTGTTCAGACAGCGACACTAAAGCGCCGGTCTTACGGAAATGCTGACCCTCCAGAGCGCCAGTGCTAGAGAATGCCCAGCAGCTGCCACAATGTCCCTGATCCTTCACCTCAGTAACAGCACCCTTAGTACGCCAATCCACTGACTTAGGCAATTTCACATGCTCCGGGGAGATGAATGTGATGCCCGTAAAGCTCACATCAGTGGAACTGTAAATGAAAACAACAATCAAAACCTGATTTGTAGTCATTAATTGGTAGTCATTAACTTACCGCAGCTGCTTCTGCAATGTGTAGTTAAATCCATTCATCGTCGAATGGAACTCATGATGCAGCATGTCTGCATACTTGTTAACGGCCATCTTGTAGCTGACTTCGCCAGCGGCATAGCGCTGATTGTGCTTGGCAATCTTGTGTTTGTTCTCATTGAAGATCTTTAGGCGAAAACGCTCCTCAGTCTCATCTTGATAATTCTTACGATGCTCCAGCTGCAATGCCAAACAATAATAAAAAATACTTGAAATAGAACACAATTTATTTGCTTATCAACTTGTTCTACAATTATCACAAGGCGTGGGGAACAATCAAATATTACCTAGAACAGATTAGATAGCCCAGTAATCTGCTGCACTATGTAGCACCGTGAAGAGGTACCCACAGTTCACATAATTTCAGAGCAAAGAGACTTAGGCTTAGCGATTGATTTTGATTTAATGCCATTGAGCATTGGAAGTATTCAGATAAGAAAACTCTGTTGCTATCGACACCAAGAAGCAGGTGCTTTAGGGCTCCTAAAGCGTAGTCAGGTAGCACACATAAAACTAAACGACAGCTATAACCAAATTTTACGACTTTATGAAAAACGCAGGTTGTAAATGAGTAAATAAAATGGTAATACAATAATCAACCTGAAGATACTCTGGGGTCATAAATTAGAGATAAAACAACATAGAATTCATTGTGCTTTGCGTTCAGTACCTTCTGTAAAACATTGGGATTGGCATAGTTAACCTACTCTGCATCGCAAACATTATTACAGGGCATATACTGAGCAGTTGGGCACAGTAATCAAACATAGAATGCTGTCAGAAAAAAAAAACTCACACAGCGTACATTCAATTCTTTTACAGAAACGCAACAATTGTCGCCCTGATAAATAGCCGGATGACGATGTCGATGTTGTATTTTCTTTCATTAATGTTGTCGCCTCGTTGGCATTGCGCATAATTGATATAATTGTTATGACGGCATGGCATTTAAAACTTTTGAACTGGCCAAAAAGTAATAAACTAGACGTTTTATTGATTTTTCACATGATTTTCAGCTATTTATTACAAAAATGTTACATATATACTTTTAGAAATAGTACAAAATATAAAAACAAACTTAAAATAGTACTTAAATGCACGTGCTTATGGATACACAACACATAGAGCCACATACAATTTACGCATATGAACATGTATAGGTGTTTTATTATACAATTTATTGCAGCTTGTCTTTTACTTCGCACTTTAGTCGGTTTATAAGTTTTTGAGTAAATACAACACAAGTTCGATGCATGTTTTCTAATCACATGACTTGAGTGTCCATCTTACGTCTACATATGTATGTAGCTAACTACAACTAATAAACACAGGATGTTGTAAATCGTGTTTTCCCTATAGTCGTTCCATTTCAATGGAGCAGCTGTCATCCTCCTTTGCAACAGGAGCTACACCCGTTGATGGCAGCGCTTGGAACGCGCCTGATGCTGTGTGTGCCGCTGATGTTGTGGGCTCCTCAGCTGCCTGTAGATCTTGGTATTCGCGCCGCTTTTGCATAATTATGCGTAGCACAAAACCGTTGATAATAAATAATGAAATAACGAACACAGCTGGCACCACAACATCCACAACAATATTTAAATCACTGGCGCCCCCCATAATGAGTAGTTTTTATATAATATCTTTCAGTCTTTGCTTTTCGATTAGTTTTGCTTTAGCACGTTTTTCCAAATGACGCGCGTGCTTTTTCTTTTCCTTTAATTTGATTCACCCTCTTCGAAATTTGTTCGCGCGCACGATTCCTTCTTTCTTTCTCTCGCTCTCAGTACTCTCTGTCTGTCTACTTGCGTTGAGAGTCGAGCGGTTAATAACAAAAATAGCCGCCTGACTTTTTTCGCTATGCGCGCCGTGCACGCTCACATACATGCATTCCAGCTACGTCAATAATCATATGTATTCGTGTATATGTATAGATGCATATGTCGTATATGCACACGTATACATTTAATCATTAGAATCTTTCATGCGCAGGGGTCGAAACGGGCAGAAAGACTTCAAAACCAACCAGTTTTTTCCTAAACGCGTCATTCAAAGAAAGACTGATTTATTAGGATATTCAAATGTATTTGTTGTATCAAACCTGCTAACCGGTTGTTGCATATTAATATGTATATTGATATCAGACACTTGTATGCGGAGAGAGATTCGCCTACTTGTTATACTTTGCCTACTTATTTCGTACATTTACCGAACGAGCGAGAGAGAAAGCTTTTCGGTAAAAGAGCAGAAACAGAAACATAAAGACAAAAAGACACACACAAAACAAATGATAAGCATTT
Source organism: Drosophila pruinosa (assembly GCA_018150935.1). Classification (NCBI taxonomy): domain Eukaryota; kingdom Metazoa; phylum Arthropoda; class Insecta; order Diptera; family Drosophilidae; genus Drosophila; species Drosophila pruinosa. The sequence continues at coordinate 45,483,753 of JAECWR010000199.1, forward strand.
TCAGCACGTCATACGACATTTCGGAGAATGTTGTTGTTTTTTTTTCGCGAAATGCGCACAAATTGAACGAAAAAAAATAAACATCTTAATAAAAATATGATTGACAGAGTTTAGGGGGTCGCATTTCACACGCTTATCAGCTGAAAGGCATTTGCTTTGTTGTTGTTTGGGTGCTCTATTTCATCTTAATGTGTACATCTTAATAAACAAAATGTGCACATCATCATTATCAACAGTTGGAAATTTGTTGTAAATACATGTGGACTTTCATTTTGTATAGTAAATCATTTCTACACGCGCCTGTTTGTATGCTAAAATATTTTTTAATGAAAATTGTAGTTGATGATAGACCAAAAGTATGCAACGCTTCTACGAATAATCTACAAACACAATTCAAATGCTATTGATGCGAAAACAAAATGCATACAATATGAGCATTAGTATCGCTTTAAGCGACTAGACGACAAGTCTAGACAAAGCTGACAGCTTGCCACTCATTTTAGTCGATAAGCAAAAGAAGCTAAATGAGCACAATTGCAAATAACACTGATAACACTGATTATTGATTATAAGTGAGTTCAAAGCGCTCTACGCCGTTAACTGGCACGCAGACAAAGACAAAGAGCATACAATTATAATACACTTGTTTTCAAAAACAATGTTCAATGAGTCAGTACAACACGACAATATGCCAAATGCGAATTGTGTCCGCTAATCAGTTTTAGAAATTGTAGGCCGAATGGAATCTCAGCTTTGCTTATCGTAGCTGCACTGGACCGCTTATCAATGGCGCTGATCCGTACCGAACCGAGCCGGGCACAAAAGGAAGGCGGTTCAGCAGTACATTCCCTTCAATTGTCTATCAGCATCTCATGTGACATTCTAGATGGGATTGGATTTGTCATGTGAGCCGGCATGTGACTGGATGGCTTATCAACAGCTGTACCATTGCAACAATAGCGTGAAGCAACAAGCACAACAAAGCCACATGACTCACAAAAGTCCACAAGAATGCATCACAAGCCGAAAACAATGGAAGACACGGAACTAATCACCCAGTCAGACAATAATCCCATTAATCATGGAAATAAAATGCATTCAACACTTGCCACCTGTCATTTGCCACAAGACAATAATTTTGCTCTGATTTGAATTTCAATTTAATATTTTCATTATTACTCACCTTAAACGCATGAAATTCCTCCATGATGACATCTGAGAAGGAAACAGCCTGTGCAACAGCCACCAGGGCCAATAGTGCGAATACTACGCGCATTTTTTTAATGTTAGCTTAGCTGCAATGGGAAAAACGATTGACAACAATTAAAATGATTTGAATAATTATCGAGCTGAGCTTTAATTTAGTTTGAGCTTGACTGTCTGCCAATCACGTGACGAGCTTTAACATGTACAAAAGCTTAACAAGTTTTGTATAAACAAACAAATAACGCATAGCGCTGATGAAATTCATTCAGCCAATAACAAAAGGCAAAAAATGTATTCTGCTGAGTCGCAGAAGAAATAGCACGAAACATATACATGGTTAATTGTTGGCGAAAAGAGAATGACGGAACTGCAACAAAGCAGAAGATAAGACCTTTCATCTATTCGTTCTTACACATATGTATGTGTGTACATGTACAAATCTTCATACTTAGTTCTTTAGGTTTGTCCTTTTCTCACCACAGAAAATTATTCAGTTATCTTATCGGCCATTCGCCCTTTGATTTTGGCTTTGTTGTTTATGATTGTGCGTTTAAGCCATTTTCAAAATGTATTTGATATATGTATGTATGTTTGTACTTTGTAAATGTATTTATCGTTACAATTGTGCCAAGTTCGAAGGCCAAACAGGTTTTGAAGCTTAATTAGCAGCCAAAACAACAAATTGATAAGGCTAGAAAGAAAAATTAGGCCAAAGCGTGAGCGGCAGTTGAAAACAAAATACGCAACAGACAATAATGGCGTCCAACGCAATACAAAGACACCGATGTCTACAGCAAGAAACAAACACGTAGAAGTAGAAGACGTCGGCACAGCTGAGAGATGTTGCTGGAAGTTGCCAGAGATAGACAAGAAAGGGAGACAATGGAGAATTTTTATGGCTCAAAAAATAAGTCATTCCGCACTTAGTAATATACTATATAAGTACATAATATAATATAAAACAGGAAATGTTTTAGATGTGTTGCTATTATATTCAAACAATGCGTACTTACCACTTGAATTGAATAACAATCACTTCACTATTTATTGCCTTAGTAATCACAATTATAGTTTTTCAAATGTGTGAGAATTAAATAAATTCGTCAAATTGCTAACTTAGCACTGCACTCCAACACTTTTCGTAATTCAATGGTTAAATCGCAAATTGTTGTTGCGAAGAAATCTTTAATACATATATTTTGGTACATTTTGGTCACACCAACAAAGTGCCCAAGGTTTAATTTTAAAAAACTCTATTTGTAAGGGAAAAATATACCAAAATTGAAAATGCGTTTTTAGTATGGGACAATTAATTTAGTTAATAAGTGTCGGTTTCAGTTTCTCTACAATTCTAAGTAAATGTTAACGGTATTTCTCAGAATATGGTTTCTGAAGCGAATATAATATAATACGTATTGTATGGTGAGTGATAATAATTTACAGATGGTACACTAATTACTTTCAGTCGGGCTTGCCAGACTGAGTGAAATGTTAGCGACTGTATGTTAAAATTCTGTTATCTAATAAAGTATCACATCTGCACTAACCATACAATACGTAGATATACCATTTCATACAAGCGTAAACGAACACACTCTTTTCGGCACAGTCAGAGATTGAGTCACGGACCCGGTTTGATGTTGGTTCGAGCAAAAATGTGCCAGAAAATTTGGTTGCGTTTAGTCCGTTAGCGGTTGCATTCGAACGTCTAAACGTTTGCTGATTGCCTTGTACTGCTGCTGGGTTGTTGAATATGTTAGTGAATTCATATATGTATAAGGCAAAATGCAAATGTGTTGAGCTGTAGGCAAATTTTGTGTATTCGATTTGCAGCTAGCACCAATGGTTGTTGTTATTTTGGTTTCTTGTCTTGTGCCCTCCCTCCCCTTACCTTTGTTTTCTTTGACATCGTATTGTGACGAATTGTGTTCTGCTGCTGGTAGTGATTTTGTTGATTTGATTTTTTACTTTTGCTGGCGAGTGCCGACTGCACCTGTCGATCTTGTTTGAATATTGTGTTATTATTATCAATTTAGAAGTATAGACATATTATATTTAAATTTCAGCATATTTTATTGCGAGTTTATATATGTACATATATTCATATATGTATAACTCGCAATAAAATATGCTGAAATTTAAATATAATATGTCTATACTTCTAAATTGATAATAATAACACAATATTCAAACAAGATCGACAGGTGCAGTCGGCACTCGCCAGCAAAAGTAAAAAATCAAATCAACAAAATCACTACCAGCAGCAGAACACAATTCGTCACAATACGATGTCGAAGAAAACAAAGGTAAGGGGAGGGAGGGCACAAGACAAGAAACCAAAATAACAACAACCATTGGTGCTAGCTGCAAATCGAATACACAAAATTTGCCTACAGCTCAACACATTTGCATTTTGCCTTATACATATATGAATTCACTAACATATTCAACAACCCAGCAGCAGTACAAGGCAATCAGCAAACGTTTAGACGTTCGAATGCAACCGCTAACGGACTAAACGCAACCAAATTTTCTGGCACATTTTTGCTCGAACCAACATCAAACCGGGTCCGTGACTCAATCTCTGACTGTGCCGAAAAGAGTGTGTTCGTTTACGCTTGTATGAAATGGTATATCTACGTATTGTATGGTTAGTGACCATACCGTATAGTATCTATAGTATTTTGATATTGAAAATCTGATGATTTTTTATGGATTATTTTGAAACTTATTTGTGGTCACGCTTTTGTCAAATTCTGAATATTGCTCCGTCATCCGAAGAGTAAGCTATTTTTATAAAAGGATTCCAAAATTTTTTAAATTTTCTACATTATATATCCAGTAAGTCTCTGTTATTTAGTTAGTAAATCGACCAATTAATCTGAAAAATTATCGGTTTCAGCTCTCAAGAAGTAACCGCATAATGTTTGGCAGACAAAGCGGATTGGGCAATTCCAACAGCTCCAATCTTGTGGAGTTCCGTGCTGGTCGCATGAATATGGTCGGTAAAATGGTGCATCCAGATGCTCGGAAGGGTCTCGTCTACATGACCCAAAGCGACGACGGTCTCATGCATTTCTGCTGGAAGGATCGCACTAGTGGTAAAGTGGAAGATGACTTGATTGTCTTTCCTGATGACTTTGAGTATAAGCGGGTCGATCAATGCAAATCTGGTCGCGTGTATGTACTGAAATTCAAGTCTAGTTCGCGTCGTATGTTCTTCTGGATGCAAGAGCCTAAGTCGGATAAAGATGACGAGCACTGCAGGCGCATAAACGAGCTGTTGAACAATCCTCCATCCGCACACCAACGCGGCGGGGGTGGCAGTGGAAGCGATGGTACCGATCTCCAGTACATGTTGAACAACATGTCACAGCAGCAGCTGATGCAGCTATTCGGTGGAGTTGGTCAAATGGGCGGATTGAGTTCGCTGCTTGGCCAAATGAAGTAAGTCTAGTGCATACTAGTAAATATTGGTAAATTAAAGTCATATTATTGTTTTTAAGTTCGCGAACGCCCTCATCACGTAACGCTGCATCATCGGGTGGTGGCGGAGGAGGGTCAGGCTCTGGCGCTCTACAAACGCCTGAAAATGTAAGCGTGCCACGCACGCCATCCGCACCCACCAAGGGTTCCAAGTCAAGTAGCAACCGCAGCAATCAGCAGAGCGACGCCGGCGGTGCCAGCCTAAGCGCCGATGCCGATGCTTCCGGTAAGAAAACTACAACACCAACAACAGCAACAAGTGGAGCATATGCGAATCCATTCCAAGCCTATTTATCCAATCTCTCCCCTGAACATGGTGCAGGTCGTTCACTCAATATCGACCTATCCACGGCACTGTCGGGCGCTGATGCAATCAATCAGTTGATCGCTGATCCGGAGCGCGTGAAATCGTTAATTGTGCACTTGCCCGAATCCGAAGATGCCGATGAGGATCGCAAACAACAGATCAAAGATCACATCAGCTCGCCCCAATTTCAGCAGGCCCTTGCTCAATTCTCTAATGCCCTGCAATCTGCACAGCTTGGACCTGTGGTTAAACAATTTGAACTGTCTCATGATGCAGTCGCTGCCGCCTATTCCGGTAATTTGGAAGAATTTGTGCGTGCACTTGAGAAGAGTCTCCCAGCTGGAGCCACAATGACTGGGGATGAGACCACCAAGGACTCTTCTGTCGCTCCAGAGAAGAAAAGCGACACAGATCCTGTCAAGGATGAGAGTGCGACAACCCCTGAGAAACAAGAGGAAAAACAAAAATAGCGCACACACCATATTACTATATTATACTCCAGTTAATCCCAATAACAAATGCGATGCGTTTTAAACTATTCATTTTCACACATTATCTGAGTTTTTAATTTGAAAATAAATGAATTGGCCATGCAAACGTTTAGTTAAGTATTTGCGATCGACGAGTGTGGCCAGGCTGTTATATTACTTATTTAATGAAGTTGTCTTTGGCCTTGACACTTGCTGTGCTGGTGTGTTTTTGGTTGCTTTCGGTCCATAATGTACGCATACTGATAGTACGCACTGTTTGGGCCTCTCTCGTTCGCTCGCTCACGCGCCGCCGCTCTCAGCAGTCACACAGATACTCACAAACACAAACAACAGAGCATGGTTTGCGAATACTTGGAGCAGATATGTGTATTTATTCAACTTCAAACGGGCAAACCGCGCGTTCGCTATTTCGCTTGATTTTGAATTTGATCTCTTTTTAATATCACAAATAATAATTATTATAGCCAACAGCCAACCGCGCTCTTAACAAAAAGTGTTATTTCTTGTAAGGGTAGAAAAATAAATTTTCATTGCTGTTTTGCACCGTAAGTTTGTGTTTTGTATGCTGCTGTTGCTGGTGCTTTCGTTTTGCAGCAAGCTGCTGTCAGTACATACATACATACATACTATGTACATAAGTGTGTTTACTGTTACTGCCGTGTCTGTGTTTTTTTTCAATGCATGACTGCGCGCCGCATTGTTGAGAAAAGCTTTTTCCTCAACTGTATTGCAAAAAAGTTAGCGCGACGGGGCAATAACAAATGTACAAAAAAAATAACAACAATTAACTGTAGTGCAAGAGCGGCCACCCAGCTGTGCTGGTATTGGTGAGCATGAACGAACGACCGTCGTCGTTGACGTCGTCTCGCACTCAAAATCTTTGACTCACTCGCACTAACACACACTTACACTTGCATAAAAGCTTGCAAAAAAGTGTATGAAAAAGTCAGCCGCTGCAAAAATTGTTGTTAAGACAAATAAACAGAAACAAATAAAAAGAAATTCGCAAGTTTGTTGCTCGAATGTCGAATATGTGCGTCTGAGTGAGATGGAGATAGTTTATGGCAGAGAGCAAAAGTTACTTTATCCCGGTAACGATCTGGCAACACCAACAACAACAGCAGCAGAAAAAGAAATTGCGTTGCGGCAATCGCAACAATTGTCAGCAATAATAAGTTTGAAAATTATGGGATTTAATATGTTTATGTGTGTCAACTACAAAATTGATAATAATCTAAAACTAATATTTAGTAGTAAGCAAGGGAAATTAATATAACAAAAATAAATTGCCAAGGGCATTTAGTGAAGACTACAATCCAACCGTACGGAATAATTCGAAACTCTCTTAATGTGTAATAAATTTGAATTAAGAATTCAACCAACAAAATTAACTACAACAAATCGAAATCGAATAACAACAATAATAACAACAAAAACACAGCGACCAACTTGTCGCTGAAAACCAAATCTTTAAAGCGCCGCATCAGCTGCAATTGTGCGATAAGGTGAGCATATATACATACAGTGAATATGTATTTGTATGTGTGGCTGGTCAGTTGTATCAAATGCGAAAAGGGGAGGGGGTTGAGAAGTGTCGACGCGTCGTTTGCTCAAATTCGCCTGGATATTCTAGAACAGCTGCATAAATTTCTGCACGCCCACGCGCCTGGCACTCGCGCGCCATTTTAGCTAAAACTTTCTCAAGGAAGTTGGAGCCATAACAAAGCTGTACACATGCATACCAAAATGCAAACATACACACAAATACACACACACACACACACACACACATTATGCTGTAATGGCGCCTGAGCATATGCTACAGCAGTTTCAAGAGCCAGCTGTGCGAATGAGACAAATATAGTGATACTATGGAAGCTTCTATAGGAGACAAATTCTGTTTATGTTTTGGTAGAAAGGTCACACGGGCAATTTTCTTCGTTTTTTACCTAGCACACAGGCATGTGCAAGTGCAAGTGCATTATAGAGCTATGTGTAGGCGATTGGACATGTGTGTGTTTTGAATATTCCAATAAAATTGATTGAAGGACATTTGTCGAATAAAAAGCGTCTTTATCAGAATTTGCATGTACGTGGGCAGGTTTGTATTTTTTTTACACGAATACTTTCACTTTCAACCCATCCACTAGATTATGCAAACTGAGAGTATTTTATTTAGGAATAGGAATAAAACCATTTCCAATATGGCCGACGTAGCCTAAGCTAAACCCACGCATTTTGGAAAAAGCATGAAGCACCGAAAAAGAAGTGAGGAGCTTTCGGCTTCTAGACATTGACATTGAACTTGAATGACGACACAACTATTTGAGTTAAAAATGTATAGTAATTAGTGTATATATATGTATATGTACATATGTATGCATGTACATGTAAATGTACCACTATGTATTATTAATTCAAGAGGATGCTGACATAGCTTTAAACTACTGCTTCCACCAATTGCAGCCTGCATCTCAACAGTTGTTTATATCTGCAGTCCCCACAATCGATATGTTGTTATTGTAGTCGTGACATAAAACGACCACACACTTACACACAGTCATTTGCCCGCCATTTTAAAAGTTTAACTCGAAGCTTTAGCCTTACATACTCATCCAATGCATTTTCGGTGGGTGGCGGTGAATGAATTCCAACATGTCACTCACACTACGCCTCTTTCTTTTTCTCTGGCTTCCTTTTGATGATAGTGAGCGTGTGGAAAAAGAAAAGGCAATAGCAAAATGAAAGTGAAAAAACTTCATTATTGCATCTTTTTAGGTTTTGCTCTATTTATCGCATTGTGCTTGCAGAGTAAACATCTGTTTAACCTTTGGATATATTGCACATATTGCCAGTGTGACTAGTTTTAAGATTCTGCAGCTTGCTGTGCTTGAACGTGTCCAATTATATTCGATCCCTGATACCTTGGGTTGGGTTGTGCATTCAATGCAATTATAAGGCTGTCTCCAGATTTCTCCCCTCAACCTCCTCCACAGCCCCTGTCCCTGGCACAATATTGTTCGGCTGACTGCAGCAGATGATTTTCCGGTTTGCGAAAGCAACGAAAAAAATGTGTACCCGAAACTGGTTTGGCCACCAGCCACAGGCTCAGTCAGCGAACGAGACTAGCGACTGATACTTATTGCTGCCCTTTGATGCAGTCGTACCAAAAGAAGTCAATTGAGTGAAGTGTTTTACATATTATAGCTTATGTTTTAATTTGGAAGTTGGCTTAGAAATCAACAGGCTTGATAGTAATAAAACGCGATAGAATAAAGGCCATCAAAATTGTGGCACAAACAAAACAAAAGGCAAACGTGTAGAAGCTCTCCTCCGTAAAGATGTCGGTGAAAGCTGGTATGTCCTGATAAATCTGCTCAATGACGGCCAGTGTTCCCCTGTGTTTCTTCACCATTATGCCGTATCAGGACTTATTTCTTTTTTATTGATTTCTTGCCACCAGGACCGCCACCCAGTTTTTGTTTCTCTGCTTTGGTGAGCACCTTATTGGTAATTTCCTCGGGCGGAGCTAAAGTTGAAACGTGCTGATTGCAAAGCTGCAGGAGTTCTAGTGTATTAAGATTGTCACTATTGAAGCGAATCTCCTTGACTTTGGCCTGATCTGTAAAATAATTAGGGAAATCTGGAGTTGAAGAGAATGATTGGTAAAAAGGATTTCATACCTTGCGCTGAATCGATAAGAGAGAATTTTATCAATGCTGGTGAACGATCGCAGACAATTTCCGATTTGACAACGCACTTAGGATTCGATTGGGATACCTTGGGTGTTGAGAGCAAAAAAAGAAATTCGCTGTGATTAAAAAAAAATAAGGAAATTGTTAATTGGTGGTTTTTGTTAATCTATTAAATAAATTTTTTTCGATTGCAGCTGTCTCTGTCCGTAGCTATAGAAGAAACGCCTCAAGCTGACGCCGACACCGACTAAAATGTCAACGGAGCGGGAGCTGGCCGGCGGGCCATCTCAGCTCCATACGCTGCCGTTGACATTTCAGCCCGATTTGGGCACAGCACTGCAGCTGAATTCAGTTGGGATAATTAGCAAGGTTTATGGTAAGTGTTGCAATTTATTATATTCGCTGACAGGACATTAAACCACGTAATTCCAAAATTTGTACTGCACATAATATAATTTTCTTTATTATAATTTTCTGTTCATATATTTTTGGACTACGCACTTTTGTTCGTGAAAATCTTTAACAAATGCGTTATACTGCGCATGTTTCATAATCGATAAACTTTGTGTTGGGAAAACGATTTTCCAACCCTATTGCTATCATACCCCATCCCCCATAGCCCACTTACCGTGTGGATTTCACATTTTCCGCAAATGGATCAAACTGCACTGTTATACGTTTTACGCCTTTCAAGTTAACGCTCTTTAGCTGTTTGCCTATGGCCGATACAATGCCACCAGATCGGCGAAGAGTGCCAGAAAACGGCACAGACATTTCAAATGCAATTTGTCAACTATTTAAAACAATTTTAATTTAAAACAAAAAAGCCAATTGGTTTTGTAACAAACACGGACAGCATCAGTGTGACAGCAAAGTAAATTTTAAAATATACTTTTATTTTCCAAGAATATACCGGAAACGACAATGCAATATTTGCAATTTTGTCATTAAATGACACAACTTTAATACCTTTTTGTTTTCTTGTTTTTCTGTAAAACTATATACATGCAAGACCATTTCTATTAATTCATTCAGTTTAAACTGAAGTGATTTTTATCAAAAACCAAGATACTTTTAAAAATGAATACAAAAACCAGCAGAGACAGAAATTCAAAGTTAAATTGCGATATTTTTTAGAATTAAAATATCCCAAAATTATGGTTACACTGAACGTTTTTTTTAACCAAGTATATAATATAATATACTTTGTGGTTTTTTGAAGGAATGTGATGGCACTTACATGCACATACAAGAGTTCCCACAGTGTTCATATTGTTCAACACTATTGTCTTTATGTGGCAACCCTGTTTCTCCCACTTTGGCTTTAACAGCGCCAATTTGAGTTAACATTAGAATCATGATCCAATTGACAACAAATTAAAAAAATCTTTTTAAAAGACGATTAATATTATAAAGTTGATTACATCAATAATTTCATTTTGAAAATAAAAAAATATGTCCAAAATACGCAACTCTCACACGTCGCGGGGCAATAGCCTATTGCCATCACTCTCATGCGCATCAACCCCCAACCAAAGTGCTTTGCCCTCATTTAATTGTGGTTATCGTACAGTATGCGTCTCACTCACACACGTCGCGAGTAAAATTTTTGTGTTTGCTGCGGGACGTCCAAGTGTGAAAAACTAAAGAAAATTGCATTTTTTGCATAATGCGCGACGTGAAAAGCTAACAAAAGTTGTCAAAAAGCAAAATTTATTAGTCTGGCTAACGTCTGTGTATAGTTTCGGCAGCGCATACGTGTTCGGGTGCACAAAAACGACGTCTCGAAAAAAAATATACGTGCACACATTTTTGCTGCCCAATCTAAAACGCATACAAAAGCATTTTCTTGCTGTTGAAGCGCCACCTTAGTCGTTGTCGTCGTTTGTCCAGCGGAGCACCCAGCACACCAGAAATTTTCACACATATATAACAACACCCACACGCACTAACACTCTGAGAAATCAAGATAAAAAAAAGCATAAAAGAGAATTTATTCTTAGTTGTATTGCAAACAACAAATATATATATAAGAGCATTAGAGATATACATACGTACATATGTATATGCATATGTAGATGTGTACATACAAACATACATATAACGAAAGCTGTGCCTACATTTGTGTTCTTTTCCAATACTACAATAATAACAACAACAATAAGAACTATAATAATAATATTATAGAAATATAACTAACGAGACTCAACATCAAATTCAACGCATTTTAAAAGCGCGTGTGCGAAAATTCCAAATCAATTTATATTACGCTCGCAACAACAAAACTTAAAAGAAAACAAATTCGAAAATCAACCAAACGAATAAAACTACTTTAAAGTGTGATAAGCAAAAGGCTGAAATCAAAAAAACAAAAAAGTATAATAATTAGTAGGAACGAAAAGCAACAACAACTACAAGAACAATCAATTATATTTAAAACAGAACAACAATAACAAACACACGCAAAGACAAAAACAACACTGAAAACCTTTGTATACACTCTTACATTTCTTAAATAAAAACTAGTGCAAAATGTATCCAGTTGGACAACGTAAGTGGCGATTGCAATACAACAAACCAGACTACAAATCTGCCACATGTTACATACATATAAATAAGCGCCCATCTCCACCTAGACTCCGATATGTACACAGTTTGATGTTCTCCTCTTGCAAAGGCAAAGGCAAAGGCAAATGCAAAAACATTCTCTCGTCAAGAGTCGCCTGTTTTTGCAAACACAATTCTCCAGTTCGTTAAACGAGAAATGAATGAATGCGTAAAACAGCCAAAGCAGAGGGCGAGCCACTCAGACAGATGAGTAATTGTAAAAAGTGCAATATTCTCTAAAATCCAATAAGGGCAAGCAGTCTAGAAGAAAATTATACAAGAATGCAGACTAGCAGGTGGGGCTTTAATTATGAGTGAGTGGGAAAAAGAGTCGCTTAAATTGTCGAACATGTGCTCAAAATTGGGTCAACGACCGCTGGGATGTAGTTGAGTTTTTTTTTAACAGAGTACGGGGGGTTTGTTCCATTCCCCCTTCAATGCGGAGTTGAAAAAGCATCACTCTAATTGCGTCGCATTTTTGTTGTTTTAGCTTTTTGCGTTTTAGAGACACATATTGCTTTGTTTTCAAGAAGGATGACATAATATCCGGAAGTTTATAGATTTTAACAATTATTAGCATTCTGCTCCTTTGGTTCCTTATAGGTGGTATGGTATGGTATGGTGACTAACCCATTCACAATTGAGTACTTGTGGCAGATTTATTTGATATCGTATTGATAATAAATACACAGAATTAAGAGATTGGAGGAACTGTAACTAAAATAATAATCGCACTCTATATATATGTATATTCAACATTTTTTAATCGCCTTCTCTTTTCATTTCCATTTCATTACAACTTTTTTTTTTACATATTTATATGAAACATGATTGGCCATTTGATTTAATATTTTGTTTATTTACTTTTACTTTCATATATTATTTTGACGTTCTTTTCTTTATTTTTGACAATTTTGATTTTGATTAAATTTTCTTTTATAGAGTCACAGTGGACCACCCCCTCGCCCACGCGGCCTCAGAGCCCCTCTCAGGCGCAGACTAGCTTCGACACGCTCACATGTAAATTTCTCTCCAACCAAACCAAATTACTAAAACTACTAAGCCAAAAAAAAAAATCAATTTTAAAATCTATAATTCAATTTGAAAATCTAAAACCTGTTATGTTCTTTAGTTGATGTTTGAGACAAAACCAAATCTAACAAAAAAAAAAAAGTCTACACTACTAACCCAAAAGTCTACACACTAATTTTCATAGTAATGTGCAAAATTGTTACTAACAATATTTTTCATTTTGTATAATGTTTGTTTGTCTCCTTTACCTTTTTTCCTTGTGGAATGCAAAACCGAGCACACACAGTTTATGAACTAAAACAAAAACTATGTTAAATCTACACTAAAATCTCTACACAGCGCCTTGCCTTTTATGTGTTCTGCGCGCCAAATAGCGATATACAAACATAGTTGTATACTCTCTTGTACTTCGTGTAGTGCAACAACAATTTGCATGCAACGTTCTTAATTAGTTAATTTATTAATAAGCTAGTGCGTCGCATAGACGATATTCCACTAGATTTTCCTTTTACGCAATTCTCCAAAACAAAACAAATGGTAGACTAACCAATACTTGGACCATCAATTGCAGCACCACCAACGCCCGGTTCTTCGGTAAATCCCACCGCTGTCACCAGCCCGAGCGCTCAGAATGTGGCTGCCGGCGGTGCCACAGTGGGTGGCGCTGCTGCCGCAGCTGCAGCCCAGGTCGCCTCTGCTTTGGGCTCCACCGGAAGCGTTTCGGCAGCGATTGCAGCAGCAGCTGCTTCGCCCACCACTCAGCCGGATATGCCGGTGTTTACATGCCCGCGCCGACCGAATCTGGGCCGAGAGGGCAGACCGATCGTGCTGCGCGCGAATCACTTCCAAGTAACAATGCCGCGTGGTTTTGTGCACCACTACGACATTAACATTCAGCCGGATAAGTGTCCCCGCAAGGTGAACCGTGAGATTATTGAGACAATGGTGCATGCCTACAGCAAGATTTTTGGGGTGCTTAAACCCGTATTCGATGGTCGCAACAATTTGTACACGCGTGATCCTCTGCCCATTGGCAATGAGCGACTGGAACTGGAGGTGACTTTGCCCGGCGAGGGAAAGGATCGCATTTTTCGTGTGACCATCAAGTGGCAGGCGCAAGTGTCGCTTTTCAATCTGGAGGAGGCGTTAGAAGGCCGCACACGCCAAATACCCTACGATGCCATACTGGCCCTTGATGTGGTCATGCGTCATCTGCCGAGCATGACTTACACGCCGGTTGGACGCAGTTTCTTTAGCTCACCCGATGGCTATTATCATCCGCTTGGTGGCGGTCGTGAGGTTTGGTTTGGTTTCCATCAAAGCGTACGGCCCTCGCAGTGGAAGATGATGCTCAACATTGACGGTAAGTTATTGTGCTTCGAGACCGAATGGAACTTACAAAAAAAATTCTTGTTTTACAGTTTCGGCAACTGCCTTCTACAAGGCGCAGCCTGTCATTGACTTTATGTGCGAGGTACTGGACATACGCGACATTAATGAACAGCGTAAACCCCTCACCGATTCGCAACGAGTCAAGTTCACCAAGGAGATCAAGGGACTCAAGATCGAGATTACGCACTGTGGCCAAATGCGTCGCAAGTATCGCGTCTGCAATGTAACACGTCGACCCGCTCAAATGCAATCGTAAGTGACCAAACAACAATGGCAATAATGATTTAGTATCGAATATCGATGTAACATTTTACTCATTTGTACTTTCCAGCTTCCCACTGCAGTTGGAGAATGGCCAGACAGTGGAGTGCACTGTAGCCAAGTACTTTTTGGATAAGTATCGCATGAAATTGCGCTACCCGCATCTACCATGTCTGCAGGTGGGACAGGAGCACAAACACACCTATCTTCCGCTGGAAGTGTGCAACATTGTGGCTGGGCAGCGTTGCATCAAGAAGCTTACCGATATGCAGACCTCGACCATGATCAAGGCCACCGCACGCTCGGCGCCAGATCGCGAACGCGAGATTAATAACTTGGTAAAACGTGCCGACTTCAACAATGATTCTTATGTACAAGAGTTTGGCTTGACCATCTCGAATTCTATGATGGAAGTGCGCGGTCGGGTATTGCCGCCGCCGAAGTTGCAGTATGGGGGACGTGTGTCGGGCATTGCCGGGGGACAACAACTGTTTCCGCCACAGAACAAGGTCAGTCTGGCTTCACCCAATCAGGGTGTCTGGGATATGCGTGGCAAGCAGTTCTTCACCGGCGTCGAGATACGGATCTGGGCTATCGCCTGCTTTGCTCCGCAGCGCACAGTGCGTGAGGATGCCTTGCGTAACTTTACACAACAGCTGCAAAAGATCTCCAACGATGCTGGCATGCCGATTATTGGGCAGCCATGTTTCTGCAAATATGCCACTGGCCCCGATCAGGTGGAGCCGATGTTCCGCTATTTGAAGATTACGTTCCCAGGACTGCAGCTCGTCGTGGTTGTGTTGCCGGGCAAGACTCCCGTCTACGCGGAGGTCAAGCGTGTGGGTGACACGGTGCTGGGCATGGCCACGCAATGTGTGCAGGCCAAGAACGTGAATAAGACCTCACCGCAGACACTCTCTAATCTGTGCCTAAAGATCAATGTTAAGTTGGGCGGCATCAATTCCATATTGGTGCCATCGATTCGACCAAAGGTCTTCAATGAGCCCGTCATCTTTTTGGGCGCAGATGTCACCCACCCGCCCGCTGGCGACAACAAGAAACCATCAATAGCTGCAGTGGTTGGCTCAATGGATGCGCATCCATCACGCTATGCTGCCACCGTGCGTGTCCAGCAGCACCGACAGGAGATCATTCAGGAGCTAAGCAGTATGGTGCGAGAGTTGCTCATTATGTTCTACAAATCCACCGGCGGCTATAAGCCGCACCGTATCATACTCTATCGTGATGGCGTCTCCGAGGGTCAATTCCCTCATGTGCTGCAGCACGAGCTGACCGCCATTCGCGAGGCGTGCATCAAACTTGAACCAGAATACCGACCGGGTATTACCTTCATTGTGGTACAGAAGCGCCATCACACACGACTCTTCTGTGCCGAGAAGAAAGAGCAGAGCGGCAAGTCGGGTAACATTCCCGCCGGTACCACCGTTGATGTAGGCATCACCCATCCCACGGAATTTGATTTCTATCTGTGCAGTCACCAAGGTATTCAGGGCACCAGTCGTCCTTCGCACTATCATGTGCTTTGGGATGACAATCACTTCGATTCCGATGAGCTGCAATGCCTCACCTATCAGCTTTGCCACACCTACGTGCGATGCACCCGCTCTGTAAGCATACCAGCGCCGGCTTACTATGCGCATTTGGTTGCCTTCCGTGCTAGGTAAGTAGATGAGATTTTCAAATGAAATCAAAATTACAACAAAGGATACAAATTAATTGAATTCTTATTTAATAGATATCATCTGGTTGAGAAGGAACACGATTCCGGCGAAGGATCGCACCAGAGCGGCTCATCCGAGGATCGCACGCCAGGAGCAATGGCACGGGCGATTACTGTTCATGCCGACACCAAAAAGGTCATGTACTTTGCCTAAAAAGTAACAACAAAACGACACCAAAAACACAAAACATACAACCGCATTAACAACACAAACAGTAACAGCAATTAATTTTCGAAACTCAATTCGAATAAGCAGAAAAAAACAAGAAAACACAAAACGGAGAACGAAAAAGCCAAGCCAGCCGAAAGCATTAGATATTAAGCTTAAGAGTAGTAAGTAAACTGAAGTAGCAAAGAGAAGATGGAATGCCTGGAAAAACACTTACACACACAACTGAATATGAAAGGGAAAATCGAATGTTATGTTATGAAAAGCACAACTGAAAAAGAAATTCTCAAAAAAGCGTAGTGAAACAAATAAAAATATTACTAAAGGGAACAAAACGAAAGTCAAACAAACAACCACATCAACAACAACTGCAACACACATTTACGATGAACATTTTTGTAATAGAATACATTATATTTTTACACAAACTTAAGAGAAAATTAAGAAAAAAAATATGAAGACAAGAATTGCATATAACCAAAGGTTTTTAGTATATCAAAAACATGTTGCTGAAGTTGCAATAGACAAACACACACACACATACACATACACCACACAGACAAACAAACCCACACAACAATAACAAGAACAACTCGGATTCTCTGTACTGTGAACGAAAACCACCAACAACATGCTTAAGGTAAAAACATCAACAAAATGACAAACACAACAACAAGCTTGACAAGCATTAATGAGTGTAATAATAATTAATATGTATTAATCAATGCAAAACAAAGAACTTCAATACTTCAACTCAAAGTCCAGATTGTATAAAATTAATGGAGAGAATTGTGAAACTTTTTAGTACTCATAAGTTGAAAGAATTACCAAAAAAAAAACAAAAAAGAAAAAAAAAACAATAAGAAAATTATCCAGAAAGATTAAGTATAACTCCAATTTCAACAAGGGACAAAACTTTTGGTCATACAATTACTAGATATATTTAAATATATATGAACATAAATATATATTTAGGCAACTTATATGTTACTATATATTGTGTGCAGAAAATGAGGGAAAAGCCAGAAATAATGTTAAAACACAAGAAAAGGCAGAGATAGATTTCAGTAATTTAAAATTTTACAAATTGAGTTTTAGCTTCTAAGTTAATGATTTGATTTGAGACAGACATAAACACATACACATGCACATCAGCACACACACACACACACACACACGGCATATCAACCCAATGTCCAATTATTTTGTGTACCTTTAAATTAGCTCATGCTTAAGTTGCTTAATTTTTAATATTAATTGTAATTAATGAAGTCTTAACAAAAACAATACGTGGTGTACGGGTCAAAAAGAACACTATATTACATTTTTTAATTAAGTGAAAAGCAGCAGCTACCCAACAAATAACAAGAACAGTAAAAACAATATTTCATTAGTTTAGTTTTAATTTTAATTATTTGTCTTTTTCAAATGCCAATCAAATGATAATATAAATAACAAATGTACTTTTGTAAAGGACACAGTTCAAGTTAACATTATTGCTGATTTGCTATCTATCGAGTCGACAATGCAGCGACTCATTTATTTATATAAATTTATATAAACATATACTTATATATACACATCTTTCCCAAACACACACCCAAGCGCATCTTAAACTTAGTTAAAATTTTAAAATTTCTTTTAATATCTGCCAAGCAAACGTGTCGTATACAAACACACTCACACATATAAACACAAACACCACATACTCGTATATGTGAGCATTATAAAATACATGAAAATATATTTAATTTTTAAATTACAAATTAGTTGATAATCTTGACACAACAGTTTGCTTTTGATTTTAAATTATGAATGACGAAATATGATTAATTTTTAGCATGCCTACAACGATTTGTTTGTGGTGATGTTTTATAACAAGGGATTAAATTTGTACGATAATTTCAAGAAACAAAAAAAAACAAACCGATCATACTAATTTTAAGCGATTGTAATCGAAACAATGCAAATAATCTGCGGGGTCTCTTAAGTTAAGGATTCTTCAGCTCATGTACATATGTATATGTGCATGTATATGATATGTGTATCCTTGTATTGTATAATTGTAATTGTAACTGTAATTGCTGTTTCGACAATTCTAATAATACTTGAAGTTTAAAGCTTTAAACAATACACGAAATAGTTTTAAAATGAGAAAATTACCAAGCCTCAGTTGGAACTTGTGATGTAAGACGAAATATAATGGGGCATAAAAATCCGTTTAATACCATACTATATATCTATTTATAGTCTACATATATAGCGAGCTGATAAAATTGCAATAAAAATAATTGTACTTTCCAAAAAAAAAAAAAAACAAAACAAATATAAACAAAAGAAAAACACTCAACAAACTCTCATACAACAACAAAATTTAATGGTTTCTTCAATGTCGAAGCACATTATCTCTTAAATATATTGATATAGCAGAATCTGAGTTAAAGTAGCAAAATGTAAACTGAGTATCGAAAAACCAAACTGAATGAAAAATGAAATACTTTTGCTCTGCTCAATCTCGAGGCCGCCAATAACGAGTATACATATATACATAAATCTACATATATTAATATTTTATTTTCTATTCAGTGAACGGAAGTCACATATAAATAGTGTTTCTTCAACTTCTATGTGTCGAAATTAAATTGAGCTTTAAAGTAAATAAAAGAAAGTAAAATAAAATGATACAATATGAATAACAAAACAATTATTACTTATAAATGTGCCGTTTATTGCAACTCAATGAATAATGATTAAACAAATATATATAGAGTCTAAGTACATACACCACACATAGATGTCTACAATAACATACAAAAATATAAAAAGTACGTAGAGCGAATAACGATATCGACGTTAGAACAGCAATTGCACAACTCTTCCTAAAGGAAATAAAATCATGCCACAATTAAACAAAACGAAGGATACAAAAAAACAAAATCAAAGGACTAACTCCAAGCAATTATATACTTATTGATATGTATATGTGTGCGTAAATGTGCACTCTACTCTTCCAATTAGTTTCACAATACACGATCCACATCCCGAAACCAGAAACCCAAGCCCACACTCGTCGTAGTGTTCCAACAACAAGTACATACATACATATATAGTAAACCCTAGCTGAAATTGGATTAGTGAAAATCATAATATTAATCGTAAATCGTAAAAATCAAAGGAAGCAAGTATCGTCAGAAGCTTACAAATTACTTATATATGATATAATGATAATGATCAATTTCAAGCCCCTTACTTTAACGTTTAAACCAAAATGCCGGGTAATTAATCAATAAAATGAGTAATTAATTATAATTATTAATTATTATTTAAGAAATATGAGAAAAAAATACATTATTCGTAATATGAGAAACGTAAGCAACGTCAAATATGGGAAATCTGTAACTTTGGTGATCTTTTTAAATGTTATTAGTAAAAAATACACAAAAACTAAAAAAAAAAAAAAAACTAATAAGTATAATAACAAACAACAACAAATCAAACAAGTTCTAAATGTGACTTAAATTACGACGTAAACCACTTTTCCACATATAAATATTAATATATGTATGAGAATCATCAGAAACAATTAATTTAATTCAATTGGAATTTTTGAGTAATACAAAATAAAAATGAAATCAGCTGTCTAACAATTAGTTTCTAAGAGCTTCAATACAAATTATATATATACATATACATATATGTATGTACATATGTATGTATATCAACTATTTCAATTAAGTTACATTTTATACAAACATTTCAAATTAGTTTGCAAATTTTTGCGGTTTTAAATTTTTTTTATTTCGTTTTAAAAATCAAATTTAACAATGGCAATCCGCATACTTATGTTTGTACGTATGTATGTATGTATATGTATGCAGTGAGAAAAGCGCCAAATAACATATTCGATTGCATTGACAAAATAAAAAACAAAATACATATACACCTATTTTCTGTTCAATAAAAATATATTTAAACTATCTGTTATTTGCTTTCTTGTTAAAAGACGAAAATTATTCTAATTAATTTTTAGGACTGGTTGGATAAAATTCAAATTTAATAAAAAAAAGCACATATTCAGCCAGTATCTGTTTTTCTCCAATTAGAACCGATAATACAAATGGTTTCGCACCACTTTGATTATATGAGCAGATGTCCCACCCATGAATACATCCTATGTCCATGGATTTTTTTTTTAATTTTGCTTATGTAAGTGACGATTAGAATAAGAACTATGGCTATCAAATCTGTTGTATCCGCCTGTTAGACTTCGAATCCATTCATTGCGCTCTAAACTCGTTCATTAGAACTATAAATGCCGGTTAGATGATGCTTCACACGATTGGTGCGGACCCACAACTTTTGAACCCGTCGTCGAATGTTTTGAGGTCCAACCATTTAAAACTAGCGACAATAACTTAAACAAAGTATCGTTCGAAAATTAAGTCGATGACTGAACAAAAATCTTTGAATTTTTGGGACTTTTAAGTACTTGTGTTAAAAATTCCCACACCTAATAGAGTGTAGCCAACTAATATTTAGAGAATAGCTATATTCTAGTAGATTATTGGAGATAAAATAGTATATTAAAAGAATTAAACATGCGGTCACGCTGCTTGTCGCTCATATTGTCGTTTGGGAAGAGGCGGTACGAACCACAATTAAGGCGAATTGCGTTCAATCAGTCGGTAGCCTACAGTTATTGCAACATGGGTAAAAGTGCATTGGTTATCTTAGCGCCTGGCGCCGAGGAAATGGAGTTTACCATTGCTGCAGACGTGCTACGTCGTGCGGGCGTAAGTTACCAAAAGGTTTTTTGCCGGCTATTTTTAGATTTCTGCAACAGATCTTTTTCGATAGATCACTGTTACTGTTGCGGGACTGAATGACAGTGAGCCTGTTAAATGTTCTCGTGATATAGTCATCGTTCCCGACAAGTCCCTTGAACAGGCATCAGATCAAGCTTACGATGTGGTAGTGCTGCCCGGCGGATTGGGCGGCGCGAAGGCCATGGGCGATTCAAAAGCACTTGGAGAGCTATTGCGTACCCAGGAATCTTCTGGACGTTTAATTGCGGCAATATGTGCTGCACCCACTGCGCTCGCCAAACATGGCATTGCCATAGGCAAATCCCTAACTTCGTATCCGGCAATGAAGGATCAACTCGTTGATAAATACTGGTGAGGGCATGCCTATATATTACCCTTTTAAGACTTTGTCTGAAGCAATGTATTTGCAGTTATGTCGATGACAAGAACGTAGTTCTGGACGGAAATCTCTTAACTAGCCGTGGTCCAGGTACAGCCTACGATTTTGCACTGAAAATCTCCGAGCAGTTGACGGGCGCCGAGAAAGCTCGGGAGGTTGCCAAAGGCATGCTCCTGACCTTCAACTAAAATTCTCATCCTTGTCTTAAACATGCTGCAAAGTCTATAAATAATAAAATATATTAAACACACATTAGATTTATGAGTTGCCCTTGAATGACCCTCGTAAAAAAATGGCATCTGTATGAATACAAAATGTGAAAATACAACTTAACTAAATATTTGAAATAAAAATCGTCAAAATGTATCTCTTCAAAATTAATTAACTAATAGTGTTTATTTGATTTCATTGATAAAAAAAAGTTTGAATTTGGCGCGTATCTCCAGCAAAAAGACATATTGTATGAAACTTGGCAGATGTGACGTCACAAGCGCTTATGTTATGGGCCCAATGCATATCAGAGAGACGACTACAAGCTCACCACGGTTGTCGCTCACAGAATGGACCTGTTTCATGGAATCAACATTTGCTCTCTCGCTCTCTGAGTTATTGTCGCCGGATAGAATATTTCACTTGCTCAATCGATAGACGGCTTCAGTTACTTTTTAGAAGCCAACGTGGGAGGACGTGCGCGTTTGTTGACGTCGGGCCGTCACTCGCATTGCTTTTCGGTAGAATTAAATTTCGCTGGGATTTTGATTTTGGATTGGGCACGTGAATTATTTTGTTTTCGTCGTTGCGCCCAATGCACTTAAATCGCCCAGTGTATGCAAGTAGTTGTGTATGTGTGTGTGTGCAAGTGCTTGATTTCCATGTATTAGTGTGAGTGTTGTCTGGGTGTAGTAACGCTGCTTTTGCTGCTGTGGTTGTTGTTCCTATTTCTTTTGGGCAAATTGCACAAGTGTAACGGTATCTATATCTAGAAGTGCATCAACCACAGCAACAACAACTGCAGTAACAAGAGCGCCACTCTATTGTAACAGCATAGTATAAAGTGTGTGTAAACGAAGTTAATGTTAAAGAGTAACATGGAAAAAAATTGTGCAGCTCATTCAAACTGCACGCCTGTAAAAAGCGCAAAGAGATATTCCCAACAACAAAAGCAACTGCAACAATAGCAAATACAAATACAAATATAACAATAACGCGGACGATCCGCTTGCTTAAATTGCCATAAATTATTTTATAATTTTTGTGTATGCAGTGTAACAACATATGCATTCATAGTATGAATTTCATACATATGTATGTATATGCATGTTTATATGTTTGAAACTAACTTTATGGCGAGTTTATGTGCAAATGTGAAAATTAACATAAGAATTAGAGGAGCAAAGTGAAAACGGCAATCGAAAAGAAAAATCTTGCACTAGAAAAGCCAAAAGAGAGAACAAAAAAGTAGTGGAAACAGCAAATACGGCGCGTCACCCTCTTCTGCTTGACTGCTGCTCCTTGCTGTTCTTTTCCTCTCTCATTCTTGTTTTGTAACTGCTGCTTCTCTCGCATTGCTGCCTGCTCCTTATGAGTCAGCTTGCAGCCTGAGTGAGCAGCGCAGCGCACGTCGGCGCGGACGTTGGCATCAGCGACCGCAACACGATTGAGGGCAATGTAAGGCAGCAAACAACAAACACAAAAAGAGCATGTAAAAGAAATTGTGCAAAATTCAAAGGTTCAACGTGTCTCGCTACTCCTCTCTGTGTATGACAGTGACAAATGCAACGGCCAACAACAACAAAAAGTGCATAAGTAGATCGACGAAAGCAGGCAGTTGTCTAAAGTTTAAGAAACAAAAAGCTTAACAAATATGGTATTTGTTTTCCACAATTGCTAATGTGCGGCGGGATGGGATGTGGAATTTAAGTTCATAGCATTTAACAGCCGCCTTCATTTGTTTTTCTGCCGCCATGTGTGTGTGTTAAGTAAACAACTAAATAATTTGTTTTTTCGCTTAAATTTATCTGGGAGCAGTGGGGTGTGTGCATGTGTATGTGTACAGAAATTGTGTCAGTTGCATCACCCCCTTAGTACCTACCCCTTGGCACACATACATAAAGCCGAACGTGCCTTAAGTAGCGTCACAGCCGGCAAAGGCCGGTTTTTTAAAGCAGCGCTGTCTGTTCTGCTCTTTTTAGTAGCAGGAAGAACAGAAGCTTTTGACTATTAGCAAATTTCGCATTGTCTTTCTAATTAGCAACTGCAAAGTATTTTAATTCAGCTTTGCCGTTGGGAAAAATCGATAATAATGAATTGCTGATGATGGGTGACACATTCAGTCGCTCACATGTTTCCTTTTATCACTCAATCGCTTGCAAAGCCAAAGCCCAAAAGCATACGCATTACGCACACACGGACAAAAAGTAAAGCAATCAACCTGCCAACGGCAACCCTGACACTGACCACAACAACATTAATAGCAGACACTGTATGCAGGTACGCGAGTACCAAGAAGAGATAAAATGTGAGAGAGATGGTGAGTGTGAGAGCGTGTGCAAGACATTCGCTCTCATCTCTTCTTTTGCTTATGCCGGCGCTCTGTTTACAATTTAGAATGTTTTTATTTTTGCTTTTTAGTTTTATTGGTGTTTTCTTGTGCTTGTTCTTCTTGTTCGCGCAACAATATCGAAGTTCAGTGGCTACTAAAAATGCACGCAACCATCCCCCAAATAGAATTTCGTTTGCCTTTTGGCAGCTGGCTATGAGTGCACATACATGTTCTCAGTAGTATTTTATCCAGTTTTTTGTTGTTCTTACTTTGTCTATGTCTATCCCTTTCATACTAATAACTGCTTTTAACATCATCAAATTGATTTGCCGTCTAGCCTAGAACATTAAATGAGAAGGGTTTGTTGTTGCCGGCCGATGTGTTGGCCTGGAAAATGCATCCGAGCGTTGACTGTAGCTTTGTAGCTTCTACTGCTTCCCCCTCCCCTCCACTTCTTTCAGCCTGTTCTTTTGCTGCCAGTGTTTTTGCAGTCTGACAAGTTTTGTGTTTTTACCTTGTTTTGAACTCTCCTTTGGTCTGGGCCTGGGACTGGGTGTGTCGCAGTTCCCTCATGAAGTTCAAGTGCCCTGCTTGCATGCGATTTAAAGGCGCGCCTAGTATGATGTGTTGCCGCTTAGTCTAATTAAGATATGTTAAAAAAGTACAGCATCAAGAATCAACAATTCTCGAACAATAAAAGCGATTAACAACTCGCTTTCCACAAAAACTCTGATATTAATAAGTCACCAGTTTCCATCTTCCACTTCCTAAACTTCAGCTAATTAAACCTCTGTCGTGGCAACGCCTCCACAACTAAAATATGTTGGTTCTCTAGGCCTATCTATGTGAAAGGAAAGCCCCAATTAGCCGACGTTGCCATCGCCATCACCATCACCATAACATGCTCGTTGCTTGCTCGTAAACATGAAAATAAAGAGTTTCAAACAGACCATTTAACAATTAGCGGCTAGACAGATGGAAAGATGAAAAGAATGTTGACGAGTTGATGGAGCATGAGGTCACTTTGAAGAGTGACCGATCTAAGTTGGTGTTTGTGGGCAAGGGAATACCCAACGAGCCCCAAAGATGACAGGGATCAATCAATAGACATTTGGATTGGCCTGCAATTTTCATATCAGTTGGAAGACAATAAAATAATATGTTAGAAACAAACAAACAGAATGAAAATAAACTAATCATTTTATCTTTATTTGATAATCACAAAAATGCTAAAATCGATCAATAGAAACTATTTGTATTTTCGCATTGTTGATAATTCAAAAAAGAGTTCTCTAAGTAGAGCAAAACTACAAGAAATAATTAAGTGTTTTCCACAGGCAGTCGTCGAGTCATTTGACGCCATTTGCATCATTCTGGCAGAATGGATGCTTCAAAAGTCATTCGCTCCGATGTTTTTCAGTATATTTCCTATCGAACATGCGATCAATTTCGATTAATTACATAAAATGCTAATCTTTGATAATTTATCTCAGTAAAGTAGGCATTCATTGCCTGAGGAGAAAGCCTATTAAATTCTCGTAATATTATACAAAGAGCTAGCTCCGCCCTTGTTGATAACTCAAACGGAAATCGAATATTAAAGTTTTCTAAATAGAGCAAAACTACTAGCAATTAACACGTTTCGAGATCTTTGGACTATATTCTAAAGAGACCAAATACAGCGTGTGCGAGCAGCTGAGATGAATAAAATTTAAAATGTTGAATGGAGCTCGTTTCTCAAGTGATATGCAAATGATTTCTAATTGGCGACCCCGAGCTCTGTCCGATACTATGTATGTATGTAAATGAAATAACCCAAAGCATGGCGTAATGGCCGACATTCTCATATAACTCACCCAATGTGATGATCTAATGGAGATATTCGCTCAGTAATCGTTCCCATTATAATCAATGCAATTTCAGAATATGATTTCATTTGAGTCCACTTTTGAGATCGAGATTAATGCCCGTTTATTAATGCCTGTTAGCTTGCGGGACAATTATGATTTGCACGGAGCTTAGTTCCCATGGCTATGGCTCTGGTTTCGCCTCTCCTCCCACTCCCCCTAGCAGCTCTTGCTATGCGATGACGTTGTCAAACTGGTTGGTTCTCCGTGTGTGTGTGTGTGTGTGTGTGTGTGTGTGTGTGTGTGTGTGTGTGTGTGTGTGTGTGTGTGTTTTATCACATTTATTGTTTTGTGACTGTTTACTGTTGTTATTGTCCGTTCAAATGTCGCTTAATTGACTTTGTGGTTTGCCTTTGCCTCTGTCCCGGTGTCCCGCTGTTTGTCCATCTCTTTTACTCGCATATTCTCTCATTTTCTCTGCCCCCAACTGAATGCTGAATGCTAAGCTCGGTTTTCGCTTTTCCTTTCCTCGTACTTTCCTCTGAGGAGCACTTCATAGTATATTGTTGACTCCTCTCCGATTGCTCTGAGTGGAATGTCATCAAAAATACTATTTGCGGTCGCTTCAAGTGCTTTTTTATGGTCTCCACGCAGCACAAGAAACGCCTATTAGAGCCATAAATGTGAATTGCTGTTGGAATCATTAGACCAGGTTAGAATGTGTTAAATACGCTTTATATGTTATGCTGCCATATGTTTGGAAACTGTGAAATCTTGAGAAAATTCCGTTGAATAGATGGGGAATCTTTTAGAATTGCAAGTGCCAAGATTTTAAATTTAGAACACTGCCGTTCCCTACTCGGGCTGAGCTGTGTAATTTCTGCGGCAAATATATGTACTCGTATCTGCTTTATCTTTGGCTCCTTCAGCTCATATCATCTTTCCATTTTCCCATTTATTTATAGCCAAGATTATTTTAGATCTGTCTGCATCCTCGACTTCTCCAGGTGCCCAGCCCTCATCCCTTGCTTGTCTGTGCAACCCAAACAACTGTTGTTGGACTTGTCGTCATCATCGCAGCTGGAGGCAGCTGTCATTTCGTCTCGTCTCGTCTCGATTTTATACTCAATTCTGTTGTGTTTTTTAATTTGCAAGTTCAATGCGATGAGACAAATGGGCAATGTATCTTTAATTAAAATTATGGAAATGTAGCGCTTCTGTCCGAGCCAGGTTTAGCGCCCTTCCCCCCCCTCCCCTTTCCCACCACCACCACCACGACACCCCTTAGCAAGTGGAAGTCATCGTAAATCAACCCAGTGGTGCTTAGCCTTTAGTTAATAGTTTTAGAGGCACGATTAGATCAGCCTTTGGCATGTTTCGATGAGTTCCCGCTCTCTCTCTCTCTCTCCCTATCTCTCTTTCTCTCTCCCTATCTCTCTCTGGCGCAGGTAACTGTTTCGAAAGGTACAAAAGTTAAGGCCGCGTGCGTATTGTTACGAGTTCTCTTCAATTCTAACTGTACAACGTATCAGTCAACAATTAAATTCATGACTCGCTTATCTACTGATAAGCATACACATGCACAGGCAATGTTGAAATTTTTTTGGCTTTTACGATAAGTTTTTGTTGATTTGAGGGCTGACAGTGACGGCGGCGTTTAGACGCCAAACGTCAGTGGCTGTCAAGCTGCAGCCGCCGCTACAGTTTGACAGCCACTCGAGCTAACTGTCAGCCGTGATTTGTTGTTGTTGCCGCCGTCGACGTTGATAATCATTTCTAATCTTAAGCTTGCTACTCACGTCTACCTAGCGGACGCCCCCTTGCCGCCCTCAATAGCATAATGCCATTTAGCTGTATGTACAGTTAGTATTGCTTGATATGACTGTCCACATAAATTGATTAAAAGTCATAAAAGCGAGCGGTCAAAAACAAAACGCGTCACGAAAATTCCCATAAACTCTCGACACTTTGCCAAAAAGACATTCAATAATACAATTTAGCAGCAATAATTGGCCATTGAGCCAGCTGTGGATGGCGAGCAAAGCGAAAAGAAAGGCAACAAGAGCAAATGAAGAAGGAGTGCGAGAGAATGAAGAAATATTATAGTAAAGCATTTACTTCTACTTGCTATTCTCTTGTGATTTCTTATTTGACCAAGTTTGTTGCACAGCTGCCTCTGCCGCGCCGCGGTCAACGTCGCTGTCTGCTGTCTGTCATCATTTTACTTGCTCTTGCACTTTGTACACTGCTTCGCATTGTCTTTGCTGCCGCTGTCTATTTCCGGTATAACAATGCGACTGCGCACATGCACTCTCTCTCATGCTCTCCTCTCTGGCTTGCACAACTAAACCGGTCTCGCATTGACTCTCAGCTCTCTTGCCGTAGGTCTCTTGCCTACGTTGCCTTTTGATTGCAGTCAAACTCACACGCACACACGTGTGCAGCGTTTATCAGTGAACGTAGTTGCCGTTGCCAGTTCGAATTTCATTGATTGCAAATTGTGCGACCGTTTTTCGATATCGAATCTGGCGGTGCATGTGTTCTTGTTGTTTTGCGTGTTTATCCATGACACAGTGCCTCTCAAACTGGCGTCACTTCAGTTATCGCAAATGCCTTTCCGCTTTTTTCATTGTTTTGTTTATGTGTGTGTGTGTGTGTGTGTGTATTTGTATTGCTGGCATTGACCCACTGGCAAACAACAACGAAGCAACCGCGTGATAACAAGTGGCGTTGTGGTTGAGCACACTTTACATATGTATATGTACTATAAGCGGAGGCAACTGTTCATAGTAGCTATTTACAGTGCCGCCCAAAAGTATGCAATCATTCCATACTAATTTACGACTTATTTACAGCAAAGTATTAGAAAGTACAAAAAAATGTTAGTCAAATTGTAGTAAATTGTAAACATAAGTAAATAAGCAACATTAACAAAGCGGTGCAATCCGGAAAACACAACGCGAAAGCGATTTTTTCAAACGCAGCCAAATAAGACACGCAAAGACGGCGTCCCCGAGGAGCTACGTCCGTTCTCGCTCCACACCGCAATCGCCACATTCGCCGCAATTGGTGGCGATAGCTGGTCGGGGGGAGGAGCCCACCAATCGCGTCCATTCCGCAACGGCCTCAGCATCGGCCTCGTGCCCCCTGCTGCAGCCACGGCCGCATCAATCGGAGCAGCAATTGTCCAAAAGGCGCTGTATCTATGCATCAACGGGGAGTGCTGCCAATATTATGATGGATCGCGAAGCCCTTAGCGAATGGGCTAAGGACAAGCCGCTCAGCATCCTCCAACTGGATCCGGCGGATCGCGCAGTGCTGCGCATAGCAGGTGAGTCTTGCAATGGTCCATCTATCCCATATGCTCATCTCTAGGCGATATGGTCTAAAGGCAACTAATCGCTGTTATCGATAAACTACAATCGACGGTATATTATTACAATCGATGGTATATTTGAATCCAATCTATTTAGTAACGTAGTCTACATCCAGTGATGTCACTTTTGGTGAAGAAAAATAGCTATTTTTGCCAGTAAATAAGGCTAAATAGTTCAGCAAATAGCTAAAAAAAAATCTATAGGCTTTCTTTGCACAATTTTCATCATTCATCGCCGTCTATCTATAATTTCGCAGTATTTTTTATAGCCATCCATTGAGTCTATAAATTTAGGTATTTGTCATATTTGCAGTGTGCAATAAATGAGTAATAAATATTTAATTCAGTTGTAAATGCATTTCATTGCAGTTACTAGGGAGTCTAACAAATAAAACAAAATGTTTAAAAACATAAATTAACTGTGAATTTTTGATAATTAACATTGCCTAAATAATAATTAAATTTCAAGTTTTATTTAAAGTAAAGTCTTTAAATAATAAGTACATATATTTTAGAATAAAAATTAAAGTAAAACTCTTTTGATAACTTTATATTTAAGAAATTTCAAATAAAAGTTATTTGCAATTTTAATTATAAAATAGATTTTAGCTAGTTCTTAAAATATCTCAGTTTTTTATTAGCTATTCTTAAAAACCACTTTTGTCCCCAGTTTTAAATGAATTTTTGTGTCTGTTGATTAGGTTTGTTAAACTTGTTGTTATAGCTTAGTTTGATAGCCGGTTCGAAGTTAATAAAACAAAACTCAATTGGTTTTTTTTTGGGGTTTTAGTTAACTGTTGTTTTTTAACATATTTAAAATTTCTTTGGGCTTCGTCATCTTTTTTTCAAAACAATTACTCCATTGTGATAATGCGATGATCAAATATTATATAGCTGCCAATATACTTAACAATTTCTTTGGAGATGCCTGAGTTTAATTTTTGCTTAAGATAAAGGAAATTTATTTTATTTATAATACGGCCAAAGTGAAGTAGAATAATGGCGATTATTGTTTCAAATATATATAGCTTATTTATAGCCAAAAAAGCTATGTACGCATTCTAATGCTAATCATACAAACTTTATTACTTCAGAAGTAACTTGCTTAGTTTTTAGAGATAATTATAATTTATTTATTTTCATTTTCATGTAAAGATCAGACATTTTTGTTGGCTAATTGAGGTTTTATTTTTGTCTTTAACTATTTACATATTTTGGCAATTTTTAAAAGTTCATCAGCTATAAATTGATTTTGATATACAGTATGACGAGGCCGAGCCCCAAATGCAATATTTATTTAATATAATATATATTTCAATTCATATTTTATTTTGACATGGAATTATTCAATTTTTATTAGGTATAGTATATAATAGGTATAATAATAATTATATTCTATTGATGCCATTGTTGTTTTGAGACAATTGCTAATTTGTATTTAGCTTTTTTTGTATATTCATTCGCTGGCTTTAATAAATGAAATGAGAGTAAAATCTTTATTCAGTGAATCATTAAGTTGACTTTTTAAGCCAGAATGTTTTAAAAATAAATATGAAGCATTATTTGTATGCATGCATGACAAACGACTGTGTGCCAATTCTGTGGCCAAATATTTGCGTTAGCCCACTCGAACATGGCTCAGAGTCGGAGAGCCAGAGCTGGAGACAGAGCCAAGAGTTGGCAGCCGGTTCATTGCACCTATTAATGGCAATGTCTCTCAAACTGTGCCGCACTGCCGCAGTCACAACTGCTATTATATGTGTTAGCTGCATTGACATTTTTTCAATACGGTGCCACCAGCCCCACTATTTCCCTTCCCCTTCCCCTCCCCCTTCTCCATCTTGTTCACAGCAACAGCAACAGCAACAGCAACAGCAGCCGCTCCCAATCCGCTGATGGAACTCGCATATTATGCGCTAATTCCGCACCTAACGGTACAGCCTCCGCCTGTCGCTTTTATTCTATTTCTGTGCCGCCAACGGAGTTGCCAGTAGCCAGCCCACAGATTTCCCGTTCCTCCCCATTTCCCCCCGCATTTCCCTAACGCTTCGCCGCCTGCATTTTTGTTTGGTTTTTTTGCAATTGCAACACAAAAATTGAAATTTATGTCGCAGTCATTTTGCTGCTGCTGTTTGTCGACTCTGTTGAGGGCATTGTTCGGGTAAAAAATATATACAGAACAAGTACAAGTACGCTCTAGTCGAGAGTGCTCGACGGCGAGATACCCTGTGTACATTGGCTGGACGTATTTTGTATTGAACTCATGAAGTTTTATGCCAAATTTGAAGTGCTCTTTATTTATATTTTGATTAAAGAAAATGTTATTTAATTTTAAAATTTGCAATTTTACAATTTGTGAAAAAAAAAATATTGTTTTTCAATTAAAATTAAAATCAAATTAAAATAAAATTAATATTTGTTGCAAGAATTAGAGATATATTATAGAATATTTGTTGCAAGAAAAAAAAATGAAGAAAAGATTAGATCAATAATTTACTATTTAGCGACTACTTGTTAAAAAGTCTATAATAAGCTTCTTACAAACAAACAAAGAGGACTCTGTGGCGAATACATGGCAGTGTTTGTTGTAATTAGCACAGACAAGTCAACAGAACTGATGCAAAGAATAGTAAGTAGAACAAGTGGGATTAAATTACGAACTGTTCTAAAAGGCATCAAGAAATTTATTTGGGTTAATAACATAGAAGACTCGTCAATTGTACCTTTAATATATTTATATTAAATGAAAATTGCAGCTAAAATAGCAAGACGATTAATTAGCAATGGCAGGTTAACTAAAATAAGTCCACAAAGGCAAATCTTTTCCAAACAGATGGAGTTGACTAAAGCAACGCGACTGTTGCATTATATTTTACAGGGTAGCAGATGCTTTCTTCTCACTCTTACATACATAAGCACAAAACTGTGATATCTTTTTTGTGACATTATCACAGGGTATACATATTGTATTGAATGCCCATTCGATGTTTGACTGTTGCGAGTTATTTGTAGTCAGCGACAGCTGGAAATGCAGTTTGAAGAGGACTTTATGTGGTGCATGGAAGGCAATGGAATTGCACTGGAATGTTGAGCTTTGAAAAATAAATGTATTTCTCTATCAAATAAACAACGAAATAATTTATTTTTGAACGCATTAACTTAGTGGCAGATCGGAATGTCTAGACAATATTTGAAAGAGCAGAAAAAGCAATTCAAATTCTGAATTATTTATGTATTTGTTTGACATAGAAGATTAGAATCTGACACAGGGTATCTCGAACTCTACGTCCTTGTAGCAGTTAAGTGAGTTAAGCCTTGTGCTTAATCATTTCATATGGTTGTTCAGTCGAGCCATTTAATTGGCTAATCTGATGGTTATATTCAAATCACTGACCTTGATTGGATTGTTCCACACTTGTCTACACTTCGGCAAAAACAACACTTTTTCTTTACTTTTCCACTTTCCACGACGCCCACACGGTAACGAGTCTGTTGTTAAGCCACGCCCACAAAAAAGCGGAATTAATTCAATTGCAAATGATTTGAATGAAAACAAAAAAAAAAAAAACACGAGATGCGAGACAAGATTTCAAGCGAAACTGAAAGCTACAGTTGATTGAGATTGATGGTAGCTGGGCGTTGTGAGGGGGGCAGTGTATGGGGGGAGACTAGAGGCTACCAGTTCCAGACACCTACAAATGCTAGGCTCCACACACATTGCGTAGGCTCCATGTGAAACAAACTGAACCAATTCGAACTGTATTTGTAAAAGTTGGACAGCTCTTAATGTTGCAAAGTTTTTGCATTTGCTTTTTCTGTTGTCTCTCAGTTTTAATTAGCCCTGAGCCAGTTTGCCCACAAACACACACACACGTACACACACACGCACACCCACAGCGTTGTTCATGTAACGGAAAACTTGGCTCGCTTTGGCTTTAAAGAGAACCAAACTAGCATTTCGCAGGCAGCTAATGAAGTCTAAACTCCCACACAAATAGCATGAGTTGTCTGTGGCGCCCTGCCCTTCCCTCTGTCTCCTCTTTTCCTTCTTCCCTTCCTTTGAGGCGCAGTCAATCATCAGCAATTCGGGGAGCGTTGCTAATATTTAAATCAAACAAATTTTAAACGCTATTTTCCTCTATGCCTCTTTTTTATTTATCCCCAAATTTGGTTACGCCAAATATATATTTCTTGTCCGTTTCAAACTTGGCTCAAATCTTATGGTCGATTATGCGTAGGTCGCACTTCTGACACCAAACAAAGCTGCTGATCGCTCGAATTGCATACCCTAACAATGGGGTATGCTGTGGTGCAAATTGAAACAGACGAATACTAATTTAGCAGCATGAGAGTTAATAAATTGTTTGGAATGTTTGCATTTTGCCTAATATTGAACGGCCAACTAGACCCGGAAATTATAGAACTATTTACATAAACAAATATATTTTTGAAATTAAACTTTCACATATGTTATTATTGCACTTTTTTTATATGCTTTCTCTTAGTATGTCAAAAAAGAAAAAAAGTTTACAAAAATGTAAAGAGCACAATAATAAGATGAGTTAAGATGGAAGACGAGTAAGAAAGGCGACAATCGAAATATATTTTTCAAAAATATACTGGAAAATATACTTAAAAGTATACTAAAAATATACAAAAAATACCGAAATTTTCTTTGTCCGAAATTTTTAGCTTGGCAGTAGTTTATTAGATTCATTGAACACCATTATTATGTCACTGAGTGGAATAAAAACTGAACAGGTGCAGCTGCACCTGATAAAAGAAATTCTTTAATAACTTCTGTATTTTTTATCCGATTGTAACCACATTTTTAGATATCATTAGGATTAGAAGCATATAATACGCTATTTAATATATCAGAATAATGTAAAAAATATTATTGAAATAAATGAATGAATAATATTTTGAAATTAGTCACTTTAAAATATTCCTTTAAATTAGTATTTTTTAAGCGAATTTTATTTAGCGATATATATATATTTTAAAATAATATTATATTTTAATATATATATTTTATTTATATTGTTATATTTTATTCACTTTGAGTGCGAACGAATGTCAATTGCGACATAGTAGGCTTGCTCATAGCCACACATTTGAAAAGGGAAAGAGTATTTGGTGTTCGACTCTTGCGTCCTTCTGCTCCGTCAGTTGCTTGTTGTCATTTCATTACGCATTGTTCGATTGCTCGATCAAATTGACCATTTTTGGGGCTATCCCCGATGGAAGGAGAGTCTCTTCAAATTGCATAAGCCTTTATTTTTAGAAGCTGGCAATTGTTACCATTTTATCGAGCTATCGGATGAGTTGTCAATATTGGATTAGCATAATTCATTAATAAATAAAATGACGCGCCTTCTATTTGAAAGCTAACTGAGCATACTTAAAGCACTTATTAGATATGCAGCTCGCACAATCGCAGTTCGATCGCATCGTGTGCATTAATTGGCCCGGCAACAACAGTCGCAACCGGAAGTACAGTTGAGGCTGCCAGAGTTGTCGCAGTGCTATAAAAGTAGTGTTTGTTTGTTGCTTTTTTGAGGAGCTGCCTCTTTTTTCGGCATTGCGCTTTGTTTTGTATCTTAAAGATACGAAACGCCTACTGCGCGTACATAACACGATGTTGTTAATTGAAAACTGATAACTGATAACCGATAACTGGTGCCCCCTCCCCCCCCTCTTCTAGCGTATTCTTACACTTGGAACCTGCTTCTGTTTATGAGGCACGTAGACTCGCTCTTCCCCCCTCCCCCTTTGTTTCTGTTTGTGATTCCGTTTTGGTTTTTTAATTGTCATTATGTATGCGTGTCGAGCAACCCTATCGCGGGGCGTATTGTCATCTGTGTGTGCGTGTGTGTGTGTGTGTGTGTGTGTGTGCGTGTTGATATCTCTAATTAGTTTTCAATTCAATTTGCATTTACGAAGCGCTCTCTATCGCTTGCTCGCTCGCTCCTACAGCCGTTTGGTAATTAACCGTTTTAAATTATGACAATTTTAAGAGCCTGAGAGTTTAATTAGAATTTAACGACTTAGTCGCAGTCGAAATACCACTATAAATCGATAATAATGATGTTCGCAGCTTGCTCACTTGACTTCTTTATATGCTTACAGCTTTCAGTGAGTTATGATTGGGGCTGGAGGGGCATGTTATGGCTTGTCTCTCTCTCTCGCTGAAGGTCATTCGAACTAGTTTCGACACTTGCACACTTTTAGATAGTTTTTCCCATCTCCATATCTGTTGCATGTTCTTTTTATCTGTGCTTCCCCCTCGCCCCAAGGCTAAATGGAACATATGGCAGAGCTCCCAACTGTTGACTCATTAAAGATAAGGAATTCGCTCTGTCAATTTGTCAATTTGTCAACTACACAAACATTCAAACATTCTATGTCTATGGATAGACAAACAACATATAGCCAAATATAAATGCCGATCAAAAGCAGATACCGCCTGTCGCACACTCCAATAAGACAACAAACAGTGCGCGACAAAATGCTACCCTAGAAATATAATGTTTGCGTTAGAATAGAATTAGAATTTACAGAATTAAACACTACAATGAATACAGATATTATTAAAATAATTAAAAATGCAATTAATATGTAATAATATTATTTATATATATAAAAAAAACAAGCAGACATTAGAATTACCTTAAGTACCAAAGTGCTTCTAATTTGTGAGCTTCAACTAGAGATTGATGTATAATAAATGAATACTATTGTTAATGAATTATATAAAGTAGCATTTGATTAATATTTAATGCAATTTTCTTCAGGTAAACTGAATGTTTTTTCAGATTGTCAGTTTCAAGCATATATGGATTGATTCAGATATTAGATCTACGATAAGAACGAAGTGGCGCTAATTAGGGAGCTTCTACTGCACTGTAAATAATATTGTTAATGAATTAAATAAAGTAGCATTTTATTAAAATTTAAAACAATTTTCTTTAGAAAAATTGAATGAACTTTTTTTAAAAATATTAAAAGTTTTGGATTGTCTTAAAGCGATATCAGTTTCCAGCCATTTGTAGGGTATTTTGAATAAAAAATAAGCACAGAAATTATATAAATTCAACAATGAAATTTGTACATAAATATTTAATTACGCTACTAATTGCCAATAAGAAAACCAACAACAACATTACCATGACGAGGTCAAGAGACTCCCCCCGTCCTCCCCTCTTTGCCAATAGCAGTTGCTTGGCAATTCATTGAGACTGTCAAGTGTCACAATAAAACAACACACATCACCTAGCACAAGTGTTTTCTTTGCTATTGTTGTTGTTGTTGTTGTTGTTGTTGAATTTACGGTTACGCCCACAACTTCAATCGAGCAACTGCAATGAGATCAGCACTCCGTCTGTTGCTCAATGATCAATTCCCTTAAAAACGCAGCAAATAAAATGATTAAAATATGATTTTTTGCCTGTTTTATTTTTTATTTCGGATTATTTATGGTCTGTTATACATTTAACAGTCAGTTGTCTGATTGTCTGCATGCGTGTGTGTGTGTGTGTGGTGTGGGAGGTTGCTTGGCATGACGTCACTGCTAAAACTGGCTGGCAAAACAAGTTGGCCTTTTGACAAAGCCAACAACAATCGCGCAAATCATTTAAATGACATTACACGCAAATAAACGTAAACAAGTGACTTTGTTGTCAATCAATGCACATGCACGAATCCAGTATACCCTGTAATGCTCAAAGTAACAACTAAAAGCCTTCGACAGGTAGACAGACAGAAAGACAGCCAGACAGACAGACAGACAGACAGACAGTCAGACAGAAAGTCAGACTTATAGAGAGACAGACAGACAGACAGAAAGAAAAAGAGACAGACAGACAGGTCTTTTAGATAGATAGACAAACGGAGGGTCAGAGACACAGACGGAGAGGGAAAGACAGCCAGGCAGACAAAGAAAGACAGACAGACAGGCAGCCAGAGAGGCAGTCATATAAAGAGCCAGCAGAGAGAATAAGGGACACTCAGACAGGTCTCAGTCAAGACGTCTGTTAATGCCTCCTTCTGTCTGTAAGATACAAATTCACCCCTATTTATACCAATTTCAAAAGGACCAGCGAATACAAAAATAAGACGATGAATTAGCGGGTTGAAAGCACATAGAATAAATAAAACAAATGAAACAAAATGAAATGAAAACTCTAAGAAAGATAACAGCAAAAATAAATCTGAAGCAGAAAAAGTCGAAATATAGAAAGTACTACAAAAAAGAAGATGAATTCTAACCTAAGATAATTTATATATAAAAAATGCCATTAAAGTAAAAATGCAGCTCGGTAAAAATGAGCTAAAAATACTGCTGTCTAAAAGTAGACGCCTCAAGGTACACAAATATTTATTTACTTTCCCTAGTCTCTTGGAAGCAGTTCCTAACCCTTGCCAGTCTATAACACCTCCCTTTTCAACCCACATTTTCCATGGTATTGAAAAATGTACTTACTTTTCCTAGTTTCTTGGAAGCAGTTCCTAACCCTTGCCAGTCTATTACACTCCCCGGTCAACCCACATTTTCCATGGTATACAAAAATGTTGCGACGCGACGCCTACAACATGAAACCAGTATCAGACTAAGACTAAGACTGAGACTGAGACTGCGACTCAGTCTGGTTGGTTGCATGTAGACACGTACTGTAATGTAACATAGTACTGTGTATGTGACCAGCTGTGATGGGGGCACTTTGTTCGTGTCTCAGTTCGAGTTCGAGTTCGGGGTCTGGGTCTGTCACTGGGTCAGTTGGGGACCCTTCTCATTGCCAAGTGAGACACGAAAATTCCATTGTTTCGTTTTGTTAACACACATTTTGCAAAAATGCTGTTTGTTTGATTCCCATATCGTCTTTCACTCCAGACTCAAACGTACACTCACTTCAGTTTAATGCCAAATTTCGAATGCCACCTATTGACATATATATGTATATACATATATGTACATATGTATGTACATTGTACATTGTATATTTGCGTCACTTTTCGAAATACTTAAAAAGGGAAAAATACTGTTGAATGTCCAACAATGTCTCCATCTCCAGTTATAAGTACATGACGCAGTCACCGAATGCCTGACTGAATGATTGACTCACTGACTGACTGAATGACGGACAGATAGTCATATATTCAGCTTTCGGTTGACGCCCTGCAGTGCCGGCATATCTTTGGTTTAACTCAAGTACGAGAACGAGCGACAAGTATCATTACGGAAAAGTGTCGAGTCTCAGACTGAGTTTAGGTTGCGGCTGATGTCTGGTCTGGTCTGGTCTGGTCTATAGCTATAGCGGTTCGCCATGAAGCGGATGTGGCTCTGACAGGCGGAATTCTAGTGGCTTGGGCGTCATAGCGTGGGCAGCTTGTAATAGACAGCCGGTTAGTTGGCTGGTTGGTTATTTGGTTACTTGATTAGTTGGTTAATCAATATTGTGCAAGAATAGTTTAGCGCGAAGTATTCGTGAATGTATTCAGAAGTGAATATGAAAATGTTCACATAATATATATTGAATATACAGGTTGAAAATATAATGCACATTTAAGTAGAAGCAACTGTAGTATTGTTATTGATGTAATATTTGATTAGTCCTTTTCCACAGACAGTCGTTCAAGTCATTCGACGCCATTCGAAGCCTTTCGTCCCGATGTTTTATTGGTATATTTATTTTTTGGTATATTATAATTTTTTTATCGGCCATGCTATAAATTTCGATTAATTGCAAAATAAAAACTTATCATTCAATCTGAGTGAAGTAGTCAGTTATTGATTGTAGAAAAAGGCTACAACACTTTTCATTTCTTTCCATCAGTCTAAACGGTTTGCTCACTAATATTCATTATTAATGCATTCAGTCGTACTCATGAATACTGTTCATAAATAAATAATCAGCACTCACTATTATTGAGCTTAACAGAGCTGAAATAATACAGGTATATCAAGCCGTTCATCCTTGTTGCTGACCTTCCGCCTCGACGACATGTGTGTTTAATCCGCAGTTCATGGATTCGGTTTAGTTCAGTTTAGTTTGAAACCGACAACTTTGCATTAAAGTTCCTAATAGCTAGACGGGCGCCTCCCACAAAGCCTGAGCGTGCCGTGACTGAAGGCAATTCGGAGGGTCATAAGCAATCAGCTGGCAATTAAATAATGCCAATTGGAAATCAGCTCAACGATGTGCGGCTGCTTAATAACTAATTAAAAATGAAATTTGCGTAAGCGCACCCACACACACTCACTTGCACACGCACACACTTGTAAGTGCAGCTCGCAATCTGAATATCACACTTGTATCGATTGAGGCCGGCCACTTGAGAGCACAAGAGCAGGCGCTGCACAAGTGGGCTGCCATAAGCAAGAAAAAGTGAGGGAGAGAGAGGTACGGTTATCTAGATACCAGAATCACTCAACTGAGACTGAGAAACGACATGCAAATGAATCAAAGGCGAAACTAAGAAATACTCACAAAATACACTCAAACCTATACACTCGTCTTACATCCCGAGTTATGTGTGTGTGAGTATGTAGTATAAGATTAAGCCTACTCATTTACACTCGTATTTGGAGTGCTTGGCTTAGTCACGACTCTCAAGGCTTTTCGCGATTGACTCATTCATCAATCCGGCAATTGGCCAGTGACAAACTCTGGTCATTTTTGGTGTCACTTTCCATGCATTTCCGTGAATTAGACCACAGCTGTTATTAAGCTTACTGCTTTGATACCTCATTCTCTTAGACTCAACTGATGCAACTTTCCATTTTTATTGATTGCACTCAAAGTGCAACACATGCGACAATTGCGCTGCGTCAAGTGCTTCACGCACACGTAATGAACTTAACGTCCACTCAGCTCAGCTGTTGCTGTTTAGCTTTGCTCTCAGTCGCTCTCTCATTCTCTCATGTTTGCCTCGTTGATGCGCTCTTAAGTGCGCTCTCTCAACACTTGTGCGCTCTGTTGATGACTTGTTAATCTTTGCATTTCTACATTTTTATGGATTCCTACACTATTTTTACACATCATTTTTCTTAGTTGTTGTTGTTGCTGCTTGTAGCTTCTTATGTTTATAAGAGCGCCAACCGTATTATAATTTGTTTTTGGTCATCGGCAAATGTAGTGGCGTTCCACATATGATTCACCCACATCCCGACGACCAGTCCAACCAATTGTTTACGTTTTCCAAACTATTTTAGTGCTTTCTATTGCAATAAGGAAGTGAGTTTGAAGAACTCAATCTCGTGGCGAAGGCTACAACATTTCTCCCCGCAGTTATTAGCTTGGTCTGCTTCAAGCCAAATTAGGTCTTTTTGTTTATTAACGGCCATGACCATTAGCGGTTTATTTTCTTTTGTATTTTTTTGTTGTCTAGTTTTATTTTATCTTATATTTTTTTGCTAGCCCACATGCCTGAGAGTCGCCTCTATAGTTTAAGATTGCTATAAGCGGCTTCCTCTCGCCCGCAGTTGCCACAATTAAAGACCCGCAGAAAAGGCAAGGCGCATAGCGACTATCTGACCAAATATGTGGCATTTTTTGGCTTTGAGTGAGTACAAGTCTCTCTCACTCACTTGCTCACGCACTCAAAGAGTCCAACGATCAGCCCACCACACACACACGTTGTGTCTAGTGAGAGGACAAGAGCGCAGAGAGTGACAGCAAGATACACCTGCTTAACTCACGTATGCACTCACACGCATGCAAAGTGTGAGACAACAAGAGAGAACGAGAGAGAGGTAGAGGCGGTAGACGGTCGGCGGCACCCATCGAAATCGTTGCTTGCGCTCCGCCTGGTCTCTCAGTCCAATTTGAACAACGATACCGAGCGGTTGGCGTTCTCCTCTGCAAGCAAAGTTTTTCGTTTTTTAAGTGCCTAAAGACAGCACCAACAACAATTTGTAAATTCTGCTGCCAACGCACAGCCGTTTTTCTAACTCGGCCCTACAACAACAACAACAACAACAACAGCTGCAGCAGCAGCAACGACGAGAACGCGTTGTGTCGTGTGTGTGTTAAAAGCGAGTGAAAAAAGTTGTGCAAAAAATCCCAGAGGAAACAAAAAGCGTAATAATTCTGAAGCTTATATAAAAAATAGAGAATTTATGCAAAAACGCGTGTTTATCTAGCAATAAATCTAACACAATAAAGCAAAAATAGTGACTACAAGTTATTGACTGAAGAAATTATTAAATGAGTGACTGAAACCATAAAATGTTTGTTAAATATTTAATGTGTCGATAAGGGTATTCCGCCCCAGTCCCCCCTCCCAAACTTGTTGCAGCTGTATTTGTTCCTGTCCGCATGCGTGTGTGTATGTGTGTGCGTGCATTTTTTAAATATTTGCAAAGTCAAACGAACTTCTGGAGTCCCAAAAGACAGGCAAGAAACTTCTTTGCTTGCTTTGCTTATTTTTTTTGTTTTGTTTTGAGAGTGTGTGTTTTGTTGTGCTGTCTCAATGCCTGGCTTTTCATTCAATAACCAGTTTTGACGCGATCTTTTCTTATTTTTTTTGGGTCTTTTTTTATTTTTGTACATTTTTGGGCGCTACCTCTGTTCCATTTCGTTCCCATGGCTTATGCGACTGCACACGCACATTTTGTTCTTGTTTGTTGTACCATTTGATTTCGCTGCAAGGCGAATTGCTGGCAAATTCCAAATGTTAGGCAAACTCCTCTACCTGTGCTTTCTGTATTATCTCCTCTTTTCCACACTTCTTCTTAGTAGCATTCTTTGGCCACTTACAAATGCCAGGCATAGCTTAGTAGCTCTCTTTCATTTTCTCTTTCTTCAAAGTAGTTGACAAAGGCTTAGAATAACTTACTGTTCAATGCAATTTGTGCTCACTCGCGAAGCACAGAAATGAAGGCAGTTAGAAATCTCACTCACACACACACATACACAAGGGGGCAAGGCGGACATGGGCAGTTGGGAGAGTGTCTTTTAGCATGTAAAACAACACGAGCAACTGTGCCACCCAGTGTTGAAAAAGTGCGACAGATATGAGAGATGTGAAAATTAGTAAACAAGAAATACATTTTATGAATTATTGTGTGAATTTTTGCTTGTGAATGAAAACTGGCAGCATCAACAAAGGCCACAAATTATGAGTGAAAACTAACGAAAAGTGAAGAAAGTTGTGAACAAACTAACATTGAAATTGTCATATGGAAAACTCATTGAAAAGTCATCGAATTATGCAAATCGAATAGCCAAATAAAACATGCTCTTGACATTAATAACAATAATAATAATAATAATAATAATGATAGTAATAATATAAGGAAATTGAGTAAAAGTGCAATGCAAATTGACAACAACCGCCACCTTCACTCGCACATTTGTTGTGTGAAAAAACAAAGCAAAACAATGCACAATAACAAAATAGCCGCTACCTATAAACAAATTGAGTGAGAGAGAGGGAGAGAGAAAGAGAAATTCCATGAAATTTTATATCAGTATCTGTTTCTGTATCTGAGCAACTGAGCAAGTGAGCAACTCGACGACTTGTACATATCTAATCAGCGCGACAACATGTCTCATTGGCCAGCTGCCTGTTGCGTGCTCATACTATTATTTATGTAGTTATTTTTACATTTCTTAT
Source organism: Drosophila pruinosa (assembly GCA_018150935.1). Classification (NCBI taxonomy): domain Eukaryota; kingdom Metazoa; phylum Arthropoda; class Insecta; order Diptera; family Drosophilidae; genus Drosophila; species Drosophila pruinosa. The sequence goes on from JAECWR010000199.1 coordinate 45,526,730, forward strand.
GGAAGTTTGAAGTTGAAAGAAAGCTGACCTCATGCAACCAAGAATGCAAAAAGGCGCTACAAAAAAATGCCATTTATAAGCACCCAAAAATAAAATGAACGCAAAGAGTTTCGCAAATGAAAGTACAATTTATTATTGTCATTGTTGAGTTTTAAATGCAAAACACACAGAAAGAAACAAACAGGAGACAAACAATTCAGAGCTTTGCTCGCTTTTACTTGTGCTTTGTGTCAGTATCTGTAACTGTCTCTGGGTCTCCCGGTGAATCTGTATCTGTAGCAGCAGCTGTGCTGTCTGATTTCAATTTATCTTTATAATTTCAATTTGCTCAATGATGCCCTTTCATCGCAATGTGTAGAGTAATCGACCTTTTTTAAAGTCGAACTCTACGTGCTGTGTTTGGAGACCATCTGCTTTAGAGAAAGGCCAATTAGGAGACATAATGAGGAATTAGAACAAATATTTGCTATAAATAGTTGATTCAAAATAGAAAAAATAATATTTGCAAATGTTAAAAACAGATTTAATTTTTTAAAAATTATTAGTATTAAAAGGAAAGTGCATCTGAAGTTCTTCAAAGAAGTCTCTTGGTTTCTTTTTGTCAATTGTCTGTAGTTTTTGTCGAGACAGTTCAAGAGCCGGACGAGAAATGCAGAAAACAGCAAGTCGTCTGTCACTTGCAGATACAGATACAGATACAGATACAGATACAGATAGACAGATAAAGATACTCATATGTAGATACAGATACAAGTGCTAGAACTTGGCTAATGGCCAATTGGAACAAAATGCCGGCTACATGAGAGAACTTGTAGTCGAAGAAGACTTCCTCAACTTTTGCTAATGTTATTTATTGCATTTGTTTTAATTTTACTCTGTTTCCTTTTTGTTATTTGCAATTCGATGCGATGATTTCACGTTCAAGTACGCTGACTCACGAGGCTAATTTGCATTTGTTACAACCATCCTCCTTTCCCTTTTTTATCTTTTTTTTGCTTTGCTGCTGTAGAGTCAGAGTCAATAGCAAGTCCAGCCTTTCGTTCGTTTTGTCAATCAGTCAGCGAAGCAATAAAAATAAAATCACAAAGTGCCATCGCCAAGCCACAAGCAAAAAATCAAAAAATCAAAATAAAGAAATAAAAACTCCAACAAATACGTGCTAAAAATAATAAAAGTTCCAAGCGAAAGTCATTTAAAGTGCTCGAGTGTGCTGTGTGTGCTACATGACATCGCAAGATGACATCGCATTCCTACTATAAGGATCGTCTCGGCTTCGATCCCAACGAGGCGCAACATGAGGCAGCCACCAATAGTCTGCAGCGGCAGCAGCAACATCACAGCAATACCAATTCCATGAAGCGCAGCAGCTCCCGGCAAACGCATCATCATCACCAGAGCTATCATCATGCCACAACAACAACGAGCAACTCCGCCGCTTCGCCGGCACGAATCTCTGTCTCGCCCGGCGGCGGCCCGGGCAATGGCTCTCTAGAATACCATCAGGTGCAACGGGAGCAGCGCGATCGCGAGTTGTATGCGAATGGCCACAGCAGCAGTAACCAACATCATCATCAGCACCAGTCGCACTCGCTTCCTCGCCATTCACATGGCCTGGTCGAGGCTAGTCCGGCGCCCAAGAAGGCGAAGCACTCGTCGGCGCAGGCGCAACCGCAGGGCGGTTACGAGGATGCGTTGACACAGTTTAAAGGTAGCATGTCCATTTGGGATCATTTTATTGAAGATTGGGATATCATGCGTAAGTGGGCACAGGTTCATTTCCAAATTCAAGAGTTTCCCGTTGTTCGTTACTCGTTACTCGTTACTCGTTACCCGCTACTCGCTACTCGCTACTGACTGCACCTTGGCTATTGGGCCACTCCAATTGTTCAACTAAAATGTAAAGTCTGGAAAACGCTTGATTGTTTCATTCCTGTTATGAATTCTATTAACAAGTGATATTAAGAAAATAATTTATAGTGAAGATTTCCAAATATTTATTACTCAACGAAGTCTCCAATTTGGAAAGGGCTTATTTTTTTAGTAGATAAGAGTAGATTATTTTTATAATGAATATATGAGGATTACTCGCCACTCGTTATTTATTTAAATATATATTCAGCTAGCAGTTGCTTATGATTTCAAAATATTATATTTGTAACTGTATGCAGTCATTCTTCTAGAAAGTGTCTTTCTTCTGCATTTTATTAACGATTAGTTTTTTTTTATAATTCACTACTCGCTACTCGCTGTTTATTTATATATTCCTCAGGGCGTAGTTATTTATAGCTTCCAAATTTTTATTACTACGAGTATGTGAAGTCTCCTAGAAAATGCTTATTTGTTTTTTTTTCTCATCTCTTTTTAGTATTTTATTAACGATTAGTTATTATAATGGTCTACTCGTTACTCGCTCTTTATTTATATATTTCTCTGAATAGTAGAAAGTGCATTTGTATTATTACTCGTCTTTCTTTAGTATTTTATTAATATGTAGTTATTTTTATAGTGCCCTACTCGTTACTCACTGTTTATTTTTAACCGTGCAGTTACTTGAGATTTCGAAATATTTCTTACTCGTTACTTGCCTGTCATCACTTGCCGTGTTACGAGTGGCTTGTCGGCATTTTAACCTTTTCGATTTGACTAACAAAAGATATTGAAAATACCGCCAGCGGAAATGATTTGCATTTGCAAAAGCTTAACAAAGTTTCGACAAAACAACACAAACTTGTATGATTCTAATTCTAATTATGATACGGTATCTGCGTTTTAGCATCTGGCTGGAGTTCAAGGTCGCATTATGCCAAAAAAAAAACGACAAATTAATATTTTATTAATATGCGAAACACAAATCAAGAAACCAAATTTGACACTTTCGGTTTATGAAAGCACTTTGATTGACTGGCCCTGACCATGAAAATGGATGGGCATTGAATGCTTAAAGAAACCCTCCCATATTTTTACGGTAAACATTTCACCTATTCTGCGCTTTGAATCGACTGCCTAACTTAGGTGGAGTCGGAGTCTCCCTCTCCCTGATGTTTGCCAACTGCTGTCAATATTTATTTAACGTTGCTTCAGCCCAAAAAATATTTACTTTTCTGTCTTTCAAACTGGTTGTGGCAAGTTCGTCGTTAGTTGGTGGCTCTTCTCTCTTCTCTCGTCTCTCCACTGGTCACAAAATCCACACAAACTAAAGCAATTAACTCTCATCATCGCTCGACAAATTAGTCGTCGTTCAGAATTCCTCGAATTTGGGGAAATATGCATGAGTGTCTTTCAATACTATATGTGTATGTTATATGCCAATATCGTGCACATAAACCTGTTTACGATTTTCTAATCAAACTAAAGTTTACTAGACTAGCAGATACCTAATAATCTTAATGTACACCAAATTAAAGTGCTCAATGTATCTTTTTATTTATAATTCGATATTTGCAAAAGACAATTTTCAAGTTGATATTTAAGTGAAAAAATTGCCTTTAGTTTATATGTTTTTATTGTCTTATTTGCAAAAGGAATTAATATTATACAAAAAGACAGAAATATCTGTTCCACATATTGCCAAATAAATCAGTAGTTTATTTTAGTTTAATTTATAAGAACTGCACTTAAAACTTAGTCAATTTTAAATTGAAAGCAGTCGAAGTATTATTAATGAATACCATAAGTGAAAATAATTAAATTAATAACAGGAGAAGAGTGGCAGATAATATAATAAATAAAAATCATCAAAGAAAAGAAAGAGATAGTAAAATATATAACACAACCATTTGATAATATCGGCTACAAAATAACTCTGCAATAATGTGACTTTGACTCGTTTTAATTTAATTTAATATCGATGTAACGATCGATATTATATCAACTTTCTGAATCGTAGAAGACCAGTTAATTTGATCGCTACAGGGTATTGAAAATATCACATTTACGAGCTTTTTATGCTGATTTTCATATTAATTTGGCTTTTGTTTAAAGTTGACACAAATCTTTTTGGAATTGTCTTCAAATTATGGAAAAGCATAAATTATTATAATACATTTGTGGAATTCTGAACCATTTGGTTAATGTGTTGATTGGCTAGGAGGGTTAAATGCCTTAAAATGCTATTACGAATTCAACTCGAACTTTGAGCTCATCAAGTAGCTTTAATACAGAATGTTACCAACATGTGTCTTGGGTAGAAATACTTCTGACTGAATTGTTTTGTTATTTTATCAATTGGCTTAAGTCCGGCCAAAAAGGCGTGAAAGCAAAGTTGTTTATTTATAGGCAATTGCATAATGAAACTTATCTAAACTCATTACGAGTACTTTGCCAATTTATTGTTATAATTGATATCGTTGTTGTTCTTGTTGTTGTGGTCAAGCAACGTCCTTCGCTTGCTGTACTAATTGTTGTAGTTGTCGCTGACATTGAAGTGCGCTAATCAGAATGCAAAAATAAACATTAACGAACATCAAATACGCTCTAAGACGCCACCAGCTCTCAGATGTTGTTGTTAACAACAACAAAATACGTTAACAAACACTTAATCGTGGAAACGAATTCAACTTAGAACGTGACATCATCACGCGCTCACGAACACAACGAAGCAACAACAACAACAACAATAACAGTAAAAGCAGATAGCGTTCCATATGCATGTGTGAGACACACACCAATACATAGACACTTTACTACACCTTGTGTCGTGTTGTCAAATTGAAGTGAACCCTATAAATTTATGAATTGTGATATGTTGACGTGCTTTGCTTGAGTGTGTGTGTGTGTTTCAATTGATATACCTGCTATATACTCTGTATAAAACGGTTTACATGTATGATGGAAAATTATTGACGAGACACAGAGGCCATAAAGTAGTTGCTTTATTATGTTATATCCAGCTGAGTTTTATTCTTGGTTAGATTTGATATAGATTAAATTTAAATTAAGGCGAGTTCATTTGTTAGGTGTTATAAACTGACAACAAATTGTTTTAAACTTTGTTAATAAATATAAAAGGATCTGGAGACATTTCTAAGAAGGTAAATTGCCCATTCCAGCAAATTTATCGGAGAATATAAGAGCTACAATATAAGGGTATTCCCGCATACACAGTTTGCAGTTAAAATGTTTCAGTTTATAATGGGCATCTCGTAATCGTTCACTCCCGCTCGCTCCAAATAAATGCTTAACATATTACATAAAAATGATATATGCATATTTTAGAGAGTCGGAGATGCTCAAAGTGACGATTTAATTTGACTTTATTTATCATTAAAAAAGATCCAAATCATACCACACGAATGCCAATTATTAATAGAGCTGAGGTTATGTAATTTGGAATGCTGATCAATTTCAGATAACAATTATTACAAATTCCGTAAGGAAGAAGACAACAAGAAAACGATATTAAATCAGATATTCAATTAGGTTATGAATATTTTGTGGAATTTTAATGCTAAAACATAGCTTAAATATTCGTCTTTCGTCTTTTATTGATTTCGATTACAACTTGGCTAATACTCATGTCTAAAAACAGACGGACTTAGCCTTTATTTTCGCATACTTTTGAGTGAGTCATGCAGCTTTAACTAGATCTTTTGGTTTTAGTCAGCAATAATTGTGGAGACAAACACAAATGCAATTAATAGCGCAAAATAACTTGAATAAAACAAGTTAACCGAACTCACACACACACATAGAAAGAGTCGAAAGAGAGTTCAGAGAGAGTACAAAAGGGAAGAGAGAGAGAGAGAGAGAGCGACACTTCCTCTCGGATTTACGTATAGAGTTGTTCTCTTCATTGAGTTGTATTTATATACTCATATTTACCGTTTTTATTTTGCATTTTTTGTTTTGCTTTTGAGCTTCTGCGGCACTCGACAACAAGTTTTCTTGTTACGTTTTATTTACACTGCACTACAACTGATCGGGCCCTTTCATTTACAACTACTTGCATGTGCCTTGCACTCCACTTGGTATCAGTCAATGGGCTCTGAACTTTGTTTTCTATTGGTTTACGGCTTCGCCGTTCCGTAATCAATTACGAGGCAAGTCTAAATAAGCAAAGATTATGTTTTTTGCCCGGATCAATAAGGCTACGATAAGTAGAGCGCCCTCTTTCCACACTGTCCATTTCTGGATCTTATTTATAGGCCGAGCCAAATCAGGGCAGCGACTTATCAGATTGTGACTCTTATCGGACTATGAGCAAAGTCAATGCCTGAAGGCCCTGAGATTTATATATATATTACAACTTATCGTATAAAGCACAAGTCGGGCTAATTACGGGACAAGTTAAATGAATTGTCAATTAAGTTGAATTGAATTGAATTGAGTTGACTTGAAAATGTGTACAAAACAAGCTCATTAAAAGTTTAGGCCATAATTCAGCGCCTACGCGATAAGCAGAGTTATAATAGCTAGATTTTTGATCGTTTTACTGTAGGCGTTAAATTTTGCATAAATTATTGAGCAATTTTAGGTCGATGATGTCGTCAGCCTGCAGTTTAGATCATATCAATAATGTTGTGAATGATTTAACAAAAAGAAAACTTGGCATGAGCTTTATTGTTTTCAGTGTTGCATGAACCGATCCTAACCGACAAATTGGTATTACTCTGGTTCAGTTATTAATGCCTCACCTTTCGCTTTTTCCATTTTCACAGACGAACGCGATGCCATTCAAAAGAAGACTTTCACAAAGTGGGTTAACAAACATCTTAAAAAGGTAAGTGCATAAAAGAAAAGAAAAAAGTAAAACCAAGGCGAGATAGATAGATGAAAACATCATCATTATCATCAAAATTATCATAACATTTGAGGTGCGTTAATTATGCAAAATAAACTTAGTACAAAGTCAGTCGTTTAGAGTCAAAAAGATAAATAAAATACTTCTTTTTTTTTTTGTTAATTACAAGCAGCATTGGAAATATGCCAAGGTATTAGTTCAATAATTATGCGCAATTTCATTCTTTCTTTTCATTCTATGCATTCTTCCAATTTACAGACTTACACTATGCTACATGTGTGTGTTACCACAAATGGCATACCCTGTTGTACACAGTCTGTAAGTGCAGCTCAAGCATTCGATTGTACTGTATAAATGTTATGTCTGATTATGACGAGAGATCGTTACACTTTTGTTTAAATCATATTTTTTATATAGCTCTTTTTCTTTTCGCAATAATATTGCATATTTTTTGAGGCAATGTTTTTGAATACTAAAAAGCCATTTTAATTAGTTTCGTTGTTGTTTTTGTTGCCACTAAATTCACACATGTAATAATAATAAAACAAAAACCCGCACATCTTCAACGCCTCCTGCATGTCTGTAGTAGCTGTAGTTGTAAATGTATCTTTTAAAAGCTAAAATTAAATGCATTGCACTGTGACTTTCCATAGGCCAATCGAAGAGTTGTGGATTTGTTTGAGGATTTGCGCGATGGTCACAATTTGCTTTCACTCTTGGAGGTGCTATCTGGCGAACACCTGGTAAGTGGACATGACTCACAACTCCAACTCCAACACACAAGATCTCATCAATGATTTCTGGTTTCAGCCACGGGAGAAGGGTAAAATGCGTTTCCACATGCTGCAGAATGCACAAATGGCGCTGGACTTTCTGCGCTACAAGAAGATCAAGTTGGTCAACATACGTGCCGAGGACATTGTGGATGGCAATCCCAAGTTGACGCTAGGCCTGATCTGGACAATAATATTGCATTTCCAGGTAAGTTGTTGACTTTTTTTTTATGTATACTATAAGCAAATGGAGCAAGTTTAGTTAAGAGATATTATGAATTGTAAAGAACATATTGATTCATCCGAAAGTTGCCCAACATGCTGGCAGTTTCAAAGTCATCGGGCAGCGCCCACTCTGCAACAATTGGTTGCACAATTTGACCCTCAAATTGGCCGCCCAATTCGTGAGATCGTTAACAATCTTTGTGTGTTTTCAGTTTTCGTTTTCATTTGGGCGTCTTGCGAGTTTCATATATTTAGTAGTAGTATTTTTTTTTGTTATAGTTTCAACATCGATTCATTGAGACAACTGCAGCAGAGCTCGCGGCCCACACAGCATTGCTAGTGTTTAATAGTGTTACGTGCTGTTGTTAAAGCGATCTCTGTTAGCTCTACTCCTACCCATCAGCGCAGAGCAGCTGCTGTTGTTTTGTTGTTTTGTTGTTTTTTACAGCTCTCTCAGATCTGTTGACTTATTTTGGCGAATGCGGCGCTGCCTTTTAAGGCATCCAGCTTGCCTTCTCTTCACCACTAGCACTTCGTTGTCTGTTGTCTGACACACATAACCAAGTCCAAGTGGTTGTTGCTGCTACAGTTTGTTGTTGTTGCTGTTGTCAGCAAGGCCGCCACAGATCAAGCACTTGGCCGGGCCACCTACACATCTGAAAGTCAAGTCGGCTCAATTGAGCTAAAGTTGAATAAAAACTGTAAAGCAGATATTATATTGAAATTTAAATCAATGTGTAAAGATTCAAATAAACACATTTTCAAATCGATGAGTTGAATCGAAACTGAAGCTTAAATTGCCATTGTAATAATGTATTATATTTCATAACTACATAGTTGTCTGGCTAGTACTTTAGTATTTGTTATTTGTTTTATTTAATACAATTACAATTAATAAATAAAACTAAATGTGAAATGTGAAGTTGAATCAAAACTGAAGCTTAAATAGATGTAGTAAATGTGTGTTATATTCCACAACAAAAGTTACAATTAATAAATAACAGCAATAAATTGCAAAGCAATGTGTTAAGCCTCAAATAAACACATTTGATTAATACGCTTTTATTTATTGCAATAATCTAGAGCAGCTAGTTTTGCCAGAGCTCTTATCTTGCCTGCTTTGCCATACTCTTCAATTCCTGTTAAGTTATCGCCACTAATGAATAAACTGGAAACCACTTGGAGCTGCTCTCGCAGTTCCCAAGCAACAAGCAACAACTCTGGCGCTTAGTCATCGATTGAATGGACAACGTTGGTCGCACATTTCCGTCTCCAAGTCTCTGGCTGCAAGTCCAATATGTGTGTCAACATCAGCAGCAGCAGAGATCAACAATGTCGATGAAACTAGATGCAATTTAAAACTCGGGTATTTCGTAATTTGTGATCAAGACGGCGCATGCCGCATGCCGCTCTGTTGCTGTGCTGTGCTGCTGTTGCAGTTGCAATTTCAATTGCATTCAGAGGCGGCTCAACTTGATCGATGGCGCGCATAAATGCTCAATGATGCTGCCACAGCGACCATGAGGCACGAAGCACATTCAATTGAGGCAAAGCGAATTATAAATCACTTGGCAAATGCGAAACTCAATCACGCGTCATTTACTGTTTTATGTTATTTATTATTTCTTTCAGTCTCAACAATTGTCTTGACTCCAAGGATTTATGTATATTTGCTGGCTGCGGGTGTCTGATGTCATGCTTTATTTTTGTAGAAAGGATCAATGGATTAATTGAAGCAGCTGTTTTAAAAATTAAACACATTTTAGATATTTGCATAAATCAAAATCTAGTCTTGGTTTCGTCTCAATTATGACATAATGCCTATTTATACAATACGGCCAATATGACAATCGCTTTGTGTGCATTTAATTCAATTAAATAGCGCATTTTCTGGGTCAATGTGCAAAATACAAAATTGTTAAAGCAAATCAGAGGCAAAGCCAATAAATTGCCTGCAATTTGCCAGTAGCCCCAGCGGCGCTTTGTAACGCTGCTTAGCTATAATTAAGTTATAAATTGTGCTCGAGAACTAATCTCAATGATCTCTGAAACACCCACAAATCTTAGAGTCTCTCTGGGTTGCTTTATTCCAACACAGTTGCCTTCGCCTTGACTTTTAGTGCTCGCTCACTTCCGACAGCTGGCAATAGTTGTAGTTGTTGTTAAGCTGCTCGCTCAATTGTTTAATTTAAGCAAGAAAAACACAAAAATTAATATTATAATTTATGGCTAAAACTGCTAAAGCTGACGTCGACTAAAATATGCTCTACAACAAGTAGCAGTCAACTTTCAACTGCTACAGGGTATTAAACAGTTTCTTATATTGTATAGTTTAAGTTGTAAGAAATCTGTGTCGAATTACGCTGACAAACGTTTCCATTATAAGTTGCGGCTAATTTCGCATCAATTTGCTCATTATTCACCGCTCGTTTTGGACAGTTGGCTGGCTCAGGTGTTTTTTCTACGTACCCGACTATATTTGGGCAGATTACCATGACAAAAAAAAGAAAAGGAGAATACCAAGCTTAGATAACATTTAGCCAAAGCGGCGAGGCGTTAAGTTGGAAAGTATCTGTGAAATGCATACGTAGCTACAAATTCTCACGTCATCAGTTTGAAATCAGTTGAAAAGCATTAGGTATTTTGATTTATCATTGAAAACGTTTGTTACAATAAAGTCAATGGCAGCTGGAACGGAGACAATAAGACGAGAATTATTTATGAAATATACACAAAAATAAGCGTTCTATGACATCAGCATGCTTCTTATAGTAGGTAGCCGTTGAGCCGCCACGTAGCGTAGAACAAAACGAAAGACTTCAACGCTGGCAACGAACTTGAGGAACTTTGTGGAAAAATGCACTTATTTGTCCAAATTATGTTATAAATGTCTGCGATTGTGTGGGCAGCATCGAAAATGACAGTCAATAATATCTATAGCTATATGTTGAACTGTATAAACATAGACATAACATTTTCGAATGTTTCATTAATAAATCGAATGCCAGGCATTTGCACAAATATGGTGCGAATGCTTGCAAACAGGTTCGATCATTCGATCATTCGATCATTTCATTAACTCATTCGCTAGACAGCAAGGCGCAACCACGCAAAACATTCCGCATTTTCGTATGCAAATGCCAAATCTAGCCATATAAGCAGAGATCACATCGTATCGTATCGAGTACTTATTTACACGCCGCCCGAACGTGTTTCAATTCACATATAATTAATGTGAATGTGAATGTGAATGTGAATGAGATTACAACAAGTCACAAAGACTGTTTGTTCTAACTAAGCAATATATTTAATTTTTAAACACATATATGTACATATAATTAGAGATGAGCCCACACGTTCGCTGGACATGCCAGTGTCTGGAATGCTACCTAGTTGGTGTGCTTGAATGACGTGCCCACATTCGGAACTCGCATAACTTGACTTGAATAATGCAAATATTGTGAGCGACCAGCTGGTTTAGCTAAAAAACAGATTGTTCTGTTTTTAAGTAGCCTGCATTTTACACTATTTAATCGGTTGTAATATTACTATGCAGCAGCTTTAAATGAAGCCTTAAGTATGCTTTAATTGCAACCATTTTCAATCCCCACACTTCCTATTCCTATTAGCAACAACACCTTAGATCAATATTGTGGCTCACTAAGCAAATGATAATCACAGCAGATTTGTTTTGTATCAGTTACAATTGAATTAGACAAGTGTTTAGGATTGTAATTGTGATGTGTCTAATTGCATTCATACTCGAACTTGGATCGCTACTGTTGGACGCACTTTTCCTGCTACTTTGTTGTTTTGGTGGTTGCATTTTGTTTACCCACCACAAACAATGGGTTTCAAGTGCAAACACGCTGCTCAAATTACCACAAATTATATAGATAATGCACAGTTTGCTTACACGCTTGCATCACATTAGTATTAATAAGTCGTGTCAGCTGGTTAAGTCCACCCCATCCCCATTCCCAGCTCTAGAATGCGCTGTCAACTCTATAAGCTCCTCTCGTTTGCGGTGGCTAATTAGATTTGCAATTCTATTGCCAACCAATAACAATTGAGCAATGGAGACGTCATTCACTTGGAGAAAAAAGGTTTTAAACCAAATTACGAAAATGCTGATAAAATCAAAATCAATATTAAATAAATAAGTTTCTACAATCATCTAATTATTGGTACATATTTTACAATATTTTTAAATTGAGTTGCACTCTAACAATTACACATTTAGTTAGCTTATTATAGTTAAATAAGTGCAATTGTTCTCATTGGAATTCTCATTCATTCTCGTTCAAATGCAGTGTAAATAACTGATGGCCAATACGGCAGTCTGTCTTTTAGCCATGTAGGCAGCTTGGCTAGAACATGACAATTAGCTCAAGATGGAAAGCGTACATACATATGTATATATGTTCTATATATGTATATATCTATATATCCCTCCCCCATTTCGAACTGTAATTGTGTAATTATAGAGATCTGAGCACCCACTCTCGCGTCTATTACACTTTCCAGTCCCTATTTGGCATAATTTGTATTGCCATTTTAGATTGAAAAGTGATTAACATATGCTTTGAATGCATTTTAATTACCGCACACTTTAAGGCATTTTCAAAGTGACATTTATCATTTGACATTTCGAATTATTTATTACAAGTATTGCACAACTTTGTGTTAAATATATAACATTGGCTTTGAGCTTGTTGAAGACAGAGAAAAAAAAATGCAGGCTTTTTGAATGTGTAAACATATTCGTGACTGATTTAGACAGGTTTTTAGATGTTACTTTGTTTTAAATATATTTGAGCTACATTTAAATTTAGTATAGTTTCGCATTTCAATATTTGTTATACTATCTGCAAAATATAACAAGAGTTTGAGCTTGTTGAAATCTTTATACTTAAAGTACTTTTTTTTTCATTTACTATAAACTTGAACTTTAAGGAAGTAGCTGCCAAATATTGCTGTTTTTTGTCTCTTGTGTAACCTGTATATTTGTTGCTTTCCCTCTGCAGCTCTACAACTCTGCCCCTTTGCTAGTGTTGGTGTCTTCTTCTTTTTGGGGTCAGCTCATGGCTTGGCCGCTGTGTGTAATGAGTTTGTCGTGATGTGTTATGAGCATTAAATTGAAATTGCTTTGCTTAATTTTGATTTGGGTGAAGATCCCAGTAGAGAGATATGTAGAGTTGTCGTGAAGTCATGTTAGTTGGTTTCCGATTACAGCCAAACTTGACCCACTGTGCGACCAAGTCTCGCTGACCAAAGAGACTTTTGTTGTTCCAGCTGGTTTCGCTACAGTTTGAGCTTGTCTTGTCTTTTGGCATTCTTATTGTTATGTTATGAGCAGCGTTCTATGGCTTTGGCTTTTGTCAGTTTCTTTTTCGGTTTGTTGTCTATTTCTGGTAACAAAGCACTTCTAAACCGACCGACTATCTACCTGACTGCCTGACTGACTGTCGCGATGACGCAGCTCTGCTTGAGGTGAAGAGAAGCCAATAACCACCGCAAAGAAAACATGTTAAATCTCAGCTACCACAACGAATGACAACTTTGAAGTTGAAGCGCCACATTATGTAATGCTAGTTGCATGAATACCCTATAAGAGCAGATAAAGAGTGGCGACAGTTGAGTTGATCATCGACTTTTCTATTGTAACTCTGTCGCCAATGAAGGGGTATATACTAAGTTAATAGATTCACACATGTAGTAGCTTACAGAGTATCTGCTAGTTGGACACTTTTGCTGTTGCTTTCGCAACCTTCACTTGGTGTGCCTGTTGTGGTTCTGCGTTGGCAGCAGTTGTTGTACTTGTTGTGCTTACTGCGTTGGCGTAGGCGTTGGTTGCCAGGGCTACCACACACACACACACTCACACACTCACACCTGCAGTGTGGTGTTGTTGCCATAACCTGTAAGCAAGCGCATGCACGTCATGTGGTATGTAGGAGAACAGAGCCCGAAATCAGCAATCCATAACGGGGTTGCCCGCTGGCAGCGCTGCTAGCAGCGACGCCACACACACACACACACTTATATATATACGCACAGCTGCTGATCGACAGTTCAATTCCAAAATATACATTTTCGAGCTTTGCTTGGCGTATTAGTTTGTTCCAGTTCCATTTTGTTTCACATTGCTGTTCTCGCTATTCTCGCCAAACTGACGCCGACTGCGCTGCTGCCGCTGATTGCGCTGCGACGTCGCGACTTGGCGACTTGAACGTAACAAACACCTGGCCAACACTTTGAGCGTTTTAACTTGGCCCGATCGCGTTTAGTCGTTGTCGAATCGCCGCACACATTTGTTGTCAGTGCCCCGTCGCATGTATCTATTGTAGTTCTAAGTGCCGAAAGATACGCACTCGCACTCGCACTTGTGAATGTATCTGCAATTCGTATCTTTAAAACTCTAATCTAAGCTCTCAAGTTGCGTGCGTAAGAAAGATACTTTTGTTTTGCTTCGCGCCTCAAGTGAAATGTGGAAATGAAAGACATAAACAACAAACTCTTTTCTGCCATGATGTCACAGTGAATTTCAATTTCAATTCGAGATTTATATCTGCAACCCACTTCAGCTGCCAATGTGCTATTATTGCGCTTGCAATCGTTAAATTTGATTTATTAAATGCCGCCTTATACTCGCATCAATTGATTTCAATCTCGAGTTGTTGTGTCTGCTGCAATTGAACTCAATTTGCTTTCAATTAAAGTTTTTATGACGAGTTCATTTAAACGACTCTCAAGTCTGTACAGTGTTCGTTTTGTTTGCCCAACAAGTTGCAATACATTCTTGCTGTACAAATAATGACGTGCTCAACCATATGATGCCCTTTATTTCTACACTAAGAATAGTTAAGAATTTCCAACTAATTAAAATGAAAAAATAAAAACTTTTGTTTGTAGTAAATTTGCTTTGGTCTCTTGCGAGTTCTGGTTCAGTGCTTCGGTATAAAAATAACCAAAAATATTGTGGAAAATGTACAAAATAATTTTTGGCATGTCGCAATTACTCCCCCCCTGCTTTGTTGCATTATTAAGTATAATTTATGCTTTCAAGTTTAAACTGCTTCAAATGAAATCACACAAAACAATGCAAATTGGGCAAACAGACAGCACTTGGAGCTGACGTTGACTTCGAACGGTAGCCAGCCACCGAAATAGGAAACAAGCCGAGAACTGCCAGATGCCACTGGTGGTGCTTGGTGGTGCTGGTGTTGCTGGTGTTGCTGGTGGTGCTGTTTGCTACCAAAGCCATTCAAAATGTCAAGCCATTAACGCCTTTTAGTGTCGCCTCCGCAGACACTTCAAACCAAGACTTGGTCGGCTTTTGTTTTTATTGTTGTTTTAGTAATGCTGCAATTAGCATTTTGTGTTGTTGTTGTTGTTGTGCTTGTGGTTGGTTATGGTGTGTGGAGGATCTGGTGACCGCCATGTCACGCATCTGATGCTGCGCAGGCGTTACCTTTCAATGATACCATATGCTCTTCGAGTGGGCGCACATTTTGGCCATGCCCGCTTTAGACTCGACTCCACTTGAGGTGTTGTTGTTGTAGTTATTGTTGTGAATGAACTTGAAGTTATAAAAATAAATTTAGCAAAACGCTTTCAAATTTATACACTAAGAAATTAGAACAATGTGCAATAAAAGTCAACTTTATATAATAAAGAAATTAAGTGTGAAAAAGAAAGAAATGTTGCACTCTCAATTTTTCGCAATTTCTGGAACGGCCTCTACAGTGTTCCATTCCAGTTCCATTCCAAAGTGTTCTCATGCAAAAAATTGGTTGGAGCTAATTACTGTTGTTGTTTTGGTTTGAGCCCTATGGCGATGACGGGGTCTGCACATGAACTTTTAGTTCTGGCTGCGAAGCAAAAGATAAAGAGAAGAAGCATATTCAAAGCATATATTTAATTTAGCGTGACGAATGGTGAATACACTTTCTTCAACAATGAATTTGTTTATACATTTTGTATAAGATTTTTAGCAAATACTTCTGCAGTGTTTGTTTTGATTGTTAAAAGAGATGAATAAATTGTATTAAACAAAGATTTGCCTGACCACGGGATACTACTTATGTAAGGGTATTTTAAGGCAAGAAAGACGGCTGGACACTGACAGTTAGGCTGGCTGGTTGAATGGATAATTATGTGTACGAACAACACATAAATAATTCGCTCATCATCAACAACAAGCAGAACAACAACAATAACAATAATAGCAAGAGCGACCATAACAATGCGATGCCCCTCGGTGGGTGCCTTTTCCATAGGGGGCAGTGTCTAGGGGCAAGCAGAACAAGACATCCGGTGATGTTTGGGGCTTGGGCTTGAAGTAGAAGCCGGCTTTTGACTTAATTAAACGTAAATTGCGGTGCCGGCAAACTCGAATTGTCTGTGAGCACGAAACAATTAAATCATTTTCAAATCACGCACAAAAATAGCAAACATACAAAGGAAGAGACAGAGAGAGAGAGAGAGAGAGAAAGATAGAAACAACGAAACGAACGACAACGAAACGAGAAACAAAGTGAAAGCGAAACGAGAAAACACCGATAACGGATATCGGATAACGATAACGATACCTATACTTATCGTTCTAAGCTGGCTAACACAGTAGCAGTGCAAAGATGCACTCCAGCTCCCAGTCGACCCTGAAGCGCACACAGCAACTGGTGCGCCAGACCAATGGTGGCCAGCCCTACGTGAGCAGCGGGAGCGAGGTGGTGCACACCTCCCGTGGCCCGGCGATCACCACCAACATCGATGACTCCAGCCTGCGCTATCGCCACGAAACGAAACGAGAACGCACCGTCGAGGCTGTCATCACGGACTATCCGGGCGTGCCGCCGCACGGTAGCGTTCCACACGAGCGCACCAACTTTGAGCGTACTGTAACGTTCCAGGATGCCATCGATGGTCGCGCTTTGGTGCCCTCAAGCGGTGGCAGTAGCAGCACCAGCTATCAGCAGGTGACGCGCAATAAGCGCATTTCCACCGAGGTGCTCGGGTCGAGTGTGGAAAGCACAAAGACCTCGCAACGGGCAGCCAATGGCCATCGACGTGTGACCACGCACATTGTGCGCAAGGTGACCACACTGAGTCGTGCCGAGGAGAACCAACAACCGGCCGAGGAGCTGCTGCCGCCGGCCAAGATGATACGCAGCTCTGAGTTGGAGTATCGACGCGCCTTGCCGGCCATAGAGTCGAGCACGCAGCGCAGAGAGGTACAAGTGTTGGGGGGGAATCAATTGATATAGAAGATGAGAACTTGCTCCATTTGCCTTCCACACTATATACCACAATTGCCCGTATTAAATGTATGCCCTTTCCTTTACAGATCTCCGATATTGTTGTGGGCAAAGAGGACAACGTATCTGCTCGCGAGGCTCTGCTGCGCTGGGCACGTCGCTCGACCGCTCGCTATCCGGGCGTGCGTGTCAATGACTTTACATCGTCGTGGCGCGACGGCTTGGCCTTCTCGGCTTTGGTGCATCGCAACCGACCGGACTTGCTTGACTGGCGAAAGGCAAGGAACGATCGGCCGCGCGATCGCCTCGAGACGGCCTTCCACATTGTGGAGAAGGAGTATGGTGTTACGCGCCTATTGGATCCAGAGGGTAACTTAATTGTCCATTGATTCAAATGTCAATTGATTTTAATTGTTATGCTCTTCCACTCCATTAGATGTGGACACCAATGAGCCGGATGAGAAGTCCCTGATCACGTACATTTCATCGCTGTACGATGTGTTTCCGGAACCGCCCTCAATACATCCGTTGTTCGACATGGAGTCACAACGTCGCGTTCACGAGTATCGCGACCTGGCCCAGCAGTTCATCTATTGGTGCCGCGAGAAGACCGCCTATCTGCAGGAGCGTTCGTTTCCGCCCACGCTCATTGAGATGAAGCGTCTGCTGAGCGATCTGCAGCGCTTCCGCAGCGAGGAGGTGAGCGCACGCAAGCGGGAGAAGTCCAAGCTCATACAGATCTACAAGGAACTGGAGCGTTACTTCGAAACGGTGGGTGAAGTCGATGTGGAGGCTGATCTGCGACCGGATGCCATTGAGAAGGCCTGGTATCGCATGAATACAGCGCTGCAGGATCGCGAGGTCATACTGCAGCAGGAGATTGAACGCTTGGAGCGCTTGCAGCGTCTGGCCGACAAGGTGCAGCGCGAGATTAAGCATGTCGATCATAAGCTAACTGATTTGGAGACACGCATCAGCGAGGAGGGACGTCGCATTGAGCGACTGCATCCCGTGGATGCCAAGAGCATTGTGGAGGCGCTCGAGACGGAGATCAGGCATCTGGAGGAGCCCATACAGGACATGAACCAGGACTGCCATGTGCTCAACGAGGGACGCTATCCACATGTTAGCGAACTGCACAAGAAGGTCAACAAATTGCACCAACGCTGGGCTCAATTGCGCACCAATTTCCACACGAACCTGGTACAGAAACTGTCCGGTTTGAAGTTCCCCGTCCACGAGACGACCGTGACGCGTCAGACGCGCATGGTGGTTGAGTCCCGTCAGATTGACACCAATCCGCACTTCCGTGATCTGCAGGAGCACATCGAATGGTGCCAGAACAAATTGGTGAGTCTGATTTGAGACAATTCTAAAAGATTTATATTGATTGATTGTTATCTATTTGCTTGCAGAAACAATTGCTTGCCGCGGACTATGGCAGTGATCTGCCATCGGTCAAGGAGGAACTGGATCGTCAGCAGCATGAGCACAAGATCATCGATCAGTTCCATTCCAAAATACTCAACGATGAGCGTCAACAGTCCAAGTTCTCTGGCGACGAACTGCAACTGTATCAGCAGCGACTCAATCAATTGCAAAAGGTCTATGCCGAATTGCTCAGCACTTCGACAAAGCGTCTCTCGGATCTGGACTCCCTTCAGCACTTCCTCAAGCATGCCTCCGATGAGCTGCAGTGGCTCAACGAGAAGGAGCAGGTGGAAATCACGCGCGACTGGGCGGACAAACAACTCGATCTGCCTTCAGTGCACAGATACTATGAGGTAGGTCTTGGCTTTCCATCTATATCGATTGTATAGTAGTGCTAGTTTTCATATACGTGTTGTGCTTTATCTTATTCCAAGCGTGCATTTGGTAATGGCGACGAGGTAAGATTGGTTGCAATAATGTTTCCCTCCTCAAAAAGGGCATCTTTCAAATCTAAGCATCTCACCAAGTGCACTTTGTTTGTTGCCTAGCTTAATAGACACCCAACTAATACTGCTTCCCTCTTTACAGAACCTTATGTCCGAACTGGAGAAGCGTGAGATGCACTTTGCAACGATCTTGGATCGCGGCGAGGCTCTGCTCAATCAACAGCACCCGGCATCGAAGTGCATCGAAGCCCATCTGACGGCACTGCAGCAACAATGGGCCTGGCTCTTGCAGCTGACACTCTGCCTGGAGGTGCATCTGAAGCATGCCACGGAGTATCATCAGTTCTTTGCCGAAATCAAGGATGCCGAGCAATGGCTGAGCAAACGCGACGAAATCCTCAACAGCAAGTACTCGCAGTCGGACTTTGGCTTGGATCAGGGCGAGGCCTTGTTGCGCGGCATGCAGGATCTGCGGGAGGAACTCAATGCCTTTGGCGAAACCGTGGCCACCTTGCAGCGTCGTGCCCAGACAATTGTGCCGTTGAACAAACGCCGTCAGCCCGTAAATCGACAGGGCCCAGTGCAGGCAATTTGCGCTTATAAGCAGCAGGGTCAACTGCAGATTGAGAAGGGCGAAACGGTCACACTGCTGGACAATTCGGGGCGCGTCAAGTGGCGAGTGCGCACTGCGAAGGGTCAGGAAGGCTCCATACCCGGCGCCTGCCTGCTGCTGCCGCCACCCGACCAGGAGGCCATCGATGCAGCTGATCGGCTAAAGCGTCTGTTCGATCGCTCCGTTGCCTTGTGGCAGAAGAAGCATCTGCGACTGCGTCAGAACATGATATTTGCCACCATACGCGTGGTCAAGGGCTGGGACTTTGATCAGTTCCTGGCCATGGGACCCGAACAGCGTACGGCCATCAGGCGAGCCCTGAACGATGATGCGGACAAGCTGCTCAGCGAGGGCGATCCAAATGATCCACAGCTGCGGCGACTGCGCCGTGAAATGGACGAGGTCAATCGATTGTTCGATGAGTTCGAGAAGCGCGCCCGAGCCGAAGGTAAGTGTGCAAGGGCGTGGGTGTGTGGGGAAGTGGACAGGGGATAGGGGATAGTTTTAGACGTGGGCGTTGATTTGGTCGCGATTCAATTGGCGGCGTTTGGCCAGCTGTCAGCCTTATGGGCCAATTAAGCTGTAGCTCTTAATTAAATTGAATTTAATGGTCAGTCGAGTTGCCCCGACTTAGTCTCGAGTCTAAATTCAAGCTCGACACAAGTGGACAGACATGAAAAAACTATTTGCGGGTGCCAAGATACGCGGTATTCAGTCTTCTTCTCTTTGACCAACCTTAACCGTTTAACTTTGCCATCCTTTTGCAGAGGAGAGCAAGCAGGCGAGTCGCATCTTCACCGAGGAATGCATTGCCATCAAGAGCAAGCTGGAGGATATGGCCAGGGAGTTGGATCAGATCATATTGGCGCCATTGCCGCGTGATCTCGACTCGCTGGAACATGTGCTAGAGATCCATGCCGATTACGAGCGACGCCTGCAGCTGCTGGAGCCAGAGCTCAATCATCTGCAGGAGACCTTCCGCACCATTGCGCTGAAGACGCCAGTGCTGAAGAAGTCGCTGGACAACCTAATGGAGCTGTGGAAGGAACTGAATACGCAGAGTGGACTGCACAAGGATCGTCTTAAGTTGCTGGAAGCCTCCCTAGCCGGTCTCGAGGACAACGAGCATGTCATATCCGAGCTGGAGAACGAGCTGGCCAAGCATCAGGATCTGCCCTCGACTGCCGAGGGGCTGCAGCAGGTGTTCAAGCAGTTGACCCACATGCAGGACATAATCACCCAGCAGCAGCCGCAAATGGACAAGATGAACGATGCCGCCGACCAATTGGGACGCATGGGCGTGCCCACCAAGGTGTTGGGCGATCTCAAGCGCTTACACTCGAATGTGGAGCGCCTGAATACGCGCTGGAGTGCGGTCTGCAATCAATTGGGCGAAAGGTAGGTAGTGTAATAGGTAGGATGGAAGTAGGTAGTGGATGTTGTGCACCTGCCACAGTTGTGTACGCTTCATTAGATTCCACTTTGTATTCCGTATTTAATATTGTTATTCACACCATTCAAAACCATTTGCAGAATGCGCTCATGCGAGACGGCAATTGGCCTGATGAAGAATCTCCAGTCAAGCGTGCAAGTCGAGGAATCATGGGTGGATGGCACTACGGAACGTCTATCGGCCATGCCCACGGCGACTTCAGCTTACGAACTAGACGTGAGTAATCCACATTGCCAATCTGTGATAGTTGATTTGATTTATCAGTTCTATAATCAGTTAAATACTCTAGAGAAATATGTTCCCACCCTTAGAGCGCATTTCAGACCCAATTTAAAGCAAACACAAAGTATATATATATTAGCTATTTTATCCATATCCAATGTGTACATACAGTAAAATCGAAAGTGTAGTACTTGTGCTCTCAACTTGTCCCAACCTGCCCCAAAAGTAGTTGCTAAATAATTCTCTTGGTTCCAAAACTTGGTGTCGGACATGTTGCAGATGTCAGATTAAATTTAGTACAACTTTTAACTGTCCTCCGTGCCCTTCAACTGTGCTGTACCCTGTAAAGTCCTTAGTTCTTGTTTAATATCAAACACAAACGTAGCAAGTTGCCAGTTGCCTGGCACAAACAAAAACACACACATACTTGTATTTATATATATACATTAATATATACATTTACGATCTCTGGATCGTCCACTCTCACTTACACACCTGTAAATGTGAACATATTTGTGTATATGTCCCAGTATATTTTATTACATGTTTTTGTAGTTTTGATTTCTTTAGTACTTTAAGCTGCACCCACATCTTTATATATATATACATATATTTTTATCATCCATATCACAGAACCACATACGTAGTATTATTTGTATTTGTAGTTGACAACTAATTGTATATGTATTTTTGTCTAATTTCTTGTATTTTCACCCCACAAACCACATAATTATCAACAAATCACACTCTATAAACAATCTAAATACGAAACACGATCACGCAAACAAAACCCAATCAATCAATTTAAAATAAAATCTAAACAAAACACGAAAAAATGCTAAAAAACAAAAAAAACAAAATCAAATTATATTGTCCATAAAAAAAATGCTACCAAATTCCCCTCGCAAAAAAAAAAAAAAAAAAAAAACAAATTTAGAAACTGCTCGGAGCTGCTATCGAACGAAAACCAAAAATCGAAAATGTCAACGTGGCTGGAGGACGACTCATCCGCGAAGCTAAGGTAAAAATTGATGTGCCTGTACTTAGTATGAATGTTAAGGGCGCTCGGCAGGGGGGGAGGTCTTTTAGTCCACTTAATGTGTTATCATTTGATCAATGACTGCAATTTACATAATAAACTTAGGTGAGGAAATAAAATATGCTGATGTCGATTCTACAGACAGAAAATTAATTTTGTTAACAGTTTTTTCATAGCAAATAATGAAGATGTCTGTCAATTTTAATATCATGAGTGTAGGAGTTAATATTATAGTTGTCATAGTATAAATATGACTGAGAAAATAAGAAATATTGATGTCGATTCTATAGACTGGAAACTAATTTAGGTAACAGCTTTGTATTAAGCAAATAATTGAGAGTTAATAATTAATATTATAGAATAACTGTCATATAGGGAAATCTTTAAATACCAAATAGTTATGCAGCAGTCAAGTAAATAAAGTAGGAACAAGATCTCAGCCTATTTACAAATTAGAACAATTAGGAATAAGAGTTTCCAAAAATAGGAATTTAAAAAGTATTTAATTAACAAAATAATTGTTTTGTTTTTTGGTTTTCATTAAACGAAAGACTTTTAGTGCAGATTTTTGAGAGTACATTTTATAAATTTTTGTTATTTATATACTACAAAAAGGTGCAGAAATTAGCGTGTAACAGTTTTGTTCTTATAGAATATCGTAAGCAGTTGAGGACTCTACACTTGTATGTGTTTATCATTAATCTAAAGGACCTCCATCCCAGCCGAGCGATTCATTTCTCTTAGTATGTGTGAGCGTGTGATTGTGAAACTTTTCGATCAATTATCACTTAGATGCTGAGAGCATCACGACCTCAACTTCCTCTCTCTCTCCCTCTCTGTCAACCCACTCTGAAAACGATCTCTATATACAATATTTACACCTAAACACAATATTTAATGCTTTTTACAAAACAACAAGAAGTAAAACTTTGAGATTGTGCTACAATTTCGGAGGTGACTTTATGTTGAGCTCAAGATTTACGAGTAGTTTAAAACTTTTGGGTACAAGGTGCGTCAATAACACAGCAACAACAACAACAACAACAAAACTGACAACCAACCAAATATTGACCAACACAACAACTTACACTACAACAACCAAACAATCAACCAACCAACCAACAAAAGCAATTAAAAAGCAATTGTAATCAACGTAATTTCTCGTATTGATTAATCAATGAAATAAAAAGCACTAAATATATACATAGTATACCAAAAAAGAGCAAAGATATCTACCCCCTTTATATTTGTTTAACACAACAAAATACTAACATTTAACCGAAATTAACCAACATCAACAACCAACAACAACAACAACAACATCGACCGACAGATTTACGATAGTAAATGTCTGCGTTTCGTGGACTGGTTGCTTGAGGCGCGTCCATCATTCTCGCCACCACGGCGGGATCTGCGTCCGGCGGATAGCGATCCAGGAGCGACACAGTATTACAGCCAGCGTTTGGATAGTTTAAATACGAAATACGACAGACTGCTGGAGCAATTGTCACAGAGGCTAAAAACTGCAATCGAAGTAAACGGCAGCGATGGTCTGGTGAGTATCTGCGATCAATTTGCATGCGAGAGCGAGCGAGTAAGGGAGAACCGGACCGGATCCGACCTGAACTGAACTGACGTCAACTGTTAAATTTAGATATGTTGGTATCGATATTCAATTGTCGGAAATATCATTACTTATAGTACGACGCGACTAGCTAATAGGTATAGTATTATATCTGCCATCTCATTCAGTCGAACAATTGAAGTCTCTCAGGTTCAAGTTCAGCAACAACTCGTTTAATGCTTTCGTTTTCTATTCAAGCTGAGTTCTAGTATCTGTCAAAAGTGCCTTATGCACTGTTATTGTTATTATTAAATTAACCTTCAAATTGTTTACAGACACATGGACAAATAATGACATCAGTGTCGGTGTCAACATTTGAAATGTTGCCCCATAAATCACCACTTGATTAATTTATAAAAACAAATTAAACTATTTGTTTTTTTGTATTTCTATTTTATTTTATTTTTGATTCTTGCGACTTCTCGTGACAGTTGTTTGTCGACTGTGAAATTGCATACATTTGTTGTTGTCAATTTATAATGCTTGCGTTTTTGGCCAATTAGGCAAATGAATTCAAGTTTTCAGCAATTAAGCATGCCGCTTGTCTAACTTATTCAGCCATTTGTATTCTTGGAAATTATTCAAGATATCGAAGCGACGTCATCGACAGATCATCGTCTCTCTTCAGAGTCATTATCATGTTGACAACTCTGCTCAGTTTTGCCTATGTTTGTTTAACTGGTTCTTCTTCGAGCACACTTGTATAAGAAATGTAATTAAAAATTCAATTTAAGCCAGGCCAACTGGTTTCAAAAATGCTGATTATGACGACTGCGGCTATGCCAAAATATCCGCAAATATTTCACAAGTGTAAATAATTGTTTAAAAATACAAAGTCGTCTTAATTAGCATAGAGAAGGGTCTTGCGATTGGGGTGAGTAAACTCATGAGCTCATGAGTGCGAATGCGAGTGCGAGTGCAGCTTCCATAATTTGGAATGTCTGATGCTGCTTCGCAAGGTATTGTTTTCATCAAACAAACTGAAAACTGAAGGTGCTAAAGCAGCAGTGACATCATGAATATCTATTGCCAACTTCCATTGCCAGCTTGGGGTTTTAAGGCTTAACTTGATATGCTTAACATCATAACAGGGGCGTCGAGGCTTGGCATTAAGTGGAGTGAATGAACACTATTGCGATTTAGAAGGTTAAGTTTGTGGATGAAGTAACAAAAAACAGGTTTCGTTTTTTGCCTTTTTGTTTTTCTAACAAAATCGAAAACAAACCATTCGTTACTCCAGAATGGCAGACAGTAGGCAAACTATGTTGTCTTATTTAAATCTTTTTTTTGTTCTCTTCCGCATTTTTTGCTCGCTTCCATTTGGGCATTACGAATATGCCTATTGTTAATTGCTTTGGTTTATCACTTGGAGCAACAGCTGAGTAATTTACCGGCGTTTTGGTGCAGCTTTGCGCTCAGTCGCTCTCTTTGCTGCAAAAGCTCGCAAACGAAAGCTCTCGTGCTCTTGCTCTCGCTCTCTCAGCCTCTACGGCTTGCCGATTCCGTTGCTTCAATCAGTACCGAGTGCGACGTGGTTGTATAACGACGTAGAAACAGATTAAACGCGTCTCACGTTTAATTTTTGAAAATAAGTTTTTAGCGTGGCTCTCGTCGTACGCGTTTGTGTGTGTGTGTGTGTGCTAGTACGTGCGTGTGGCGTAGTGTTGTGCCGTGAAACTACGAACAAAGGTTGCCCTTTAAGTTAAAAGCAAAAAAATAACATTTGCACATTTTCTATGTAAGCGACACAACAAAACTAAAGAGAAGAGCCCAAAAATTGCATAGAACCGAACCGGCGCGCAATACTCATACGCCTCGTTGTCAGCTAGAAAGTGCGATTGTATCTGTATCTGTGACTGTCGCTGAATTGAATACAAAATTCATGCATGTGGCCTGCTTTTATTTATTTAATAGAAATTTAAATTTTATTTGTCGCCTCCTACGTACCGTCAAACTGCCAAACGGAGGCCCAAATTCAAATTCAAAGCGAAATGAAGTCACCGCAAACAGAATAGAAGACAAGGCAATAAGATTGTAAATCTAATAGAAACGAATACAATTGAAGTGTGAAAATCGAAATAAAAGAGCAATGACAACAACAACATACAATATTTGAGTTAGCCTTGAACATGTCGCAAGAATCCATATGTTATATTCGTGTGTTTATTTTGGGGTGTTAATGAAAGTAGTCAAAACAGAAAAAGCCAAACTAAAATACTTTTTAATATTGTTAGAGCTTACACAAGTCGCATGACTCAAGCGCTTGTTAAAAATGAAATGGCCCAAACGGCATGAAGAAGTTAATAATAATGATGCGGCAGTAAAAAAAAATTCAATTATAAACACAAAACTCTACGCTGTGCTTATGGTCCAATTAAGTGACCATTTGCCATCTGCCCAACTGACCTACACACACACACATTCATAATTGTGTGTGCTTGAGGTTGTATTTGCGAGAGGAACTGTCTATCAATTTATACGATCAGCTGTCAAGGCGCTATGAGGCGTGTCCTTATCTAATCTTAACGCAAGTTGAGATGTAATTCATCATTCGAAATACTAGTCACTGATTAAATTCATTTTAACTTAATTTGTTTTGTTATTTGCCCAGCGGCTTTTCTTCGTGTCAACGAGCTTTATGTGCTCCCCTCTCTTTTGCATTTCCTCTGCCTGCAACGCAGCTATTTTATCGATTAAACTCGGCATACAGTTTTGGCCGCCGCCTTAAACGCACACACACAAAGTGAGACACTCAAATGTATATAGGTATTTTTAGGTATAACCTGAGTGTGTGTGCTCTATAAATTAGAAGAAGATGCAACGAAAAAGAGTGTCAAAGAAATGAAAGCGAATGCTGGACGAGGCATGCGGCATGCAGCATGAGGCACGATGCAGTTGCACAGCCGGCGCCTTAGTCATTTGCTTGGGCTTCAAAGCGTGTCAAGCGCAATTGCAGGTGCGACCCCGGGGGAAACTTGATGTGAGCTAAAAGACCGCAAAATGTGCTTTAATTTCATCTAATCACTGTTGTTGTTTCACATTATTTGCATATATTATATTATACTATATAGAGGGTGCGCGGCGGCAAACTTGTTTAATATATTATTGAAATCTTTTGATGACATCATTACTTGTGCTCATTTCGTTGCTTTGTATGTCTGTCTGTCTGTCTGTCTGTGTGTGTGTGTGTATGTGTGTGTTCTGTGTCTGTATTTTTGTTAATTATAATTTATTTGTTGCTTCCACTAACTCTAGGGCGACCTTCGTTTTTTTATAGTAATCTAAATATGCTATACATAAAAGTGATTGTCTAAGCGTAAACAGACTGAGAATCTACAGAACACCATTAAACAACTCGATAAAAAGCAAACTGATTGAATCTCTTGTACTGCAGTCGCTTTAATTGAGTTTATGAAGTAACATGCCACATGCTTTTAGTTTCAGTATAGCACAAAGTGAAGTGAATCAATGACGTGATTGTGCCCCTCTGTCTACTTTGATCCACTAAACCGGCAAACAAAGATAAAACTTAATTGCTCCGATTACAGATTGGAAACAATTTTAATGCTCTCTGCTTGCCGGGTAATCACCCGTTTCGAAGTTGACTCAACTTGCAGCACTCACTTATACCGGATAATATATATCCATCCACCCGAGCATATTGCCATACGGCATTTGCAGCACGTTCTTGAACGTCCCTCAGCAATAGCGTCATTTCTATTTTCATAAAGGCTTGCTTACGGTGTATGTGCTATATGTATGTATGTGTTTGTGTACGTGTTCGCATTTGTCTGGGTAGTTGATAAATATATAAACATATTTTATACGTACCCGCTGATAAGTCAAGTGTTATATTTACGATTTGCCGGCATACCAAAAACTATTTGGCTTTCCTTCTTTTTTGTTGCGGTGACTGAACAGGGTAGACTTAAGGGTACCAGTAAAGCTAAAAAGATCAATATTTAAGGTGTCTTCATAAGCCATTTCAATTCTGAGAAAAACCCTCTACTATCATAAACTATTTCTGCTAAATGTACAGTTTAGAAACTGTCTCCAGTCCAGCCATAAACATTGCAAGTCACAAAGAAATACAATCGCATAAGAGAAAACATGTTTCGAAAGCGAAATATGTTGAGTATGAAGTATGAAATGAATTTCTAATTATGTTTGACCCTCAATTGAAATCTCGCAGTGCATTGAAGAAGCGTCTAACTTAAATCAAGTGCCTAATCCAAAACCAAAACAAAAAGCAAACGTTACTCAAACTGCTGACTATGACTTTGTCAAATTGAATAAATCGAAAGCTTTAGCCATGCCTCAGCATAGATCGGGTCGTAAGACGACAAAAAGCAATACCAAAACACAGACTACAACTGTCCATGTGGCAGAGGAAAGTGACTATGACTTCGCGTTCGAGTTTCAGGTAATACACGAAAAACAAACCACATAATCCCCATCTCCATATCCCTGCTCCCCCCGCTACGCACTCGTGTTGCCAAGAAGTAAATTAAATAATTGCTCGCTAATGTTATACATATTTCCGGTTTAGCAATACGCTGAAAGTCTACAGAAACCGCTGAAGACCTTTAGAGTTGACTTTAGTGCGGGCAGCGTGCCACCTGGCGATGGTTATGCTGCACGTCCGGAGGATCTCTACACAACCACATATAGCACAACACAGTAAGTAGCCTATTGTGGAACTATGTCTCCCACTTGCTAAACATTCTCATTGTCCCTCTCTGTGCAGATTTAGCTCAACGAAAACAACGAAAAGCTCTTCGAAGAGCATCTATAGCAGCGATGCTGCATTACCACAAGATGGGGACACTACACCACAGTCCCAAATACAGTTCCATGAGATCCGCAGCAACCTGAAACGATTGCCTGGCAATGGCACTTCAGTGCTGGATATTGCCGGCATTCGGGATCCACGTACGGGTCGTGTTCTCACCATTGGTGAGGCCATCCAATTGCGCATCCTTGATGTGCGCACCGGTGAAATGCTGGTGGGTGATCGTCGCATCACACTGGAACAGGCTGCGGATCAGGGACTGATTGATGAGCAGCTGGCAAGGCAGTTGCTCCAGCCCGGCGCTGGACGTGATGGGGCTGGTCGCGAGCTGTCGCTGCTCGAGGTAATCCAGCGCGAGATAAGCGAAGCGGAGTCTGGCTATGAAACGGCCGAGAAACGCATCAAGGTAAACAACACAGTCACGGTAGAGCAGCAATTGCAATCGCAATCAGATGTCACTTCACCTGAGAAGCCTAGAAATATTGCCGATGCTATTTATGCTGGAAGTGTGGACGCCAAGACCGGTCTATATCGGGTCAAATCGGGCCAAACTATCAGCCTGGCGGAGGCCTATGAGCGTGGCTATCTCATTCGACACGAGTCGGTGACAATCAAATCGAATGCGCTCTGCCTCAGCGATGCCATTGCCCATGGCCTGGTGGATACGGCCGGCTGGATCATTGATCGCAATTCCGGCGACAAGTTCCGTCTGGACTCGGCGATTGCCAATCAACTGATCGATGCGAGCGTTCGTGAAGTCGTCGATGCAAAGCGGGACGCGAAAATTACCCTGCAAGCGGCATTGCAGTCGGGTGTGCTCAACGCGAAGACCGGTCGGTATTTGAATGAGGTAACCAAAGAGAAGCTAAGCTTCTTGGAGGCGCGTAATCGTCAATTGATCGTTAAACCGTACACCCTTAAGGACATTTGTGATCTGAATCTGCTCGACAAACAGAATCTGATCACCAGTCCAATGCGTCGCGAGAAACTGAGCATCATGCAGGCCATCGAGGCGGGCGTATTGGATGGCAATCAGCTCAAGTGCATTACCAAGCGAAAGGGTGAGTTGATCACACTGCAGGAGGCCATTGCCGATGGCATTGTCCTGCCGGCCGAGTGCAAATATCGTGACTTTATGACAGCCGAATTGATTAGCATCCCCGAGGCCGTCGAACGTGGCCTAATTAGTTCGGTGGCTCAGCGATCGATTTTCGATATTGACGGTTTCAAGGATCTGCGTAGCAATGATTATGTTAGCTTTAATGTAGCCCTCTCGCGCGACCTGTTGCGTCGCAAGAGCTCGGGCTTTGCCTTAGAGACAGGTAGGGACAGTCTGGTGCCACTCGAGGTGGCTGTGGGTGAGGGGCTGGTGCGACGGGAGGTCTATGAGATGTTCAGCCGTGGCATTGGCGTGCACAATGCCAGCGGCCAGGAGCTGAATGTCTTTGATTTGGTCTATCACAATTTGATTGAGCCGAAAACGGGCTATTTGCTGGACCCCAAGACCAATGAAACAGTGCCTCTGGACACCGCCATCGAGCGTAAGTTCATAACCCCTGAGGGTGCTTTGCTGCTTAGCAGCCTGCTTAATATTACACTGACTACTGAGACTGTGACAAGGACGATCAATCGATATGTAACCATACGTGCCGGCTCCCAGGAGCCAGGAGACACTGTGCTCCTCACCTTTACGGAAGCAGTCCGACAAGGTTTCATTGACGAGGACAGACAACTCTTCAAAGACCCCAAAACCGGCAATGTGTACTCCGTACAACAGGCCCTCAACTACGGCCTGCTTGTGCCGGACAGCAATCAGACGGTGCCGGAACCGACAAACCGCAAAAAGACCAAGTCAACGATTACAATAGTCACCAAGCAAATAATACCTGAGGCTGAGCCCATCAAGCTGAACACACAGCATACGAAATATGTGGAAAAGTCTGTGGAAATACCCATTTCCCAGGAGCTCATTAAGCCGCAACGTGTCGTCTCGGAGTTTATCAACATGGACAAGAGCAGCTACATTGAACAGAATGTGACGGAGCGACAGATTATGGAGCTGCCGCCAGGTGGTTGGCGTCTCAAGGATGCCATTGAGCAGCGTCTCTTCAATCCCGACACGGGAGTGTTTCATGTTCAGGGTACAGATCGCTTGGTCAACTTTGAAGAGTGCATTGACAAGCAGATCATCAACAATTTGTCTGTGTCCGTCCTGGAGCCCAGCACCGGCGATAAGCTTTCCATTAAGTCTGCCTTCGAGCGCAACATTCTAGATAGCTTTGGCAATTACACGAATCAAAGACAACAGGTTATCGGCATGCGCAGCGCCATTACCGAGGGCAAGATTGTGCTGGAGACAGTGCCGGCGACGCGTGGAGCGAACCAGAAGACTATTCTGCGCATTACGCGAGTGAACAACATGCCCGATGTGCTGGAGGTGTCGACGCCACTGAAGAATGCGCCGCCTCGGTTTGTGGAGGTTAGCACATGCCAGCGGGAGCTAGCATCACCGGAGCCACTGCAAATTTCACCTGGCGCCATCTATGATCCGTCGACAGCGCTCGTTATCTTCACGCAGAGCGGCGAGACAGAGAACATCTTTGATGCAGCGCATCAGGGGCTGATCGATGAGCAGCTCATCAAGATTGTGGATCCCACGACAAAGCAAACGATTTCCGTAACGGAGGCCATCGCTCGTTCTATTTATGATCCTCGCACAGCCACCATACTGAATGCCGAGGGTCAGCCGGTGGACTTGATCACGGCTACCAAACTGGGCCTGCTTAGTGTGATGGGTACGCCGCTAGTGGCTGCCGAAGGTGCTTTGCGTACCGTGCGCTTTGTCGTCGATCCCCGCACTGGCGAGCAGATTCCCGTCGAGGTTGCCTACGAACGGGGCATCGTCTCGCGCGATCAACTGCAGCGTGGACGTTCCTTTGAGAGCGAAGCGACAATCAATACAGACGAGAGGGTGGTGCTGCAGAAAATGCGCAAGATCATACTGAAGCCGCGCGATGCACTGCGCAAGGGAATCATCGATGAGGAGACCTGTGAAATACTCGAGGATACCCGTAACTTTACTGATCCTCAGGGCGAGGTGGTCAACATAAGCGAGGCCCTCAATACGGGCCTGATAGATGGACGACGTGGCCAAGTGACCGATCCTCAGGGCAATCGAGTGCTGAACTTGCGACAGGCTGTCGAGGAGAAGATTCTGGATCCTGAACAAACTAATCACATCCTCATGCCGCTGGCAAAGAGTCTCTCCATACCCAGACTGGAGGCACAAGGTCTCATTAATCCACAGACACAGACTATTGTGCATCCTGAGAGCGGCTATCCATTGAGCATTCACGGTGCCATCGTCTGTGAGGTGCTGGATCCACATTCCAGACTGCAGAAGCCCAGCAAATGCACGCTGGAGGAAGCCATCGAGAAGGGCATCATCAACCCGGATGAATCCACATTCAATTACAATGACAAGACTTTGAACATTTCTGAGGCCATTAAGGCAAATCTCTTTGATGCCAGCTACGACAAGCAAAAGGCCAAGGTCGACATTCCTCCAGTTGGCATGATATTCCCAGTTGCCGTGGAGAAGAGTCTTGTCGAGCCGACCTCCCGTGTGGTGCTGCATCCGAGCACCAAGCAGGCATTGCCCATTAAGCAGGCAATTGATGACAACTTCATCATGTCCATTCCCTATGCACCCAAGCCAGACGCCCTTGAGGTGGTGTCGGCAATGGAGCAGAATCTGATTGACGTGGCTGCTCATACAGTGACCCATCCAACGACAGGTGAGCGTCTGCCGCTTCGACAGGCGCTCGAGAATGGCGTGCTGGTGGTCAAGCCCTTGTCTGACTTTGTTGTCAACCAGAAACCCATTCCCAAGACGGAGATAATAAAGACACTGCGTGCCGTGCACACGGTGACAACCAAGACGATTGAACTGATGCAAGGCTATGTGCTCATCTCAAACAATGAGGTGCAGAATGTCAACACTGGCGAGGTGTGCAGCCTGGAAGAGGCCAAGGAGTTGGGCATTTTACGTGAGGAGGCCGTCACAAGGGAGACCAAAGCCGCAGTGGGTGATCAGCCGGCTGTGGAGGAGCTGACTTCACTGCCGACACTGCCCAGTTCAAGTGATCAGACCGTGGTCGTTGAGGAACGCACACAAACCGTGGTGGTCAGCTCGGACACACAGAAGCAGGAGATGCAAGTGGTGAGCACAACCACTCAGCAATCGACAAAGGATTCTTCTGAGGTCAAGCCAAGCAAAGAACCATCCAAGGTCTTGCAGAATGTGAAGGATGCGGCCAAGCTAGGTGCCCTGGGTGTTATTGCAGCACCTGTGCTGGCTGGTGGTGCAATTGTCAGTGGTGTGAAGAGTCTCATCAAGTCGGCAAAGTCACCGGCAGAGGATGTAAAGTCGACAAGCTCAACGGTAACCACTACAGTAGTGGCAAGCTCTAAAGATGCACACCAACCAGAGAAACCTCAAGTCAGATTCGTTGAAGAGCCACAGAAACCTGCCCAGTCAGGCACACAACCCCAAGCACAGCAAGTACCAAGCGAAGTCGATGGCCTGCTACAGGATACCGAGCAGTTCATCAGTTCCACAACAGCCAACTTTATTGCCAATGAAAGGCAGCAGCAATTACCTCAGGAATTGTCTACCACTGAAGGTTTCACAAGCACCACAACAACCACAACCACTGTCACAACAATCACTACCTCAACAACAGAATCCAATGAAACCGAACCTGTTTTCGTGATGCGAGAGGAAATATCAACTGTACCTGTAAAGGAACAACAAGTGCCTAAAGTAACTGATGTCGACCAAGCCAAGTCAGATCTTACACAAGTTACCGAAACCGTCCAAACTGTCAGCACTACGAAATCAGTGCCAATTGTAACAGAACCCCAAGACATTAAAGAGAAACCCAAAGTTGAGGAGAAACTATCGATTCAATTGGATGATGCCACAAAGCCTGAGCCAAAGCCCAGGACTATTGTTAAAGAAGAGGTGACTGAGATCGAGCCACCTTTCACAGTACCATTGGCTCCATTCGAGGAGACAAAGCCGCATGTCACAGAGATCAAGGTAACTGAAACCGTGACCGAGGAGCCTCTTAGCACGGAATCACAAACCTTGACAACCACCAAGACAACAACAACAGTTACGACAACAAGGACAATTGAGGAGCAACCAATTGTTGAGGAGATTGTGGAAACGTTTGTTACAACTCCAGCAAAGCCAGAAGAGAAGCTTGAAGAGTCTGCCGCCGTGCTGGTACCAAGCATAGTCGTCGAATCAATTGAAACTCCCACAAGTCACATTGAAGTGGAGGAGAATGTTGTAACCCTTGAGGGACCTTCAAGTACTACCACCACCACCACCATAACCACAACAACCGTGACTAGGGAAGAACAGTTGCCAGAGACAGTTGTCACTGTTACAAAGGAGATGGAGACCAAGCCAGAGATGCCTACAGCGGCAGAATCGACACCGAAAGAGAAGCCCATTGTGGAAGAGCCAACACCAAAAGAGAAGCCCACAGTTGAAGAATCAACTCCGATGGAGAAGCCCACAGAAGAAAAACCAACATTGAAGGAGCCCAAGGAAGAGATATCTTCACTCAAGGAAGAACCAATTGTTTCAGCACAAACGACAGAAACCATAACCACAGTGACCACAATAAGAGAAGAGAAGCCACAGCAACCTGGTGATTTGGAGCAAGTCAAACCGTTCGAAAGCCGCACAGACAAACATCAAACAGTCGTCGATTTCATACAAAATGAGAAATTGCAACAGCCAGCGGCATCAGGTGGCAGCAACATTCTGCAAAATGTTAAGGATGCAGCCAAGTTGGGAGCCATGGTCATTGTGGGTGCACCTGTGCTGGCGGGCAAGGCTCTAGTGGATGCCCTGAGCACAGATAAGACAACGAAGCCCATGCAGACGACAACTGAAAATGTGACGGCAACCATAGAGGAAACACTGCCAGAAAGTTCCAATGCCAGCACGATTGTCACAAAGATTACCACAACCTCAACGACTACAACCACGAGCAGCAGCACAGAGATATCGCCCGAAGATGAGGCTAGGGATACAATGGAGGAGACTCAGGTCACCATCACTGACCATGCGGGCAAGCGCGATGTGCCCTTGACCCTGGCAATTGGTGATGCCATCTCACAGAAACTGATTAGTCCAGAAGATTGCCAAGTGATTGTTGACGGCGAGCCACAGTCGGAGAGTGTGGCCACACTGCTCAAGGAGGAACAACTGAGTCCACTGGATGAGGTGCAAATTATTGATGACAAACTAATTGTACTGCAACAGATTAGCTACCTCGTGGATGTGGACACTGAACTGACACCCGACAAGCTGTTCGAACTGCATATTTATGATCCAAAGCATCAGTACTTTATTGACCCCTCGACAGGACAGAAGATTTCCTTCCAGACACTGGTCTTTGACATGAACATTTTTAATCCTGAGGCCATACTGGTCAAGAATTTTAGCACTGGCAAATATGAGACATTGACCGCTGCTCTGGAGCGTCCACTGTTAGATAAGCACACAGGGCACATGGTCGATCCAAAAACCGGCAAGAAAATACCCTTCTTTGAGTGTATACAACGCCAGTGGATCATACGTGCCAATCCGGAAGAGCAGCGACCCGCACCCATCGAGAACGTTGTGATCGATGCACAAACGGGCAAGGTCGTGCTTGACGATGGTCAAGTTTGCTCCATTGTTGAGGCCATCAACAGTGGCAAGCTGGACATCCAGTCGATATCGGTGCGCGACCCAGTTAGCGGTGAGGTGATTCCACTGCGTATGGCAATTGAGTTGGGAGTGGTTGATATGCAGGCTGGTACGGTTATAGATATACAAACGCTGAAAGAAATACCCATGGAACTGGCCTTCCAATTGGGCTTCCTTGTGCCCGGTGCACGCAAACCCATTTCCCTAGAGGCTGCCGTTCGCAAGGGTCTCTACGATCCGGAGACGGGCAAACTCTACGATTCCGAGTCGCAAAATCAAGTCGATGTGCAAAGATCTATTGAGATTGGTCTGGTCGATCCGAAGATTTCGCTTATTGTCGATACGGTCACCAAGAAGGAGCTGAAGCTCGATTGCGCAATTGAAGACGACCTTGTGTTGCCCGCAACTGGACAGATCAAAGACAATAAGAACAACACGCTGCTCTCCTTTGATGTGGGCGTAGAGCAACGTCTGGTGAAGACCGACAGCGTCACCTGGAGCCTGCCCGAGCTGCTGCAGCGTGAATATTATACGCCCAGCACTGGCAGAGTGCTCAATCCCGTCACTGGTGAGGAAATTCTGCTGCAGCAGGCCATTGAAATGGGCTTTGTCGAGTTGGACTCGACGCTGGTTAAGGATGCCGAGCACGACAAGATTGTGCCCGGCAAGGAAGCTGCCAAATTGGGACTGCTCGACACTGTTCGTGGCATTCTCAGTTCGCCCAACATTAGCCTGGATGAGGCCTTTGTCAAGGGTTATCTCATCAGCACCAAGTCACCACTGTCCCTTGTCGATTGTCTGCTGCGTGGTCTTTACGATCCGTCGACAGCGAAATTCACCATCGACAAGAAGCAGCTGGACTTGAAATCGGCCATTGCACAGAAGCTCATCAATCCCGAAGAGCTGGTGCTGCTAGACCCGAAAACGGAATCTATTATTTCCCTAAACGAGGCTATTGCCAAGGGCTACCTTGATCCAGTCGGTGGCTTTGTCATCAACCCCTTCGCCTCAACGAAGCTGTCTTTAAACGAGGCACTCGAGAACCGCATTCTCATTCCGCCCAAACGCAAGCGCAGTCTGCCCGACGCTGTCTACAGGGGGTTATACGATCCGAAGACCGGCCAGTTTAGCAATACAATCACCCGGGAGAAGCTCACAACTGAACGTGCCATTCGCAGGGGTATACTCGATCCCGATTCGACGGTCGTCAATGTGGGTTGTGGTCAGATCATACCCTTCGGTATAGCGACCGAAACAGGCATTGTTGATAGCCAACAGGGCACGGTAAGGGACAGTGCTGATGATCAGCAAATTGATTTTAAGGAAGCCTTCGACAAGGGTGTTCTACTCGAGGCTAAGAAACCCTTGCGTCTCATCGAGGCGGTGGTGAAAAATATCTATGACGAGACCGACGGTCACTTTGTGGATCCCAAGACGGGCTACAAATTGAACTTTGCCGAAGCACTCGACACCAATCTGCTGGATGAGCATAGTGTACAGATCAGGGACTTCAAGAGCGGCCTATACAAGCAGCTCAATCTCACGCACGCCAAGAACGAGGGCATTATCGATCCGCAAACTTCGAAACTGCTGTACAACAACCAGTCAGTGACAATCAAGCATGCCTTTAACATTGGCATCCTTATGGATGTGAATGCTCCCATCAGTGTTCAGCGTGCCATCCATCAGGGACTCTTCGATGACAGAACTGGCAAGCTGAGCGATCCCAAGACTGGTCGCAAGATCACCTTGCTTGAGGGCATGCGTAGCTTTGTGATTAATCCTCACTTGCCCTGCTACTTTGACGAACAGACTGAGCAAATGTTCACTCTTAGCGAGACTTGTCGCAATGGCATCATCAACAGAAGGGAGGGAGTCTTTAAGGAGCCGGGCAGCAGCACATTTGTGCCTCTAGGGGAGGCATTGAGCCTGGGCCTGATTGTGGACATTGAGAATGCAGGCTTTGGCCTCTACGAGCTGTTGTCTATGGGCTTCTATGACGTGGCCACAGGCAAGGTGCTGCATCCCGTGACGAATCGCAAGCTCAATCTGAACGAGGCGTGTGTGGAGGATGTTGTCAGTCTGTCCTCGAGCTTGGTTAAGCATCACGAGACTGGCAAGTACATGCGTCTAGCGGCTGCCCTCAAGGAACAGCTCATAGACGACACCAGGGGCTGTTATAACTTGCCCAGCGAACAGTTGGACTTGCAGACAGCTAGAGCACGGGGTCTTATAGTTTCGAACCGCCGCCTCTTGAGTCTAGAGATGGTGTTGCGTATGCAGCTCTATCGGCCCGAAACTGGCAAATTCTGCGATCCCACGACTTGTGAATATCTTGACTTGATTGAGGCCTTACATGCCGGTTTCATAGATCCCGCGAGTACCGTCTTTAAGAATCAGCTAACAGGCAAAGAGCTGCCACTGACCGAGGCAATCGAGAATAGCGATATCGATGTAACGAAGGGACGCGTTTTTGATCCGAAATCAAAGTCCACCTACAACTACGATGTGGCATTCGCTCGTGGCATACTCGTGACCGTGCCGCGTC
The DNA here is from genome assembly GCA_018150935.1 of Drosophila pruinosa. Taxonomy (NCBI): domain Eukaryota; kingdom Metazoa; phylum Arthropoda; class Insecta; order Diptera; family Drosophilidae; genus Drosophila; species Drosophila pruinosa. Next base: position 45,564,670 of record JAECWR010000199.1, read on the forward strand.
CTCTGACAGATCGCAATGAGACCGTGCGTCGCATGGACAGTGTCGAGCTGTTGAGTCAGACGCCCGTGAGCGTTGTCATTAGCAAGCCGCGTGAAATGTCGCTGGAGGAGGCCATCAGGTACAACATAATCGATCCGAAGACAGCTCTCGTGCGCGATTTCGATAGCTATAAATTTGTGCCATACGCTGTGGCCCAGGAACGCGGTCTAGTCGACGTCTTGAAGCGAACGCTCGTTGATCCGAAAGCCCTGTACTTTGCTTTCGATCCCACATTGATTGTCTATGTGCGCGAACCGATCACATTTGATCAGGCAGCCGAGTCGAAGGACTTGGATCTGCAGACCGGTATGCTGACCTATCTACCAGGAGCCAGCTCCTCTGAGGATAGCGCAAACGACTCATTGACTGTCATCGAAGCACCGAAGGTATACACGCTTAAGGACGCCGCCAGTGCGGGTATTATTGATCCCGATTCGGCTCTGGTCAAGGATCTGGCCAAGGCGAAGCTGGTGCGCTTGCCAGAGGCCTTCCGCAAAGGTCTCATGGATGCCAATAAGGCGAATGTGTTGAATACACAAACCTCGAAGCTCTGCACACTGCAGGAAGCCTACGAGACCGGACTGATCTGTACGCCGAAACGTTCATTTGGTTTGCTAGAATCGATCACCTTCAACCTGTACAATCCGACCAACGGCTGTCTAGTAGATCCCTTCCAAATGCATCCCGACATCATCAAGCGTAAGAAATACACACTGGCCGAGGCCATCACTTCGGGCTTAATTGATCCCTCCTCGACGGTGGTTCGAGATCCCAGCACTGGTGTCATTCTGCCACTGGCTGCTGCCATTTCCAGCGGCCTAATCGATTCGGTTGCTGGCCGACTAAACGATGTCAATGAGCCAAAGAATAACATTGATTTGGTCAAGGCAGCCGAGAAGGGTTTACTCCTGCCAGCCGAACAGCGGGTAAGTCCTTTTGTTCGATTCCTCTGTCTCTCTTTCTCTCTCTCTCTTTGTCTTTTCTCTGTGTATGTATCAGGTTTTATCACTTTCAATTTCCATTACAAAAAGAAACCGGAAATGAAAAAGAAACCGAAAGAAAATTGAATATGAAATCCAAAACAAATTATGAAATTTATACTAAATCTAAAGCTTCGTGGCATGTTTACTTTTGGTATTATCTATTATTATAATTTTATAAATTATATTTTTTTGACAAGTTTTTGATTCAGCGCGCGATCTGTCTGTCTCTCTGTCTGTCTCATATCTCTATTTCAGACTAACCCCTCTCAGACTGCTTCTCATTATTACTTACCACGATTATTATTATTATTTTATTTTGCCTGCTTGAAAAACGGGCATCACTTCTTATATTGCAGCGCATGGCATTCAGTTTAATGTTCGTTCACAAATATAACGTATAATTTTGAAATGAGGGCACTGCTTTTGCAGACACCAAATAGAATATATCATACTTAAACATCACATCAATTCCAAACGATTGAAACGAATCAGAACAGATCAGATCAGATCAGATCAAATCAAACCAAATCAAATCAAGTCAAATCAGATCAATTCATATATTCCTCATCAATTGCTTGAACTGGCAACGCAACTCAACTTCTCAACACGAATGACGTCGGCAATACTTCATACCACATCTACCACATCTCTATCGATTTGTCTTTATACTTACTATATACTATCGCATAAACATATACTCATATACTCTTATATCCATAATTACTCTCTCACTCCACTTTCTGTATTTAAACACTTGATTGACTAGGCAGCCTTTCCTTTAGGTCTCTTGCTAACCCACAATAGTAGTATCTTTTATATCTCTAATGTATCTTATTTAAATATTTTATTAGTTTTATTTTTTTTTCTTTTTTTTTTGTTCTTTGAACCCAAGGTAATATTTTGTGCATAGCCCCAGTTATTAGTTAATTATTTTTCATACAAATACAATTGTTTAAATTCCAACTTTTCTACCTATTTTTCAGCATATAATTTTTGATACATACAACTCTTTTAATTATTATATTATTTCGTTTGCAGTTTTAATTTTTGAGTCGGAAACAAAAGACTAAATAACAATAAACCAACAAAATTAACACTAACCTCAATAAAACTCAATAATGAAACCAACCAAATCCTCCATTAAACACGTAGTTAGTTTGCCTATACTAAAAACAAGTATACGCTCTGTAGTTCCTAGTCCAAAGTAGTGCTTGTTTTATTTGTATTTGTTAAGTAGTAAACGCAATTACTCTTGGTGCTTGTGCTGTCTTTCAATTATATTTAACACTAATACTATAAACTATGCTTAAGTATGTACTTTTGTTCCTCTTTCCAAATGGCTTTGCTTTGCTTTCGGTTTATTATTATTATTTTTATATTATTTCAGCTATGTATGTTTGTGTATGCTCTCCACTTCAATTTAAATATTTATATATATTTTGTGTTCATACCTTTCGATTATACAATGAACATTACACATGATATCTACCTGTCTTCATATATTTTAAATATAATATGATAAATATTCCCCATTGTACTCTTGTATGATTTATAGCAGATCCGTATCTGGCTAAGATCTTTGTTTTATACTATTCTAAAAAATTGCACTCTCTTTTTGCCCTCAAACATTTAACAATGTTCCAACATAATAGCAAGCAGTATTCGAGAAGTTCAATATGTGTGAGGAGAATGTCAACGATCTTCTCAAATGGGTCACATCTGTCGAACAGAAAATCTCAAGCGTTGGGGGACCACGTGAAAAAATCGATGAATTGCGCAATCAAATCAATGCACTCAAGGTGAGTTATTTAATCGAATCAGTTCCACATTGCCACTCTACATGGCCGACATGCAACTCTTGCAGCAAATCAAGGACGAAATTGAATCGCAACAGCGTCCAGTGGCCACCTGCTTGGAGCAAATCCGTCAGATTGTGCTCACGGGTGGCGATGTACTCTCTGCACCCGAGGTTACCACACTGGAGAACTCTGGTCGTGAGCTGCGCTCTCGTGTGGATCGCGTTAATGATCGCACGGTGCGTCTGCTGCGTCGTCTGGAGGCTGGACGCGATGAGTTGACCAAGCTGCGCAGCGAACTGGATGTATTTTCCGACTGGCTGCAGTTGGCACGTCGCACACTGGAGGATAAAGAACGCTCTCTGTCGGACCTTACTCGCCTCTCCTCGCAGGCCGACACCATACGCGAGTTTGTCAGCGATGTGATCGGTCACCAGGCCGATCTGCGCTTTATTACAATGGCTGCCCAGAAGTTTGTTGATGAAAGCAAGGAGTTCTTGGCCGTGCTCAACGATTTTCGCACATCGCTGCCTGAGAGGTTGCCGCATGTGGAGCCGCTGTCCAGTGCCGAGAGTCCAATACGCCAGGAAGTTTCATTGGTGTCGGCACAGTACAAGGATCTGCTGAATCGCGTCAATGCGCTGCAGGATCGTGTGTCCGGCCTGGGTGGCAGACAACGCGAGTACCAGGATGCTCTGGACAAGGCCAACGAGTGGCTGAGAAGCGTTCAACCACGCGTCTCCCGCGTCATCTCCGAGCCAGTGGCCGGCGATCCAAAGGGTGTGCAAGATCAAATGAATGAGGCCAAGGCGCTGCACAATGAGCTGCTCTCCAGTGGTCGTCTGGTGGACAATGCTCAGCAGGCTTTGGAGAACCTTCTACGTAGTCTGGGCGGTCAATTGAGCCCCATGGAGATCAATCAATTGGAGTTGCCTATTGCTGATCTAAAGAACAATTATCAGCAGTTGCTGGATACGCTGGGCGAGCATTGCAAGACCTTGGACAAGACCTTGGTGCAGTCTCAGGGCGTGCAGGATGCACTCGACAGCCTTGTGGGCTGGGTCAATCAGGCGGAGGACAAGTACAAGCTAAATCTGCGACCCGCTTCGCTGATCAAGGAGCGCCTGCAGGAGCAGATTCGTGAGCACAAAGTGCTGCTTGCCGATCTGCAGTCGCATCAGGCCAGCATTGACAGCGTCCAAGTCTCGGCTAAGCATCTGCTGGCAAGCGCATCCAATGCACGCATTGCCAAGAAGGTAGAATCCAATCTAAACGATGTGACCGGCAAGTTCGAGAAACTGTACGAGAAGGCCAACAAGCGTGGTGAATTCCTGGACGATGTGTACAACCGTTTGTCCAAATACCTGGATGACATAAGCAATGTGGAACAGCGCATGGGTATCCTGCAGGAGGCACTTGACAGCCGTGAGACCAGTCTGCTCTCTACGGAGGAGCTGGCTCGCCGTATGCAGGATCTGGCCCGTGACAAGGATCAGCTCGCTCCACAGTACGAGGATTGTGTGCGCAATGGCAAGGACTTGATCGGTCTGCGTGATGTGACCGATACGGGCGCTTTGCGGGATCGCATCAAGGCTCTAGAATCTCAGTGGCGCAACATTAACATCAGCATTGATGAGCGTGCCAAGTTGTCCAAGCAGAAGGCCGAGCGTCGTTTGGCCTACGAGAGCCTCAAGGATAATGTTCTCTCATGGCTGACAAGCACCGAGGGTCGCGTCAATGGGTTGACACCTGTGGCCATTGACCTGGACAAGATCCGCCAGCAACATGATGAGCTGAAGCCCATCTGCAAGGACTACCGCGACTATGCACCCACGATTGATAAGATTAACGACATTGGCGCACAATACGATGCCCTGATTCGACCAGAGAGTCCCTCAAGGAAGCGGTCTACTTACAGTCCGATTAAGAGGACCAGCCCGCTGCGACGCATGTCCGGAGACGCCAGAAGCCCCAGCCCGACCAAGGGAGGCATACTGTCGCCACTATCGACTGGTTCCAGTGGATTCGGTAGCCGCAGATCCTCTCAGGATGGCTTCCAGCTATCTGAGCTGTCTCCGGTTCAGCAGCAGTTGAGCGAGATCAATAATCGCTACGGTCTGATTGGCGTTCGTCTCAACGATCGCCAGCACGAGCTGGACAATTTGAGCGAAGAGGTACGCAAGCAGTACGAGAACTTGAAGGGATTGGCCCAATTCCTGGACCGCATTCAGCGCCAGGTGCCCAAGGAGTCTGTGTCGAACAAGGAGGAGGCTGATCGTTGCATCAAGCAGGCACGCAAGATACTCGAGGACATGTATGAGAAGCAGAGTCTGCTGGACACCACCAAGGCCCAGATTAAGGACATATTGCGTCGCAAGTCCGATGTACCCGGCGCCGATCAGCTGCGCCAGGAGAACGACAGCATTCAGGAAAAATGGAAGAATCTCAACGATATTTGCAAAAATCGCATTGCCTTCTCAGAGAAGCTGCGCGACTTCCTCGATACGCATGGCAATCTGAAGAGCTGGCTGGACAGCAAGGAACGCATGTTTACGGTCCTTGGACCCATTTCATCGGATCCCCGCATGGTCCAGAGCCAGGTGCAACAGGTGCAAGTGCTGCGCGAAGAATTCCGCACACAACAGCCGCAATTGAAGCACTTCCAGGACTTGGGTCATGATGTCGTCGATCATTTGGCAGGCACGCCTGATGCTCAGGCTGTCGAGCTGAAACTCAAGGATGTCATTACCAAGTGGGATGATCTAATGGGCAAGCTGGACGATCGTGCCAACAGTCTAGGCGGTGCCGCCGACAGCTCCAAGGAGTTCGACGCGGCTGTCAATCGTCTGCGCGAAGCTCTGCAAAACATAAGCGATAACCTGGATACACTGCCCACCGATGGCGATCATCAGGAGAATCTGCGCAAGATTGAGAACCTCGAACGCCAGTTGGAAGGCCAACGTCCATTGCTGGCCGATGTGGAGCAATCCGCAACCACCCTGTGCAATATCCTGGGAGATCCTGCTTCCCGCGCTGATGTCAACTCGCGTGTGGCCGCTTTGGAGAAGCAATACCTGGCTCTGCAAAAGAAACTGGACACCAAGAAGGCAGAGACCGAAGCCTCGTTGCGTGATGGCCGTCACTTTGCTGAGAATTGCTCCAAGACACTTGGCTGGCTGTCCGGCGAGCTGTCCAACCTGACCGACCGCCTGCTGATCTCTGCTCACAAGCCCACGCTGCAGCATCAGATCGACACCCACGAGCCAATCTATCGCGAGGTAATGGCCCGAGAGCACGAAGTGATAATGCTGATCAACAAGGGCAAGGATCTGTCCGATCGTCAGCAGGATCGCAGCGTCAAGCGCGATCTGGATCGCATACAGCAGCAGTGGGAGAAACTGCGTCGTGAGGCTGTCGATCGCCATACGCGCCTGCAGACCTGCATGGAACACTGTAAGAAGTATTCGCAGACTTCGGAGACCTTCCTCGCTTGGCTGCGTACTGCTGAAGACAAGCTGGCCGATCTAACACCTGGTGTGCTGTCTAAGTCGAAACTGGAGACACGTCTTCGCGATCTCCAGACCTTCCGCAGCGAAGTATGGAAGCATTCGGGAGAGTTTGAAAACACAAAGGGTCTAGGCGATACCTTCCTCACCAGCTGCGATATCGACAAGGAGCCCATCAAGGCTGAGCTGCAGGACATTCGCGATCGTTGGGAGCGTCTCAACAATGATCTGATTGCACGCGCTCACGAGATCGAGAACTGTTCCCGTCGCTTGGGTGATTTTAACGATGAGCTGCGCAATTTGGATCATTCACTTGGTCGCTGCGAAGATCGTCTAGCCGCACACGATGCACTGGGCGGTGCTGCCAAGGATCCCAAGTTGCTGGAACGTGTGAAGGCCATACGCGAGGAGCTGACAAATCTGAGTAAGCCCTTGCAATCGCTTAAGGCTTTAGCCAAGGACATTAGCGCCGAGGCACGTGCCGCTGGTGGAGATGCCGATCACTTGACAAGCGAAGTTGACGGTTTGGCCGATCGCATGTCCGAGCTCCAAGGACGTCTCGACGATCGTTGCGGCGAGCTACAGTCTGCCGCAACTGCCGTCTCGCAGTTTAACGAGCAAATGAAGAGCCTGGGCATTGATCTGAATGATCTGGAAACTGAAGTCGAGAAGCTATCGCCGCCTGCCCGCGAAATAAAGATTGTGCAGCAACAATTGGACGATACGGGCAAGCTGCAGAACAAGCTTGATCGTCTCGTTGGTCGCCTTGAGGATGCGGAGCGCGCTGCCGATGTCCTTGTGGATGCCGGCTTTGCTGCCGACACAACCCAAACGCGTGAACAAATCTCCACCCTTCGCAAGACATTGGGCCGCCTGGAGAACCGGGTGCGTGATCACGAGGACAAACTGCAGAGCACTCTGAAGGCGCTTCGAGAGTTCTACGACATTCAATCACAGACGCTCGATGACATCAAGGACGTGAGCGATGAGTTCAAGCGCATGAAACCCGTCGGATCGGAACTGGATCAGATACGCCGTCAACAGGAGGACTTCCGCAATTTCAGGGAGCACAAAGTGGAGCCCCTGGCTGTCAATGTGGACAAGGTGAATGTTTCCGGACGGGATCTGGTTCGCTCTGCTGGAAGCGGAGTGTCCACAAGCGTAATCGAGAAGGATTTGGAGAAGCTGAACGATCGCTGGAACGATCTAAAGGAGCGCATGAACGAGCGCGACCGTCGCCTGGACGTAGCCCTATTGCAGTCTGGCAAGTTCCAGGAGGCCTTAGCCGGTCTGTCCAAGTGGCTGAGCGACACCGAAGAAATGGTTGCCAACCAGAAGCCGCCCAGCTCCGACTATAAGGTGGTCAAGGCCCAACTGCAAGAGCAGAAGTTCCTCAAGAAAATGCTCTTGGATCGTCAGAACTCAATGGGCTCGCTGGCCAATCTTGGCAAGGAGGTGGCCAACCATTGCGAACCCGCCGAACGTGCCTCCATCGAGAAGCAGCTGAACGATCTGATGAAGCGTTTCGATGCTCTCACCGATGGCGCCGAGCAGCGTGAGCAGGATCTGGAGGAAGCTATGGAAGTGGCGAAGCGTTTCCATGACAAGATCAGTCCACTAGAATTGTGGCTGGACAACACGGAGCGTGCAGTCAAGGCTATGGAACTGATACCCACGGACGAGGAGAAGATCCAGCAACGCATACGTGAACACGATCGCTTGCACGATGAGATTCTGAGCAAGCAGCCCGACTTCACCGATCTCGCCGATGTGGCCGCCCAGCTGATGCACTTGGTCAGCGACGAGGAGGCCGTCAACTTGGGCGAGAAGGTCCGAGGTGTTACCGAACGTTACACCGGACTGGTCGATGCCAGCGACAACATTGGCGCTTTGCTTGCAGAGTCCCGCCAAGGACTGCGTCATCTGGTGCTAAGCTACCAAGATCTGGTGGCCTGGATGGAGAGCATGGAGAACGAGCTGAAGCGTTTCAAGTCTGTGCCAGTCTATGCCGAAAAGCTGCTCGAGCAAATGGATCATCTGCTGGAACTCAACGAGAATATTGCCGGACACGCATCCAATGTGGAGTCCACTGTTGAGTCTGGCGCCGAATTGATGAAGCACATTTCCAACGATGAGGCCATACAGCTCAAGGACAAGCTAGACTCGCTGCAGCGACGCTATGGAGATCTGACCAATCGTGGTGGTGATCTTCTAAAGAATGCCCAGAACGCCCTGCCATTGGTGCAACAGTTCCATGAGGCGCACAATCGTCTAGTGGAATGGATGCAAAGCGCCGAGACTGCCTTGGCCCCCAGTGAGCCACGACAGGCTGATGTGTTGCGCCTGGAGAGCGAACTATCCGATATGCGACCCGTCCTAGACACCATCAACCTGGTTGGCCCACAGCTCTGCCAGCTGTCTCCCGGCGAAGGTGCTGCCACCATCGAGAGTATTGTGACCCGGGACAATCGGCGATTCGACTCCATTGTGGAGCAGATTCAGCGCAAGGCTGAGCGCCTGCATTTGAGCAACCAGCGAGCCAAGGAGGTAACTGGTGATATTGATGAACTGCTCGAGTGGTTCCGGGAGATGGATGCCCAACTGCGCGATGCCGATCCGCCAGGCATGGAGCCGAAACTGGTGCGTGCCCAGCTGCAGGAGCATCGCTCCATCAATGACGACATCTCTAGTCAAAAGGGACGTGTCCGCGACGTCACTGCCGCCTCCAAGAAGGTGCTGCGAGAGTCACCACAAAGCGAGAATACTGCCACTCTGCGCGAGAAGCTCGACGACTTGAAGGAGATCGTTGATACCGTTGCCCAACTGTGCAGCGAACGTCTGGGCATCCTGGAGCAGGCACTGCCCCTCTCGGAGCACTTTGCCGATTCGCACCAGGGTCTGACCACCTGGCTGGATGACATGGAGCAGCAAATCTCACGCCTGAGCATGCCTGCCCTGCGTCCGGACCAAATCACCCTTCAGCAGGACAAGAACGAGCGCCTCCTGCACTCGATTGCCGAGCACAAGCCGCTGCTCGACAAGCTCAACAAGACGGGCGAGGCTCTGGGTGCTCTGGTGGCCGACGACGATAGCGCCAAGATCAATGAGATTCTGGACACGGACAATGCCCGCTATGCTGCACTGCGTCTCGAGCTGCGCGAGCGTCAACAGGCGCTGGAGAGCGCCTTGCAAGAGTCGAGCCAGTTCTCCGACAAGCTGGAGGGCATGCTTCGTGCTCTGGCCAATACTGTGGACCAGGTGAATCAATTGGATCCATTGTCTGCACTGCCCCAGAAGATACGCGAGCAAATCGAGGACAATGATGCCTTAATGGATGATCTGGACAAACGCCAGGATGCATTCAGTGCTGTGCAACGTGCTGCCAACGATGTCATCGCCAAGGCTGGCAACAAGGCTGATCCTGCGGTGCGCGACATCAAAGCTAAGCTGGAGAAGCTCAACAATCTGTGGAACGATGTGCAGAAGGCGACCAAGAAGCGTGGTAGCTCACTGGATGACATTCTGAGTGTGGCGGAGCCATTCTGGAAGCAGCTGAACAGCGTAATGAAGACTCTGAAGGATCTGGAGGAGACTCTGTCTTGCCAGGAGCCACCAGCGGCCCAGCCGCAAGACATCAAGAAGCAACAAGTGGCACTGCAGGAGATCCGACATGAGATTGATCAGACCAAGCCAGAGGTGGAGCAGGTGCGTCGTCATGGCAGCAACCTTATGAACATGTGCGGCGAACCCGATAAGCCAGAGGTGAAGAAGCACATCGAAGATCTGGACAATGCCTGGGACAACATCACGGCATTGTATGCCAAGCGCGAAGAGAACCTCATCGATGCCATGGAGAAGGCCATGGAGTTCCACGAGACACTCCAGAATCTGCTGAAGTTCCTCACCAAGGCTGAGGATAAGTTTGCCCATCTTGGACCCGTGGGCTCCGACATTGATGCCGTCAAGCGACAGATTGAACAACTAAAGTCGTTCAAGGACGAAGTCGATCCGCACATGGTCGAAGTAGAAGCATTAAACAGGTAAGCAATCGTAGTGTCTAAGTCTAGCTTATTCCAGTAATCGAATATAATTCTAATATTGAAATATTTCTACGACGTGTGTGGTCTTCCTACCTTCCATCGTACAATTGGCAGAGGTCTAGAAAGGCAAGATAGTTTCCAAATTCCGTTCGTTGTTGTGCTATAATCTTAAGTGCCTGGCGATCTTTGAGCTGCGATCTATGATCGATTGAACTGTTCCCAGATCATATCTCCGCATGTTTTCCTTTTGATTTCATTTATGCCACAAGCCACAAGAACTTGCTGTTCCTTATTGTTTTTGCATGACCACAGGCCTCTCGGCCAGTTATCATTACTATTATTGCGTTGTTGCGTTGTGCCTGCATTTTGAGCACCATTCAAAAGATTCGATTGCTAATCCAATGATTCATTCCTTACAGACAAGCTGTGGAACTGACGGAACGCACTTCGCCAGAGCAGGCGGCATCGATACGGGAGCCACTGTCGGTGGTCAATCGACGCTGGGAGGCATTGCTGCGCGGCATGGTCGATCGCCAGAAGCAGCTGGAGCATGCCTTGCTCCACTTGGGTCAATTCCAGCATGCACTCAACGAGCTGCTCGTCTGGATCAACAAGACCGACGGCACATTGGATCAGCTGAAGCCGGTAAGTCGGGAATATGTTAGTAAATAGACTGCACTTAATTAAGTTACTCTCAATTTGCAGATTCCCGGAGATCCCCAACTGCTGGAGGTTGAGCTGGCCAAGCTAAAGGTGCTGGCTAATGATATACAGGCACATCAGAACTCGGTGGACACGTTGAATGACGCTGGCCGCCAGCTAATCGAGACGGAGAAGGGCTCAGTTGAGGCTTCGACGACTCAGGAGAAACTGCGTAAGCTCAACAACGAGTGGAAGCAATTGCTGCAGAAGGCCAGCGATCGCCAGCACGAGCTGGAGGAGGCTCTGCGCGAGGCCCAGGGCTACATAGCCGAGGTCCAGGATATACTAGGCTGGCTGGGCGATGTGGATGCTGTGATTGGTGCCAGCAAGCCAGTTGGTGGTCTGCCAGAGACTGCCACCGAGCAGCTAGAGCGCTTCATGGAGGTCTACAATGAGCTGGAGGAGAACAGGCCCAAGGTTGAAACAATTCAGGCACAGGGCCAGGAATACATCAAGCGTCAGAACCAGATGAAGGTCTCCTCCAGCAATCTGCAGCACACGCTGCGTACATTGAAGCAACGCTGGGATGCGGTGGTTTCGCGTGCATCAGACAAGAAGATCAAATTGGAGATTGCCCTCAAAGAGGCTACCGAGTTCCATGACACACTCCAGGCCTTTGTCGAATGGCTAAGTCAAGCCGAGAAGCAGCTGTCGAATGCCGAGCCCGTCTCACGTGTACTGGAGACCATCCAGGCGCAAATGGAGGAGCATAAGGTGCTGCAAAAGGATGTGAGCACACATCGCGAGGCAATGCTGTTGCTGGACAAGAAGGGCACGCATCTGAAGTACTTCAGCCAGAAGCAGGATGTGATTCTGATCAAGAATCTGCTCGTCTCCGTACAGCATCGCTGGGAGCGTGTCGTTAGCAAGGCTGCAGAGCGCACACGTGCTCTGGACCATGGCTACAAAGAGGCACGCGAGTTCAATGATGCCTGGAATGGCATGATGCAGTATCTGCAGGAAACCGAGCAGACGCTGGATCAAATCATCGAGGAGGCCACTGCCTCCAAGGAGCCGCAAAAGATCAAGAAGTACATTGGCAAGCTGAAGGAGACGCATCGTCAGCTGGGCGCCAAGCAGTCTGTCTATGATGGCACCATGCGCAACGGCAAGAACCTCATGGAGCGTGCACCCAAGGGCGATCGTCCCGTGCTCGACAAGATGCTGCTGGAGCTCAAAGAACAATGGACGCGTGTCTGGTCGAAGAGTATTGAACGGCAGCGCAAGCTAGAGGAAGCCTTGTTGCTCTCCGGACAGTTCAGTGATGCTCTAGGCGAGCTGCTCGACTGGTTGAAGAAGGCCAAGAGTCGCCTGAACGAAAACGGACCCGTCCATGGTGACCTCGAGACCGTGCAAGGACTCTGTGAACATCACAAGCATATCGAACAGGATCTTCAGAAGCGTGCTGCCCAAATGCAAGGTGTCCTAAAGACCGGACGCGATCTGGAGCGCTCTGGTAACAATCCCGAGGTGGGTCGCCAACTCGACGAGATGCAGTCCATTTGGGAAGAAGTTCAGAGTGCCGTTGCCAAGCGGGGCGAACGCCTCCAAGTAGCCCTAGTCGATGCCGAAAAACTCAATGCACGCGTCCAGGCCTTATTCGATTGGCTGGATCATGCTGAGCACAAGTTGCGCTACGCCAAGAACGCGCCCGATGATGAGAAGGTATCGCGCGAAATGATGGATATCCACATGGAGTTCATGCGTGACCTGCGAGTCCGGGAACGTGAGAAGAGCGAAACATTCGAGTATGCCGAAGAGATCATTGGCAAGGCCTATCCCGATGCCATACCCATCATCAAGAACTGGCTATCGATAATTCAACAGCGCTGGGAGGAGGTGCGTCAATGGGCCATCAATCGCGAGTCCAAGCTGGAGCAACATTTGCAATCGCTTAAGGATCTCGATGATACCATTGAAGAGCTTCTCGCCTGGCTCAGCGGACTCGAGGGTACTCTCTTGAGTAAGTAACAAATGACAATTTGCCAAAAGACGCTTTTCACTTAACCCAACTTGATCTCTCAGATCTGAAGCATGAACAACTACCGGATGAGATTCCGCCCGTGGAGAAACTCATTGAAGACCACAAGGAGTTCATGGAGAACACAGCGCGCCGTCAGAATGAAGTGGACCGAGCCTGCAAGCCCCGCCAACTGCCACCAGGTGCTCGCAAGCCATCGCGTAGCGGCAAGACGCCTGTGTAAGTGTTTTACAGTTGCCAGATGGACTGGCTTTTAGCTCTCACTATTTATTATAATTTTGTTGTATTTATTTTTGCTATTTTTCTTTTTTTATCACAAAATTTATTGCTACAACAAACCAAAAATGTCCAATTACTTTCCCCGCAATGTCTCGCACCACACTCTATTGCCTATCGTCTACCCAAAACAAAATATCAAAAACTATACAACACCAACAACAACAACTATATATAGACGTGGCTCCAGTCACGATCTACGCGAACAGTCGCCCGATGGCACGCTGAGACGTCAAAGGTTTGACAGCAACTTTATAATACTATTAAAAGAAAACAATGAGCAATGTGACGAATGCGCTTGCCACATGCCACTCACACATCTAGCCTGGTTTCAATGTACTTTTTGCCTAACATCGCTGCAACATTCAACAAACAACTGCATAACCAATAGCTTCGTGTAACAACTAGGCTAGTTTACTCTCTTTACTCGTCCAGTTGACAGTTGACTTGAATTAGTAAATCAATGTTAAAACCAAATTTTTTTTATCTTCAATTTTCAGTACACAAAAAATTAACTAGAAAAGTAATTTTGTACTTGAAAACATAAACATAAAAAACCGATTAGTTTAAAATAACGTACTCATAAAATTTCAGAACAATTTTGGATTTAAAAAATTTATTATAATTATACAATTTTTAAACAATGTCAAACTGTCAACGATTCGAGCTGATCTTAGACGTAAACAAGCATTAAATATCGTATCCAAAGTAGCGCTAAAATCGCTAATAAGTAGCAAAGTTTGCTTCATCAATCGACATTAAATGCCCATAAACCTGCCACTTGCCCCCGCCACATCAAACTGCTATAACTCATCATTAGCTGATATAACTGTTGCATTATTTTGTATTTTGATGATTCGAAATGTATAAAACATCAACTGTTGTAACTTATCTAATCTTCTGTATCTCCTTACTCATCCACAGCTTCAAGGGCTCTCGGGATCAAGGATTAAATGCACGCAAGGGCAGGTGAGTGATCGGTTCAACTAAATTAGCGATCTTTGGATCGATGAATGTTCCAAAAATAATAGTGCATGCACTTTCAAAATTCTTAAATACGAAATTTTCTTTTGTTTTTTTCTCTTAAAACTTGTCGAAACTTTTGGAACTGTTTATTTTTGGAAATGCTGCGTATCAAAATGTTATTTCTTTTATATATCAAAATTTTTGTATTCCTTTGTTATAAAACTTATATTATTACTTTTGTTTTGTGTATTGTATTGTTTCGTTACTTGATTCGTTTTTGTATTTTTTGTCTCTTTTGGATTCTACTTTCATCTTGTCTACACACACGCTACGTAAACGTTGCCTCATCTCAAAAACAATAAAAAAAAACATCTTTGCATTTTGCTGCTTATTTGCTCATATATGTAATATATACATCGCTGTACAGTCGTGTTACGCCCACGCGTGATACGCCCGACAGAGATCGCCTGCCGCACTATGGCCCCCGTTTCTCGCCAAGGTAAGTCTGTACTCTCCCTGTTCTGTCTCCTCTCTCTCACATCCAGTTCAGCTCAAACTGTGCTCATAGCATGTATGTCTAAGTAAAAAGCGAGTATGTGTTAAGTACTTTATGTAGTTTGTCTTCATCTACTTAGCTTTCCTATTTGCTAATGCTCTATGCCCTTGCTGATCCTTGCTAATCCTTTACCGTTTTCCCACAGCTCCACTGGACCTGAACTTGAGTTCCGCTCACCACGCGCTAAACTGTTGTGGACAAAGTGGCGAGATGTCTGGATGCTCTCATGGGAGCGCCAGCGTCTGCTGCATGAGCATCTCATGTATCTGAAGGATGTGGAGCGTGCTCGCAACTTCAGCTGGGATGATTGGCGCAAACGCGTAAGTTGATTGAATTATTAACTTCATTCTTAAATTCCATGCAATTCAATTCGAATCTTCTCTGTGGTACCTGTAGTTCCTGAAGTACATGAACCATAAGAAGTCGCGCTTGACCGATCTGTTCCGTAAGATGGACAAGGACAACAACGGCATGATTCCACGCGATGTCTTTATCGATGGCATTCTTAATACGAGTAAGACTAATTAAATGTACCAATCGATTCATTGCCACAGCATCTAATCAAACTTTTTCATACAGAATTCGATACATCTGGCTTAGAAATGAAGGCTGTCGCAGATCTATTTGATCGCAATGGAGAAGGTCTCATTGATTGGCAGGAGTTCATTGCCGCATTGCGACCCGATTGGCAGGAACGTAAACCCGCCAATGATTCCGATAAGATCCATGATGAAGTAAAGCGATTGGTCATGCTTTGCACATGTCGTCAGAAGTTCCGAGTGTTCCAAGTGGGCGAAGGCAAATACAGAGTGAGTTATATTTAAAATTGTCATTATGATTTTATAGTTATTCAATTTGTTTCTTCTCTTCTCTCACAGTTTGGCGATTCCCAGAAACTGCGCCTAGTTCGAATTCTGCGTAGTACCGTTATGGTGCGCGTTGGAGGCGGCTGGGTGGCACTGGACGAATTCCTGCAGAAGAACGATCCTTGTCGCGGTAAGTACACACATCACACACACACTGTACTGTCTATAGCTGTGTTGTACACATATACATGTATACACGACATTTTATTGGACTCTCATATCCATATATCACATTACTATTATTATTCTAGTTTAGTCTTGTAGTCCACACTGAAACAATACCATTCCCATTCAGATCATGCATTTTGTCTAAATACCTAGATTATAAATGATGCATCACAAATACCATTTGATCATGTCTCACAAATCTCTTTTACATACCATACACAATAAACACATACTACATACATACATACTAGATGAAGTTGTGCTTAACAACTAATTATTTTATTAAAATGCTAAATCACATTAATAATACCAAACGGATATGGTCATTTAACCAACAACAAACCAAAAAAAAAAAACAAAGTACAATAATACAAAATATATTTAAATTGTGCCTAAAATATATTAATAGCAAATGAACCTTGAAAACAACAAAATCCAATTAAAACTCATCATTTTGTTTGGTCGGAAAGTTGCTTTAAATAAACAAACAACGAAAACCAAAAACCAATTAACAGCGCGCATTTTGTTTTTGTTTTTCCTGAAGACGTTTTTGATAGTCAGCGCCAATTTTGCTGCCTCATAATATACACACAATAACCAAGCGAGATCAACAACCAAATCCAAATCCTTATCTAAATCTTAATCCAAAACTCGTCCTCCCATGCTATAAACAATAGATGCCATTTAAGTAGTAATCATCCCTCATTTTTTGTTGCTTTATTTGTTAACTCTGCGTATCTATTTATTGCTATTATATCGCATTTAGTTTTTAATTTCTGGGTTAAGTAAGATGGCTATTTGAACCTAATCTCATATATGAACTAAAAAGAATTTAGTACATTATTAGTGCATGCTTTTTCTGTTATATTCTGCTGCTGCTTAAAATGGGTACAGTGAGTGGTCTCTGTTAACCAACAGTGACCAGACTGTACACAACTGTAATTGTACTGCTACTGTAACCTATCCTCATTTCATTCAAATTTTGTCCAATTTTTGTTGAATTTGAATTGTTGTATTAATTTTGTATACCGTTTTCGTTTTTACTAATCGAATTTTATGTTTTCCCCCTTTTTTCTTTTTTCAAATATATTTTTACGTTAAAAAAAAATGATACCTATAACGATAACGATAACGATATGTGCCCGATAATCAAAATATGTTAAAAACACGCTCAACACACACACACAAACAACTTTGTTGTATTGCTCCTCTTGCGTCGCCCGCTCGCCCACGCCAAATGCACCCGCCTGCGCTCAAAACAAAAATAAAAAAATAAATGTTATATATTTTTATATGCCACCAAAAATACTGAACACCCATTGAAAAAATATGTAATTTGCGGTAACAAAATTTTGTTGTTATTGTTGTTGTTATATGTTCGCCCTGCAAAAAAAAAAAAAAAAACAATTTACACTCACACATGCTCTTATGTGCGTGTGCGTGCGTGCGTGGCGGGTATATGCAAATAAATGTCTGTGGTATATCATTTGAAACTCGAATACCTGGCTATACCGTTATACCGTACCGCATTTATCGGAGCAGCCAAGGGACGCACTAACATTGAACTACGCGAGCAATTCATATTGGCTGATGGCGTCTCACAGAGCATGGCCGCATTCACGTCCAGACGTTCCACGCCCAATGCTGCCCAAACTGCCAACAGTTCGCAAAATGGCGGCGCCGGTAGCCCCAACTTGCCGCCATATATGAGTGGACAGGGTCCCATCATAAAGGTAAATCAAAACATACAAACACAAAAACGTGGGTTAACAAAAGCAAAACAAAACGAAAAAAATCCTTTAATTATCCCTGACTATCCCAACAAAGTTCCAAGAAATACCTATCTTTATAACTAGGGTAATTTCGAGGTGAGTTTAGATCTGGGTTTATTGTGTGTGTTGTTGACAAAAAGCTCGCTGCTACAGCTGCTGCTGCCTTTGCGCCGCGCCGCGCCGCTCCGACTCTTGATTTTTGTGCATGAGAATTTAATAATTATTATTATTGTAAAATTGTAATTGTTGTTGCTATACTACATGCATATACGTACATTTATACATACATGTATTATAAGTATATACATATTTATTATTTATATGTTGCTCTCTTTAGTTTGATTAACGTTTGATTTAACGCTAGAAATTTCACACGCAGCTCAAAACAAGTACAGTCCACATGAAAAGCAAACTAAGCTGCTCCTGTTGTTGTTCTTCTCATCCTTTTTTGTTTCGTGTGAGGTTAGGTTTATCTATGTATGTAGGCAGGCGGTTGTTGTTGTTATTCTTGATGTTCTTAAATTTGAGCTTGGCAAAAAGACCTTGAATTGATGGATTAAATGATCATATACCGTTTGTCAGATGTAAGAAAACTAGTCAAATTATCTGGCTAATAAGTTACAAATTCCAATCCAATTCTTTATGTACATTCATACCTGACACTTAGCTGATGAGCACTTGGCTGAGTTAATGCCAATATTTGAGAAAATACGTGCACAAGACCAGGTCCCGTGCGCCTTTCCCATACATATGGGCGCCGGCGGCACAGTATTTGTGCGATGCAATACCAGCCGCTCGGTACCGCTGAGTCCCCACGTGCTGCATTGTCATCCAACAACACACTGGGTAAGTGAACTGAATCTCGGAAGCAGATAAAGGTCGATGATGAAAGGAGGTGAACTGAAGTAAAGTGAAGTGAAGCGATACAAGGGGTTTTGCGGGCACTGTTAATCAATAAATTGACAGAATGGCCACTAACAATGCGCACATCTACTTCAACAGGTTCGCGAGCGTTCGGTACGTTCAATACCCATGTCGAGGCCATCGCGTTCTTCGCTCTCGGCCAGCACGCCCGATTCGCTCAGCGATAACGAGGGCAGCCATGGAGGACCATCGGGTCGCTATACGCCCCGAAAGGTAACGTACACGAGCACTCGCACGGGTCTGACGCCAGGCGGATCACGCGCTGGCTCCAAGCCCAATTCTCGCCCGCTCAGCAGACAAGGCTCAAAGCCGCCTTCACGTCACGGCTCCACACTATCGCTGGACAGCACGGGTAAGTCTTTGATTAGCATTTCGCCTTCACTTCTCGACGTCTAATTTCCTTGTTTCTACTCTGGCAGATGATCACACACCCTCGCGCATACCACAGCGCAAGCCATCCGCATCGAGCACCATTAGCGGCACCGGCACAAGCACCACACCCCGCCCGGCCCGTCTGTCAGTAACTACTGCTACACCGGGTAGCCGGCTCAATGGGACCAGTACCATCACACGCAAGACCGCATCCGGTTCTGCGAGTCCAGCACCCACAAGGTAAATACTCTCAAGCAATCCATTAGTTAGTTATTAAACTGTATTATGTTATCAAAGGGGGCAGTTGGGTGGGTTTTGTGTCATTCAAATATAAACTTATTAATTTATTTTATTTATTTTTTGAAATTATTTTCGGTTACCGCATTAACATTTGATTCACACAACAAAAACAAAAAAAAAATGAAATCAAAAATCATTGAAAAACGCTAACTAAAACTATGAATTGGCATTAATTGACTCAAAACGTTCATCTCGAAATTTGCTTGAAATGCAACAACACTAACTGCAACATGAAACTATGAAATTACCAACTACCATATATAAACAATTCCAACTTGTGCCTGATACAAAATATACAGCAATGGAGGCATGAGTAGATCATCCAGTATACCAGCACTAACAGGCTTCGGCTACAAACCCACTAGGTAATGCCCAATAAAACAACAAGAAAATATTAAGAAAACCAGCAGACATACACTTAACACTACATATTTATAATTATTTATGATTTTACTTGATTAGTTTAAGCTAGGTTTATGCTAATTCTAGCTCTAATTCTAAGATGTAGCTCATAGATCTTGGTTATGGTTGTAATATACATATTTGCTAACTACTCGTAACTTATTACCACTACACAACCATGTACCGCATCCACACTAAAGCCGCCCATCAAGGATTCCGGTTAAGATACCTCTGAACGATTCCAAAACATCATCGCCCACTAGCTCGACGGGCAATCCAAGCAGCTTGGGGTAAAGTTTTATATAGAGAGTGCTGCTAGTACTAACTTTTTTATAAAAGCACCTCCACAACAGCAACCTAGTAGATATTTTTTGGTTCAAGTAATTATTATTACACCTATATATATTTTTTTTTTGTAAAACGTTTAAGTTAATTCCTTTAATTCAACTAATTGTTACCTCAATGCATGCCAAAATGCAACGATGCCTATTTTTAACAGCTGCTTTAAGTTTGTTCCTATTTAAATAATATTGCACATATTGATATATGCTCGCAAAATGTATTTGCTATATTAACAGAGCCAAATATAATTATTTAAATATATGCGATTTGAAAATAATAGCTTCGCGAGGACTTTTTAAGTTCGACATTCCTTTATTAGTGTTATTTTTGTTTTAAAATGTTATATTAATGTTAACTTGTTGAATAGAATTGTTGATCACCCTAGCTTTAAATACATTAACTAATACACATTATTCCTTTCAATAGGCGCAACATCAGTGGCAGCTCAACGCCATCGGGAATGCAAACACCACGTAAGACCTCCGCGGAGCCGACGTTCAGCTCGACCATGAGGCGGACGTCACGTGGAACCACGCCCACTGAGAAGCGCGAACCATTCCGGCTATAAGTCGGCAATTGGACCCAACAATTTGAAATGCCAATTATCAATTAATACACAAATTACTAACTATGCACTGAAGTTATTTAACTAATCAACAACACAAATTGTGAATTACCTGCCCCCCTCCCGCCCTTCCCTCACTGGACTACACAAGAAGAAAGAAGAAATCCGCAAAGTAAATGTTACATTACAATGAAAAATGTATCACTAGCAACCGCAACCAGTTAAAAGAGAAAAAAGTAACATGTTGGTAAAGCATAAAAGACAGAAAGAGTGAAGGATAGAGAGTAAAATTTAGTTTTATAGTTCAGTTTATAAAGCTATCACACAAAGTTGATCCGAAAGAAAGCAACCTACTTACGAGAAAACTACTAACTAATGCAAACTTTTGCTACTACTAATATTTAATGCCTATTTACTAGTTATACATATATTTCCAAATTTATAATTTGTATATATATAATAATATAATGCAAAATACACTCCAAGTGCTTTAAGGCAATTAAAAGGATTTATTGAAAGAAAAAGAAAATAAAAAAAAAAACATTCGAATTAAAGTACCGAGTTGCTCTGTTATTTAATCTCAACAATCAATGGCTTTCTCAAAATCGCCAGTTTGAGAGAGTTTTTGTTGTTGTAGATATAACAGTTACAAGACGGTAACAAAAATAAAAATAATCCCGTTAAAAATAAAATCAGATTTTGTTGTTTTGTCAATAATAGTAAATGAGAAGGCCACATAAAAAAGAAAAAAAGAGGAAATTATTTAATTATATACTAAAAGTCATTACTCTAAGTTTAATTAATATTTAGTTACTAAGCGTAAATACCACACACAATTTGTAAAGCATAATTATTTTTGATTTGTATATGCAAATGTAAAAGAAAACTAAGAGAAACAAGAGCGAAAATAAATTCAAACGAAATCCCGTTTATATAAATATTGTATAATACTAATACTAAATTATTTTGTTATACGAAACGAGAAACACATTAAACGTTTTTGTAATACTTCATAATTAAAACAATTCAAACGAGAAATAAAAATTTAAAAAAAAAATTAATAACAATACATTGCAATTTGTTTTTATTCAACTAATTCCAATTTTTTGTTAATATACTTACCTATTATTAGCCAGGAATATTGAAATTGGTTAAAACTCAGTAGAGGAATATTCCAAGTATTTCATCATCTTTTTATATTTATTTCGAGCATATGGTTTCGGAATCCCAACTACATATGTATGTATATTATATTGAATTTTAGTAAAGCCTAGCAGCTAAAACAGTTTATAAGAATAAGTCCCTAACTAAACACTCAATCGCTAGATTAAATATATGCTTGTTCACAATAAAAGATCTACATCTACATATTTCTAGATATTCTGGAATTTGCAAGCAACGTGGAAAATGTTTCTCTAAACCAATTCAAGTTCCGATCCTTTCTATGCTGTTTATAAATGATCTGTTATTCGCATTTATATACGCTCTTGCTGAAAAGCATCGACTTAAAGATACTCTTTAACACATACAAAGTATAAAGAGTAAAAAATTGACTAGTACTTTAAAAAATATATGTACTAGTAGGTAATTGGGGTGTGGCAATAATAATCGATAAGCTTGATCTGTGCATTGACTATAGGCACCTTAATACCAAAACAACTTAATAGGTCTGGATTTGTTTCATTGCTCGATTCGTAGATGCACAAACCTTGATTTATATTTTTGATAAGTGTTTTATGATATAAACAGTATTCTAATATAAATGAGATTTTTAAAGCCATCCAAAACATTCTCTGCCCTTTCAATTGTAGTTTGAAATTAAAAAACACATTGTATTTGTAATTAGATTTATTGATTTAAGTTTTCCGATTTGTTTTGACACATTGAAATTTGGTATGTTAGTACAGCTATGTATTCTCTAGCTCTTCCAAATGCTACACAAACATTCGATTAGTTTAGACATTTAAATACGTGAATGCGACATTTATAATTTATAGTATTTTGTTTGTTTCTGAATTATGTATTCGTAATATCGGTTCTGTCTCTGTACTTTTATTCAATGACTAGATTGGTATACAAATGTCCAACCACCTCCATCCATCCGGATTACTAATTAGTGCCTAAAAGACATGTCATTTTTTGTGCTACTCTTTGCTTTGCTACTACAGAGGTAGACCACAAGATGTGGGCCAAAGAGAATGAGAGAGGAAAAATAGTTAAGAAATAGCGAAACATTTATGCTAAACTTCATGTGCATTTGCTGAATTATGCGTATAGTCAATATCATTTAGTATATTGTGTGTGTGAGTTTTGGTGTTCGTCAACGCCAGCGCTGCCAGTTGGTGCTGCTAAATACTTCTAGTTAGTTTGAATCCCTAGTTCTACTCCTATAATATCATTCCGGCATGTTGCCGCAAGTCTTTTGTAAGCAATTACAAGTACAAGTATCATTATAATAAACTAAAAACATATACATATGTATGTAGATATCGAAATACAAATATCAATAGAAATTAGCTAACCCCGGCTCGCTAATGCTAACTAAACATTAATTCACCTGACCAGGACGAAAGCCTAACCCAAGTTCACAGAAATTGAGTTTTAAAAAATGGAAACAAAATGTGAAACTAAATTCTAATGTAACGGCGCTCAGAAGTGGCAATAGCTGAACGGTGAAGTAGGAGTTATGGGTTCCCGTTGATGTTATTTGTGTTCTATATTAGCAGCAGGGCAATGTGAACAGCAACTTTATGTGCCTCGGCTTGGCGATAGTTGACTTGATAGCTGCGTCTTTTAGTAATGGAATAGTTAGCTGCAGCAGTCCGGCGATGCGCCATTGTCACCTGGCATGCCCGGCTGCGGCAGTTTGAGCCTTTGGTTGCTTGCCAGCGCTTGCATTTGATCCAGAGCCAGCGGTTGGTGTTGGTGCGGAATTGCCTCCACCACTTCCTCCCCCTCCGGAACTATGTGCTAACTCAGCACGCTCGTTGCGATGATGATGGTGATGATGATGATGACGCCGCCCGCCACGATAATGTCTTCTATTATGATGCTGATAGTTGTTATTGGTAGGCTCTGGCATGATGCGCTGCGTCTCCTGCACAACGGGCGCAAAGCTGCTCGTCGCAGTCTTGCCTTGTATGGTTGTACTGCTGCTTGATGGCTCTTGGCTTCCAGCCAGCTTTTTGGCTGCCTCTGCCTCTTCACGACATCGTCGACGGCGTACATCTTCTTCGGTCTCTATGGCAATAACAGCGGTCCCTTCAGCCTCCACATCAATGATTGCACCTCGACTCTTCTGTTGAAGATACAGTTGTGACATGTGATGCTGCATTTGACGCAGCTCCTGTGTTACTTTAAAATCGGGCGCATTCTCCAGTTCTGAGGGTGGCATAGCGCACTTCAAGCTGTCTGACTCATCGTGTATATGCTCTCGACATACGGGACAGAGAGCCTGAAAGCCGTCTGCTGTCTTTTGCAGCCAGGCTGGCAGTTTATCGAACTCCTCTTGATAGTTGCGACGCAGTGCGTTCAGGTGCCGCGCCAAACAGTAGCTGTGCAGATAATGGAAGCACTCGGTGCGTGTAAATTCATCGCCCTCGCTAAATCCATACAGGCAGATAACGCACTGTCCACTGGGTAGATTGCTGCCAGTTAAATGTTCTCTCACCACTTCGATAAGATCGAAAACAACGGGTAATCCAAGTGATTCCTTTATCTTAGCATTACATGCTGTCCTTATAGCTTCTAAGCGGGCGTCATCAAGACCACGAGGGCGCAGTAGCTTGAACATTGGACTCACATCTGGATAACCGGTGGGTGGCAGCACCTGCAGCGTCACACAGATATATTGCTGCTCGTCCTCCTCGCCGGTCAGCGGAAGTACTGTCGTTTCGATTACCTCAACAGCCCCGCTGCAAGTATAATTCCGAAAATAATAGTAAGTACGTTTTTATTGCTTGCATTCACTTTGGTTGGACTTACCTAGCGCTTCGTACAATGCGTACATCATCCATAAGAATCGCCTCTAACGACTCTAGCTCCTCGTCTAGTAGACTGTTCAAAGAGCCGAATGATTAATAAAACATACAACAAAACTCCCCTTAGCATACTTACGCATCCATTTTCGTTGCACTTAAACTATTTATTTTAATCTTTCGATTATATTATTAAGATAATTTATTGAATGGTAATTTTTAATGCAATAAAAAAATCGATGAGACAAAATTTTGCGACTGACAACAACAAGAAAATACAGCAATCACTACGCAACGTAAACATTGGCATTCACAATGGTATGTATGTAACGAAAGGCGTCACCTAGTGTTCGCCAGAATAACTAATTGCACAGTTTTGAGATGATTGGTTACTTTATTTTATTTCCATTTGAATACAAACAATACTGCAGTCGAACATTGGAGGTCGAGGTACTCTGTGTCAAGCACTACCACTTTAATTACCAACCATGTACACTAGCTTTTAGTTTCAATCTTCTACCCACTTTAAGAAAATGAAAATTCGCGAATTTTTACTAACATTGTCAGTTAACTTATATGTGTGACCAAACTTAGTAAATATGGCAGAGTATATTTCGGTATAATTTTTTATGTAAGCAGGAATATTTTTAAATTTAACTTTTCGGTCACACTTTTTATAAGGCGCTTAAATTCAGTACTCGAACATTTAAGAACGACCTAAAATATTATTATATATAAAAAAATTCTTAAATTTCTTCTGAAATATATATATTTAATAAAAATTATAATACAGTAGAATCCGGTTCTAGCGACTTTTATGGGACCGACGATTTTACATCGTTATACCCGGAAGACGCTCTAATCGGAGGTCCTTTCATATACATACATAACTTTGTATGGGGACCAACCAAGCCATCGAGTTTCCGTCGCAATAACCGGATTAACGCTATAAGCTGAGTCGTTATAACCGGATTCTACTGTATTTTTTTTTATGAAAAGTGGTTCATTTCTCTCTGATTAATTGGTCATTAAATTTCAATAGCATGATTCTAATTATAAATGAACGTATGTATATCGATAAATAATATAAATTAACTAAGTTGTATCATGATCGACTTTCTTCCTGTTTCTGTGAGTCAATGAAGCATTTCGCCATTTAAAATCCTAAAAGTGCTATTTTTTCCTTACTTATGAACACCACTCACATTAATTTTAGGGTAGTGTTTGGTTTTATTTTGGGCTATGTGATTTATTTCAAAATAATTTTCCGCTTTGGAATATGAAAAATTTCCATGCCTGTTACCATCCTTCAGCGTCAGTGCCAAGAATGCCCAAAACTCTCAATAATGGTGGCGATACGGGTGGTGGTTTTGAGTACGCTTTTCACCACAGCAAGCCGTAGCGAGCTTCTCGTTTTGCTATCGAATGAAATCGAATGAATCTAATGCACCACAGAGCATTTGATGTTCTTAACGGCGCGAAGCAATTCAGTTTACAACGGAAAGCACAAAGCAACGGTCGCAAGAATTGAGCAAAGCTCCGCAAATATCTGAAAAAGAAAATCGCAATTTTCTCGTGACAGCATTTTTGGAATTTGTGTGTGTGGTGTCAAGTGACTATAATTCCAACAAGTTTATTTTTCAAAGAGCTTGGCAACTGTCAAAGTCAAAGGATATAGATTCAAAATAAAAAGGGATCTAAAGCCGCGCGGTTGTGTCCTTTGTGTCTGTGTGAAAAAAATCCGCCCTTAAAGAGCCACATTGAAATAAGCGAACTGAAAGTTTGGTACGTTTGGAATTCTCATAGAACTGCCAGGATTTTTATCCTGACGTGTCCTGCGCACATACATATATGTACATGCGGTCATACACTCACCAAGACCTAAGCACATCTCTACATTTACAATAAGGATACACGTGCTTCATTCGCAGAATATTTCAGTAGCATTGCTATTTGAAAAGACGATTCGGTCGACATTTGTGGGCATTTCCAAATATGCAAATAATTGTTACACATTTTTCAATGCATAATCAACAATTCTCATGTAAATTATTCGCTTAGCTTAGAAAGAGTCAAACAATTTATGCATCAATAAGGCAACACGTGTAGCACGTGTGTTCTGAAAGTTCAAAAACAATTACTCCTAACAAAATATCGCAAATTTATTATTTGCAAATTAAAACACAATTGAGTATAATATCATGTGATTGATTTTTGCATAACCCATAAACATAAACAGATATCTTACTGAGAAAACTACGTGGATTTCCGCACAAGCTTTTCACGCCTGTTCTCTCCCTCCCTTCTATTCTCTCTCTTTTTATCTCTGTATCGCGTGCTCAGTTGCTCCCATCTACCAAATGTGGTGAAGGGAAATTGCATTGAGGCTGGCAATGGCATTGGATGGGGGTTGCTCTGCCCAAAAGCTCAGACCCCTAACAGTCCCTCCTCATATCCGAATCCGTGTCTGTGTTCATGCCATAGTAGCATAGCAGAAGCTGTCGCCCAACAGTCCAACAGTTGATGCTTTGCCAAAAAACAAGAAAGTGAACTTTGTGCTTGGCTGATTGTGTTTTGGCCCTGACAATTGCCATTTTTCCGGCACCCTTCTTCCCACACATTCACCCTTCAACCTCTTTTATCTCTCTTCTCTCTCCCACTTTTCCTCTCGCTCTCGCTCTCTGTTGCGAGAGCGAAAGTATATTATGTGTTGCAAGACTTCCATGTAAAGCAGTAGTTTTTTGGGCTATTCAGAGTGTATTTGTTGACCTAATGAATTAATTTTTACCCATATTGCAAAACCTTTGATTTCATACTAAACATGGTATAATTAATTTGGTTGTATTCAACATTATGCAGTTTGACGCATTTCTGTTCTGTGTCTTTTTAAAACATTTCCATCTCTTGAGTAAAGTTGTTGAGTCTGAAAAGTAAATTTTGCAAATAAATATAATGAACTAGACTGCCAGTAAGCTGAATTAAAATGCGTATCTCTTAAATTTTCCATAGAGCCATAAGTTGAGATTCGATTTCGCTGAAAATCAGTTTAAGTGCTGTGTCATAAGAGTTTAGCAGTCTAGGGATGGGGATGCGTAAACAAAACGAATTGAAATGCGAAACCACTGAATGGAGCAGCTAAAGCAGTTAAAGCAGATCTAAGTGGCTCCAACCAGTGCAGTCCCACTCAGTCCAGTTCACAACAGCCTTGGCTTCAGCTTCAAAGACGACTAAAATGGATTTCTAGGAAGCCATCGCGAAGTGCAGGTGGCGACTTGGCGTAATCAAGGCCACACCACTGGCGCAGACGATTAGAAGTGGGTGTTGCACTTGAATAGAATTGAAGTGGCGCCACTTTTCTTAAGATAGCTGGCAAAAAATAGCGCGCAAAGTCGACCAAGTTCAGAGGCCAACGCTTTCTTGCATTGCTTCCTGCGCAGTTTAAATTGGAAACACATTTTGCAAAATTTTTAGAGCATTGCAATTGCCAAAAATGTGCTTGTTCACTAAAAATAGACTCGAAAAAATTATTAAATTGAATTTCTCATACATTCTCGTTGCAATTTGTTTTTGCAGCCAATGTTTACAAGTTGCACATATGTGAGGAGGGAAGAGAGCGGAGGAGAGTGGTGGAATAGCAGCAAATTCAAATAAGCCATAAAACGTGTAAATCGATGGCATGAATCGAATGCTTCTCATTGGCAATCAAACTGCATGATTTATGCAAAATGAATTCGCGCTACCTCCCTGACCATATTTTGTATATAGTACTATCTCCTATTCCGACTACCTCAATTCGCTTATCGATTTGGTCGGGTAACACGCCATGTCACACACTACTCTAGTTAACCTCTCACTATCCAAGTGCTTTCGTGCTCGTTTTAAACTGACGGAGTTGGAGCAAACAGCTTTAAAGCAGATCCTCCTCTCGGGTCTCGCTTTACTGGAGGGTTAAACTTAAATACTGGTCATACATACCCTGCATCCAAAAGTGGTTAAACGAAAGTGTATTGAGCAAACCATATAAAAAACTACATATGAACGCATGAAGCACAGGGAATATAGAAGCTATTAAGTTTGCTTCGTGATGATACACTTTATGTCGACTTTAGGCTGCGTTTAGCTGCACTCAAGAGGGTCGTAAAGTCGCAATAAGCCCGACATTATCTATAGTATTGTTTTAGGAAGTTTGAATAAAAATTGTTTGTAAAATATAAAATCATCAACTATTTATTAAGAATAATACCAAAAGCTCAAAGACATATTTTTTATAACCAATTTGTTTTCTAAAAACAATAAGTGATTGTTTATGAAACTCACTTATTTTTAAGTTCTGTTTAAAAAAAAAAAAAAAAAAAAAAAAATTTAAATGTGAATTGATTTAAATATATAATTTTAATATAGAGACAAGTGAACTTACTAAATACACAAGGCATAGGGTATCTGCTTGGGGTACAAGTTCAGTTTGCATGTTCATAATACTTGTTTTGAATAAAATTTTGGCACGACGCAATTTCCTTTTGTCCTTTATTCGACGGTATAAGTTAAAGCGCACCGAAAGAGACACCAACACAATCCCATAAATGGCAAGCTTTTTGCCAATGTAAGTGTGTGTGTGTGCGTGTGTGTGTCAGTGTGTGCGAGTCTGTATGCGATATATAAAGGTAGCTTCAGTTTGGGCGCACTTTGGTAGATTTCCATTCATTTAAAATGTATTTTTGTCTGAGGTCGCAGTCAACTCGCTTGCCTTGCTCTTGTGAAATTATTTTCTGTGCATTGCAATGCGGTTATATAAGACTTGTATGAGACCGCTCTTGAAATACGGAAGGTACCGGAGTATTGCCTGGTTGTATACATATACATAAGCATTTTAGCGTTATAGGCAACTGCTAAAACCCTAATTGCGCACAATTTGTTGGCCTTTGATAGGAACTATTATTAAATAATATCCTACAAAAATTGTTTAAGTATTGTGTTGCAGACCACTTAGAACCCACACAGCCTTTCATATATACACACTCACAACAAAGAGAGGTAGCTGTTGACAGGGCCAGGGCCAGACGTGTCCTGTAAGCGCAAAAAAAATCTACTGACGGCTTGAAATTTATATATAGAATCGCCGGTTGGCAGGTGGAGGGGGTATCTAGCTAAAAGTGGGCTTGGGTCAAATGCCAGGTGCATGAAAAACAACAACAGTAATTGCGACGTGAAAATCAGTGTAAAGCCACAATAGCAACAATAGCAAAGCAACTGCTCAGGACAACACAGAACGGTTATTTTCACACAACGTTTTACGTAACATAAATTGGATTGTGTAATCAACAGTGCGAGAAAGAGAGCTGAAGGATTGGACAGACAGTAGAGAAAAACAAACCGGAATCAGCAACTAACTGACTGGGTCAAGGGTGAAACTATGGTTTCAGGAGATGGAGCGGAACAGAGCAGTTGCCACAATTCCTGGCGCACAATTGAATCTTAATGTGCTGCACTTGGAGTCTTTTATTAGCGTCCGGGATATAATTTTTGGTTGTCTCTTGTGGCTTTACGCAATTTACAGTTGACAGTTGATTTTCTAACTAAAAGATATTTATTTACATTGCACCCTAGCATCCTAACTAGAGTTGAAGCATCTATAAAATACGCAAGTGCTGCTAGCCATTTAAAGAGCAGCCAAAGACGTCATAAAGCATTACGTATACGCCAAGTTGGGCCACTCATACCGCTCACATCGCATCACTAAGACACCCACACACCCACAACCCAACCCACACATTTACTACCCTCCTATATACCATATAAACGCTCAGTGCCATCAATGAACCGTCGTCTGTCGCAGCAGGACGCCAAAAAGCTTATTCCGATAGCTTTTCAGCGGCTTCTCTTTCACTCTCTCTCTCACTTTACCGCTCTATCGCTCTCTTGTTGTGGTGAGTTTCTCTTTCGTCAGTGCAACTGCTGTTCCTTCTTCTTGCTGCACAGCTGCTTACACATATTGTATATATGTACATGGGCTCTATCTTTCTCCCTCACTCTCTTTTTCTCACTGCTCTTCCATTTTATTCACGATATAGCTTCCGTTTTGTTGGCGACATTTTACTACGTCAGCAACTGAGACGAGCCTCCAAGTAAATAGCACAACACACAAATACATACTTAGCCATGTGCGAATGGACGTGTGTGTTTTTACTAGCTTGCTTTTGACTCTGTATATTGAAAACGACCTTCTGCAGCCCTTTTAAGAGGTCTTACACTATGCAACACGTACAACAATTATAAAAAAGTAGGCACGGCTACAGTCAAGATTTGACTGTATAAGGCCATGGATTTTTGTAGAACGCGTCTACAACGCATACAATAAAACAAGAAAATATACTAATAAATACTAAATATATACCAAAAAACATCCTGAAATTAAGCGCGTTTAAAATTTATATTTGGTTTATTGAACACCATTATTATGGCACTGAGTGAAATACCAACTGAAGAGGTGCTGCTGCACCTACTATATACAAGTATTTCTTAAAAAACTTCTCTGTTTATTGTCCGATTATTATTGTATGTGCCAAAAAATAAAAAAGGGGCGTGCCCAAAATCTTAAACAAAAGGGATGTGCGCGGAAAGTTCTTACATATTGTCTCCAAATTTGGTAGCTCTAGCATTTATAGTCTCTAAGACCTACGACAGACGGACATATAGACAGGGCTATATAGACTCGGCTTTTGATGTTACTTGTTAAGATTACAATTTGAATTGACGTGAACAATATTGATATTGAATTATTGAAAGTGGATAACCCCATCAAAAAGAATATTTAGAATGCAAGTGTTATACAATTGAATCTTAATTGGTGGGTCAAATACTATGTGAATATAAATTGTTTCTTAATCAACTTATAACTTCATTATTACCAATTGTATATTATTAAAAATTGTAGTCTTTCAACTGTATGGTCAATTCGAGTAAGTATATCAAATTTAATGTCTTTGATAGCAACATTTTTTGATAGATGGGTAGTCAGAAAGATCGGCAGATAGAAGGCAGATTAATTGAAAAAAACTCGAATTGCACCATATTTTAAATACGGCATAAATTTATACAGTTATATGAAACGTACAAAATTACATAAAAAAGAAAATCAACTGCACTAATAATGTATGTGGCAGTTTGACATCCACTTAAGCTTCATAACTGAACTAAATGAAGTTACAAAAATATTGCCAGTGAACAAACAAACCATATGAAGCTCTATAATGGGCAAGCAATTAGGGCACAAATTGAGTTACCTGGCAAATTCACTGACATACGAGTATCCACTCGAAAGCCATCTCAAGGACGTGCCACAGAAATGGTTATTTACATGTATACACATTTCTCCAGAAACCGATAGTAGAGGTCTCTAGCTGGTTTATTGATCAAACAATTGGCAGGTTCATCAAATAGTTGCAAGCTGAATACACAATTCATTGAAGTATAACAAGAACTAGATGAAGATTGCTACAACGAAAGTTTATAGATTTAATATATCCTTGTAGTAACGATAAAATACTCGTAAATTAATACAAAACACATTTTGTCCACATTCATTGCCTTTCCATTGGACAAGCCAATGAACTAACAGAGCTTGGACTTCTATATATATGCACTATACGTAGTAAGAGATATTTTTTTTAAAAGTAGTGCTTACTTACTCTATATGCAATGTTTTATATCGCAATAAAAAAGTGCCCTTACTGTGTAATAAGCATTTCTTTCTTTATTTTATTTTCGTAGAGCAAACGCCACGTTGCAAGAAAAGGGCAGCTAACTTCCAGCGTTGATGGCTGCTACTAAAATAATTGATGCACCACGCAACGGCCACGAGATGGCGCCACTGAATACGAGAGCCAGGGGTGATGGCACCCATGGGGTGACCATTGTATTAACCGCACCCCAACGTAACTCAGTGCAATCGGTTGACATCCCTGGTGAGCCGGATCGTGCCGCCTGGAGTGGCAAGATGCAGTTCTTTCTCAGTATTATTGGCTATTCCGTGGGACTTGGCAACATCTGGCGCTTTCCCTATCTTTGCCAACAGAACGGCGGCGGTAAGTAAAACCATCAAGAATTCCCCTCAACGAACATCTATTGTATTCCAGATTATAATTATTCATTGGTGATAAATCGTCTATGTTGCAAGCTGATCCGTTCCAATATGCCAACTCCTTCAAACTCATATTTTCAAAATGTCAATCAATATTCCAAATAGTCGGACAGCAATTAAGTATTCTCATCAACGAACATCTATTGTATCCCAGATAACAAATCATTCTATGATCAATGCATTTTGTTAGCACGTGGTAACCTGATGTCAAATTGTCTATATGGCAACCTGACGTCCCGTTCCACTGTCGAAATAAAATACCCAAGTCCATCCGGTAGCCAATATGTCTGGATGATAACGTTAATTGTATTGAGCTCAGCAATCTCTTTCCACAGCAGGTTTTGAAAATAAACATTAAAAAAATGGTGTAAACAAATGTCAATCTATTCCGAAAAGTTGAATAATTTCATAGTCTTATAAATTGATTTACTTAACGCCGGCTCTGTTTATTATTATTATTATTATTTGAAAAAGGGAGTCTCCCAACAGAGAAGGTGCGAGGCACTGCGACCATGGAGGTCTTTCGTGCCTATAGCCTCTCCCTAGCTAGACAAGAGTTGCTCTGCTTCCCTAATGAAGCAGAGCAGATCTTTTGTCGAGGAACGCACAATATGCTCGGGACCTGCGGTATCCACGTGCAGATGTTTCCTCCTAGTCCACACCAAGGCTGGACAGTCGCACAGAATGTGTTTGGTTGTCGGCTCTGTTAGGAAGAGCTCTTTTCGCCCCGAGTCCGCTCCTGTTGCGTTTGTACATACAAATTCGATATCATGAGCGCAGGCTAAAGCTAATCAAATGCGCTGCTTTGACAATAACATTATGAGATTTAATGTACACTAATTGCAGAGCTTATGGCTCGTGAATGGGCTGCACTTGTGTGAGCGGAGAGGAGTGAGACTCGGGGGCTTTATTGGGTCTGCCGGAAGAGCTTAATTGTGGGCCTTGGCCCCGACGGAGAGGCAGACTACACCTCTTGTGCCAAGCAACGCACTTTTATTGAAAGACACATTCCGAGCTTCCACCCCTTCTAGTTCTAATTGAATTACGAATGAATCGACGAAATTACACATAGGCGAACTGTGAATACTCTCAACTATGAATTAATGACACTCTTAAGTCATCCAGCCCGTCCAACGTGTCGTATAAGTAATTAGTGTTTTTTCCTGTTTCTGTTTCTGTTGCAGGTGCGTTTCTGATACCTTTCATGATAATGTTGATACTGGAGGGCATACCCCTGTTCCTCATCGAGTTAGGCATGGGTCAGCGTATGCGCCTGGGTGCATTGGGTGTGTGGAACACTATACATCCATGGCTGGGCGGCATTGGCATCTCCTCCTGCATTGTGACACTCTTTGTGGCACTCTACTATAATGTGATCATCACTTGGGTGTTCTACTATCTGTTCAACAGTTTTCGGGTAAGTTTCGTTTTGGAACACATGAAAGGTAGGAGAAAGTAATGATAATATCTATTTACAGTATCCATTGCCCTGGTCGAGTTGCCCAACAAATAGCAGCGGCTTTGAGCTAGAGGAATGCGCCAAATCGTCGGAGACTACATATTTCTGGTATCGCACCACATTGGATGCGGCACCATCGATGGACGAGCCCGGCGGTCTAAAGTGGTGGATTGTGTTATGCCTTTTGCTGTCCTGGACCATTGTCTTCTTCATTGTGATGAAAGGCATTCAGAGTTCCGGCAAGGTGGTTTACTTCACATCCCTATTCCCCTACATTGTGCTCACCATCTTCTTCATACGGGGGATCACACTGCGCGGTGCCGGCGCCGGGCTGATTCACATGTATACGCCGAAGGTGGAGAAGCTGCTGGAGCCAACAGTCTGGCTGGATGCGGCCACACAGGTGTTTTATTCATTTGGTTTGGCCTTTGGCTCACTGATTGCCTTCGGCAGCTACAATACGCCGAAAAACAACTGCGTCCGGGACGTGCTGCTGGTTTCCGTGTGCAATGCCGTCACCGCCATCTATGCGAGTGTCGTCATCTTTGCCATACTCGGATTCAAGGCCACAGTCAATGTGGATCGCTGTGAGGCCGGGTGAGTTGCGAGCACTGATTGTGACATGGCTTAGGGTTGGGTTGGGTTACTCAGTGTTTAGTGGGGTCATTGCAAGTTTACCATCAGCACGCATCAGCGGGCATCAGCGGGCATCGGCGCACTGGGAGGGGTCATTTAGACCATCCCATCGTCAATCCCATCAGTGACCAGTTGTAACTGGCATGCGGCAGCTTTGTATGAGCACGAGTACGTGTATCTATTCTTAGCTTCGACTCTACATTAGTTGTCGTTTGCCCATTGATAGCCCAATCGATACGCGGTCAATTTGTTTCAATTAATGGGCGCTGCACAGGTTTCTGCAGTGCCCTCCCTTGCCGCATTCTCCCTGCATTCCCTCTGCTCTCTTTGAGCTATTTACAATTGCTCTTCAACTTTTTGTGTTGACCTATTGTGCTTGCCCCAGGTATTGAGTTATTATTGTCTCTTGCTCAACTGGTTCAAACCGACTTCAACTGGTCTGTTTTTTCTCTTTTTGTAGAAATGTGGATTTGTTTGTTAAACATTCCTTCCTGCCCTCCAAGAATTTCACCCCAGAAGAATACCATGCGGCTTGGCTCGAGTACAATGCAACTGAAGTCAAGACATTCAACCTTAGCGAATGCAGCATAGCCAAGGAGCTGGACAATGTAAGTAGCCAATGGAGATGACTTAAATGATTCTGTACTAAAATGAAACAGTTAAGAAGCCACCGTTCAGTGTACTCGACTTTGAGATTCGCTTAATCCAAAAATAACAGTGCAAAACAAGTAAGAAAGCTACAGTCGAGTTTGCTCGACTGTGAGATACCCGCCACCCAATTGTACCATAAAAATATCATATTTACATAATAGTATAAAAATATACTGAAAATATACTAAAAATACCAAAATAATATATCAAAATTTTCTTTGTTCGAAGTTATTAGCTTGGCGGCACTGTAGTTGGTTTATTGAACACCATTATTATGTCGCGGAGTGTCATAGCAACTAACTAGGCACCACTAGCAGTTGCACGTGGTAGCGCCTTGTGAAAGTAATATCTTAATAACTTCTGTATTTTTTATCCGATTGTAACCAAATTCGCAGAGATCATTAAGATGGTGATTAGTATTGTGCGTACCAAAATTGAATGTTCTAGGTCGACGCAATTCGGTTTTATTCGATTTACGGGGGCGGGAGGGGGCGTGGCCAAAATAAAAAACAAACTTGATCTGCGTGCAACAATAAGACATACTGTCGCGAAAAATTTGTTGCTCTATCTCTTATAGTCTCTGAGATCTAGGTGTTCATACGGACAGACGGACATGGCTATATCGTCTCGGCTGTTGACGCTGATCAAGAATATATATACTTTATGGGGTCGGAGATGCTTCCTTCTGCCTGTTACATACATTTTCGGTCGGCACAAAGCCTTCTACCCTTTGGGTAGGCGGGTATAATGAACATTAGCTTAGGATTCTGAGAAGTGAGGCTTGTTAAGGTTTTACATCAAAGTTATATAAGCTAGAAACAAACAGAACGGCTACAGTCAAGCTTTGACTGTACGAGGTCATGGATTTTTCGTGTACATGCGCAGCGTTTAATAATGTTATAAAATTATGAAAATTATAATAATTATTGGTTAAAACAAGTAAGAAAGCTACTGACGAGTGTACTCGACTGTGAGATACCCGTCACTCAATTTGGAAGATGATAAAGAGCGACCATCGAAATATAATATTTTTCAAAAATATACTGGGAAATATACTAAAAAATAATACTGAAAAATATACCGAAATTAATTTTGTTCTAAATGATTAACTTGGAAGCACTTCATTATGTTTATTGAACACCATTATTATGTCACTGAGTGACAACTAGCTGAACAGCTCCAGCTGCACCCGATTTCGCCTTATAAAAGTAATTCGTTAATAACTTCTGTGTTTTTTGTCCGATTGTAACCAAATTTTCAGAGATCATTAAGATAATGATTAGTATTATGTGTGCCAATGAACGTTCTAGCTTTAACATGATGCTTGGAAATCTAAAAAAATCTAAACAAAATCGAAAATCTAAAACAAACTTGATCTGTCCACCAAGTTTGTATATGTTGTCTCCAAATTTGGTAACTCTGGCTTTTATAGTCTCTGAGATCACGATGTTCATACAGACAGACGGCCAGACAGACAGACGGACAGACAGACAGGGCTTTATCGACTCGGCTGTTGGTGCTGATCAGGAATATATATAGTATATGGGGTCGCAGACGCCTTCTTCTGCCTGTTACGCACATTCGGACAAACGTAAAAGATCATGATTTTTTAAAAATCCATAACTTAGAAATGTAAAATCTATTGACCGGAAAATCTATTTTCAAATGTTTCGGTCTCGTCTATACCGGATAATCGAAGTCAACATTTTTTATAACGTTAAATTATATGTTATATTATATGTTATATTGAGAGGAAGTGCCACAAAAACCATGATCTAAGTTCAACACACAGGAATATCGTCTTCCAATTTTGTGTCTTTACCTTTTATAATCTCTAAGAAGCATATGGTCATGGGTAATGTTGATAAAGAAAATATGTTATGTTAAGGATACTTTTTGTTTGCAATGACTCAATTTAACGTCATTACCTGTGAATTCTACAATTCTCGCGTTTAATTACTCCCACCCTTTATTAACTGTCAAAGTAGCTTCTAAACTTATGCTATAAGTGTCGGGTCTAATCATTCTCATATTGCAATTATTATTATTTTAGATAGAGTAAAATGTAATATGTTGATCCTTTATTCCCACATTTGTCTTTCTTTCATTATACTCGTATTAATATGTTGCTTCTTCTTAGGCCGCTGAGGGTACTGGCTTGGCCTTTATTGTTTTCACCCAGGCTATTGTCGAGCTGCCCGGTGCGCCATTCTGGGCCGTGCTGTTCTTCACCATGCTACTATCGCTCGGCTTGGGCTCACAGATCGGTATCCTTGAGGGCATGCTCTGCACGTTATTCGACATAGACATCGTAAAGCGGGTTAAGAAACAACATGTCACTGGAGTGGTGTGTCTATTCTGCTTTATTGTCGGCTTCATCTTCTGCACAGGTGCCGGCGAGTATTGGCTGAAGATGTTTGACTCTTTTGCCGGTACAATCGGCTTGGTTGTCGTTGCATTGATGGAAATGATTGCCGTCATATTTATTTATGGCCACGAGCGGTAAGTTAAGCCCGAGCAATGCCCATTGAGCATCGATTTGAAAAGTTTGTATTTCTACAGCTTCACTGAGGACATTTATCAGATGACTGGCTATAGACCTGGTCTTTACTGGCAGCTTACTTGGCGCTACATTGGTCCAGTCATCATGGTCTGCATATTGGCCTCGTCTGTTGTCTTCATGATCATACGTAATCCAACATATGGTGCCTGGAATGCCGAACTGGTACGCGCCTTCCTTACAAGATAGCCTAACACTTTTTATTAACTTCATCAATGTATTTTAGGGTGCTATTGAGCAAAAGAATTATCCCAATTGGGTTATGGGTATTGCCTTGTCCATGATAATGGCTGGAGTGCTGCCGATGCCTATTGTGTTCCTCATGCGCAGCTTCCAGTGCCTTAAGGTGGATCTGGATATACACCAGGGATCGATACGTCGCAATGAGACGACCGCCTCCACCAAGGAAATGATTGACAACGACGATGATGTAAGTGTTAATCTTTGGAATTTGGTCGGGACTCAATTGAGAATTCTGTATAGTAAAGTAATTATTATATAGTTGTGTTGTTGTCTTGGAATTAAGCTAAGATTCTCTTTATAAATACTTCTACTTAATGTAACTAATTGTGTCTTCTCTCTCACTTAACGATTCATTCACACATTTACGCTTGTTTCTCTATCTACCCGATAACAATAACAAAAACAATAATGCTTCAAATTCTAAATATCAACATTCAATACGCTCATTCATCACGCTCAATGTCTATCAGAATTTGAGTCCGGATATGCCACCGCAAGATTCATTAGCGGCGACACGCTTCACAATTGGAGATTTTGAAGTAAGTGCTATGTTGTCCTGTCATCCCCACCTAACCACCACGATCATGAAACAGCTGCTAATTTCACAATTCTCGATTTTCTTCTTTCCCCTCTCTTATGTGTCACACTCACGCATACAGAACTAGAGCTCAAACTAAATAACTTAAAATAACAACCGATAAGAAACAACTTGAAATACACATTTTAAGCATCCAACTCGTAAATACCCAATCCTTACTTAACTCTCAAAGTAGACTCGTTACATCGCCTGACACCACGCAGTTGAGGACACTGAAAAAATTTACACGCGCCGTCTGCCTGACTATAGAAATACCCCATAAAGAAAAAGTTGATAAAAAATGCTCACTTATTATTGAACCGATTTGAAATAAGTACTATAAACCAAGTAGTATTTTAAAACAAAACTCATAGCATATTAACTAGCTAAAAACAATCGCAATGCCATTTAAATATTCGTTTAAATATACATACTTATATATACGAGTATCTTGTATCTGTCGAATATCGAATCGATTGGAATTCGTACTCGTCTGCGCCTTCTTTACAAGAACAAATAAGAAGAACAAGGATAACAATTATTTACCAACAATTAGTTTAGTGCAAATGTTTAAAAACTACTCGTATATGATAGCAAGTTAACTTGAAGTTTAGACAAAGCTCAATGTTTAGGCTTAGGCTGCAGACTGACAGATTTACTGACAGACAGATAGTCTATCTACAGTCAGATTAAAAATAGCAACTCTGGCCAAAAGACGGTTTAGTAATACACAAAAAAGAGGTAAAGTAAATGTTCTAAATGGAAAAAATAAATGTAAGAAATAACACTTTCGGTTATTGTGTTCTATAATTTTGTTTGTTGTTCCCCATGTTTTTATTGTCTTTAGTAAAACTGTAATTTATGAAATATTAGCTATGCGCTTTATTGTATTTATTGCGTAAATATATTAACTATTTAACCCAAGTATGAGGATCACATGATACTGTTTAAAATTTAAATGTATATGCATATGTCTTAAGTTTTTATTAAAAATATGAATATTCATATTTCCTGTAATTAACTTATTACTTGCTCGCACTCTTAGGACGACGAGGAGGATGACGAGAATGATTTCAGTGGGCCAGCGTTGGGTGGTCATGTGAAAACCCACAGCGACTTCTCCGAAGATGATGAGGATGATAAGCCTATGACAATGCGCTTGATGATGATGCGTCCAACAACAGCAGCAGCAAAACAACAACAAACAACAAACCCAAGCACGCCCCTCAACAAAATGGGCAGCAATCATCTAAATGTGCCAACAAGCAGAAAGCAGACCTTCAAAAAGGACGCTTACGATGTGTAGATAGCATTGCAAGAGGTGGCAAGGGTGAGTAATATATGTAGGTATACTATATATCTGCATATATATACTTAATGTACTATGTAAATCAGACGCTAAACGAAAGCGCAAAACATTTATATGAAATTAATTTAAGTATTTTAAAGTAATTTATAATTAAAATAACAAAAGTTATAATTAAGTAAAAGTTTGCAAATGAAAAAATGATGGTAAAAATGAAATATAAAATTGTTAAACTACCACACACTCACACACACACACACACTATGTAAATGAGCTACAATTGAACTTAAAAACGGGTCGAAGAAAATTGAATGTCTGGAATAATGGGGTTACATTCATTTTCGTTGCTGTAGTATTTAGTTGAGAAATGTTTAATGCTTTAACTGTTAATCGCAATTGTATTTTCGTATGTTTTAAGTCATATTTACATATATACTATATACATATAACCCAGTTGTAACCCTGCCTAGCCGAAAGAATTTTAATTGCCACAAGCTTTGTAGTAATCCAAAGAAACATTTATAACAAATGCATTTCCACGAGTTTAACTCACATTTAGTCTCATTTCTTCAGGTTGAACTTACGAGTATGTGTGACACCCAAATATATTCAGTTTAGCTCTACATAAAATATAACATTAATATTTATATACATATATATATATAAATTAATAATTATAATACTACTAAGTATGACACACAAGTTAAAATATTAACAAGATAACTTCTAGTTCAGTTGTTAACTGCAAATGAAACCAAAAATATACCAAATTGATTTCCATAACAGCAAAAACTACTGAAAAGTATACAGAAAGAATATTAATATGATGAAACAAAGTGTAGAAAAACCAATCGGAATATGTGATATTCTAAATAATATCCTCAAAGCTTAGTCTAAGGAAAAGTTCATCAAGAAATTTAGTTTTCCAACACAGTTCTGTCACATAGATCCATTTATTTAATCAACCTACATTCTTTCCATATTTATACATTTATTTCAGTTTAAATTTCTATCACACCCCAACTCTTATAGTATTCTCTTATATTCAATACAAAAGAAAAAATAAAAAATAAAAACTGCTGTGAATAGTTTTAGTGGTTGTAAAGTTCTATTACAAGACAAAATAAACGAAGAAGCGTTATAATTAATTAAATAGGTATTAAGCAGCATAAATCTCTGACTCAACTCCAGACTCATCTTTCACCTATGTTCCCATAAGAATATTCCGAAGCATATATATTTAACATTCGGTTTCCGCAACAGGTTTTTAAAGCAAATACCTATAATTCAC
Source organism: Drosophila pruinosa (assembly GCA_018150935.1). NCBI lineage: Eukaryota > Metazoa > Arthropoda > Insecta > Diptera > Drosophilidae > Drosophila > Drosophila pruinosa. The sequence goes on from JAECWR010000199.1 coordinate 45,606,063, forward strand.
ATCAAAAATAAAAACTATATTGTATTTCCTATAATCAAAAGAAATGGAATTTTTTTATAAACGGCAACCGTTAAAGACAATAAGACATAAAAGTACATAAAAATACAATGAAATAAAGAGCAAAATAGTAATATGATACTTATGAGAGAGAATTGTGAACGTTCCGATAGGCACAAGTTTATACAGAGAATATTTTATTTTAATTTTGAAGAGATTTTTAAAGCAGTATTTTCCTTTCCGTCAGTAGATTTCTATAGTTATACATGCCGGCGGTATTGAAGTACCTGCCGTATGTTCTATGTACCTTGCGAAGACACTGGTCGATAGCGCGAGCGTTAGATAAGAAGTGTTAATTACAATAGTTATAGCTAAGTATATGAAATCTGTTGACAGTAACTAGAAAGAATCAAAGATTTATACAATTATGTACGATCTACAGTTACCCTTCACTTCAAATAATCAATATCATTAACCAATTGATGATCAATTTGTATGATTTATTTCACATATTTGGAATTCAACATTTAAAAACAAAATGAAACTATAAATATTGTATATCAATTATTGTCGTAGTGTTTAAGAACTAAGCGAATGATGCGAATAAATGGACTCGTGTAAATTTCGATTGTATTTAACGTATTGATCGAGGAATTACTTATGTGAAATATTATTATGATATGCAGGTAATTATTATTAATAAACATACTTCAAGAATAGTGGGTTAAGTTGAAGAAGAGCAAAACAGTTGATGTTGCGTTTTCTTTCTAATGCTCCTTACTTGATTTCAATACTATTACTTATACTTTCATCGATTCTTACAGATCTTCTTTGTTGCAAACTGTAAAAAAGAGTTTTGTATTTCGATTAAATAAACTTAACTTGAGAAGAAGGTTAAGAAAACAAGTGAGAAGACTGTAGTAGAATATTTGCTTTGTTTATTGATGATATCGAACAGACAGATATACGGACAGGGCGTCTAATCGACTGTTGATGGTTGATGATCACGAATATATGTATCTACTTCATAGGATCGAAGATGCCTCATTCTGCCGATTACATACATTTGCACAAAACTATTATACTCATTTTTGATAATAGAAGGATTTGTTTAATATTGTTTGCTGGTACTATATATTATTTCTTTTTCCAGAAGTTGAAACCGTTCCAATTGTTGACAATTTTTACCATAAATTTCCCGCAATTAAGTTGTTACCAATATTACGAAGGTAATAGGTATTATGGGTATCAAACAAGATATTTTTCGATCCGACGAAACAAGTCTACGTTTTCTAAAAATTTCGAAAGTGTATAATATATTAATTTTAAAACTTGTGAAAATATTAGAAACTAATAGAACAAGTATGAAAGCTACTGTCGAGTGTGCTCGACCGTGAGATACCCGCCGCCCAATTTTACCATTAAAATATTATATTTTTCAAAAATATACTGAAAAAATACAAAAAAATATACTAAAATTATACCAAAATAATATACCAAAATTTTCTTTGTTCGAAATTATTAGCATAGCGGCACTTTACTTGGTTTATAGAACACCATTATTATGTCGCGGAGTGTCATAGCAATTAACTATTTTGCGGAGTGTCATAGCAACTAACTAGGTGCAGTTGCACGTGGTAACGCCTTATAAAAGTAATTTCTTAAGAACTTCTGTGTTTTTTATCCGATTGTAACCAAATTCGCAGAGATCATTAAGATGGTGATTAGTATTGTGCGTACCAGGTTTGTGCGTTCTAGGTTTAAAACGCTTGCAATTCAGTTTTTTTTAATTTGCATAGGCGGAAGGGAGCGTGTGGCCAAAATCAAAAACAAACTTGATCTGCGTGCAACAATAAGACATACGGTCCCGAAAAATGTGTTGCTCTATCTCTTATAGTCTCTGAGATCTAGGTATTCATACGGAGATGCTTCCTTCAGCCTGTTACATACATTTTCGGTCGGCATTTTAGGCGGGTATAAAAATATATCTGTCGAAATTAATTTTTGGTGTGGTTTTTAAACTGAACAACTCAAAAGTTGTCTTCGGTCTATATTAAACGACTATTCAATGCATCGGTAGTTTCAAATGCTTAGTGAATTTGCGCTTTTATATTTCAAATTGATATCTCAAACAGATGAAAAGTTAAGATTATTTTAACAAGTTGTGCCACTGTAAGTCTTCAGAAGTTTACATTTCCAAAAAATCAAAAGCGCCCTCTGTTGGCACTTTTAATAAAGTGTAACTTGAAGTGAGCTTTTGTGCAGCTTTTAGTTTTATTGCGTTCCGAATACACAAGCGTACGTTTTTAGCACTAAGCGTGCAATATTGTATTGTGTACTTAGCTTTCAGTTGTTTACAAACTAATAGAAGCTGTAATTCAGAGAAGCTCATAATATGCATAGTCTTAAATAATAAGATAAACAAATTTTCTAATAAAACGATATAATTAAAAAACAAACCCCTATTGCGTATTGACCCATTGTTTTTCTACTTATTAATAATTACTTCTTTTTTAATTATTATTTTCACATTAAATTCATGCTTTAGTTGCTGTATTTTGTTACTGTGTGTATTTATTATGATTTCTTTTCACGTTTATAGCGACAGGAAGAAACTTTGCACTGAGAGCAATGCTTAGCGAAAGCTGAAACCATTCTCAGCAGATTAGTCTTATCACAGGGTTCAAGTTTCGCTCGCCCGAATAGCTTTGCAGTGGTGCAAAAGTAGCTACTGATAAAAATACACATGTGTTTGTTTGCACATTTTTTCTCATTCTTTCTTTATCTGCTTCTAAATTTACAGCTAATTATTACAAGTGTAGCAGTTTGAGATTGTTCCTGTACAAAAGATCGTTTCGATATTGATGAAAAATACTGTGAAAAAAAAACATTTCATTGTACTGTAATAAAAACAAGTATGAAAGCTACTGTCGAGTGTGCTCGACCGTGAGATACCCGCCGCCCAATTTTACCATCAAAATATTATATTTTTCAAAAATATACTGAAAAAATACTAAAAAATTATACTAGAATTATACCAAAACAATATACCATGGCGGCACTTTACTTGGTTTATAGAACACCATTATTATGTCGCGGAGTGTCATAGCAATTAACTATTTTGCGGAGTGTCATAGCAACTAACTAGGTGCAGTTGCACGTGGTAACGCCTTATAAAAGTAATTTCTTAATAACTTCTGTGTTTTTTATCCGATTGTAACCAAACAGAGATCATTAAGATGGTGATTAGTATTGTGCGTACCAGGTTTGTGCGTTCTAGGCTTAAAACGACGCTTGCAATTCAGTTTTTTTTAATTTGCATGGGCGGAAGGGGGCGTGTCCAAAATAAAAAACAATCTTGATCTGCGTGCAACAATAAGACATACGGTCCTGTTGCTCTATCTCTTATAGTCTCTGAGATCTAGGTGTTCATACGGACGGACAGACGGACAGACGGACATGGCTATATCGTCTCGGCTGTTGACGCTGAACAAGAATATATATACTTTATGGGGTCGGAAATGCTTCCTTCTGCCTGTTACATACATTTTCGGTCGGCACAAAGCCATAATACCCTTCGGGTAGGCGGGTATAAAAACAACTAAGAAAGATTCAGTCGTGCCGGCTTAACTGTGAGATACCCGTTAAGCATCTTAAGCAAAAGCAACAAATATGAAGACTGGGCATTGTATGTAAATATACAATTTTACGAGAATATCACGAATTTATCACGATCAAAATTGTTAGCTACGTTGTAATTTATTAGGGTTATTAAATATTTATTATATAACTTAGTGGCTTAGAAACTGAACAGGAGAAGCTGTAATTACCCTATTTCTTGAATAACTTCTGTGGTTATTCTCCGATCGAAATTATTAAGATTGTGATTGTTATTATTTAATAATTCGATTTCAAATCGGTTTGTTTCGATTTCCAGATAAGGAAGAGAGTCTCTTAGCTTAGGGTGTTCGTGCAGAAGGACATGGCTATATCGTATCGGCTATTAACATAGATTAAGAATATATGTGTATAGTTTGTAGGATCAAAGATTCTTCCGTCTGCCTGTTACATAACTTTGCGGTTGTTTTGGTTATAGTACCTTTCTACCTTATGGGTAACGGGTATAGAAATGCGGCGAATGAAAAGAACAAAAATAACATTGTTTGATATTGATCGATTAATATGAGGGAAATAAATTGAGTTGCATTGCACGGCTCTCTAATGCCCTGTACGACATATGTATGTACACACCTAGGCGAAATATTAAGATTAGATTATGCCAAAGAATCTAATTAAATGATTAGCTGCATATTCTCTAACGAGTTGAAGGAATAAGTAGCTTTAAGCTTATATTAATATTGAATTTAGTTTCAAATTTAATTTGTTAATGGCTGTCATTAGCTATTTCAAAAGCATATAATTAGTTTAGCATGTTATAAATCACAGAAGCGTACAACACAACGATAAGCCACTGTTGCTGTTTCTGCTTCTGTTCTTTTTCAAACTGATGGCAGTTTCATAGCATAATTCGGTGCACAGGTCACAGTGATAAGAAATCCAGACAACAGCTGAGATGAGCTGTTGAAGCTCTTACTGTACAGACCAGACATCGACCAAGTGCAACCACAATGTGCCATGTGACGGTAGGAGGCGCGTCTCGCTCGGGTTGCGTCTCGCTCGGGGCGCATGCGGTGGGCGGCACGTAGCAAGTAGCAAGCAGCAGACAACAAGCCGGCAACGTGGGCATGTCTCTTATCTTATCAGCAAACCATATGCTGATGAATGTTTGTGTGTGTGTGTTTGTATGTGGGTGTGAGTGGCTGTGCATAAAAACAGAAACAGAAACGAAAAGAGCGAAAAGAAGAAAAACACAACTGAAATCGGATCGAAATTGTATAGCAAAATGTATGTCGCTTGTGATACATCTGTTACTTAAGCCCAACGCCTGCCATAGAGTTTCAGTTTGGTTTGTTGCGTGGTCGCAGCAACAAGTGTCCGCCGTAGCAGTCACAGTCGCAGTCGCAGTAGTCATAGCAGCAATAGCGCCAATAAAAGTTGCAGCAGCTGTGTGAACAATATTGAAGCACAACAAGTGCCAGCAAGAGCAAGAGATTGAAACAGAGAGTGAGAGTGCTCTTTCCCCTTCGCGCCACGTTCCTTCAATTAGTTTGTGCAGAGTGCAAGACATTTAAATATAAATTCGCATCAAGTATACAATTTTATCAAATTAAGCCAAACGAAATAAATTCATTAAACGAACTGAATTCAATTGGCAGCCACAACTGCAACTGTAATTGCAGCTGCAACGGACACAGCTAAAAGTGAAAGGAAAAGGAAAAGGAAAAGGGAAGCGAAAAAAAGACGAAACGGAAAATGCTACTCAAAGGCATCCACTTGTTGCGGAGCGGGTAAGTCTTAATCTGATTTAAATGCTCAGTACTAAGCAGGTCATTGCCAGACTGTGGTTAGCCATTTAGGGCAGAGCATTGATAAAGCTTAGCAGGGACATCTATTGAGTTATTTGTTGGCATTGCAAAGATTACTTGTCTTACCAGCCGTTCGGCTTGCTTTAATTGCATCTATTCTGGTGTAGTACGTAGTTTTCATTGATATAACCTACCTTAATCGTACAAGATTTCTTATCACTTACTTTTACATAGCATTTGTAATCTTAATCCCAACTCGAGGAAAATTCCATACTGGGTATGCCACTTATACTCGCAGCATCCACAGCACATAAACGTTGTCAATGTTAATGCCACAATGTCATAGATTACCCACAAGATCAATGCACTCTCATGAACAACAATAATAACATCAACATCGACATCAATATCATCGCAAACGCCAACAATAACATCAGCTAAAAGTTCTTAGGCTTTTGCTCTCTCATCGTTGTTCGTGCACTCGCTCTCTCTCACTCTCTCTCTCACAAATGTATGTATACACTCTTACTAGTTTGTTTATAAACAATTTTTACGCACGCTATCAACTCGTTCAGCGTGCACCCCCAGCGCTTAAACTGTTTTATCAATGAATTTACAGTTTATTTGACGTCGTCATAAAATATTTTAGCTGTGCGCTGAAAATTATGCAATTATTTTTTGTATATGCGGTAAAGAAATTCTTATCGCATGTTGATTTGAATGCTTCAGAACTCACGACCAGATGTGTCTAATGTTGATAGAATATCCAGCACATAGCTGAGTCTTAATAAAATCGGTAGTACAGGCTGTGTGTTTCTGCTTATTCTTATAAACCCTTAAATTCTTTTGACTAGTCGTATATAATTCGATTGACTTCAACTAAACTGTATTATAGCTTGGGGATGACTATAAAATAGTAAGTTGCCCATAATTATTGCATACATTTGAGGGCAAAAGCTCGCTTCCTAAGCATTCAGTTGTCCGCTTTGTGCTTCGCTTTCTTTGTTAGCTGTTAATCTACAACTGCCTCACCCCTCACCATTCCCACACACTTCGCATATTATTTTTGTATTTTTGTTTTGGCTCCGGTTTTGTTTGCTTTTTGTGTGAGTAGTGAGGGATCACGACTACAGTTGACCGACTGGTTCTGCCGCCTCTCTATGTCACTGTGTTCGTGCAAGAGTGTGTCTGTGTGCCTCACGTTGTTGGCGCGTAGGCAATCAAAACAAAAACAAATTGACGCTTGTGTTGGTGCTGCCTTTGTTTTTGAGGGCGCCTAGCAACAGGAACGACAGCGCGCCGAACACTGGAAATGATAAATAAAAAACAGAAAAAATTTAAATCTCTTTTAGCATTTAGTTACTTGTTTGGCTTGTTGTTAGCGTTTTGTTTTGATAGCCGCTTTGGTGTGGCGTGTTTTTATTTTTGGCCTCCTGGCCAAGTGCTGTTGTTGTGTGTGGCCTGACAACATTGCTGGGGCTTTGCATTGGTGGTTTCCTTTTCATGCACTTTATCAAAATGTAGACAAAGCACATACAATGTATGTACGTGTATCTGACACTGTTGTTATTACTTGCACAATCCGTTGTCAGTTGCTAGTGACGTTCTTCTGACACACTGATGATAACCTTAGACAACCCGACGACAACGACAACGACAACAGACCGAGGCAACGGCAGCGGCAAATACAGTGTATTATTATTGTTGTTATTGACGCTATTTTGTTAGCCGAGCCCCCCAAGTGAGCGCATATGTCTTAGCTGCCAATAAAACAGAAACAGAAACAAAAATACAAATAGAACTTCACAATAAAATAATATTATTCAAACAAAAAAGACAATAATATTTGTGCATTTTTTTGCACATGAATGAATAACCCATGAATAATATATGTAGTTGTAATCACAATATTTACCAAATTAGCCACGCGACTCATCAATTGCTTTCTCAGAAGTCTTAATATCGCATTGATCAATAAAAGTCTGGAAGAATTCACTTGCTAATTATGTCGAATTGTTTTGTTCTTATCAGCTAATTGTTTGTTTACGAGTAGAACACTTACATACGAGTATTTTGGTTCATGTCGGTTTCGCTTGCGTTTTTATAAAATATTTCAATGGAAGATAAGATAAGATTAGATAAGTAATTGTCGTCGGGTAAACACATATCGTACATGAAATATGAATTTCTGATGACGCCTATTGATTCTATTAGCAACTATATGATGATCCAGTTTGCCACTATACACCGTAGAAAAGCACCCGCATAAACAACGACATTTACTACATTACATATTATATGGAGACTTTACTCTATAATCTACATTCCACCTACGTTCTGTAGAGAATTATCAATTGGAAAACACACACACACACTTGCATATGTATTTACATGTTGAGAATACTCGTAGTTGACAGTGGACTTTGATATGTCATAGAGCTCGTTAGTATAATCAAATAGAATTTAAAAGTTCCTGCAACTACCAGTTCTTGCCGGTACTTCAAACTAGTTCTTATTTTGTGGGGCTACTTTCAACACCGTTGATTGGCCTTGGCCTTCACTTTGGTATCACGACTTATTATTATTATATTCTGATGACTAGGACAACATTTCCAAAACTGACTCGATGCCAACCATCCTGAACTGACGTGTTGCTCGTTATGTGGGGCAACATTCCAGATGGTCCGTTGCCCTTAGGCAAGTCAGGTTGTCAAGGATGAATGCCTGTTATTTAAATGGAATGTATTCATTTGACGTAGCTTTCTATAGATTCAATGGAGGAACTGTTGCTATTCATCATTGATTGTGTCATGACATTAACGAAGCGCTAAATGTATACTTAACTAGAGTAATTAAATGAAGAAAATGGAATAGATTGTAGAGGGTAAATTACATGTTTGTATTATTAATATAGGAAGAATAATGCAGTGCTGCTCTTTGAAGAGTTTAGCAACCATATCAGAAGCGATCATGGCTGATTATAAAGAATTATTACTTCTGGATTGTGTAGATTATAGAGAGTATTCTGACGTGGGGAAACTTTCCATCGGCTCATGCCTAGCTTAACCAGGGCCAGGAGACAGGCCAACGTGACTAAGTCAAAATAGTGGCGAATTCCCCGTTTAATGAGCGTCATAGTAAATCAACCTGTAAACAATTTAGCACAGAACTAAATAAAGTAAAGTGCTGTTTAAATGGAGCCACGCGCCAACAACAAAGCCAAAGACATTCGTCTGGCCAGCTCGAATGGTCAGTGATAACTGGTTCAAACTAGACCTAAAACTCGTTTGTTTTCTATACGCGTTTAGTGCGGCGAGTGCCTTGGGGCTTTGTTGTTTCGGTGTTACGGTGCTTCGTAACATTATGGGCAGCTGATAAGGTCTCAAGTGATACGCACAACTGATGAGGGGCTCTGCCAATAGTCAATTGCCAAAACTAAGGCAAACGACGCACGGCCAAGGCGAGTTAACGAACCCAGCCAGATTAAAAGCTTTACAGCCCTTAGAATGAGTTCTGCAAATAAGTAGTGGCATTTCTGTTGCTAAGGATTCCCAAATTCCCACGTCAAAAAAATATACATTTTATACTATATACAACACCTATTCATACACTTGCAGATACGTATCTACACATATAAAGCAATAAATTTTCCATATTCTTGTCGTACATATGTAGTATACACACACTCGTGCAAGTAAATGAAAATAAAAACACGCGCTTGTTAATTTTCTGCGTATTTCGCATGAAAATCTCAATAAAAATAAATATACGTAGTACGAAAATAAATGTGCCACAGCTATAGCAACAAAGCAGCAGCCGGCAGCCAAATACCCAGGACATCAACCAATTTGAAGGGTATGCAACGCCATGCTAATTAAATGCCTAGGTTCCTACAAGTTATTTGCTTAGCTTTATTATTAATTTCGGATATCTAATATATGATGCTCTTATTTTGCCATTCTTCTTTCCCATACAGGATTTAAATAAGCAACAGTAATGAAGATTTACTTTATATATTTATTTCTAATAGTTGCTTGTATTATTGTAATTTTCATTCCTTTAACAAGTATACGATACCTGAAGCTCCACATTGATATTTTATAAAATTATTAATCAAACCTTCTTAGACTAATCATGCTTCTACCTTTTTAAAGCCATCTTTTTCATTTGAACAATGGCCTGTTTAACCTCAAACAAGTCCACTTAAGTATGCAGGGTATCTTAATGTGTCTTATGCCTACCTGTGTTATGCGAGTACTGAATTTACAGAGCACACAATGCAGCACTGAGAGTGAGATAAAAATGTACTTGCCATTTGCAAATGCCAAATAAAATGAATATATTCCGCTTCGAAGTCCCAAATCCAAATCCACATACTCATACCTATTCCCATATCCCCGTCAATGATTATTTACTTTGACTGACCCTGGTTTGTTATCAACTGAAATAGATTTCTAGTTCGCATCAAGCGCGTGGAAGTCGTCAAGCATTGTATTTAGGAAGATGTGTGCTGAGTAATTAGTTGCAAGTGTCGAGGCTGATAGTAACATTTTCAAATAGTCAACACGAGCTATACCCATTAAAACTTGCTACTGTGGTCAGTTGTTATCATTAACCAAACTCATGCTGCATAAATATTAATAAAGCCTTAAAAATAAACCTAAAAAAAAAACCGGCCAGACATCCAAATAAAAAGATTTCTTTTTCATATCAAATTTTCGTACAATGAGAAAACAAAACAAACTTAAATGAGCAAAAAGAAGCTGAGCAAAACAGCAAACTGAAAAGACAAACAGTGCAGATCGAATGACGATAAAAACTGTCAATTAAATTAAAGTGAAACAACGAACATAACAAAATATAAAATATCAAAAATTCATTTACTTTAAATTAGCACACTAATTAATTAGCGCTTTTGCGATAAACGCAAATGCAAGAAGGTTAAGCCGGCAAAATCTTTAAGTAAGAGATTTATAAAAGAAAATGGTTTATATAAGAGTTTTGATAAAGTTCCTCTCTATTTATATTTATATGTGTATTATACTTACGTATATATTTTCGTTCGAAAGACCGAATTATTTAAGTCCAGTGAAATTTTTCTTACAACATTAATTATGCTATTGATAGCAGAACTCTTCTATCTCTATGCGATATAAGTAGCATCAAGTGTACTTAATATCATTCTATAGTCATGCACACAATGTGTGTTAATGACGCTGTCCGAGGCAGACACCAGACATAACACATGTCACACACACACACATACATCTCATACACTAGCTAAAAGACAAATGCGCAGTTCCGAAACTATGAATATATTGGTCTGTTCAGCTAAATTAGAGATTACATAAAATGTTGTGACGTCACCATATAGGACAGTGTTCGTATCGGAGACCAACGAATGGACTTTGAACCTCAGCACTTCTCAATGTAACAGAGAATACAAATTTATGAAGCATGTGTGAGTGGCCCAGATATCGAGATATGAGCTGATTAACCTCAGCAGAAACTGCGATAGGCAATTACAGAGAGTGAGAGACATATGCGGTGTCTGCAAGAGCAACTGCGTCATTGGAGTAGCCACTTAAATGCAGGACATGTGTGGACAGTTATCCTAAGTGCTAATTGCTGGTTAGTGCCAGTTGGTGCCATGACAAGCGATCAGCTGAAACGAGAGAGAAGCGAGAATAGAGACAGGCTGAAGCCAGATCAAAACAGAGAGCTCTTCGCAGCCATACAGACAGACAGATTGGCTGATGAAACATTGCATCACTTCAGCCGGTTCACAGAGAGACGATCTACGATCTACACAGCCAGGCCAGGCCAGGCCAATCCAACGAAAGTGACGCAGTCATGACGCCTTCTCTTGCTCTTTTTCTCTCGATCCGTCAGAGACAATTGAAGGTTGTCTCCACTTGGCTGCTGCTCTTGGAATCCCCAAAGCAAATGCTCTGTTGTGCTGTGCAAAAGTCTGAGCAAGTTTTTCATGAAGTCAAAGCAGAAACCCAAACAAAAATAAATAAAAGCAAACGCATTAAACTATGTCGACTTTGTGATATGCTGTAAATTGAAAGCTTCAAAAGTTTGAAGAAGTTTTCAATGTAGATGCTACGCAGTTCAAGGGACTACATTTTCATTTTTGTATTTATTTTAAACTGATAAATTAGAGAAAAAGTGCTTTTAACTTGCAGTCAAATGTCCACAGGTGTTCGCCCTTTCTGGTAGGCACATACAACCCCACTGTGAATGATTTATTTGGACAGAGTACACACAGAAACCTGCCTGAAACAAGCAGGCAACAGCTGATTAGCCAGTTTTGTTATTTCATTCTTTTTACAATTGTGTGGGGTAAACAACATACAGCGTCGCCTTAACTCTTTTTTCCAGCAGCTCTGCGAGCATTCTTAGAATACTAATTGAGGTACAGTTGTGCCCAAGCGCTGTTAGTCGCACAACATTTGTCGGTCCATTTGACTTTGCCGTAACTCTTTTCTCCTTAAGCGATCTCCTCTCAACGATTACTGATCTTATTCATCTCTCTTGTCTCCACAGCCTGGTTGCCTCTCCTAAGACCTACAACTTTCGCCTGGTTTGTCGTGCCTTGTCTGTGCAATATGGCGACACCAAGACCTTGACGCCAGCTGTCAGGGATTATGTGGACAAGTGTGTCAACCTTTGCCAGCCGGAGCGTGTGCACATCTGCGATGGCAGCGAGGCGGAGAGCAAGCTGCTCCAGAGCTTGATGCTCAAACAGGGCACCATTGTGCCGTTGCCCAAGTACAAGAACTGCTGGCTGGCCAGGACCAATCCAGCGGATGTGGCTCGCGTTGAGTCCAAGACATTCATCTGCACGGACCGCAAGGAGCAGACAGTTCCGGTGACGCCCAATGCAACACCTGGCACCCTGGGCAACTGGATTTCCGAGGCTGACTTGAAGGCAGCCATTGCGGAACGCTTCCCAGGCAGCATGAAGGGTCGCACCATGTATGTGATTCCCTTCAGCATGGGACCGGTGGGATCACCGCTCTCTAAGATCGGTATTGAAATCACCGACTCGCCATATGTCGTGGAGTCCATGAAGATAATGACGCGTGCAGGTTCCCCAGTGCTGCAAGAGCTCCAGCAGGGCGATGGCCAGTTCGTCAAGTGCCTCCACTCAGTGGGCACTCCTGTCAGCGGCGTGCAGGCTCAGTCCTCCTGGCCCTGCGATCCCGAGCGCACCATCATCCTGCACAAGCCTGCCGAGAACGAGATCGTCTCCTATGGCTCTGGCTATGGCGGCAACTCGCTGCTGGGCAAGAAGTGCTTCGCTCTGCGCATTGGCAGCACCATTGCCAAGCGGGAGGGCTGGCTGGCCGAGCACATGCTCATCCTGGGCATCACTAATCCGCAGGGCAAGAAGATCTACGTAGCTGCCGCCTTTCCTTCTGCCTGTGGCAAGACCAACCTGGCCATGATGACGCCCACTCTGCCAGGATACAAGGTGGAGTGTGTGGGCGACGACATCGCCTGGATGAAGTTCGACGCCAAGGGTGTTCTGCGCGCTATTAATCCTGAGAATGGCTTCTTTGGGGTGGCGCCTGGCACCTCCCGTGCCACAAATCCCATTGCAATGGACACGGTCTTCCGCAACACGGTCTTCACCAATGTTGCCTCCACTTCGGACGGCGGCGTCTACTGGGAGGGCATGGAGGCTTCTCAACTGGATAATGTCACCGTCACCGACTGGCTGGGCAAGCTCTGGTCCAAGGAGTCGGGGAAGCCAGCTGCCCATCCCAACTCCCGCTTCTGCACACCTGCCGCCCAGTGCCCCATCATTGATGGTGCCTGGGAGGATAGCGCGGGTGTGCCCATATCTGCCATACTCTTCGGTGGACGTCGTCCCGAGGGTGTTCCTCTCGTCTATGAGGCTCGCGACTGGGCCCATGGTGTTTTTATTGGCGCCGCCATGCGCAGCGAGGCGACCGCAGCAGCGGAGCACAAGGCCAAGGTGATTATGCACGATCCTTTCGCGATGCGTCCGTTCTTCGGCTACAACTTTGGTGACTACCTAGCGCACTGGCTGAGCATGGAGAAGCGCGGTCAGGTACCCAAGATCTTCCATGTCAACTGGTTCCGCAAGAGCACCGAGGGTAAGTTCCTCTGGCCTGGTTTTGGTGACAACTCTCGTGTGCTGGACTGGATCTTCCGACGTGTGCAGGGCGAGAACTGCTACGAGGAGTCGCCTATTGGTCGCTTGCCGTCCAAGGATGCACTGAACGTTGCGGGCCTGGAGGATAGCGTAGATCTCAAGCAGCTGTTCGACTTGCCCAAGGACTTTTGGCAGCAAGAGGTTGCCCAGATTGAGCAGTACTTTGAGGCCCAGGTGGGGGGACATCTGCCCAAGACTGTGGCCGCCCAGCTAACCGAGTTGAAGGCGCGTGTGGCAACCATGTGATGTGTGATGTACACCAATTGGGTTCCATAGGTTATTGATAATCTTAGTTTAATAAAAGTCTAATAAAACGAGCATGAGATTTTAATGTAGCCAGTTCCGAGTTCAAGTTTTTATAACGAGTCTTTATAAATGGGAGCGCGCCAGGGCGTGGCTTGAGCTTATCAGAGTGCGAGTGCGAGAGAGGGAGAGGGAGATAGAGTCGGAGTCGGAGGCCCGTCCGCAAAATGAAAATTGGCGTAAACAAGCATATAAATCCATAATCGCGCTAACCTCTCCTGCACTGCTACCAATTATCAAGATCGTAGCGAAAACAAGCAAATAAAATTTTGACAAATACCCCAAGAATTAAGCAGCAAGTACATTAAGTGCTATAGACATGCTCAAATGTACCTCGACGAGAAAGAGCCTCGACATACTATACTTTTGTTGATCTTGAAAGGGAAACAGGCCTCCGTCTCTGCCTCCGTCTCTGCCTAACGTCGTTGCCAAGGTCTGATTATCGGCCATGTCATGGGGTGGTGTGATTCGACATGCACCACACTACACTAGCTCTCTCCATTGATAAGGCCAATTGTACGGCAAAGAGAAAGAGTTTAAGATCCGGTTCTCAGCGATTGGGTCTAATAGAATACTATATAACTAACACCTCTAGTATAAAAGCCAGACAAATTGTTGTGTTAAGAATTAGAATTATGTTTTATCAGAAAGAGTATTTAATGAAATTCAAAAACTATTATTTGAGTGCTATTAAATAAAGCCTAGAATTTACACATCATGCTGACCCAACAGATCCGGGTTAATGCAAGTTCTAGTGCAATGCATTAGCTAAAAACAGAGCTCAGCTCTATATTTAGAAGGTATTTTCCACTGCAAAGCAATACTGCTTTCAGGGGCTTGGTAATCTGGATTGACAAACCGATGTAATAAATATAGCTATATATACGAGTCAATAGTCACAATACGCTTGTTGATTTTTCAATATTAATCCGCCAATCGATTGACGTAAATTCAGCAAATAAAGTCAAGTCATCAAACGGTCTTTGTACGTCGCGAGGCATTGGCAACTGAAGGGGGGAATGGCGGGAATATTGGTCCAAGGCAGGGAAGGCAAGTAGGGGTGTGTGGAACGGAAGCACAAGCAGACAGGCAGTAATGATGCTGCTGCTGATGATGATCAGGCTTATCAGGCTGAACTAGAAAAACAAGTCCATGGTTTATAAATAAACACACGAAAATATTTCAGCGAATTTTTGTTGCCATTTTAAGAGGCGCGTGGAGGAGACTGGCTGATAAAAAGCGAAACCTTTAACTTCATTAATGCAATGCATATTGGAGAGGTGAATTGAACAAAGGATGGCTTCAAGGTGGTTGACTTCTTAGCCCAACCACATACCATACCATATGAGTTCAGTATGGGGAACCTTCATTTCTCCTTCCACAGGCAAAGAACACATGATCGAAAGCCATTTGGTTATTATTGGGTACAACATGTCACATGAATAATACCACCCGTTGCTGGCCATTCATGGCCTGGCCTCCAAAGTCTTTTGGCTGATGGCCATGGCCAACATTATAGTCCAAGAAGACAGAGAACTAATGTTATGAGAGAGAACCAAACTGATCATCAAAATTTCCGTCACCAGTTTTATACTATACACCTCATATAAAAGTGAAAATTGTTGGCAACGTGTCAACAAATCATATGCCATGTGATGGTGATGATGGCACAGGCGTAGGTGGGCGCGTGTTTGTTCAAGGGGAGGACGGGAGGAGCAGGGAGCTACTTAGCTGTTGGTCTATAATAGATACAAATAAATTAGTTATTGTGGTATCCCAAAAACAATAGTGGAATCAGAATCAATAGTGCATCAATCAGGGCAAAGGCGTGGTAATAACGAGAGAGATATAGGTATCTGGAGCACTATTTGAATACGACTTTATGTGTAAACAGCTTACGTTGCTCCGAAATGCCAATTGAGTGGTATTTACGCACGGCACTCCCCCGATATCGACTAATAACATATATAAACAAAATAATTAAATTAGCAGCTGGCGAAAAATATCAACAAGTGGCTTGGGCGCTTATCACTGCGATGCTTATCAAAATAAAGAAAGAAAAAATCGGCATCGAAACGGCGCAACGAAAACAAAAATAAATGATGAAACTTGCCACAGCAGCAGCAAGAACAAGAACAACTACATATGTATAGTACAACTTACTGCGCGCTTTGGCTGTTGCCAAGTGGCGAGCTATAGCAGCAAGCAGCCCCCTCTCGTTCCCACCTCACCCCTCGCGCATGAGAAAAACCAAAACAATCGGCGAGCCTCCCAGCGACGGGCCAATCAGCGTGCCCGAAGTTTGACCCGACGCTTCAAAAAGAGCGCACAGCCGAACAGCTGAGCCGATCGCGACCCGAACACATATTCTAGTCGGATCGGGCAGGCGCCAGTGCTGCCTTTGCCGAAACCGAAGTCGGAGCGTATAAAAGCAGCTGCAGCGGCCAGTTGGCATCAGTTACTCGTGGACTGAGTAAATGGAAAGATCAAGTGAAACATTCAATTTCAGTGATCTGAAAATCAAATTGATATTTGACAAGAAACTCTGGCGAAACATATGAACTAAAAGATCAAGCAAATACTGAACTATACAAATACCAACAAAACATAATCAAATTGTGATAATTGATAATTGTGATATTAACAAATTTAATATTTGCCAAAAGAAAAAAACAAAATAAATAAATAAATTTGTGCGCCATATTCCAAAGTCTTTTAAAGTAATAAACTTAAACTAAACAACAAAAACTAACAAAATGCCTGAGCTCATCGAACAAAGCAAAATTATGTAAGTACGGGTTGAAATCTAGAAAAAAGAGAAAAGTCAAAGACATGTACAGTATACTCGACCAGAAGAGACCTACCGAAGTCTCTAGAGTCGCAAATACATTTTCATATGTAGACTGAACTCAAATGTATTTTTAAACAAATATTTCAATGCAATGCAACTGCATTTTTCAAAGAAAATATGTGCTGAACAATCTAATTTGTATTTCCTTGAATTTGTCTGACAAATTATCAACATATTAAAAACACAAATGTATTTCCATGGTAAATTGTGACATATATGTACATATATGATATGTATTCAAGACTGTATTGCAGTTATTCAATTGGCAATTACCACACTGACCCACTGACTGATTTCCCAAAGCCCATTCACTGACCCGCTTCTCAAGCACCGCTCGCTCATCAACTCCTCTCTCCACCTCTCTCTCTTCAAACAGCTCCAGCTCCGCCAATGGCTGCGGTCTGCCCCAACTGCACAAGCAGCGCCAGGACAACTGTGGCTTGTACAGCCACATCCGTGGCATTCCCACCTCTTATGGCGATGTAAGCTCCTTGACCGCTGGCGTGCGCAACTTTGTGGAGGAGGCCATTGCCCTGTGCCAACCCGATCAGGTACACATCTGCGATGGAAGCGAGCAGGAGAACAAAATGCTCATCAAGACTCTGCTCGAGGAGGGCACTATTGTGGCTCTGCCCAAGTACGAGAACTGCTGGTTGGCTCGCACCAATCCCGCTGATGTGGCTCGTGTGGAGTCGAAGACCTTCATTTGCACCGAGGAGCGCGAGGAAACCATCCCCACGCCCAAGGATGGCATCAAGGGTACTCTAGGCAACTGGATTTCGCCAATGGACATGGAGTCTGCCATCCAGCAACGCTTCCCCGGCTGCATGAAGGGACGCACCATGTATGTGGTTCCCTTCAGCATGGGTCCCGTTGGCTCACCGCTCTCCAAGATCGGCATTGAAGTCACCGACTCGGCCTATGTGGTCGCCTCCATGCGCATCATGACCCGCATGGGAGCCGCGGTGCTCCAACAGCTGGCCAAGAAGGAGGAGTTTGTGCGTGCCTTGCACTCTGTGGGCACTCCTGCCAATGGTGTGGTGGATCAGCCTTCTTGGCCTTGCGATCCCGAGCGCACCATCATCCTGCACAAGCCCGCCGAGAACCTGATCGTCTCCTACGGCTCTGGCTACGGCGGCAACTCGCTGCTGGGCAAGAAGTGCTTCGCTCTGCGCATTGGCAGCACCATTGCCAAGAGGGAGGGCTGGCTGGCCGAGCACATGCTCATCCTAGGAATCACCGATCCCAAGGGCGTCAAGAAGTACATCACTGCTGCCTTCCCTTCGGCCTGTGGCAAGACTAACTTGGCCATGTTGAACCCCTCTTTGGCCAACTACAAGGTGGAGTGTGTGGGCGACGACATCGCCTGGATGAAATTCGATTCGCAGGGTGCTCTGCGTGCCATCAATCCTGAGAATGGCTTCTTCGGTGTCGCTCCCGGTACCTCCATGGAGACCAACCCTATTGCCATGAACACCGTCTTCAAGAACACGATATTTACCAATGTGGCATCCACATCCGATGGTGGTGTCTACTGGGAGGGCATGGAGAGCAGCCTGGCTCCCAATGTGCAGATCACCGATTGGCTAGGCAAGCCCTGGACCAAGGAATCTGGCAAGCCAGCTGCCCATCCCAACTCCCGCTTCTGCACACCTGCCGCCCAGTGCCCCATCATTGATGGTGCCTGGGAGGATCCAGCTGGAGTGCCCATATCTGCCATGCTCTTCGGCGGACGTCGTCCAGCTGGCGTGCCTCTCATCTATGAGGCTCGCGACTGGACCCATGGTGTCTTCATTGGCGCCGCCATGCGCAGCGAGGCGACCGCCGCGGCAGAGCACAAGGGCAAGATGATCATGCACGATCCTTTCGCGATGCGTCCGTTCTTCGGCTACAACTTTGGCGACTATGTGGCTCATTGGTTGAGCATGGAGAAGCGCGGCCAGGTGCCCAAGATCTTCCATGTCAACTGGTTCCGCAAGAGCGATCAGGGCAAATTCATGTGGCCCGGATACGGCGAAAACTCCCGTGTGCTCGAGTGGATTCTGCGTCGTTGCAACGGAGAGTCCTGCTTTAAGGACTCGGCCATTGGACGCATTCCCGCTGATGGTGAGCTCAACTTGG
Organism: Drosophila pruinosa; assembly: GCA_018150935.1. Lineage (NCBI taxonomy): Eukaryota > Metazoa > Arthropoda > Insecta > Diptera > Drosophilidae > Drosophila > Drosophila pruinosa. Next base: position 45,624,952 of record JAECWR010000199.1, read on the forward strand.
CTGGCATGAAGGAGCAGATCGATGTGAAGCAGCTCTTCTCACTGCCCAAGGACTTCTGGACACAGGAAGTGCAAGATATTCGCAACTACTTCGAGTCCCAAGTGGGAGCCGATCTGCCCGCCTCCATTTATTCAGAGCTGGATAAGCTGAGCGAACGCGTTGCCGATTTGTAAACGAATCGAAAAGTTTTCAAGTTGAGAATTTATGGCAAAACTCCACACTGAATCACAAACACACACACATCTTTACCCGCCCTGCAACACCTATATCAATAAGCAATTATCCCCAAGCAAAAACAAACTATAACCATTACATACCCCAGCCCCTAACCTTACCCATATACATATACTCTAACTTACCGGAAGACTACGCTTACCCCACAATTCTTCACTTAAGTCGTTTCCTTAGCTCTTAAGCCGCAGACTTCCAAAACTATTTATTATATAAGCACTATAATTTACGTTTAGTATAAGACCAGAATGTAAAATACAAAGTAAAAGAAAATATAATGAAAACTGAAAAAAAATCATAAATAAACCCAAAAGAATTTATTCCAAATACTTTTAAATTATTTCTTTTGTTATCCAGTGCAGGATAAAATTACTTAACTGAAAATGTGTGTAGCACTCAAAAAAGTCTACTATGCCGTAAACTATGAGCACAAACTACCAAGACAAACATCATGATCTCAGGCACATAGGTGGAAAATTTGGTAATAATGGATGAAAAAATAAGAGCAAAGTCACATCTTCCAATACGAGAGTTTTTGCCGAATATTGCGACTATTTGAGCTACAGCAAAACTGCAAAAATATAATAAGCTATATATTATATAAAAGAACTAAAATCAATAATAAGTATTAGTATACAATTGGTCTAGCAACAAATGCTTTCAGCATGAATTAAACCTAAAAAATCGTACTAGCTTTTAATTGAATCTGAATTAAAAAAAAATATAATAATAAAATAATATTTTTCAAAAAGGAATTTTTGGTACAAAACTTATTTATTCTTGGCAACCAGGGTTATGAATCAATTTTTTCATTTTTATATTAACGCTAGTAAAAACATTTTATTAGTTTAATTACTTTGATATTGAAAGACATTAGCATAAATTTAAAAATTCATAATGGCTAGATATAGTAGGCAATTTAATTAATTATTGTGTTGCACTGTGAAGAGAAGAATGATTGCTATAAGAAGATCTAGTTTTCTCGTTAAAGATCTAGTTTTTAACTACCCAAAGGGTAGAAGGGTATTATTACTTTGTGCCAACCGAAAATGTATGTTACAGGCAGAAGGAAGCATCTCCTACCACATAAAGAATATATATTCTTGATCAGCGTCAACAGTCGAGACGATATAGCCATGTCCGTCTGTCCGTCTGTCCGTCCGTATGAACACCTAGATCTAAGAGACTATAAGAGATAGAGCAACAAAATTAGGACAGTGTGTCTTATTGTTGCACGCAGATAAAATTTGTTTTAGATTTTTGCCACGCTCCCGTCCGCCCCCGTAAATCAAAAAAATTTAATTTCAAGCGTCATTTTTAACCTAGAATGTTCAGTTTTGGCACACACAATACTAATCAGCTTAATGATCCCTGAAAATTTGGTTACAATCGGATAAAAAACACAGAAGTTATTAAAGAATTACTTTTATAAGGCGTAATTAGGTGCAGCTGCACCTAGTTAGTTGCTATGTATATTTACTCGACAGCAGCTTTTTTGCTTGTTTTTTCTTAAACAAGTGCATAAAGTGTATAAATCCGCCAAAAATACTCTCAAAACGGTTTATTAATCATGGCACCAGGGTCCCCTTACCCGGGCAATAATCGGTTCAGTCTACTGTCCGAAAGCCCACCCAAGAAAAATTGGAAAGCTCCAAATAAACCTGACACCGAATTTTCCAGTCTACCTGTAATCACTTATCCCTTATCCTTTAGGTGCTTATCCCTTAGGTGGTGCATGGGGTTAGAATAAGCGTATCACAATAAAAACGAGTTGAAGTTATTTTATTATTATAATTTTATTTTTAATAGCTTAGAATTGGAAATTAATGTTTGTTTTTGTTCCATCTGTATAATGATCACACATCATTTTCCTGCGCTTAAGAAAAACGCCTTTTGTCCAAAATTCAAAATCGACGCTGCCAACTGGAACATTTTTTATTCGACATGTGAGCAACATTCATATTAACCATTTAAACCCAACGTCCAACTACAAGTTGCCCAGCTCACCAAAGCTATAAAAAGGCTGCAAGCATTGCAATTCCCCATAACAAGCCCCGCAGAAAACATAAGATTTCTTGCTGGTGGTATAATGAACTGAGTGAACTTTTGTCAAAAATACAGTTCTTGTGGCATACCTGCAAACACAACATCTCCGACTTGAGCTTATTTGCTTATAAATGCGTTAAAGCTATTTTTAAACGTGCAGTCAAAACGGCCAAACGAAACTGTTTTAGCTCTTTTACAGCAAATATATCGCCCCAAACCCCAACCAAAATATGGACCGATATAAAAAATCTCCGCCTCGAATAAAACATATCACTGCCCCAGTGCGATAATTTCCAGCTCTTCCGAAATAGCAAATCACCTTGCCAAAAACTCGTCCGCATACTCCACGGATACAAACTTCCACAATGAATACTTGTCTCAAATGACACTTTCTCTAGAACAAGTATATTCACCCACTAGAATTTCTCCATCCGCTAGAAAACTGGAATCAGATTTCACTTTGTTTGAACTAAATGTTGCTCTACAAAATGCCAAAGGCAAAACGGAGGACAGTATCCTCACATTTTGAAAGTCGGCTGTAGTGGTCCCACTTTTAACACAATATAAGCCCCCTTCAGATTCAACTAGTTTCGGCCCGATATCTCTACTTCCATGTCTATCGAAATCCCTAGAAAAAATGCTTGCCCTTCGTCTTATGTGGTTCATCACCAAGAATCATTTTAAAAGTCCCAATCAAGTCGGCTTCAAGCCCAAACATAGTACAAATAATCTTTTAATGCCGGCCTAAAGGGCCAGCTGCTAACTTTTTTAAACTAGCCTTATTATTATTTTATAAATGTAATTCGGCTATACCTAATAAATAAATAAATAGGGCGTAATCAGGTGCTGCTGCACCTGTTCAGTTGCTATGTCACTCAGTAACATAATAATGGTATATATATATTTTTTAATATATATTTTCCAGTATATTTTTGAAAAAAATAATATTTCGATGGTCGCTTTAATTTTTTCTTTCATTCAGAAAAAATTGGGTGGCGGGTATCTCATAGTCGAGCAAACTCAACAGTACCTTTCTAATTTGTTTTGTTAAAATCTTGTGAGTTCATCATTTGATGCCCCAACCCCCTACCCGCTAGTAGGGTATTTCGACTATTAACCGACTTAAAATGTAGGTGATAAGCAGAAGAAGTCATCACCGACCCATAAAGTATATACATGTATATTCATAGACTTTCCCAGAGTTCAAGTGTTATAATAATGGTGTTCAATAAACATAATAAATAAAAAAAAGTTATTCATTTTTTAATGTGTATATATTGGTATATTTTTTGGTTTTATGGTTTAACAACATTTAAAATAAATGTTGTTGCTTTCACTAAAAGTGGGTAGCAAGTATATCACAGTCAAGCAGACTTTCTTATTGGTTCTCTGATGCATTCATCAGATAGTGTTTGTTGTGCCTAGAGACACCGGAAATGAAATTCAAATTATAAAACATTTGAACTCATCTCGGAAACATTTCAGATCTCATCAAGAAGCAAAAGCAAAATATGAGAAAATTATCATTAAATTAAAAAATCAAATAATTGAAAATAAGTAGTTTGTGAATAAAAGAAAACAAAATAAAAATTGCATAAAGAGAGCAACAGATGCTCGTATTGTTGGCGGCATCGAATAAAGAAAATCCGTTATGAAAAGTGCTCTAAAGACGCATCGCTTCCAGCCTGGAAGAGCTTTTTTTGGTAGGCTAAAGCTTTTGGCTGCGGTGCTGAAGTCGAAGTCGACGTCGGCGTCGGCGTCGCCATCGACATTCGTGGCACAGACAAAATGCAGCCGAGAGGGCGAGTCGAGATACAGTTCAGCTTGAGCTACGGACGCGAACTGTCGGTCATTCTCGTGTGCGGCACTTGCAGCACTTGCAACGCGCGGATTCAAGCGGAAACGGAAGTGCAGCGAGAGGCGACGGTTAACTGTACAAACTGTTGCTTGGTGTTGTTAGTTTGTTGTAGCAATTATTGTGCTTGTGTACGACGGTAACAGAGAGAGAGAGAGAGAGAGAGAGAGAGAGATAGAAAGAGAGCGCGAGAGAGAGAGAGGAGGCGAGAGTGTGTTGTAACGCAATTAAGACAATTAGAAAAGTTAATTTCGGAAATTACAAACAAGCGCAATTTGCAAAAACAACCCAGAATGGTAAACATAAAATATGATTTCCTTCTAAGTTAAATCTAAGTATCTGTGTGTGTATGTGTGGGAGTGAGCTTGGGTGTATGTATGAGTGTGTGTGTGTGTGCCTTGTCTGCTGTTAAGCTGCGATTTGACATGTTGATTTATGCGCTGCTCTTTCCACGCTTCAACTTCTCACTTTCGCTCTTTCAAAGTGTATGTGTGTGTGAGAGACTGTGTTATTGTGTATGTGTGTGTGAGTGTGCTGGGATTACGCGTGTCCCTGTTAGCACTTGTTGCGCGTCGCTCGCCGCACAGGACACTCGCTTAATTGCTAATCCTCGCGCCATCAACTTTCGTAGCCAGACGCGTCTAATTACACCTAACTTGCCACAATTGTGCTTTCATTCCCCGCTCTCCTCTAGACGACACATGCACGACGACAACCTGCCCCACAAATGACGCATTTAAAACCAAATTGCCCGCCAAAGTTGTGACTCTCTGCCTATACCTGTCTACTTCTTTGCCCCTCAGCTACGGCTAGTCACTTAATATGCCATCAACATGAGATTTGCACAAATGGCGCACGCCAAGAATTATGTGTTGCAATAAAATCGATGGGTCGGGGGTCAAGCTGGTGTGAGCGGTGCCAAGTGGCTGGCCAGAATCTAATAACTAAGTTGCGAACGTGACTTTTAGCCTAGAATTCTAATTTGCCATTGCTGCTGACCATCGGGCTCAATGCTAAGGGCCTCCCCTTGGTCGCCCCACTAAATAGGCTACACTTTCTTGACGTCTCTGGTATATTGTTTGATCCTAAGTGTTTTATGGACTTTTCTTGTTTATGCCACACACACAACACACACAGACAGCAAATGCCAACACCAGCCCATGCACACACACACACACTCGCTTGCACGCACACACAACAAGATATTCATTTTTACAACAAACGCTAATTCTGTGTGGCAAGTGTTGGTCACTACTTAGTAGGGCAAGAAGACAGGGGTGAGCAATTCTGTGGGTGTTCAGAAAATATTTATGTTTACTTATACTATATATACGTATACATACATGTATATTATGTGGGTGTTAAATATGTGCTTAACGGGTGCGGGCATGTAATTAAGCAAAGTTTACTTAAAAGGGTTGAGCTATCTGCTCGGACTGGCGAAACAAGTCTTTCTGGTTAGAGGTTCACCCATAAGCTAATAGCTTTTAGCAATGCACTCGGGATCATTACGCCTAGTGGTGATGATGATGGTGATGTTGGGAAGCACTTACAAAGCAAGAGTTGCAGACAGTGCTGGCCACAGGTCACAGACATTTGAACTCTCTGATGGCTTTTGAAATTATTTTTGAAGCGCATTAAGTAAATGGTACTCTCACAAATTACACTGCCGAGTTCTTTTCAATTGCAAATCCTTTTCACTTTGCTATCCCTTGCTTTTTGTATTATTATTCTGCGCACTATATTCAACAAACCCCCGCTAAATCAAATACTTTTTCTGCGGTTTCGCAAATGTATGCATAACTTTCGAAATACAATAAATCTCACCAAAAACAAATTGCATAATCAATTCATTTTGCATTATTCAATCCGATTGACTGTATTAACTTTATCGAGAGTTGAGAACAACAGATAAGGGTAAAAAATTGAGATTGAGATGAGTCTGCTCCCTTATCAAATATTTAGCAATTATATTGACCCAGAAGTAAGCTTTGTTCGTGCCACCTGCTTAAAAGTCAGACGTATACGTTTATGTAAAACTCCCACAAATTTCGTACATAACACAATAGCATAAGCTCCAAGCCAATACGACTATGTATGTATGTAACAGGATTTGATATCCCTGTCATGCATAGACAATTCCCGTAATGCCAACAGAAACTGATTCGGTGCGACGACCAGTTGAGTGAGAGATGACAGACAGAGATAGATAGACAGAGGAGGAGAGAGAGAGAAATACAGAGAAAGAGTTTTCTTTTCTATTGATTTGTTGTTACTGTTCTTACTGTCCACGGATTTTTCGCACAACCAAAACTGTTGTCCATGTCATCGGTCCTGGAAAGTTGCACGAAATTGTGAACTGTTTTTTCTATTCAAAATTTTTATGATTATTCTATCCATGCTTGAATCCAGCTTACTTCCCCCCATCCTTGTTCTCTCTCTGTCTGTCCATCTGAATGATTGGTTGCGGTGGCAACAGGCCAGGTTACGTGATTCCCAGGCACACAGTTAACTTAGTTAAGTGAGTGGAGTGCAATGCTTGACTATAATATACCCTGCGATTAACTCAAGTGATGTCTTAAAGGCTACTTAAGTCGTAGTTAACTTGATGGACCACTTGGAATTGCCTCTCTTGGTATTGATGAAAGTTTAAAATTGCCAGAGTATATATATTTATATTAAATATGACAAGTGACTTTTGGTGTTTGCTAGAGGAAGATACAATATTATTGACTCACTTTTATTCTTTTATATTAGTCACAACGTCAGTCAGTTTAATCTCTACTTACGTATGCATATTAACTGTGAATGTCCCACCAGTTGCAGTTATTGTCTCCTTTTATAGCGCAACAGTGCACAGCTATTATTCGAGCATACTCCCAGAGGGCAGCCCGTTTAGGGAGTATAAAACCAACAGGTAGCGACCGTGCTGAATACAATCATGTGTATACACGAGCATTTGTATTCGTATTCAGTTGCCAGCTTTCATATTATTTGCTTTACAATATGAACACGTATCCACGCATCCACGCTTTTGTATCTAACAGCGTGAAGGTGAAGGTAGGTGACTGGCTATTTGTATACGGTAGATAACTAAGCGGGGGTTTAGTGTCCGGTCGGGGTCGGGGTCAGTTGGAGGGGACACATGATACGAGTACTGTGCGGGCTGGACAATAAAATGAGACACTAGATTTGCTCATGTAAGTGCTGGACAATTTTATAGCACCGTCTTGTCCCTGTCGTTGTCCAAGTACCATGTTCTTTTTGTAGAACAACCATAAAACTGTAATACAAATACATTTAAAAGTGACTCTATGCAACAATCAAATCAGTATGAAAATCAAAACTGGCTTAGAACTTTTTTCAGCTGCAAAGCTCAACAGTTGTGTCGTTCTAACTGCTTTAACATGTAACATAAGTACAGTTTGCCAGAGCTTGGAGTTTCAGTCAGTTATTTGTCTATTAATTAAAGAATATTTCGAGAAATGATTTTAATACAGTAATGATGGCTTGGAGAGATTGCACAGAATAATTCAATATTACCATTGCTAAAGTTTAAGTTGTAGTTGTAGAAGTACACTGCCACATTATAAAGTGAGTAAAATGGCTTGCAGATTGAATTAAATATTTATTTTGAAGTAAGATATATTTTGCAAGATACCTCGGCACACTGTGAATGCTGTAAATAAAATTAATTAACTAATCAACACCAGCAACACTTGTTTCCTTTTCTCTATAGAAAAGTGCAACGCAATGGCTTTGCCAATCAATTTTGAACTTGATTTTAGTACTATACAAAGGTGTAAATTTACAATAATTGGTAATTCTAGCTTGTGCACTGTTGTAAGTGCAATATCTTAGAGACTATTTGAAGAGTACAAGTTTATTTTCAATTAAACACATCCTGCCTTGTTTTCCACATATCAATTTTTAAGCAAATGCGTATAACTTTAGCAACTAATTATGTAAAGATGCAAAGCACACGTTATGTTATCTATATGTATCCTTAATATAATATACCATGTTTGAGTTGAAATTGCCATAAATTTGCTAGAAAGCGAAGTTAAGTTAATTACATTGTATTCAACAAGTTAACTGCTCTAATTGTCTGTCTAACCTGACTCAGTCGCAGACCGAGATTCGATTAGGACAAGAATCTTTAAGCTGCTGACAAACTACTTGAAGAAATCTTTGCGGCCAATACCAGACATATTGTGTGCGTGTGTGTGTCCCCGTTGTTGTGTGTATGTATGGGTGCGTGTACTTGGCAGTTTGTTAAGCCAGCCAAAAGACAAACATCAAGTTTTATCCCGCACACTGCGGGGCGCACAAGCAGCTTGTTGCATGCAACAAGCGAGAGAGGACATCATTTTAAAGCTGCAACAAAATGCTTTAAAAGCTTAGCCGCACATCTGGGTGGACGCCGGCCGCAGCAGTGGGTGGAGGGGGGTTGAGGGGGTAAGGAGACCTGGGGGTTTCAACCACAGCCACTTGTGCTGTCAACTTTGAGCTGAACGCAGAATTTCATAAACAATTTGCTGACACACGCTCACACACACACACGCACAACAAATTTGCTAAGCCCGTGAGCCATTTAGGTGGTTTTGTGGGTGTGGCAGAGGCAGAGGCGGTGGCCCTGGCCCTGGATGGGGAAGCGGTCCAGAACGTGGTTATGGCCGTGGCCTTTATATGTTCTTCGTTTTATTGTAGTTTTCATTATTTTATTAAATAAAGATAAAACCATAAATTATGTTTACTCGCTGCGGACTTTTAGGCAAATGTGTTTTGGCATCAGTGTGCATGGGTGTGTGTATGTTGAGTAATGGCCCGTAATATTTACACATGAGTTGCGACCAACTTTCAGCCACATCAGCAGCAAGAGGACTAAGCTACTGCGCCAGCTCCATTGCGATCCATTCCCTGCCAGCAATTGGATAGAATGGCCCAACAACAGCACAGCTGGGATGGTGGAGAGTCAGCAGGTGGTGGCGGAGGCGGCTACAGTGGACATGGGCATCCACACTCTCATGGACACACTCATGGCGGGGGACACAAGACGCCAGCGCGTACGGCAAGCAATCCTTTGCCCTACAAGGGCGCCACGCCCAAGTCGCCCAGGTAAGTAAACACAAAGCACACAACAGAAGCAACACGAGATTGAGATTGAGATGTTCCCACTTGATGGGGGGTGGGTCACATACAGGAGCTATCATCCAGCACCGCCCTCCGTGTATGCCACCTCTACACAGGTGGCCTATGGCTATGGCAGCTATGAGCCACCTCGCAGTCCCAAGATTACCACAACCTTTGCGAATGACAGCTGTGATGAGGTGAGCAGCTCGACGCCCTCGTCCTACTATCAGACACCGACTTCTGGGTCCGCCTCGGGTTCTATGGACGACTCCTCTTCCCTGATGAGCTGCCATGCTGCGCGCAGTCCTAAGTCTCCGTGTAAATTTGTCTTTGATGCCGTCAGTCCAGGTCCTGGTATGGATCAGGCTGCGCTGGGCAGAAAGTTTGAGTATTACGAACCCATCTCGCCCGACGACGGTTCCTTGTACTACGAGCCACCGAGTTCGCCACGACGCCAGGGCTCCAAGAAGCTGATGCGAAGCAAGCCGCCCCTGGATCAGTTGCCACAGTTGACCACAACGGGAGTGTGTGGCCAGCGTGGAGGAAGTGGCAAGCGTCGAAGGGATGAGTGGGAGTTGCCCGTGATAACCAAGCTAGAAGCACGTTGTCTCAATGCCACAGCAGCAGCGTCAGCCACCGCAACTTGCACTTCAACTTCAACTGCAACCGGAAACGCGAACGGAAACCCAACAGCAGCCATCTCTGGCGGTGGCTACAGCAGTGGAGGGGCAGGCAGTGTCTGTGTCTCGAGTGGCAGCTACTACGGCTTAAAGCGCGACTCCTGCATCACGGAGTGCACGCAGTTGTCCATGGAATCCGGCGAAATGACACAGCATACGAGCAGCACTCTGGTGACCACCACAACCACCAGCTTCAGCTATACGGACACAGATGCCGGCCATGTGACCACAGACGAGCCACATTCGCATCGTCAGCGTCGACATGCCATCAATATTACCTCGAATCCCGGCTACCAAGTGCTCCACAGCTCACACTCCACATTGGATCGCACTTGCTCGGACAGCGTTGTCTCGCTGCGATATCGCAAGTCCACAAGTGATCTCACCAAGGACTCGGAGCACGAGCTAAGCGGCTGCAAACCGGCCAAGCCAAAGCGGGATCCTGTCGAGTACAAGCCACGACGACGTGGCAGCTCCAAGGGCGGTCTCGCCTATCTGGCCAGTCGACGCAGTTCGCGCGAGTCTATGAAAAGCGCCTGCTCCAACACCTCCATTTTCTCCAATGATGACATCGGTCCATTGGCCTTCCAGAGCTCCAATCGCGGGCGCCAACGTCGCACTTCCAATTTTCTTGAGTTGCCAGGTAAGTGAAGAGCTTGACTTGGTTTATTTTATGACTGACAACAATTAAAGTAATTATCCAGTCTCTGTGATTTATGTGGTTGTTTATGTGCCTGACAGGCAGATAGTCGGACAGATACATAGGTTGACAGGGCTTATTTAATTTACTTAGTACAATATACGATACTCACTATGGTGTACTTAGGTCTTCGACTAATTAAAGGATTTATCATCTTGGCTTTTTCTCTTATATTAAATATTGTGAATTGTCGCTTGGCAAAAACATAAGAAATTTAGATCAAACACAGATGTCATTGTATTATTAAGTCCTTCAAAGTTTCTCCTGAATATAATTCAACATGGATCTATCGATTTCATATTAAAGTTGTCTGATTGCAGTTCAATACGCTCGAAATAAATTTTCGAGTATTTCTTTCTAGATTTCCATGACTTTTGACTAATAATTCTCTCGGACAGAATTGCTGCTTGTAAGTTGCGATTTAAATTAAATTTTCTTAAAGGCAGAAACTATAAACTAATTACTACTTGTCAAACTTAACTCGTAAGGCATACTATAAGTATTGATTTAATATTTAACAAATTTATAATGATATTGATATATGAGTCCAACACTTGTTAATCACTTTGTCATTCTTATCTTGCACCAGTTCCCGATCACATTCGTCCGCGAGTCTGCTCGCTGCCGGAACGTCCATATAATCCGCGGGCCAGCGACGATCTCTATCGGCTGCGGCACTTCTCCATTAGCAAGGGCAATGTGGTCAATTGTGGGGACTCAATAATCTCGCGGAGATCGCGTAGCAATACCAGTGTCAACTCTACCAATAGCCGAGCTAGCGAGAGGTCTCCCTTTGAGGGCAGTTGCTGTGGCGCCGGCTATGCCAATGTGGACTCTCTGCCGGCCTCACCAGATGAATCAGAAAATCTGGAGCCGCCACCGCCGGCCCGGTATCGTGTTGTCATGCTGGGCGATGCTGGTGTGGGCAAAACGGCGCTGGTCAATCAGTTTATGACGTCGGAGTATATGCACACCTACGATGCGAGTCTAGGTAAGTATACTATCCAGACTGAGTGCCTGACTGCCCTGAGGAAGGGCAAAGGAGTCGGTTGGACAGTGAGTAGTTTGTGCTACCCTAATTTGATGTGAAACCTATGCGTGTTTATGGTCCAATGCCAATCCCATTGCCGCTGGTTTCCGCTTATGTCTATAGAGTTTAATTCTGATCTGAGTTTTAGACGATGAGTTCGGCGAGAAGACGGTGAGTGTGCTATTGGACGACGAGGAATCCGACATGGTATTCATCGATCATCCCAGCGTTGAGATGAGTGTGGAGAACTCCCTATCCACCTATGAGCCACATGGCTGCGTTGTCGTCTTCTCCGTTGTGGACAAGGGCTCGTTTCGTATTGCCGAGGAGATTATCAATTATTTGTGGCAGGAGAACTACACCAAGGACAAGGCAGTCATATTGGTTGGCAACAAAGCGGATTTGGCCCGGGCACGGCTTATCACATCTCAAGGTAAGCAATGCCTATCAAGGTGGGATGTCATCTAGAGAAGTGTTCGTGTCGGGTATCGTTGGGCACCAATCTCTGGTCCACGACACGCACTCATCGCTAGACATAGTAGAAGTTGAACGAAATCCAAGACTTAATTATGATGGCTTGATTTCATTGCTATTTCCCCTCCCATTGGCCCCATTTCCCATTCTCAATCCAAATCCCTTTTCCAACCGCATTTCATATTTCACTCTTCATTTATGCTCTCCTTCCACAGAGGGCAAAACGCTGGCCGCCTCACGCGATGCCAAATTTATTGAGACGTCCAGCGGCATACAGCACAATGTCGATGAACTGCTCGTCGGCATATTGAAACAGGTAAGGCCCAATGGGGGTTACTTGGAGTGATGGTTACGCTTCAGTTGCTTCCAGTTCCCAGCCCTCTCGGCTTTGTGGTTATTTAGGTTTAGGTGCGAAATACACGCAACTCATTGATGCATGCGAAAATTGTGCAGGAAATAACTTAAATGGATTTGTGGTTGTGGTGTTAGCTCGATGGATGTGTGTGTGGTTAGTAGTTGGCTGGCCTTGTCAGACATAAAGGCTTACTAATTAATGAAAATTGCGTCAAAGCCGGGATATTTAATCGTGCTTACATTTTACGGGGTTTCAATTTCAATGAGGAGTGAATTATATCCGTATTACAGATGCGCCTGAAGGAGAAACGTGAAAAAAAATCTACCTCGAAGATGAAAACCTCACGCACCCACATATCTCTACATCTGGCCAAGGAAATTCTACAGAAAATTTGCCTTAGCGACATTTCCAAATCCAAAAGCTGTGAAAATCTTCACGTGCTTTAAGAAAATCAACAAATCAGGCAACAGAGCAACAGAACCCAAAAGCTAAACTTAAAATACAAAAATAAATATATGAAATTATTTTGCTAGCATTTTAAACATATACGAGTACGTTACATAGACAACACATACACGTATTTACATAAGTATAAAATCCAACATAAAAGCCATATATACTCGTACCTACTTATATAGCCAATGCTCAGCTTGCGAAAACTGTTTTTGATGTTCTCTTTTTAAAGCATTTTTACGAGTATTATAAAGTCTACAAATTATTATGAATGTTGCAAATATGTTACAGCCAATTTGTGTGCAACATACATACAGAGGTATGCAATACTATATCCCATGTATATGTAAAACCTTCTTCTTGTGTGTGCGAGTGTATGTGTACAAAAATATAAGATATTAAACTGGAGTACAAAAGGAACCTATTGCTATTGCTGTAGAAATAGTAGTCTATTTGTCATCTGCAATCCAATAATGAGCTTAGCCTGACTGTCATTTAAAAAATTTTAATTATGCCTTTACATTATAAAATATCAAGACATAATATCTTAAAGATGTCGGCCAAGATGTTTAATTAACTGGCCATACAGCTGAGAAAGTGGTTTTGGAATTAGAAGGAACACTAGATAAATCTCCTACTGATTTTGCCTGTGACGTTGACCGCTCCCCGATAGAATAGAATAATTCAAAAACCAAAAGTCATTGTGTTTGTATGGCCGGTGTCAGGCCCCCGACTCGCTATTCTTTCATTTGCTTATGGCGGATGTTTTGATTGGGTTTCCATGTAGTTAGCCTCAGATAGCAATCGAACAGACCGAACGGGAGTTATCGACGGGGCAAATGTCTGGCCTTGATGTTGGCACCGCACCTACTTTCAGAGCAGACCTCATTGATAAGGCTCGATGCGAGACGCGTGTCTGAATGAGACTTAAGATTGGGTGTGGCACACACACACGCACATACAAATACCAGCATGGTCACGAATGTACTCGTAGTTGAAATGAATTCTAAAAAAAAAAGAAATCAATACAAGTATATTTCTCCATGCGATTTTAAATATGCTGTCAATTTTTTCTAAACAAGAATAGCCCAAATAAATAAATAGAAAACTATTTTATTAAGAATATAATGTTTATAAATGTGTTTTAAAGGTTTACATATATAAAATGTATATTTAGGAAGTAAGTTTATGAACGAGCTCCTTTGAGTACCTCGAATCAAACTAAAAATCTCTTCCAAATCGCAAAGAAAACTCATATCGGAATGACTGTTAAATGTTGACTGTTGTTATTAACTAAGCAAACAAATAATTAATTGATCATAATGTGTATGTGCATAAGCACATAAATATAGTATATTTATTTAACTCTTTTAGAAAATACCACACAAATGTTTAAGATATATTTACACTATCTTCTAACAATTTCGAACTCATACGTTTAAGTAAAATTCCAAGTTCAATTGTGACAGCTGTACCTGGCTTTGTTTATTCTTTACTCTCTGCTTTCGAGATTGCTCTTTATCTTGATTTGTCAGACAATCACATATGCTATACATACTCACACTTACACACACATGCAAAAACAACACTTGAAAATTTGTTTGACTGCATATAAAAATATAAAAAATTTAATAGAAAGGGGAGAGAAAAGTTTTGCCTGTTTCAACTTTTTGCCGCACTCGCAAAGTGCACAACAAATACAAACACAGGCAATATATACTCGTAAACCCACATAACTAGTCGAGAGTAAAATGAAGGCAACGCTAAACTTTTTTGCCAAACCGTAACAAACATAAAAAAAAACCCAGTAACAAAGTAATTTGTATAAACAGGCGTATACGCAATCTTCATCGCGCATACGCAACGTGTGTCATATGCCCAAGCGGCGGCTTTAAAAGGATAATTACTACTTGTTACACTCTAACTCGCTAAGCATAAATTCAAATCAAAGCAAACTAAATGCCCACCGAATTTATTGTGTACTCTTTAATGTTTAACGAATAAAAAAACAAATAATAAGTATTAAAATCAATTGCATTAGAGTGCAATTGTTTACATTTCTAAAATCTTCCATGTGCTATCAATGAAGCTTTAAGCTGAGGTCAACAGTGGCAGCGAGAAGCAAAGAAGCGTGGTAAATTTTTAACGAGAAACGTGAGAAATATAAAAAAACTTAATTAAAATATACACAATTTAAAAAAAAAAAAAGTAAGACAAGGATAATCATACCTAAAAGCTCAAACTGAAATGAGGCTATCAAACTGAATAATTCCAATTTTAAATGAAAGTATTGCAACTAAAAGTGAAGATTGCTTCTCGCAGCTAAAAAGACCTCGACCAAAGCACAACTGTACATAAATAAATACGAGTATATTTTTCCACTACATACATACATATATACTATTCAACAAGGACAATTTTTGTTGTGACTCGCTTAGCTCTATTCAGGAAGCCTACTTTCAAGCTCGAAAAATGAATGGAATAGTATAAAAAACAATTTTGGAAATATTGAACTTTAAAAGCGCACTTAGCTAACAAGTTGAATAGTGCTTTTAGCTAAACAAATAAATGCAAATGTAGAATTTAAGATTATGTTGCATAGCGGTTTTGTGACATGCGAATGAATAAATTAAACAAAACATGCTGATATCATTCTGATGAGTCTGCAAAAAAAATGAAGAAAAACTATTTAAAAATAACTTGAAATCAAGATAGAAAGTGCAATTTTGTTGTTCTTGTCTACATTATCTAAGTCTCAGCCTCCTTAAGCATTATAAAGGAAAAGCCACAAAACTCTCCAACTGTGTGTTTCACTTCTGGGCGGGTGAAGACAATGTTGAAGATGAAGTTGATGCTGCCACAGCAGAGAGCACATGCTGACAACTCATGCGACTGTTCAGCTCAGCTCAGCTGATGCGCACTTGCGGCTCATTAACAGCCTTGAAAGAAGAGGTGACAGAACCGAGGGGGTGGCACACTTTAGGCGACACAAAAACGCGTTAAGTGCCTGATGTCAATCACAGTCGGTTGGACCGCAGGGACGGCACATTGTCAGGATTACACGCTTCAGTGCATCCAGACGAGGACTCACTTATTTAGTGTCTGTTGTCGTGGTTGTTGCCGCTACTCTACTGCGACTGCTGTTGTTTGTACCGTTGCTTGGCAGAGAATCAATCAAGTGCAAAAGTTTCCATAATTAACTTAAAGTTGACAATGCGCATCGTCTGATTGATGGGATCAGTCTACAGTGGACATGGGGCAGGTGGCATTCGGCATTCGGCAGACAGAAGGCAACAGACGACACACCGCATCCCTAACTTGCCAACTTGCCAGTCTTCAGTCGGTCAAAGGGACTTGGCATTCATTTGAATTCTCCTGATCTCCGCACCGTCACCTGTCAGCCTCATCATTTTAATGAGCTTATCTCATTATATTTAACGCTCCGCCTTACTTCTATCGTTTTTAGCAGGACTCATCTTTTTGGGGAGGCACAGGACTTATTACACAAATTGCTAGGCTATTTTGTTGCTTTTTTTTTGTTTTTGCTTCATCTTCTCGTTTGCTTCGTCTTATTTCGCTGTCATTTACAATTAAGTTTGTTGTTTGCTTCCACAGGACGAGCACGACCAAATAAAACTAATTTAAAGTTCAATAAAGAAAGCACAAAATGTGTATATATACTCGTATCTATATATAATATATATAGTACATCAACAATCCCTCCCGAGCTGCCCTTTAATCAACGACCAAGTCATCATCCTCGTCGTCATGCTCATCATCATTATTATCGTTGGCAACCAAAACAAATATTGACATACTTTAAATAATTTATGAATACACGAGCATTGGCATTGACAGTGCCAATCGAGGGATTCTGGATTTAAGGTGCTTGCACCACACCGCTCTAAGCGGCTCCGTATCGTACCGCATCCCTGGGCATGACGGTGTCGTAATTGTAATTGAGTAAGTGCGTCAAGACCTGAGGGCGCACCCTTACCCGCATCCTCAGTGACGACACGCAAATCGATTAAGAACTTAACAAGGATTATACCAGGATAACAAGACCAGCTTAATGTGCTGCAGCGCAAAGAGGGAAGCGTACAATTAAAGCCGCACATTTGAGTGAAGAAATCGCAAGTCAGACAATCTTAAGCGATAGAAGGCAGCTTATATGAAGTATTAACTTTTCAATTTGAAATTTTAACAAATAATTGTTTGTAATCTTTAAGATAAGCGCCAACTAAAATTTAATTTAGTTAAAATAAAACTAAATAAAATTTAAATTTGTCTCTTAACTAATTTCAATGTTTCAATCCCTATTTAATTGAGTAATATTTATTTAATATTGTATATATTTTGAGCTTTAAAATATGAGGTCTTCTTCGATATTACACTTGTAATTTAGTTTTTCTCCGTTTTGAAGAAGCATGAGGAGGACTAGCTTATTTAATTAAAACAAACACGATGATGAAAGCCTTCTCAAGTATATAAATTATGTAGCATAATGAAGAAAATTGTGCTTGTAAAATATTTCTTAGAATTCAACGTAAATGTAATAATACAGTTTAAAATATACCAAATTACCTATGCCGTATTTTCACTACAGCCTAATGCACATTTAATTGCATACGATCGCATTCGATTCGCATGCAAATGATTACGCTGTAAAATATTATAAGAAAATAAATCGTAATTAACATCAGTTTCAGTTGCAATTTCATGAGCAATTTTATTGTTGGTAAATTGATTAATGTGAGATCAGCTATTTTTAAGATTTGCCTAATGTGCATCAGAGCGCATCAGAGCTTGCAGTGGAAATAACGCGTTATTGTTCATATGGCAGTTTTTACAAATGCATATGTATACCAATTCAATACGGCCAAATCTGACAAAAGGCAAAGCAAGAAAAAGGGTCATCAATTTTATAAGCCATTCAGTTTGCGCAGAAATCCAAACAAAGTTGATTCAAATCGTCATCCAACACTTACATACACTACATTACCCACTTTCTTTACTAAGCAAACAAAACTTGAATAAGGATTTACTATCATTAATTTGCCCTCTTATTTATCTAATTTCAAAACAACACGCGAGTCTCTGCTTGATGCACCTTATTGTCGAGCGAACTCTATTTAGCATCGCTTATCTATTGCAATGCATTAGAAAGCTTTCAAGCACACCAGATAACAGTATTTACAGGAATGCTTACCTGTCATCGTCACCCTTTTGAAGGTAATATCTTAAGAGGATCAAAAAGGATGCTAAATAAAGTACACAGAATTGTGAGAATGTTTGTGTGTGTCGCTATGAAATGGAGTGAGTTGCATTTCAAGAGTGTGTGAGAGTAAAGTAAACACACCCGCTGATATCCTAGCTCGCCAGGAGTATAAGCCCTGCCCACACCTGTATACGTTCACACATTCACACTCAAGCTCTCACTCCCACTCATACACATTCACTGTATTCATGGTTATGAAGAAATATTCGCTTGAAACAAGCTAGTACATTCGGGACTCGTTTCCAAATAAGCTGAATTTTCATAAAGCATACTTTACTTTGCCGACGTCCACGCGCAAATTGCCAAACAAACCACCGGCTCGGCATTGAGCTGAGCAGAGCGTCATTGTGTCCCTGCTTGCCTGTCGTAATGCCTCCCAACTGGAATTTGGCAAAATGAAACTTTAAGCAATGTAAAAAAATGAAATTTAAATAACGATTTATAGCCTTTGAAGTATGATTATTTGCACAGACGCCGCTTTGCCGCTCTGGAGCCGACAAACTAAACGAACTGACGTCACACAATCTACCTAAACAAAAGAAGGTGACTGACTGCCCAAATGCTCTGAGCTCAAGCACATTTTATGTTTATACAAGTATGCATTATATACATTTGTATATTGAAAAGGCCATTTTGCTTGGCGATCTGTCAATGTTTGATGATGATGATTTAATGTCGAGTTGAAATTCTTAGAATCAATAACTTTCCCTAATATTTTTCATTTAATCTAATCTATTTATCTGCTACATCGTCTCGATCTTTCATGTTCATTAATCAAACACGTTATAAGTGTATATTTTCAATTTGTATAAATGTTTATATATATTAGTATACATATGTTAACATATATGTATGCTAAGTAAAACTCCAACTGAACTTCTTCAGACGACATACTGCGACTGCAAAGTTTGCCAATTAAAAGTTGAATAGCAGCTTGAACTAAGATCGACATAAATGTGGGCACTTGCAAAGAATAATTTGTAGAGCAAGTAACCAATTTCTTAGTTTAGTGAATGTGCTCCAAGTGCAAGTTAATTTTCTTGGTTATGGCTACTCTGGCCAAATAAAGTCCAAATTCGTAATGCGTTCAAACAGACAAACAGACGGTGGTAGACAGCCAGTATAAGGCGTTAGCCAAGCTGTTGAAAGAGTCAAATGTTATGGAGCATCGCCAGGACAGCCGAGGAGTTACATCCAAAGACTGTGTAGATGAGTAAACGAAAATGTACGAGTATGTGTGTTGGTATATAGCAAAAGCAAATATGGTTTTCCAATGGGTACTGACGGGTTGCACAGGGGATTGAGGATTGGATGTGTGGCCAATCAGACCTGGGGCCAGGCTTGTTGCTGTCACTTTGCAAGGCGTCGTGGATGTCGATGACGATGTCGGTACTGATGTCGATGTCGATGCCGATGCCTCGTGCTTAAAAGCAATGCCATGAAATTGCTTTTCCAAAAAGGTAACGCTTACAGCAACAAGTGAGCGCGAGTCTTGTATATACCCATAAGCACATACATAGATAGGTAGGTATGTATATGGCCTGTAGTTGTATGTATGTATGTGTGTGTCTTTGGGTACGCTACAAAGGAAATGAGAAAAGGTTGTTGCTGGCTTCCTTTTGCCGCTTTATGTGCGCTTTGTAAATTTGCGTAGAGGCCGACTAGCAGGCAATGAGGAAACAGGAAGTTGCCAGGACATTGTTTATTCCTTAGTGGCAAACAAAACAGCCGCAAACGCAACGTGTTGCGAAAAATTCAAAGTCAAAGCAGACCCAAAAAACGAGAAAACGAAGAGGACCCCTGCGTGGCAGGCTAGGCCCATAAATTACTACAGGAATTTAAATTGTTACCTAGCGCAGCGAATGTCCTTCAAACGTCTACATTTCCTTTCTTTTATCATTTTATTTTCACTTTATTTTATTTTTTTATTATGGTAAAAACTAAAATGTTTAAGACGAACGTTGACAAAATAATCTGCTAAATGTCTGCAAATACACATGCATGGAAGAAGGGGCATGGGCTTGGCACGGAAGACCCACTGAGACAATAAGCAGACGCTAAATGGGCGCAATTTCTGTTGTTGTTTCACAGCCAAATGCCAAAACGCCATTTTCTCAAAGTTTGCCCCAAAGTAAACAGATGGAGACACGGAACACAGTGGAACGGAATTTAACGAGCAAAGCGTAAAAATTAGGTTTTAATTCATATTAAAACATTTTTACTTCGCTTTCATTACTTATATTCTAATATATAATATATAGATTATCATAATGTATTGCAACATAACGAAAAGCTAAATTACAATTTACTTAAAAACTTTTGCAAAATAAATGAAATTAAGTGAATGGAAACACTTGTGAAATCTGAGAATCGTACTTGATTTTTGATAGTATTGTATGTGCTCGAGCTTGTCCAAATAATATTCAATATACGTAGTCTGCGTACAAATCTTCAAGTGATCCGTAAATAAGCTGGAATTAGTAAATGAATCACTTATATAATGCCCAGAATAATGAATTTATGTATTTATTATATTATATAAAAAAAAATAATGACACCTGTTTTTCTAGTGTTTTAATTGTTCTACAATAATTCAATTCATGTGATTTTTGCAATCTTGGTCTCAGTGTGCGAAGCCAACGAAGATGGCAATGGCCAAAGCATTAAAGTCAAAGGCAACCAACGAAAAAAGTCTGATTTTACTTTCTTTGCCTAACTTTGTTGTTGTTGTTTGTACTGCAGCTTTATCAACGCCCTTTGCCTGCAAACACACTTGTTGAGCATTAAGCGAAGAAAGCAGAAGTGAGAAGGGATGAAGTAAATAGAAGGAGCAGTTGATGGGAACCAGCAACATTAGGAGCGCCAACAAAAACAACAAGAACGGCGGGAAAGCGACAAAAGTGACAAAGAAATTGAAATTCAGTCGGTGTGCAAGTGTGGGCAGGAGTTTGCGTCTCTGCCAATACCCTATAGTGTACGAGTATGAAGACATTTAATAAGGGAAAGATTTTGTGTGTTCCATCACATGGGAAATGGAACGATAAGCATTTGGGATAGTAAGATTCCATATATGTAGACATATATAATTCTACTAAAAAATACAGATATAAAGAAATACTAATAGTTGCTACTCGTATAGATAAACAAGATAAAATGTGAATGTTTACTGGTGGCAGTACAATTAATATTAGCAATTTAGTTTTTGCCATATGCAAACCAGATGTATATTTTTGTATCACTTAAACAATTCTAGAATTCGCGTTTGTTTTCATATAATATACTCTAAGCTCTGTTTAAATCACTTTTTATTATAATTGTATATAAATTAATTTAATTTAATCCATATGTATCGTGTGTGTGTATCTTCATAAGAACCCATAGATATCAGAATCTATAGAATATACCAAATTTGACAGTAATTCTTAGTATTGATGATTGCAGATTAAGTTGTTTTAGATTTTGTACATAAAAATAAAATTGAATTCCAAGAGCAATTTTGACTGAAAATTGGTAGCGGGTATCTGACAGTTGAGTAAACTTGAATATAGCTTTATAAATTGCATGTGCCGTGTGCCTGTGACCTTTCTGCCAGACGTTTCTGTCGCTGACTGGAGATAGAGTCAAAGCCATGACAAAACTTTGTTATCACACACACTCCAGCCATACACATACACATACACATACACATCCATATAGTCCACACTTTGCAAAGCAAATGACAGATGCCTTGCAAAATGGTGCATGAAGGAATACTAAGCGCAAATCATACGCCAGCCGATTTACTTCGACTTGCAGCTGCCACATAGCACATTGGCCTTCAATATATTATACGTACGATTCGCTGACAGCTCAGCGATGGCGATGCATTGCGGTGGCGCTACAATAACTTTGTCTCCTGCCCACACCACCTGCCATAGTGTTGCAGGTTGCAGTTGCAAAATGTGCGCTGCAACTTACAATCAATTTGCAAGTTTCACCCACTGTTTACGCTTGTTTGGTTTTCGGTCTTCGTCAATGTTTGCCTTGCGTTACGACAGGTGGCGCCCATGTAGGGGCGTTAATAACTGTTAACTGTATGCCTGCCAGACTGATGCCTCTGCACACACACACGCACTGTTTGTACACGTGAATGGTAAATGTAATGGGTAATAGGTGTGGGTGTGTGCGTTGGTCATTTGCGCTTCAATTATGCAAATTTACGTGAATTTTTCAATATGCAACGCGAGCCCAGTGCGTCGCATGACATAATGGACACACACAAATAGGCAACGGGTACGAGTGTGTGGGTGCGTTGGGATTTAATTTTCCATAGCGTTGCGCTCTGAGCGGATTTTCCTATATATTGTGTTTAATGACTGCAACTCGCCAGGACATTTCATTTGCATAACGAGCGCGTTATTCTATTCTCAGTGATATCCACGCCCTGCTCTAACACTTGTGCCACGCTCTGTAGCACCTTAAAGTATTCTTTTTTCAGTCCTTTCCATACTTCAGGTTCGTGATTTTATGGCAACTTATATAGCACACTTTTAGGGGATCGATAGAAATTTGTTGGGCAACAATACTTTAGAATGGAGACAAAGAACCCAAAGAGATTTCAGGCTTATCAGCTATGCCTTCATAAAATTTATTTAAAAAAAAAAAAAAAAAACTTTGGAAGGGTACGCCAACTTCGGTATAAGAAAACTCTGTGGTTTTTGGTATAAAATTCATTCGCTTCGAAATGTTTCCAGAAATGACTCTGCAATTATGCATTCATTGGAATCCAAATGAGATTAAAGAGCCATAATGAAAGACATAAAAATTAATATCGAAATTTTTCAGAATTGTCAAATTTGACTTTAATGAGCAAGGATGAAGACTAAGCCGAAAATAATCAAGTGAGCAATATTTAAATAACTTCGAAGCATAATTTCTTCGTCCAGTATATAACTAAATATAACAAATAAATTAGTATGACGATGTTGGTGAACTTTCAAAACTAAGCTAAGTTCATCAGCTAAGTTCCGTTCATAATTTTGACCTACAAAAAATCTCTGTGAATCTCTTTAATCTTATTTATTTTTTTGCCGTGTTTGGCTTTGAAGTTTGGCCGAGTTTTCTGCGGTTTTGATTGATGTTGCAATTGTCGCGTCAAAACTTGTTGTGAGCATGAAGAATTGAAATGGGGTCGGCGGCGTCCTCGTCCAGGTCTGTGAGTCTATTATTTCCCAGCAGATGCAAAAACGAACCACTTTGCAATCAACAAACATAAAATGCATATGAAAAAAGAACCAGTAAAAGCACTTGTGAGATGGCAGGTTGAAGGTTACCCACTGCACGTCCATCCGGCAAGCTCATTGAGAAATGGACCCCAAGGAGGACCCATCGAAGTTGAAGTTTTCCGCCTGGACATTAGTTTTATGCGCCACTCAAGGACCCCCCGAACGGCAGTGAAACCTTACCTAAAGGTGGATTGTAGATTGTAGGTGGTGTGCGGTGTGCGGAGCTTGGTGGATGCCGCAACCTACCCCTATATCTCTTATTTCAAGAGAGTGAGCTTTTGAGCTCTCTTAGGTGAGGAAAGCTCTCTTCGGTCTTCATTGGAAAGCACGTGCAGTGACGCAGTTACGAGGGGGTTGCTACCCTTAAGGGCTAAGTCGAAACAGGGTCAAACAGTGCTAAACATAACCATGGTAACCTGGGTAGGACAGTTCATTTGGATTTGTTTACCGTATGCCTTGAAAGCCAACCAAGCAGTCAAGCAGGCAAGAGAAAAGTGTCAAGAGGTTCATTACAAATGGGAACGCATGGTGAACGAGGAGTTATGATCACTGATCTCGACCAGAGCGAGCAGGAGCAACTTCAGCAGCAGCATGAGCACAGCAGAAGTCACCCAAAGCGACAGCGCAAGGTGCTGCAAACATTGACGGGTAACTTTAGTCGGAGATCGAAAAGTGTGGAAGTGGACCAGCGCCAGATCCACAGCCAGAACCAAGAGTTGTCCAGCAAGAAGAAGCAACAGCAGGAACGCACAATCAACGGACTGGTAAGTAGTCAAGTTGTCGTCGCCCCACCTCTATCTCATCCCCCTCCCTTAGCTGCAGGCCAAGGAGCAGCAGCTGGAACAGCTTCTCCAGCGACTGGACACACTGCACAAGTACAATGATCGCTTCGCCAAGGAGAATGAGCAGCTGCGCTTGGACAGCGAGCAGCTGGAGCGCCGCCTGGGCCAGGCGGAGCAGCAACTGGCCAGTTGTCCGCGCTGCCAGCAGCTCAATCAGAAGCTGGATGGCGTCTTAGAGCTGAACAAGGAGCTGGCCAATGATGTGGATATGCTGAAGACCTTGGTCTTTCGGCTCAATGTGCAGATCGAATGCTACCAGGACCAGCGTCGCACAACGGACAAAGATGCCGTCACCTTGCCTGTCTCAACGACCACTCCTACCACCACATCCAGCATTGTGCCACCATGGACAGCGCGTCTGCCCACGCACACGCTGACTCCGTTACTGCAGGCCTACGACGAATCCTTTCGAGACAAGGATGCACTGCTTTCCCAGTATGCCGCTGACTTTGAGTTGTTTGGCGGAGAGCTGAAGCGCGCGCTGGAGGATAATACGCGCCTGCTGCAGTCGCAGGAGCAACTGCGTCGCGATGTCGGCGGCTGGACGGAGGAGCGAGTCCGGCTGCAGGCGCAGCTCGGCGTGTGTCGCTCCAAGGCCGAGGCACAGACCCGCAAAACCGATCTGGTCAAGGAGAAACTGGTAGAGGTGATGCATTTCTATGAGCAGCGCAATCAGACATTGCTGCTGGACATGAATCATCTGCAGGATGCCTATGCGCGTTGCAAATCGGAGCTGGTGGCACTAAAGAGTACAACGATTCCATCCCCGCCGCCTTCTGCGGCTCCAGTCGTCGAGTCCACTGTGTCATCCGGCGAATCGGATGCAGTGCAGCAGTGCAAGACTCTGTTGGAGAAACTTAAGCAGGAACACGCACGCGAGCGTAGCGCTCTAGAGGATCAGCTGCAGACAAGCAACAATCGTGCCGCCTCGCTGTTGCGGAGCTCCGAGAAGGCCAAGCATGCCCGGGATCGGCTCAAGGCGCGTCTTCGCATGACTCTGCAGTGGGCCCAGAAACTGGAGGCAGGTCAGACGGAGATGCGCGAGACCTACGATGCAGTGCAACATCTATCGACGCTGCTCAAGCACAAGGAGTCGCAGCTACGTGGCCTGCACGCCCGCAACAGCGAGGAGTTGGACAAGCTTCAGCAGAAGCTTGAGCAGAAGGATGAGACCATCAGGAATCTGCTGCGCAGCAAAATGGAACGACGTCCAGCTGGGGATTAAGGATTAGCACTAGCAGTAGTCGCTGCACGATTAACAATTAAAAATATATAATTTCAATACAAAATACATTAATAACTTAGAGTGTAGAAAGCTTTAGAAGCACAGCAATGAACGGCTCCAGCGCCAGCGTGGATGCAGATTGTGATGGTCATCAGTCGAGCGTTGTTTGGTTGCTGGAATCGGGCTGATCCTGGTCTTCGCCAGTGCCAGCGCAGACACCACACGCTTTTGTCACCGCTTGCTCTATGTACATATTAATCTTCTCCAGAATTTCTGGGCTAACTCCACGCATGAGCTGCTCGTAGCGGGCCACGCCAATCTGCGATTGCAAGCTCTGCAGCTGCCATTTGAGGTATTCGGTTAATGGTATCTTATAGACCGGATCCTTGAGCACCAGCTGACGGTGCCTGTCGTCATGGTAGGTCTTCGAGTGAAAGTCATCGTACAGCTGCTCCTGGAAGTCCTCCAGCTCGTGCTCGTCGTGTATGACCAGCGAGTCGTAGTAGCGTTGAGTCGCTTTATCAGCGCTTTCATCCGACGCCGCATATTGCTTGTCCATGACCTCGGCCAGCGTCTCCTCGACCAACTGCAGGATGTGGGGCAGTCGAGCCAGTAGCAGCTCGTTGTTGCCAAAGATCGATGCGAACGCCAGGCAGAAGAGCTTCCGTTTCTCAGGATGCGTATCAGCTACCAGGGGGAACATTTCGATCCACACATCGAGGATGCGCGCCAGAGCATCCGTATGTGGCAGCTCCTGCACCACCGACATGAACACCGACTGATCGATGAGCAGCGTGCGAGCCAGCAGTGTGAGGTACCAGCCCATGGTCATCGGATATTCCTGCTTAAGGCACACCTGCTGGAAGACAAATGGCAAAGCTGGACGAACTAAACGCAGTCCCATTGCTGCGTCCGTCTTGAGGCACGTCTCAAATATGCGCAACATGGCAATGATGCCCTCCGCGCGTATATCTTCAAAGGAGTGCACACAATACGACACAAATCCCTCACCATAGCGACTTAAATACGCCTGCAAAGCAGTGAGGATTAGACAGCGATTGGCAAAGACTGGGGCAGTTACTCACATGTGGGTCGAGCAGAATATAGGCATGAATCAGCTGCAGGACAGTGCGCAGATTCTCCGATGACATCTCAATGATGGGCAACAAGTGATCACAAAGTGCTAGCAGCTCCGGCGTCAGCGTCGTCGAGTTGCCAATCACAGCCAACCAGAGCATAATCCCATCCTCGATAAGGTAAACATGCGAGCGTTGCTGCAACAGAGTGACGTAACATTAGCTCCACATTCGTAAGATAGCGGAAATTGTTGAACTTACCTGCAGGTCTGTACTCAGCTCAATTACGCTGTAAAGGAAGGGTTTCATGCTCTCGGGCACATCGCGAATAGTGCGCACGAGCTGTTCGAGGGTGCCAATAATGGCACAGCGAAGCATGTTGTATTCGTTGTGCTCGCTCTCGCGCCAGAGTAGGGGCAGGTAGGAGATTAATTGTAGTGCCTGAGGTTCGATATATTCGCTCATCTTCTCGACTAGCAGTGTCATGGTGCCCAGCACAACGATCTTTGTATCGCAAGCGGCAGCCTCGCGCAACAGCAAGAACAGTGCTTCGAAGAGAGCTCCAAAGTATGGATGAAACGCCTCTGGCATGAACTCGAAGTCATCGATGAGCAGATTAAGCGTGCGAGCGGCGGCCAGACGTATGGGCATATCCTCCTCCGGTTTCAAGAGATGTAGGCATGCCTCGTAGGCGACGGGTCGCAGCTCCCGGGGTAGCTGTACGCCCACCCAGTTGCCCACCAGCCAGATGATCCGGCGCCGCAATATGCGGAAATTGGGCGCCTCAATGCGCAACTCGGCGAGAAGCTGCGAGGTTAACCAGGCGCCAAAGTCTAGCTTATTGAAGAAGTGAAACGCTGCCTGGCCTACAGCGTTATAGATGGCATCCTTTAGGAGAATGGCCTTCAGATCGGAAGACTCTGTCAACTGAAGCTGCTGAGCCCGCCTCACAAACTTCAGCACTTCGTTAATCATCACGGTTGAGTGCTGGGTGAAGCAAGTGAAGTAAAGGGTCTCCACGCAGGGTCGCAGCTCATATTTCCAGGCATCGCCACCGCCATCGTCTTGGCCGTAGCCCTCGGGATCCTGTTGCCACTCCGCCAGCTCATCCTGTGTCAATAGAAAGTAATGCGTCACAATCTTCTCGCACAGATATGTCACACGCTCCAAGCTGAAGAACTTGCTCTGTGTCTGGGCCGCTGAGGCTAGCAACTCATCCTCCAGCGTATTGGCAGACGCATCTGGCGCAAGACTATCATTGCCGCTCATCATGATCCCCTTGAGCAGATTGATGGCCTGGATGATGAAATTGCTGAAGTTGATTCGTTCGCCGGCATCAAAGATGAGCACGGTTCCCTCGTGGAACACATAATGGAAGCTAAATTCCAGAGCCATAGACACAAAGCGAGAAAAGGACAAAGAATGGCGCTCCATGAACTCGTTTAACGTTTTCATCATTTTCAGTATGAATCGTTCAAGATCACAAATCAATTGCTGTCCTGCAGAACGCATCCTCAGCTCATAGCGCAGCTCAAGGCACTGTCGTAGCCGATCGAACAACTGCTCGATGAAATTCATATGATCACTGGACTTATAGGGTTTACTGCCGCACCCGTAGACCACAAGCTTCCGCAGGGAGCGCATCGCTATGTAGGCGCGCTGGAGGCAACTATGAGCATGTGCCTCCGTATCAGTCTTGACTAGCTGTAGGAAACGTGAGGTAAGCGTGGCCCAAATGTCCCATGCCATATATCTAAAGATTTGCCCAGCCAGCTCCTCGAACGCTCGTTTCTCGGCCATTAAACGACGCGATGCCAGTGCCTTGATCACATAGTGCAGCATAATAAGTGTCCGCTGCTGCTGCTGCTGGGCTAAGGGAGTGCCGCCAGCAGTGTCGCCAGGTGCAGTGTCGCTGCATGCCTGCAGCTGCTTCATCAGGGTGGGCAATAGCTCGGGCCAGCAATCAATGCGTGCGATTTTGCTGAGCAGCACAGCAACTTGCAATGCCACTTGGGGCACGTCTTCGGCATTATAATGCTGCAGAAGTATGTCACGGATTTGCTGCTTCTGTTCTTGTGCCAGTTCTAACCGAGAATTGTGACGCCAATAACGCTCAATTCCGTTCTTTAGATAAACGGCAGCCATCCAGCGAACTTTGACTGCGTCTGTGAGTGTTTCGGATGAAGAGTCGCTTTCATTGGCTAGCTTCATGCTTAACTTTGCCAATATGGGAAAGAAACCCGGCTGCTGCTCCCATTCGCTTAGTTGTGCCTCCGCTTTCTGTACAATTTCATGATTTGGATTGGCGGCTCCTTGTAATGCGGCTGCAACGAGCTGTTCCGCCGATGCCATCTTTAGCACGCCCCAAGCAGCAGAACACACAAAGCAATCCCTCTCAGACGTCCAGTTAAGGCAGCACGTGCTGCTTACAATCCGTGCACAGTCGTACGTTTTATCTATTGATTTAAAACTGTTCTAATTCGGATTGAAAGAAACTTGCGAAAATTATTGACGAATGACAATTACATCGCCATTTAGGCCGAGGCGCTATTGACAGACAGCGTGACCGCACATTGAATTTCAAAATATACTATTTTATCTCTAAACATATACCGGAATCTACATTTTGATAATTAGAAGATATTCTTAGAGGAAATTTTTTAGAAAAATAACGGTGAACATGCATATATTTTGAATTGCTTTTTATTATTTTTTTTTCGCTCTGCAAATTGTAAGCTTACTAAAAATTATATATATCCAAAATATACATTGAAAACACTTGCCGGTATTCTAATACTGAATATACTACTAATGGTCATATTGGATTTTTCAACGACATTATTCACATCGAAATTTCGTTGCATGAATCGCAACTATCGTCATAACTTTTTTGGTATTGGCAACGCAAAGCATTAACAGCTGATTGCGGTATTTGGCAACGCGATTCGAGTTATCGATTATTTCGGTGGCAACGTAAACACAAACTGATATCACACTCAATTTAATAGATAACAAATATTTATGTGAAAAGATTTAGTCACAAGCTGCTCAATAGCTTAACCTAAAATATGATAAAGGCGGTAATTTTAATTGGGGGTCCCCAAAAGGGAACTCGCTTTCGTCCTTTGTCGCTGGACACACCAAAGCCACTGTTCCCTGTTGCCGGGCGACCACTGATAGCTCATCACATTGAGGCCTGTGTCCAGTTGAAGGAGCTAAAGGAGATCCTTATCATTGGATTCTATCCGCAAACCCAAATGGAGGGATTCATTGGGGACATGCAGGCACTCTACAGCAGCAGCAATATAAACATAAGGTATGTCAACAAACCCAAGGGTGACGTGTTCTTTTCATCAGTAAACTTCTGCTTCTTTATTAGGTATTTGCAGGAGTTCACCTCGCTGGGTACTGCTGGCGGCATGTACCACTTTCGCGATCAAATACGCGCCGGCAATCCGCGCGCCTTCTTTGTGCTCAACGGCGACGTTTGTGCCGATTTTCCACTCCAGGAATTATATACTTTTCATTCAGAGCGACCGTCCAGCGCTCTGGTTACCATTATGAGCACGGAGGCGACTAGGCAGCAATCGCTGCATTACGGCTGCCTCGTATTCGATCGCGCCAGTGGTGCCGTGTCGCATTACGTGGAAAAACCAAGTTCATACGTTTCCACTTACATTAACTGCGGCGTTTACGTCTGCTCTATGGATATATTCACCAAGTTGGCACAAATATTCCACGCAAAGGGCGAGGAGTACAGCTGCATCAGTTATAACAATGGAAATGGCAAGGAGCAGGGCCACATTAAGTGGGAGCAGGAAGTACTCACACCTCTTGCTGGCACTGATATGCTCTTTGCCATGCCAGTGCCCAATTGGTGGTCACAACTAAAGACAGCCGGCTCAGCGATCTATGCTAATCGTCATTACTTGGCGCTCTACAGGCGGACCCATCCCGAGCGCCTCGCCAATGTAGGCCAGAAACGTGGTGAGGGTGATGGAAACTTGATATGTACCGTCTTTCCAGATGTTTATGTACATCCCAGTGCCAGTGTCCATCATTCTGCTGTGGTGAGTGTAACTAGTTTTCAATGAATATAGCATACTAATATTTTGGATGTCAGTTGGGTCCCAATGTGGCGATTGGGCCAGGAGTTACAATTGGACCTGGTGTGCGCATTCGTGAGTCAATTGTACTAGAGCAGGCGCAGATTAAGGATCACACACTCATATTGCACTCGATAGTGGGACGTGGCTGCATTATTGGCGCCTGGACGCGAGTCGAGGGAACACCCAGTGATCCAGATCCCAACAAGCCCTTCGCTAAAATGGAAAATCCGCCGTTGTTTAACAACGAAGGAAAACTGAATCCATCTATAACAATACTGGGTATGTATTATTATAAATGTTCCAAGAGAATAACATAATAATACTTATTTTACTTGAAGGCTGCTTTGTGCAGATACCCGCCGAAAAGATCCTCTTGAATAGCATTGTCTTGCCTCACAAAGAACTGAGTCGCAGCTTTAAAAACGAAATTATTTTGTAAAAGATTTTTATAGAAAATTGTTTTTTTCATTTCATTTTATTTATCACAAACTATTTTTTAACGCCATAACACTTACAAAGTCACATGATTGTTAAAAATATATATATATACATACATCCATACATATAAACAGTATTATTTCGATTGATCAGACACTGGGTAATACGGACACTACGAAATTACAAATGTCTAGATTTTTATACACACCTACCCAAAGGGTAGAAGGGTATTATGGCTTTGTGCCGACTGAAAATGTATGTAACAGGCAGAAGGAAGCATCTCTAGGTGCAGCTGCACCTAGTTAATTGCTATGACACTCCGTGAATTAATAATGGTGTTCAATAAACTAACTAAAGAGCTGCCAAGCTAACAATTTCGAACAAAGAAAATTTTGGTATATTATTTTGGTATAATTTTAGTATAATTTTAGTATTTTTCAGTATTCTTTTGAAAAATATAATATTTTGATGGTAAAATTGGGTGGCGGGTATCTCACAGCCGAACAAACTTGACAGTAGCTTTCTTACTTGTTTCTATTGGCGTCTACGGCTAACTACGATTTATTTTTCATATCATTAATCTGGACTAACATAGTATTACTATTATTTTTGATTTTTATAGTTTAACAAAAAAACCCAAAATAAGCTTATCAACTTTTTTGATTCTGTTTTATGATTCACAAATATTTCGAATTCCCCGAAGAGACTTTGTGTTGTCGCAGTATTTACATTTGGACATCTGGTCGAATTATTTTCAATTCGGTTCTCATAAGTTTTTTAACCCAAATATAAACTTACCTTAAAAAATTTTTTAACAGAACCAAAATCTCGATACTGCACTCTAAAAGTACACGTTGTTTAGTTTTTACCCGCGTATTTCGTCTCGCGGCAATGATATAAAATGCCACATTTCATCGACACAAACCGAAATGCAAAGTCTTTATCAGACTTTTTCAAGTTTTCCTCTAAAAATTTTTTGTTCGTAAAGCCGGAATAGAGCTGAATCTTAAAACTGGTATGTAAAATACTTAAATGCCGCACACTAACCAATAAGACTTTAAAAAACTGGCAGTCAATTTAATAAGGCACTGTTATTTTAAAAACAAGTAAAAATCTTACAGCCGAGTGTGCTGGACTGTGAAATACCTGATAGCACTTTTGGAAATGCAAAAAATATACCGATTCCACACAATATACCTTTTTTCAGAAATATACCGCAGAATTTAAAAAATCCATTTAATATATACAAAATAACGTAAGGTTTAAGATCATATACTAAGTCTACAATAACAAAAATGAGTTTTAGCATGTTACGATATCGGGAGTTCAAAATCCGTTTTGTTTCGATCTGCATGATATGCAGAATTTGGTGAATCGATAGTCGTATCACTAACTTTGGTTCTCACTGAGACTCCGCACAGGTCGGCAGTTATGGCTCTTCTCTCTTTCATTTGGCATGCTCTTTCCTCTCGACTTGACACTCTCATGTGGTTTTTTGACCATAACGCGTTTACATTCCGCGCTTGTCAGTTAGTTGCCGTCGCTTGTTGCTCTCGTAGGGTGGAGAGAGTGTTTATTCTGAATTAGCGTTAAATAGTTTTTTATGAACTAGAGATACCATAGTTGCTGAGATTGTAATTATCAACCGACTACAAGTGGCTTAATGTTAACGTTAATCGCATTCGAATAAAGGAAAATGGCTCGTATGGAATTGGAAATAAACCGATTGAAAAATACAAACAGGTACGTTGGCAGTTCTGTTGGTAATTAAGGAAGAAGAAGAAAAAAGAGGCAGAATGTATGTATTTATATATGCATGCACGTACACAGTTACATATTCACATACACTCACGCATATCTGGTGTACAGGTGAGTCAATGGGTCGGCGCGGGGGCTGCGCGAACGGATTGCGCAGGTATGTAACTTCAAGAGAGCAGTTGAGAGTAAGCGAGAGTAAGTGAGCGGAGCGAGTCATGGCTCAATGAGCGTAACTGTCTTTCGTCCGTGTCGTTGTCGTTGTACGCGCAGCGTGGGAAAACTGCAATAAGATTGGTGATCCCCCTTTTGACAACGACACTGCTTTCGGTGTTTGTGTGAGCCATATTATTGTTGTTGTTTCTCAACTTAGCTCAGGTTTTTCCATTCATTCATTACTGTGTTGTTTTGGAATTTGGCTTTGTCAGTGGGTTAGTGCAGCATACACAAATGGGCGCGAAGCGTTGCCAACCATCTGTAGAAACTGCCTATTGGCAAACTGGCAAAATTAGTTAAGTTTTAGTAATATTTATGTTGTTGTTGCTGTTGTTGTGCGTTTGCGTGCTGGAATCATGTTTGCCATAGGCATCAACAGCAGCAACTAAGTGGCCTATACACCTGAGCCGCTAGCTGAGAGTGCGCTCTCGCTGTTTTATTGTTCTCTCTCTCACAACCACTCACTACCATTGAACATTGTCTACATGCACACGCAGTCATACATGTAGTAGTAAACAAGCGGAGCTCATTTACCTTCATGGCTACCTGTGGCCCACGACGTCGATCAGTTGCTGTTTTAACCTGGAGGCAGACGCACGCGGTCGTCGCTAAATCAGTAATAAAACTTAATACCCAACCCACACACACATACAAGCAGGCACTGGCACGCACACCTTTTAGTCCAAAACTAGAAAGAAAACAAACAACAATAACAGTAGGAAAAAAAGAGACACAGACATACAAAGTGGCTGTTGGTAGTAGAAGAAGCAGCAGCAGCAGCAAAAGAAGGCGAAAAAGTGACTTGTTTTTTTGTTTGCATGTATGCGCCGTCGCGACGTTGACGTTGAAGCTAAAGCTGAAGCTAGCGTCGGCGTCGCTGTCAGTTTGTACGTGTTGGTATTAAGATCGCGTCGACGCGTCGTGGAAAGGCAAACGGGCAACGCTCACAAAGTATACTAACGTAACGTAACTAAGTGCTAGTCAGTGTGACTAGCAAAAGAAGCACAAGTAAATACAAGCTTCACTTATGTACATACAAATGTACTAGCACACTTACGTATGTAAGCATTCATACATACACACATTAATATGTATATATCGGTATGTATGTGTATGTGAGATCGGGTAAATTGTTAAACAATCAGAAAAGAAAGTGCAATAAAAAATTGTGAAAAGCAGAGACAGTAAAAACAATAATAATAACCACAACAACACAACAACAAAGTGCAATGTGTACAACGTGTTAAGATCAAACGAAGGAAACGTGCAAAAGGGAAAGAAGAAGGAGAGCCATATCAACAACCTGTTGCAGAGGAATCTGAATAACGGTAAAGCAGATTTTTAAGTGTTGGCGTCATTGTCGTTTTAGTTGTAATTTAATTTGTTTAAAATGACACACATATGATACATATGGGCTATATTTCGTGTCTTGTAGAAACTTATGTGTGTATGTATGTAAATATGTATATACGTGCAGGCAGCACACATATACAACTCTGCAGTGTGAATAAACGAATGAATGAACAACAACAACAACAACAGTTCAAAGACGAACCAAGTTAAAAGCAGATGCGCAAACATAACAAAGTGAAAACATATTTACAGTTACACAGACAAGAAAAAGAGTGAACCTCAGAGCAGCAGCAGTAGCGTCGAAACCGACGTCGTCGTCGCTACAAAGCTTCAACTGTTAACTGCTGCTGCGATTTGAGAGACTTGTTTCTGTTTGTTACTGTAGTTTGTAAGTCTGCGTTTGCGCTTGAGCTTTTTATGCTAACTTTTGACAGCGGGATTGCAACCAGAATCTCAAAGACAACAACTACCACAACGGTTGCTGGATTAAGCGTGAGGGAACGAGATAGGCAGAGAGTAAAAGAGACACGCATAACTTTGGCAATTGGCATTTCACCTGCAATTTAAAGCAATCATAAGTTTCCTGTTGGCAAAAACATACACTAATGGCACACGATACTTATTTTAACTCCAATCCAATGCGGACCAAATGTCATACATTCCGTTTACGAGTGTTAAAAAGAGCCAAGTAAAAGAAGATAATTGAGAAAGCTAGAGTCTATCGATTATAAACATCCAATTAATCCACTTTTAATTCATTTGAGAGTGGATTAAAAGTATAACCCAAAAAATTATTCTCAAACATCGCAGACTTTGAACCGCTGAAGCTGTATGCGTGTTGCACTTTAATAGGAGGCATTTTAAATTCGATTGAAAACAATTTATCAGTGAGCATATATTTATATAGAATATATGTATGTTTATAAGTTTTTCATATTTATTTTAAATTTATAAATATTTCAATATTGTTCTAATTTCCGAAATCAAAAAATAATAAAAGAGACTTGACTAGCAACTAGCATAATTGCTACCAATCCTTTTTAGCCTAGATCATATAGCCCCATATATCTAAATATATAGTAGTTGGTCCAAATACATAGACTGACTGATAAGTTGATTTTTTTACCTTCTATATATCTACATACATATATTTTAATTTTTCATTATCTGCTACACGTTCAGATATCAGAAGCATAATTTACCTCTTCGTAAGTTGCAGCTCTTGTTGTTGTTGTTGTTGTTGTTAGTGTTGCAGCTGTTACCAATTTACACTAGTATAGGTTATAATTTGGTATTCATTGTCTTTGGAGAAAAACCGTAACGTCACCGTTGCTCAGTTGCTGTTGTTTCTTTAATGAAGTGATTTTTTTCATTTTGAAAATTTTGCTTTGGAGCTTTCTTCCCGTTCTAATTAAACGAAAGAGGCAGTAGCGTATCTTGTGCCGTTATTCATTAATGAGAAACTTGAACTAAAAATAAGATTTATTGCGTTTTGTCACTTTGTGTTGAGTTTTTTCTCATTTGAAATTCAGTGAAAACCTTGCTATCTTTTTTAGTACGTACTTTGAATAGTATAAGGCTTTGGGCCTCTTTCGTTCAGGCTTCGTTGAGTTTTTATGATTAAAACAAAAACAAAAGCGAAACTCATTCAATTGCAAGTCTGCTTGAAGAATAATGGTTAACGGTGAACTAGAAGTACATTTGATAAAAATTACATAAAGTTCCACTAATCTAATTAACTAAAGTGTGTTAGATACTGACACTAAAAAGAAATAAAATATGTAATTACTGTGTTCAACTGCAGTACAATCCTATGATTTATGGAGTATCTAATGGGAGTATTTAAGTGAGCTTTCTAATGAACATTTAATAAGTCGCCAGCTACTGATAGTCTGATATTATTTCTTATGGCGCCACTGTTGACTACAACAGTAATGAATAGGCAACTAAGAAATGTAAGTGATATAGATCATACATATGTATGTACATATATATAAATACGTACTTACTTCTTTCCAAGTATCAAATAGATAGCATTACTTGAATATCTGTTTGATTGCCACCTCTAACATTCAACCTTTACCATTTCCTAATAACATTTGAACATTGTAAGCCTTAGTCGTACTTCCGCGAATATTTCAACTGATGGAACTCTTATGATCTGGAATCTTGAAAGTTCACAGACATCCACCGAAATACAGCATTTATCGGGCATTTTTAGGTGAGAACCAAAGTAAAGAAGAAAAAAGTCTGAAGAGCAAACTCATTACTCATCTCAGCATTAGCTCATGGATGACTGCAATGATACTTCAAAAATATTGTTCATTTCCACTGCGGAAATGTGCAGTGCACAAAATAATGAAGATAAACTGTATGAGTTATTAACCGAGAGTGGAGAGTGGCTAAAAACACGAAGACGCATGCATAAAACAAAGGCAAAGACTCGAAAATAAGCAAGTAAGAAATTCGAGACTTGAGAAACTGTCGCAAAACTGTTAAAAATCGCTTTTAGCTTGTCTTAATTACACAATCATGGACATATTGTTGTTTTTGCATTATTTTTAATTTTAATTTCAACAAAAAGGCATCATAAAGCGAGCGATTGCGACAAGAGTCTGGTCTCTGAGCGATGTGCGCCTGTGCACCCCGATTAACCCAAGTGCGCCGTCGACCTTTGCCTGGCTTTGTCAGTCATTCAGTCAGTCGGGCAGAGTTTGATGCTGTTTGTGTATATGTGTTTGCGATTGCGTTTGTATTTGCTGTTTTCATTAAAAGTAAAACTTTTCACATTAAAAATGCTCATAAAATAGCACTTTAATTTTTGTCGTTGTCGCCGTTGTCGTTTCCACATTCGCCTTTTGCTTGACTTTGTCCATTTGTCTGTTTAGTTAAGAAGTAGGAAGGGGTTTGGTGCAGAAGGGGTGTCAAATTAAATTTCAAATCGTCGTGCACAGGTTAATAATTTCAATTTGACCCCTTTGGGTATGCTTTAAGGTATTTTAGAGTGTAGTCTCGTCGATGTGTTAGATGTCGCTCAAACTGAAAATTGGCAACGTTGCATCACAACGCAATTGGCAACGTCATCCAAAAAATTTCCAATTGGCAACTCAAACAAAACGAACTGTTGCGCTGTTGCCAATTCGCATTGCTTGACATTTTCTTGAATGCATTTTTAATTAGTTTTTAAATTGCGTTGATTTCCAAGTGATAAAAAGTTTACATATGTACTATACGCTCATCCATTCACTTTTTAACCCCATTTACCTTTTTTACTTTCTCGCTTTCCAGATATTTCCAATGGCTCAATAATCGTAGAATGCATTGCTGCAATGTGTTCCTAACTAAATGAACTGCATCGTAACTACTTGTACTTGTACACCATCAGTAAATTATTATTGCTATTGAAAGCAAATAGAAAGTAAAACGTCGACAACGAACGAATTTTGGTCAAAATTCCTTCAGTAGTTCCAGATAAAAAGACACACAATGCAGGTACCTGAACACATTGTCTCCCTCTACATTGCCACCTGTGGTCAGAATGGACCCGGTCTCGGCTCTGATGAAAAGGAAATCATATTGCTGGTCTATGTCCTGCTGGAAGTTTCCACGGGTCAGGTGAGTGTCTAAGATACGAGTATATTTAAATAATTATTGGGGAGGAGAACCGCACAAATAGATTTTGTAAGCGCCGCCATTTTGTTTAACGATCGCGCTGCTGTTTTTTGTGCTAAATTAATAAATGTCGAACGAACGTAAACAGCAAAAACCTGCCAGTGTATTAAGCTACTACTTTGAATGGCTACAGAAGTTAATGATTATAAAGTGTGTCTTAATACCATGAACAATCGTACACTAGGCTCTATAATAATTCTCTTGATTAAAGTTTGCTTTATCTAAGAGAGCTATGATGAATATAAATAAAAAAGAAGAAGAACGAAGAAGAACTTTAGCTCCTAATTTAATTGACTGTATTTAGATATACATTTTTTGTAACCGATATAGTTACATTTACTGCCGATATAGTTACATCTAGATGAACGAAATTAAGGAGCGTTTAGACTCAACATTTTGAACCAATATAACAACTTTAAAATATCTAATTCTTAGCCTAATAGTTTGACTTTTTAGATAGTGATTTACACCCACCTATTAGATTCTGCTTCACGAAACTCAGAATTGTACTGTTGTATGAGCTGATTCGCTATATTGCTTTCAAAGGACTGACGGGAGATATGGAAAGCTTAAAAAAGACAATTAAATTAAGAAATCGAGAGCAAGTCTAAACAAGTAAGATAGCTACTTTCGAGTTTGCTCGTCTCTGAGATACTCGCCACTCTATTTTACTGAATGGAAGAATAAATAAGAGCGATCATCGAAATATTATATTGTAATTATATTGAAAAAAAACCAAAAAATATACCGAAATTAACTTTGTTCAAAATGATTAGCTTGGTAGCATTTTATTATGTTTATTGAACACCATTATTATGTCACTGAGTGACATATCAGGTGATCAGGTGCAGCTGCATCTGATTTCGCCCTATAAAAGTAATTCTTTGATAACTTCTGTGCTTTTTTTCCGATTGTAACCAAATTTTCAGTGATCATTAAGATGATGATTAGCATTGTGTGTGCCAAAATTGAACGTTCTAAAATGACCCTTGCAAATCAATTTTATTCAATGTACTGGCACTGGCACAATTGGCACAAAGTTACCCAAAGGGTAGAATGGTATAAAATGATATTGAAAGATGACGTATAGGGTTGGGGGAAAGGAAATATGCACCTTATCCATCCACTATATAAGTAAGTACTGCCCATACCTGGTATTTGCATATTTAGAGTTTACCAAGCGATTGACACTAATTGTTTGAAAATGACTTAAACGCCGTCAAATCTATGTATATGGAATTACGAAATGCCCACAAATAACGTATATAGACTTGCAGTATGACTTTTAGATTCAACACGTGTATTTACTTTTCTAAAAGCAATAGTTTTTAAGTAAAAGTTAAAATCTTTTGTTTGTCTTTATGATTGATAATTAAGCAGTCTTTTGTAAGAAGTAATTGTCGTGCAAGTTGAGCTCAGCTCTATTGTCGAAAATGCATTTTAGGTTTCGCTTGTTAAATAGTCCTGAAATTAGATAATTTTACACACGTGTAAAAGTCTGCAATAGAATTTGAATTAACAAATGAGATCTCCTATTTTAAACAATACATTTTGTATGCAAGTTTGAAATCTTCATAATATTTTTCTCATTGATTTTTCATGAATTTCCATCGAGTTTTAGAGTTTTGTTTGCATGCAAAATAATTTTTGTCTTTGGTTACGTCTCACATTGTCTGGTCAATAATTTCAATAGTATACGTAATATTATTTGCAAAATACTTGACAACAGTACACAAAGTGTTGCCTGCCTGACGTTACGTAGTTGATGCTCCATCCTCCCTCCTCCCTCTCCTCCCTCTGCACTTCTCCATGTAGCAAACTCTAAAGTCTACTGCCAGAGCTGCGTGTCTATATTCGACGCCATAAGCATTAGGTGGGCAGAAGAAAATAGCTTTGGCATTATATAGATGTAGTATTTACAGGCATTTAACTTGATGTTTGACTGCCTCTGTCTCTGTCTTTGTCCCTGCCACTGAGTCTGTATCTGTCTCTGTCTGTCTCTGCCTCAGACTCGGCCTGTGATGAGGTTGACATTGCTTATAGCTAATCGCGCAATCTACAATCAACAGTCTCCAATCCATCCCTCTCTTTCTCTTTTTTATCTC
The DNA here is from genome assembly GCA_018150935.1 of Drosophila pruinosa. Taxonomy (NCBI): domain Eukaryota; kingdom Metazoa; phylum Arthropoda; class Insecta; order Diptera; family Drosophilidae; genus Drosophila; species Drosophila pruinosa. Next base: position 45,665,242 of record JAECWR010000199.1, read on the forward strand.
CCTCTCTGTTTCAGTTTAAGATTTTATTACTTTGCCAACACGCAATATTTTCGAGAGTGCATCTTTATTCTCAAAGTGAATGACATTAAGTGTTTTTTAATGGCAGGGTCACATTGGCATTGAATTGTTGCGCTTATATGCAGCGCAGCCCACTAGGGAGCCAGGCATTTAGCCATTATCATTTCATGCTTTTTGGCCAATTCATGATTAATTTACTAGTTTGACTTTCCCAAATCACTTGACTGGCTTCGGTTCAACATGGCCCGTTATTATGGTAATTCAACGCGGTGAGTCCCCGTCAGGTTCAGAGTTCATTAGATTTAATTAAAATGTTTGGACCTTTCGACCATGTCGACAGTTCGAGTAGGTCAGCTTTCGAAATTGATCATTTTGCGGCAAAGCGAAGTCATGATCATTTATAATATTTATTTATAAATCGAATATTAGTTTTAGTTTGCAAAAAAATCTATGCAAATTTGTCTACATATATTCGAACATAAGCCATTCGCAATTTATTGCTTTGAGAAGCTTAAGAAGAAAGTTTACTACCCTTACAAACAACTGAATAAACTTTCTATATCCCTATACGTCATTATTCACTTATTTGTTGCATAGGCGCGGTAATTGCACAATAAATTAGAGGCTTAGTCTCATTTGTTAAGAGACCGCCTACATAGAGTCATCTGTTTGTTGTTTTGTTAATAAACAAAAGTGCGGGAACTGTTGAAAACCCATTTTTCAGATACCAATAATTTATATTTTGCAAACTGGGATTCTCTGTTTGTTAAGCAACTATATCAAATAATGGTTAAAATGAACAAAATTTAATTTAAATTATTACCAAAAAAAACATAATTCTAAATGAGGCATCAATTATTTAACCGAATCTACATTTTCCAGTTTCGTCATATCATACATATATGTACGATATATGTATATTTACACAGAGAGAAATATCGAAATAGAATATTGTGATTTGAAATTATTAAGAAATTAGTGCGGATTGAACGAAGTATTTTTTAGTGACGTTACCTAATATCAACACAACTCTGAAATATTTGACAGATAAGACTTATATTGTTGATTCATGACTTACGTCTGTTCTACACTTTAACTTAAAATTCAGATAACACACTATTCTAATATTCCATTTATATTTTCAATGGTCACTTTTTCTCTGTGTACAAATCTGATCTAAACTCACTGAGCCGTAACGGCAAATAACTCTTCATTGGCCCCAGTATGTTAGTTTCAGTATTTTTTTAAATAATGATGAACCATAACAATAAACACAAACTAAACTTTCATGTAATAATGCATTGAATCTCAATGCATGACTAAACGATACTCTGTGGATAAGTATTTGTATAGCTTTTCAATGTAAAGTTTAGAAGAATCGAAGAGGTTAAATTGTACTTCTTCCTGATACTTTCATACAATGTTTTTCCTGTTTGAAAGATTGTAAACAATTGAAAATGCACTAGTCAAGAGTGATCAACTACGAGACACCCTGTGGCTAGTTTTGTTAACATCTATAGACGCTACAAGCTTTATATTAGGTCTTTGCTTTAGTGGCAATTTTCTGTAAATTACTTGTCCGATCAATGTTTTACAGGGTGTATTATGAGTGTAATATATGAGTATAGAGAAGTGTGTTTCGAACATGAGCACTTGAGTGGTATTCTCTTCTCTCTTATTCAAAGTGAGTTACATTTAGTTAGTCACTATGTTATTGCACTACAATGAACTGCGAATATAAATATTGTTATTATAAAAGCTACTGATTGAATGAAAACCAGTATACCTGCTATTTATTGGAATGGAAAAGAGCTGCTAGTGGTGTGCTGACACATGGCAATGCCCAAAAAGCATAAGAGAATTATAATTGGGTTTTGTTTTTGTGGCATTGACATGACTATTTTGATTAGTAATATAATATTGTTGCTTGCAATTAACCTGCCAAATGGAGCGCAATTCACATCAAGTCTCACTATTTTGGAACAATAAAATTCTTGATTAGAATTCAAATTTTTGTTGTATACTCGAAAACTGATAGAGCTTTGATAAATTCGGCAGTAACTTTCTTTTCGATAGGATTTTTATATTTTTATTTTTATTTATTTTTTTATTTATATATTTTCGACTTTTTTGATAAATGTGAAACTTATTAGTATTCGTAGTATTTCCTGGATCAAAAGTTTCAGTTATTTCTAGTCTTGTATTACGTTAATAATGCCAACGGAATACGTTTAAAATCTGATACTTGACCGAGGCTTTCTATGCTTAGAATACCAATAAATGTTGTATGGATGTATTGGCCAAATGAAATCAGCTCTGTCTGGGAAGATCTTTGATTAGCATCATTAAACTGCAATATAGTCACGTCATTAAACTGTTTGTTGTACATTTTCATCACTCCTGAATATTGATTCATTACGAACGGACAATGACATTGCAATTTTTTCGTCGCACTTTATATTTGAATTCCTTTAAATGATAGTCGAGAATACTTTGACTTTCTAACTGGTTATCGACTTGTGGTGATAAACTTGGTCTGCGTGCAGCACGAGGAAAGAGTGGCATGCTGGACATAGCTGGACGGACACGACAATAGCTCGGCTGTCGATGCTTATTAAAAATAATGTGCTCGTTATGGGATTGAAGATGTTCTTCTGTCTGTTACAAACATTTTCACTTTGAAGGAAGCTATTAAACAAATAATTTCTAAAGAGTCACTATGACATTTTTGTTTTATAAATATTTAATTCCGCTCGTGGGTTTTTACAGAATATTTGCTTATTACGCCCACGTGTACTCAATTATTCTTCAGTTCAATAATTATTGATGCATTTAAATAGGAAAAGAGATTTATATGTGTTTTTTGTTATTCAACAAGCAATTTTAATCGCATTTGAAGAAAAAAAAATCTGCCAAGAGTTTCCTTCCGCAACTAGACTTCCTCTCACGCAAGCAACAATGCAGAGTCCACTCTCTCTCTCAGTTCAGATAATAAGCCAAGTTTTGAGATTTCTTGCAACAGCAAATTGCTTGACAGACAACTGAATACGTACATACATTCACATTCGAGTATACTCAATTATTGGCATGTTAATTACAGGTTAGTTATGACTAGCTTGGCAACAATTAGCGATAATTAACATGGAATAGAGGTGGTAAGGGGAACCTGGAAGATTGTACTATATACTACTGCATGTCGACTGCATCTCAAGCTTGGATAAAATCATAATTTTCAGCTTAATTTAAGCAACTAACTGCAACTGATCCGAATACTAGCTCAAGCATTGTCAATTGGAATTCAATAAGATTGCATTCAGTTTTCACTTGGAGCACTGAATTGATAACTGGCTTTGAGTCTGGCACGTTTTCATTGATCTAGAAACGGGGGCTTTTTAATTGTCTATTTGTCGATCAGTCTATTAGACTAATAGACTGGTTTTCAATGGGTTAATACGAGTTGCTTGATCTAAATTTTCCACAGTTGTGAATGCTTCTAAAAGTTTTTGTTTAGTGCTCTCTCTTTTCGTTTCTCTCTCTTTCTATGTATCGCTTACTATTCCTGTTCATATTTCTTGTCGTTACGCATAATTAGCACACGGCTTAACCCCAGAAAACCCCCAAAGAGTAGAGAGGCATTTTGTTTCCCTTTCTTGTTGAATTTAACATTTCGCTTCTCATAAATATTTCATAGATGTTGCTTCGAGGTACTGACCGAGTATCGAGTGAGCGTAGTGCTTGTGTCCACGCCACTTATAGGTACATTGTCAATATATTCGAAAGCTATGCAAATCCCATGGCATCAGAAGTCAGAAATCAGTAATACAAAATTCCACATACAGTTTACTCGTACTACACTCGTATGTTTAGTTTTCGTTTGCCACAATGTTCAATAATAATACATTTGCATAGGGCCGAGCTACCTGCAGTTTTGTGCTCGATCCCTCCCAATTTCCATTTCTCTATCCCATTGCCATTCCCATTCCCATTCCCATTCCCATTCTTATTCAGCCCAATATCCGCTGACGCAAGCAGTTCCTCGACTTTAGGCATATGTAAAGCATTCTTGTTTCTTGCTCGTGGATTATAGTCTCGAATAGTTTAATGTGAATCACTTCAGTCGAACGTTAATACGAAATAAATAGAGCAGGTGCCCCAGTGCTATCTAGAGAGTGTGATTAAAACCGATTCATGTTTTCAGATTGTATTTTTATTTATTATATTTATGGTGTGAAATCTGCGATAAGGTTGTTGGTAACGAGGATGGGATGACCTCGAGTCCAGTGGGTTCAACTTAAAGGCAGTTTGAAAGTTCTCCTAATTTAATTACTGATCGAATAATCTTACTAAAATGCTCTTTCTTATTTTTGCTTACAGATCATTGGCACCAAACAAATACTCGTGCGCCCCGATGGCTACTTCATCAAGGATCGCACCATATCCAGCTCCTCGGACAACTCGAATGTTACTAACAACACGGCGTGTTCCCCACCCTTGGCCATTGGGTACACTGGCGACAATAGCTCTCATAATAACAACAACAACAACAACAACAATACAACGAATAGCATCACAAATTCTGCAATTAGCGGCAGCAGCTCTGGCTCCAGCAATGGCATCAGCCTAACCACATTGGAGAACAGCAGCGAACTCATTCTGCCCATTGCTGAGGCGCAGGCTGCTGGCAAGCCGCTAACCGAGGCGATCGAGGAGGTAGGTGACAGAGAAAGAGAAGAAGAGGATGTGGGGTGTAGAGATAAGAATTGAGATCATTTGGCGATCTAGGCGAGACTCGGCTTCTAACTGGACGAATCTTAGTGGAGCAAATAGAACTATAGATAAGAAACATATTGTGTGTAGAGTGTTTATAAGGTTAATCTCGAAGTCGTATTTTTAGTTTAGCGTACGGTTTTAAGAAACTTAAAATACAAAAGTTAAATATAAAAATTGGGAGTTAGAAAAGGAAGCTCAACCGATTCTAAACTAAATTTTCAATCAATAATAATACAATCTTTTAACATTCGATAATAAAATAAGAACTGCTACACTGAATTTGGTGAAATTTTACATTTAAAACACAGGATATAGAATATAAATTATTTCCAATGAAATATTGAATTTTGGAGCAGGTTTTTATATCTAGTACTTTATTAAAATGTTAATTTTCATTATGATGTACACATAAATTCAATAAATAGTAGTTGTTGCTTTGAAATATATAGAAATAATAAATAAATAGTCTAAGAGATGAAATATCTCTATAAAATTGACTGCTTATGCAGATCATGAAAATAATAGCTTGAATAGGTTTTTTGCCAATAATGAATCATACTCTAATTATTATTGGATCATGATGACATCAAAAAGCAAGCAAAATGCGCACACTGTCAAACTTGTCATTTTAACTAAACTTAATAACAAATTGTTACTTTCTGATGCAATAATTGGTTTCAAATAGTAAAATTATGCTTTAGCTTTTGCTGATTTAGATAGTGAGTTTGTCTTACTGTTAATTGGAAGGAATCTACAAGTCGAGCTATCTGTCATATCATAATCTAGTTATATGCTCCAATTAGTCCATTCTATTAGAATTATTGATAAACGTCACATTCAATTTTATTGGTTCACGATGACGTTTAGATTGTCAAGTCACTGAGGATTGCATGTTATGCGAGGGTTGAAATGATTGGAGAACTGTCGCTGTCGGCTGCAATCTTATCAAAGACTGATAACGGTTTCACTCTCGGAGCTGCTTGAGGATTTCGACAAGCCTCCGCTCTCTCTCTTTCTTTATTTATCTCTCCCTTTCGTGCTCTCGAGTAGTTGTGAGAATGTTAGCAATGCCGGTAAATACTAATGTAGATTCTCAAATAGATCTTTGAGATAAGCAATATCGCACCGAGAACGAGGAATTGGAAACTAAGGTGCAGTGAGCGTTACATTTATTATTTGTTTATTAAAGTTATAGTTGGAAAAGTATGTTCGGTTATAATCGGAGCAGTAGGAATGAAGGCTGTTCCCCCAGTTGTGCTGTTAACTATTAAGTTAATGCAATGAACTACGGAGCTAACCCTGAAATGAAATTCAGAGATGCTTAACTAAAGATCATTAAGATCACTTTTGTACTCTGGACCTAAGTCATTAATCGAGTTTCTCGTTCGTCCAAATAGACGATGCGCTATGCCAATTATTTGTCATATTATCATTTTATCATTATCTCTAGAAGTGCATCTTTGCCAATTCGTTCGAGATTAGTCGATGCCAGATCCGTAAACACTCTCGTGACGCAATGTGTGTGGATTCTGCTTGGCTAGCATACTAAGTGGCTTGGTCAATATGAGCAATAAAAGGCTATTAGATCGATGCCACGACTCGTAATGCTCCAGGTAACATTTGCCCCCTTTTCTTGTAAAGTACAAACGTTTGGGTCTTTCCTAAGGGTTCTAAACCTCAAATGACATACTAAATATGTTATTTACTCATGATGACATGGCTAAAAGCCAAGCACTGTGTTTGTTGCTTTTTATTTAATTGCGAATAATTGTGAAAAACGACAGCAAACAAAATGCTAATCGGGTTTAGGCAAATTTCCCATTGAATTAATGCTTTTGTTGCAGCTTAGAAATATGTGTCGCTGATTTGCTTGAAAACTAATCCAAATCCAGCTTTAAAGCTCCGAGTTGTCAGTTTTGTTAGATGAAATCAATTAGTTGGTTATTGATCTTTGACCCCATGGAAATTAATAACACCTGATAGTTATGTCTATGCTGAGTAGATCACATTGTTCTATATTATTTAAAGTTTATCATAGTTTTATGCTCGATTAGAATGCTGCCTGGTAATTAAAAAGAATATTTGAAAGCGATAGATTTAGCACTTATTATTGGTCAGCTATCTATATAGTTAGAAATGCAATTTTAATATAACATATGTATTTGATATTGACATTACTTGGCATGTCAACTCAACGATATTATATCCTTTTGATTTTTGATTACAGTTCGAAGCTTATTTACGCTCTATGTCGCTCGTCGATACGGAGATCAAGCTGATCACCGATGGACAGCTGCCACTACGTCAGTGCCTGCATCGGGAGGCCTGTGCCAAGGATATCGAGCTGCCTACGTATTACAACCAATTCAGCGATCTTCGCAAGGAGTTTCAGCGCTACAAGTCGGGGGATCTGTCGCGTGCTCTTGTTCCCCTTAAGGACATCAAAAAGATGCTGCAATCCCCTACACTGCCTTTACCGCAGTCCATTGGTGAAATGCTGAAAGGTGAGTAGACTCTGTGCATTTGGCAAATAAGAGTTGACATATTTGTTTCATTTAGAGCTCAATGCTACTTCTGTTGAGGATAATGACTTTTATATACGCGAATCTCGCGATATGGTCACTGTGATTCAAACATTGCTCCAAGCGGGTGAGTCCAATTCAATGAGATCTAAATGTGATTCATTTTGTTGACAAGGAAATTTGCAATACATTTTTAGGTCATAAGTTTGATACAAATGAACTCGTTAATCTGGTACTGGAACCTGGAATTTGGTAAGTGTAGTGGTTTGTTATCTTATGGATAGTTTCGACGTATGTTTGCATAAAAAAATGTCTCAGCAGGAAAAGTTCTCAAGTAGATTGTATTGATAGAGCTGCCTTCCACTCAAGTCATGTCTTAAGTACCTGGCCTCGCTTGAGTTTCAGCTCATGCTGAGAGCACTCTCTCGCTCTTTCTCTCAGTGACTTACTCGGACTGCAATGCTCCAATTCTGTCAAGGTCTGCATTATTTCGAGCGTGCCTCCACCCGAAATCCACTCAAGTAAGTCATAAATAATATGCTCAAACCCCAGAGACTGGAAGCGGCGATCGTTGATCGTCGATCGTCGGCGACAGTCGCTTGTTGTCGTTGTCGACAGTCAACGATTGGATTGGGAGACGATAAGAACTTACAGTCGGCTCGCACATCTTTAAAGATCGAAAGGGAATTGGAAATTGGAGCTGCTTCGATGCGACGTGGATCGCTGGATGAATGTAGCTATTGTTATCGCTATCGGCTTATTCTCAACCGTATACAAATAAGTGTGTCATACTCGATCCGACCAAAAAGCCATTTCAGTATACAGTCTAATTAGTGGCCCTTAAGCAAAAGGTATAATAAGCAGACCAGTGAATCGTTAAACTATACAAGTGTGTGTGCTTATTTGGAGAGTCAGCAGAAAATGTTTATGTTCTTGAAAAGCGAAACGTGACGCCAAGTAAGCTGACAGAGCCCGGTAGACCAACAAACCAGCTATCGAACTAAACAAAGACATGAAAAGTGCTTGTTGTATAACTAGACCAACATAGAGAAGAGCATGGTTAGGAACTGAAATGCCATAGACTTCTAACTAGAGATGGCTTTATGACTAAACTAAACTTGATTGAACCTTTTCTCGACTTTTGAGCACTCATCTCTACTCGATACCTCGTGCTGTACTTCTTGTCGCTTCTCGAAATTCCTGTGCAATTCAAAACCGTCTACAAGCATTTCATTCGAATCATGTAATATTTATACACTGTAATTGTATCTTTTCGCTTGCAGCTCAATTGACGACGAGGTTGACGGCAATTGCATTGTGCGAGCCCGTGGATTGCCCTGGCAAAGCAGTGATCAGGACATAGCCAAGTTCTTTCGAGGACTCAACGTTGCCAAGTGAGTGACTGTGCTTCAGTATGTGTTAAGTATGAGTGAGTGAGTGACTGTGGAAGTAACCCATTGATAAGACGGGAAGCCTCCTCCGCTTATCGGAGACGGAGTTCAGCTGGGTCATCGACAGATTGCGCTGCTCTTGGCTGTGGAATGTGAAATGTATAATGTAGAATGTGGAATGTGGAATGCAGAATATTGAAATTTGTATTTCATTTGTTCAGCCTTTCCCTTATAATAGATGCACAACTCAATTCCTTTCTGCCCTTCTCTTTTACTTGATTTCCCTCTCCCTCTTCTCTCTCGATCTGTCTGCAGAGGCGGCGTTGCATTGTGCCTGTCGCCGCTGGGACGGCGCAACGGTGAGGCATTGATACGGTTTGTATCGCAGGAGCATAGGGACATGGCTCTGAAGCGGCACAAGCATCACATTGGCTCTCGCTACATTGAGGTGTATCGGGCGTCCGGCGAGGATTTCCTGGCCATAGCCGGCGGTGCATCCAATGAGGCGCAAGCCTTCCTTTCCAAAGGAGCCCAGGTCATCATTCGCATGCGAGGATTACCCTACGACTGCACCGCTAAGCAAGTGGTAAGAAGAACGGCATTAGACAGTAGTTAATATTAAATTATTGAGCTGGAACTTTACTCTTCTCTTAGCTGGATTTCTTTACCACCGGCGAATCGCCTTGCCATGTCCTGGATGGCAACGAGGGTGTGCTGTTTGTGAAGAAGCCGGATGGTCGCGCCACCGGAGATGCCTTTGTGCTGTTCGCCAACGAAGCGGACTCTCCCAAGGCGCTGGGGCGGCATCGGGAGTCGATTGGGCAGCGCTACATTGAACTCTTTCGCTCGACTACTGCGGAGGTGCAGCAGGTGCTGAACCGATCGATGGACCCGAAGACCTATGAGTCAAACAATCACAGCCAACCGCCGCTGATAGCCCAGTTGCCCACCATGCAGTTGCCGTTGCTGCCGCAGGTGGGTCCCGCCGCCGGTGGTCACGTCCTCAACTCGCTGACAGCTAGTGCTAGCCACGCTAACTTGTGCCCATCACTTACCCATGCCCCACAGCATCTCATCACCTCCGGGACGACCAAGAACTGCATTCGGCTGCGAGGTCTGCCCTACGAAGCCATGGTAGAGCACATTCTCCACTTCCTGGACGACTTTGCCAAGCACATCATCTACCAGGGCGTTCACATGGTCATCAATGCTCAGGTAGGTGTCTCCTCCACTCCGTCACTCACTTCACTAAGAGACACATTTATTTTTCCTTTGTCAGGGTCAGCCCAGCGGGGAGGCCTTCATCCAAATGGACTCGGAGGATTCCGCCAGACTCTGCGCCCAGCGCAAGCACAATCAGTACATGGTCTTTGGCAAGAAGTTGAGGTACATTGAGGTGTTCCAGTGCTCGGGCGACGACATGAACCATGTACTCAATGGCGGCCTTGCCTCACCCGTTGCACCGCCCCCGCATCCTGGCCACGCTCATTTGGCAGCCGCTGCCGCTGCCGCCGCCGCTGCTGCAGCTGCGGGCAAGCAGCCATCACTGCTATCTCCGGGTATGTTAGCTCAACCGCCGCCGCCACCCGCCGGCGCACAGGGAATTAGCTCACACTCCCACACACACTCACACGCACACTCACACTCGCATGCGCACGCACACACACATGCCGCTGCCGCTGCTGCTGTTGCTGCAGCAGCTCATCACGCATTGCAAACGTCGCCAGTGACTGCATCGATGCTCGGTGGCAGCTCTCACGCTTCGCTCACCGCCGGCACGCCCGGTGGCCTGGCTGGCTTTATGTCTGCGCCGCAGACAGCCACCATGTCCTCGCACTCCTCACTGGGCTCGCTGTCTAGCAGTAGCCTCGCTCCGTCCGCCACAGCCGGCTATCCCTTCAATCTCTCCATGTCGTCCGCACCCAGCAGCCATTCTGCAGCTGCTGCTGCTGCTGCCGCCGCCGCTGCTGCTGCCTCGAATCCCGCACTGCTCGCCCAGCAGCAGGCCCAGTTCATTGCCCAGCAGAGTCTGCTTGCGCGACAGCAGGCGGCTGCTGTGGCCGCGGAGCATCAGCAGCAGCAGCAGATGTATGCGAACGCTGCCATGTTGCAGCAACATTCGTTGTACATGCAACATCCAGGCGCTGCCGCTGCCGCTGCTGCCATGGGCGCCCAGCCGCAGTTTGTCCTCATGCAGCGCCCCTATCTGCAACCATTTCAACTGGGCTACATGCCCGCCGCCTCCTCGGGCTATCAATTTGCAGGCGCTGCCTCCGCTGCTGGTTCCCCCTCAGCCAGTGGAGCAGGCGTTGGTGGAACCGCCAATGCTGCAATGGCACTGCAATCGCACTCCATGAAGCGCTCCTACGAGAATGCCTTCCAGCAGGATACGGCTGGAGCGGCCGCAGCGGCAAGTGCTGCCAAGCGGGCATTGACCCGGGCTCCCAACAGCGTCTACTCCTACTATAATCCAGGCATTTAGTGTCCCATATATAGGCTGATTGATAATTATATCAATCAGCCTATATATGGTCAGTCTATCAAGACAGATTGATCATGATCACCTTAAGCACATTCCAAGGTCACAAAATTCTAGTTTTTGATTGACGACTTGGTGAATGAAACTCCAACACTTCAAGTGCATTCCAAACTTGTACTCTAATCCCGAATGAGGTATTGATTGATGGCTTTACAATTGAGACTTCAGCAGCACTTCCAGCACATTCCAAAACGACAACATTTGCAATGCGTGATGGGTGGCAATATAAATAAATACCCTATATACCCTATACATATACCTATTGCTCGCCCATCTTGGAAAACTCATCCACAACTCGCCAACACACACACACACACACACACACTCTCACGCATATATACATACGAGACATTATAGAGCATAAATTTTGTTTTTATCGTACATTTATAGTAAAAATTTTCTAGTTTTTTAAGTCTTTTGAAGAAAGTAAACGAAAATTACTTTTAAGCATTCTGTCTATGGTCTAAGCATTACTTATACTCTGCACTCAAGCATACACTTACATACATATATTGCATAGATACACACACGCAGACACAACACTCATACACACCCACCCACAATCGGGCAAGCTAACTAATATCTTAAAAAATATATACAACTTTTCGATCAAGGGTTTCGATTCTTACTATATGATCTACTTAACTAAGCTATGTGTACGTGTATGTGCTTCTGTGTGTTCCTATGTATATGCGTGTGGGTGTATTCGGTGTGTGTGTGAGCGTGTGTGTGTCCGCACTATTACAAGAAAAAAAACAACAACAACAACACAGGCTAACGTCCTTCAAGCAGCGAGCCCGGAACAGCGTGGTGTCCCGTCTGCCTGGGTGTGTGCCACGACCTTGACAGTGCAATCTATAAATTAATATTTAAGCAACGGCAGGCACACACACAGACACACACTACACTCGCACTCATACTCGCTGCCTGAACGGCGTCAGGTGTTGGCTCATGCGAAAAATGAAATGTGTAACAGATTCGATTGAAGAAGACAAACCTTTTATAATGCGACAACTTAGATTTAGCTAATAGTTATCAAAATATTAATAAAAATCGTAATAATATTATTAATAATAATGGAAAAAAATGAGAAAATCGTAGTTCTAAGTCCGTACAACGTAAAATTGGTTGGCATCAGCGTTAATAATTTACATACATATATCTACATACTATATTGTAAGCATTAGAAGTCTTTTCCTATGTCTCCACTTGCTGCAGCGTTACGGTCTAACTAAACTACACATTTATCTATGTTGTCTTTATCTACATATATATTTTATCGTTTACTTAATACATTTATCTATATACTATACTACTCATTTTATGGGGTTAGTTGTGATCGTAACGCTCGCTGTCGCAAGCTGACAGCTCTAACACTCCATTTGAAATTAATAACGATCTTGAAATTTTCATATCGTAAGATTGCAACATCGTAAATCGGGTATCGTTATATACATATATACATATCTGTATCTGCTATTTATAAGTGTGCGTAACTGGTGTTAGTCGCAAAAATTGGAAATTAGCTACTTTATTTGATATTCGTTTATCAACACTGAATTTATTTATTGTGTATTCTCTGTCATCACTAATTTTTAGATTATAATCGAAATTCTCTCTTTTTCTCTCCCACTCTCTCACATCTCCTCGTCCTATTATACAATAAATCATTACAAATATTATTAGTATTACACAACATCGTATAGTCATACAAAATGGAACACAATCAATTTTTGCTTATTATCTTTGTATGTTCGTGATGTGGTTGTGGAAAATTTGGTTATTTTTGCTATAGATTTACGACTTTTTATGCGAACCGTTCGTCTGTCCTTGTATTCGTTCTCACCTTAATGTGGGCTTTAGATCTGTACCATAGTGTTATCAGAGGGCTGACCCCATTCAGCATTACTATCGCAAATACAATAGTTTTAAAAAATAAATTAAAATCTGCCCTTTTTTATTAACGATGACAAATAATAATAACCATCGGCAATATCTATAAATATTCAGACTGCAAGATACCTTTAAAACTCTAATGTCTTACCGTACCTAACTCCACTTCTGCGTCTAACAAACAGTTTTGCACTGCTTGCGGCATTTTTAAAATGATTTGGACGACAAGATATATAAATTGAAAGTATCTGAAAAGCATGGGAAAGATATTCATAGCTTAGCGATTAGTTTAATTGTTAGTTAACTTTTAGTGCTTATACAAGAATCGAGTGGTTTCCCATGGGTTTTACTTATGGCATAAATGCAATGCATATTTACAATAATTGTTTTGGCTTCAATGCAGAACTCATAAGACACCACTTAAACAATAAACGAAAATCATTATAATTAATAATTAATATTTACTTAATTAGTTTTTAACGCACAAAACAAATTTTTACAATAATTTTTGATATTCAAACAAATCTTTTAATTAATTTTTTTATACTTCAATAAAAATATTTACACATCGCTATACACTTACGTATGTCTCACATTCTCGCCTATTTTTCTTGCCCTGTCTCTCTCTCTCTTTCTCTCTCTCTCTCTTTCTCTCTCTCTCTCTTTCTCTCTCTCTCTCTCTGACTCTCTCTTCATACTTTAAAATATCTTTTTGTCTGCTCTATATAAAAATTCGGAAACAAGCCAAAAATTGTTGCTACATGTGTAATAGTCCTATACCCTCTAATTTCTTTCTCTTTGTTTCTAAATATCTTGCTCTGTGTTTCTTTCCTTAATCAATCACTTTTCTGCTCTTGGGGAAATACTTACTATTTGTAACTTGGGTCTTGGGCTTGGGCCAAGCTTTATACGTATTTTCAGGCGCATCTTCTATTGGGTCGCTGAGGGCCATGTGGTGTATTTTGATAACGTTAGAAGAGTTGCTCTCAAAATTAGTTGTATTTTTTTTTTGTATTCCAAATTCTTCACTCTTTTCTACATACTTTATTTGTGTATGTTGGCAACTCTGTAACGTCGCTTAAGTAGGCGAGCCTGATAGTAATACGTAATACCCACCTTAGAGTCGCGCTCTTCTTATCTATCTCTGAACACCCACTTGCATATTTGTACTTAACAATAAAAAGAGATCAGTAGCTGTACAGCTTCATTTTGAGAGAACCTTTGATCTTTTGTGCATTAATGTATCTACCATAATGATAACGATAACAAATTCTCATTCACCGTCGTAAATAGTAATGTCAGTGGTCCCCTCAGTTCACTGTATGTGTTTTTGTGGTATTATTTTTGGTATATTGTATACTTTTTTTTTGGTTTGCATACGTTACATAACTGTATCGTAAACGAAATGATATGTTATCCTCTTGAAGGCTGGTTGGTGCTTGGATTAAAACAGATGGGCAATGTTCTAAGTCTTACAATGTGCGCAAAAATGTATTCATGGTCTCTGGGTAAAGTGGTAAATATATACATGCATATACGATAATATACTATATATATATACTGATTACATGTCATATAAATATACTACATCTGAAATAAAATTTTACCAAATATTATATTTATACTACATGTCTCCTCTACCATATTTTGCAAATGTCTAAACGGTGAGTGTTTTTGAATACGATTCTACTTAATAACTAACTAACTAACTAATCCTAACACTAACATCAACAATGTAAACGACAAGAGTAATCTTAACACTGTCCGTTGCAGATGTGCAAGCTGCGTCTGCCGCATCTTTTTGTGTCGCTTCAAGAAACAGTAATTACCGTTAGCTTCTTTTAGTCTAAACTAACATTTTTCCCCGCTCCAATTTAAATACCAAGCCATACTCACAACACTGACGCCCAAATGTGTTTTTATTCCGTTTGATTTGCATTGCTGAGCTCCATGCAACTGTCGCTCACACTCTTATCCTAATCTTTGTCTTTCTTTCCCCTCTGTCCGTCTAGGTGCCGCAGTACTGGGTGCTCATTTCGGTGCGCATTTTCCGGCTTATGGGGCGCCACCACCACCGTCGCCACATACTCCGCTGCTGGCAACGCCACGTGCTCACCACGCCCATGCTCACACGCACGCCCATGCGCATGCCCACCACCACCATCATCATCATGCGTCCGCATTCTATCCGCCGCCCCTCGTCTACTGGCCATATCCCAGTCCGCCCGTGTCGCCCACCACCTACTACAGCCAACCGGGCGCCCACTCGCCCTCGCACCAGCATCAGGCTCTGGTAAGCTGGTGACCAGCAACAACTATTGCGAATAATTCATGTTTATGTCGAATTTTTGCAGTATCCTTTGGACTTCTTTCCCCCGTCGCCACTTTCACCGCCCAACGCAGGCTTGATACTCACGCCTGGGAAAAACCCAGTTGCCTTTGTGCCGGCCAAGCAAGTCAATAACAACAACAAGTTAACGGTTACAGCGGCATTACAAGCTAATGCGACGGCGGCGCAGTCGACCCCAGCACCCACAGCAGTTGTAGATGCTTCGGCGCAGCCTGCTACGTCACTGGCATCGCAGTCGCAGTCACAAACGGTACTCAGTCTGGACACAAACCATACGGCAAATGCAACGCCTGCGCTGAAAACTAGTAGTCAAAGTGGCGCTGCGAATGCCACCCCTATTGTGAGCAATAATTGTGTGGAGCTCTACATACTATAGATATTCTTATCAGCTCACAATCTTCCTCTCGCTCTCTTTCTGTTTTTTGCTTTCTGTACGCAAACCAAATGAATAGGCAGCAAAAGATAACAAAAGTCTTGCCAATCGAAGAAACTTGTTTGTAGTCTAGGTTAGAACCAGCAGTAGATAAGTTCTCGCCGTAGCTTTGCCGTGATTAGCCAGGTCGCGCACCATTCGTTTGCTATGCGGCGAATTGTGTCGGCATTTTAGCTAAGGAATCTCACGCTCCTCCGTGCAAGCAAATACTATAGCACTCCAATTCCTAACCTCTGCGCAAGCCAACGGCATATTTTATGTTTTAATTCCTAAGTAGGTGCCCAGTGCAATTCATTTAAATGATTTTCCATAATACTTTCTTATTTGATTTTTATTTATTAATCTTCTGCATTCATTCACATAAACAAACACATTCACACAGAGAACTGTATACATATATATACAATTACATTTTATTCCAAATATACATATTAGCGAATTAGCAAAGAGAAGAAACTACAAATTTATCCCTAGTCAATAGTCAATTTATTTACACAATTACATTTATCTATTTTTACTCCAAGTTAAATGTAATACATAATATCGAAAATGAATACGAAATGATGTGTTTGAATAAATTCAAGCTTGTGTCAATGCCACGATTAACGCTAGTTAGCCAATCCCTTTCACTCTGTTTCCCTTCCCCTAATGCATTGCCAAATTAGTCAATAATAATATAATATAGATATATGCGTTATATCGTCGATGCGATTTTTATTATTTTATGTTTTGTTTAGGCTAAGCCAATAAACTTTTTGTTATTCTACGTACTCGTCATGTGAAACCAAGAAAAATCGTCTCTTTAAAGTTCTGTTTTTACTTGTTATGCTATTTCATTTGAAAAGATATTATCAATTGTTTCCAAATATGCAAATAAATCAATAAAAAAATTAAAATTACATCATTTAAAGCGTTTCCTTACTACATATATAAATAAAAAGAGTCAGTACAATATTTTGAGTCCGACAATGCTAATAAGACTGAAAGTCTTGCTTCTTGACTGTAAAACAATAAATTGGAGAATGATTGCAATTTATAATCCTAAATATTTGATACCTTGCCGAGTACACTGTGCCCGTTTCAAAGTCAAAGTCAGTAGGAGGCATCTCCATCCATATAAAATAGCCGCATTGACTGTCAAGTTAACAGATCCGTCTGTCTGTCTGTCCTTATAAGGGCTTAGCCCTTTAAATATGTTTGTATACGTGTTCGTATTCTGCATTCAATATATCAATCAAAATTTTTAAAGTAAGATGGGAATACCTTAATCAACAGTACACTGTAAATTATGTTTTCCCTATGATTAGAAAAAAACACAATAGTTATTAATAAGACAATTGATAGATGTGTTATGTTCTGATTTGGATATTGCGATATTGGTCTATTGGTCTAGCATTCTCTGCAATACCATTTTTACTTGTCCTAATGGAACTGACCGAATATATAGCATACTTGCCGTAAAAGAAGTCTTTTAAAATGATATATTGCAACTCGATGACGTCAAGAGCCAAGACGTTATGGCCTCCGCCTCTGTCTGTCTTTAATACAAGAACTACATAAGCAACATGGGACCCATAGGTAGCTTATATTTTGTGCCAACCGAAAATGTATTTAAAATTAAGTTTTTTTTTTCAATATTCGATATCTCCTCTCAGTTCAATAAAAATAACGAAAACTATTCCTTAACACATATTTAATATTTGACAAGAAAAATGTGTGTATTTTTATTTGCAAATTTCACTGCAATCGGCCCATAAATATCGAAGGTCTGTGTGTTAACGAATGAATTTACTTTAGAATTTCATAAGGATTTTTGATACATTTCGAGTTCTCTCTACTAAGATACACTCTGCTCTCAGTCGAGCCCGACTAAAGTTCGTATAAATACGATTATTTTTTTTCTAGAAAACATTTAAATAAAAAATATTAATGGAGAAAACTGGCAAGTGTTGGATCCTTGGATGACCTTATATTTTTTAATATCAATCGTCTAAATTGAAACTTGCGAAAAACGTCAAGGATATAAGATGAATTAAATCTTGTTATCTTTGATGTAGGCAATTATTAATTATCCTTAAAGCAACTCGAAAATATTCCATGCAATATGACACGAGGCGTATCTGAATTAGCTGGCGAACAGAGTTTAGTTTTGGTCCCCTCTGTTTTGACCCTCTTGTAATGCACGTGAGATGTAAGAGCACAGCAGTAAGAGCTAAGAACAGAAATGGATCACGAGTACCAATCGGCGACTATGTCTGCTTGTCATGTAGTAATCATTTGGGGACAGAAACACTAAGCGGAATGTGAGGTTCGAGCAACTGATGCTAAATCTAATCTAAATACTTACTTCACTTACTTACTCTAGCGATCTTCACATACCTTATCCAATAATTGACAGCATCTCAAATTTCAATTTAATTTATCTCTTTTTATATCTGCCTACCCAAAGGTTGGGCTTCTAAGCTAATAATTATACCCGCCTACCCAAAGGGTAAAAGGGTATTATAACTTTGTGCCGACCGAAAATGTATGTAACAGGCAGAAGGAAGCATCTCCGACCCCATAAAGCATATATATTTTTGGTCAGCGTCGACAGCCTAGACGATATAGCCGTGTCAGTCCGTTGGTCTGTCCGTATGAACACCTAGATCTCAGAAGCTATAAGAGCTGGAGAAATCAATTTTTCGGGATAGTATGTCTTATTGTTGGCCACGGTCCCTTCTGCCCACGCAAATAAAAAAAAACCGAATTGCAAGCGTCATGTTAAACCTAGAACTTTGGTACGCATAATACTAATCACCATCTTAATGATCTCTGAAGATTTGGTTATAATCGAAAAAAAACAAAGAAGTTATTAAAGAAGTTATAAGGCATAATCAGGTGCAGCTGCACTTGTTCAGTTGCTATCTCACTCAGTGACATAATAATGGTGTTCAACAAATCTAATAAAGTGACGCCAAGCTAATAATTGCGAACAAACAAACTTTCGGTCTATTTTCTGGGTATATTTTTAGTATATTTTTTCAGTATATTTTCCAGTACATTTTTGAAAAATATAATATTTCGATGGTCGCTCTTATTTATTCTTTCATTCAGTAAAATTGCGTGGCAGGTATCTCACAGTCGATCAAGCTCGACTGTACCATTCTTTCTTGTTTTCTCCTATTCTATAGAAAATTGTCTAAGCAAAAACGATAGTTTACCTATTTTTAAGGGAAATGCATGAGTAAATTCTAATTTCAAATGCAGGTTTTTTAGGAGAGCCCCTATTTAGTTTATGATAAAATGTCCATCGATCCATAGCGTAAATGGGTATAATACCTTTACGTAGTATTTTTTTTAGAAATATAGTATATTTAAATGGTCTCTCATAATTTTTGTTGCATTTAGTAGAAATGGGTTGCGGGAAATCTCACTTTATTACTTTTTTTGACCGTAATTTTAAGATGTGGTCAAAGGTAAGTGTCGTTTTCACAGTGAAGCCAAAATATAAAGCTTGAGATGTCTGCTTTAGTGTAACTCCTTCTATCTGGATTGCAAGAGTTTTTCAAATCAGCTTATTAAGTGTGAAACAGAGTTTTGTTGTTTTCAGTACTTATGGTACTATACTATATTTGGTGAGAATACTCCTAAGCACTGAGGAGTCAAGAGAAAATAACTCAACTAAGAGATACCGGTTGACTATTGGTTATTGCTACTTACATAAAAAACAAAACACATACACATATATAATAAATCAGAAACACACTGTAAAGCAGACTAGATGTGTTCGCGCAGGTTATTTTCCCGTTTGATGAAATTAGCTGAGATCTTGGATCGTCTCACGTGCAAGAGACTTAATCCAGCTACAAGCAATAATGGCGTCCTACAATAAAGGGCTCACAAGAGGAAGTAGTAGCTAACAAATACTGCCTCAATGACCCTATCTATGTCAAAAATATGCTCAATACTGCGGATTGGGGATGCATCCTTGGATCCCTTACGGGTTAGTCCACAGCTTTCTTAAAGGAAGACAACTAGAGTATTGTATAGTGATCTGAAAGAGTCTCCCAAAGCCTCCATTCTAGGTCCAATACACCTGATTACGGTTCTAGAATGAATGGTTGTGTCGTTATCCCCCATGAATTCTGGTTATCACCAGAGGGCTGAATCAGGAAAGACGACTGCTCCTGTTGAATGTCAAAACATGTATAATACTCTAGTTTGCTCTGATTTGGACCTCGGAAAACGATGTCTTATGCCAAACTCAATCTTCACAAGTTTGGCCACAAACATTCAGTGCACATGGAATGGTGCTGCGTAACATTGCTAGAATAAATGTTATTTAAATCTTAAGCACACTTCCCATTTTAGGCAATGGAAGGACACATTTGTTTTCAGTAAGTGACGTAGATATTTATTGTTAATATTTAATTATTTGAATAAACTACAAATAATGAACAGAACACTTACAATTGTTGTATAGAATTGTTGCTTTGTATGTTTATTGAAAATATATACGTGTATGTAAATACATTGACTTTTAGTAATATTTAATTAATGACATGACTATCAATGGCCATTGCAAATGCCAGATTGAGAGATAAATACTTAGCTCAGCTCGTCGGGCCATTAGGGATCATAAATAATGACAGCGGAGCTGATTCGATGATAAATCGTTGACAAATGGCGTTACAAACGGACGAAAGTCCCACCGACCAGTTCAAATAGCACGGTCGTTGTGAACCATCATCCGGTCGCACCGTACCATGACAGTGATAAAAAATTGATTAAAAATTGACCCCAAAGCTTGGGTTTAGTTTTTATGCAACATCATTTGCTGCACCTGATGCCGGCTAGAGGTCTCCTCTTTCTACCATCTACCACCGGAAGTCAACTGTTTGGTTGTCCACATGATAATTTTTCACTGGCCGCCGTGCTGGAACTCCTGGTGCTTCTTAAGCGCTCAGCATCCGAGAACTGGTGGGTATCAAAAGCACATTAGGCGTTGTCCTGCGGCGCGCCATTTGCGTTGACAAGTTCTCACCCTGCTGAATAAAAAGAGCAAGAGAAAAGTGTTGGTTAATGCGACAAAAATGCAGCAAATGTTGTTTGCGAGCAGAGCTAGAGAAGAAGTGCAGAGGGGGGAGACTCTTTTTGGCATTTTTATGGCCGCACACTCGAGTTAGCACTGCACTTCCGCTAATGCTGCCGGAAATGGCAAATAAATCTCATTTGTAATCGTGAAATACGAATGTATGTTATATATTTTATTCTAGTTCAAAAAGTCTATACTCGGCTGAGTGCAACCTGTACAGTTCACACTCGCACAGACAACGTAATAATAAAAGTTGTGAAACAGTTGCAAAACTTTTGCCAATGCCACTCGAAAAGTAAGTGAATAAAAATGCCAGCGACGACTGCAAGAATGACAAAAAAAAAACTAGAAAAATACCAACAAACACGAGGAAGAGAAAAAAAGATATCGCCATATTTTCAAGAGCTTACCGAGGACTTAGCGACTTGGGCCAATGGCAATGACAGGCGTCGAAGGACTCTTTCCGGCGCATTCGATTTGGTATTAGGCCTTTGAAACTTTTATTGATTTAGCGATATTCGTTTTCCACAAACAATATTCACTTAGTACTTCGAATCACTCACTGGACTTTAAGTGCCAAACTAGGAGTTAGTTTGTTGAATTTTTCGGCCATACAATGTAAATTAATAAATTGGATTTGAATCAAAGAAAATACTAAATATTATTTGTGAGATACAAGTAGTCGTATTGCAATTAATCTACATTGTTCTTATTGTTTGGAATATATGGAAAAATGCTTATGCCTTCTACTCATGTTGAACAAGAATAAATATATTTCAGCTCTAATCATTTTTAAACTTTCTTAAATGCCCAAGTAGTACTCGTACATAGTTTCAGACCTTTCAAACAACATTTAGACACCTGGCGGGTAACCTACCATTTTTTTAAGTCAATATTTGCCCGAAGGATATGCCATTGGCTGGGCTGTTGCCTCCTGTGCACGTCATGTTGTTTACGCTTTGTTCTTCGAATATCTGAAGAATACAACAACAAAGGGAAAATAAAATGAAAATCAATTTGAAGCACATTACAAGGACGCAACTCAACGAATTTTTACCAAGTTGATTTTATTATTTACTTGCGCTTTGTACTTTGTATTTGTATTTGTATTTCGCATTTCGTATTTGCTGTTTGACAGATTTAGTTGAATGCTCAGTACACATGAGAGCAACTTGACGCTGCTGGGAAAGACAAACAGGGATGGGTTATGTTGAACTTCGACGAGGCACGTTTTAAGAGATGTGTAAGTCAAGGCAGAGCTGCAAGTCACTGCAATAAATCGAGAATTGGTTAATACCCAAAGGATCATATCATAAAGATGCGACTATTTGGATATTAAATGCCGAGAGCATGTCAAGTATACGCCAAGTGAATTTATAGCACAATTTCTGCCATTTGACTCTGGCTTTATCAAAACTACTTTTGTCCAATTGTGTTCTCAGACCTCTTTACACTTCTTCCTCTTAAAGGCTCCCCCTCCCCCCCGTTCCCCTGTATCTGGCATTTTTCCTATTTCTCCGACTGATTTGGCGTCGTCTGAGCCAGCGCTTTTTGATGTCTGCTTCGGTTTTTTAACACTTTTTTGCCTCTTCTGCGATTTCATTTGCTTTGTAAGACACACACATACATTGACAAGCTCAGCACTTATGCACATCAGTGCTTATATGTGTGTGTGTATGTGTGTCGGAGGCAATGAAGTGCATTTGAAGCACACTTGATGCACGTACAGCACGCAGCGCCTTTTTAGATGTATTGTAAATGACTGCAACGTGGGCGTCAGTACGCCTGGGGAGGGCGTGGCATGTCGACGCGGTTCGTTAGTTTTGACACACACATAGCAGACAGGAAGAGGAAGTGTATATGTGTGTGAGTGTGTGTCTCTATATAGCGTCTGTTTGATAAGTGGCAGCAATTTTTTCTCTATTTTTCTTTCAATTTTTTGTAGCTTTTCTTTGCCAGTTTTTGCTTTATGTCGTTGTCGTTGTTGTTGGCGTTGTTGTTTTTTTTTTGCTGACACTACGTCAAGAACGTTGTATCCTTTGCTGATCCTTTTGGGCTGCAAACCGGTTGCCCACTAATGAAATTGTTAATTTTTGTTAGCAAAGTCACGTACACGATGTGTTGATGGCGTTCAAGAGCCTTCTTCATGCCTCCAGCAATTGCCAACGCGCCACAAAAGCGACCAAAGTTGAGTGGGCAGGGGAATGTAGAGCTGAGGGGAAGAGGGAAGAAGACGAAGAAGAAGGTGTAAGGCAGCAGCTCATAAGTTAAAAGGGCTGCAAAGAGCATGAGCATGAGCATGAAATACAAGCGCGCAACAGGCCAAATGAAAAGTTTCAATTGCTTCATTTCGATTTCTGCTTCAATATTTGACTACAACAACTCTAGACACAAACACACACGCACACTCGCATAAATGCACACATCCATGGCCTTGCCCATGTGAGTTGCACGTGCATGTGACGACATGAAGAGCCAAAAAAGCAGGAAAAATAATACAAGCATATATACGACGAAAAAGTCGCATTGCAGCTATTTCTGTTACGCTTGCCAACTGCTGCCCTAGGGGTGTCCTCGGCTCCTCGGCTCCTGCATTGGTGTGTGTGTGTGTGCGTGTGCTTGCCATTAATACCGTTTACCTACATCTTTTTAGCTTGGGTAGCTCGTTTGGCACGTAACTACACACACACATTCAAACACACACACACTCTCTGCCATTTCCCTCTCCTCCCTTGCTCCCTTATTTCTTCTTCTGTTATACTTTATATTTTTTCGGAGCCATTTCGAATTTTGCATTGCATTTTATTCACTTTTTTACTTTCTCTAGTTCTCCTCCATTTTTTTGGCCATTGTATTTATGCACAAGTGCAGAACGCAGAAGCTACAAAATGTCTGCGTTGCATGCAACATTTCTCTTCGTTGTCATATTTATTTTATACATTTTCTGCAGCTTTTGTTCAGATTTCATATGGCATTTGCCATTGTGGCGACTTGCCACAAACATTTTAAATATGATGAAATTCATTAAATACTTAAAAGCAAATTTGTAAGTCATACTTTTTGAGCTAATACTTAAAGTAAGCGAATCAACATTATCATTGGATATAGTATTTAAATATTGTCAGTTCAGTTTGTCATTGTTTGCATTGCATCTCAAAATTGCTCGAAGTGTACATCGAGAAAGCTTCTTATAAATGTATATAAATTAATAACGCATATGCGAGGATATCATACAAGTATTCCGACGAATTGATATTTCAGCTGCCGTTCTTCATAATTCGCTCTGTCTTGAGCTAACTTTTTGCACAGATTGCGTAATATTTTCTCACTTGTTCGGCTTTCAATTTGGCACCGTCATCAGTTGCAATTTGAGGCAAAAGGTAGTTAGGTGTGCCACATGGCTAGCACACACAAGACACACACGCAACGAAACTTATATGCGTCGTATACGTAATCTGTTTAAATACAACAATAAATAATGAAAAACTGCGCATATGCGAAATAACGCTAAAAGCGAATTTACATACAAAAAAGGAGAGAAACACCAAAAAGCCGACAGCGTAACATATAATGGGCACAGTCGGCAGCAGCAGGGGGGCAAAGCTGTATAATACAAGGCTCTGGCCAAAGCTGGTCACGTATTTTTTGGTAGCTTTGCATACAAAAAGGAACGGGAGGCCAAAGGCCGAAGCAGAGGCAGCTGCTTGGCAATCATGAACATGCCATAATGCTTGTGACCGCGGCTATTAAATCAACACAAGCGCTACAAATACACACACATACACATACACATATACACTTACATATTGCTGTAATTCTCCACCGATGGAAAGGGAGCATTTATTTCCTATGATTTATTATTATTTCGTGTGGTTTTCGCTATTATTTAAATTTTAAATAGCTGTAAAGTACACACGCACACACACAAACACACTCGCACTCACACATACGCCCACTAAAAATTGTATTTGTAGTAGCCAGCCCGATTTTATTGGAGTCCCAACAACGCTTGCCTTTTAAACTGGCGCTGTTGTTGTTGCTGTTGCTGTTTTGATTATGATTATTATTATTATTATTATTATCGTGCTACATTGTTTTCTGGCATGTTGTTGCATGCCCCGGCTGCAGTTGCAGCTGCAGCTGCTGTTATTGTTGTTCCTGGCCAGCCATTTTGTGGTAAATAGAGTCGTTTAAATGCATACAAACAGTCCACCTCTGTGTGTGTGTGTATGAGTGAGTGTGGGAATATTTTGTTGTTGCTTCGCTTGTGCAAAGATTTTATAATAACATTCAAAATGCAGCGCTTGCATGTCATTTGCAACATTTAGAGAGCGTCATTTTGAAGTATACTTTTTGGGGCTGCTCTTTGCTCTGCAAGATTAAACACACACTGTGAGCACTCTGAATACATGCTGTCTTTAATCAGTCGACTTAAGACCAAACCCACAAGAGAGCACCCATAAGACACCTTCTCTAGTGTGTCACATTTTGTGGCAAGCTCAATGTCACTTAACTATTCCAAATGCCTGCATTGACAGTCTCTGCCGCTGTCACTTAATGTCAACTAGCAGCTAATAACTTTTGTCTCAGAGTCACTTGCCATAAAAAATCGATGTGGCACGAGTGAGATCCAGGTATATTACAAATGATTGCAGGGCAGTGGGCAGGGTGCAGGGGGACGGTTACTGTCACTCGCCTGCCACAAAATCCGCTAAGCGCCCAAGACATAGCCTGCCCCTTGTGCCCCTCTTTCGGTTATGTGCTGCGGCCATATTTCAATTTTATTGCAACCAATCAGCCGAGGCACGCCCACTATAACAAATGGGTATCACCTGAGTATTAGAAGCAAAAAGTAAATCAGCATAAATAACTAAAGTTGCCTCTGACTTTTTTCTATGTCGTGCAGCTGCCCAATAAATGTTACTAAATGTCAACAATGAAATATGCTGGCATACTTGTCGTATACTTAATAATAATATAATAATAAATGGAAGGCAGTTGCTGCCGTTTCGGTTTCGGCTTGTTGCATAAACTGACATTTTTCTTTACGCTCTCTCTCCCTCTCTCTCCGTCCCACAGTAAAGTCTGTGTGCGCTTCATTTTGTGGCCAGCGAAGTGGATGCAACCAAAAGTAGCATAACTGGCAACATAACTGCAATGTGGCATTGTTGGCTGCAGTGCCACAGTCGAGCCAAATAAAAACTGGCTACAATACGAAACAAATAGAAATTTATTGCCTGGAATTTACGACATTTCACGTACTTTTGGCTTTCTGCGGATTTTCGCTCGCCCCATTTTTTTTTAAGTTTGCGACTGTCCAGAGAATAAGTTCTACGCTATTCATGTTAAATGCAAATTAGCATTAAAGTTGTTAATTAAGTTGAACTATAAACATGTAAGAAAGCTACTGTCGAGTTTGCTCGACTGTGAGATACCCGCCGCCCAATTTTACCATCAAAATATTATATTTTTCAAAAAATATACTAAAAAAATACTTTAAAAAAATATACTAAAATTATACCTAAATAATATACCAAAATTTTCTTTGTTCGAAATTATTAGCTTAGCGGCACTTTAGTTGGTTTATTGAACACCATTATTATGTCATAGCAATTAACTAGGTGCAGCTGCACGTGGTAACGCCTTATAAAAGTAATCTCTTAATAACTTCTGTGTTTTTTATCCGATTGTAACCAGAGATCATTAAGATGGTGATTAGTATTGTGCGTATCAAAATTGAACATTCTAGGATTAAAATGACGCCTGCAATTCGGTTTTATACGATTTACGGAGGCGGAAGGGGGCGTGGCCAAAATAAAAAACAAACTTGATCTGCGTGCAATAATTACACACACTATTCCGAAAATTTGGTTGCTCAATCTCTTATAGTCTCTGAGATCTAGGTGTTCATACGGACGGACAGACGGGCATGGCTATATCGTCTCGGCTGTTGACGCCGATCAAGAATATATATTCTTTATGGGGTCGGAGATGCTTCCTTCTGCCTGTTACATACATTTTCGGTCGGCACAAAGCCATAATACCCTTCTACCCTTTGGGTAGGCGGGTATAAAAACTGCTTCGAACTTTTTCATGGACTTAATAAAGAAGCGAAATAAGATTCAAGTTTGAGCAAAATCTATATATATTATTGAAAGGACATTAAGACCAGCATAATAATTCCAAGTTCGTCAAATTCATATTAATTGTTTATATAACTCTATAAATTATAATTTTAGCACCAATAATTTAAAGAAATGTAAATAAAGGGAACATTCTGAGTGTTGAACATTTAATAAAATTATAGTTTTTAATATTCTCTTTTAGAATCCAATTGTTTGTTGTTTCTCTCGATAATGATATCATTAATTTAATAGAGACTGTTAAAGGTGCAGAGCAGCTTCCAGTTCAAAACGAATGAATAAAAATCCTATAATCCTTAAAACAAAATGTAAAACAATATATTGCTTTAAATGGTGAACAACGAAACTGATTTAATACATTTACAACAAAGCAAATTAATAGAGTTTAAGTCATTTGATTTGTATATTACTTTGATAAATAAATAAAGTACATTTATTATTAAATGAATGCTAAATGCAGTTATGAACTATATTTAGCCAATACTATAAGTATACAATAAGCTATCAGGTCATTCCACAATGTGAATACAAAGACTTTAATGAAAGACAATAGTTTAACAAAAATAGTGTAAATAAATTCTAAAGCAATGCACAACTTTTGCTGGGCCAAAAGTTATGCCAACAGCAAAGGCAACGGCATAGACAAAAACAACAACAACATAAGTTGGAGCAGTAACAAAAATACTGGCAACAAACATTTGTTGGCACATGTTCAAAATAAAATCCTATCGCTTTGCTGCTTCTTTTTTGCGCAGTATTTTTGTGTGTGTGTGTTTGTATAATTTCTTTTTGTCTTATGGCTCTAGCCGCTGGCACTTGCACCAACTTCCAGTTGCCTGACTGCCTGGCTGGCTGACTGCTAGAGCTTGTCTCCCGGCACCTCGGTGCTCTTTTCCTCGTTTCGCAACACTTAAAATGTATTTTGCTTTTTGGCCGCTCACTCAAGTTGCCAGTCTCGACCCCCACCCCTTTTTTTTCACCCCTTCTGTGACTGCCCCCGCTCCACAAGCATGGCTGTCTCTTGCTGCATCTAATTCGATTAAAATGTTGTAAATTATTGCACTCACATGGCTAGCCTTGCATTACAAGCATGTGACTGCATGTTTGTGTGTGTGTGACTTGGCAATATTACGTAATGCCTTATTGAATTTCGCAATTCAAATCTAGCTGCTGGCTGCTAGAAATGTGTTTTCAATGAACGTTTTGTGCGTTTGCATTTCGAAGCATGAAAAATGTCCTTTCGCCCCATAAATCCTGGGGCATGTCGTGTGCTGTGGCTTCCCAATGTACTCGATTTCAAACACGATTCACAATTGAATTCGCATTCACATTCACATTCGCATTCGCATTCGATATTGCATTTTTTTATGATATTTCAAAATAAATGCGTAATAATGATCGTTGCTTAAGCAGAGGGACTGCAGATGGGAACGGCAATGGGGAAGGGGAGGGGAAATTTATGTTATGACTGTGGCAAAGCAGAGACCTGCATAATGTATAGCCATACATTTAGTCATTTAGGCAACTGACGCATGCCACATGGGGTATATCAAATACTGTGCTCTGTGCTCGGCTTCCACAATTTGATGTAGGCTTCTGGTTCGAAGGCTGCCTGCAATCAAATGTGGCAATTTAATTTATTGTTTATTTGGCCAAAATGACTGCAAGGCTACAACACGGACATTCGGAACGTGGCAGCGTATTGAGGCTGCTGCTGCTGCTGCTGCTGTGGCACGCAAACCCAAAATGCCTGTAAATAAATAATTTTTGTCTCTGCTCGGAAACGACTGAACAACCAAGAGAAAAACCCTTCAATCATATCAAGCATGCGACGGCTGCTGCTGCTTCTGCTGCTGCTTGGGGTCGTCTCCTGGTTGTGTTCTGGCCAAAATTGAAATTAATGACTCGGTACGGTTATAGCTGTGGCATGTAGCTAGAGCTGGAGCTGTAGCTGTGCCCCACGGCTCGTCAATGATGCGTGCCTGCCTTGCCAAATCAAAGCAAATCACAGAACTTTTGCTCCAATCCTCGCCTGCCTTGTCCCAATGTCCCAATGCCCAGCCCACAACTTACCCCGTAAAGAAGGAACGTGGCATCGCTTTATGCCTCCCCTGAGGCACGCTGCAAAAGCAGCATGTTGCGGCAGACGCAGCTGATTATTATTATTAGTTGTGCATGTTTTTCGAGTGCCTCATCTTGTGGCATGTCCTTAGCTGCCTTTGCTCTTGCCTTTGCCTGTAAATAAACGCAAAATAAACGAATTTATTACGTTTGTAAATGGAAATTTGCTAAATATTTGTTGTAGCCACAAGCGCTCTGCCACTGCCACTGCTGCCACTGTGGTTGCCACACGCAAAGCCAATCAACTTAATTAAAATTAAATAAATATGTATTTTTAATTAAAAATCAATCATATGGCCATTCAGTTGATGACAATTTCAATGGCTCGTCGCACTCGCATTTCACATACAAGTAGCATGAACAGGTAAAATAAAGCTGCTGTGGAGTGTGCTCGACTTTGGTAATCTTTGTGTGTTCAAATCAATTGAACATATGTATTTTAAATAGCATTCGATTTAAGGAGACAGGGATTTGTTTAAATTGAAGTCTAAATTGATACAAACTATCAGGTTGGGTACAAGCTATCACATCCTCGTTCCCTCTGGTTACAGGGTATTTAAAAACGATTGCAAGCATTCGATTTGCCCATTGAATGCAATTGACTGTAAAGCGCTCTTCAGCATCGCAAATTGCCAATCTGTGCTTATCAAACCTGCATTCAATTCCACTTAAGCATCGATGCCACTTGCATTCAGATTAAACTTTAATTCAAAACATTTCTTTTCATTTAATTTCAACATATAAGTTAGTTGCTCTACTTTGTACTGCAGCATTTAATTCTAAATTACAATTAATTAGTAACTAACTAATGATAAATATTTATTTTTCTTTTATCATTTCAAATAGTGTTTTGATATTGACAATTTCTATTTTAGCAATTTAGCAGAAGCCAACGGTTTTAATTGAGATAGTTTCATTGCGGTAGAATGTGCTGAATATTGAATGAAAGTGTCTCTCTGAAAATGCCCATTAAATGCATAATAGACTTTATTATCAAATTGCAGCGTTTGCTTATTAAGCGTTGCAAATGTCATTAATCATTTAATTGTTTTTGGACTTTGCACCTGGCGAATTTCACAAACTAACAAAAACAACCACAACGATGGCCGAAAAACTGGTCAAGCAGTGTGAATGGCCAAGCAGTGTAAATGTGTGTGTGTGTGCATGTGGCATAATTGTATGCGTACACAATATTTATTATTTATTGCAACAAGAACAACAGACTGTCTGGCAGGGTAGGACACTGTGCCGGCTTTGTCCTCGCAGCTGATATAATGGGATGCGCTATAACTTTTAATTTTAATTTAAAATGCATTTTCGACACTGAACATTGGAAAATGCGTGAAATGCGCCTCGTCCTGCTGTCTGCACATTGTCTGTGTTGATTCGCGAAATGAGTTTTAAATTAATGTGATTTTTGTTATTTATGAGTCGCACAGTAGCAACAGTGCCAGTGCAGACAATGTGCCGTTTGAGCTACTTAAAGCCACAGAGTACTAGAGAGTGCTAGAGCCGAGTAGCATTTAGGCCAAATCACAATGAGGAATGGCCAAACAAATCAGCAACAGGCAAACAACAATACAAAGTGCCAGACACAAATACACACACACACACACACTAGCACACACTCACACACACGTGTCCGAAAACGCATAACAAATGTAAATTGTGTCGCACACACACACTAACACACACACACTGCGTTTTAAACTCATAAAATATGCAATCAATTTTCTGGCTGGAATTGAAACCTCTTTCGACTCAATGGCCTAACCATACCTGCTGTCCTATCACTACAAATTATCCCTCTACCCCTTGCCATCCCATCAGTTGTACTGCAGCTCATTTGCAATTCTAATTGTTTTCCAAATTCATCAATCGCTCTTAGGTCTCTCTCTCTCTCTCTGTCTCTCTCTCTCTCCCTCTGTCTCTCTTTCATTTTGCAATTGATTTAAGTGTTTGTAATGCGACTAGTTGCTGTTTGTTGTTCGGCTTGGCTTTCATTTCATTCAAATTGATAATAAATTGTAGCCTGTCAATAATTTTAATACCATATGTCTATCACACTGTAATCCTCCCCATTTTGGCCACGTCCCTCGCCCTCTCCTATGCGATTGATACCTATGATTGATTTGCAGCTGAAATATTGCCACATGCCACACAGTTGACAACGATTTTTCCCTGATTTTTGCTTTTCATTTTCATTTGTCAATTCCTTTAATTGTTCGATTGTTGCGCTCTTTGATCGATTAATCGTAATTGTGCAAATTGTACAATACTACTCGTACTACTCTAACCTGTCCAGCTACTTTTTGTAGCATAAATTTGGGCGTATTTCAAGCTGCGTCATGTCAGGTTTAGTCGACCAGCTGCTCCGGATGGGAGTCGTGTTTGATATGCGTGCCACATGCAGCAGCAGCAGCAAGTCTCAAGCGACGGTTTAATCACAGAGTAAATACAGAATGAATTCCTAGCGAAGGCAGGTGCTGCTGGTGCCACTGCCACTTCGATCACGCCCCGTCGATAAGGCCGATAATAATAAATCAAGGGTCCGAGGGTTCTACGTTGCGGACATTTCCGCTTCCGTTGCGCTTTGTCATGCTCAGGGGTGGAGGATGGAGGGTCGAGGGTTGAGGGGCATAAACAATGCAGTCCATCTTTGTTCAACCTCAAAAACGAAGTCAACATTTAGCGGGCCATTTAACACAATCAATGAGGTTGCTAAACCTGCGCCTCTCCCCCTCTCCAGATCCTCTCAAAACTCTTCTAGCTACGCCCATGTGCCCTCAATCAAGTGAATAAGCAAGCGGCCAAGCATTGAAATTTGATGAAGTCAACACGCATTAGCATTACGTCTCTGGGTGTGTGAGAATGCGTGTGTGTGTGCATTTGTATGTGTGTATGTGATGCCAAGCCAAAGGCAGAAAATCTCTTATTTATAATCACTTACATCCGACTCTGGCAAATCGCTTGGAACGGCACAAAAAGCGCCTCAGGTCAAAGGAAAAGAAAAAACGGGCAAGAAAAAAGCGTACAAAATACACATTTTGATACCTTTTAAACAATGTATAGACCACTGGGGTATGCTCGATACATGCATATTAATATAATTACTAAAGACAGTTGCGAGTGTGAAATTTATATTATTATACAAATTATCCATACTCTTATTGTAATCAACTTTGTTAACAGATTAACTACTAGTCCATCATTCTCGTAGTTTGGTTTGTTTCTTTTGGCCTTCTGGCGCAAATTATATGACACTTTAATTTGCGTGCGGCCGCTTTGTGCTGCGACTTATTTAATGATGCGTATACGCATCGTTGACCCATTCAAGCAAAGAGAGAGAGAGAGAGAAGTACGGGAAGGTTAAATTACATATCAAATTAAAGAATCTTACAAAAAGCCAGCAAACTTCGACTTGCAACAATAATTAAAACCGATGCAACGTCAGCAACAAAAGGCGCAGATGGAGATAGCGCCAAGGACTTGGGCAGGTCCAGCAGTAAAAGCAAATAGATGGGCATTAAGCGCTAAGCGTTGTCTCCAAAAAATGTCTTTGCCACACTTTGCAGCACTCAACTCGACTGCAACTTTATGCAATTATGTTAATAACAATGGAGCGCGAGGCATGCGAGGCACAGATGGGCAGCGAGGGAAGTCAAGAGGAATGTTGTGCAAACTTTTCTCAGAGCATCGTTTTGCAGTCGCACTGTGGCAGGCAGCGGAGGAGAGGCATGTATGTATGTATGTATTGCTGGTTTGGGGCAGGCGCTTGTTTCGTTTGCGTTAGCTCGCGTTTTCACATAATGAAATAATTGCGACGCCTAAAAGTATGTAACGGCATTTGCCTGTGCTCAGATTGTAAAGTTTTTAGCATATAATTTAATAAGTAATCGCTGCAGCAGGCAGAGGCAGGCGGCTGGCTGGCTGGCTGGCTGGATCTTTATGCAACATTCCAGCAGCCAGTTTATGTGGCATGTGCCACAAAAATATTCAATTTTACACATTTCCCATTTGCTGAGACATTTTCTTGGGCCAGCTTTGCTTAATTGCAGCATAAACTTGGTCCCCATTGGCAAGACCGATAAACTTGAGCTTGTAATAGAGACACCCAGACTGGAGTATGTGGAGAGTGCAGAAGAATTCTTAATAAATTGCAGATTTACACAAAGAAATAGTTTGTGGGAGGTGGAGGTGTCTTACATATGCATTACATGTGTAATTTGTGCAGAGTGTGCAACGAAATTAGAACTTTTCCAGAGTCTAGAAACGGGAAAACTTGTGAAAATCTCTCTTTTTGCACAAGGAAATGAAGTGCGAGTCTGAACCCCAGCACATCAGACTATCTCTATCGCACCCACTGTACATATTTTGCTCTCTCTCTCTCTCTAGGAAGCAGTAGACAGTTAGCAAGTTGAGTCTATGGGCAGATTAACTTGTAGCAGCGCCAAGTACAAACATTGCATGCAACAAACCAAGCCAGGACACACGGGGCAGAAGTGGCAAGGATTTCACCCATAAAATGCAGTTGAAGAAATTGAAAAAGTTTCTTTCTTTCTTTTTTTGGCGCAACGTGCATAATGCAAAGTTCATGCTAGTTTCGGTCTTAGCTCAGTCCGTCTGCCAGTTGCTCTTCCATCTTTCTCTCTCTATCTCTCTCTGTACATAAGCGAGCATGTGTGTGCATTGAGGCATGTCCTGCTGCCATTCCACAAGAAATTGCTTAAAAAAACAAGTATACGCTCCCTACATATGTACTCGCTTCTAATGCACACATGAGCCACGCCCACTTGGGCAACATGTGTTGCTCAACGCCTTCGCTGTGTAGTCAGACTCTTAAATTACATAACTTGACGCTGCTGTAAAATTCAAATTAACTTCTCCTCAGAGCAGTGGATGGGTGTACTATATATACATATATGAAGATGTCTTTCGCTCTAATATGAGACATGAAAATAAATCCTAATTAAAAATTATTGTTGACACTTTTTGCGACACTCTTTTTTCCTCTCCTCCCTCGCCAGCCCATATGTTTTTGTTCTTTGGCATTCGTGTTGCATTGTTATTAAAAATATAGAGCTAGTGTTAAAGAGTGTAAGCTTAAATAACTAAGCTTCTTATTGACTTTTTATACTCGCCTACCCAAAGGGTAGAAAATGTATGTAACAGGCAGAAGGAAGCATCTCCGACCCCATAAAGTATATATATTCTTGATCAGCGTCGACAGAGACGATATAGTCATGTCCGTCTGTCCTTCTGTCCTTCCGTATGAGCACCTAGATCTCAGAGACTATAAGAGATAGAGCAACAACTTGTTCGGAACAGTGTGTCTTATTCTTGCACGCAGATCAAGTTTGTTTTAGATTTTTGCCACGCCTCCTTCCGCTCCCGTAAATCGAAAAAAACTAATTGCAAGCGTCATTTTAAACCTAGAAAGTTCAGTTTTGGCACGCACGTACTAATCATCATCTTAATGATCTCTGAAAATTTGGTTACAATCGGATAAAAAACACAGAAGTTATTAAAGAATTACTTTTATAAGGCGTAATCAGGTGCAGCTGCATCTAGTTAGTTGCTATGACACTCCGTGCCATAATAATGGCGTTCAATAACCCTACTAAAGTGCCGCAAAGCTAATAATTTCGAACAAAGAAAATTTTGGTATATTTTTTAGTATATATTTTTAGTATACTTTTCAGTATATTTTGAAAAATATAATATTTCGATGGTAAAATTGGATGGCGGGTATCTCACAGTGGAGCACACTCGACAGTAGCTTTCTTACTTGTTTCGCATTTCTTTTTAACAATAGTTAGATAGTGTTAAAGTGGTAAATATACGTAAATAACTAAGCTTCTTATTGGTAATTGTTTTGCATTGTTATTAGAAATAGAGAAAAGATGCTAATGAGCAATATGTACTTAAGTAACTAAGCTTCAATTTAAAGCATACCTCGATGTGTAATTAGCAATTGTTTAGAATTGATAATAAATATTGGAAAAAAGTCCCAAAGATCTATGCTTCAACTTGAAGCTCACCTCCTTCTTAATGTGTAATATTGGCAACTGTTTTGCTTTGTTATTAAAGATAGAGAAATAGATTCAAAGGGCATATATAATAGATTTACTAAACTTCAATTTAAACCTACTTCTGGTGTAATTCAGTAATTGCTTAGTATTGATATGAAAGATAGATATGTGTCAAATAGCGATGTATAATAGAACTATGCTTCAGTTGGAAATTTGCCTTATGGAGATGAACACACAATGCTCTAATTTGCATAACACAATAGCTCAAACCACTCATATCGATACATTTGCTATCGATAAACAAGCAAGCAGTTCGAGCAGAAAAATAAATGCCAATAAGCCGCCATTTACAAATCTGGGAGTATTACGCAAGTTTAATAAATGCCGAAAGCAATGCGAAAACAGATTTGATTAGGCGCATAAAATTATCGTTTGAGTTTTGGCCATAATTTGCAGACGAGCACGAAATACAAGCCCAGAGTGAAGTCGAAACAATTGAATTTGCGGCATGTACATAATTTGGAGACGCCACTCAAGGCAAACATACAGCCGTGTGGCATTAAGACGAGGCTTATCGATTAGCTTAAATTGCCGTACGTCGATTGAGCTTAATCCGCGCTTTAATAAAGCCCCTCAAAGTGGTTGCGCCGAAAGCTGCTTTATGCTATAAGCAGCTTTAAGCCAACTCCAATGTGAGCGTCCAGAGAGGGAGGGAGAGAGGGAGGGAGGAAGAGGAAGACGAGGAGTGAATTGCGTAAAACTTTTGTGTGGCAAGTACAAAGTTTCATTTTAACTTTGTTACGCAGTTTTTCGAATTTAACTTTTTTTTGTTGTTATTATTATTATTAAGAACGCAGTTAACCCCTTGTTGCCTCTGCACACAACGACCTATTTAAAAGTGCAGCCAAAGTTTAGTTTACCACGCAATGCATAGAGAATGAGGGAGTTGCAAGCTCATTGCATGCAAATAAACATTCAATATACAAGAGAAGACACACTCTTGCAACATGCAGGATAAAGTTTTGGCTAAAACTGTTGTTGCTTCTTTGTCTTTGTCTTACTTCGCTGCCCCCCACACATTCCCGATCAATTTCTTTCTCCATGAATTGCTTTCTATCAGTGCACTTTGATTTTCTTCCTCTTCAGAAAGTTGCTCAATTGCTTGCGCATGTTGCAAGTAGCTCGTTGCAAGAGTCATTTAGTTTTATTGCATTGTCGTGTGCGGTTTTTGCAAGTTGCCAAAAACTGCGCATTTAATGTTGTTATTTTATTAGACTTGCACAACTTTTACTTGCCACTTGCGACTTGCCACTTGCAACTATCAGCTGATTAAGCCCGAGAAGTACATTACTTTTCTACACCTGACGCGAATCTCTTAATGTACATTAACAAGGTAAGTCTGGGCCCAATTAAACCTTATCTAAATCGCCAATCATAGACGTGTCTGTCACTTGCTTCCCTTCGCCTTGCCCAGATTCAGATGAGGAGCAGCTCATCTTTAGGCACAATTCTGGCTAAGGCAAAGGCAATTTAAACAGAAAACGAAACGTCTAATTGGTTTCAGCCACACTTCAAATCAACTAATTACATTTAATGGCAGCAAATAAAAGGCAAACATAACACAGATGTACATCAAGCCAGGCAATTATTTTTTTTATTTAACACGCATAGTTTTATTAATTTAAATAACTCATTACGTAGCCATGGGATTGCATTTACAAGCATTAGGTTTGCCTTTTGCAATATATATGTATATATTACCATAACCCTACATTTCTTCCAGCTTATTGGCTTTCAAGTGCCGTCTAGTTTTGGCTTGGCTTGGCTTTTTCTTTTCAAGCCCCAACCCAACTGCCAACCGCCTCAGGCTGTTTGCCGTTGCCAGCTATGGAAACTAGTCGTAAAACAGTATCCAGAGCTCGAATAATGCCATGTCGTGCAAATGCAACTGCAACCTTCGCTGTGAGAAACTCTGCACCTTGCCACACCGAATAGAGGGAGCCAGCTACAGCCATGGCGACTGTGCGACAAAGACTGCATGCTAAACGAGGACACACTTATTTTACCCCCCCAATGTGTCCCATTTGAATTGAGTAGAAGACACACAACTTGGCGAAATTTTTATGCAACTTTTTTACGGCAAATGCCCTGGAAAATTGCGATGACAAGGACTTGAAATTTAAATCACCACAAATTGAAATTGTCGAAAGCCTTTCATCTGCCCAGTAGTCTGTTATGTGCGAACAACAAAATAAATACCAAAATGAGGAAAAACAAATAAAACTTGCAGCTAGCCGCTTCTTATGGTTTTACAGGCTGCAACATAAAATTGCCTTTAATGATTTTCTTTATGCATCAGCTTTATATGCAAATTTAGCTTCAGAAAAACTAATACATTAAATTAAATGCATTAAATTAAATGCATTAAATGCTGCATCGAGAAAATCATTGTTGTCGAAGGGCAAATAAGTAGTTGCTGTTTAGTAAACATATTAAATTAGTAAAAGCTTTAAATACTATTTTGATTATGTTTTCAGCACAAGAATTGCAATTTCAAAACAGTTTATAAATTTATTGGTAGTTTGTTTGTGATTATTCACATTTCTCGGAATTATTTCGTCACTCTTTTAAAGCTATCGATTAAAGCTTCAATCACTATTTGATATTCATTTCTTTGAGCTACAATTATTTAGTATTAGTTAACTATATGGAAGGGAATGGAAATGTCTTAAAATGCATTTGACATTTCTTTTAGCTTTACTTTAACTTTTATTTACCTAGAATTAAAGACTTATAGACAAGGAAAAAAGAATACTTAAAAATTGTAAATATAATAAAGAAAAGAAATATAATAATATAATATAATAATACTGAAAATCTTACTGATTATTGTAGACAGGCATTTTTGTCAAATCGAATTTATTAGACTGCTATATTTTCCACTTTTGACATTCAGCACCGGCTAGTTTAATCCTTTTTTGCTGGATAGCTAAAAAAAGTGCCAAAATTGTCATCTACCGCAGTGTTGCAGTTGTTGAATTGCCTTTTTCAGTTGCCATTGTGTTGTTGTGCTGTCAATTTTAGTACATTTGTTGCTTGAATGGCGCGCGTGCTCGTATTTTGCATAACAATTGCAATTGCAGTGGCAGGCAGAGAAGTACCATGGGGGGGGGGGGTTGCCCGCCTCCCTGGGGAGCAGCATTCGGCGTTCGGCACACAATTGACTTAAATGTTTGCGCACATGTTTCCAGCCAACAACAAAAAGAAAGAAAATGCAGGCAACAGAGCGAATGCCCAAAAGCGCGAACAACCGAAAAGAATTCACTTAATAATATGCAGAGTACAAAAATTGGAAAAGGGAGATGTGAAGACTTCGATGTGCATTCGAACGGTTGGGGGGTGGAGATAGAGGGGGGCAATTGTCGCAGCATGTCGCTGGGCGTCAACAAAATTTTTCCAACTCAATTACCAAGCAGCTGCAACGTGCGCAACGTGCAACGTGCAACGTATGGCTAAGGCAAATCTCAAGCGGCAGCAGCAAATAAACTCAAATATTGACAGACAGCATTATTGTGTTGAAGGCTGCTGATGGCGATGGTGGTGCAGTATTACCTTGAATACTCAGTTGTTGAAGCCGTGAAATGAATTTAAAGGCTCAAGATGTGGCTTACTCGCATCAAGCATACGCCATGTGCCACACGTGTGCTGCCGGCTGCTGCTATTTATATTTGCCTGTCACAAACAGACAGTCAGACACTCAGACAGACACAAACCAAGGCAGGTAGCATAACACCTTGCACTAATAAATAAACAACAGAAACTGACAGCAGCACCGAGATGAGAGAATGCTTCCTGCAACTGCTTCTTGCTCGCCTGCTCCTGTGGCATTTGCTAAGACTCTGTCAGTGGCTAATCACTCATATAAATAAACCTCAGTTGTGTATGCATGAATAAGTACGAGTGTGCTGCCGTGTTGTGTTTGTTGCAGGTGTCATTTTTGCAGCTGCACTTGCAGGTAACTGACACACAGTGCGGTTGCATTTGTTTTCTCTCTGCCTCTTGCTGCCTGTTTGGCATATGCAAATTATGCCAGTGCCAAGTCAGCCACTTAACTCAGTATGCAACTCGTGTCCTTCGTTCTGCTCCCCCTCCCACTCTCCCTCCCCCTACCCCTTTCCCAACCCAACTCGATGACTTTGCTTCTTGCTGTCAGAGTTGAACATTTGCCGCTCACCCATCAACGTCAGCGCCCAAAGTTGCTCTTGCTCTTGCTGATTACAAAAGTCAACTTTTAGTCTCTCTTTCTCATTCTTCCCCCCTCATTACTCTCGCTGCGTCTTCTCTATTTATCTCCTTCTTGTGCCATTTTTGGCAAATGCATAGTATACACCCTGTGCAAGTAAATAACGCCGAAAAGCAATCGCAATTTATGCTTCAATCGGCAGCTGAATAGAAAATCTAGCTATATAAATTTGCCTATATAAATCAGGCAACTCTGATGCACCATAGGCTGTAGAGTTGTTGCATTGCAAAATATACTTTAATAGAACATTTTATTAAATACAGATACAGATATCAAATATAGCGGAAATATTCCATATTTTATTGCAACATTTATTAAAATAAAATAAAAGATATTATTATACATAATGTACAGCGTATCTAGCAGGTCGAGCATTGCATTAACATCACAGACAACGAGTGTTTGCCTTTGTCCTTGTTGTTGCACTCCGAGTGAGCAAATACTTTATTAAAACTCTGTTTGGGCGCCTCAGAGCCCAGCGTAAATCATTCATATATGCCACGGAAGCAACAGCAGCCTCTATGTGTGAGTGTGTGTGTGTGTGTGTGTGTGAGTAGTGGGCGTATGGGCGTGGCTAATGAGCAGTTTCTGGCAATGTGCAGTTGCTTTAATTTTGTTTTACGGCTCAAGTGTTTGGCCCAACTTGACGCAAGTTAAATATATACGAATACACTCAAGAACATCTTCAGAGACAACGTGACGTATGTGCAATGTTTGTAGAGGCTGCTCTTGAAGAGATTGTGGGACAGACACGAGGCGCTGCTTGGTAATTGATATGAACACTAATAGTATTACGAGAGATGTTTGCCGAGGCAACACAAAAAATCAGGGCACCCACAACGAGGGCTACTTAAGCGGCTTTGGCCAAGCAATTTGCTTGCCTCAGCTCTAAAATTGACAAAAGGACAATTCAAATACGAGCATATTGACTGGGGTGTCGACTTGAGCGTTGCAAGTTGCCGCTCTGTTCTTCTGCCACTGCAAACAGCAATTTGCTGTCAAATGCAGCTGCGCTTCGTCGGCCCCTCTGTCTCTCTACCTCTCCCTCTCTCTTCTCTATTTTTTGTCTCTGCCGTTTTGATTCATCGCGTTGTCGAATGTCAACAATTTGAATCATTCACTTGGCTTGGCGTCGGTAATTTGAAACTTTAACGAAAATAGAAAACATGGCAGAAAGTTGTGACTTGGAAATACCCTAAACTATATGTTTTATCAACCTAATTTAATTTAATATTGTTGCTATAATTTAAGCCAAAATTTTAGTCTTAGGATAATTATTAATAAATAAAAAGCATCTTTTAGCTGAAGCTGGTCCATTGCTTGAATGGAAGTAATAGGTTTCATAGTTTTTTTATTGTTTATAGGGTGTTTCAGCGTTCATAACCAAGTCTTAAATATGCATATTGCTCGACCAACTATCCAGCTGTCTGCCATCCAAAGGATACCGTGTACAGTCTACCCTCTGACGTCTGCTTGTCTATCTGTTTTGTCAATTTCTGAGTGCCTGTATCTTTCGAGTGCTTGGTTTGCTATCGCATTTGACTATCTGACTCGGTTGCCTGCCTGTCTGTCTGACAGTCGCTCCACACACACACACACACACACATATATAATTACACTGCAGTCATGTGTCAAACTCTGTATGTCGACTTCTGACATAATATTGACAGCTAAACAAATCCAATTATGCCCAACTCCTGTAGATCAAACCATAACCAAAACTCGCAATCGAATCGAATCGAAGCGCCTGTTTTGTATGCGAACAAGATTTTGGCTGCTAACTTTCGAAATATGCTAAATGCTGACCATGTTTCAGTCAAATGCTGTCTCTCTCTCTTTCGTTTGCTGCGAGTGTTTTGGTTTTAGCCTCTCCGAGTGTGTGTTTTGTATTGGCCTTGCTCGTTCAAGCGCTTTAAACGTTTTCCCAATGCTGACCAGAGAGGAGCCATATTAAGAGTCAGA
Source organism: Drosophila pruinosa (assembly GCA_018150935.1). Classification (NCBI taxonomy): domain Eukaryota; kingdom Metazoa; phylum Arthropoda; class Insecta; order Diptera; family Drosophilidae; genus Drosophila; species Drosophila pruinosa. The sequence goes on from JAECWR010000199.1 coordinate 45,706,796, forward strand.
GTCTGAGCCAAAGCCAGAGCCAGTGCCAGAGTCCGAGGATATTTCAATATTCCGATATGCTGTTGCTGTTGCTGTTGTTGTGGTTCCAGTAAATTGTGTAGGTGTGCAATTGAATTATTGCAGTCAGTGCGCACATTCACACTGCCTTCCCTTCCCTTCCCTTCCTGCCTCCCTCAGCTCCGACTGCTATCATAAATATGAAATTTTGAGCCTGCTTGCGTAGCCTGGTTGCACATTATCCCGCTTTCATGTCGCACCTCACACACCTCGGCTTGCAAGTAGGCAGCACAGCACAGCATTGTGGCATGCCCCACACACTACACACTGGCGATGCCAGCATTGGCAGGCTGGCATGCTGTTTGCCTTGCCAACTCTCCAGGCTGTGCCAACAAGCATTTTACGGTTTATTTTTGGGGCATTGAATGCAAATATTGGCATAAATTTTGGCTGTTGCGGTTGGTCTGGGCGTGGCATGTGGCATGTGGCAGGAAGCGCCCTAAAACTCAGCTACAGCTACAGCTTCAGCTTGGCCAATTTTCATTTGGCTTGTGGCAAACACACACTCTCACAGTCGACTTGTACACTTGACTGCATTGTTTGCTGACTGACAGAATGCACTTTGGATTTTGGCTTATTTTTTTGATTTGAATTTGGAAAATGTTTTTGGCTGCTAAATCGATAGGCCGGCCCGGCCAAGTCCTTTCGGCCTTCTGTTCGGCTGTTCGTGCCCAACATGAAATTTAATAAAAACAACAAATGTGTTATCAACGAAATGTTGGCACCAGCTGCAGGTGCTAGGCATGTCGAGGGTTTAAGGCTCTGTCGGCAGAACTTTAACTGGACTTTGGGTTTGCCGATGTGAAGCAAACTCTACACTGAGAAAAAAGTGCCTCCTTTGATAAGTTAAGTACTAAATCAAGCAAACAGAAAAGTTCTTTTATATATAATATATCAAAAAGTTTACTTATTGTAACTTACCATATGAACAAAAAGCCATATTCAATTTGCTTAAAATCGGTATCTGCATTTCGCACAGTGTAGATTTGGGCAGTGCCAACCGCATGCTTGTGATTTATGTGTTTGTTTTTGGTTATGCGCATTTATCAAGAGAAAAGGAAGCACAACAAACAGGGAACAAGGGGAGCAACACGGGGAAGGAACAAGAACAACAATGGGAACAAATGACAGATCAGCTTTTTAGGTGGCATTTACTTAGGGCCAAAACATTTATTTAGTAGCAGGGCAGGACGGAAAACTATTTGAATTTCTTACAGCAAAAAAAAGCCCACGATTTGGGCGACCAATCGAATTGGAATCGAATTCGCAAACGTTTTGTCTTCATGGCGTCGAGTTCAAAGTTCAATTAAGTGAAGCATTTTGTGGGGATTTGTGCTGGCATTGTTAAGCCTTTGATTGCTATTTAGGCCAAACATATAAATTTACACGACTTCGACATGGTTGTGGGCCACGCCCACTAACTATCTATCTACCGTTACGGCCTATGGCTCCAGCTTTGGGTCCTGGCCTAAACTGACCCAAATCAATAAATTAAGCAGGTTCGCAAGGCGGCTTTAAACTTAACTGTATTTGTTTGCTATTTTGCTATTTTGGTGTAATCGCAAATTCGTTAACTGTGAATTTTTCGGGCAGGGGAAATTGGCAAAAACATCGAAAAAGTTTCTTGGCTCGACCAAAAAGTATGTTACAAAATGTTAGTTGTGCCTAAAACTATGCTAATTTCCGACATGGCTTTCTGTTTTTCTGTTTCTGTTTCAATTTTTTTGTTTGTTTCCTTTTTATGCTCTGTCTGTGCTCATGTCCTGTCGTCCTAAGCAAACCAATTGGCTGTTTGCCTTTGTGCGAGTGTGTGTTTTGGTGAGCTGCCTTCAAATTCAAATTCTATTAAAACCGCATAAATTACAAACTCGATTTCCAGCTGGCGAGGCGACGAGGCGACAAACGCATTTAAATACATTTTAATTAGCTGACTGGCAAGGCAAAAGGACTCCCACAGCCTGCATCCTTCATCCACCATCCTCCATCCCTTCCAGCTGAATGCTGCCTTTGATTTCGCCTCGCCAACAGAGCCTCAAAGTGGCTCCAGTATTTTTCTTATTTCCATTCGCTTTGGTTCGTTTTTCATTCGCTTTCCGTTCATTTTCCGTTTTTCATTTACACAAAAGCTACTTAGACACGACTTTGCCAGTGTGCATTGAGGGCCAGGGTGAGAATGAGAGGCTGAGGCTGAGAGATTGGGCAATAGCCATGGCAAAATGATGAAAGGCATTTGGCTCTGATGTTTAGTTGCGAAACAATTAAGCTGAAAGCAAAGCTGTGTATTCAAGTGTGTGTGGGTGTGGGGTGTGGGGGTGTGTGGGGTATGTGTATCTTCTGTGTGAAATGAAACGCAATCACATTGAAGAAGATCAGGCAAGTGTGCTTCTGTTCAGATTACATGACTCAAATATGCCCTCGGAGAACTTCAAACGAGAGCCTCAAGCATGCATCATTATTGATTGAATTGTGGCGACTCTAAAGAGAAGCACAAGCAAAGGGTATTCAGCACAACTTGTGAACAGAGTCCACCCCTTTCGCGTGTATCTTTACAGCGTGTCCTTACAGGGTATACTCGGTTGTCATTGACAAATGTATAGACCTATGGCACATTAGCATTAATAGTGTGGCATTAATTTTGAGGCGCAACATATAGCATGCTTTTAGGCGGCCAATTATAGCCGCAGACCTCTATTAATATGCGTTGTATGTATGTGAGACATGAACATATATTGGCTAGAGAGGCAGAGGGAGGCTCCTCTGTCTTGCTTGGCAACAACTTGAGGTAATGTTTGCAAATGTCAGACCCTAGATCGGGCCTGGGGCACAGTTTGCATAAATAATTCAGTCGAAAGGACGCTTTTAGGCTTGAAAACTGTTGTAGACAAAACTGCTTAAATATGCATAATTACCTGAGACATCAGGAGGCGCCTCCTCAAGCGTGTGGCACTAGCCAAGCCACCAAGCCGCCAAGCCGCCATGTCGACTCGACACGACACGAGTCAAGGTAAGTTGAGTTGAGTTTTTGGACTCTCAACTGAAGCCAAGTCAAGTCAGCTCAAGTCAACTCAAGTCAGCCGTGCCCCAGTGCCTTGCAAGTGCCGGAAGTGTGTGCTCCAGCTCCAGCGCATCCCATGGCACTTGGCATAAATTTTCCGTATTGCCTGCAAAAGTAAACAAGGCAAAATAACATAAATAACATTTTCTTGAGCCAGGGAAATGAGTTAAAAGCGCTGATTTAAAATATGTTAAATAGCAAATGGTAAATGCTAAATTGTAAATTGTAAATTCTAAATGGAAAAAGGCGAATGCCCTCAAAAGTTCAAATAATAAACATTAGGCGTAAATATAAAGTATTTTATTGTTATTTTAACCCATCATATTCATTGATTCAGATTAAGCAAAGACTGTTCAGATTGTGCCAGATTTCTATACATGTTTTCATTGATTTCAAATTAATTTATTATATTAAATATTTCAACAAAATCAATGTGAATAAATGTCTTTATTAAAGTCAATCACGTAAATAAATGTATTTTGCCCTTCCCAGTTTGCTTTCAATAAAAATCAGTTTCACAAGCTGCTAATGCGCACGTCTAACATAAAATGCATAACTAATTATGCTGGAACTGGAGTGGGACCAAATTTGACTCTGCCCACTCAGTAGAAATCATTTAAATATGCTGCTAATGCTCTTTAAGCGGCAGTAAAGAGTCAACAAACCAAACGAAATGGCAATTGCCTTGTTGCCACAATGACACGCAACGATGTCATGAGCTTGTCAGGAGCCAGGAGTTCTCCCCATCCTCTCCGAGGACCCCTTGAAGCGTGCTCCCGTGCTGACACAAATTACAGCATAGCCACAGTCTCACACACGCACACACACGCAGAGAGTTGCACATTCCACATGCCACAGTCCGCAGTACGCATTCCGCACTCCGCATAGTCATAAATATAATTACAATAATAAAGGAAATATTTACAACAATTGTAAATACCTCGAGCCGACTAAAGTACCTCGGCATAACACGCACGGCCCCAAAATTAATAAACTCCAATTGGCAACGCCTTCCACTCTCCATCCCCTCCCATCCTATCCCTCCGCCTCTTTGGGGGGTTACCTGATTGCCGGCGACGAAGCTTCCTGATGAGCGTGTGAGCTCATAAAGATTTCCTGACTGCCTGACTGGCTTGTGCGTGTGCCAAAGCAAGGCGACTAGGCTGAGTGATCAACTGACTGATATCCTATAAAATACTGCAATTGACGGCCAATCCTGTGGCTCAAAGGAGGACTCTGCTCCATTATGCCTTTGGCAGGGTAGCAAAATGTAGGGCGTGTCGAGCTGCGACACTTTGCCACCAGCTTCTTAATAGAACTTTTGCAGTTAACTGTTAGCTGTAACTGTAACTGTAACTGTGACTTGCCTATCTGATTACAGTGTCACGCCATAATGTCATCATAAATTGTAGTTTCACAGGGGTTAAAGACCAGCTGACAGCACAAGTGATGGCTACTCTCTCTCTCTCTCTCTCTCTCTCTCTCTCTCTCTCTCACTCTCTCTCTGTGGCAGTTGCACAAAGACAGTTGGATTGCAGGCGGCACTTCAGCCAAATGAAATTTATGATTAAAGCAAAGCTACAGTCAAAGGCAAAGCTTACCTTGCCAACGACTGAGCGAGTGTCCGACTGCCCGAAGCGTATGCTAAAGAGATCAGTGGCAACGAAGGAGCTGCAGCTGGAGTTGGAGCTGGAGCTGGGAACGTACACAATGGCCACCGTTTACCGCAGGCCAAATGCCACACTTAAGTGAATTACAAAAGCAGCTAGCTGCCACTGAAAGGGGAGGGGGCCGGAGTCAGGCAGTCAACGCGTTGACAGCCACAACAAGCGGCTTAATCGCATTAGTGCGGCAAAGCGCAAGGTCCCTCAGCCCCTCAGCCCCCTTCAAGTGGGTCGTGGCAAGTGCGAAAACTGATTGTGTGGCGCCACAGTCCCGAGTCCTGAGTCCTGCACAGGCGCTAAGCTGCGCATTGTGTGACGCGGTGGCAGCGACAACAACAAGGACAACGCCAACTATTTATACAAAAAGAGAGAAAAACGTCTGTTGGGGCTGCAGCCAGGACTCAGGCTCATGCTCAGGCAATTGCTGCGACAGTCGCGTACGACAAAAAAAAATAGTATTTATATTACACAAAAATGTGCTTTTATATTTTTTGGTTGAGAGCGAGGCGAAAAAAAGAAATGAAAAGAGAAAGCAATTAATCTACGACACAGAGCATAGGGTGGCACAAAGGACACGAGACCAGAGGGGACCAGGACGATGACGTTGTGGGTAGAGAGGTCAAAAGTGCTTATGGCCAAGCTTCCTGTCCAGCAAATCCAATAACTTATCTTGATTTTATGGTTATTTCAACAAAGGCCGGAAGTTGTAGGTGCAGCAAAGTCGACAGCAAAAGGAAGCCAAAAGCAAGAAGGGAAAGGGCAAGAAAAAAACAAGCCAGTTGCCTTCTCTCTCTCTCTCTCTCTCTCTCTGTGTGTGTGTTTTTGCATTTTGCACTTGACATGTCATTGTGCTTGCCAAAAAGGAGCAGCAGGCAGTGCAAGGACAACGTTAACGTCCTGTGCTTGTGCACTGCGTATCTGCAATTGACATATGCTTTTTATTTCAGCTCTTCGTTTGCTTTTCGTGTTGTAAATTTTGCATGAAATATTTTATTAGAAATGTCCTACATAGTGTCAGTCAGAGACAGAGAGACTGCACTTGTCTCAATTCCCACAGAGCTGCAGGTGATGTGCTGCCTCCCTCCTCTTTCTTTACCACCCTTTCCCCCTTCTCGCCATTTACATGTGTACGCTCGGTAAAAGTCAAGCAGTTTGTAAACTGACATTATCAAGATTAATTGGAGTCCTTTTGTCTGCATTTTAAATTATACATCAGGTGTGAGCATGTGTGTGCATTTGACATTTATGAGTCGTATAAATCTTGGAAAACAAAACGACAACGAACAACGTTTAAATGCAACATCAGCTTTTCGACTAATTGATTAACAAGCTTCAACCTCTACACATTTATTAAACACGCCCAAAAGGTCTAAAGGCGTGTTCAGCCACCACCCAAAAGGGCCATTGACTTAAATGAGGAAGGAACAGAGTGACTGGGGTATTTTCAATTAATATTTAAATTCCACACAACAGAAGTTAATAATCAAATTATTTTGAAGCAATTACCAGAAAAAGCGAAGAGCTAGAATAGCATAGGACTTGTAGTCGACCATGGCATGCTCTGCAGTAAGATGAGGAAGAAAATGTATTAAAAAAGCTGCCAGCCAAATAATACCCAGACCTAGCAGGGTATATGGAATGGCTCCCTCCAGCATCGCGTCAATTACAAGCCAGGAGCTGAAAGGCTGTGCAGGAGGAGCGTCAAAAGTTCGGCGAGATTGGCACGTCGAAATTTTTGTTCATATTTTTCTTGTTGTTGTGCTTCTTTTGGGTATTTGAAGCACCCGCAGGAAAACATCTGCCAAATGCAGAGAAGCATCAGCTAGAGAGAAACGACAGATAGAAGGCATCCGGGCAGTTGGAATGGGAGAAAGATGAACAGACACTGATAATGATATTTCTTTGTTCTGTTCTGCTTCGTTCTGCACCACGAGGGGTGCTCAAAATTTATGCGGTAACGATTTCATTTCAGTTTTCGCCTTCTCCTCTTTTTTCCAGGCATCTCATATTCATTAAATTGCACAATGCCGAGAGCAATCTCTTGGCTAAGTGTCTGGAAGTCACTCAGAGGCAATGTTAAGTATCAAAGAGGTCTCGGTATCTACTTTAGTCTAATTGGTAATTGTCGTAGACCCGGCCCAGCATCCATAACACTAACACTAACAACACTACACACACAGAAATACAGCAACAACGGCATTCAGAAATCAGAGCACAGTTTCAAACGAGCTCCAAACTTGTTTTCTCTCTGTTCACGAGCTCTGTTCCTGTTGGCGTTGAGGTGTAGTTGAGATGACGCAATAGGGGAGACTTTAAATGGTCGAAATCGTTGCACAAAATGTTTTCAATCTAACAAAATGACATCAGTGCCAAGAGTTTAATGTATCGCAGTCAAAAGCCATTGCATCATACAAATTAAATCTTAGCTACAAATATAGCAGCATAGAAAAGTCGAAATTAAGAAGTTAATATTTGTGTTTAATAATAAACGATTTATTGATTGATTGATTGACTTGGCCACATAAAAGTCATTAAGTTGAGTTTAGAATACAAACATAATTCGCATTATTTATTGACGATGCAAATGAAATAAATGAATTTAATTTACCAAACATAATAGCGTATTATGTGCGCTATTTTGCAGCTGCTGTTATTAACTGTCAATAAATTTAAATAGAATGCGATTAAAGTGCTTGCAGTGGCTTTTAATAGCCACATTAAAATTTAAATGCGACCGCAGGGCGATGACAAAAGCATTGCACACAAACAAAACTCTGCAAATGCGGGGCCATCATACGAGCATATAAATCATACGCCATGTTGGCCAAGAATTGACCAAAGCACCATTTGTACATTTGTATTTGAAGTTATTAATAAGTTTTTGCCTTCGGAAACAACTGAATACAATGTTTTCTCATAACAAATGTCAATTGCGAATTATGCAAATTTATAACAATGATATTTATGATTAATAATAAAAAATAGAGAGATATATTTATTCATTTCCCTAACAAATATGCAAATGCACATTGTACATATTCTGGTTCGATAAAAAGCCAATTGGAATGAAAATAAAATTTCAAAATCAAAATATAAATAAATCATAAAATGGCAACGGATTTAAAAGCACGTTGATGCAATTGTGCCGCTAATTTGCTTGTGGACAGTCAAAGAAACAAGTTGACTGATTGAACGACTAGTAGATGCTACGCAGCTTTATGGTGAGGAGCTCTTTAGCTACTGCTGTGTTTACAGGGTATCTTGGAGTGTATTGCAGTTGAGGGTGCGCATTCATAGCAATTGAATGGCGGCTGGTTAAAATGTCGGAAGTGCACGCAAAATGGCCGCAATTAAACAATCAGCACAACAATTACAAATGTTGACAGTGCTGTCTGTGTGAGTGCACATGTATGTGTGTGTGTGTGCCTTAAATAATGGCCAAACAAGTTGATATCGCTGACAATTGTTAGCTGCGGCAAGTTGTGGCAATAATTTATTGTAGCTGATTTACTTGTGCAATTAAGTTCTGTTTGCATTGTTGCAATTTATGACGACAAGTTGCAGGCAGCAAGTTGCAACTTTGTGCACACAAAAACTGATGAAAAGCAAATAATGGAAAATAACTCAGCTTGGGATTAACTAAGTATATGCGTCGAGCCCAAAGCCTAAAGGAATGCCAGGACATGCTCTTCAAATGATTGATATGTTAATGCAGCACACAGCACGTATACGCCGCGTGTGCCAGCTCGTTGTCGTTGTCGTTGTCGTTCTGGTTGTCGTCTGACATTTGCATATAGACATCATATGCAAATATCTGCCGCAATCTAACGATGTGTGTGCAAAGAGCTGAGAGAGTGGTGGAAAGTATCTGAGAATTTGCGAATGTGTGTGCGTTTAATGTATGCATCTGCAAGATGGCAAGATGGCGTCGCTCTTAAGGCTTGTACTTCATTGCAGCTTGTCTCATTTTCCATTTTTCATTGCTCCCACAATTTCTCATATTTTTGGGCTAAATTGCTATATTAGACATGTCGCCGCGCTCTAACGAGCTGCTGCTGCTGCCTGTCAAATTGGAGGACTGCCTGACTACCTGACTACCTGACTGACTGAGTAACTTTCTCAGTGACAGCCTCGCCTCTTCGCTCTTTGTGACAGCCAGGTGAAGTTGTAGTCCTCCTCTGCCTTGTCGACAGTTTGACAAACGAATGTTCGCAACAACCACAACAGCAGCAAATGGATAGCCGCTTCTTTGTTTGTGTGATTTGCACTGATTTGTTGGCGTTCGCTGCGTCATTGACTTGTTTTTTCCGGCCCGAAAACACACAGGTCGCTCTTTGGGTCAGCAGCCATAGTCAGACATAGGCAGCGACTACTCACAAAAAGCAGTCGCCTCGTGTGTGTGTGTGTGTGTGTTTTTCCTTTTTATGTTTGTTATGCCATGTCCTGGCATATGTCCTTTGTACCAATGCGGTCCCTATGTGTGTGTGTGTGTGTGTTTTGATTATAACGTTTTGGGATGTTGCTCTCTTTTTTGTTCGGGTCCCTTTTTTTGTTGCCATTGCCATTGTTGCTGCTAAGCTGATTTACGTGGGATTTATGTGTTCTCTGTGCTTTGGACTGCACAAATGGGCGTATGAGTGATATTTTTGGTCTTGTCCCGTTGCCTTTTGTACAGTTTAGTCGCTGGCAACAGTTGATTGATTGATTGAACGTTTTGATAAGTGCTGTCAGTGGGTTAGCTACGTTTTTTATTGACTCCGCTTGTGGTAGAGTTTTCATGTACGTATTTGAAGATGTTTTTCTACTGAATGGCACAAAAACCTTGAAGCAATTGCAATAAAGTTGCTTCTTTTGCTATTGTCAGAGACTTTTTTGTTTGATAAATCAATCACAAGTCAATCATAATTGACCACACGAGCTGAAGAGCTTACGTCGTATTAAAGTTTAAATTGTGCTGCTTGAAGTCATTTTATTGAAAGTGGATTAGCAGTGATGTTAAATGATTTACATCTGTCAATTAATTTCCTATATTTGTGTGATTAGAGAGCGCATCAAAGAGTTGATACCGTCCATTGAGACAGGCTCTCTTAATGCTCTCGAATAGGAATACGACTGGCCAAGTGGTGTGGCATGCAACACTTGAGCAAACTGGTCTAGTGGGTGGTCAGTGTGTAAGGCTTACTGGCAGACTGCACTCGACTGGATTTCCTTGTTAGACGTCAAGAGTGCTAGAGCTGGGGGAAAGAGGAGAAAGGAGAGAGGAGAGAGGATATGGAAGTGGCTGCTGCTTGGCACCAAGTTGTGGGTAAAGTTTCATTCGTGCACTTGATAGCACCTAATGCAGTCAAGGATTGAAATTGAAGTTGCAAATGAAGATGGCAGCCCTTCCTCTATCCCTCTCTCTGTGTCCCTCTCTGGTATTGAAGCTGTGCAATTAGCACGCATCGATAGACACGCGCATGTACTCGACACCAAGTGCTTAACAAAAGCGAGCAGTTCAAGCAAAATGCTAATTAAGTGGATGAACAAAAGTTGTAGCTTTTAACAATGGTGGCTTAAAGCATGCTTATGCTGTATCCGCACATGCCACATGCCGCATGCCACAAGCCTCCAGCCACATGCCGCATCCGCATGCCACACATGGGAGTCGCCAAACAGTCATATATCATAGTCAGGTCCAACTGTGCAGCCCCCTTTGTGCTCCGCACTAGAGTAGCACAAAAAAATATTAAGTATACGCCAAGCAAGCCAGCTGTCGAGCGACCATTACAAATGAGAAATTTGCCAACACTGAATCAGAGTTCAGCTCACTTGCAGTGCTTTTACCCCATTTACCAACACGCATGCCGTAACGAAATTAAACGAAACTTTTCGGCACAATTAATGCATGCAGAATTTGTTTAATTGACGACTCGCATGCCATAACTTATGTGCCACAAACACACACACTCTCAGGGATGGCTAACGAGTGCTTGTTAATTGCATAACGGAAGTGCTTGGTCTGCTCAACGTGGTCTGGCTTGTTGGCTTTTAATACCCTGCCAATGAAGTCGTCGAATGGTAGTCAACACTATAGTATTTTAAACATTTCAATTCAACAATATAAAATGCAAAACGCGCACATTTGTTTAAACATATATTTATCACCAGCGTTAAATGTCTTGTTGGATTTTAAGACTAATATTTCAATCAGTTGCATTCAACAATTTAAAATACCATTTGTATTTTTGTGTAAATTTACGACTATCTTCATCTGTAAATCAACATTTATTGTCGCACATTGTTGTCGCATCAATTTGATTTTAGTGCAGCTACTGTTCTAATATTAAATAAGGTAAAAATATGAAGTTCTTTAATTAAAATTCCAGCTTTATTATCGATCTATATCTGTCGATATAAAATGCCTATATACATTTGCCTAAATAGTTTTAAGTTAATTTTATTTTAGCCTTCATATCAGTTAAGGTTCTTCCATTAAATATTTTTAATGAAATAAACTAAACACTTTAATATCAATCTACAACTACTGTTTGTATAAGCCCATGTTCAACAACATTTCACTCCATTGAATTTAATTGTAATTCCCACTTTAATGTCAATCTATATCTATGTTAAACGAATCTCTTATCTCGCCTTCTACAGGATATTCAAGGAGTCCAAGCCTCCTTTGTTGTAGTCGCTGCAGAGTCTGCCAAATGCAGACATAAAAGTTTCCTTTGCTGCGTGCACTTTGCCAAAAGGCATTTCGTGACCACGCCCCTTGGGTGGCCAAGTTCGCCAAGTTGGCCAAGTAAATTGCAAGTTAAAGTTGAAGTTGAAGCTTAACGTTTGTCGCCTGCGTGTCGCTGCGCTGGGCATGAAAAATAAATTAAAGGCAAGAGCAAGGCAGAAGCAAAGCAAACTTTGGCTTGCCCATTTCATGCTCATAAGCATAACTTTGCATTTTGCGGGGAATCTCGAAATTGTCCAAATACTCGAATTCTCTCACATTTGCATGCAAAAGTTGCGTTCAGCTCGGGAGCGAAGCGTGAAATTGGCAGCAGCAGCAGCAGCAGCAGCAATTTGTAAGCAATGCACTGGGCTTGTGCTTAAAGTACTTCAGCTCACAATCAATTATAAGAAAGGGGGGGCGAGAGAGAGGACTGAGAGAGGGGGACAACGTATTGTTAACCTGTCCGACACACATTTAAATGCCAGTTAATGCAATTTATGGGCTTGCCATGGCTTATAATGCGATTGCAATTGGCTGGCTGTGCATTCATAGCTCATGTTGTTGTTGGGCCAAGGACCCCGGTCGAACAACAGAGTCCTTATTAAAAGCGGAAACAATGCGCACATCCGCTTCAATTGTGCGATCCTCTGGCTCGCAAATGAGCACTGGAATAATGTGCATGTATTATTATTCATGTTGTTGCCCGCTGATAAAAAACAACCAGCAGAAAACTTAACAATTTATGGCCACCTCTGTCTCCTTTTCTTTCTCTCTCTCTCCCTCTGACTAGTCAATAGCCATGCCTTTAGCTCTGCCATATATGGCGAAAGCCACTTGGCCGCATTTAAATCACCAGCCATAAATAAACAGCGTTCAATTAATGTGGCCAAGGAAAACACTCGGCACTACAATGCGTGTAGTTTTGGCTGGCAACAGTGCGTATACGCAATGCTAACACCAGCCTGCCATTGTGGGTAACATATGAGCTGGCCACATTATCATAAGCAGCGCCATCAGCAATAAACTCAACACAAGATGAAAACAAGTAATATTGTCTTTATCCTTTTCTGTTTTTCTGTTTTTCTGGCTGCTAGCTCTTTAAGGCAGGCAAAACAATTTATATAATTACAATGTAGTCCATTAGTTTCTAACTCACCTCTAGTGAAGCAGAAAGACGCAACATCAGCTTGGACAACTGCAAAGAGAATAAAGAGAAAGAAATGTTATAAGGTTTGTCTTTAAATTGCGCCTTCTTTAATCCTTTCGCTCACAATCCATCTCTCAATTTAATACACATCTACTGTCCGGGACATTTCTACTTTTTTAGGCCATGCCAGACAAATCAGCATAAAAATCGCATTTATCAAAATGCGAGACAAAAGTTGATGCCGTACAAAATAAAAATGAGGATGTGAAAAAATTGAAAGCAAGGACCTTGCCCGAATGTCCTCATTGGCCCATGCCACGCCCACTGCTGCGAGACAGTGAAACAATCAAAAAGGGCAAAACTTAAACTAAAACTGAACGATAGCAAAGGCATTTTGCGTTGTGATTTATTTGAAATTGGTTTGCCTCTTGGCATTTGCTTTAGCAGAGGGGGGGAAAGGATCAAAGTGCTGGATAAGCTGCTGCTCTAAACTCATTTGACCATTTTAATGTCGTTCTAAGGACAGCAAAACTGACACAAAAAGGATGCCTCACAAAGCTCTGTGTCACCAAAACTCGTCGTCGATTCCTGGTTTGGGGTTCCGACCAGCCAAATATGCTGTCATCACGATTATCCTTAACGTCGTACGGCTGCCAATGCCAGTTGTTTCCTCTTCCGTTATAATAGCCACACACACACACATACGCAACTCACACACGAGGCTGCGGATGTGTAAGAATTTGTAAAACGAGCCACAGAGCCAACAACAAGAGTCTGAACCTCAATTGGACAACAGTACAAGCAGCTCTAGCTCACAGTTGGGGGGTGGGGGTGGGGAGGGAGTGAATGAGACAGCAATAATAGAAGCAACAGCAAGAGAGCCCAACTGCCAACTTCCTGACCCTTTTCTTTTACTCTGTCTCTGGTAAGAGCAAAGAGTGCGTTAGTCGCAGCTTCTTTTTCTTTGTTGCCTGCTAATTTTATATATTCCTTTTTTATGGCCTGCGTTCACTCGAAAAAGGGTAGACAAGGTATATAGCCCTTCAACTTGCAGCTAATGCTATTCCTGTTCTAAATCATAAATAACAGTACACAACACTGCACAGAGTTATGGTCGTAGTTTCAGAATTACTTCAACCAGTTTGCAATTGTAAAAGAGCGTGGTAAAATATTTTAAATAACTAACTATGCATTCAATTATAGATATATTTATTAAGTGTTAATCAATTGACAATGGACATAAAAACGGCATGTATGTTTGATCAATATAAAGCTTATCTCTCATCCAAACTCACCAGCTAGGAGACTTGGTATAGCCTTCCAAACGGCAAGAATAAGTCAAAGGTTTAACCGACAAGACCTCAAGGAATTTTTGATCGGCTCTTGACAAAACATTTCAACATTAGCCAATTAGACTCTTTATTTACTTCTCTAGTATATTATCACAAATAGCCTTAATATTGTTCATTTAAGATGAAGTTGCATTAAGGTAACATTGCACCAATAATTTGTATTTCATAAATATTCAATTGCCTGGGTTATGTGCAGGGTGTGTTGTAGTCGTGCAATGTTAATAGAAGCGAGTTTACTTGTACATTTTTATTTGGCCTTCACTTGTTCGCTTTCGAACTTTGCTCGGTGCTTTCAGTCTGCATAATTCTTCTTTCATTTCATTTCAGTTTTCAGTTTTCAGTTTTTGGCTTGCAAATTGAAATTTAAAATTTATGCAAATTGTGCTGTCAACCCAAAGGGGTATTCGTGATGGCCCAGGAAATGGTTATTGCCACACACACATACACTCGCACGCATACATTGACACTCCGACTACAATTTGATGTCGTTTGATGGTGTTGGTAATTGCGTGTGTGTCTGCAGCACAAATTAATCGAAATTAAAGTTTCAGCTCTCTCTTTTTTTTCTCGTGGGCTGTGAACATTTTTTATGACATACTTTGAGGCGACGCTGCGCTAACAAGCCACGCCCCAAGGACAGCACGCATGTGGAGGGGGGCCGAGGGGGGGAAGGCCCTTATCTAAAATCCTAGCACGCTATTCAAGTCCAGAGCTCAGTGACCACGGCAGCTTAATCACTTTGCAGCACGCAGCCTCACGCCCAGCCACGCCCACCTTGCACAAGTCTGCCACATGTGGCGCTGCAAGAGGAGGGGTGACTTTATTTCAGTGTCGCCGCGTGCAATTAATTAAAAGCAAACAAATTTCAGAAGTGCACGACAGAGGCACAGAACCCCCAAAAAACAAGAAAAAACAGAGACTGTCAATGAACAATGCGAGCAGAACATGAACATGGCCAGCACAGAGTAGCTAGCAGGGCCAGATCCTGCCCAGACTCGCTTGCAGGACATTGCAAACTGAACGCGACAGTCGCCAGGCAGGCAGGCGACAAAAGTTGCTGCTCTAAGCGTTTTTTAATGCAGCGCACAGATTTCATGTTGTTTTTTTTTGGTTTTTTGCTACCCTTTTTATTGGTATTTCCCTGCCCCCTCGCCGCCTGTCTCCCTTCTGCCATGACTCTCTCTGGTGAGCTGTTCCTGTCTCTGGTAATTTCGTTTTATTATTTTGCAGTTTTCCGTGCTCTACTTTGTAAATATTAAATTATGAACAAAAAACGACGTAAAGCAAATGCCCAGAGGAAGGCCTGGGCGCACGAGCGAGATAGAGATAGTGAAAAGGCAGATAGAGCAGTGCAAAAATATCAAAAGAAATCAGATAACAGTTATGGTTATGGTCATAATAACTGCAAGCCGGCCTGGGACACCAAGGATCTGGCAGTGGCTTTCTATCCTTCGCTTTGCCATCCAGCTGCTGGCAACTGCAGTAATCTTGTGCTTTTTTCGCTTCACGCTCGCTTAGGCATTCACAGGTGCATATGCTGCGTATACGTAACGTATACGTTATGTGCTTTGCTTTACCAATTACTTCTCTCTCTCTCGTCGCGCCATGTGCTGAAAATGTTCATTGGCGAAATGAACGCCAAGTGCAACTGCAACTGTAATTTCTCGCAGTGTAGCATATGATATGGCAATGATGGTCATCGGGCTAACTGCTTGAAGAGTGCTGCAAGTTACCGACTTTGTGGCAACTCCGCCTGCTTGCCACACACATTTGTGCACACTCGGAATGGAAAAAATAAATAAAAAAAAAATTAAAATTGAAAACGACAAAAAGTTGTGACCGCATCCGGAACAGGCCGCGACTCTAGTACTCTTCGCCCCCCTCTCTCTGCATGACTTCAGCTGTCGTTTGTCCTTTGTCGCATGCAATAAGTGCTAGTTGAGTGGCGGCACTTGAAAGCAGAACCACACCAAGTCCACACCACACTCGGCTTATTCAATTGGCCAGCTGCATGTGTTTCTGTTTCTGGCGCTGCTTCGGATTACAGAGCTCTGGCCCTGGTGTCGGTGTCGTTGTTGGTCTGGCGACCTGACGCCGCCATTTCCGTCCAGCCGGCACGGAAGTGGCAACCAGTTACAAGCTCCCTCCCTCCCCTCACTCTCCCTGCTTCAGCTTCACAGCCCTTTCGTGTGGATTTGCTGCGGCTATTGCATACAAAATGTGTTGCATACATTTGTGTGTGCCATGAGAGAGAGAGGAAAACTCACTTAGAGCACAAGCGAAGCGGCAATCAAAATGGAAATAAAAACTGCAGCCAGCCCAGCGCAAACTCGGTGCCAATTTTTGTATAACAATAGCAAAAGAGCAACAACAACAAGGACTACAATAAAAGCGATATAGGAACAACAAGAAGAACACTCGTTGTGGCCGCTTTAAATGCCAAAAACGACAGACGAAGCCAAACAGTGGGCGGCAAAAGGATTAAACATAACAAAAAACCATAATTTAAGCATCACATCAACGAATATTTCAAACAGACAGCTTATTAATAAGATAAAAAGAAATATATAAACATCAATAGTATTATTTAAGAGCAGACTTTAATTGAAAAAGAATTAATATATTTGTAGCACATTTCCTGCTCACTGGCCCACTGTACATTGCAGAAATATATTTGCACAGCAAGCCGGGCCATATACAGGCCCTATACTCGTACTCGTATATAAAACTGACAGCCACAAATGTAATGTCCTTCAGCTACATTAAGCCACGTGATAGCTCCTCCCCCCCTGCTAGTCAACGCTATTTGCCAGCACCGCTTCCGCTTCTGCTTAGGTTTTGTCGAGAGTTTTTAACGGGTCGACTAACTTGGCCATTTAAGCACATTTGTCGTCATTGTCCTGCCTGCCTGTCCTGTCTGACAGTGTGCTAATTAGAAGTCCTTGTTGCCTGTGGCCACAACAAAACAGCCAGAGCGCTCTGCTCGAGGCCGAAGAAAACAATGAAAACTACTTTGGGCCAAAGTCACGACGTGTGTGGCTCTGACTCGCTGTTGGCCTTTTATTTGGCCCGACCAGGCGACCAAGCTATAAAATGCATAACAGCAGCTGCTGCTTGTGCCACGAATGTCCTCAATGTCCTGCCACGTTTTTGCGCGCTCTGCACATTTTGTTATTGAGCCACGTTGAATTATTTGGCTGCGTGCGACTTTAATTTGTGTGCAGTGCCAGAGAGAAAGGGAGAGAGACTTAAATTGTGGGCGTGGTCGTCGTTCTGGGTAAAAATGCAAGTTAAGTCCTTTTATAAAGTGCCATCTGCAAGGAGGCGAGTTGGTTGTCTTTCATCTCTTTTTGGAAGGCACCACAAGCCGCAGCTGGAGAGAAAAAAGTATAAATAATTGCCTTGCTTGCTCAACTGAAAATGAGGGGCAAAAAAAGGAGTATATAAAATGCTTAATGTGGCCAGCATTGTCTTCCAGTGCAACGCACATTAGTTTGGCCCAAAAGCCGAGTATGGCCGGAAACCGCAGGACTCTGCTTCTTTGCCTTCTTTACTCGCACAACAAATTTGTTTATTATGAAAATGCAACGAGCCGAGATAAGCAACTTGCCAAGCCACCCAATGACCACATACACACACACACACACGCACACACACCCATCAGATCAGAGCATGTTAATTGCTGTGGTTGCCGCTGTTGCTGCCAACAAAATAAATGAATAATTTTGCAGCGCCCAATGAGTTATTGTCCAAGTGGAATTATTTGTGGGCAAGTTTTATTGCAGGCAGCTAGTGTCTGCCATTAGCCACTACTATGCGAGTATATCCAGTTGCAACTTGTAACTATCTGATGGCAATCTCTTGGAGCAAATTATGCGTGCAACTGCAGCAATTGCCATTTTTGTTGCTGCTCAAACAGTCATTTCTCTTCCCCCTCTCTTTGAGTAATTGCGAGCCATAAATAATGTGTCTGCTCTGACGCCTGTCATGGCGAGAAGGAGCTGCCTGGCTGGCTGCCTTCAAGGAGGTCTTCGAGCGTTGCTTGCCAGCAATTTCTTTTGATAACTCAATGCGTCGTTTATGCGCTTTGTTTGCCTCGCATTCAAGCGGAAATGCACAGTGGCAGGGGCAACCCTGTTTCGCTTGAGACACACACACACACACATACACTCACACACACACACACAAAAGAGGAGCTCAGTACTCAGAACTGGAATACGCACGAACAACACTTTTATTGCCACTTAAAAGCCTCGGCAATTTAAATGGCGTTAAAGCTACAGAAAGCTACGTGAGCTGCCATCAGCTTGCGAGTAATTCCCAATTTGTTTCCCTCAAGGAATTTCCTTGGAACTCGCCAACTAACTGGGATTGCCAAGGGATTTCAATGGGGTTGGAGGAGCAATAATAATCCTCAATTAGAAAATCACTACTAGAGTTTATGTCTAACAGACAATTATGGAATATGTTGTATGTATTGCAATAATAACTCTATTATTAAGTCACCCAATGCTATTCTTTATATAGTTAAGTCATTAAGATATATAATATGCTATAATGTAAGGAAATAATATTACTGTCTATCGATTAACAAATATGAGAAGCCTTTGAACAAAAAAACTGTATAAATTATTTATCTGCACTAACTAACACATTGATCTGATTGATCTGCCAAATGCTGGAGTGAAGTCAATTAGTTGAGACTTTATCCAGAATGCAAATTAAGAATATTCTTTTTTAAAAAATTTATAAAATTATTTCATTTTAATTAATTTAATTGTAGTTCAATGAATGGTTTTGTTAGCATTTTTGGTTCTTTTTGTCGCCCAAAATTAACTGAACAATTAAATAAATAAGAAATAACTTTTCAAGCCGATTTATGCAACAAATCACTTAAATTTGTAAATACTAAATAATGTATAATATAGCATTTGATTTAACTTTAATTACGCTTTATCTAAAATAAATAAATACCAAAACCAGCCATGGATTTAATTATATTACTTTAATGTTATTCTGATTGAACTGACAAATTTAATTGAGCATAATTTTAAAATGATTTCTCCTCATGTCGTTTGCCTTTAACTGGCTTTAAATAAATAAAGTAATATTATTAAAACGTTGTGGGATTAATTTGGTTTAACAAGATGTGTATGCTTTTTGCTTAGTCTAAGCCATTGAGGCCAACTATCACAAAGTGTTTAACCACATTCAACTTGGCTTTTCTGCAACTACTCAGGTCAGCTGCTAGTTGCAGTATTTTGCAGTTGGGCTGACTTTAAAGTGTCAACAATTTCCACACTCAGATCTAGTTAGCTTGTCCTCTAACGCTTTTGCCAATATAAATCAGAGAATTGGACATTTTACATTTATAAAGGATGGCATCGTAATTCAAACAAGAAAAACGCAAAGCGTATAAATAAAATGCAAAATATTTTTGTGAATTATGGTGCAGAGTTGGGTTCGTCCTTTGCTTGGCTCGCCTCTCTATCCAGCTGCACTTAAAGTGAGGGAGAGCGGGAGAGGTACAGAGCGAGCGAGAGAGTGAGAGCGAGAGCGAGAAAGGATATGAAATAAATGTCCCCTAAGCGAGTGCTCGGTAGGAATGTTGGGCTAAGGCTGAAGTTACAACTCGACTATGAATCAGGCACGCACACCATTACAATATACGAGTACACTCGCACACACACACACACTCGTAGCAAGTGTCACGCTCTTCAGTTGTTGCGTTGTTAATTTCATTCATTATTTATGGTTTACCTCGAAAACGCATCACACAGCTGGTGGCATTGCACCCTCTTCTCCCGCTTCTCCCTCCCGCCTGCCCCTCCAGCTACACTTTTAATTAACAAACGCACGAAAATGCCATTTTACATGAGACATGTGGCAGTATCTGGAGCTAGAGCCAGAGCTGGAGCTGCAATGGGCAGTGCGAGTGTTAAAGTGGCATACGCTGTCTGCCTATTGCTTTCTCTCTCTCTCTCTCTCTCTCGCTCTGCTGCTGTGTGTGCCTTGTAAATTAGTGCGCTCATGCAACAGACACATGCAACGGCAACGGCAATGGCAAACACATTTCATATGCAGACGCTTCGTATTTAAAGCACTCTCTAGTTTAGTTTGCACATATAAAGTATACGCCTAGGAGGCCGGCAGTCTTTGGGCATTTTAAAGCACACATTTTGGGGTGCATTTTGTGGCATCTTTCGTCACGCAATTAAACGTGTCGCGTTCATCAACAGGCCTCCCCTTTACACTTCCCCCACTTGCCAATAGTTTGGAGCATAATTTTCCCTCCCTGCTTTAATTTATTTAGACCAAATACAACGCCAGCAAAAAATGGCAAACGACACAAATTTATCTCTTGCACGCCTTGTCGCATAAATTATGTCGCCTCCCTCCTCCCCCGCCACCCCCTCGCGGCCTGGCGAAATTAATGAAAGCGACGCAGCGGCAAAAGATGCCGAAGCCAGCGCAAAACAAAAGACAAAAGACAGTTAAAATGAACTAAAATTAAATGAAATGGGGCAGGCAAGTTAGGGAAGAGGCTGGAGGGGAGTAAGGGGGAGGGGGGTGTTGCGCCTAATGACAACCACAATGAAGTAAGCAGCGGCAACAACAGCATTTGCAAGCAGGAAGCGGAAATGAAAGCAACGCGCAATGCAGAATGAAAAATGGCAAAGACAACGCTGGCAATGCGAATACTAGAGTTAGTGTGAATGTGAGTGTGTGTGTGTGTGTGTGTGTGTGTGTGTGTGTGTGTGTGTGAGTGTGGGTGTGAGTGCGGCAATGTGCAACAAATCAGAAGTGCAACGCACAGCAAATGTTGCATGGCAAATGCGATTGTCAAACAATGACCTCATTAGAAGCAAAGACGAGCCTCGAACAGAACAGAACACCACAAGGATGTGGCAACTTCGCAGCAATTAGAGCGAGAGAGAGAACGAGCGAGAGCGCCGTGAGGCAAGCTGTCAACATGGATGCCACGTCATATTCGTCAAGCATGTGACAAGAGATGATACCCTGTAATTATGGCGCTGACTTGGCCCAGGGTATCTGTCTCTATTTAAAGGTGATGCAAACTGACAGTGGCAGGACAATGACATGGCCCTTTAAGGCAACATTGGCACTGCCACATTGCGGCACGCCACACGCAGCTCTCAGCTGTCGACCGAAATCAGAAACAGAAATGAAAACTAAAACCATAGACAGAGAGAGAGAGAGAGTCGCAACTAACAACTGTCATATACATAAGACATTTTAAGCCTCTAAGCAGGCTTAGCCCCTCTGTTGAGTAACCAAGCAAATTATGTCGCATTTAAGTTGCATAATATGCTTAAAACTTTTCTTTTTCCATTTACTTTTCGTATGAATTTAAAGGCAATGTTTTCTTTTCGCATTGTTCAAAGTAAGCCGAAACACCTGCTAGACAAAGCTCAGCAGCAGTAGTCGCGGGGGAGGGGGACGAGGGAAGAAAACACAAAACAGTTGGACCATGAAAACAGTAACTAAAAGGAGCAGCCAGACATCAGAGACATCACTAACCAAGTTGTTCTCTTGTTGTTCTCCTTCCAGTCCCTGTCCCAGTCCAAGTCCCAGTCCCAGTCCTAGTCCCAGTCAAGACAATGGACTGCGACAAGTGCAGAGTCTATAAAAACTACATGCTCGCAGGAGACAACGTGCTCTAAGGCAACTACTCTGGCACACGACTTGCAAATGCACAGTGCTAGCTGCAAAGCCGAGTTGCAGAACACAGACGCCAACAATGCCACAGGAGCACAAGGAAAGCACTCGAGTCGAGCAGTGCTCGCCCTATAAGATACCTCGTAGTTGGTATTCTTAAAATACTTCAAAAGAAGACAGCTTTAAATTGAGTATAGTTGTATTAACACTTCAAAATAATAGAGTTTTCTATTATAAATAGCAAGCTTATACATAGTTAAGAATTGCTTTGCATTTACAAGTGTATTTAGAGAGTTGTGGTATTAATGCTACAATTTACAAGTATTCTCCTATTTTTGAAGACGGCTCTAAGCTAAATAAAGTTGATTTCTATTATTTATTATTTAGACTCACAATGCAGCATATTTTCTATTGAAACAGCCCTGAAATGGCAGCAGCAACTGTACTCAAATGTGAATCAAAGAATGCGATGTACTCAATCAAATTAGAGTTGATGGAACATAAAAACATCAACTGATTTATTTGCTTAATTATTTAATACAGTTTAAGTTTAAAGAATAGCAGTGTATACTTAATATTTTAATTGTAGAAAATTGTTCAATGAGCTAAATATTATCATCTAGTAGGAATTGATTTATGTGATACTCCTGAATAAGTTACATATTTCTAAAAGAAACTTTTACTGGCTGTACCAGAAAGGTACCTCAATCTCTTACAACTCTTACTGAAGGATATATAAAGAGGACTCTGCTTGGCAACCAATACAGCTAGCTGTCTAGCGGCACAATTTACAGGGTAGCCAGAAACCGCAAGCTCAACAGAAACAGAAAAACTACCACACAACTACAAGCAAAGCGCTGTCTGTTCATGTGAGTGTGTGTGTGTGTGTGTATTTGGCTCGACATGTACTTGTATTGGACAGCAGCAGACGGAAACAAGACTTTGTGGAGCATACAAAGGGTGTTTGATGGGAAGGGGAGTGGGGAGTGTGGAGCGGTGGCTGAAGAAGCTTGCCGCATTGTCTGCGACGAGTTGTTAAGCACAGCGTTGCATTCTTTGGTTGCAACAACGCTGCAAGACAATGCGACCTGGTTGCAAGTCTGCGAGTGTCTCGTTGTTTGTTTCCTTTGTTGCTTGTTGTTTTGTTGTTTGTGAGAGTGAGTGAGAGAGTGAGACGGCAACAAGAGCAGCTGTTGCAAATGCGCCTACTTGCCGCACAAATTTGATCTGAATTATTGACTTTAACTTGCGAGCAATCCTTGTGGTAGCTAATTGACTTCTTGGCCCCAGCGACAGAGCATTAATAAATGGCTGCGAGGCAGCCAAAATGTTAATTGCTCTGACCTTTGAACTCGACTCAAGTAATTGAGAGATTCTCGACTGGCAACTGCTGCGCGACACCCTGCGGCGCCAAGCAATCGCTGCTTGCCACACAGTTGTCAAAAGGGGAACTTTGTCTCCAAGAGCTGCTCGCATTGTTCTTACAAATTATGACGTAGCTTACATAAATCATTTAGTGCATGTGTGTGGCATGTGGCAAGACACATGCGGTGCTTGGGTCACTTAAAAATTATGGCAGCCTGCAACGAGCCAAAAACAGACAACACAGCTCAAAAAAAAGGGCCTTGCAACGGCAGCTGGCAGCTGGCAGGCAGCCCAAGCCCGGCCGGGATATCGGGTCAGCCTACGCGAAATTGGCAGCAGCCAGCGCTCGTTCTGCCACACGTGGCACGTAGCAGGAGGCAAATATTTTTGGCAATCGGCAGCGCAACTTTTGGCTCGTTGCCTCTCGCTCGCACTCGCCGAAAGGACTGGCTTTGTTGCAACAAACAAACAAATCACAAAAAAGGCGGCACACAAAGAAAACACAATCTAGCATAAATATGGAAGGCGTATGGAAGGGGAAGGGGAGCCGCATACCTGGGGCTGCCACGCCCACAGCCGCCCACTTGGCAAATTAATTTTCTATCGCTGTGCCTCATAAATTCCGGCGCAAAAGTTTGCTTGCCTTTTAGCGCTATGAAAAATTCATATGGCAGCGAAGGAAGAGGAAGAAGAAGAAGAGGAGAGCGCTGAAAAGTAGGCAACACTTTTGACGTTATGCAAAATTGTGCCAAGTCAGCTGCAAGAATAATGTTGTTGTGTTCAGGAAAGAGGGGGGGGCAGTAAACAAAGTTTAGAGGGGGCCGGGGATTACTTTTGAAACGCTGTCAAATAAAATGGCGCATAAAACGAAAGTGCCTCATCGAATGATTTAATTTGCTGGACTCCAAAGCAGCTTTAACTGGAGCTGGCTGGGGTAATTACTTTGATGAAAAATGGCAGTTTCGGTGATTAAACAGAGCATGTGTGTGTGTGTGTGGGTGTGTGCCACAATTCACTTGATTACACATACGCCATGTGGAGCCTTGGCAGGAAATTAAGCTGGGCAAAGCGGAAGTCGCTGGTGAACACGACTGTATGTGTGTGTGCATGTGTGTGTGTGTGGCCTAATGATGTCAGCCATGTTTGCAACAACACGCAGTTGCCGCATTAGTTGTAATTGCTGCGGCATGTACTTTAAAGCGATCGCGCCTTTTAACCAAACAACAAAATATCGACAAAATATGCCAGGCACAAAAAGTAAGCGATACATAAAACAAGCAGGACATCAAGAGAAATTGCAAGCAGAAGCATAAAGGACAATAAATTGCTGCTAAAAATGAGCAATGAGTAATTCATATTGTAAGTTGCAAGCAAGCAACTTGCCACAGCTCGACTCGAATGAGAAACAGCAGCAACAGAACGAACAATTCAACGGACCATCAATCTTGCAACTAGTCGGGGATGGGGAGGGGGAATTTCTTCACTTTTGGCGCCGCAACGTCTGCCTCAATGTGGCAGGACGTGAAACGCGCTTTTATGTGGCTGCTGGGAATTGCGAGGCGAGCGGGCGGGGCATGCCACATTGCGGCAACTACGTGAGCGTTTGTAATGTGCTTGTAAATGCAATAAATTTCGTTGGCCGCAACACTTCAGCGTTTCGAATACGGACGTAAATTCAGGCGGACAGACAGACGGACGAACAGAAAGACGGACAGACGGATGGACAGCCAGATGGACAGACAGATGGAACACATCAGCTTTGAGCAGCATAAAACGCGTTTTTGATTTGCTAAATTTATGTGGTCACATTAAATGCCAAGAGTAGACAGCAGGAGGCGGCCAGGAGGGCGTGACACAAGGGCAGCAGCAACAGGCGACAGGTGTTATTAATTTGTTGCTTCACTTTGAGCGCACTTTTATTTCTTTTCAGTTGCCATTAAATAATTTGCCAGCGACTATCAACCAGTTCAGAATTTAACAACAAAACTAAATTAACTAAAATAATTTATTAAACTATTATTATATATTATTATCTGCAGTCCTGAACGTATAACTCTAAATAACAAATTATATTTCAACAAGGTTTTAAATCAGAATATAGATGAATAAGACGAATAAATGCCAGAAGAAATAAAATTAATAATAATTAAATTTTTAATTCCTTCTGTTCTTTTATCGTTTAAAGTACAATATGTAATATTATACTAAACAAAATTTGTATGACACTATAGTATTATATAGGTTACCATGCCCATAGTAGGTATCACTTGGACCTCTTCATATTAGTCAATATATTATAAATATATATTTTAAAATAAATCATTTTTATTTTCTTCTTTTCTTCTTGAATACTGTAAACCACTATAGTAAACTCTACAAATAGCAACAGCTATGTTCAACAACAATGGTCGTACAAATAGCACAACAAAGTCCAGGAGGATATCAGAAGGAGAGAAAGGGACGAAGATGCAACTAACCATTATTGTTTGCAGCCTAAATTAAAAGTTTTTGAAAATGTGCTATTTATGTGACCAAATTGAAAACTTTCCTCAATTGTTCTTAACTTTTATTAGTGTGCATATAATTTGCGCTATTTGAAGTATCATGACTCTGACCATGTCACTTATTGGAATCACTTTGTTATTATTCCAATTCTAATAATAATAATAATATTCTAATTGCTGTAAATTCTGTTTACTAATAATTCCAATTAGAACGAGTCGAATCTGATTCAAATAGAGAAAGCTTAAAGTCTAATCGGAATTGGTTTATTTACCAAGCTAATTGTTATATGCTCATATTTTAGAGAGCTTAACTCTGTTTCAATTGGCAGAGATTTTAATTACTAATATTTAAAATTGAAGACTTTATTCAATTCAAATAAGAATAATTAATCGGAAGCAAGATCAAATCTCAATTGTGGAACTAATATATACATATTAGAAGTATTGTTTTTTAACTTTAATAGACACTCAGATTCTAATTGCTGTAAATTCTGCTTACTCATAATCCTAATTAGAAAGCTACTTTTCCATTTCAAATAGGAAATACTTAAAGTCTAATCGGAATCTGTTCCACTCTCAATTCAAGTTATTATGGAACTTTTTGTAGGCAAAGTCGAGGCAGGCAGCTCAGGCCAATTCTCTTGGCAATTTATTTGCAGCACTTTCGAAAACAAAAATAAAATAAAACGAAGCTTATTAGAGTGCTGTGCTGTAAAGTGCGTGGATGTGACAAGGCGATAAACATTTATGAAATTTTATATTTGTTGGACACACGCAGTGCATATTAAAGAGAAGAGAGAAAATGTTGACAAGCTGTTGCTGTTTGTTCTTCGCTATTTGTTGTTTGTTGCTCGTTGTTTGTCGTTTGTTGTTTGTTACTGCCATTTAAACTGTAAGTCTGTAGAATGAAGAAGGTGGACAACTTTTGACTGCTGTCGTCATCGCTCATCGCACTTGGCTGTTTTGTTGTGCTTTGTTTATGTTTTGTTTGCTTTCCGCTTTCCGCTTCCCGCTCACACTTTGCGCCGTCTCTATTTGTTTACAGCCGCTTTTATGTATCGCGAATTGCGAACTCACATATGCAAAGCAAAAGCAAAAGCAAAAGCGTCAAACATGTGGGCTGCCTGCATATATTTGAGTCTCCCTCTCTACTTCTCTGCCTCTCTGCCTCTCGGGCTGCCTCTCTGGCTGACGTAATGCCCATGGAAATAGCCGCCGCAATTTGAGGCAAACAGTCGTTTTAGAGCAAGTGTTGCCACTTTCAAGTGGCGCCCCAAACTATGCAGCACATAAATGTTTTAGCCATGCCCGGCTCGTAAATATGGCAGCTGCTTTGTGGCCTTAAAACGTGTCCAAATTGCACAAACAGTTGCCCCGCATCATTTATCGTTAACAAGCCCTTAAATTGCTGCTAAAAATTCAATTTCTTCAACTTTCATAGTTAATGTGTGCTTAACTCGAACATAGACATGTCCTCTAAGTCCTGTCCAAGTTGGAGCTGCAACAAGGACATTTATCACAACTAATCCCTGGTACAAGCAATTCCATCAATTCCCCCGTCGACGTTGTCAATTAAATCTCCAATTGCAGTCATCTAAACTAAAGTGCAGAAAACTATGGTTATTTATGCATGGCATCAGGAAAAGAGGGGGGAGGGGGAGGCACTTGAACCGTAATGTTTATATTTCAATATTTTATTAGCCTTTTGCTTCTGGTCACCATAAATTGCAGCAGTTGCAAGCTGTATCCAAAAAGAGAGCAGCAAGGACAATAAATAAATATCGCAGCCATTACACAAATAAAACAGCAACAGATACAGATACAGATACAACACTGAACACAGCAACACTGAATGACACAATAAATAAATCCGTGCAGCGTTTTAAAACAAATCGAAAAAATCAAATAACTGCAAAAGCAAAACAAACTATTCGGATGGCAGCCAAAAAAACAAGCGTATAAATATAAAAAGAGAAATAAAATTTGCATTTTTTGTTGTTTAAATCGACGTATCAGCAACAACATCAGCAAAAGCAACAACAACAACCATCAATGTATAGAAAGTCAAAGCCAGAAATTGTATTGAACACAAGTCTCAGCTGGCGATAAAGATGGAGCGCACTAGATAGAGAGAGCACAAAGACAGATAGAGCGCGAGAGTGAGCGAGAGCGAGTGCAGAATAAATTCACTTATGTATGTGCATATATTTGTGGCAAATATAGGTAAACAATCAAATCTATGCAGCCACATCTGTCCACATTCTTAGTCGAGTGTCTTTTCGAAGACTCGAGCAGTCTTCAGATTACCTTTATTTGGCAATCTTTGCTTATTTGATTAGTGTTTTCTAAATACTCAAATATATGCACATATATATAAGCAGATATAGACAGATGTGTCTATATAATACACAAGTGCATATTCATTCTTAGTCAAAGTCTTTTGAGAGTTGCCATCAAATAGATTTAAAGACTTGTATAAATAAGATTGATATTTCTTCAATCTTAACTTAATTAAGCAGTCTTGCTTAACAATCAAATATATGCAAATATTATATATATACTGCAGCTATATTTGTCTATATAATATATATATAAATATATTTATACTTGGTTAAAGTCTTTTTGAAATAGTATTCAAGTCGATTTCATGACTCAAACAGTCCTTCTCCGAATCTTCTAGATTCTGACTATGGCCATCTTTGCTCATTTTATTAGACTTATTTATGATTTTTATATTATACTTTTATTATACAGTATTTAAACATATATATCCACAAACATAGCATGCATTTATTTATTCACCGTTAAAGTCTTTTGAGAGAAGCTTTAAGCCAATTTCAAGACTATGCAAAATTTCATTATATTTTATTTATTTGAATTTGCCACTGGCCATTTGTATTGCCGCTTTCTTTATGCGGTTTTTAAATATCCACAAAGCTCAAGTCGCTGGCTGCTGTCTTTTATTTTAATTCAAGCAAATAAACAGCGATAAAGCAAATACAAAACAAGTGTCTTCTCAATGCCAGCCATCTGTTGTCAACGCTGCGTATGAGCAACGCACTATGACGCATCATTGCGATTTGTCTCTCTCTCTCTCTCTCTCTCTCTCTCTCTCTCTCTCTCTCTCTCTCTCTCTCTCTCTCTTACTCTCTGCTTTTCTGCACTCTACAACACGTCACAAATTATTTTAATGCTCTTTCATTTGGCTTTTAAATTCTGCAGCCATTTAAGGCACAGTTTTCCACTTCCATTTCCATTTCCTTATCGGCGTATCAATAAATTAATTCGAAAACTTTTGCTGCCTCTTCCACTCTGTCTCCCTTGTCCCCCTTGTTCCATTACTTTTTTTTTAATCGTACTCGTCATCGTATCTTGCATCTACAGCCAGACTGGCTGCTGTCGACCAATTTGCTTTCTGCCTCAATTCTTGTTCTTTTTTTACGAGTCGACAACGACAACTACAGTGTGGCAGGCAGCCTCCCCCCTCCCCCTCTTCCTCTACTATTTTTGGCTATTGAATTGGCTTCGTGCTCATGCATTTTAGATGAAAGTGACTGCCTGCCGCCCTTGCCCGCCCCACCCCCAAGTAGTTGGCCAAAAAATGTTGCAATTAGTGGACAACATTTGTTAAGCAACCAAAAACAGACTCGAGGCAGGCTCCAGTGGCAGATGCAGGTGCTAACTGCTAACTGCTAACTGGGCTCTTATCTTTATGGTGGCCCAAAGAGCGAGACAGCGAGAGAGCGAGATAGAGCGATGTTTCAGCTAAAAAACATGTCGAATAAAATATGGCAAGCAATTCTTTCTCTTCTTTCTTTTCTTTTCTCCTGCTTTAGCATTTTAATCCATGCTTTTTTAATGCGGGCGATAAACTTTTACTGCAATTGTCGACAGCCTTTTTGGGGCAATATAGCAGAGCTAGTGGCAGCCTCACACATACAGTTATACCCATGTGTATGTGAGCTTCCTCAAACAAGCTCTCTAACTGGTCGTTCAGGTGCTAGAGTTTAATTATGTGACGTCGCTTAATGTTTTAATTAAATGTTTTATTAGCACGCTTCTGGGGAATGACTCGACAGAGGAGAGTGGAACAAGGGGTGGGGGAGGGGGACTATGACGTGCCCCCTTTTGCTGTCTATCTTTCTAATGATAGTCAAATTTCCTGCTTTATTTTTGGTTTCTACTTGAGCTTGATAAATAAACAAATATTGTATTAAATTGCAACCTGTCAACTATGAGAATTGCAGCAAGCAACTTGATCAGTTAATATCAGTTTAATATTATTTAAATTTTCTATTTAATATTCAGACAGTACTACAGTTTAATAAGTAAAAATATGATGCTTAAAATTCTTATTAAGTTGTCTATTACAGTTGTGGCAAGTACTTTATAATGGTAAATTGTATTATTTATTTATAGTTAATAATCAAGTTTAATAAATACGCTTTTTTTGTATAAATTTGCAATAAACAATTGCAATATCTATTAGAGTTGGAATAAGTACTTTATAGTCATATATTGTATTATTATGACGATAACATTTTCCTCTTTATTTATAGTTAATTCTCAAATTAAATAAATACAAATATGTTGTTTAAAATGACCATATTTTATTACTTTTATGACAATCAAATTTGCTTCTTTATTTATAAAAAGTACTCAAGTCAAATAAAACCGAATGGCAGCCATGTCGTATACGTAACTTAGCACTATAGTCAATTTAGTTTAGCACAAAACTGCTAGATTTAAATTTGTTAAATAGCGTATAATTGAAATGATTTCCTGCTTGTTTTTGCCATTTCCCTCTAAAATAAAAATGTCACTTGGGCTGCTGGCTTACCCGTTTGTAAAGAGAGTCCTTCCGCTGCAAGGAGCAGTTCCTTTGAACTTTCTACTGTTTGTTTTAGGCTGCGATGTCCATTATCTGGCATTCTGTTTCATCTCGAGGCTGATCCTGCAAGATGGCTGACAACCCTGGCGAGTGTGGCCAGCAAATCAACATCCGGTTAGTCGCCAAGTGGCTCAAACATTGCACATATGAATTATGTACATAAATACAAGCAGCCCTCGCTCGCTCTCCCTCTCTCGCTCACTCTCTGTCTGTCTGCCTATTCTCCCATTCGTGTCTGGGCAAGTTGACAGACCAGACCGGCAGCAGCGGCGGCGGCGACGACGGCAGCGGCCGTATTTGATAACTGTAGCTGAAGTCGCTTTTGCACTGGTGTGTGTGCGTGTGTGAGTTGTCTGGTTGTCTCTTTGCATGTGTGGATGTGTGTGTGTGTGTGTGTGCGATAGTCAAGCTTTTTATTCTGTACGAGTATTGAGTGAGTAACGTGTTGTCGTTAACTTTTTGGCGACTTTTAGCACAGAGCAGACAGGCGTCGGCTTTTTGGCTTGATATTGTTATAGTTATAGTTTGATTGTTGTTGTTGCTCACTTTTGCTTTGGCACTTTTTGCACTGCTTTCTTTGTCTTTGTTTCGTAGCACCAAACAGTTCTCTTCGTGTACGTCTCTGTGTGGGTGTGTAAGTGTACGGTGTACAGTGTGTAGAGTGTAGTGTGAGTAAATGCGGCTGGCAATTGAACAAAGCCAGAGGCAAAGCACTGATGGCAGCGTTTAACGACCGGCACAGACGAGACGCGCAGCACGAATGAATGAAGTTGGCGAGCCAGCGACATTGCGAAGCTTCCAGCAGCAGCAGCAGCAGAGCAAAGCAGCGGCAGCGACCTAGGCAGAGCAGCATCGTCCAGCCGATGACAAGACACACGATGCAAACGACACACGAGACGACGACTCGATTCGGCACGACTTCTAAATGCTTTCGTTAACTCGCGCTCTCTCGCTCTCGCGCTCTCCTCGTGCTTTGTTGCTCACGCGTGTAGGTCGTCTAGAGGCCGTTTGTGCCGCTATTACTTTGCTCTCTCTTAGGGGGCCACTTACTGTACTCTTTACTTTGGCTTTTAGAGTTCGCTCTCGTTCGCTCACTTGCAAATTCTTTGCTTGCTAAAACTGCAAATCAAAGTCGAGGTCGTTGTACGAATGAAAGAATGTCGGCATGTGCTTGTTGTTGTTGTTGTTGTCGTTGTCGTAGTCGGTGCTCGGGTTGCTAGTGCTGCTCTGCCGATGCCGCTGCCTTTGCCGCTGCTGCTGCGCTGATGTTTAATGCTTGGTCCGATCCAACAGTGTAGTTGTAACTGTGCCGCTTGCCTCCTGCCCATGCAGTCTCTTCTGTCGCTGCATTATGCTGCCTTTGTCAGTCTGTCTCGCTTTCTCCCTCTCGCACCACTCACAGAAGTCTCAGTGTGTGTGTGTTTGTGTGCTCGGCATGCCTTAACTTGGCTTTCTTTTGAATAATGTTGCTTCATGCTTTCGCAGTCGTCGTCTTCATCTGCCTTCGTCCGTCCGTTCGCCTGTCTGTGCAGTTGTCTGCTAGGCAAAAATGCTGTTACTTTTTATGTGCACTCTCCCACTCCCCACGCCCTCTCCTTCGTCCCTTCGTCGCTTTATTCACTACCCTTCGGCCCAGGCACTCCTTGGAAGTTTGTTAGACCATTGCTGCCGCTGTTGGCGCTGACGCCGACGCCGCTGTCGCTGTCGATGCGCTGCCGACGTCGCTGCCTATTTTTACTTATTTTTACTACTTTTTTAATACATTTTCGGTTGTTGGTGGCTCGCTTACAACTCACGCGGAGGGGGAGAACAGCAGGGGGCGGGGGCTACTTTTTGGGTTTGTTTGTGGGCCGCTTTCGCGCGTTTGTAATAAAAACTCGTTATAAGTAGAAATTCTTGACTTTTTTTTATTTTGCTTCTCTCTTTGTTTCTGTTTTTTTTTATTTTTTGGCTAGTTCACCTGTCCCCCCTCCCCCCCTCTTCCAGTCACTCACCGTCTTTTGGGCTGGCACACTCATCTATTTCCATTTTTTAAGCACTCTTTGCGGCCACTTTTCTTTATTATGATTTTTTCCTTTTCTCCTACATTTTTTCTCCTTGCCATGACAAATGTGAGAACCGCTTGTGGCTAAAATGGTTTGCTCAGTCGGCAGTGGCGGCTAATGCGCTTAGAAGTTAGCTCGACTGGTTGACGCCTCCTCCCTCCTCCCCCTCGGCATGCTTGGCGCACACAGGTAAAAGCCGGCCCTGCCCTTCGGCGTTGGCCAACACTCTTTTTGGCCAGCTAAGCGCAGACTCAATTATTGGGCCAGTTGGCAAGCTAATTTGCTTATCAGCAACTGCAATTGAGAAAACGCCTGAGAGGGCAAGAGACGGGAGTGGTCGCAGAGGGGGGGAAAGTTACGGCATCGAAATGCGCGCCAAATGAAATTGTCATTTAGATTGCAGCAGTTGCCGATAACAGGCTTCATATCTCACCCTTTCCCACGCTCTGCCACCAATTTCCCCCTCCCCGGCTACCCACTATGCAACTGCCTA
This sequence comes from Drosophila pruinosa, assembly GCA_018150935.1. Classification (NCBI taxonomy): domain Eukaryota; kingdom Metazoa; phylum Arthropoda; class Insecta; order Diptera; family Drosophilidae; genus Drosophila; species Drosophila pruinosa. Next base: position 45,739,761 of record JAECWR010000199.1, read on the forward strand.
TTGCCTGATAAGATATTGTGGCAAAATTATTTTTCGCTCTTGCAAGCTTTAAATCTTTTAAACAACTTGATTCTCATCAAACTAGCAAAGAAAGTCATTAAAAGTGGAATTCTCTTAGACCAAGAACTATGTATAACATAACTGTCCAAAATGGCTGCTAATGGCTGTTGACCATTTATCAGCAACAAACTACGTCCCTAACCGTCAAATAACAAATACTTGAGACATTTGTGGCATTCACATCGAACGCTGACATAGATAATTGATGCGCTATTTTGATATCGATAATTATCGATAGCAGACAGCACTTGGCAATCTAGGCTGCTAGTAATAGTGATTAATAGTGAAACAATAAATGGATCATTTGGCGTAATTAACATTGCTGTTCTCTTTAAGTTGCCAGCAACTTCTTCTATATTTTGTTTATTATTTAATGTAATTAATTGTGAAAGAATAAATGGATCATTTATCGTTTTTTACTCAAGTTGCCAGCAACTTTTTCCAACATAAAGCATAAAGCATAAAGGCAATCATATATTGTTGATTAATATTTTGGGCATTGGCATCAATATAGATTAATATGGATGAATTAATTCCTATCTCAGGGTATCAAATCATTAAATTTCAATATCATTTTATTGGCACTCACCTGTTCGACTCTGGCTTAATAAAATTGTATTAGATTCAGGAATTTCCAACGATTGCAGTTTTGTTTTTATGCTTTTTTTTGCTTTGCTTTTCAGTCTTTTGTTTCATTATTTGTTTATTGCAAATTGAACACGGCGGCGAATGGGAAATGAAAAGGAAAATGAAATTGATTGCAGCGTCTCGCGTTTCACGTTCAACATTTGAGAAGTCAACACATTTATTAATATAGTACAAATTAATGCATTTGTTAAATTTGAAATTTATTTCATCTCGCACTTGTCTCGACTTGTCGATTTGTCGATCACTGTTCGAATTGGACAAGTATTCTTATATTCTTGAGCTTGGACGTGTGCGTGTAAGTCTATGAGTGTTTACCGTTAGACAGTGCGTATGCGCAGCGCTTCGCAACGGTCAAAGCTTCGCTGCCGCTGCGAGCTGCGTACTTGTCGAACCTGTCGACCGTTTCGGCTGAGCGGCCAAACTCGACTACTTCTAACTGTCGCTGCTCAGTTGCCATCTCCAATTCCGTGTTCTGCTGCCGCTGCTGCTGCTGTTGCTGCTGGATTGAAATTGAACAGAACTGTCGCCGCTGGGCAACCGCAGCTGGCGAATGTTGCGTTTCAACTGAATGCCAACATTGCGGGGACTTGCCCAACGAGAACTGCTGTGTGCATCGCGACCTGGGCAACTCCAAGTGCAGTTATTGCAGTGGCAGCGACGTTGGCGTCGCTGCTCAACAGCTGGTGAAGGTGAAGGTGGCTCCAGACAACAGTGAACGCCAATCAATGGGAAAGAGAGAGAGAGCACAATGCTGCGTCGGCGCTATGCTGCTGCATTGTTGCCGCTGCCGCTGTTGCTGCTGCTGCTTTTACTGCTGCATTGCTAAGAATTCAAAAGTGTGGGGCACGAGCATTGGGCGCCAGACGATGACGACGACGACGACTTACCGTTGAGTGCATTGGCATAGTAAACTTTGCACCAGGCACCATCATTGCGGACGCTGCCGACGTCGCTGCCTGCAGTAAAGTTGCACGCATTAAGAGAGCAAACGAATGGCAGCCGAATCTCGTTTGCCGAAAGCCGAAAGCCGTTAGATGCGCACTTAACGATTCGTCGTTTTTGTCGTTGCTCATCAACAAGTCAGCGACAGCGACGGCGACTGCGACTGCGATGCCGACGTCGACGTCTTTGCAGTAACAAGGAATTCCCACGAATTGATGTCGATTTTGGCTACGTTGTCAGCAGCAGCAGCAGAAGTGGCAAATGCCAGCAAGAATTTGATGATCAGTTAAATAAAAATGAAAAAAAAAAATATAATGTGTGAGAACAACTTTGATAAACGTGACAACGACAGCAAAGAGAGAGGGAGGCAACGATGCATGGCTGGCGCCAAGCAGCGGAAGTAAACGAAGTGCTTCAATTTAGCCGGCATTTTGCGATGCATCCGTTCCAAGCAGCGCAGCGACTGCGGTAGCGAACAGCGACTGTCTGGGGTGGTCTGTGAAAGAGAGCGAGAGAGAGCAAAAAAGAGCGCTGGCAGGACTTAAGAGCTAAGAGTGCTGCTCTTTGCTGCTTGCCAAAGGCACGTGGGGCAGGTCAGTTGCGGCCTGTGGCGACGCCAGCTGACGATGCTACTACACGACGCCTTTTCGATGCGGCGCACAGACTTCGACTGCCCGCCGACAGAGGGACAGAGGAACAGGACGAAAAGGAGCTACCCTCTCGTCGCATTATTAGATTTATCGTGTTTTAGCGCTTAAGCAGATGCCCCAGCCCCCCTCTACCCTCCCCCCTTCCTTTCAAGCAGTGACCATAAAGTGGAGCTGCGATTCGCAACAACTGGCCACATTGTATTCCCCTCCCCCTTCGACTCCTAGCATGTCCTTTGGGCTCTTCGCTCATCATTATGTGTGCCTGAATTTTCTTCCTTTTTTTGGGCTCCTTGCTCCTTGCAGTTTATGTTCTGCGCTGGCTTTTCATTATTATTATTAGCAGAGCAGCTCCTTGGATAGGATATACGTATCTTGGGGCACTCTGCGCTGCAATTGGCATGCAAATACATTTAATTAGCTGGCTCGCATCTCTCAAGCTGTGTCGGCTTTAATGCCGTCATGTGGCATGCCACACCACCAGGCCAAACAACAACAATTAAATTACAAAACAATTTCAGACTTGCCAAAAACTTTGCACTTTCCCAATTATTATTAAATTTGCACACACACATGCATGCAAGCGCTATCTAACACCCACACACGCACACATTGACAATTTTGTACACATGTCGCAATTTAACCGCGCGGCATTTTCATATGCCAAAAATACTAAATATTCGACATAACCAAAAATATGCAAATAGCTGTACACTGAGCGGAATTGCAGGGCTGGAATAGAAAAGTGTACCCAATGAAGTCAGACTTTAGTTATATACTGCCTTTATTTATGGTCAACTAGTCTTCGATCATTTGCGATACTTTTCGATAGACACATTTGAGGCATACCCTAAATTGATATTTATATTAGATAATTTCAATCATTTTCCATATGCGAATTGCAGCCACACTTGAGACACTTTGTGCCTAAATTGAGATCCATTTCGATATCATGTAGTTCGAGTCCCTCGAAAATTGCCAGCAACTAAAAGGAAACGCCAAATGTTGTTGCCAAATTCAACAACAGCAGCAGCAACAAGAAGTTGGCAGCAATTAACAATAAAAAGCATATAAATTATTTATAATTTTTTGGCATTGCAATTAACACAAAGGGAAGCAGCAGCAAAAATAAATCAAAGTAACATTGTACTAAAATAATGTCTATGTATATAAAACATATATACTATAAATATTTTCAATTTATTTCGAAAATATTAAATGTGCAACTAATGGCGGAACATTGCAGCTGGCCACCAGAGCTTAAATTAAACATTAAAACGATGCTAATCAGACGATCCCCTGGCAATTTCATTCGTACTAACCAACTATGCTAAAAGCCTGCATTGCATTAAAGTTATGCAACGCGCCAAAAATATGCGGAAAATATTCAAATGCATCTAAATAAATATGAGCATTTTATAGCCTGGCAAATTGAACAAAAGATATGCGACAACAATAACAGCATCAGAGGAGTTAGCAAAAAAAAGGTGTCCCGACTTGGGGCAGCTCTCAAATACCCTGTAAGCATTGGAATTGCTATTGCAATTATTATGCTATTATTGTTTCTATTCTTATCACCATCAGTTCAATATTATAAATATTAAAACTGTTATCATTTTTAATTTCATCATCATTTTCATTAGCATTATCATTAACATTATAATTACCATTTGCATTATTATTATCATTATAATTAGCAATATCAATATCATTATCATCATCATCATCATCGGCGTCATTTTCAATACCATCATCATTATCATCATTGTTATCATTAGTATTGGCGTTGTCATTATAATTATCATTATCATTTTCACTACATTATTAGGTCATTGTCATTCTCATTGCCACTGTCATTAGTCATTGTCACAGTCATCATTTTTAACATTATCTCTCTCATCACTATTATCATCATCGCCATCGTCATTATCATTATCATAATTATTAATAATACCATTAGCATTATCGTAGTGTTACCATTACCATTATCATTGTAATTTTCATCATTATCATCATCATAATTATCATTATCATCATCATCATAATCATCATCAACATCATTGTCATCATCATCTTTACCATCATCATTATTATCATAGTTGTTATTATTATTATTATAACATATTATATTTTTAATATTAGTATTAAGATTATCATCATTACGATTCTCGTTATCGTTATCATAATTTTCATCATTATAACCTCATTATTATCATTATTAATTGGATTATTATTGATCACTGCATTCTCATCATTACCAGAATAACACTTTAGTACTGGGTATCAAGTACAGCATGCATTCTACAGTTTGATTCTCACTCGTAATGTGCCAAAGGATTAACTTTGATCAGATGCAAATGAGGGGAGGAGCAGGCAGGCAGGGGACAGGGGGCAACCAGGGACTAGGCTGTGGCACAAATTGAGCTAATTACACACTAGATCTGTGCTATCGAACGCAGGGAGTAGCTGGGCGAGTGTTAGGTCTAGAGTGGATAGAGAAAGTGCAAAGGACACGGACATTAATTGCCCCATTAGCATAAAGTGGCAGGCAGGCAGTCTCTCTACAGGACCTCTCTACCAGAGTCGACTGACGACTGACAATCCGCGTCAAATTGCAATATCAGACACATAGTTCATGCAGCAGACAATATTCCATTTGATTGACATGTCAATCACTCGAATCGACTTGAATTATGCAAACAGTGTGACAAAGGCACTGTGAGCAGGAGAGCGAGGAGGGCAACAAGGATAATCCACTCTGTAGCCACTTCAATAATCGCTCTGGGCCCATTAGGCCGCAAAACGCTTAAAACAATATCAATAATTTCAATGACAGTTCCAGATCAAGCGCTTTAGTGTGCGCCAAAAAAGCAAGGACGAAGGACAAGTAGGCAACATAGATGTGCTACAAATATATATAGTATATAGTACTTCAATAGGCGATAAAGAGTTATAGCTCGCCGATCTAATAGAATAATGAACAATATCAGTAACAATTTGCAAACAGCTTCTTCTTGTAGTCATTAATTGCAATTGTAATTGTTTAATACAAAAGCTGTTTGTTGATTTCACAGTCATCGCTGCCTTTGCAGACTAACGGTGGCTTTTATAAGAACTACAGTGGCTGCTATAAGTACTTGTCTCTCTAAAAAGTGAGCTCTACAAAGCGATGTCTAAAAAGCTAGGTCCAAAAAGCAAGAATCTTTCGATAGCAATTTTGGCCTAAGGACAATGATTCGATTGCTATTGTTTGTCAGAGATGCAAATCAAAGTGTGGCACAGACTCAGCCAAGTGACAAGCATGCCTGAAGGCTTGCAACTAGCAGCTTGCACCTTTGCTAACTGCAGTTAATTGATTTGCATTTTTTTAATTACCGAAAAGCAACTGAAAAGCGACTCTGGAGAGGCAGCAGAGTATGTGAGAGGCAAGGAGGAGAAGAGAGGAGAGGGAGCAGTGTTGGCAACCGCTAAACGCGCGCAAAATGCGGTTCAGCTTTTTGGGGCAAGCTGTATGAAATGTGGTTAGAACTCTGGTGGGGCAGGTGTGGCATGTGTTTAGTTTAGTTGCACAGTTGCTTTTAAAATGTGGCAAGCGAGGCATTAAGGCTGGGGCAGGTATATTTTGGTATATATTTTGAATATCTGCGTGCGACGCAGCAAAGCATAGATAGCAGCTGTATGTGTGTATGGCATGTGGCATGTGGCATGTGTGGCAGCCACGTCTGCGGCAAAGCCAGCAAACAACAGTTTAAGATGATTAAGTGCTTTTCTGGCCACAACTTGTGTGGGCCTAGCTCAGTGACTCAGCGACTCAGTTGCTGTTGCCAGTTGTTGTTGCAACTGTTGCAAAACGCCTACACAGAGGCGCCCCCGAAAAATGCTGCAACAAATATTTTTTCACTTTTAGTTTTCCCTTTTGCCAAACAACAACAAATTCTTTGCTCCTTCTGGCAAAATGTAATTTCCATGTGTTTGTCCTGCTGGCAGCTGGCAACCAACTAAAATTTCTGCTGATCTGCGGCTTTTGCAACACACATAGAGCGTCTCCCTCTCTCACACATCCTGCCCCTCTCTCTACCCCTCTTCGTCTCCTCACACTGTCGTCCTTTCCGTGCTGATTTGTTTATATTTGCATTGAATCTTCTACGTTTTGAGTGTGTCAAGTTTTGTGGTTGCCTGTTAACCCATTTGATGTGCTCGACATTGAAGCACACATACGCATACACATCCTCACACACCCTCTCACACACACACACACATGCACTCACACATGCGCCCTCACGTCTGATACGAGAAGATTAAGTATACGTCAAGTTGCACACTTCGTGTAGCGTTTTTCAATTAGCGTCGCCTGCTGGTGTTGCCTTTGCTCCCCCCCTCCCCCTCTCACACACACACTCAGGCACAACAAGTGGCGTATGACAGCTGACAGGTACCATTTTGGCATTGTGGCTAAAAGCTGCTGTCATTAAGCCAAGCCAAATTTCAACTGCTGCCAGGCAATAAATTAGTTTAACAAACATTAATAATTATATATTTGAAATGTATATTTTTGTTTATTTGCTACTACTCTGAATAGTTCCCTTAACTAGATAGATTTTGCAATTATTTATTTCAAAAGTGCAAGTTGAGAAAACTAGACTCTCAATGTGATAAACTCTATCGGAGAACAGCAACAGTTGCGCCTCCTGGCGACATGTCCTGGGGCAGCAGCATGCAGCAAGTGAGCCTGGGAAATGGCATAAGGAGCATGGGGAAAATGCTTTGCATATTGCGAGTTCAAAGTTGCCCAAGGAAAGAAGAAAGAAGAAAGACAAGGCAAAAGTTGGCGCAACTCTTTGCAATTTTGAATTTACAACCAGCAGATATCCTGTGGATTGAGTTGGCTTGAAGTGCCAGCAGTCGATCACACTCTATACAACTATATTAGAGGGTAGCCTGACTGGAGGCTGCATCGCATTTCAGCAGGAAAACAACTAAAAGTCAAATAAACAATTCAACTTAACGCTGTCAACGAAGAAGCTGCCTGACTGCCTGACTGCCTGACTGCCTGACTGCTTGGCATCATCATCGCTCATAATACGAGGAGCACAAGGAGCAGGAGCCAAGGACTTGTAGTTTCATATTTCGCTGCCTTTTGCATCTTTTATTTGTTGTTCAGTGTCGAGTCGGGTCTCGAGTCCTTGGGCCAAAAAAGGTTACAACTCTTGACTTTAATTGTTAACAAGTGACTTGCTGTGAGCTTAAATTATTGAATGCCACAAGCGGAAGACATTCATCTTAGTGCCGCATCTTGTTGCTGCCAGTTACTTTGAGAAATGTTGCAATCATATTTCAAAAATTTCCAGCTCTCTGGCAATGCTAAACATGATGTATGCCGGCTACTTGGCCGCCTTGATTAAAGCGCAACATTTTGTGGCATTAACACCACGAATGAGGTCAGTAACACACAGTACGAGCAGGAGGAGGAGGAGGAGGAGTACAGGGACGACTTGCCCTCGCACAGCAGGCAAACTGCGATGTCGCCTTGCAGCTAATAGCCAACGGTGTGGCATGCATATTAGAGCAGTGTCAGCAGCAACAACAACAGTAGCAGATGTGGCAGTAACATCATTAGTCTTCATCACCAGCTGCGCCCCAGCGATGTCCTCAGACATTTGATGGCACTGCGTTGCGTATACGTAATGTGCGATTTTTCACGACGACTCACAAGAATTGCTCCTGCAAGAGCGAGAGAGAGAGAGACAGAGAGAGGGAGACAGAGAGGAAGACAACCTGAGTAGGCTGCTAGCAAAGATACTCTGACACCTTTCGCACTCGAACAAGCTCAAAGCAAACAAGGCTAGGGCTATGTTGGTCCAAGAGATACCCTACATTATTTATTTACCTGATTTTAATTGTTTTATTTCGTTTGCTGGCAGCCAACTAAAAATAATGAAATTAAAAATAACATTGAATTTGATTTGAACCAAATAAAGTGAAATTAAAACTCAAATAAATAAATAATACACAACTGTTTAAAATGGAGAATTTATTTGGAAATATTAATTATTTTATGATTTATTTATTTTTAATTTATTTAATTATTTTTAACTTTTCATTAATAAATTTAATTATATTTAAATAAATACGCGTATTTATTTATTTTTCTATAATTTCTCTTATTTTATTTTAATTTATTTATATGTATTTATTAATTTTTTAATTTATGCTGCGTATAAATTTATTATTTTGTTAATTTATTCTTTCTTATTTATTCGCCTTTATGTTTTTTAAATTTATTTTTATTTATTTTTTTAGTTTATGTTGCTTATTTAGTTTATATTTTGTTTAGTTATTTTTTCTTTATTTATTTTTTTTTTTTTTTTTTTTAATACAAGTTGCTTATTTATTGATTATTTGCCTTATTTAACCTACTTTAGTTATTTGTTTTATTATTATTTTTTTATTTACATAATTATTTACTTATTTATTCGTATTTATGTATTTTTATTTTTATTTATTTATTTATTTAAAGTGAAAAGACAAACTTATGATTAGCCCAAATTAAATAAAATTAAATTTAAAATGAATTAAATTAAAATAAAAATAAATATTATTTGTGAATTTAAAAAATTACTCCTAACTTTGAACTCATCTGCTATTATAATAACATTAAATTAATTCAATACTAACATCTCGGACATTGCGTGTCATCTTTGACCTAATAGCAGACATGCCCCAGTGGCAGCCAGGGTTGTCATTGGGTATTAAAAAGGTGAAAAAGCGAAAAAGTTTGCCTTCAATTAACTTTGATGTGTTGAAATTCAGCCGCAGGCTTGAAAATAATTAATTGTTGTTCTTTGTTGTTGTTGTGTCGTGTGGGGTGTGTGTGTGTGTGTTAGAGAGCTGAGGGTGGGGGGAAGTGTTGTGAGTCTTCAGACACTTGACGTTGTCGTCTGACTTTGTTGTCAAGTGCGACGCGACTCGCATTGTGTTGCAAGCTGTGTGTGGCAGTTGCAAGAGTTAAATTTAAACCAACTGAAGCTGTTCTTGGCCAATGAATCATGAATTGCCAAGGGGAACCAGGGCTGGGATGCGATATCAATGCAAATTGAAGTGGCCAACGTGACGCTGCCCAATTGACGAGCTGACATCCTTTGGACAAGTGGCAAGAGTGTCGAAGAGAGAGGGGAGAGGGGAGAGAGCGACTCTGTCCAAGTCACATTTGAAATTCAATGAATTTTTACCCAGCGAACGACAGTGGCGAAATTCTGTGGCTTAGATGAATAACAGGAGCAAAGGAGACGAGTCCTGGCTGCCACCAGGCACCTGCACATGTCAATTGGACGAGGAGCAAAGCAGAGCATGCCACATGCCACATGCCACATTCCACAACGTCGCCGTCGCTGTTGCATTATGAATGATTCGGTCAGCAAATTGCCACAAACTGTTTGCAGTTTAAGTTGAATTCAATTTTTGGCTCCAGCTCCTGACGAATGTCCTTAAAAAGTGCCATAAATTCCACTTGCTGTAGCCGCCGACAGTAAATTGCCGCTAATTATCCTGAGTGCAGTCAAAAAGGATAGAGCAAGGACATGCGGAAGAGCAAACACTTGGCAAAATCATCAACAAAAACATTCCTATTTTATTTGCTCTCAAAAAATGCAAATGATTCATTTGAATTTATTTAAAATACGACATTGTGGCATTTATGCATAATATATATATTTAAAAGGAATGCTAGCCTAATGATTACCCTTTAAAGTAGCTTAAACAAACATTTAAACATTTATTTAATAATAATTTACAATTCATTACTTCAATTATTTCTATGAGACATTAAACGATTTATAAAATAGACAATGTTTTTATTTATTTCATTTTAGTTCATGGCAATAATTCATTACATCTTCAAGCAGTTCACAGCGTATCTTTGTGTGCCATCAGTTGGCCAAACAGAGCAAGCTAAAGTCTGTTAAATATTTAAGCAAATCACATGAATATTCCCAAGCATTTAGTAGGCCAATAAACAAAGTGGCCAAGTGGTGCTCTTGTGGCAAGTAGCTTTCTTGATGCCCCCAGGAATTGACAGCTCAACGAGCAAGAAAAGCAGAGACCAAGGCAGACGTTGCGTATTCGCAATATAAAACAATAAGCAAAAGCTGCAATTGCAATTGCAATTGCCATTTGACATGCCCGGCTTAAAGCAGCTGCAAATTCCATAAGGAACTCAAGACAAATGGAAATTAATTTGATATCAGCAGAGAGCAAAATGTGTGTATTGGAAAATTCCCCAAACATTCGATGAGTATTTTCCAAACAACTTGTCAACTTGCCCAATTAATAAATCAATTCGATTCGTGCTGCTATTTAATTTTGCATTTATTTACCTGGCAGGGACACTCAGGCAAAAAATATAAATCAATTGCCGGGCGACAACAACCAGAGGAAATTCAATTAGGAAATCAATGTCTGAGACAGACTACGACCTTGTAGCGAGTTGGGAGTTGTCGGGTATACTCAACTAGACTTCTTGGCCAACTTTCATTGTAGTCTTACCATGGCTTTAGTTTGTGGCTTTGTGGCCAACATGCGAGACACGCGCAGAGCACACAACATAAATCATTTGGCTATTTTCGGACACAAACAGTTAGGTCCAAACAGTTGCTTCCAACGGCAGCAGGTAAATGAACTAAAAGTACGAAACACTGCGTGGCAACAACAAGAGCCATGTGGCAGCAAGTGATCTGTGAGCGAAATTAGATTGCCACACTTTCAAATGGTAGGAAAAGCAAGACAGAGAGAGAGAGAGAGCGAGAGAGAGAGCGCACAAGGGTTACATTTGAATGCCATTAATTCAAAGTCGACTGCGCTGCCAACGTCGACGGCGACGTCGACGTAGAGTGAGAAACCAGTTGAAATGAGCAGCGCAGTCGGCGATCAGCTGAGCCCCATTGGCATCTCTCTTATGCAATCGCAGAACGGTAGACGGTAGAAGCCACTGGCCAGCTGTTGTTGCATCGTTTGGCTGGCCAAGCGGCACCAGAAGCTCAACAACAACAACAACAAAAACAAACTAAATGAAAATTGAAATAAATGTTACGAAAAGTTGCATGCAACTTCAAGTGCTAAGTGGCACGCCTCGTCAGCGTTCATTTGTCCAGCAGCTACAGTAGATCCCCAAAAAGAAGAACTCATTATCATAAATAAAATATTTAAGACTTTAAGCTGGCATTAAAACTCTGTTCAAAATAAACATTTATGTTATATTGGAACAAAGCGACTTAACAAAGTTATTTATATGTTAATATTTTATTATTTTGCGTTTACACAATTTAATTTAAAATAATTGGTTTAGTACATTAACTTGGCTTATTTGAATCGTAAACTTTTTTTTAAATAATTATCAAACAATCTCAATTAAATATAAAATACATTTGTGTTAAATTTATTAGTTTAAAGAAAAATTACTTTATAAATATAAATCAATCACTTATTTTTTACTTTTGCTTAAAGAATTACAAAATGTTTTAATATTTTCAAACAAGTCTAGAATGTTGGCATGTTTTAAAAGCACATCAGAAACTTGGTTTTATTTGCTTATAATTTAATTTACACGAATATATAATATTTAAATGATTTTTCATCTCAAATTGAAATTAAGTTGATTTTCATTAATCACACATTCCTTATGTATTAATAAATAAATATCTCAAAAGCATTAATTATGCTCATACATTTATGAACAATTTATTATTTTAACATTCCAATTTTAACATTACTCAAGGGTGGATAACCATATTATTTAAGCTTGCAAATTAAAATATTTTTGGTAATTTTTCTGCTTGAATGGAATTTGTTTTAATTCAATCTTTACTTTTGTGCAAGTGAATAAATATAATTTAAGAATAACTAATTAAAATATACATTGCTTTAACTTTTGCATAAAGAAAATAAGTTTTAATATTTTTCAGTCAATCAAGAAAACAGAAAAATTGTATATTTTTAAAAAATGTTAGCACATACTTGGTCATTTTTCTGCTTGAATTTAATTAAGCTGTAATTTAATCGAATATTCCTTTTTTATAGACAAATAAAAGTAATGAAAAGTACACTTATGAGTAATACATTATTTTATCTTATGCTTAAAGAATTATTACTAAATTAAAACTAATTTAGTTGATTTCTCTGCTTGAATTGAATTAAACTTAATTTACTTTAATTGTATATTCTTTTAGTTTAAATTAATAAATATTAGCCCAATTAAAGCAAAGAAATATTGAATCAATTTGCCATCAGTTTGGCTGATTAAGCCATAATCAAGAGTCGAAAATTGGGAATGAAATGAAAATATGTATACGACCAGTTGCACAATTGTTGCAATTGCAATTGCAATTGCAATTGCTATTGTTATTATTGGTATTTGCATTGGCTTTATCTTTGCACAGTTCTTACTGTATCTTTATCCAGAATACTCGCATACTTGCGACTTGTAGTTGCATTCACTTCCTCCATGCCACGGCTGGCGGGTTGTCTAGTGGGTCGGCTGATGTTGCCACAGCCTCAAGCTGCCTGGCTGCCTCGCTGCCGCGCTGACTGCACAACAAAGTCGCAAGTGGCAAGTTGCGGAGTCGCCGAGACTTTGACTTGGATTTCGGAATGCGGAGAAAGTAGGCCGCGATCGTCTGTCAGTTGATGCCACAAGTTGGCTGGCAGTCTGGCTGGCTGGCTGGCTTCTATTGCTATCTAACGCTGGCGTCGACGTCGACGTCGGTAGCGGCTGCGACAGCGACAGCGACGTCAGCAGCGACCTCGCTTGTCGCGTGCAGCATTCCATGCAACCGCCTCATGCCTCATGCAGTACGAGTATCGGCATCCATGTAGCTGCAACATTGAACAGTTAGACGACGCTGCAGTTCCGTTTGCCGCAAAGCGGATTTTGAGCCACTAATTGGTCTCAATATGTCTGGCAAAGGCAACGGCAACTGCAACTCCTATTTGATCATGATGATGACGATCATCATCAACAGCGACGATTATCTCAATCGGCGTCAGCGCAAGGTTGTTGCACGCTTCAAGATATTAGCACAACATTGTTGCACCACCTCTCCCAGCTACACCTGCCGCTTCCAGCTGCCAAAGAACCTCTGTCTGGCCTGGCTCGTCTTGTCTCGTCGCGGCACTAGGTTTATTATCATGGCAATGGCAATGGGGAGGGGCGAGTTGCAACTGCAACTGAGATTTGCCGCCGACTTTCAGCTGCCTTTCATTTGCTTTGTTTGCAGATATTTAAAGCGTTGTTTGTTGCCTTCTTGTATGTTTGTCCAGCTGATGTTGTTGTTGTTGTCGAGTCGCCTACTGCTCGTAATGTTGCATTAGAAAGCAGCCGTTGCATTAGAAACAGCGACAACTCATAAATGGTTAACATACTCGAGTACAAACAAATACAAAGGCGGCACCTGCCTCTTGAAGCATGCATCATATGGACCACACCCCAATGGGCTCATCTTGCCTGTGCCGTTATTGACTGATAAGCAGCTCTTTGAGAGGAGAACTCAGTATTAGCCAGGACATGTTCTAGCTGTGTTTTATTTATGATAATAATACTACAATAATACAACAATTATAATAATTAAGCAGATCTCAGTGCCAATCAGAAAAGTCTGATTTAGCCACATCCGTCTGCCTGTCTGTCTGTCTGCCCGTGGTTAAAAGTGCGTTTAACTCAGAGACTGTTAGAGCCAGACACTTGAAATTTGGCATGTAATTCTATCGCATAAGAACAAATAAAATATACATCATATAAAAAAAACAAATGATATATCATAGTAATATTATATACACATTATACCCACCCAAAAGACAGAAGGTATCTCTTAATCGAGAATTCTCTACAACAACTTACCTACTTGTTATATGATGGGTCTCTCATTATTATACACCCTACAGGTATGTAAATATTTTTCATACCAGATTTCAAGCTGCACTTATTTCTAAGCAAATACTCGATCGACATTTTCATGGCAGGTGATTCCCCCATTAATAGTACAGTAATTTACATTTGATTTGCCATTTAAAAAGCTGAAAAGTTTTCTCCCAAGCAATAATGATTTTTATATGTGTTCGATGCGCGAAACAATTTGAATGTTTAGCTCAGCAATTCGACAATTTGAGAATCGACAAACGACCATTATGTTTATACGAGTATCTGTACTTTTTACAGTTCCTAAAATCCAACAATTGCACACGTTCAGATGTTCGTGTGTAAACTGGGCAATTGGTATTCTCCTTCGTCTTTGCTTTCTTGTCAACCAGCACCAAAAAATTTAATTTGCGCAGTATTTTTGCAATAAAAATAAACATAGGAACGGTAAGTTGTCATTGAAGTTTGGCATCGCACCTTGTATACTCTACAGCAGTATGTGTATAAACAATTGCTCATGTTGCCATGAGACACCACGCAATAAGGGAGTTAGTCAACAACGCCAACAACAACAACAACTGCTTTGCGAATAAGCTCTGTAAGTACTGCAAACTTGAAAGAGCAAGAGCGTAAGCAACATGTAGCTTCATAATAAGTAAGAGGGAGTTTGCTCACTAAGTGCTCAACATGCCCTGGATTAGTTAAGCATTGTTGACATTTAGACAGTGTCGCAATAAAAAATGCTTGGTGTTTAATATTAATTTGATATTATTCACGTCAACTATAGTGAATAATTATTGACCTAGTAAACGTCATTTAAAGATGAATGCAGGGTATCTGCACTTCGAGAACACTTATTTGTGCTCTGTACTTCAATGCGAGAGTATGTCTTTACCTAAACACGTGTATGTGTATGTACGTATGTATATATGTGTACATAATAAGAATAATATCAACATTTACTGCTAATATTCGCAGTTGGCACCTAAGCAATGCCCCTCCCCTGCGGCCCCTTGCCCATTCAAAGAACTTTAAAGCGGCAACTGCTGCTGCGTAGAAGCATGAGTGAGAGAGAGAGAGAGTCCCAAGTCGAACAACTCTCAAAAACGCTATAGAGATAGAATTAACAATAATAAAACAAAATGAAATAGACAAGAAAAATACTTAAAGCTCTCAACTACTTAGCGAGTGCGTGTGTGTATGAATATAGCAATTATACACAATCAACAAAGTTCTCATGCATATGACCATACATATACACATAATAATTATACATTTTAAGTACTTTCTTTCTTAAATCACATTTTCCACTTTACCGGAAGTTCATTTACCTTTTAAATCAGACGCCGTCTAAGAGATCAGCAAGAACAGCAACCGAGTTGAAGAGAGCACAAATAATACGGTACAATAGCACAGACTCTCATGTAATGGCCCAATGATCTCTCTTAGTTGGCGCGCTCTCTTTACAGACCCATACTCGTTTGCTCTCATTGTCTTTTGTTCTCTCTGCAAGACCACAGAACGAACTTGACACACTGACGCAGTTTTTATGACAGTTTCGTTGAGCTTGATGCTAGATCAACTCAAGCAATGCATCGAAGGGAGACGTAATGGTAAAGAATACATATGCACACGCTCTCTGTAACTGTTAAGCAAATATTTACGCAGCAGGAAAGACGCGAGGCGGCGTAACGTTGCGCTTTCTGCTTGCTATTTGATTTATTTGCCGTTTGCACTTGAATTCTTTGTGTCTCATCCTCTGCTGCTTCTGCCGCAGTCGTTGTCGCTGCTGCTGCCGCTGCTATTAATGGCGTAGTTGGTACAGGTTACGTCGTTGGTTTCGTTGCCGCTGCCGCCGCCGCTCTTCACATTTAACTCGTTTAACTGCACTTGTTTGCCGGTCTGTATTTGCTGTTGTTATTGCTGTTGGAAATTACAGTTAACGTTAGTCGCCTTCTCCCGTTAAGTAGCCTGGCTAAGCTGGGTACCACTTCCCCCCTCCGTCAATCTCCCACTCTCTCTCTCTCTCTCTCTCTCTCTCTTTCTCTATCTCTGTCTCTCTGTCTCTCTCTCACCATCTTTCACATTCTCTAGTCTGATTTACCTTTTTCCACTGAATGATCTAAAAATAGACGCTTGCCTTATTGGAATGAGGCTTAAGCTGTGCTCTGCCTGCCTCGATGGAGCCAGGTCTCAAGTGACGTCAGAACTCTACACACGATCAGCAAATTAGCCAATTTTAAACTGTTATGAACTTGGAACGAAGCTAAAAATTACACTATTAGCTTTCATTTAGTCGGAACTACTTAAATACACTAGAAGAGCAATTTAATGTACGCTCTAGTATTTAGACCGTTATATGTATGGGAAAGCTTTTTCTAACAGCAGTCTTCGCTGTTACAATGTAAGTCCTTTGCGGCGCTTGGCAACTCTGTTTAAAGCACGCGTGAAATGAAAAAAGTATTTACATATATTTAATTTATTTAGTATTGTTATTGAAAAATTCCCTTAGGTGATAATCTATTTATTTATTTATCTAAAATGTTTGCAATGTCAATGCCAATTGTATTCACATATTCCTTAAAAATGAAAAATGTAGCTTAAAGAGTATGTACTAGTTGATACTTTCATTCTCTTATTATTAAGAAAAGATTTAAAGCGGTTGATCAAATGGGAACATAACCTCAACAGCTTGCTCTCTTGCATCTCTTCATAAGCCGCAACTTTTAGCACTCTTTGCATAAACTATACACACACATACTCACATATATATAAATCGCCGAAACAATGCGTAAGCTGTGAGCAAAATACTAAAAGGGTCACAAGAAAAAAGTGCAACAAACAAAACAAATAAAAAGTGGCGAAAAACTTTTGTAAATAATTCACATTTTATAATGACAACATTTACCGCAGCATACTTTTCGGCTGAAGTTTCAGTTCCAGCTTCAGCAGTTGCCCATAACTCGCAGTCTATCTCTTTCTCCCCACTGCACCCTCTCCCACTGATTCACTGTCACGCTCTCCCGTTTGTTCTGTTGCCCACATTGTTGTGTTAATTAAATGTCAGACGTGAGAAAATTGGCGCCATATTGGATTTTATCTGGCTGAGCTGCGGTTCCACGCACACACATGCATAAACAGACACAGTCACAGACAGATACACAGTCACATATACACATGTAGCAGCATTTTGCATGTGCCACATACGCATGCTATGTGGGTGCAACATGTCCTGCTCCATTCATGGTGCTCCCGACAGACGCCAGTTCAATCCTTTTTTACTGCTGTTTGCTGCTTATCTGCCTTTTGGCTTTTGGCAAATTAATGAGCCACCTACCACCCACGCTGCAGCTGCCACCAAGCGCCCCTTGCAACCTTGCCCCATCGCCAACCCCACGCAAACCCATTGCGACTTGTCCTCTTCTGCTTTTTGTGATTCGCATGCGCCTTTTGCGAACCAACTTATAAGTAAAACATGTAATTTCAATTTTGTGGCTCGTTGTTGTTGCCATCCTGTGGCACATCGCGTATGCAGCACAGGTTTGCGACGGAGGGCGGGGGGTGAGGTCAGAGGTAAACCGAGTAGGCTGATTTGTGGAGCTCAGTCCAATGTCGACAACAAAATTGAAGTTGATAATAATGCAGTGCGATTTCTTTTGCGGCCGCTGAATGATGTAACTGAAGCAAGAGCCTGGCGAAAGCAGGAGAAGGAGGAGGAGTGGAAGGAGAGCGGAGCCCGGCTGTAGGCGACATCCTGGGGGCGTGGCACTCGCGTTGGCGGCTGCAGTTCATATGTCAAATTTTTGGCACATGTCCAAAATAAAAATACATGAGGCCAAACGAACCAACCATACGCTGAGCGGCAAGACTCGTAAAAGAGTGAACAGTGGAGGGTATGGTGGGGAGGGGGTAGTGCTTCAGTGCTTTAGGTCGTCAGCAGCAGTGCTTGGTGGAGTGTTGGTAAACGACAGCAGCAAAGGCAACAGTGGCGGCACTTAGCCAAACAGTAGCCTCCTCCTCCACGTCCCTCTCTCGACGACTGCGACAGCGAAAGCGACAAAAAACAAATGGACAAGCAAACCTCAATCTCTACCCCTCCCCCTCCCCTCCCCCTGCCACAGAGCCTACCCGTCGTAACGGTATCCGCCGGCTGAGCCAGTGTTGGGTGATGCAACGGAAGCGGATGTTCGTATTTGCACTTTTGCATTTTCGCTAAATGCGCAATTTTGTTATGCGCCACTGGCTAACGGGTCACGCCCACTTCTCCCGCCATGCCCCTGCCGGCGAAGACACTTGGCATATGCGGCGTATGTGTAATATTCGGCTGCTTTCATTTTGTCCTATTTGTTGGCAGTTTTTCTAATTACTTGAAAGCCCCCCGGACAAACTGGACAGACTGGGGTGAGCAAATGACTGAATGACTGGGCGAATGACGGATGGCATGACTGAGCCAACATAAGATGATGCAAGTCTTTAGGCTAATGAAGCAGCTGCAGCGACAGCCGAGAAAGGGTGAAAAATTGGTCTCAGTCTGAGACAAAGCCAAAAGTTGGCCATAATCAAATTGCATTTTGGGACTGTTGCTGCAATCAGTACAGCACAAAGAAGATTGCGAAAGAAGGAAAGCGGGGTAACAAAAAGGGTTGGCAGAATGCGAGTGCTCAATCAGAAGATACCCTGTAGTACTGCAAGATACCCACTAGAAATTAATTCGACCTCTTACAGGGTATAGCTTGCATCTCTGTGTCTTGCACGAATATAACCAAAAAATTACAACAAATATTTGTTGTGCGCTGGAAGCAAATTTAAAATGAAATACAAACGTTCTGGCTGAATGGCTTGACATGGACTTAAACCGGAAACGGAAACGTAAACATTACTTTCAATATGGCAAAGTGGCAGACAGGGCAGGAGCGCATCAGAGATAGCCAGAAGGAGAGAGAGAGAGAGACAGCGAATTGAGGCCTGTGCAATGGGCGTATGAAAGCCGCAGCCCATGTCCAGTTCCAATGCCAGGCCATGCTGACCAGGCTGGACCCAGGCAAGGACAGGACAGGCCATGTCCTGACAGGCCTCAAACGCAAACTGCATACCAAATGCGTATGTGTCGCAAAAACCAAAACTGTAAAGGCGAGTGGAGGGTTGGAGGAGATGGGGGCTGCGGTGGCCAGTTGGGCAATCTTTTTGCTGGACATTACAATAAATCTAAAATAAATATATAAAACTGGCCAGGGAGGAGTCCAAGTAGAGGCTAACAGAACAATGATGAGAATGGCACAACACAAACACTAACACACTTACACTCACATACACACACACACACACAAAAGGGGGAAAAAAGAAAATACAGTTTTACGATGTGGCAAAATGAAAATGACTTTTGCAAGTTTGGTTCGCTTTTCATTTTTATTCCTTTTTGCGACTCATTTCCTTCAGCTACAGCGCTTGGACTTTTGCCTCCCGAAATTAGGTGCAAAATGAGCACACAAAATAAATTTTCAATTGCAGCGCCGCAAGGATACAACAACAACAACAACAAAGTGCCCCGCCTCGGCCCCCGCCTACTGACGGACACACACCATGGTAATGGGCGGCCGTACAAGTCGGAGCAAGTCAAGTGGCGACCGTTCAACACATCCTGCAAAATCAAAAGAACAATGTACAACTGTTCCAAAGAAGAGCTCGAATCTTAAATACCCTTCAAAGGTGGGAGCTTCAATTTATTCCACTCACAGAAATTAATTTAAATTACGCAATTGTAATAGGATACACAGAATCTATACATTGTATATAAACATTGTATGTAAACATTAGGTAACTGCTCGCTCCCGCTCTCTCGCAACATTAGCGCGCTCTCAGCAGAATATGAGAATGGAAGCAGATCGCGAGATGGATTAACAGTGAAAACAGATAGACATATTTATATGTATGTATATAAAGCGAATTCGAAATTAACTAGCCAGAGTATTTATTAATTATGTCTACAATAGCATTTAATTACAAATATATTATTTTCTTTCCATTATCATAATATAAATGTTTGTACTTCCACATTAAGTATGAGAACAACTACTGATAATTATTTTTGTTTTGTGAACTTGGTAAACTCTTTGAACTAATCAGCTTGCCTTAAATTTTCATAGAGTATACAAAATCAACAGTACAAAAAGGTTTGCCGGACTCTTTTGTTGCTTTTTTATGCGCTTTTTATGACTTTTGTTTTTACGATTGTCCAACTTAAAGTGGCAGCTACTTTAAGCCGCAAAGGTGGCACATATAACGAAAGAGGCGCGGAAGTTGGGGAAGATAAAGATAAAGATATTCGAAGAATGAAAGAGGAAAAGAAAGAGCTTTAAACAGCCAAAAGTCAAACGTTTAATATGCATAATTGTCTAACATGCCTTCGAGAGATCAAGTCAAATCTCAAATAAGCCGTTGTACAAGTAAACACTACAGCGCACCTATACAAACACACACTCACTCTCTTACACAAGCGCACACTTTATGTTGGCATAAGTTAAATTTATGTCATGCAAAATGTGCATTGAGCACTTGCTCATGTGTCTATGTATATGTGCGTGTGTATGTGTGCATGTGTGCAGTGCGTACGTTTGCTGTGCCAGAAACTGTCAGGATTTGCAGTGTAAATGCGTTAATCTGTAGTCTTGGCATCAAATAACCTGAAACCTGGTAACAAAACAATTAAAACAATATGCAATTTTGATATGTTTATTTGTCTATTCTCTCCCACATCTATCCTCCTCTCTCTTCAACGTTGCAACTTCCTGCTTTGTTCCCCACTGTTGACTGTGCGACAAGTGGAGCTTACAGATTACATTAGGCAACATCCTTTGGGTACAACAACAACGACTTCAGCTACAGTAATTGCATTTGGTTCGGCTTTCGACTTGTTTTCAGACCTACAGTGTGTGAGAGCTGGAGAGGGCGAGGGGCGAGTGTATGTCCTCAGCAGTTAAGACAAAATATTTTGCACAGCTTTGAAAATGCTCTTCATAACCAATGCTTGTATTTTGTTGCAATATGGTGCTGTCAACTCGGGCTGTTTTTGTACCTATTTATGCCAGTACTCAAGTCGAACTTGGAACATACTAAAACATACCGAAATACTGTGTATTACGTTTTTAAAATACATATATTTAATATAACATTAATTATGGCGACTTGGCAACTGAGCTGGTATTGCATTCAAGCTGCATCTGATTTTATCACCTCAGAATGAATTTTTTAATGGTTTAATATTCAATATTAACCAATTTATATATTTTTAGTATTTATGATTATATTTATTGTCCGATATTAACCAATTTGTATTTCCTTATACATATTGAATGTCACATTCTAAATTTTTCTCAAATTCTCGAATGATGATTTACTATGGAGATCCTTTTACAGAAAAGCAAGTGAAATTTTACCATTATTATAAAAGATTAATGGGGAAATAAATATTTAAAAATATATAATGCAGTAACATAAGTTCTTGCTCACAGACCAGTTCGGACCAGTTCGATCTTAGTCTTTCTACGCGGAATTACATCAAATAATTACTTTTGACAACAATTTGTATTTTAGCTCACATTATACATGTATTGTATGTATGTATGTGTTATATATTTGGTCTTTGACTTGAGCTACCACATGCCACATGTCTACTTGCAACTTTGCTGCTGCTGGTTTTAATTGAATTAAAATCAATTTTCCATTTCGAACAATTTTCATAAACCGCTAAACAACTGCAGCATAAGCTTTTTATACACATGCCACGCCCCACATTGTAATTATTTTTTGGACAACAATCAATTGTCAAGTTGCCACGGCAACTTAGTAACTGCAACTGCAACGGCAACTGAAGCAATTGCCATTTTAGGTCAATTCGGACTATCAATTTTGTGGCTCAGTTATTGATTGTGCGTATGTGAGTGTATATGTGTGGACCACGCCCTGGCAGGTGGGCACCTTTTATGTGATTAACTTTTTGAATAACTGCAAGTTGCAAGACTCAATGCAGCATTCCGTCGGTTTGGTTAATTTGTGGTTGCAGCTGCAGCAACAGATCTTACTGTGCTGCTTGTTTTTGTTGATGTTGCAAACTGTGGCCAATGCGTCAAAAGTCGCATTCTTATATAATATATGTATGTGAGTGTGTGTGTGTGTGTAATTCAAGTCGCCCCGACAAATATTTTGTTAGCGTTGAATGAATTCACTTGGCTCAAATTGTCGCAAGACTTGATTAAAATTGTTGTAAATATTTACGCAGGCAACTTTAGTGGCTTCTGCGCCTAAAAGTTGGCTACACATTATCAGGACATACCCCGTGGTGTGTTATTGGTGGGGCATGCCAAACTCTAGATAAGATACAACTAGAGGCGAAATATTCTAGTCTGAATAATTATTCCAGTTTCATTACTTGCTTTGTTTCACAACCCGTTTTTCTTACAAATTTAATGTGTGCATTTTCTCTTTCCCAGAATGAATTCTCATTTTCTATCACTTTTTTTTATTATTTCTCTGCCTCTGCTCCATTCACTTTCCAAGAGTGGTTTTCCCTTTGAGCAGCGTATTATTTACGAAGTATCTCAATGTCGTAAAGTTACTTGTTTGATCCGAGGCTGACCAAAAGCTGTTGGTTATTTGGCTCTTCTCCTGTTGGCAATTTAACAAACATATCCGCATTAAGGTTAAAAACTTTTAATTGTTTGCTTGTTGCGAGACACTCGCACACACACAAACACACGTACAGTGCTGGGGCACAGCTGCCGCCTTCTCGGGGTCCTTTTCCAGCCAACAGAAACTGTCCGCCGAGCTGGGCCCAAAAAAGAGCGCACTAATTAAAATTCGCGCGCAATTCGCGTTGGTCAACCGACAACAACAACAGCAAGTACTACAACAACAGTAACAAAACTTTAGCACAAATGTCATTTCTTTTAGGTTGTTTCCCGAGGTGTATGTGTTTGGGCTTTCCCGCGAAGGACGGGCAGGAGCAGCAGCAGAGTTAGGGCCAGGTCCTTCTCGCACTTGTATGCTCTACAAATGCCCAACAGTGTTTTTCGGCCCTTTTACGTACTTGGCTTGTTATTAATTTTTCCAATTTTTTTATACCCGCTACTCATGAAGTAGTAGGGTATATTAACTCAATGTATACCAGAAATGTATATAAAAGGTAGATTGACGCATCTTTTGCTCCGTAATCACCATGAACAACTAAGACAATATATATGTATGTCTATCTGCTGTCGAAGGACCACTTTGCTCTCAAAGGATGGCATTACTAATAAGTATTGCAACCAGATCGAGATTGTTTTGACTTTAGGCACGACCTTCCCTATTATTTAACCATAAAGTCAAAGGTATTGGCAGCTAGTACTGTAATCTGTAATCTATATTTTTGAACAGTATATTTAACTTCATAATAATAAAATAAGTTAAGATGCTGTGGTCGAGAGAGCGGGTTACGAGTTACAGACTGTCTATCCCTACGACTCTTGTTGTTCAATAAATTCTGTTCTTTAGATGTTTTCCAACTACTTTTCAATATCTTAAACAATATCGGATATCGATTGTAAATAATTGCTACAATTTTGGTTGAATTACACAAATATGTTACGGAATGTACTAACGCACATGTAAATGACATTCTTCATTGTATGTCTGTATTCCCAATGAAATATGTATTTATGTACAAATAAACAAACACATTATTAAACTAACCTACTGGTACTTGCATTTTCTAAATACATATATGTAAAAATGCATACTTATGTACAAATACTTTTATCTGACACAATAACATATCGACATAAATAAACGAGATACCAATGTAAAATGTCACATTTTAAATGCTTTTTAAGTTATATTTGAAAAGCACTAATTTTGATTAATTTAAGAGAAAGTATTAAATATGAGAATATCCTACATACCAAGTTTGGACATCGTGGCTTTTATAATTTTTTAAGATCTACGCCCTTAAACAGACAGACAGACGGACGGACGAACGAGCAGGGCCAAATCGACTCGGCTGTTGATGCCGATAAAAAAGATATAGAATATATATATAATATAAGGAGATTCGTCCTTCTGCCTGTTGCAAACATTAGGCTCTTTTTTGCTACTTTCAATGGAAATAAAAATGCTAAAACCAAATTTGATAACAAGCAGTAGAATTATGTGACTAAGAAATTGTAAAGGTTGGAAATCAGAGACAGGTATCCAATAGTCAGTCACACTCGACTTGTCTACTATTTTCATTTTTTGTGTTTTGTTTTTAGCTTTTATGGTATTTGTTTGGACTGAAGCGAAAAGAGTTGGCCTCACTCTGACAACACTCTGACTCAACCAGCTCAAACTGCTCTGTGGACTTGAGTGACACTTGTGCGAATCCTCAACCCCGATATCCTCCCCTTCCCTTTGCCCTTCACTCCCTTGACCTCGTACTCTTTCTGCTGCCTTCTGTTCCATCTAGTTGCTGTAGTTGTTCAGCATTCTAATGAAGTTTACCCACAGCAATTGTTTAGCAAACGTGCCTTGGCCTGCGTTAAAGCGATTTTTTGTCAACGCGCGCACAAAAGTCGACAGGATATTGTAGCAAGTGGTGCACAGAGGGGGGCTACCTTGCTGCATACCCTGTATACTGTAGTGCTGCTATGCGAGCTGCTTCCAATTGCCAGAATTCAACTAATTTAATGAGGCTTGTTGCGCAACAAGTTCATTGCAATAATAATTGCGTTCTTTTTAGCGCAGCACAGAAAGAGACGCTAAAGATCTCTATTTTTAAATTACTTTTCTACGTTTAAAAATTGTAATTAAAAGAATTGATCCAATTTTTAATTTAATGTAATTGCAAAAGATATATACATTTTATTTAATTACAATATTCACATTAATGCTATCATTTTAATTACTTTGGCAATTCTTTTCACTAATTCAATAAATAAGAATTCAGTAAGTAATTCGTAAACAATAATTTTCGAAATTAGACTATGAGTTCAAAAGTAAAAGATCTTCCAGATTCCTGTCTGCATTATATTATATAATGGATGATATTTTAATTTAATTTATATTTAAGTTAATATTATATTATATTATTATTTTGATTAAAAACATCGTTATTGTTGTTTAACTACCTTTGGATCTCATCATATTTTATATTTCTATTGTATACAAATGCGAAGAAATATATATTGTTGTTATTATCGACGTATTTATTATTCTAATTCTAAACTGGCTTTGTTTTAAATATAAAGGTAAAATTATAGAATTGATGTGAGTATTTATTATATATTATTTATCAACTAAAAACACTTAATTGTGTTTGTCTTCACATTATTCGCTACTAATTGCAATTGAGTTTCAATAAAATCTTAATCTCAATAAAACATTCAGCTTTTATTAAGCAGTATTACTTGTTTCATCATTCTGGCTAGAGCCGTGCTGTTTTGTTTACTACTCTGGCTATTGTTAGTATTACTTTGCTTGTTGTTAGTGGTAATGTCGCTTTGCGCTGTTGTTGCACTTCATGTGGTGTACACATTGCTTGGTTGTTCATTCCGTACTTGTTTTGCCAAGACTGAGAGAGGGAGAGAGAGATAGAGGGAGGAAGAGAGTATCTTTTTCTCGCCAATGGCCAATTTTAATAGCTTAAAGCTGGCTGCGAGCAACCCAATTGCCAACTGGCCGTAAAAATAGTGAATTTAGCTAGCTGTCGTTTCCTTGCTTTATGTGCGACAATAAACATAAAAACAACATAAATGCGTTTTATTTAGTTTCACCTCTAGCTCTCTCTTTCTCTCTTTTCACTTTGAAAAAGGCTTGAAAATAAATAAAATGAAATTATGTGCATTACAATAAGAACAAAGCAACGACAGTGGCAGCAGCAGGGCAAGAAGGAGAAGGGGCGGGGGGGGGATAGCGCGGAAATAGACACAAAATATTGGCAGCTTGTTTAAGCTTTTTGGCCAATTTCGCATTTGTTTTGTGCACTCGTACTCGTTAGAACAACATGCCAAAAGAAATGCTCTGCGGTTGGCCGTGGTCAACAAGAAGAGGGGCGAAGAGAGGAGAGAGGGACGGAGGGAGAGACATCAAGCTGAAGTTTCATTTATTAAAAAGTTTGTCATGCTGCCACTTTTCAAATGACTGGCAATTTTTCACGTGACAATTGCACTTGCTGGCTTGCTGTCTCTCTCTTTCTCTCTCTCTCTCTCTCTCTCTGCCTGTCTCTTTTCCTCCCCTTGGACGACGCACTCATTCAGCTTTTGCAATTAGCAAGCAGTTTGCTGTTTACTTTTCAGCACAATTTATTTTGTCGCGCCTGAAAGTAGGCAACGTGCATGAAACAAGCCGTAAAACTTCATAATTGAAGTGGGAGCCAGGGTTGGAGAGTGATGGAAAGAGAGAGAGAGAGAGAGAGAGAGTCAATGAGAGCGAGCGCAGCTTCCATAAATTGCGAGTGGAGAAATTTATTGTTTTTGCAACGCTTTTCCCTGCCATTTCCCACTCGATATCCAGCTGCAAGTGTCAATGTCTATAGCATACTTTGCAACGCCGTGTCGCCACGCACGATTTATCATAATTTTGAATGTATGCTTTTTTTGCAACAGTAACATCAGCGATTGTGCCACATCGTTTGTGCAAACAAAGTTACTTATGATCTGCTCTTCATATTGCAAATGTGGCTAATAACATTAATTATTGTTAAGCAAGTTTAAAGTGCAACAACTTGGGGTAAGTTATTTTAAAAGTATTTTTAATTTCATTTCATTTTTTAATTATACTTCTTATTTATTACTAAACTCTTGATTTAATTTCCATTAGTTTCATTTTTAAATTCCAATACTTATTTATAAACAAACTCTTGTTTTAAAGTGTTTATTTCATATATTATTTATGGTTTTACAATTACTTCCTTTACAGGGTATCAATTGCATGGGCTTTAAATCGAGTCTAGCATTTTGTGTTTTATTTCTTGTTGAAGAAGCCAATCAAAAGCCAAATGCAATAAATTTGCTTGAAAGCGAAACAAAGCAAAACAAAAAAGAGAAAAGAAACGACCGACAGTTGTGTAACGGCAAAACTCGAACTATGACTGCTGGCCAGTTTATGGGCCAGGCTAACTACAGGCAGACTACCAGACAGACAGACAGACGGACAGACAGACAGTATGTTGTTTGTTGTTTGCTTGTTGCTTTTGTTTCATTTTCTTTGTTGTCTCTCGCCTCTTGTTCCTCTGCTGCTGCTGCTTCTTCTTCTTGTGTTCTTGTGTTCTTTCGTTGCGCCTTTTAGTTATGTGCTGCAGATGTACTAAAAACTGCCAAAGCACACCACGAAGGACTGCTCCCTTGCCTTGTCCTTCTGCTTGTCGCTAAATTTTGCGCCGCTACGTGCAACGTGCGACATGCGCCACGCAAATGCTTGCAACAACAACATCACAACAACTGCAGCCTGCTGCATGCAAAAATGTGCTGGATATCTGCAGCGCTAAGTGGGTCGCCTGCAGGACACAGGACACAACGCAGCTAACTTTAGTTGCCGCATGCCGCATGCCACATGCCGGATGCCGCACGCCATAGGCTCAGGCACGTTAACCAGGCCCATTCAGGCGTAAAGATGTGACTTTTGCTTTGTCCATTAGCCAAAAGGGAGAGAGCAAAAGAAACAAACGGAATAATAAAATCAAATCTCAAGTTGATTGCCAGCATCTGCTCCCACTGCAATTGCCAGTCTCTCTCTCTCTCTCTCTCTCTCTCTTTGCCCCTACCCCCTGTCTTTACTTTGTCGTACTGCCACATAGCTGCTGTTATTTGCAGTCTCTCTTCTAGGTCTTGCTGCGACTAACCTTTTTTGTATAAATGTCTCTATTTGTTGCATGCCATAAGGTGAATCTATAAACCTGCTATTGCTATTGTTGGCCACTTTGCAATTTAATACAACTCCTTTAGCATTTGCTCTACTTTCTCTTCTATCTCTTCAATCTACTCCTGTTTCCCAATGTATCTTTGGCAGATCCTGTTGCTCCTTTAATACCTTCTAATGATATTGCTGGCCACTCTGCAATTAATACAACTACTTTAGCTTCTGCATTTTGCTCTATTTTCTCTACCATGCCTTGAATCCACTTTTCTGTCTGTTTCTCAATTATTCTTCCTCTGATCCTGTTGCTCCTTTAATACCTTCTTCTCCCGCGGCTACTTGTGCCCCATTTTGAAGCACTTACCGCAACGATTTATCAAACGAGGCCAAAGCGCGGCGCAGTGTCGTTCAAATTGATTATGATAATTATACTAGTTGTTGTTGTTGGTTTCAGGTAAAATCCAGTAGTCTCTTCTCTGCTCCTAGTGGGCACATTAATGACTGCCATTATGTAATGGCAACGCGACAACGCGACAGACTTGGCCCAAAATGTTGTTGGCCATGCAAGACATTAAATTTGCATAGTCGAATAAGTCTGGACAAGTCGTCGCAAGTCGTGGAAATGTCAGTTCAATTGCTGTAACTGTTATGGGTCCTGCTCCTGCTCCTGCTCCTGCTCCTGCTGCTGCTCCTGTTCATAGGCTTGTCACACAACTTGGTGACAGTTTCGCATTCACACAAATCGCAACAACTCGCGACATCCCGTCAATTGTTTACTTTGTCTAACCAGACAGACAATAAGACAGTCAAACAAATGAACTGAGCGACAGTGGGGGAGGGGAGGGGGCTGCTAAGGGGAACAGTTAGACAATCAAAGATGATGACTGGCAGCTCCCTCCCTTCCACCCACCCAACTGATGCTTTCAACAGCAAATAAAACAATTTGCAAAATGCCCAAAGTATATAATATATAAAAATAAAAATGATCGACTACAATATACCTAAACTGAGATTAAATCAATGCATTTCATTTGCAATTGTATTTCTATTGAAATTAAATTGTCTCTAAACTTTACAAGGATTCAAATGGTATTCAATTTAAGCCAATGTATCTACCCCACAACAGCGATCAATGCCGCATATACTGGTAGGGAAATGAGAAAATGGGAATACATAAAAATGGTCTGGGCAAATTAAAAATCTTTTTGGCTCAAATATATAAAAATCGCAAAAGTATTTATTTTTATATTTTTTTATTTAATTTTTTGTTTTGTTTTAATTTTCCGGCCGCTTTTCGTTTTTCGTTGTCGTTTTTGTTTTGGAATGTTGCATGCAACAAAAATGTTGTCAACTTTTATTACAATTGTTTCGATTGTTGCTGTTGTTGTTGTTGTTGTTGGTGCCGCGTTGACACTTAATTGATGGTGGCAAGCCGTGATTGGTGCCATCGCGCGAGCTTAGCGCGTTTAGTCCAGGGGCAGGCAGGAGAACAGAGGGGGGAGGTCAGAGAGGGAGGGACAGAGGGATGTCGCAAACTGCAGCGCTATCAAATGAAATTGGCGCGAAAATCGTTTTACCAATTGCAGTTTTAGTTTTGGTCATTAAATTCAGCTCGAAATCCAGCACAAAATATTCATATCAATCCTTTTAGTTTCATTTTTGTTCATTGCCCTCAACAGCATGCTGCTTCAATTAAAAATTGCAATGTTTATTTAGCCACGTGATAAAAACTTGATCAAATTACAAGCGTAATAAGCAAATGCAGACAATTTTCAGCCCATTTACATGGCCATTACATATATGTATATTGGGCTGTAGCTTAGTTAGGTTATTGTCAAAATTGTCATTCCTGAACAAAATTGTTTAATTGATATTTCTGTAAATATTGCTTGTACACAATTTATTAAATATTAATTGTAAACATTTGTAGATAAATCGTACAACACTTTTTATTACGATAAGACATATTAGATGCGACAATATCTTCAATTATTCTTCTGAAAGAATTATTATTATATTCTATACAAAGAAGTTTCATTGAAAATTGCTTAACTTATACACTCAGTTAAAGTACAACTGGCCTAGCCAAGTATGTAAATTGTTAATTAATTATTAATACTCATAACAAGTGTTTTCATACAACATCGAATAAATGATTCAAAT
Source organism: Drosophila pruinosa (assembly GCA_018150935.1). NCBI lineage: Eukaryota > Metazoa > Arthropoda > Insecta > Diptera > Drosophilidae > Drosophila > Drosophila pruinosa. Next base: position 45,769,989 of record JAECWR010000199.1, read on the forward strand.
CAAAGCTTAAGCTCTGACTTAATTTAACGAGCAAGACAAACTATTCTTGTTCAATTTTCAATACATTTCAACTGCAAGTCGCAAAAACAGAGCTTAACAGTGCAGACCAGATTAAGTGACTATTTGTAGCAGAGTGTAGAGCAATAGATAAGAGCACACCTGCTTAAGGTATATTAATACTCGTAACTTGGCTATCGCAGTGGCAAACCATGTTACGCATACGCACCTTTGGCCCATAAGACTTGCTTGGTTGTTCGGTTGCTCGGTCGCTCGGTCAGGTGAAAAGTAAGGTAAAAGAAACCGTAAATCAAAGCAGAGCTGAGCAGATACGACTGGCCCTGTTACCAAAGGCCAATGCGCTGGACTCGTACTCGCATTTCCGGTTTTCCCTTTAAATTATGTTATCATTGAGCGAAATGCAATTAAGCGCCGATAGCCTACGGTGTGTCAATCAACGGCAAATAAAGGCAGCCTGGCAGACTCGACTGGCAGAGAGGCCCGAGCTCAATGTTTAAGCAGATAATAAAACAGGCCAGGACTGCAAGAGAGAGAGGGGGGAAGGAAGACGGGCTGAGTCGACACGAGCACGGCATGTGCAGAGTTATCATTTTGCGGTAACCAACGACAAGCACACACACACACGCACACACACAGCTCTGAGGCACACACTTAACATATCAGAATCCTCAGCCGCCCCGGAGTGCGCAAATTGACTTTTGCCGTTGCCAATGCAGTTGCCGTTGTCATTTCCTGGATTGCACATTACGAGGCGACACATGGCGACAACTTGGAAGACAGCAGCAGCAGCACGGTGCACGGTTAGTTGCCACACGCCTCACGCACTCGACTGTAACGTGATAATTTGTCTGACGTCGCACTCATCTGTCTCTGTCTCTGTCTCTGTCTCTCTCGCATGTGACGATTGTTGTTGCTGCTCGTCGCTCATTGTGGCTTTGGCCGAGATTGCCAAGCCATGACTTGTTTGGGTTACGGTTTCTCCTCTTCCGCACCACCCCTCTCTTCCCTCCGCCCATTGCGCCCATTGCCTACATATATCGTTGACATGCTGCTCCCTCTGCATCTTCGTCTCCCCCTCCCGCCACCATTGCCTTTCATTCTTGCCAATTCCATTCAGCAAATCTGTCACCTGAGTAACAATTATAGCTGCTGGCATTTTAAGTGTGTCTGTGTGTGTGACTGTGCTTGCATGTGTGTGTGTGTAAGCGACTCTTCGTTAACTGCAGCACTTGATGTGGATGACTGTGTATGTGTGAGTTTGTGCCTCGAATCAATCAGCTGGCAAAACTCAACTCAACTCGACTGTCAATCGAAATATTTCGTCATGTGAATATGGTATTTTTTTTTTTTAAATGCAAATTTGCCTTTATTAATATTTAAATTGATAAAGAAAAATATATTCTTTCTTGGCTCCAATCTTCCTCAACCTCACTTATGCATATCAATTGCTTTATTGCCACAATTTTCCAATTTGTTCGCTTCTTTTGTCACCTCGATATTGAAATATATCCTTGCTGGCTCATTAAAAACAGCCAGAAAGGAGTACTTGTTATTCAATACTTATTACAATACATTCCTCTCATCATATCATAGCTACATTTAAAAATTGTATATTCTCGATGCTATGTATACTTTTTAACAGGTGCAATAACACAAAAAGAATTGCAAACCCCTCTCTAAAATCATTGCAATAAAAAGATATTATTTGTTTTTATTTATTAGATACAGCTAAATTACATTTATAAAATAATAATTAGGCTAGTAAAAAAATGAGGGCCAATAAGAAGTTAATAAATATATCTGTCAAATCAAGACATTAAAATAAAATATAAAGTCAGACAGCCACAGTCGAGTCTACTCGATGAAGCTTAAGTATTAAGATTAAGCCCCAACATATACTATTTTCAGCTAATTAGCCCAAAGAAGCATATACGTTTATATAAATATATATGTGTCTAACATAAAATAAAAAAAAAAAAAACTTATTGCCAGTTGGCTTTAAAATAAAATATACAATTTATATCGCAAATAACTTCCAAGATATTTTACATATTTACAACACATTTCAAATGTGAATAATATTATATTAAGAACACGAATTCGGCACGCTCTCTTCCTTCCTCGTTTATGTAAGGACATTGATTTAAATATTCATTTTAAAAAGAATGCCTCAACTAGACTTGACAATGTTAGACAAGCAGGAACTAATCAAAGCGCTGGTTAACACAGGCGTTGTTGTATTGAATTGCGAGACCAATTAGGAGGCTTGATTGGAGGCAAAAGATTGTGGCAAGGGGAGCGGGGAGTCAACTGTAGCTGCAACAGGATCAGTTTGAGCCATAAATCAATTGGCTTTAATGCCTCGTTGGGCACAACAAATCTGAAACCTTAGTGCAAAACCGCAAGCCGAAAGCGCGTTTTCGATCATAAATAATGATGTGACGCTGGTCAAGGAGAACAGTGGCAGGATGGCAGTGTGGCAATGTGGCAATGTGGCAGAGTGGCAGAGCGGCAAGCTGCAAGTGGCGCCACTAGCTGCCGTCTGCCGTCTGTCGTCTGCCGTCCAAAAACCTAATTAAGCTGCGACGACAAACCGGAAGTGGAGGCAGTCAACTGTCGAGGCAACTTGGCCATTGTGTGTGCGTATGTGTGTGTGTGTGTGGCGTCAGGAAGCGCTCAAGTGTGGCAACAATGGTTAATGCTTAAGTAATTACAATGCCTCGACGATTAACTATGCAGAATGGCCTGGCTAATGAAGCTGACTCCACAGGCTGCAGACTACAGCACCAAAGGATGCGGGCAAAGGGATACAGGCTCACACAGTGAGCAGCTAATTATCGCACATGAGACTAGAGAGCTACCTCGTGTTCCTCATGCTTCTTTTCCGCCTTCTGCTGCTCCTTGGCCACTTGGCCACTTGGCCACTTGAGTCGTCTTCCGGTCACTTGAGTCGTCGCATTTTATGAAAATTTATGTTATGATCTCATCGATGAATGAAACTAGCTGCTGATTGATTGACGCTGCGTGTGCCACATGCCAAGGCGTTGCTCTCATTTGCAGTTGAGTGTGGCAAGCCCAAGGACTCATGGACTCATGCCGCAGACTTTGTGACGCTTTGCAAGCGTTCGTCCCATTATTTTTCCATGCACAACGCACTTCAGACATTTTTATACTTTATGCCACAGTCAGAGGCGCTACCAGCTACCATGTTACTGTTGCTGTTGTTGTTGTTGTCGCTTGAGTTACTTGGCCAACGCATAAGCCACTTAAGTTTTTGTGGCACACGCGCCTGGAGCCGCCATTTAGCGCCACCAAGTTTTGGGCGTCATCGATGCCGACATCGCTTGCCAAAACGCATTTCACAGCTAGCGGGAAGGGTGGGTACAGGGAGGGGGAGAGGGTGAGGCACGCGGCATGCGGCAGACGTTGCATAGTTTAAGGCGGCTTCTTTTTCTTGGCCATGGCACATAAATTGCCGGACTGTAAAGCAGCTTAAACGAATTGCCGCTTTGCCGCAGCAACAACTTGGCAACTCGCCCTTGCAACGCTGCGACTCCCCCTCTCCTCTCTACCCACCCCCTTTTGCCACTCCCACTCCCAGACTTTGCTCTATTCAAGTTTGTTGTTGGTCTTTGCAAGTTTTGCACAATTTATAAATAGTTTGCCTGGTCTTAAAGTTTCTTCATCTGCCCAGCTCCTTTGGCTCCCTCAGTCTGCTTAGGCATTATCGCTTGTTTCTACCGCAAAAGTATGCATTGCAACTTGCAACTTGCAACTTGCTACTTGCAACCAGCAACTTTTTGATAGTTTGCCCACTTCGTTCAGCAAAATTAAGAAAGGAATTTTATTGCCAAATTAGATTTTGGCGCATTGCATTGAACTTAACTTAAGTCAACTTCAAATTACAGACTAGTCCAGCAAAAGAGTTCCCCCCTTTCTCCCTTTGCAATTAGTGTGCCACAAGTACTAATTCAATGCAAATTAAGCATAAGCGTATCTGAATTAAATGTAGCTAACTTTAATGATTTTAAATCAATCACTTTTACAACTTTTAAAGCCAAGCACGTGTTGACTGCTAATAAGTCTTTTCTTTCGAAATTGATTCAACTGTTTCTAAATTTTTTTAAACTTAAGGAAGTATTTTAAATTAAATATATAAATTCAATTAATATATACACGTAAGTTTGTCTTGAACTGTTGCTCCTATATTATCCTTATATTATTATATTATAGCTTTAAAGCCGATATAGTTATAATATGATCCAAAAAGCTATACACGTTTATATATATAAGCCAATTTGAGAACTGTTTGGCATTACTTACTGAATAATTGAGGTATATATTTGATATAGAATTTAGATATTTTATCTGCTATAAATGATTTTCTAAAATCTTCGACTAATTAATTTAAATCTTCTCTAGCTCATTTGATTTTAGCACAAAGAGTGTGTCCTTAATGAGATTAAATGAATTAGAAGCTACAACATTCTCTCAATTATTCCATAATGAATCCAAAGAAGTGTCAAAGCAAATGCCATGCAAAATTGATTGGCTTTCAATTTGTATCTAAGGTCATAATTTGAAACTAAAAGTCATTAACAATCTGGCAACATGTTGCCACTTAATGCCACACAAGTGTAGCAAGTGATGCGCTTAAACCATGCCACAGCGGCCCCGCTGCATTCTTGACAAATCTGACAACGCGACAAAGCGTCGCCTTGATGCCACCATGCTAGAAAGTCATCGTGCCACCATGCCACCATGCCACCATGGCTCGCTTGCCAGGCTGCGTCGTGGTGCTTCCCTGGTTGATCAAATGGCATGCTTTTAGCATATTTTACATGCCAATCTTTTAGCTCTGCGGCACAGTGGCATGCGGCATGCGGCATGCGCCAGAGGGGGGGCGGGGGGCGCTGCAACAACTGCATTTATGCACAAGTTGTAAGTAAAACTTTTCGCACGCAAAACACAACTTGTGACTCGTAAAGTAAACATACTCGTACTCGAGAACTAAACTTTGCCCGCTGCAAGATGGGGGGCACTTGCAACAGCGGGGGGCAGGGCATGTTTGGGGCCGAGTCTTGCGCTCAATTTGCGCATTTTTCGCGCGCAATTACTCAGCGCGGCTTAAATTGCAGCTACGAATTGTGCACTGACACTGGCGGCCACCAAGTTGCACCTTCTTGTTGCAAGTACTCGTGGTAGTTGCATGGCTTGACTGACTGACTGTGCTTGGCACTGACTGGGCTTCTTCGCTAGCTGACTATCTCTGGCCCCTCATAAGCTGCCTAAAAGGTGCAAAGTAACTGCCATAAGCCGCTTGACAGCGACCGACCTGCCCCTGCCCCTGCCCCTTTCTCACACCAGCTGCAATCATTTTTGATAAGCCGAAAAAACTTGTTGACTACTACGAGTACTGCCACACTTTGGCCGTCTCACATTGCGTATGCGTAATGTTTGGGACCTTCGTCTTGGCTTTCATTGACTGCCTTTTAATTACCTGCCAACGCTTAACCCTTGACGCATAAATCTTCCACACACACATATGCTTGCCCTCTTGCCAGTCAACTGCTAGTCAAATCGACTTTTAATCTGCAGCATATGCTCGAGGCCAGAGAGCATCAACTGACCTCCGCACATCAGTAACTGAACAGCTGCAAAACAAAAGAAAAACCCAAAATGAACCTGAACTAAGCAACTTTTCCGAGAGTGTGCAAAACTTTTCACTTGAAGTTGCAACGTTAATAGATTCAACTGAAGTGCTGCAGATGCCAGAGTTGTACTCGTACTCGTACTCGTAAAATTGAGAGCGTTTTAAAAGCTCTTATCCCGCATCATCCCAAGATTTAAATCAACCAAACTGTGCAACTTTATCTGCTCATTACCAACTGACTTCTATTTGGCCCTTCATTTCGAATTGAGCACTTTGCCAAAGCTTAAGCGAATAAACTATTGTCGTTTGTCTTTATCTGCAAGGTTCAGTCTCAGGAGGCGGGATTTTCCCCCTTAGTTTACTTCCTTCTTCATTGAATTATGTCTGGTCAAATCTGTTCTTCACACATATTTCCTTCTTGTATTCAGAAACAGTTTGATCACCAAGCACACAATCTATCAATCTATCGTTCATTTTATTTATGATCTAATCTTGTTCTGCTATCTTGATCTTACAAATTCTTATATTAGACAGCTTTAAAAGTACTGTAATTGATGATTTGATACACTGCTTAACATACTATATAATATTATAATATTAAAATGGCAACAAATTATCGAACAAAATTGCGCATATTTGACCTAAATCGGATCATTCTAACTACGATAATTGCAGCCATAAATTTCATGCAAAAATAAAGGATTTCTTTTCACTGCACCTAATATTTATTTGTTTATTTTATATGCAGTCGACTAATATAAGTTCAAATAAAAGTTTAAAAGAATAAAAATTAAAAACTAATACCAAACATTTGGCCAATAAATACAGAAAATACAAAAAAAAATAAACGTTGTTATGTATTTCATTAGGCAAGCTTAGTATCTATTGATATTGTCTTTTCACAGACACTCATATCACATTCAATGTCAGCCAGTCAGGACAAATAGCTTTAGATAGACTGCCACTTAGTTGCCAATTAATTCAGATAAATTTGCAAATGTTTTCTCAAGAACCTGGCAATAACTGAAAAATGTCGGGCTTTATTAAGACAGTTATTTAATGTTCAAAGCGCTGTCAATACGAGTACATTTTTGGCATGCGACTCAAAGGTCTGGCATTCCAAAGAGTTGTCCATTTTGGGCATTGGCATTGGAACTACTCGTACTTGAACAACCCCACAAAAGGACGATCCATTGACGCACTTCATTTCATTCAATGACAAATGACAGCTGGCCAAAAGGAGCGCAAGCACAGGTGATGGGGCACGAGGCAAGGGGCAAGGGGCAAGGGAATGTCATAAGAGACAGTATTACAAGTGACATACTGCAGTTAAGGGGGTCGAAAGAGGAAAAAGATTGACAGGAGTATGGAGTGGGAGGAAGCTCTCTTAAATTTATGCTCTTGTTTGTTCAGCATAGCGTTCCGTAATGTAAATGCCGTATTGCTGCCAGACCGAAGGTTACTGGCGAACTATTCATTTATGGCCTTATTTATGAGGCACATTTAAACAGCCGACAAAGCGACCAATGGACAAGAGCAGACCCCAACCTGAAGCCAAAAAGAAGCCTCTGTCAAACGCTATTTTCCTGCGAGTTCAGAGTTCATGGCAATTGGTTTGCGTCCTGTCGTCCTCTCTTATTTCTCGCTAATGGATTGCGGTACACAAATCTTTAAAATTACCCGGTAAAACTTTGAAATTAGACGTAGACCAAGGACCAAGGAAAAAGGACCAAGCTACGGTCCAGTCAAACTGGCGTCAGTCTACCAAAGTCTTGGCTAATTTGTAGTTTGATATTTGATCAAAGGCCAACAAATAAACAAAGAAATGCTATGTGGAAGACAGCGAGTTTGATTGACAGATACCCTGTAACTAAGACATAGACTTGTTGACATTTCAGCAATTTAGTTGACATATAATGCAATAATTAAATAGAGTGTTTGATTTATTTGAGGCTTAATGTTTAAAGTGCAAAGTAAATAATGTGTCAAATAAAGGTTGATGAATTCTTCACAGAAGAATTCTTAAAGTGAAGCTAAATTGAAGTCTAAAGTTAAAGTGAATGTAAGAGAATGAAAGGAAATAATGAGGCAACCAATATTTGTCAATAATCGAGCGGGAAATGCCAGTCTGGCTTAGTTAGTTATTTACAGGGTATTCTATAACAAACCGAGATGTTCGCTCGTCTTCAGCTGATTGGCAAACTTGCAACATTTGCAGCACATGTCGCTGGCAATTTTCTGTCTCTGGCTGCAAAACTAAATTGTTTGTGTCTGCCTACTTAAAGTACAGGCCAAACACTAATTGAATGACAGTTCGAAGCAAATCGAAGTAGGCGTGGCAGCACGTACTGTGCTTGTCAATTGCTGAACCCCACAAAATAAAAAAAAGGAAAGCAAATGGAAACATGAATCAAATGAAATTAAAGCAACTTTTATGGGAATATATTGCAAGTGAATTTGCAAGGGCATAGCAACTATGTATATATATGTGTGTGGAGCTTATGAGCTGACGATCCAGACAGATCGAGGCTCAGCTAGAGCGGATGACAGGTCGCAGGGCAACTTTTGTTCTGAGCCCAAAATCGCAAAATCCCAGGTCTAAAAGACAAACAAAAAACGGGCAGGCATATAAGTCCCGATACACACACACACACACGCACTCACACACACATTAAGCTCAGATGGCAAATGTAACGTAAAACGTAAAATATTCCTGAATGCAATTCGCTTGCATACCGACTCGACTCACACAGACACAGACAACACATACACAGACACACCAGCCCAAACAGATAGTGCACACACACACACACACACATAGACGTTGTGGAAAAAGTCAAACTACAGCATTGCGGATGTTCAGGACATTCAACTGCACTTTGACCCATATTCCATTCCATTTTGTTGCAAATAGCTTAAACTGCAGCTGCGGACACGGACACGGACACGGACACAGACGCGCCAGGGCATGCGACGCACTGCACAAAAACGAACGAGCGCCCAACAACAACAACAACAAGAACAACAAGAAGAAGAAGCAGAAGAACACCAGCAACTATTGCTACTGCTACTACGCCAAGTACATGGCCAGCAACCACAGCTGTTGGCAGACTCGGCTAACCAGCCCGATTCCCGCCCCACCCCTCCCCCCACTCCCTTCGCGCCTCCTTGCACCCCATTGGAGCCAGTAAATCGTTTAGCTGCATGGCATTTGCAAGAGCCTCTCACTATTTGGTTTGTTGCTGCTCAACAACAACAACAACAAAAAGAAGCCAGGCGACGATTCTAACCTGCAAAGCATTTCATATTTTCGCAGCCCCGCCGCCTCTTCCTCCTCCTCTTACTCTTGCACTGCTCACGCAACGGGAGTAGCTCTAGCGTTATCACAAAGACTTGTGATATGCCCTGCCCCCCTCCTTACTCATACCCATACTCCTTACCCATTCCCACATACATCCTTTTCATACATTTAGCAACACTTGCAAACATTTTCTGGGCATTTCATTATTTTTAAATTACAACTGATTTATGTGTTTTACAAAATTATTAAAAATACTTTGCAACCCGCACAGCATTCTGGCATATTTTGAATACTCATAAATTGAACAAGCCATGTAATTAGATCAAAACTACTCGTATAAGGCAAGCAGAACAGTGAAGAGAAAAAAATACATGACTAAAAATCCAAATGTAAAAAACTATTTTAAATTAACTAAAACAACAAAACCATAATAAAAATTAAATGCAAAGAAAAAGAAAGTACTAATGAAGAACGTAAACCATTTCCATTGTAAAGTGTCTTAATCCTTGAAGTCTAACATTGAATATAATACTATAATTCCACTTTAGAGTATATATATTATTATTATACTATATTTCCATTTTAGAGCATCTTTAGCTTTAAAGTGTACGACTCGTTTCGACTGAATTCAATAACCGAAAATGGTTAGAAAAATAATTGCCACATTATTTTGTCTAGCAATATGGACAAATATGTTGCCATTTAGGCAAATTTAAACTGCAAAATGACCGGCTGGCTGAAAGGTATTCGATTTTCGATCCAAACTCAATCATATTTCATCAAACAAAAGGGCCAAAACGACAACAAAACAGACGGCAATAAAATGAGGACAGCAAAAGCAAGAACTTTATAAAGTAGAAAAGACAAAAAAGCAGCATAGAATGGGGAGACGGCTGCGTGAGGTCCAAAGTCTGTGAAGCCAGGGCCATTAGAGAGCGTTTGGGGAGTTGGGAGTTCGGAGCATTAGAACTTGGCAGGACCCCAGGACGCAGGTGTGTGTGGTCGTCGCATCCGCAATGCAAGCCAATAAACCAAAAATACGTCAACAACAAAACCAAAGCACACATACTTACAGCCGTGGTCAGGCATCAGGCTGATACACAACGTGACAGGTGAACGAGGTAATTTTAATTATGGCCACAATGGAGGCGACCTCACTTGCTTGGTTCATCAGCATGCCGACGGCATCGTGCGGGAATTGGTAACGTTTTATTGGCCAAAGCCAAAGCCAGAGCCAGCAGCAGAACCAGACCAGAACCAATGAGTTCGCCACTCAATCGCTGCTCGTTATGGATGCGCGCCAATTGTTAAGTTTTGGTCAGAGTTAGACGCAACATTTGCCTCTTAGCCAAATTACATAAATTAGTCGCGACTTTTTTCAGTCGTTCAAATCAAAGCCGGCTAAATTTAATGGACTCCTGTGTGTAGAGTTGGCTCAAAAAGCGACGCAGCCGCACAAAAACGAGCAACAACAAATCAAACGTCGAATACGTGATATTTTTGTAGCCAAAAAAAAAGAAGAGAGAAAAGCCAAATGGCACAAGCGAAAAAAAGAAAGAAAGATTTTGCAACATTACTGATTTCATTAGAAGCCATCGAGCATCATGGCGAAGTGTGAGGGCTGGGTTTTGTCGGTTGTTTGGCTTTTTTGGCGGTGCACCACTGCGTATACGTAATGTTGCATTTTTAGTGCTACTACAGCTACTGCTCTCTGGCTGATTCGTGTTGTCTGCGGCTCTTGTTGAACATTTCTGCTGCAGTTTGGGAATTGCCTTGCCCCTACCTCTGTACCCTCCCAAGTCCGGTATCCCCCATTTTGACCCCCTCGGGTTGTGCATTTTTGCGCATACCTTTGTAAGTTTTTGGCAAAGTCAAAGGTCTGCCGCCTCTAACCCCAGTCCCCCTCCTGGCTGGCCCTCTCTGTGACCGCTTTCTTGTTGCGTTTCTTTTGCGGTCATAAAATGTTGCCTGGAACCCAAAACGAAATATGGGCCCAGGTCTCGCACATTGCACATCGAAAGAGGTAATTTAATTTATGATGCAGTAAAATTGAAAATCCTCCCGGGCATTACACGCCGAACAGAGACAGAGCGAGACAGAGAGGGACAGAGCGGGCCAGAGACAGCGATACAGATTAAGAGAGATGAGTTGAGCAGACAAAAAAGTATTGGTCCTCTTGGATTTTTGGTGACATGCTGCCTGCACCAGGTAGGCCCAGCTGACAGTTACAGATGCACAACTTGTTGGGCTCGTTTGGCTCTCGTTGGCTAGGCTTAGGAGCTGAGCCAAGTTTTGCATTCCTGCGCGTGCCAGAGCCACTTTGATGAGGCAGCCACTGCACTGCGAGATGAGTTACATGAACAATTCCTAAAGACCGCAAGCAATATCCCGAGAGTGCTGTATAATACTTGAACTACACTTTGCCCTGCTCTAGTTGGAATATGCAACTTGACTTGAGGAAAAATATGTTATCGCACAACTGATTGTAGCAGTCATAAGAGCATAACAATTTAAAGTACTTGAGTGGCATAAGCTTTAGCTATTAAATTATAAATATCAAGATAATTAAAAGTTTTAATTATTTGGAATATCATGCAGCTGAATTGCTTTGTCTTAAAAACAGCTTGACTGAGTAAATAAGATGTCAGTTCAGTCCACAATTGGAAGTACTTGAGTAGCATAAGCTCTAGTTTTTAAAGTATCAATATCAGTTTAATCAAAATTGTAATAATTGGGAATATCATCCAGTTGAATTGCTTTGTATTAAAAAGAGTTAAACTAAGTAAATAAGAGGTCAGTAGTGCTACGATACTTGTTCTACAGCTTAATATTAAAGTGTACGCAAATGTTACCAATCAGTTGCCTCATCTCTGAATCCAACAGAGATGCCATCAAGCAGCCTAGAATTCAAGCGTAAATGGGAATGATGAAATTCCAGCAGATTTAATCACTGCAAAATTTCCCACAGTGCAGCTTTGTCAACGCACGGGCAGAGACAGCTGGGCAGATGTAACAACTGCCACAAACAATAGCAACAACAACAACAACAACAATGGGAACGAGAAGTCTACCGAAAACTGATAACACACTAGCGTGCCACATTGGGGTGGACTCGAGGCAGCATTCAACGTTGCAAGGCTTTTGTTTTTGGGCTTGGGTTTTTTATGCTGTTGCAGCGTCTGCAAGTTCTTCTTTTAGCTGTGGCCCATGGCTTTGCATATTAAATATGCAGCAGCCGCACGCGGCAAGGACCATAAAGCACCTGGAAATGGCTGCCACAATACAACAGCACAACTGCAACAGCAACAACAAGTGCAACAACAAATGCGCCTATCGCAGAGCGTGCAAAAGAATTTACGAGCTGGCAACGTCAAGCAGGTGCACGACTAAGAGAAAGAGAGAAAAAGAGACAGAGAGGGCAGGGATAAGGACAGTCGCAGATATGACGGGCGTCCAATCATTTTAACACAAATAAAGCACAACAGATGGCGCTGCGTGTGCCTTGTAAGTTGACGCACGAGTGCGCGAGGCAGCCACAAAACTGACAGCGAGAGAGACAGACAGGCAGTAAATGAAACAGGTCCTCTGCAACTACAGCGGCAAATGGATGCGTGCGGCATTGCAACGGCGTGGCAGCTTATCACAACAGCAGCAGCAACAACAACAATAACTGACTATGCTACAGCAACATGGGGCAGGTACTCGTACGTAAGATGCTCTGGTTTATGCATGACGCTGCTGCCCTGTGGTCACTTGTGGCATGCCCCAACCCGACTCCGTCTCCGACTCCGACTCCCTCCCCCCCTCGCCCAACAAACAGACATAGCGGGCATACTTTTGTTTGCGCTGCGGTTCGTCGACGCTTGCAATTGGAATTTTTGTCGCATTTACCAAAGTGCAACGGGGGCAGTGGCAGCTTGTGGCCAATGTGCTGCAGATAAATCTCATGAAATAATTACAAGTGTTACAGTAAATGCTGTTAAATTGCCGACTCCTCTCCCCTGCCCCTCTCATTGCCATGTAAAATGCATTCATGAATGAGTGGACTGCACAAGTGCCACATCCAGTGGCAGTCGTGGCAACCACGCAATGGCAACGACTTGGCTGCAATCCGTGCAACGACTGCGAGTGTTTCAATTTGCAGCAGAGGAGGGCGGCAGAGAGAAGGGGGGAACAGCAGATGGACTTATGCCCAATTGGGGAAAGTGATTTTGTGCCAATGCGGCAAAAAGAGAAAATAAAATGGTTTTAAAAATGCAAATAGCCGTATTGTATTTATATTTACATAGTTATATTATACTACTTACATAGTATACCATACACATTAAGAGCTTATCCTGCATAGCCAAGCCATTTAATAAATGAGCGCACATTTTGCGTTAAATTAAATTGAAAATCAACCAGACAACCGTTCGATTCTGATTCTGATTCTGAGGCGGAAATGAAATGCAGTCGCAGCAAGCAAGACTCATTAGCCGCAGTTGTTGCCTGCTTTTGGGCTCTGCTCAATAAAAGCCATTAAAACTGGTTAAAAGCTCAATTTTTCGTTGTCTCATAAATAAATGGCAATTCTATTAAAGCTACCATATACATTATGCATTTACTTTACTTACTTCTCTTGATTGACTTCATATCGTTTAAAATATTCAATGACTTTGACACAACCGAAGTGCAGTTTATTTATTTATTGAGAATCTCACAACACTAACAGTGGTGCTACTTATGAATTAGAGTGCTATTTATTAAGCAATTAATGGCTTAGTATTATGTTTATAAAGCGGGTAATTAGAATTAGTTTCGGGTATTGAGTAGTACTGATTACTAGAGCAATGATTGACTTGCTATTATTAAGTAAAATGAGTGCTTCATAGTTATAAATTATCAAGTACAAAAATAATGACTACTTGCAAGTACTTCAATCAATCGTGTTAACATTAAGTCCCTCTAAAATTTGTTAGTTTTAGCTTTAAACCAATCTAAAACAATCTTAACAAACTCAAACTCTAATAATATTACGGCACTTGGAAATGTATGAATTGTAATAAGCCAATATGTTTAAAATAAATACACATTTTATTGAAAATACAAAAATTGATCATTAAACTAAGAGACTTATAATAGCTATATAAGCCCATGTATATAATAATAAAAATCAGCATCAATTTCTGAACCCAACTGATCCGTGTTATTAAGGGAACTCAAGAGAACTCAACAAATTGGTCTATTTTGTAAGGTATAGATTGCAAATGAAATGCAAATAATAAATAGAAAATATATTTTATGCAGAAATGCAACTGTATCAGCAACTATGAGTAAATCAATAAATTAGCATGTAGAGGGACCCTGATCGATATAAACGAGTTTGAGGGCGAGGACATGAACTGCCATCGAGGGGGAATCAAGTGTTAATTGCAAAGAAAAGCCACAAAATATTTATGCATATTTATTTATTAACTGCCGAAAGATGGGCAGATGGGTAGAGAGTGGGCGAAGCAGGGACAGGGACATAGACAGGGGGGGCAGGAGGACAATTTAAACCGCTTCGACCGCAAAATGTTTGCAGTCAATGGCCATTTTATGGAGTCGCCCAGTTTATTATTACATACTTATTTTATATTGGACGTTGACTCAATGGCTCTTCTACTCGTATAGCTGCTATATATTTATAGCATATGTATGTATGTGTGTGTTTCCTTTATACTTTTTGTTTTCTTTTCAGATTCATTTGTTGTTGCTGCTGCTGCTGCTGTTATATATTTCGCAGAGATGGAATTCTTTATTTTTTTGGCGCAACGCCGCCGCATTGAAGTAATCACATAAATCACGCGCCGGCGTCCAGGAGCCGTCGACTGCTCAATGGCTGGCCCATTATGACGCGACTCGCAGATAAAATTCAACTCTCAGCCGATGCATAGATAAAAAGCGGAGCAAACAACAACAACATCACTTGGTTTATTAAGCATAATACGGCCATAAAGCCAGTCGAGTCATAAGGGCCCAAATAGACCAGTGGGGACTAAGGAGGGTGGCTTGCGGGCGAGGGGGGAGGGGGGGCTTGCAATAGCCAAAAGGATTACCAAGCACAAGGTAGCACCCATTATGATTGATGAGCCATTGCGGCTAATTCTTTGCTCGCGCTTTGTTTCTCTCAATAAACTGTAAATCATGCTGCGCTGCGTGCCAAGTCATAAATACAAGTACTGCTGTAGTATTTGCACTCCTCTCCCCTCTCCCCTCTCACCCCAGCCGTTACTTTAGTCTATGCACAACAGCACTATCCAAACTGCATTGAACACTCCAAAAAGGCGTGCAGCTTTTTAATTAAGACGCCGCATTGCCGTCTAAAGCATCGAGCCAAAATGCAATACGAATATTGCATGCTCTTCATTGGTTAAAAGTGCAACACAAATACATTAAGCCAATTGATGAGACAGCATTGAGGAGTTCAAGTAGCAGCAATTTATCAATAATTGGCACAAGCAAGTTTGGAATTTCCATGTCTACGAAATACATTTTATGTGGTCCAATAAAGACTATAAGAGACAGGTACTGACTTTAAATAATATATGTGCAATAAATATTAATATTTTTAACATATTTAAGTAAAGTACCATTTAATGACATCTTCATTATAATTGATAAATATCACAATCTATTAAAGAAAATACTTAAAAGTCAGAGAGATAAACACAACACAATATTTCGATTGTAGATCATTTTTATTCATTATTATCATTATCATTATATTTGACAATTTTGTGACGCTCTTATTTGTCTCGTTAACTTCAAATGTCGACAATAATTAACATATATAAAGTTGATAATATTTGAAAAGGATCAACTACTTGGTATCCCAGTTGCACTTACAGAACTATAAGGGTAAAAACAACAACACTCGCAAAATAACAATATTAGCAACAACATCAGCATAAAGAGAAATTGCCAAGGCGCGAAATGTTTGACAACAACGAGGACGGACGGACAAGGACAGCGGGTGGGCGCCATCTATCAATGCTGGCCGGCAGCGGGCAAATTGAAATGGCAGCCATTGCAATTATTGCAGGACCTGGAGCAGTAGCCTGGCGCCCTGACGCCCTGACGCGTCGAAAGGATTAGCTTTTCGGATCATATAGAAATTCGCAGTAGATTAGGCCCATTGGCAATATATAACTGAATTAGCGCAGCGGGACATACACTTTATGTGACAAATTATAACTGATCCTAAGCTCAACTGGGCTGAGTATTTGGTGTCCTTCATCAGCCATGAGATGGCTCTCACCATGTCTGTCGTCATTTGACAGTCGTGCATTATCCAGGCAGAAGTGCAGCCTGTAATTTTTCTCCCCATTTTCTTATTTTTTTTTTGCCCTCCGACTGCAATGCATCTTTTCATCATAGCGTTAGATTTATGAGCACCCTCCTTCGTTATTTTCCCCTCCCAGCTGCAACATTGCTTTCGCCAATGCCTTTGCCTTTGCCTTTGCCGTTGTCGTTGCCTTTCGCCAGTGCCTGGCAATATTGTAAATCATTTCCAAATTATTTAGTCGCTCTCTATTCGTATATGTATTCATATTTTTGGCGCCTTTGCCTAGACTACTGCTGTACTAAGCGAGGGAAAAGGGACGAGGGACGAGGGATGATGTGGTGAGTGCGGCACGTGATTGCATTATAAATTATGAACCACTAGATTTAACGTACCCGTCCCCGTCCCCATCCCCATCCCTTTCCCCATCAACACATTGCCGAGCCTCTGCCATATCAAATAGTCTCTTTTTTAAGTCGTTAAAGTGAGCTCAAGTATTTTCTAATATCTGCTCTGTTCCCAAACACATCAATAATATTAAATAACAGAGAGGGAGTTATTTTTAATACACTTTTTATTATGTAAAATTTATTATTTACAAGTTATCATTTTGCTATAGTTGGCCCCAAAGGCAGGGTGGATCATTTGGCATTTGATTTGGAAATGTATTAAATGCCAGTTTGTTGAATGTAATTTAATATTTATAATATGCACAATATGCTGCCATTATGTTTGCATGATCTGTCAATCTACCCAATTGCCAAGCACGCCCAGGCTTCACAAGAAAGATAGAAAAACGTGCAAAGAGTGTAAGGGGTGTAAGGGGGGAGGGGAGGAAACATACAAAGCGAAAAGTGCCGCTATCTATTTATATCGCTTTTGGGTTTTTGCATTTTGCTTTTTGCTTTTTTGCTGGCAGCAAAAACGCTGAAAACTACTAACGAAGAACACCTGCAGGTGGTTAATTCGCCTCCATTCCCAGCTCGAGCTGCAGCTCCCCACATCCCCCTGTCGTTGCAGTTCCCGTGGCAGGCAGTAGTACCGTTAGCGTGTGCCACCTTTTTCGCTTCTTGTTGTTTGCATTTGTTGTCCATTTCTGACTTTTTTGCTGTTGCCGCGATACATACGCCGAAGTTGTTGCTGCTGCTGTTGCACGAATGTTGTAAATCAAAAGTAGGCGAGTCACACGAAGGCTCAGGTTCAGGCTCCAGCTCCAGCTCCAGCTCCAGCTACAGCTACAGCTCAGACCAAAAGCGAAACCCAAAGCCCAGGCTGCGCCTATTTGACTGGCAGGCCGAGCGGATAACGCTGGCAATTATCGCGCTTGTGCTGCACGAACAGCGGAAGCGGCAGAGGCGCCATCATGTTACCTACCCCCAATCCCCACCTTCCAACTCTGCCTACCCCATATGAATACCCCAAAACCAAATGAACCTTGTGTTGTCCATTGTTTGCTGGAATCTTTTTGTGCAATGCAATTGTTTGCAAAGAAAAAAACTGTTGCTGCTGCTGTTGTTGTTGTTGTTGTTGTTCAGGTCCCGAAATATGGCCCAAACTCAGCCACCCCTGGCAGCCTTGCCTAGCACCAGGGCTAGGCAGTCAGTCAGTCATTGAAGTCATTTATTGCCACCAATGTTGTACGCTGTTTTTGCTCAACAACTGCACTAAGTTTCGTTTGGACCGTGTACTTAAATAAAGTGCAATGGTCTATTAAGCTGGTTGACATGTGCGTAACAAACAGAAGATGTCATTTCCTCCCATTTATATGACCATTTGTATACCCTATGCTTATAATAAAACATACAATAGGGAACATTGCAGTTTTCCGCGAATTTAAGTATGTAACAGGCAGAGGAAGGCACTCCGGACTGTATAATGAATATATATTTTTGACTAGCCTGAGTTAATTAAGCAATAAATGTATGTCTGTCCGTGTAAGTATAAGTTTATCTATTTATTTATTTGGCATAAATGAAATGATTTATTCTTTTAATATACATAAGTTTAATTTGGAACAAGTTATTAACACAACAATAGCTGGATCCACTTTTAATTGTAAGTGTACTTACATTTTCCTTCTTCATGCAGGAAACTGACTCCTGAAATTGCTTACGTTCCGCTACACATTTCCTAATTTAAATTTGTTCTTCATCGATAAAATTAAACGAGAGAGCACTCAACTACGAGATACCCTAAGCCAGTTAATAAATTATATTTACAAGCCACGTATTCCCACAACAGTCTAATAAATATTGTGTATATTAATAAATGCACATTTACATCTATAGATCAATACGTCCAGATTTCAAGTTGGCGGCACAATGTGCGCAATAAATGGACAAAGAAGGCAGCATTTAATATTGAAAATAAAATAGTTTTAAATCCAGAAGCCATTTTTCTTTTAAATCGAGTCACTTATTCAGAATAATTATATATCTATAGTTTAATATTGAAGTTCAGAAAATATACAGGGTCTCGCATGGTCAACACTCGACTGCTGAATTTCATACTTGTTATTCTAGTAAGTGTGCGTACGTGTATATATATATGTGTGTGTGTGTGTGTGTGTTGATAGCACTGGCCATGTGCTGGCCCTTTCGTGTGCAGGATGTGTTTGCAATTTGTGGACACGCCGACCGTCATTTGATTGCTGTTGTTGTCGTTGTCGTTGTCGATTTTTCAGTACTTTGTATTATATAGTTATAAAGTTTTTGTTTTTTGTTGCTTTTTTTTTTAATTATATGCGAATTGCACAATATATAGTAAAGCAATATACAAAATCAGTAAATTATGAAATTTTTTAGAGCAGCAGAATGAAGTGGTTGCACTACGGATTTAATAATAATATTTTTTAAGATTTTCAATGTGAATAAAGCTCTAAGTCAGTGGCTGAGATTGTTTCCACACCACATGTGTCCCCAATATTCTACCAGTATTAGGTACATCCACCTCAGTCTACCGTTGATAAGCCAATTGTTTGTTTTCTTTACACCACGCGATAGTTAGCGTGCAGTACTATCACAGACTTTTTTTTAATTCAATGTTTTTTTTGTGTTCCTTTTTTTTTGTAATATCATGACACCCATAAAAAGTGACTGAGCTGGGCAAACATGCCAGCCAGAGCCAGGTCAGATACTCGAATGTGGCCCACTTTATTCATTCTGCCTCTGACATTTGAGGCACGAGGTCTCAAAAGACAACCAAAATTAAACGACTCTCAGTGATGACATGCAAGACGTGGAAAAATAAAATAAAATAAATATGTAATACGGTTTCCAAAAAAACATTGTTTTTTGTAACAGGGACTCGTTCAGTTTATCCAGCTGAGACAGAAACCCATTATTTTTGAGCTGCCAGACTTAAGTTTGCAACAGCCTTAATTAATGTGTTCCCGCATTTGCTAAAAATGTTATCTGAATTTTCAGAGAATCGGCAATAGTAAAAATATATTACTCCTTTTAAAACAAAGGAAAGGGGGGTAGTAATCATATAATACGTATAATACGTAGCGGCAAATGGAAGTAGTTTATTTTGGTATATTTTTGCACGTAAGCTAGTATATTGCTCTCTTGAAAAAACAAATAAACAGATTTGCATGGCAGTTTATTTTGGTATATTTTTGTACGTAAACTAGTATATTGCTCTCTTGAAAAAACAAATAAACAGAATTGCATGGCACAAAAAATGACTACTTCTTAAAATTATTAGTTGTGTTTTATGATTTACCGTTTGAAAAATTACCACCCACCAAATTTTTTTGCTTTTACAATTTAGTCAAATATTTAAAAAAAAAAATTTTCCTTCAATTTGGAATATTGAAAAAAAATATATACATCATTTTTTTGTTCTTAACTGCGTAAAATGAAGGGGAAACAAATTATGCTAATTGTAGTTTTGTGCATAACTCATTTCATTTTAAATTTTTTTAGACTTTACCGCCGCAAATTGGAAAGGGAAGTTGCAAAAACAAGAACAATACCACACTGAGCTGACTGTTTAGTGATTCAACGAAGTTACTTAATGGAACAAACGAAATGAAACATTAAACAGCTGATTAGTATATATTACACGCTATTTAAATTCAATTCAGGACAAAATTTACAAGCAATGGAATGCGTTAGTTGTGCGAACATAACTAATAAGTACAAGTGCAGCAAGTGCTTAGCTCCCTAGTAAGTCGCTAAATAATAAAATATCATGCTCTATTTGCAATTACTCAATATTCCAATAATTCAGCTGCTCTGTATCATGCTATAAAAAACACAAACAAACTTCTGAATGTGGGCAGTTTGCGACCACAAAGGAAACATCTAGCTGCAAAATATCTGCTACCCAATCAGCAGATCAAGAGCCAACGGTTTATGCACCTTTTAGTACTGAGGATACCATTCCCCATGCCCTTCTGCAGAAATTAGGTATATTTGCTAACTTATTTGTTGACACTTTATCAGCTTCTTTTTCCCTCTAGGCAACTGCGAGCTACTGCATCAGCAGCTCTCAAATCCACACCTACGTGCACTTTTACAGCAGATTGATGTCGCACATAATGCCAATCTCACCATGACAGCAGCTATGCAGGAACCCCTCTTTATTGAATTCGCCAATGCCTGCCTGCAAGTAGTAGAGCCCATTACAGATGCAGAACGCACTGAAATGCGGCTGTCCAATTGATAAATGTGATTAGTATTTGGAATAAATTTATAGTTATATGCAAATTTAATGCACTACATTTATTTGTCTTATAATGTAAAAGTCTAATCTACTTGGCATTGCCATTGGCGCTCCTGGCTTTGGCCCAGTTATCATCATCATCGAAAAGGTCGTCGAAATCGTTATAGAAATCTGCATGTACGTGTTTGTCGTTTGTGGGTGTAGGCATGTGGTCCATCATCATTCCTGTAGCACTGCCCGACTGTAAAATTCAATTGCATTGTTAATTGTTAATTTAATAACTTCATTCTGTCTATTCTGGCAACATTTATTTGTCATCTCACCTCCTCCATATCCATGTAACCGGCCACTTCTGAAAACATTTCATCGACAGCTAATGACGGTTTCATGTTTAAATCCATTGCCCTGTATTTTTCAATTAATAACAATTTTAGCAAATATTGTTTATACTTCTCTGACAGAACTCAAGCGATGCCACTGTGGTTAGAACGATGTATACTTCTCATACAACACTTCTATCAGCTGCGCTTGATGACAATAATTTACGTTGCCACCTTATATTTTTTTTACCGTATTAAAACACTGACACTTGCAAGTCTTATATTTCGGTACATTTTTAGGGATAAAATAGTATATTAATAAAGTCAACTTTTTAATGCTATAGAATTTTGAAGAAAGATGGTTCGCGTGGGACTCCAGATCTCCGCTACGCTGGAAAATATTGACAAATTGGAAACAGATGCGGACTATGCTTTCTTTGTCAAGCTAACCTGCAGCAACTGCGGCGAAACATCAGAGAAATGGCACGATGTCACCGAATCGGAACGTGTGCAACAGGACTCGCGCAATCCCGACGGCTTCAACTTCTATATGAAATGTAAAATGTGTGGACGTGAGAATAGCATTGATGTAGTGGAGAAATCAAATGGTGAGTAGGCTACACACGTATTCAAATAATAGTATGCGTTTACTATTATTATACGCTTACAGTGGCCTATACATCGGATGATGCCGGCAGTTTTAAGACCATCATTATCTTCGATTGCCGGGGAGTAGAACCTGTGGAATTCTCACCACGCACTGGTTGGAAAGTGCAATCTGCCGAAAACGGTCAGGCATTTGAAGATGTAGACCTATCAGACGACGATTGGGTGGAGTATGATCAAAAGAACAACAACTCTGTGGGTGTCTATGAATTCGCATCCAAATTTATAAAATTGAAAAAGTAACTCGCATTTGTTATCGCCTTATAATAAAGGAATTGTTAAGAATTAAAAACAATGTAAATAACTAGAGAAGCATTTTTCCTTCAGATTTACTTTCACATAGAAAATGAGTACGATGAGTCTAATAAATATATAATATATAGATAGTTTAACAATTAGTTGTTTAATATTATGTTGAGGCTCATTAAGACACTATGTATGATGGTATTATGCAAAAAATGTACTGGTGCATGTGCACGTTAATTAAATAAATTTGTTATAAATTGTTTTTGACAAACATTCCGTTATAGTATGTATGTACATTTTACAATGTATACTATAAATATATATTATTTTATATAGCCGTATAATGGAATAAACACAACGCCACTGGTTAAATGTGATAGCCTTAGATTATAAATTAATGAATGCGTCATTAAAATTAAATTTAAAATTATATCAGACACAAAAACATTCTGTTGATGTTTAAAATTAACCGTAACTTAAAAACAATTCTAGCAAATAAATTCATGTCGGCATTTAGTGACATTTATCGGCCACAATTGGAAACCGGACAACCCGAATCTCATTGCCGTAGTCACAGACAACCGAATCGCAGGCGAGCATCATAATTTTGGGGCACAACTGTAGATTGGCAAAGTCCAGTTTGACCTCACGTGCCGGTTGTCCGGTTCGTACGTCCCACACAATCAGTGAACCTGCCTCAATTCAATCACAATTAGTTTCTCGATTGCAAATGACTTAAATGAGATGCCAGCTAACTTACCCATTTTGCTTGTAACCAAAAGTGATGGTGTTAGCATTAACAAGCTTGAATAGGCATTTGAGATGTTGATGGTGGTCAGCAAATTGCCCTGAAATCGTTCCCAAACACAAATACGCTCGTCCGTGCCCAATGAGATGACATAACTGGGCGCGCAAGCCAAGCAACTGACGGCACCATCATGCGCTTGTATGTTGTACATGCATGCGCCCGTAAACAAATCCCAGACACAAAGCAATCCGTCCTGTGATCCGGATCCGCCAGTGCCGGGCTGCCAACGATCAACAAAGAGACATGTTATCGGACCGCAATGTCCGTGAAGCGTGTACTCCACATCTGGTTTGTTAAGGCAATAAACCTACGGCAAAATAAACACAGATCAGCATGTATGGCAAATGGAATGAATTTGAAACCCACTTTCAGTGTGTGATCCTGGCTGCCGGTGAACACCATATCATTGACCACCTGCATGCAGGTGATTGGCTGTTGATGTGCCAATCGTACGCCCTCCAGTGTTATCTTCATCTCCTCCTTTGTTGTCTTTTGCGCAGCATCCTGCTGACTGCGTTGTTGCTGCTGCATCATTATTCCGAGACTGCCCGTAGAGCCCGTTCGCACGTGCGCTAATCATACCAAGAATTTGCACTTAATATAGAAAAGTGGCAATCTTCAAATGAGTAACTTACTTCGTCTGTAGGCGGAGGTGAATCCCCAATCGATTTGCTTGCCCTTGTAATAAGTCTCCAAACGATAGAAATCAAGTCGGCCATTCAGTCGGGCCACAATTACCCGATCTCCATTCAAATGGATATGGGTGATGCCCTGATTCCGTTTAGCATCCTCCTGGTAGGCACACTTGAGTACTCCGGCAGGCGCTTCCCACAGCTCGACCCGCCCGTTAGCACAACCGACAGCAATGAGATTATCAAAGTAGTCGACACACCAAACCGGCGATTGGGGCAGCTTACGTAGCAGAATGTGCCCATCCTGACGAGGTTGGGCAATTTGCATATCGTTGCGTCCAATGCTGGTCAATTGCTCGCCACTACGACCGTCCCAGACTCGGATCTGGCCCTTCAGGCAACAGCTGATGATGTAGTTACCATCCGAAACAAGGCACTCAATTCGATGCTTATGACCAGCAATCTGAATGGGCACACCCTCCAGTATGTGCTCGGTCTTCTTGTAAGGCGCTTCGGACTCATGCCAACTGGAACGCCACTCAGCATAGTTGCGTGTGCAGATGCAGCGGTAGAAGACAACCATGGTGTAGCACAGCACAAAGATGCTGATGCAGCACAGCAGAATAGCAAAGAAGATCTCCATGGGACTCTTGGGCACCAAGGGCATTCCACCCGGCATTACCATGGGTGATTCCCGTCGCACATCGTCATCATTGAAATCTAGGGGATCCAGCGCAGCAGCCAGGGCCTTCCACTGAAAATTCTGCTGCAGTTGCTCCTGTGGATTCCGGAATAAAGCGGCTAACTCAGGCGAGATGGCATGAGTCAATCGTATGCTTGGCAACAGTGTCACATATTGTCCACTTAGCGACACATTGTACTGCTTCATGATGGTCGACCAATGGAAATTGGACAGAAAATAGTTGAGCTCAAAGTTGGGATATCTCAAACGGAGCAACTCTGCCGCAGTCTCGTTAACCTCATGCGGAGGCTGCTCTCGATCCGTAGCCGGGGTAACATAGTTGGGCGTGCTGCCAAGCTGTCGACCGCCTGTTTGCTTGAATCCCTGCAGGAAGCTGCTAACGGCTCCGCGAGTGGCTTGAAGGTGACGCTGCAGCTCGTAGGTTGTGCTCATGGTGCCATTGTGTTGCATGCTGAACAGCTGCTCCAGGTAGCCAGAGTTGTACACAATGGAGCAGATCCACACGCTCATCCAGATCATAAAGGCGCGCTGAAAGAAACGCGTGCGTGCCCAAAAGTTGACAATCTTAATGCGTTTGGGTATGCGCGGCTCCTGCCCCCCTCCATGTCCAGCATGTCCGTTCACCAAGGTAGTGCGCTCCGTGCCACCGCCATCGGCAAAGCACAGTTTCGGATGCGACTGGGAGCGTTGAAAGGTGCCTGGAACAAATGGCGGTAGAGTTGGTTGCGCAGCGCCAAAGAAACGAAAGTCTTGGCGACCCAATGAACCCGCACCATGCTGACCGTTTCCTGTCGTACAGCTTAGCATCATTTTGGGTAGGTGTTTGGCCTCTGTTGTGTACTCGGCACGCTTAATATTCATGGCCAGAATTGTGGAGAAGAGTAGCATTTGGAGCATAAAGTCGGAGATAAGTCCGACAATGGCAAAGATGCAAAACTCCTGAATGACGGGTACAAAAGTGGCCAATCCGATGGTCAGTATGGTGATCTCAGTGAGCAGCGTCTTGGATATGTGCCAACCCTCTTTGCTTAGAGCCTGCGCCACGCGTATCTTCACATCAAAGGTCTCGTCCATGGAGACCACACTCTTGGTGATCACCAAGCTATTCTCCAGTCCCACCAATATTACCAGGTATGGGAATATATCCTTCGACTGCAGTGAAATGGTCAATCCGAAAAAGAAGCACAGCCCCAACGACATGGCCAGGCTGCCCAATGTTGTGACCACACTGCACAGTGCCAGCAGCACACGGGAACGGAAAACATCGATCTTCCGCACGGAAAAGTGAACGTACGCAAAAACCAAGACGAAGGCCACCGATAAGGGCAGAAATTCCCAGATCTTATACTCGCCCGGGTAAAATATGTAAGTGATCGTTGACGGTTCCTCTTCGTCGACGCCGGACGGTAGCGTTGTCAAGGGCGGATAATTACGCAGCAGCTTCTCCTTCAACGTCTCCAGAAACTCTGCATCGTTCTGCTTAAGGATCAGCGTCATCGCGTACTGAATAATACGGGAGCGTGCGCGTAGCGGATACCTCTTGAATCCCGTGTCCTGCATGGGCAGTCCAAATAGCATTTCCGCGGTCGACACTTTCGATTTTTGTAGATTCTGAAAGGGCAAGAAACGACCGATTAGAGCAGAGTTGTAGATAGATATAGATTTAGATGTAGATAGGTAATAGATAATTGATCAATGGCTTGCTTATCGCTTATCTATGGAGTGCACTTTCGGTACAAAAAATCCCTCAATGCCAGAACGGCTCCTTTGATTGATTAGTTGACATGTGAGTCAGTTTGTTTGGACATGAGAAGCGCGTCAATAAATGTGTTCCCATTTTATTAGAGGCTAAAGCTATTTTCATAAACCTGACAAGGGAACTAGTACTATAACTCAATTATTAAAAGAGCAATTGAAATTGTGTATCCAGTTAAGTAACTCATGTATAATAAAGTTAGTTAAGTTTCGATTTTTAACAAAATAGTGTGAATTCGCAAGTAGTTTCCCAAACAGGGAATAGAATACAAGCTTACAGATTAAGAATAATAATTAAATTCTAACAAGGAATATCAGATGATCTATATAATTTGAATGAATATTAATCTAAACAAGGTGCATTAGCTGATGTTCTGAAAATAAATACTTTTCTTTGAAAGCACTTTTCCTATCGAAGAATTTGATCTTGCTCGTATTTTGAGACGGAATACGGAGAACGATAGACAATCGGTTTAATTCCCTACGTTAGTTGAAAACCTTCATTGCACAAAAATCTACAGACATTTCAAGTACCTTTTTGATTTTTTCTATGAATTTGAATGTTAGTCCGAAATAGTATTTAATGCAAAGTACATTATTTCCGACTAATCTAAACTATTGCTAAGAATTCTAATCATCATGGATTCTAATCTCTACACATTTTCTGTATGATTACAATATCACTGTGGTGTTGTAAAAAACGTATTATATTGATTAATAAGATTGTACTTAGCAAATTACGACTTTACTGTTTGATTTTCAAATATGTCGACAGTTCTATGTTCTATAGTTATTCGGAAAACTCTTTAATCTTTTTGGTGAAGTCGCTCGAAACCCGTTTCCGTTTGCCAAACAAAATATGAGATTGTATACAATGAGATAATGACTCACAAGTCTTGGAGCTGAAGTGCCTGATAGATAAGTATCTATATATAAACAAACACATAGGTAAATTAATATGGGCAGGTGTGAGTCAAGTTCGAATGGGCGGGTTATCTATAGGAATAACCAAATAATATACTAGCCCATTCTGCAATGTTAATTTCTGACGACTTAATAATATGTGAGCTATTTCATAATTTGTGAATAAATGCTTATTAAAATTACTCCCACTAATTGGTTGTAAACATAACATTTAAGAAAGCTATAGTCGACTTTGTTTTGCTGAAAGCGTGACTGCACTTCATTAGGATTATTGAATAAAAAAATGTTAATTGTTAAATTGCTGGAAACTTCTTTCGTTTTTATTTTATTATTTATAGATAAAGCTTAATTTACCGTGAACTTTATTTCATTAATGTAGTGATTATTACGGACTGACGCTGATCAATAATATATGTACTTTATGGAGTCGGAGATGGCTTCATCTGCCTGTTACATACATTTTTAATTGACACAAAGTTATAATACCCTTATACGATATGAAAAGCCGGGTATAAAAATAATAATATTGACGTATGTAACTATAATTACTGTTGTGTATTTCAACAAAAGTCTGTCAAACATAACACATTTTTATCGACTTATAATAATTATATTAAGATTAAACATATTTAAGAAAGATAATATGAATCAATTTAAAATTGCTTCCAACCCCTACCATTATGTAAAATATTGAATTTTCAAATGGAAGTTTAAAAATAGCATTATAACTGTAATGCCAATTTAACGCTAATGAGGTCCGAGATACAGGTATCATTGTTCATCGACTGAAACATTCTCATTTGAAGTTTAAACATTAGATACAAAGTGCAGTTCCGACCGTTGCAGTCAAAGGTGTGCACAAATATCAATTTGTCGCTAAGTGATGCAATTCCCCATTAGCCCCAGGCAAACACACTTCAGACTCAACGCACACATACTTAACACACTTTTAACACGTTCCGGTCGAGAGTTTTTGCACTTACATGATACTGAAAGATGGTATTTAAAATATTTGTATCCCTGGTAAAGTTTTGAGGATTTTGTGTCCATAGATTCGCTGGCGATAGCAGAAGGCAGCCGTATTCCGGAAAGATCTGATCCAGCTGACCCTGGACGCCTCGCTTAACATTCTCCACGTGCAGACAGCTTTGCTCCAGTGTGCGCTGACTAAAAGTGCAGGGAATTTGATTCAATTAAAGGCATTGTCATGTAGCATTTATACATATATATCTCGTAGTATCAGTATCAGTATCTCAATATACGTATCAACTTACTTCTCGCTGCTCTGATGATTGCGCACAATTTCGAGCAATTTAAAAACTTCATAAAGCGGCGCTCGAAACGCATCCATTAGCTGCATCCCATCTGTCCAAGGCAGCACGCTAACCCGCAGCGCAATCTGTTGCACGTACAGCGCTGGATTGCTCTGCGCCCAAGGCAGATTGCCACGATCGCCGCTGCTGCCATTAAACAGTGGCGGCGAAGCTGACGCGGGCGGAGGCTGCCCTGTTGTATGTGACGACCCACCAGATGCTGCACTGCTTCCACTTTGATTGAAGGCGGGTGAAAATGATGGAGTCGACTCGCCGAACAGCGGCGTGTACCGACCCTCGTAGGGCAGCACGATTTTGGTGGGGATGGTGCCAGGTAGCGGTATGTTCATCAGTGGATAGCTGTGTACAATATAAGAGAATTAATCTATTAGCACATATATTATTATTAGCACATCTATTAGCACAATAAACAAATTCTGGTGCTGCTGACTTTTATTGCCTTCCATGTCTCATTGGGTTTGTCATCTAACGCGTGTCTCAAACTTTCCCTCATCACATTTGAATTTGATTTATCAACAAACTTTATATTATTCAAGGTTAGCAGGCCAAAGCAATAATAAAAACAGCAGCAACAACAACACTCGAGGCACGACCGAACCCAACAATTTAATAGCTACTGACCATTGCCATTGATAAGGAACCTGAGCAAACGGACAAAACTGATCAAACACAATTGTTGCTGTTTTACACTAACTGATAAGGCACCAAAACAGTGGCTCGGTTGACAACTGAAGCTATTTGTATACCCGCTTACTGTACGGTACAAGAGTGTACCAGGTGACAACACAACTCTGACAAGGCGAAGGACAAACGAATATTGTGAATTTTCTCATCGAAATAAGGAATTGTTAGAAATTTATATTCGTCAGAACAAACCAAATAATAGATAAAGTTATACTTTAACATTAAATTCGCAATTCTTTTGTTTCTATTTGTACGGCTGTTGATATTTTAAAAAATTTCGTTTTGATAATATTTCGATATTGATATTTATTTTAGAAATATCGATATATAAATATATCGCTTCAAATGTAAGCATTTACACATGTCTAATATAACGGTGTTTGCGCTTCTATTTGGCAAGCTTAACCCATTTTCCTGCTATTTTAATGGTGCTCTTAAGTTTGTAGAATTGTGACTTGTTTATATATATCTAATATTTAATTTTCTTAGATCCATTTACAGTTTTCAACTGATTATGATTCTATGGTGCACTATGGATTGATCAGACTCTAAAAACAATTGCAATATTTTAAATATCCACCGAATAATCGTGGTAGCGAATGCCATATTGCCTGAAAATGTCCCTACTCTCTTTCTTACTCGTTCTATTTCTTTTTATACCCGCCTACCCAAAGGGTAGAAGGGTATTATGGCTTTGTGCTGACCGAAAATGTATGTAACAGGCAGAAGGAAGCATCTCCGACCCCATAAAGTATATATATTCTTGATAAGCGTCAACAGCCGAGACGATATAGCCATGTCCGTCTGTCCGTCCGTATGAACACCTAGATCTCAGAGACCATAAGAGATGGAGCGACAAATTTTTCGCGACAGTATGTCTTATTGCTGCACGCAGATCAAGTTTGTTTTTGATTTTGGCCACGCCCCCTTTCGCGAATCGAATAAAACCCAATTGCGAGCGTCGTTTTAAACCTAGAACGTTCAATTTTGGTACACACAATACTAATCACCATCTTAATGATCTCTGCGAATTTGGTTACAATCGGATAAAAAACACAGAAGTTATTAAGATATTACTTTTATAGGGCGTTACCACGTGCAACTGCTAGTGCTGCCTAGCTAGTTGCTATGACACTCCGCGACATAATAATGGTGTTCAATAAACCAACTAAAGTGCCGCCAAGCTAATAACTTCGAACAAAGAAAATTTTGATATATTATTTTGGTATTTTTAGTATATATTTTTTTAGTATTTTTTCAGTATATTTTTATACTTTTATGTAAATATGATATTTTGATGGTACAATTGGGTGGCGGGTATCTCACAGTCGAGCAAACTCGACTGTAGCTTTCTTACTTGTTTTCTTTCTCCCTCTGTCTCGCTCTCCCTCTGAGAATACATGGGCATACCCCACAATCAAGCAATACTATTTTGTCAAGCAATGTTTAATCATCGCCTCTCTTCAATAATGCCTGGAATTCTAACATATTGTACGCGTGTTTCCCGCACATGAGTTGGGCGTGAGAACGTTAATGTATGTGTACATAATTTAATATTTTCAATTATCTATCCCGTCCCGCAACATGATTATGTTTGGGGCCGACCTAAGGTCTAGACGTATTTTTATTTATTTTTTCATCATTAAAGTTGATTAAAATCTGTGCACGCGTGGCATATGAAATATAAAAACAATCTGAGCAGATTGAAACATGAGCTGGACATAAACAAAATTTTTCTTAAACTTCATATAAAGTATCAAATATGCTATTGAATTGATTACATTTCGCTTATCAGGAAAATCACCTAAATATATTACTTGTGTTCGACCCACTCTATATATTCGATTGACGCATGCCAGAATGCTCTAGGGGCTCAATAAATTTTCATTTCTATTTTATTTGTTCTGGTTATTGCTGATAATCCATAATATTATCTAACTGCAAGTCAAGCAATTTTACAATCAACATTTTTTGCTTTAATAGAAAGGGAATGATTTTCAATTCGTATATTGATAGGAATTCCAAAAAACGTGGAATAAATTTCAGACTCAAATTGGTTTTTGGGTTTTATAAAAGGTGGAGAGAAAATAATAATAATAAATAATAAATTCATTTTATTTTTACAATTATTATTTGATTAAACAAAAAAGGAGATATTGACACAGTATGGGTTTTTTATATATGAGACTCATCGAAATTTTTCGCTGTTCCCAGCGACATGTGTTGTTTTATTAGTTTAAAACTTTAATCAGCTTTAAAATCTTTTTAACGCAAGGAATAATACACATTTTTTGACATACTCGGACATGTTTTTAATGACTCTTAAACATGCAATCTCACTTAGGGGATGCTCAGGAATAGGGAAACAAACATTTGCAAGAGCTTTTGCAAAAATAACAACAAAAATAACATTACATATACATACGTACATACGTGCATATATGTACATACATACATATTTAATTCACAGAACTGGGAGGCGCAATCAGCAATACATACATATGTATGTACATTTGTGTTTAAGTAAAAACAAAAAACTTACCACGAAAGCAAAATCGCCATAAGGGCAATGCTGGAGGCGCATGTTGGATAGCTGGACAGAAAGAGGCCATGCTTGTAGTAGAAATGCGAAACAGACGCTGGTAGACCGGATGAAGCCGACGAGGTAGCCACCGGTTGGGAGTTGGCTTTGATTTTTGGCGTTTTATTGGTGCTACCATTTGCTGTCAGTGGCAACGACGCGGACGCAGCAGCAGCTGCCGGCGACTTGGCAGAGCCATCTGTTGCGGCTGCCATGCCTCGCTCGCGCACTTACACACACACACACACCCTCACTAGCAGCGAAGAGCGCAAACTTAATTTACACTGAAGTAAACACACACACACACGGGCAAAATGAGAGGATTTGTGAACTTTAAGCTTAGTTTTAAAGTCAACTTGACGGAGTTTCAGTTTCAGCCGATTTTGTATGGCTAATATTACGCAATTTAGCATATGCAACGCTTCATTTGGCGTAGGCGACGCATACGTCCGTCGCGACTGCGATATTATTTATTAATAGCGCTCTTTTTTTGTTTTTATTGTTGTTTTTACTTGCTGATCTACAGCTTTGATTTTCGGTACAACAACAAAAATATCGACACATTTTTGCATTCTTATGTCTATTGATTTTTCTTTTTTTTGCGCTTCATTCGCACCTTTTGGCCCCAGGTTTAATTTGCGCCGTCTAAATTTCTGCAATCACCGCGCTTGCCGCTGTTGCTGTGCTTGTTGTTGCTGCCGTCACCGCGAACAATTAATTGACATTTTCGCGCATCTTAGTTGGCCGCACGCACACACAATCAAAACACATTGACGAGTCACAATTGTGACGAGCACATCAGCGAATTCAGTTCTTATTAAATATAGCGGCTTCTTATTGTTATCAAATTAAAATCAAAAAAAGCGCAAGTAATGCTTTTCAGTTTGAATTTTTACAATTAACACAAATTGCTAGACACTTTTTTAATTTTAGTTTGTATTTTACTGCGTCGCAAAACTTTTTTGAAAAAGCTTTTTGTATTTTACTGCTATTACTTTTAATGTTTTTTTTCGTTATTTATGTTATCACAATACGAATAAAACAACGAATGTTACTAAAAGTATTCTGTATACACTTTATTACTTTATTTAACACGTTTTTTGGTCTGTCTCAAATCGAATGAGCTTCACGGCACGATAAAGTTATCGTTCTAAGAAGAACAACATTGAACAGCTGTGTCCAGTGTGACCACAGTTGAGTATTACTATATACTATCCCTCCCATCGAAAAATACCCAATATATTTAATTTTTCAAATATACCATTCAAAACACATTAATTTCCACTTATGTATATGTTATTTAAATTTTATTATTAAAAATATGACACATTATTTAATACTTTTTGTGTAAATAGTTGTTGGTAAAGTATTAGTATTTTATATTTGCTGTAGATACTTAAAGACGCTTTAAAAAAAATATAACAAAACAATCATTTTGACTTACTAAAATAAAAGAGTGGAATAAACCGAAGAGGTTGCGTACATATCCCCCTAACTTTAATTATAATATGAATTTATTAACAAATTAATTTTTTCATCCTAGTTTTCCTGCTACTTTTAGCATTAATTTCTACTTCATTGTCTATACTTTTACTAGAGGCATTTGGGTAGTATCTCAGACTTTAAGAATACATTGTAAATCTACTGCAGTTATATTCATATTCATATGTGAAAAAATTAATTGCAAAATTTGCGTTTATTTTAATTTTTACCATCTGGTCTGCTAAACGTATGGAAAATGTCATATTTCTTGGACGTTGACGTACTAACGGCAGTACGATCAAGTGGCCCAGCGACACCAAGCTCGGGCTTGTTAACACGCGGACCTAGGCAGACACGACCACCCGCCCATCCGACCGAGGGGTAACCGCATAACGCGCGGGAACGGAGGTCGCAAACAATTAACACAGACAAAACAACCAAATAGTATTAAAAAAAGAATAAAATAATAATGATAGTAATACTACTAATAATAATAAATAGAACTATTCCTATATACGAACTAATGTATGTAGGAGTAATGTTTTTATTTCTAAGATAGTGTTAGTATTATTAACAAGATTAGAAAATTTATTATAATTAATACATAAAATACGAAAATGATTGTGACTGGCATAGTTAGTACTACAACGGGAAAGAGAGAGGGGAAGGAAATTTCTAGTCGTTCTGACCGGAACGGCAAAACTAATCGGGCTTGTCAACCGCAAGGAGTCAATTTCGCCAATGATTAGTCTATGTAGAAACACAACACCTAGCATAGTTCTACAATCAGAAAGAGAAGGAAGGTTTAGTAATAAAAGTCTACTACGATACGAAGGGAATCTAATTGTGGGATTCCAGCTAAGACTACGAAGAGCAAAAAGAAGAAATTGTTTCTGCACTGATTCAAGCCCATGTTGATGAACCCTATACTGGGGAAACCAGATATTAGATCCATACTCCAGAATAGGACGAACTAGTGAGATGTACAAGTGTTTAGTAATGTAGGGATCGTTAAATTCCTTTGACCAACGTTTAATAAGTCCAAGGACACCCATGGCTCTATTAGAAGCAGACAAAATATGCTTATCAATACCTAAATCAGTTACTGACTCTATTCGCTCAAGTGGAGCGAATAATTATTTAAATGGAGAATACCCCATGTTCCCAAGAAAGAATTTTGGTCAACTCGATATTCATTAGTTTTGAAATCCAAATATTATCGACAATGCCCAATAAATGTTTTTTATAAGAAATAGTTTTGAAAACATTGTCAAAATGTTTTGAACAATCTCGTTACTGCACTTTAACTGTAGAAGTGTGTGCAATGTATCGAATCACTGAGGACTCAAGATATTATAAAAATCAATTTAAATTAAGCGGTATTTTTAAACCAAAATTAATGCAATTTTCTAGAGCTATTTGGTTCGACAAATAGAGCTCGTCTGTTCGCAATTTGGCAGCAAGTATTGCGTGATACATGTCGTTACGATTTTACATTTTAAATATCGATTCACTTGCACCCGAGTAGATAAAATAACGGTGGCTAATTTTAGTTTACAAAAATACTCAATTAAAAGGTTGATTCGATTTTGATTATATATTTGTTTTTGGGCTCTTATAATTAAAAATGTGTATATTGTAATATGCTTTGATTTTACACAAAAACATACATATGTATGTAACATATTAAAATAGTCTTGATTCAAATATAATAAATAATTGAATAGGTAAGAACCTTTTAGAACAGTTTTGTTTCGTTAGAAGTATAACCTCAATGAGCATAAATTTTTAGCCTTAATTATGTATGTATATTATGTACACCATCTTTTTTTGTAATAACATCATCCAACTTAAGAATTTATATTTGTAGGATCTATGGGCCTAACTATACAGGCTATAGGAAAAACCGTACCTAGATATTGTAGGGCTTCGTTTAACTAAAAAAACTGTTATATCGTATAAATTGACTTGTATAATAAACATAGTCAACTCTTGACTTCATGTTTCGCCGTATACTAGTCAATTTTTGTTGTTGGCATCGTATATTCAGCCGTAATGGAATCAGCCGTGGCATACTCTTGCTGCTGCAGCTGATGGTATAGTACATGTTCCGGTCCTGGCTGCATATAGTCTTCACAATTTCGACCCATACTTGCACCCACAACATTGTGGATGCCGTTCTCATTTGATCTGCTCTTCTTTGAGCTAAATAAAAGAGCAGTACCTTTACTGAGAATAGGACATAATAAAGCCTGATGACAACATGCAAACAGTCTGTAATTTTGACCCTGAAAAGGATCTGACATTGCTGCGCATAACATATGATCCAGATTAATGCCCGTAAACTGGGGAACAAATATAGTGAAAAAAAAGAATATATAATTCGAAAAAAGCAAGCAAGCAAAGCCAAGTTACTTACAATGGAAAGCGGTGAAAGTAGAACAAAATGATAAAATAGCATAAAGGCCGTGCCTATATTAGACCATTTAAAATCCTTTGAGTCCTCAATGGTATACGCACCTATAATATTTTATAATTAGATACATAATCAATTACAAATTTGATTCAATATTTACCGCTTCTTAGTATATAAATCGGTATAATATACAGAAGAGCATGCTGAATCCAATATGTCGCCTGCTCAAAGGGATATGTCCGTCCCTCGACCTCTGGAAATATGAATGCCAAAAATGGTCCATTCAAGTTGCTCATTTGTATTCGAAACAGAACTGTTGTTAGCTTTGTCGGCTTTGCAGCTAGCAGATAAATCTAAAAAATATTGTTAATCAAATCATAAATTAAGTTATTTTTGTTTGGGTTAATTCGAGAACTCGAACCTGCAGACATGTTTGAATATGGCACGGATTTAAAGCAAAGATCATTGAGCGTCCGGCCAGTTTAAAGCCCATTTCAATGCCAAAGATAATAGACATACTTATTAGGAGAAAGAGCCGCATGGGACTGTGTGATCTTTGAATCTCATGTGGTGGCGGCAACCTTATGGGTGCCAGCCGCTTCCATGAGCTGTGCATAACGTATATAAATAAAGCTGATAGAATTGCCGATTCTGTCCAACGTCGACGATCTGTCATATAGTTAATGCACTCAGGACCCGTTGTACGTGGTATCTCATCCGTGATTCCGCCCACAGCCCAATCCCAGTCCATGTTGGCAGCTCTACTTGGAATGTTTACTTAACCAAACTTTGCCTTCAGACCTGTAAGATAACCATAAAAGCATTTAAATTCTGTGGAAATTCTCAGGTATGCACAACCTGTTCGGCACAACCCTTATATAAAGGTTCCATTAAAAATTAACCGCATTGCGTGTTGTTAACAACCCGAAAAAACAAGGATATAGTATGAATTGTTTGTAATATACATCCCACTCTGCCTGAAGCTACACAAACGCTATGTGCAGCTGAAAAGCTAGGAATAGAACAACCCAAGCTCGAAGGAGCGAAATACCCCTAACTCACAACTATATACATACAAATATTCTATACATACATATGTATAAAATACATGGCTAGTTTCTGATATCGAGAGAAAAAGTATGCTACAAAAATGCTTATAAAGTTTCCTGGTATCTTAAGGGTTTCTACACTTATTTTTATTATTTTTTGTTTAGCTATTCCGGAAATCATTTGACACAAAGCATGTTTGAACAACTTAAAAAGAAAATGACCGCTAATACAGCACAAGTGAACCAGCTAGCACTTTACCCGTTATCGAGTACCTTTCCTCAAATTTTGCAGGTAAGTGTGTGGACCGCTTGTTGAATGGAAAGCAAAAAACAAATAGGCCGGCAGGGGTTGGGGTGACTGCTAAATATACGGCAAACTACATTGAGAATGAAATATTGTCAACTTTGACAGCTGCCGCAACTGTAGGAAAACTTGGCCGATTGCCAACATTGAAGGCCATGCCAGCTGGTCAGTTTCTGTTTAAAATCTATACCCAAACCTAAACCCCTTTGCTGTATATTCTCAAAGCTCAATTACACATTCTTCATGCATGTACATATGTATGTAGTTGTTATATTACAAATGACACATTTATTTTTCGCAACAAATTCATATTAGATGATAAAGCATACAAGCTATATGAATATTTGAAATATATCCAATAAAAAAATTTATTATTTAAACTCTGTTATTTAGTTATTACCTTAAAGTTAATGAGTTAAATAAGTGCTTTATTTTAATATTTTCGCAAATTTTGAAGCCTACATTTAAGCGAGATTTTATTACACTGAAATATTTCATCTTATAGATTAGTAATTGCAATCGAAGCAAACGGAAACAACAGTTATTGAGATATATTTTCATTGTCAAGAGCAAGAGAGAGGGCAATTGTTAGAGCTTTTCAATGCAGGAAAACAAAATAGCATTTATATCAGCTGTTCGCCGAAAGTGAGCAAGAGATGGCGCCACTTTTGCCCACATTATTCGATTTTTCAACTGGTCTACAATCAACCTTTTAATAACATTATCAAAATCTTAACCCATTTGCATTCATATGCTTGATGCAATATATTAAATACATAAGTTGCTCACTTTTGAATGTGTGAACTGAGTTGTCAGCCACGTGGTTGTTTAAAGCTCAACGCGACACTTGAATCCTTGCGTACTTTTATGAATGTATGTTCATATGTACATACATACATACATATGTATGTGTATTGGCACTTTTTTTAATCCGCGCACATTCCTAAATTATTTATTTATAAATTTATATTTATGTCTATGCAATTAAATTCTCTCACTTATTATATTTGCATGACAATTGGAGAGGAAAGAATTTGTATTTGCGGTCCTAAAATAAAATGCGTCGCAACGTCATATGCGTTTGCAGCTACGACGTGTACTGAATGGCGGTCGACGACGTTGCTGGGTTTGTTTTTATCCCCCACTTGGTTTGGGGTTGTTTCCCTTAACATTTCTCAAAGTTTGCTTCTTCACTAGCATTTCAATTTGTCAGTTTGTTTACAATAACAAATTTTTGTAATGCTTAGACATATACAGACATACATTTATAAAAATACTAAAAAAAAAAAGTTGACTATCAGTTATCATATACAAGTAATCTTAAATTATATAGTTAGTTTGAGATAACAAATATTCCTAATTTTGCGATTTTAAGAGTCCTTAAAATTTTCTAACAAGCCTCAGCCCGCAACTCGCTTCAGTGCTCTTTCCCTCGTTTTCTCTTATTCACGCTTTGTCGCTCACTATCAACACAGACGCACACAAAAGCTTTTTCTCTCAGACTTGAACATTCGCCACTGAGGTCTATGTCAATTTGGCGCGAAAATTAAGGTTAGCGGCTTTTGAGTACAAAACCATACACTCGCTCATATACTATTTGAACGGATGTAAATACATTTGTACATATGTACGTTATGTTCAATTTACATTGTATATAAACTGAAGGCACCTCACCGAACAAGCCGCATCTACAAATTGGATTATAAGACACAAAGTGCCACTATTACCTGATTTAATTAGCTTTAGATATGTTTTTTTTAATATGTAATTATTTGATTGCTTCCTATAGGTAGCTACTGAAAAAAACGAAAAACTATTAAACTATGTTATGTAAATTTTTAGGTATATTAAGATTTAACTTATTGAATTCATAATTTAATTGTATTAATGCATTACAAATAGGAAATTTCTAACATGTGTAACCTCAAATAACATAAGTAGAAAGCAGCAACAAAATAACAGACGACTGGCTATTTTTGTTTGTGTCTTGTGGATAAGTCAAAT
Organism: Drosophila pruinosa; assembly: GCA_018150935.1. Taxonomy (NCBI): domain Eukaryota; kingdom Metazoa; phylum Arthropoda; class Insecta; order Diptera; family Drosophilidae; genus Drosophila; species Drosophila pruinosa. The sequence continues at coordinate 45,808,843 of JAECWR010000199.1, forward strand.
TAATTTGTTGTGGATCAACGTCGCGCTTGGTTGGAGATGACATTCAAATATGTAATTGATATTATTTAACAGTAATGCTAATTTAAATTAATTGGCACGTAGTTTGTATGTATTTAGTATGTGTTCGTTCCAATAAAATATACAACATGCATAAGTTTTCAAATTTTAATAAAACCATACTGAATATTTCCATATATTAAGTATTGCCAAACTGATCAAGAATTTAGCTAATAAAAATTAATCGCACACGAATGGAACCCACCAAATTCTCAGTTGTTAGAACAATAATTATTTATATTAAGAAGCAATACTTTGATTAAAAATTTGGTATCTAAATGAAAGATTATAATTTTGGTAAAGTAAGATTATCAAAATTATAAATTTGGAAGTGATATTTTCAAGACTCGAAATTTAGGCCCCAAGCTTTTCTTGAATTTCATTTAAAGTCTTTCCCTTAGTCTCTGGGACAAGCAACACAATGAAAATGCAAGCCAATAATGAGATGACTGCAAATGCCAAAAATGTAACGGCCGCACCGAAGGTGTCTATGCAAAGAGGAAAACACTTGGTCACACAGAAAGCGAACAACCAGTTACAGGTCCCAGCAATGGAGCCACAAAGTGGTTTGACATCCTCCGCAAACAGCTCAGCCATAATAAGCCAAGGAACGGGACCAAATCCTATCGAGAATCCGATAATAAACAAACAGACCGCAAACACCGGCAACCAGCCGACGTCTGAGTCCATCAGCCATTGGAAATATATTGCCATTATGAGGGTCGAAATACACATTAAAGCCGCAGACAAGAGCAGTAGAATTCGTCGGCCAATTTTTTCAATGGTTAAAATGGCAGCGACTGTAGCAAAGACCTGAACGATACCTAGGATTACAGTGCACCAATCAGGCGACAATCCAGTTCCGGCTTCGGTAAATATGCTCGTTGCATAAAAGATGATCGCATTAATACCGGTAAATTGTTGGAAGAGCATAAGCATAATAGATATACATAATCCCTTGATCGAGGCCTTGCGAGACATTCCATCAATGACTTTGGGCTTCTCTTTTTTGGATTCGGACAACATCGCATTCATATCCCCAGTGATGTCTGCATTCTTGCCACGCAACCATTTCATGGACTTTTCTGCCCTCTCGACCTTTTCCTTCTGCACAAGGTAAACTGGGGACTCCGGCATCCAGATGAAGACGACGAAAAATACAATTGGCAAAATTCCACACAATATATTGACAAGCATCGGCTTACACAGGGCGCCAACACTGAAACCATACAGAATACCGTGTACAATCCACAGCTGGAAGAAACATCCCATAATGCCTCGAACGGAAATCTCAGCTATCTCCGTCGTGTAAATGGGCGCTGAAACACAGAAGGCCCCACCACTTATCCCAAGAATGAATCGTCCGATGAACAACATCCACACTTCGCTAGCAAAGATGATGCAAAGCCATCCGATCAAGTAGGGTATCACTAGAAAGAGCATGACTATCTTACGTCCAAAAATGCCAATCAATATGCCAATGGGTATGCACACGCAGGCACCACCAAGGGTTAATAACGATGAAACCCATCCCCAATCGTCTCGAGAGGTGGAAAAAGAATATGCATCGCCTGCACTGATCGGCTTTTCCATTGGACCAGACCAACCAAGCGATGCTCCTAAACAAAAGGCACCAAAGGCCGCAGACAATCCTGCTATGTATTGTTTTATTTTATCCATAATTCGGTTTTAAAGTTTTTTTTAAGAAAATTCAAATTCTGTTTTTGTTCTGTAATATACGCAGACATCAAAAAAAAAGTTTTGTTGACTCCGAGTTACTTTTGAAGATTAACGTAAGTTTTGCATTTGTGAATCATAACGGCTTTGTTAAAATGAGTAGTATCACTAAGCAATGAACATAATAGAGTCCGCATATCCAAAAAAAAATACGGTCTGTCGCATTTGGGTTTTCAGAACCCTCGTGGCAGAGGCCGTGGCAGAGACGCAGCGCTCTCGCACGTTGCGCTCTCTCTCTCTCTGTTCGTACGAAACTTGAAAAAGTGAACAAAGAGATCTCGAGCATCAATTCAGTCGTAGAACGAGGCTGTTTTGATATGTGTGTATGTGTGTTTAGTGCACATACATATGAAGAAACATAATGTGTATTCAGTTGCTGCTTGTCCGATTGTTTAAATTTAAATTTTTCAGATTTCAAACCGAGTTTCATTTCTGAAGTGTTTTGCTTGGATAAGGAAAAGTGAATACTCTTCTTTATTTCCATATATTGCTCTATCACTAATAACTAAGGAATTCTAGTCTAGGACATCAACGGTGCGGTGCGTGCATCATGTATTGAATTCTTCGTTTCTGCCTGTGACCTTGTTGTTGTTCTCTTCTGTTCGCTCATTTGTTTCAATTGACTTTGTCATCTTTGCGTTGATGTTGCTGTTTTTGATTATATATACATACATATATAATTGCATCATGCTCAGGGGTTTTGTTTTCAAAATTCAAAACACGACGGATAGCTCGAGTTCTCGAGAGTGAGCCGAACGCGAGAGAGCGCTGCGCCTCTGCCACGGCCTCTGCCACGGGGGCTATGAAAACCAAAAATGCAAACTGACCGTATTTTTTGGATATGCTGACTCTATTATGTTCATTGCTTAGTGATAATAGAGAGATAGTTACCAAAGTACCGATAAAACAAAAGATTCCTATCGTAATCCATTTTTATTGTCTATAAAATAAAAAGTCAACTCGACGAAATTCCTATAAACCACTTCTTGGACTGCAGTATTTGTTGAATTTCCTCATTTGTCAAGTCTTTGGTCTCTGGTACCATAAAGTAAACAAATATCCAAGCCAGAACCGAAAAAAACGTTGAAACCCAAAATGAATTCTCCATTCCCCAAATCGTTGCAATACTAAGAATACTTTTAACACTAATAAAAGCAAACAATGCAAAGAACGTCCAAACGATGCATGTGCCTATGGTTTGGAACCCCATCGTAAACAAATCCAGTATGACCACGTAAGTCAAAGTACCAAGGCCGAGTGTGTAGAAGCAAATGTAGCCACACCCACTAAAAAGTGGCAGCCAGTTTAAGCTACTTAAGTAGCTCTCTTTCCTGGCGTCCAAAAAGAAGTAAATGGCAAACAGGCTGTTGAAGAGGGCGACAAGCAGTGTGGTGAATATTAGCATTTTTCGTCGGCCAATGCATTTTAATGTCATCACAGATATGATGGAAAACACAACGAGAAAGATGCCCGCGACAACTGTAGACAAATCCGGCTGACCGTGACCCTTATGTGCCGTGCGATGAATCAATGTGCAATACATGAGGATTGCGGTTCCACCGCTAAAATTTTTAAAAAACATCAGACTAATGCTGATCATGAGAGCCCTGCATGTACTTTTTTGTCGTATTGAATGCCAGTCCGTTACATTTTCCACCTGCTTGTTTGTGATTTTAGTCTGCAAGTCAATTATCTCGAGAGTTACGTCCTGATTGCGCAACCATTTTAATGATTTAGTAGCCTTCTTCGGTTTACGTCGCATTAAGTAGTATACTGGTGACTCCGGCATCCACAGGAATGACACAAGGAACAACATTGGCAGAATGGCGCAACCATAATTGAGATATTCGTAGCTGTGAAATGCACCTATGGTGTATGCATACGCTATACCCAACACGAAAAATATGGTGAAGAAGGTACTGAGAGTTTCCTTCTCGGTGAGTTGTGCGATCTCTGTGCAATACAGCGGCACCGTTATGATGTAAGTGCCCCCGGCAACTCCTTGAATAAAGCGCGCCAACATTAGCATATACCGATCGGGTGCAAAAATAATAAGTGCCCAAGAGCCTAAGAAAATGGGTACCGCTAACAGCATTACTGTCTTGCGTCCCAAGAATGCTGCTAGTAAGCCACTAGGAATTATCACAATAAAGCAGCCAAGCCACAATGAAGAGCAAATCCATCCGTAATCTTCCAGATTAACTGCAAAACCACAGGCATCGTTCATCACAATAGACTGTTGGGCGGGTGCTGACCAGCCTACTGTAGCGCCCAGGCTAAGCGCTCCCAATGATGCGAAAAAGCTGGCCACATATTGATTTTGACCGCCTGGTGTATCCCATACACTAGACATACTTTAACCAAAATTAAATTTTAAATTTTAAACTGAACAAGTGCTATGATCAAAAGCATTTTATTCACCATATTTAGTGCTGCCAACTCGCTGTCAAAAATACTCATAATGGCCGCAGCCAACTTCACGTCACGGTGATAACATTGTTTTGATATTGTATAGCTTCTTTGTGCGACATCATAATATATAAATGACTCACACTGAACCCTAGATATTGCATTAAAACTGAGAAGTCCGCCTTTGTTATAAAATCAGTGTCGCTTTTAAATCAGGACCATAAACATGTCGCTAGTAACTGACCAAGAGTGGTCGGATTTTAAGGTATTGTAATTATAGTAAACATCGCAATACCCTAATTGACATTCTTTACCACAGGTTAAATTTGAAAAGAAATACGACGGGGAAGAAGACCAGAAGCGTCGTGAAATTTTTGAGAAATCAAAAGCAAAAATCGAAGCCCATAACAAGAAATATGAGAACGGAGAGGTAACATGGAAAATGGGCATTAACCATTTAGCGGACTTGACAGAAGACGAATTTGGCTCCTATTGTGGTGGCAGAAAACCACATTAACATTTGAATCTCCTCTTTAATAAGTTACTTAAATAATTACAATCAATTTATATATATATATGTACGTAAAACAGTAACCATATAAATTTAGTCACACGTCCTTAAATAAACAGCATTTAACAAAAATTATTTTAATGATGGTTTTATTAGTTTGCCTAAACTGGGCACATTGAATACTGGCAACTGCTGATGTGCCACAATTTTATATTATTGTTAGGATTTATATCACTAAGCATATAATATAATATATATGTATATAATATTATATTATTTGCCTTGTGACTACATGATATCATCATATCATAAAATTACCGCCTTCTATTAATAATCAATATGTGTTGTCACCAGGTTAAGTTCTTAAATATTTTTTTGTTTTTCAATAAATATGACACTTCCACAATTGCGACTTTGTTATATGATATAACTTTCATTACTGTCCCGACTACTTTTTATAATCATTTAAAAGTACAATGCACTCTTATCGACGAACTTATCAAGTTCGGTCGAACCTTACTTTTTACCGTTCAGACTCTGTTAGTTTAACCATTCAAATAGTAAGGACTAATTTATGTATTACTTATACAGTGAATATAAATCTTATATACAAATATTCCAAACCAACGTCAAAATAATGCTTAGCATCAATTAAAGTACTTCCCTGGAGCTATAAGTTAAGTTGGTATTCAAAATAAAAAGTTGTCCTAGTATGTATTTTTTATCACATTAAATGCGTACGAATGTCGCGTTCGGCATTAGAGAAATGCCCATATACAAATATTCCTAACCAACGTCAACAGACAAGCTATGTACATAAGTACATACAGCTGTATTACATATTACAGTTTTTAAAACTTGGTCAATTGTTTTCTTAAGAATTACTCAATGTCTAGAATATATTTTTTTAATATTCTAATCTTAAAAATGAGTTTTAAATAAAATAAAAGGATATGAGAGACATTTATGAAATTTCGTTTTTTGCTTTTTACGTATTTTGATACTATAATATATACATATTTCCATTAATGGTCTCACTGATCTACAAAATAAATATAATTTATATATAAAAGCTGTTTATGTAATAATACAATTCAGACGTAAAATACTGTCATCAAAATTTAGCTAACATAATTTTATTTCTTAACTTTTAATGCATCTAATTATTAATATCGTTCAATTGAGGAAATTGGCAGATGTAACATAAGAAATCATATCGATAAAGATTAACTGCGATGAATTATGTAGCCCTTGTCTCGAACGTATTTGTCAATTTTTCAAGCTCGGGCCACACTGCAGTCGACATATAACTTTTAAAAAGTTTGTAAACTTTTCGTTTTTATCACATCTCTTCAAACACGAACAATATTTGTTTCCTTTTTATTTTGTAAAATATCAGTGCTGATCGCGTACAGTTCTAACTAAAGCGTATATTTTATTATAGCTCCAGTCCGCAGCAGCATCACCAACATGTTCCGAATTATGCGTGTGCCATCGATTTTGGCAAAAAATGCAGTCTCAATGGTAGGTAGCCATGTACCCAAAGTCAGAACCGGCCTTACGAGCAACCTATCCTATTATACAATCAGATATGGATATGCATTTACGTGGCCAACATATTTATTGAGTCGTCTAATCGTAGTCAACGAGCAGGTGACATGACTTTTGCCCAAAAACTGGGGCCTCGTTGGCCGTGTGTTATGTAATTTGTTAAATTTGCGCGACGCCAAATGACTTAGAGCTGCTAACTAACATTGCGTAAATCAAGAAGTGAAACAATTGTGTATAATATAATTGGCCCTGTTGCAGTGGCAAATAGTAAATTCGGGAACGCAGTTAACGCCCAGAGGTTATGTTGCACAAAACATAGACCAACTACCACAGTATTGTTGACCACCAGTTCGGCACATAGGGATTAACTCCTAGGTGTTGTCGGAACTAATATGCTATGTACATTTATTATTACTTAAAAATTTCTGTACTGATAAGAAAATTTCTAAATTCTATGACCAATTTGAGCGAGAGACAGATGGAGAGAGGCGCGTCTATCTTCAAACAGCTGATTATACAATTAATCATATTGATAAGGCAGATAGTTTAAATCAAACATTATTTATTACATAACCGACTAAATGTTATCCGTCAGCCTTTATAAACACCGTTTCAATTGATAAATCAACCGTATTTATCAATAGTCATAAGCAACAGCCTCTTGCGTGTGTGGCTCTCCCAAACTGCATACATACAGATGTATGTGAATTTTAATAAAAGTTGATGAGGTATGTGTTAGTGATCATGTGTTAATAGCCAGAAATTCTGCAAAATAAAAAGTCAGAGTCATATTATCGCTTTTTACATCGTTAATTTCCTACCAACTGGTTAAGCAGTTAATATTTTCCTACCTGAAAAGCAAATATATGTATTTAAAAATTAGTAAATCTCACGGCGCGCCTAAGCCCAGCTATCTGGTAAATCTGGTGACTAGATGAGTTAAGGCTTGCATGCGACCTGATTGAGTTTAACTGCAGTCTATTAATGAACTAATCGTGCTATTATTTGTCAATTACAGCAGCGTGTAGCGTCAATTGCTGCTGCGTCACTGCAGCGCAACTATCACATAACTCCTGGACAGCAACAGGCGAAATCAGCTAATCCGGACGCAATCTCAAAGCAATACCCTATTATTGATCATGCGTACGACGCCATTGTTGTAGGAGCCGGTGGCGCTGGACTGCGTGCGGCATTCGGCTTAGTCGCTGAAGGTTTTAGTACTGCGGTTATTACCAAATTGTTTCCGACCCGCTCGCATACAATTGCCGCACAGGGAGGCATCAATGCTGCGCTGGGCAACATGGAACAAGATGACTGGAAATGGCATATGTACGATACGGTGAAGGGAAGCGATTGGCTGGGAGACCAGGATGCCATTCACTACATGACACGCGAGGCACCCAAGGCCGTCATTGAGCTGGAGAACTATGGAATGCCCTTTTCCCGCACTCAGGACGGCAAGATCTATCAGCGTGCTTTTGGTGGCCAGAGCTTGAAGTTCGGCAAAGGCGGCCAGGCTCACAGATGTTGCGCTGTCGCTGATCGTACTGGTCACTCCCTGCTGCATACGCTTTACGGCCAATCCCTGAGCTATGACTGCAATTACTTTGTTGAGTACTTTGCCTTGGATTTGATCTTTGAGGAAGGCGAGTGCCGAGGCGTGCTGGCTATCAATTTGGAGGATGGTAGCCTTCATCGTTTCCGTGCCCAAAACACAGTCATTGCCACTGGCGGCTATGGGCGCGCATTCTTTTCCTGCACATCGGCACATACTTGTACCGGCGATGGCACTGCTTTAGTGGCTCGTCAGGGTCTGCCTTCACAGGATCTGGAGTTCGTGCAATTCCATCCAACTGGCATATACGGAGCAGGCTGTCTTATTACCGAGGGTTGTCGTGGTGAGGGCGGTTACCTTATTAATTCCAAAGGAGAACGCTTCATGGAACGTTATGCGCCCGTTGCCAAGGATCTGGCGTCTCGCGATGTTGTCTCCCGCTCCATAACCATTGAAATTATGGAGGGTCGTGGTGTTGGACCCGAAAAGGATCATGTCTACCTGCAACTGCATCATTTGCCACCCAAGCAGCTGGCGGAACGCTTGCCCGGCATCTCCGAGACTGCCATGATCTTTGCCGGCGTCGATGTCACTCGCGAGCCAATTCCAGTGCTACCCACCGTGCACTACAACATGGGCGGCATTCCTACCAACTATCGTGGCCAGGTCTTAACCATTGATGAGAGCGGTGACGACAAGATTGTGCCTGGTCTTTATGCAGCTGGTGAGGCAGCTTGCAGTTCAGTGCATGGCGCTAATCGCCTGGGTGCCAACTCGCTCTTGGATTTGGTGGTCTTTGGACGTGCTTGTGCGAAAACAATCGCAGAGGAGGCCAAGCCCGGTGCACCAGCGCCCACTCTTAAAGATGTAAGAAACTATGCAACATCAGAATCAGTCTCTGATTTAACCATTATAATTTTTAGAACGCTGGCGAAGCATCAGTTGCCAATTTGGATAAGCTACGTCATGCCAATGGCCAAATAACGACCGCCGATCTGCGCCTTAAGATGCAGAAAACCATGCAAAACCATGCAGCTGTATTCCGCGATGGTCCCATCCTTGAAAAGGGCGTGAGTGAAATGAATGCGATCTACAAGCAATTCAAGGACATTAAGGTGATTGACAAGTAAGTAACCCTTCCCTCTCCCTTGGCAGTTTTTGTAACCCTTTGTTATCAAGATCGCTGGTGTGGAACTCGGATCTGATTGAGACATTGGAGCTGCAGAATCTGTTGGCCAATGCTCAAATGACTATTGTTGGCGCGGAGGCGAGAAAAGAATCCCGTGGAGCACATGCACGCGAAGACTTTAAATCGCGTATCGATGAATTCGTAAGTTATAATATTGTAATTCCGTGTAAGTCATATGATTTAACGATTTATTCACAGGATTATAGCAAGCCACTGGACTCTCAACAAGAGAAACCCATGGAGGAACATTGGCGCAAACATACGCTCGCATGGGTGACGAGCGACGATGGCAAGGTGGACCTTAAATATCGCGGTGTTATTGATAAGACGCTGGACAATGAAGTGGAGACTGTGCCACCGGCAATCCGCTCCTACTAGAAGAATAAATACCCAACAAAAACCACATACACACACACACACACACATTCATACAAAAGCATGTCTACTTAAGGGCTCGCAGACAAAATTTCATGTCACTTATCGAGGCTTCGATAATTATTTCGAAAAATTTGTTATTCTGCTACTTATCAAAATTTTACATAAATGACTCGCTATTGGTGTGTAGAGTATTGGTGATTCTTCATTATGATTTTGTCCTCTAACCAGTGCCCTCCAGATTAAGCAGATACTTGTTGGTCCCTTGATTTTTGATTGTATTTACTTCACATTATGAAAAAATAATTATGCGAAAAAGAAGTAAAAAGTAGCTACAAATGATAAAAATGACGGCGACGACGTCCGACGTCTTTGCTCTAGAAGAAAAAGGTCAGGAAGATACACTTTTCTAGTATTTGTTAAACTTATTAAATTATTGAAACGAAACAATATATTAAATACAAAATTTGCTATATTTAAAAAACAATCTTCAACAGTTCAACCTTGAAACACATGTATTTGGTTGAGTTTTAGCTTCAATAAGGTCAAGCAATCGACAGCGGTTTTATTAAAACTGGTGGGTCCACATATGACCACATAGGCAAAACACTCGCACAACTGTTTCTCAAACAGGGGCGCCAGCAATTTCTGGGAAATGCGACCGGATTGTATCTGCTGCTCCTCCACTGCCTGTGAGGTATAGTGGTTGCAAGTGAAACGTTCGTCGGAGTCATGCACAGTCTGCAGCTTGTCTCTTAGCCAAATATCTGCAACTGTTTTGTTAAAGTACAACAGATGCAGGCGTTCTCTGTCAAAATGGAAACAATAAGTAAAGTACTCCAGTTATAAATTCAAAACTCACATGCGATTCGTTTGTCGTTTAAGCAACGGTTTAAGTAGGCTTAACATGGGCGTGATACCGCTGCCGGCAGCCAACATTAAAATATTGCGATGAGCCTCCAGTTCGGTAAATCTAAAATTGCCACGCGGCAAGCTTAGTTTCACAGTATCACCAGGATTTAATTGATTAAGTTTCTTGGACACGGCACCATGCTCATAATACTTAATTAGGAACTCCTGCAAAGCATTCACACTGGTTGGTTCTATGTCTACACTATCTTTGTTCGAAGGCAGGTATAAGTGTGGCACAGGTGTGTAACTACGTGAAAGCAATTCACCATTGTGAGGGACTTCAATGTCTAGGTGATAGCCCACAGGTAGTTGTAGCAAAACCTGTTGCTTTACACTCTGCAAGCTCAGCTCGAATGAATCATGATTGAAGTGCTCGCAGCTTATTACTTCGAAATCGAAGTGCTCCTCTTGAGCAAGAAGCATGTCAAGAATTTTGGGATCATGAGATCCATATGTTTCCCATGGCTCTTGAATCTCTTTGCTGAGAACCACTTCAATTTTTCCAGTTTCTGGAGCTATGAGAACAGTCTTTGGTGGCCACTTGACAGAGTTACTGAATTTAAACTCAAAGACATGCCACTTATCCTCCAATTGCACTCGGATTTCCAGAGCATTCAATGATTCGTCTTCCGAAGGCCCCTTTAAGAGCAATCCTGGATTTGCTAAGCGACGTGTATAGAAGAAAATAGTGATTTCGCTACGCTGTTGTGTCCAATCAAAGCGTGGCATAGTAATTACTGGAACGGGCGGCGGTGCTACAATCTTAGATTCCACTTTGGAAATTTCGTTTTCCTTTAGGGGACCCACATAGCACTTGCCTAGCAATTGGGGATAGTTCACCCAAGCATGTACCTCGTCAAAAAGTTTAGTAGCATCCCGTCCAACGCCGCGCATTAGCTCATCGACACCACCCGGATGAAAGTCCATGTAGCGTGTGACATTAAAAACACGGCCTCTTATGGCCATCCAGGCGTCATCAACTTGATTGTGCCTGGATAGCTCGCTTCGGGTGACAGGCACAACACGGCCGGCTGTACCAGAAAGGTCTGTTCCCGAATTACACAGCCGTACCCAACTCATTAAGGAGTAGCCTGGTTTCAAGGCGCATTTATTTCGTGGGTTACCCGTTGCTGATCCCGATGATGTGCCATTAGGTGCAGTCGCAAGTTTCTGTTGTGCTGAGCTAGGCAGTTGCAGACTATTCGTTGATAAGCTGGCCACAACAGGCGGCTTAAGCGGCGTTTGTTTGTTAATTTGTGTTGGTGGTTTTAATGTTGATTCGCTCATGGCTTATTGTTGTTTTTTTTTTTGGTCAACAGATGGTGGAGAAATCGATATTACGAATAAATAACAATCGATAGCAGAATATTTAAGAAGAGATTAAATATTTTTCATAATTTCATTAATCGAAAAGAACCAAATAATAAAAATAATAAAAATATAATATTTTAGGCATGAATTTATTTAAATTTCATTATTTCTCATTTTCGAAAATGGTATATTTAAAAAAACAATTTAGGGTCACACTGCTCTTTATGTGCAAAAACAACAAAACACTCAAATTGAGAATTGTAGCAGTAATCAGTCGTGAACGAATCGGTCAGCTGTTTGGTTGGTTGTGTTTTGTGAGTAAAGCTGGACGCCGTAATTTTGTCGCCTGACTATATACACTTCTAATTGGAAATAAATCATTATACATTCGAGCAACTCCATGTTCGTTTTGTGCCGAACTAAAACATGCTAATCAATTAAGTGTCATTTACAACACGCTTTCCATATTGGAATACATATTTTTTACGTGTGTGTGCTTATAATAACGACAAATTGGCGCTCTATTTGTCGCATTTGTGGCGAACCGGTTCCACGCAAAATGAGCGAAACATAGTGCAACAGATACGTGTTTTTTATGCAATACACTATTGTGACAAGTACATACATACATATGCATATTTAAAATGCATGTCCAGGTGGTTTCTATTACTTTGTGCATTACAAATTTAATCCTTATGGAAATTATATTCACGTGCACGTACATATGTACATGCAATATGATTTTTCGGTTCTTAGCATGATGTCATTTCCATTACTCTGACCATTGCCTTCTCCAGCCTGCCGCTCGCCGGTCATGATGTTTGCTTTTCCACCTTTCGCCACCCTGCCAGATACATATCGTACACCCACGCAGACACTGACAAATGCTCTATTCATTTCATTCCGCTAGTCGTATAATTACCTTCACACGCAAGTAAAAGCTCTTTGCTATTCGTATACTTTGTTTGGTCTCACGCAAGAAGAGAGCAAAAGCAACAAGTGCGATAGCTAAAAATGAAAATCTGACTTTGATGACTGTTAAGTTAATCTTATCGTTCCACAATCCTCAATAATCAGTGTGTTAGCATTATGTGAACATATGCACATAGTTGCTCTTTGGCTCAAGTATACGAGTATGATTGATAATGCTTCGAACTTTGCGCGATCCAATTGGGAAATACATTATTAGCAATTTCGAGATTGTTTATTTATGGTACAATTTATTTGTTGCCATGTGTAAATTGCCTGCATAGACGGGCAATTCAATTAAACATATTACAGCAAGCATTTGCTTGAACAAATTGAACGACATGCAGCCAACAGTACAAACAACACTAAATATTAGTTGATAACAAATTGCTCCAGCGTCGATAACAACAATTGCTTAAGCCATGATCATGACAGACAATTTACAAAAGGCCACTACTGAGGGACAGAGATAAGAAGTTCAGAGTGAGGGAAAAAGGGCAGTTCTTGAGATAGCCATGCCTGTGGAGAAATGAAATACCCTATAAATTTACTAAGCTATCGAATCGACAGCATTGACAGTTTAAATTAAAAAAACTTTTCTGTTTTATATAAAAATAACTTTATTTAAATACATATTAAAAAATGTAAAACTCCTTTGAATTTCAATAACAAATGTATAACTAATGTATAAAAGACCGCTTTACCTCGGCTTTAACGTTAAGACCGTGCTATTAAAGGGTGTGGAGAATCGACCCCAACGGCGAGTCCGTTTCGTTCCACTCATTGCACATATACCTACACACATCCAGACAATTAGGACCGAGACAAGGAATTATAAAAGGAAAAGTGTGCTAGATGACCAAGAAGATTAAACATGATCTGCGTGCAAAAATATGAAGCCAAATATCCATTTGGAACATTCAAATCAATAAATATGTCATATTAAAAGCGCCTGTAAAAGTGTAATTAAAATATTCATGCTTTAATGATAGCACGGCTGCATGCTATGAATTTGTAAACAAGTCACAAATGATAAAATGGTGCGTTACATTTTCCCAAACCAAAAGTTGGATTGTGTATTGTGTATTGTGGAACTTAACGGAATAATGAGCACATTCTGTTTTCAAAAACACTCTGTTTATGTTAAAAACTATTAAGTGAATTCTCTGGAGCTCGGCAACGTCGATAAGCTTATTTTCATTTTCAAAAACCTCATTTTTTTCGCAACGCTTGGCAAACTAGATGGCCAAACGTAAATGTTTCACCAAAGCTGAGGATCATAAAACATGATTCTATGGGTAAACAAAAAATTAGTTTCCCTGCTAATTATTTTCTATCTGTAAAGTCAAAAATAATATTACATACATATGTTACATATACAACTGAAAAAAATGTGAGCCAATTTATATTTTTGTGGATACATTTTTTACTCCTTTTTTATATGGATATACATAATAGAAACTCGATGGATTTTAAATTAATATGCGATTTCATTGTTCGGAATAAAATTAATATCGCAAATCATGCACATTAATTCATAAACAAAGAAGTTAGTCATGAATTCTACATTGAAACATTCTATTTTGTGCAAGTAAAAAGAGCTTGGACGCAAGATATCTCGAAGTCAGATAATTGCGTTCTTTTTGTTGTTGTTACTATAGCGATAAACAATATGACTATGATGTCCTCTCCACAATGCGAGATTAATTTGAATGATAAAACACAGTTATATATGGGTATACATTTTTACTTATTGGATTATATATGACGGCTCCCGCTCTCTTAGTCTCTCCCATTTGCAATCGCTTGAAGCTCTGTCTGTGGCTAATTCGCTACAATTCATTGAAGTGCGATAAGATAAATAGGCACATGAAGACCAACGATTTGAACAACGCATATGGCAACAATAATAAAAGAGATAAAACAGATACTCCCATTTATCGTTGAAGTTATTTGAGTCTAGATCTAAATAAATAATTTGAAGTCCGCTCGAAACTTTTTTAAGTACCTAAGTACATATGTATATGGAAAAATTTAGTTTCAAAATTGAGGAGCACAAATTAAATTTGTTTGCAAATAAGGCCAAAGTAATGTTTATTTTTGATATCATACAGATATAGGGTATATTGATATTTAGAAATAGATAATTACTAATTTCATATAAATGTCCATAAAATATACAATTCAATATTATAACAAAGCCAGAATATAATAAAGCAATTAATTAGAAACATGACTACCATACATAACACATACAGGGTATGACACGGCTTATGCTCGTAGAGTTCTAAATTCAACAATCAGTTCATTAGTCATGTTTAGTTCCCGATCTAATAGTGCAAAGTCATATGCCGCCAGACATCGTAAACTACATAGTGCATGACTCACAATGGAAACTATATCTGAAGGAACGTGGCGTTTTGTATCTGGTTAAAAATGTTGATCACAAATTGGCAACCACAAACAAATTGCTTATCAGTATACCGGGGTCATTTTATTTAAATTACTTCTATTTAATATTCTTTTAAGCAAAAAGCAATTTATTGAAATAATCAGAAATTTAATGAGCAATAATCGGAAATCCATATGCGGGATACGATGAATACCTAAGTATACGAGGTTATGAAATTGGCTTAGCTTCTGTTTATCTTTGGAGATAATTCATGTTGAGTGCACGTATATAATTATATTTGGCTAAACTTCTAGAAAAAAAATTATAAGCTCAGTATACCAATATCGAACTGTCATAAACTGCCGACACGCAGTTCTTTAATAACGTTGCTTTCATGGAAATGTTTACCCAATATTGCTCACATTATAAAAGCTATATACACCTATGTATATATAATTTCTCGATCGATTTGATTCAATCTTAAAGTAAATTTGCTTAATTTTTGCAGAGGCAAAGCTCATGGGCACCATCAAAAGGAGCTGAATCAGGATTTTTACTATTCACCAATTCCAAACGATACAAGCGAAATCATACATTCCGTACTATCGCTTAGTATGCCACAAAATCAAATGGAGCGGGAGAGCGTGCCCCTAAAGCGCACCATAGGCGCCTTTATTTTTGGACTTATGCAGGCCTTCTTTCGCCTCATCTTTCGACTGATCTATGGAGTCAAGGGTGAGCAAATGCCGCCGATTACGGATCCAATACTCCTTGAATCCGCTACGTCTTTGGCATTGAAAATACGCAACCAGCAGGTATGCAAATCCATTCAGTTCAAACTCGACAAAATTAATTATCAATATTATTTCAGCTAAGCAGTGTTCAAGTGCTGGAATCATTCATACGACGCGTCAAAGAGGTGAATTCATTGCTTAATTGTGTGGTGGATCAGCGCTACAACGATGCACTCAAGGAGGCAGCCGCGGCGGATGAACTTATCAAGTCCGGACAATATACCGTCGACCAATTGGCGGAGCAGAAGCCATTCCTAGGTGTGCCCATTACAACAAAAGATTGTATATCGGTGAAGGGTATGTGCTCAACAGAATACTCAAATACTTACTGATGTTTGAACGTTATTTGTAGGCATGCTTCACACGGCTGGTCTCTATGCACGACGGGATGTACGCGGAGAGAAGGATGCAGAAGCTATGGCGCTAATGCGCAAGGCTGGTGCTATACCCTTTGCACTAACCAATGTGTCGGAGGTGTGCATGTGGTGGGAGAGCAATAATACCGTACACGGTAGGACTCGAAATGCTTACGACACGAATCGCATCGTGGGTGGCTCCAGCGGCGGCGAAGGCTGTATCCAGTCAGCAGCTGGATCTGCTTTCGGTCTGGGCTCAGATATTGGAGGATCGATTCGAATGCCGGCTTTCTTCAACGGCATATTCGGACACAAACCAAGCAAGCTGATCGTGTCGAATGATGGGCAGTTTCCAACACCTTTCAGTGACGAACAGAATACGTTCCTTGGCCTGGGCCCCATGTCTCGTTTTGCTGAAGATCTGCGTCCCATGCTTCATATTATGGCCGGTGAAAAAGCGAAATTGCTACGCCTAAAAACACCCGTTGTGCTGGAAAAGATGAAGTTCTTCTATCAGGAATCAGATGGTGGAGGCCGAATGGTGTCCGCCGTGGATCCTGACCTACAGCAGGCAATGCGACGAGTTGTTGAGCATCTTCGCAACAAGTTTGGCGAGTCGCAGGTAGAACGTCTGCAACTACCGCAAATTCGACAATCGGCGGCCATTTGGTTTGCCAATATGCGCGATAATTCAGGTCATGGATTTGACTTTCAACTGGGCGATCTGCGCTACGAGATCAACACATATCTCGAGTTACTTAAGTGGTTTGTTGGTGCCTCCAAGCACACATTCATTGGCCTTACGACGGCTGTGATGGACAGTGCTCAATGTCAGCATGGCTCTCCCAAGTACCATCATCTGGTAGCCAAGCGGGACGAGTTGCGCGCTACCTTGCAGAAACTGTTGGGCGACAATGGTGTGCTCATTTATCCTACGCATCCCACAGTGGCTCCATATCACAATGAACCTATATTCCGTCCCATCAACTTCTCCTACACTGGCATCGTGAATGTTCTTGGCTTCCCGGCAACCGCTGTTCCTCTTGGACTTGGTAGCGAGGGCTTACCACTAGGGGTGCAAGTTATTGCTAATTTTAATGAGGATCGTCTATGCCTGGCTGTTGCCGAAGAGCTACAGCGTGCATTTGGCGGGTGGAAGCGACCAGAGGTTCGACTGTGAGGCACTCTGACTCGCTTTCCGTACATGTGTAAGTTAGCTGGTAGTTGAAAATTGTACCCTGGGTTCCCTTTAAAAAAAATCCCACCAAATACTACTATAATTTGAAAGCCAATCCTATCGACGTTTCCTATGATCCATTTGTATGTACATATGTGTCACGTACATTCATAGTGTGTTGTATGTAGAGGCTCTAGTGCCTGGTAAGCCTGTCACAGTGGTTATCGTTGTAATTATATATGTATGTAAATGTATGTTTTTAATCATAAATATGTAAGTGAGTCAAGCTGAAATCATTCGATTGTGCAGTTAAAATAAACTTTTTCTTAACAAACTATTAATCAAAATATTGACTTTGCTTATAAAATTTCAAAATACTCGTAAAATTGCAACTCGCTGGGCATTACATTTTATTTTCGACGAAGTCAAATCTGTTAACTAACATTAGCAGAAGTTCTACTTTAACATAACAACGTTGACTTTTGAATGACGAAGAAGTTCCGATTCGCTGTCTCTGCTGTCAGATTTTACAATTTTTTCTAAAATAATAAGATATTATTTTATATATATTACAGTAAATAGAAATAAAACATTTTTATGTAACATGTTGCCGAGTGACAAAATTAGTTTAAGGTTAATAACTAAATAAATGTCAAGTGTTCAAATTACATTTATAACTTTTGGTTATTTTACAGGCGACAGCTTACGCGACAGAATCAGAATCAAAATTTGGTCAGTCAGACAGCACGTCGTGCAGTGCTTAAGCTTAAAAATGGAAGAAACACCAATAACAATAAGGTGAGCAAGGCAGATCCCATATCGCTTAGCTTCCACGACTCATGTCTACGAATGTCCGATGTCCAACTATTGCATGGACCTCGATGGCTAAACGATCAGGTATTCATCCCTTGTACAAGAATAACAAAGTCGAAATAATGCTACCGTTACTTATGCAGATTTTTAGCTTCTACTACGAATATTTGACTCATGTAAAGTACAGGAACAATAACGATGTCTATTTCATAGCACCCGAGGTGACACAGTGCATGAAGTACATGGACGAATCCGAACTTAATATGATATTTGAAGAACATAAAGCGGATCAGAAGTCATTCATTTTCTTTGCGTTGAATGATAATGAGACGACCAAAACGGGAGGCGCATCTTGGTCATTAGTTGTACTCTCTAGGCCGGAAAGAACATTCTTTCACTTTGACTCATATGGAAACAATAATACGGGGCCATCAATGGAGCTAATGAATCAGGTTAAGGAATTAATCGGTTTTCGTCAGCCAAAATTCCGTCCAATGAGATGTTTACAGCAGGTCAATGGCTATGACTGTGGGATTCATGTCATCTGCATGACCGATCTTATTGCCGACTATGTGAATCGCTATGAGGTAATTGAAGGATTACCCCTTCTACACATGGATATAGTGAAGGCCAAGCGGACCGAGTTGCTTAAATTGATCGTCTCATTAGGCGGCATGGGTTAGATACGCTGACTCTAGTTCATTGTGTTGTATACTTATACTTTTACTAATCGGTACATTACCACTATAACATACTGAAAATAATATATAGACAATTCCATATTGTATGCACTGAAAATTATGTTTAATTTCTAATAATTATTTTTTTGTCGAAACGATTAAAATATTACTTTTGCTAATGCATTTTTATTAGTCGTCTTTCAGATCACTATTTCTGAACCCATAGAACCATTAAATGTAAATCACAGCTCTGCTTAAATCATATTTAACTGTCACATCAACAAATCTTAAGCAAACAAACCCAAAAGATGAGCTGTCATAACTCATAAACAATGGCTTGTTGTCGTGTAAACAAAGATTTGAAATCCTATTTAAAATACTTGTCGCACTCTTTTTAAACTAGCTCAGATTTCTTGACTTTTACACTGGACAAGTGTAAACACCGCACACTATTTGTAATTGTTAATATTAAGATCGTTTTCTCATGTATCATCAGCTTACGTCCAACATTCATTATGTTATTTAATTCTTAATAACGCCAACAACCATGTCTGTAATACAGATTGAAATATGCACATCTTTAAATTATGTATATTTAATCACTTAAGTCTAGAAAACAAAAAAATTTTACCTAGTTCTTGCCACCCAGTGAGAGAATAAGTTTGAGCAACTCGGCTCGCTTGGATCTAACAGTATCCATGTGAAGTATGGGCAATCCCTCAATGACCTCGTATCGATTGATATAGTCGACAATGTGATCAGTCATACATATAACATGAATGCCACAGTCGTAGCCATTAACCTGCTGAAGGCACCTCATTGGACGGAACTTGGCCCCTCTCACGCCAAGTAAGTCTTTAACCTTATTCATCAGCTCCATCGATGGTCCAGTGTTGTTGTTACCATGCGAGTCAAAGTGAAAAAATGATTTCTCTGGTCTCGAAAGAACAAGTAGTGACCAATGGGTCCCTCCTGCTTCGGTTGTCTCATTATCATTCAACGCGAAGAAAATGAAAGACTTCTGATCCGCTTTATGCTCTTTAAATATCATATTAAGTTCAGATTCGTCCATATACTTCATGCACTGTGTCACTTCGGGCGTTACGAAGTACACATCATTGTTTTTCTTGTACCTCACATGCGATAGATATTCATAATAGAAGCTTAAAATCTGTAAAATGTAATTTTATCATAATTGCTTACTCGCATTCCACGTCGAGAATAAGTACCTGATCATTTAGCCATTTAGGTCCACTAAGTAACTGGACGTCGGACATACGTAGACACGAGTCGTGGAAACTAAGCGATATGGGATCTGCTTTGTTCATCTTGCTGTGATACTCGTTTGAGATTTGTGTCTGAGAACAGCCTGATTCCAAATTTACCGAAAAGTACATATAATTTATAATTTCATGTAATTTCAATTATTTCTGCTTAATTAATAACCTTAAATAAATTTGGTCTTTTATTCAACAATGATTCTACAAAGAAAAAAAGCGGGAATTTGACATTTAAAATCATCGACGTAACATTTAAGTTATGTTATTGTTTATTTACTATATTTTCTGTCGCTTGCTCTGTTTTCCAAGCTTTAACTTGCAAGCAACTATCTGCAAAATCTTGAAAACATAATTTTTGTTGTGTAAAAAAATAAGTTTTTATGAAAATGTTTGATTACTTTAATTCATATTCATTCTTAATTGAAATTTACATTTGATCAATTGTCGAAGTATCGAACGTATAAGCGTAGCACATCAAAGGCAAATTTTGTTTTTCCGGAATAATTAGGAAAATATTTATGTAGCATCTCTTACCCTTCGTTCAAATAGGTTCCCAGATGACTGGAAATTACTCTTTACATTAATGAGTGACTTATAATTGTAGTAAAGCCAGATAATTAGCTTTGAACAAAACAAATTGGAAAATTACCATCAGCGTGACTGAATGTATTTTTTAATATACTTCGTGTATAAAAATATACCACTTCAGTAATAACCAGGTTGTTTATACTAATGGAATTCCAGCAAATGTTGTCAATTGAAGGAAACACCGTCACTATATTTTTAGATAAGCTTAACCGTAGACGTAGATATACTTTTTATTGAATTTTTTGTAAGTAAAAACAGATATTTCTAAAATTTAAAAATATAAATTTCTTTTATATATTGTCTTTTTATACTAACGTGTATTTTAAATGTATTTTTAATGGGCACACTGATTTATAAAATCGACAGAATGAACAAAATATATACCATTAGGTTAGTGTCTGCAGCTAACTTTTGGTATTCAATATTAGGCGGTTGAATTCAAAAGCTCGAATAAGGTTAACATACACCTCACTGAAAATGTTGACAAATTTTTAACAATTTAAAATACAAGCTGCTTTATAGACATACATTTGTAACTGGTTAAAACCAAAATTAAAATATATAACAATAATATAAGAAGCTGCATAATGTCTCGAAATTCAGCTGCGATGACATCAAAAATTACAGTTGATAAACTAAAAGATGTTGATTTAACGGATTGCTGTCGCATCTGCAAATGCAATGGGAATGGGGGTGGCGATGGTCAAAATGAAGTTAAGCTTCGTCCGCTCTTTAGTGGGCGACGTTTAACCCGTATAATTGCCAATACCATACACATAGAAGTATGTATTTCGTTTTTATAATACTATTGAAATTCAAGAATTTAACATCTGGCTTATTTAGATTATGGATTTGCCGGGTCTACCGCGTTTTGTTTGTGAACATTGTTTGCAGTTGTTAAAAAAGTTTTCTGCTTTTCAAGTGGATTTTCGCCGCTCCGAAGAATATTTCAAAATGGTTCTCGAGATACGTAAACACTGTCACATGGATTCCCTGATTGCATTTTCAAATGCAATTGAAATGGAAAAGCAAATGGAAAACGACCAGAAAAGTGGTGCACTTGTTACCAATTTTTTAAAGAAGTCCAACAAGAAGTCCATTAAATCGAAGTCAAAATTCGAGAAAATTGGCGATTAGTGTTTACTACCATTAACTATGTATTTAAAAAGTTGAATATATTTTAAGTTTGTACTTTTAATTGACTCGTATTTTATTTAACAATTGGGATTAAAATGATCATCACACATATCCCGATTTAGGTATAATTCATCACCACTGCTATTCTCGTTCAAAGATTTAGCGCATTCCGTTTTCTTGGATGAACTGCTGCTTTCTGAAAAGAGCATCGGACCATCTGCGGGCGACCATGTGCCGCTTTTGACTTGGGCATTTATCCATTTAATTTGTTTGTTAATCTAAAACATAGCCTAAAATATCAAATTTCTAAAATCATATTCACTATTACGTTATTACCTTTTTGCACATATTCTTCTGATTTGTGCAATGAAACAGATCAGCGACGAATTCGTAAATGTTTTTTGGATGGCTTTTAATAGCTTCAGTTGCAATGACACGTATTATTGCGCGGACCTAGGGATGTAATAAGTAAATAAAGTGAACTGAGTGTTTGATGTATATAGCGTCATTAATTTAATTTATTCAAAAGTTTTTACCTCAGGATGTTGGCACAAATAGCTCCAATCACCTTTTCTCAAATTTCTTGATATATTTTTAATTGTTTCATCAATTTCAGTCAAATTTACTTCATTATCAGCTTGATGTTGTCGGCCAATCAGCGAATCCGAATCGGATTCATTATAAAGTTCTGATTCATTTCGAATATTCATTATAAAATACTGAACAATTTGAAATTCGTACAAAGTATGTGTTACCAAAAAAAATAGTTTGGTTTATGATTTTGAAAGCGAACGGTCTACTTTGTTGAAAAATTTATATTATAGTAAGATTTCTTAAAAATAAAAAAAAAAAAAATACATGAACCCAACTCCGTGACAATGCATATTGCAGCATTGCCGTGACCAGGATTCGAACCTGGGTTACCACGGCCACAACGTGGGGTCCTAACCACTAGACGATCACGGCTACGCTGGGTTGCTTCTTACTCTCGTCTAAAACGCACTTTTCAAAGTCATGCGCAAAAATCACATCAGCCAAATTCGGCCAAAGCAACTAAGTTTTGAATTGTTTAATTTAAATTTAAAAAGCTTAATTTTATTTTATTAACCAAACATTTAATCAAATACTTTTTAGGTTATATTTAATTTAAATATAATTAAAGATTTATAACTATTGTTTTAATTTTGTTTTTAATGTAACATTTGACGGCTTCATTGATGCTTTACTTGTTTCAGCAGATTCATCATTTTTGGCCTTCTGCTTTTTGAGACGTTCCCGAAACTGGTACTTTAGAGTGTCAATGGGGGTGTTGAGCATGAAATTCATATCAGCCAACTGTAATCGACAATTGAAAATTAAAACTTTCAGATTATGGTCTGCAGCTTTTACCTGATAGGTGGCAAGTAAAAAATTGCATCGCACTCGCTCCATAGCAATTTGTTCGATGATCTCCTGCACTTCATCTGATTCTAACATATTATTAATGACGGATTTTATGCTATCGTCACTCAGTCGTGGGACCTTGGGTTGCAGATGGCTTTTACTGTCGTCCTCATCGAGAGGTATAGATTCAAACTGTATTTCATTCTCAGCCGCATTACGCACTGTGTGTTGAGTTTTTCTTGCTCTGTGACGAACCTGGAACTTTGTTTCACCAGATGAGAGCGACTTGCTGCTTGAGGCGCCCGACAACCCTCTTTGTTTTTTCGGTGAAGGATCATTTGAGTCAGTGCCACTAGTTACCGATTTCGACTTTTCAATGGTTGGTTCTGGCATGTCGTCATCTGAGTCGGTGATTTCAATTGAATTTATCATCCTTCTTTATATTTCTTTCCAGGTAAATTAGTTAATAAATGATTGATTTTGTATCAACGTGACCGTATGTCGTATTAGAAGATATACTATATATACACTATATTGAATCCAATAAGTGTATACTGTACCATTAATGGTCACACTGTTTTGTGTCAATGCATATATCGAGTACTCGATTGTTACTTAAGGCAGGTGATTTATTACTAATTATTAAAAAAAAACATAAATTCATTGGTACAATTGCCTTATTACAGTATTATGGTATTATTTAAACAAATTAAACAACAATAAAATAGTTTTATAGAAAAAATAAATCGGTTTTTAAGCGATAGCATTTTACATCGATATTTTTAGATAGCAGAAGCAACAACAAGAACAATTCGCATACTGCTGACTTGTTTTCTTAACGTTAAAGTGCGTAGGCGAATTTTGTAGTTTTCGAATTAAAATCGAATAAAAATTTATGTAAATCTCCATTAGTGTATTTTTATACACTTTGCTCTAGGCAACAGCGTTCGCGACAGCTAAAAACAAGGCGTTTCAACATACTAACAACATAACAATATGGGAAACACCGATTCCAAGCTGAACTTTCGCAAGGCTATTGTACAGCTGACGCAGAAGAACCAGAAAATCGACAACACCGACGAACAGTTTTGGGAGCAATTCTGGCAAGCTCATCAAACAACGCTTGAAGATGTTTTCGCTTTGGTGACTGCCAGTGAAATACGTCAAATACGAAAGGATAATCCCGCTAACTTGGCTACACTCTGCTACAAGGCAGTGGAGAAACTGGCCCAAGCAGTGGACAGCAGCTGTCGAACGCAAGCAGATCAGCAATGTGTTTTGAACTGTGTCCGATTATTGGTTCGCATTTTACCGTACATTTTCGAAGACGATAAGTGGCGTGATTTCTTCTGGAGTAACCTGCCGGCACAAGAGCAGTCAAATCATGCTCAGACTGTGCCACTCGCACAATCACTACTCAATGCCATTTGCGATCTTCTCTTTTGTCCCGATTTTACTGTAACTGCAACTCGACGCCCCGGTCCAGACAAGGCTGAGGAGTTAGCAAACATTGATAGTTGCGAGTATATTTGGGAAGCTGGTGTGGGATTTGCACAGTCGCCACAACGTAATTCCCACATGGAGCGTCGTCGCACCGAACTTTTAAAGTTATTGCTTACCTGCTTCTCGGAACCCATGTATCGCACGCCACAGCAATCAGAAGAGCCAAACAAGTGGATAGCATACTTTACATCTGCCGATAATCGACATGCTCTCCCTCTATTCACATCATTTCTGAACACAGTATGCTCATATGATCCTGTTGGATTTGGCGTTCCCTATAACCACCTATTGTTTGCGGATACCACAGAGCCGCTTGTTGAGGCTTGTCTCCAACTGCTTATTGTTACCCTTGATCACGACATGGTCGTGCAGCAGCAGCAGCAACAACAGCAACAACAACAGCAGTTAGCACAAGCTGCTGGCGGTGTGTTAGTCACGCCCTACGATGAAGGAGGGTGCGGCGATAATCTGTTTATTAACTACCTATCCCGAGTCCATCGCGATGAGGATTTCCATTTCATTCTGAGGGGCATAACACGGCTACTCAACAATCCGTTGGTTCAAAATTATTTGCCCAACTCGACGAAACGTCTGCATTGTCATCAAGAGCTGCTGATATTGTTCTGGAAGATATGCGACTACAATAAAAAGTTCTTGTACTTTGTGCTAAAGAGCTCCGATGTGTTGGACATTCTCATACCCATATTGTATCATCTTAACTACTCTCGAGCAGACCAATCTCGCGTCGGTCTCATGCATATTGGGGTCTTTATACTTTTGTTACTTTCGGGTGAGTAATACGTATTTTCTATTATTTTGGACATTTATTCGACTATTGTTTTGTAGGAGAGCGGAACTTTGGCGTGCGCCTTAATAAAGCCTATTCAGCAACGGTGCCGATGGATATACCTGTCTTTACTGGCACCCATGCAGACTTGCTTATAACAGTATTTCACAAAATTATCGCGACGGGTCATCAAAGACTGCAACCACTGTTTGATTGTCTGCTTACCATTCTGGTCAACGTGTCGCCTTATCTTAAGACGCTATCGATGGTGGCTAGCGTAAAACTGTTACATCTTTTGGAGGCATTTAGCACGCCCTGGTTTCTTCTATCGGCACCCAGCAATCATCATTTGGTTTTCTTTCTGCTGGAGATTTTCAACAACATTATACAGTACCAATTTGATGGTAACTCGAATCTAGTCTACACAATAATCCGCAAGCGCCATGTGTTTCATGCCATGGCCAACCTGCCAACGGATATGGCTGGCATTGCCAAGTGTCTGAGTGGACGTAAAACTGGTGGAAAGTTTAATTTGCCGCGTGTGCCGCAGCGTAAGCAAAAATCGGCAATGACCAGCCAGGAGCTGCCATCGGCGCAGGTACCTGATGACTATATAGAAGACGAAGAGGATGAGGATGCAGATGACGGTGATGTGCGATTGGATAAGGAGTCGGTAGCTGAGGAGGATCTTGAATCGGAAACGGAATCCCAAGAGCGGTCACAGTTGGGTGATAGTCAACTGGACACAGGAGCCGTGCTCACGGCACAACCAGCCGAGCCAGGCACACTTAAGACCTCACTGTTAGACACACCAGGCATTGGACAAATGACAGAGCGTGAGCAGGCGCATCCTAACGAGAAGCCAGAAACTGAATCGTTTGAAAAATCACTTGTGTCAAGCCCTAGCTTGGGAGGCACCAAATCGGCATCACCAACACTATCACGGGAGGATCAAACACGTTTGTCGGTGGCACATCGCGGTAGTATACGCATGGTACCAGGTGATGGCGATCGCTGGACACCGACGCCTGAATGGATCGTCTCATGGCGATCAAAGCTGCCATTGCAAACGATAATGCGACTGTTGCAGGTGCTAGTGCCGCAGGTAGAGAAGATCTGCATTGACAAGGGCCTCACCGATGAATCAGAGATTCTTAAGTTCTTGCAACATGGCACTTTAGTGGGCTTATTGCCCGTGCCACATCCCATACTTATACGCAAATATCAAGCCAATTCGGGTACCACTGCCTGGTTTCGCACCTACATTTGGGGCGTCATCTATTTGCGCAACGTAGAGCCTGCTATTTGGTATGATACTGAGGTCAAACTATTTGAGATTCAACGAGTTTAGAGCATTAGTAAGTGAAACACCAAACACATCAGCTATTATAATACAATACAACAGCAGCAACAACTATACAATAACATCCACAACAAAGTAGCTTATCCAAAACAAAAAAAGAAAACGCTTTTGCATTTACAGTAGTTAATTTATTTAGTTTATAAATCATTCCAAAAATTTATAACGTGACATTGAATGCTTTAAGGGGTTTCTCGAGGTGAAGTCAGAGCGAACCAATCATAAACCTAATGAGGCTTTATCAGTTCGGTCATAGCTAGTAGGTTCTCTTTTATCTGTAATCAGTTATCAGTTTTCAAACGCTTTCAATTAATCAATATAGTTTATGCGCTTTTATGTCACTAAATATTTAATTTATTGTAATTTGTCATTAAATGTTCCTTGTGCCGTACTTTGCTTAAGTAATTTATTCAGATCTATTGTAGTCTGTAGTTACAGAATAAATGTATGTAGTTTTCCCATAGGTCTATAAAAGTTTTTCTTTTCTGAAAAGTCTCAAAAAACTGAAGAAACCCTCGAAGTCTCTAAAAATATTGAAGAATTGTAGCCGATTATTTTTTAAAAAATTTTATTTGTTTTTTTATTAAGCAAATATTTCATATATTACTACAAAATATCACAATCAAGCTTTACGTATTTGTTTGTGTAATAAATTAACTTATTATGTGCAATGTGAATTTTCAAGTAGACTTAATAAACAATTTACGAATGGAAGCGGTAGATGATTACTTAAATGAAAAATTGAGCACGACTGTGAGGGTATTAGTGCTCACCAAATATTTGAGTAACAAACATAACAATTAATCTTCGACCCCTAAAGTAGAATAGTACAATAGGTAATAGTCCTTTCTGTCCATTTTCAACAAAGGGTCAACAAATGTTTTCAAGTATGAAAATCAGACCAAGTCGACAATGTTAAATTGAGTATAAGGGAAGAACTTATTCACTTAAACAAACCATAATTAAATAAATTTGCATAACCTTTTGTTTATTTCTTAAAGAATTAAAAGTTTGGCATTAAACCCATCATCTAGTTGCTGGATTCTTGTATGCTCGAAACCACAAAATGTATTTCAATGTTAATATAAATAGAACTGACACAACTGCAACCACCATTGGTTTTTTGAGCTCCGTTGGCGTGTTATCCCCTTTGTTAATAGTTGAATAGTTATGTACGTGCAGAAGATGCCATGCTATGAGCATGCTATAGGTCCGAGGAAGCTTTGGTTGTCACGATTGATTCGCGGTTGATTGACCTGTAGTCGGATTAGTTGATGTTGTTACAGGTAATATGGTGAATTTAATGTAAGCTCCTTTTTGACGTTTTTGAACAATTTTTCCAATCAATATTGGTTCCTTAATGGTTGCTTCAATTGTTTTTACAATGCGCTCCGCGTTGCCTTCATCGGCACCACTCGAGCTTCCTTGAATAAGTATGCGCACCTCGTATCGTTTATTCAGCCATTTGGTAATGTTCTTTAGTCTAGATGCGAGATCATGTTCTGTAATCCGTGCACCAATTGTTAGGGATTTCTCAGTTCTCTTGCCCTTATCGACGGCTGATTTTGTGGTACTTTTATCATCCTGGTCATCAGCTAACATTTCTGCAGCAGTGGCCAATCTGTAAGAGTAAATATAAGTTGAAATGTCTAATGTTGTGGAGTTGTTCATACTCAACCTAAATACGACTCGCCCGGTTTTTGCGTCAGTCTGTTTCAAGCGCAACAAATGCAAATCACGCCGCTTGGCAAGCTTTTGAGCTTCGTCCAATGTTGTGATGCTCATTGTCTGGTTCTGTGATATTAAGGTGATTTTTTGTTGTGATTTGTTTGGTTTTTGCCCATCTTGCTTTGTATTGGCTGCTTGTGTAAGATAACGGCTTAGAGTTAGTTGCTGCAGCTCTTTTTGCTGCTGGCTAGGTACTGTAAGTGTTGCAACGTTTCTCGATACTTGGAGTGCCAATGACTGTTGTGAAATAAACTTGCGTATTAAAAATATCCGTGATTGTTGCATTTTAATTTTTTTGTGATTCTATTATTTTTGCAATATTGTTGTTCAATGCGACAGAGTTGTCATTAGCTCAGAATTTATGTTTTCAAAACAAATTTTAGTGTTATTCAAAAAGTTATTGCATTCGTAATACTTAATGAATATATAATTATTATCGTAAATGATTTTATTTAAATAATAAATAATAATGCTTTGATGACGGCTGTCAATTGTGACAGCTGATAAATATATAATAAAATATCGAATGAGACTTATCGATATAGTCTTTGCGCGATTACTTTGACGCAATTTGAAGAATTTTCATCTGTTCTAGTTTCGCATGTTGAGTTAATTGCTTTATTTGTTTTTTTAACGGTACTACATTTTTAATAAAACTAATTGATGTGCCTAATTTAATTGTTTCTATACCATAATCAAACAAATAACACACTGGTTATAATATCTGCTATTAGATTATGTGTGCACTCAACCTCTTCTTTTGTTGTTATAATTGCGTCTGGGATCAGTATAAATTCTTTCCTCTTTCCAGAACTGTTCTTGTGCTCGTTGTGACGTTAATATAATTTCACACTCTGGTGATTTTGCGATGTTTACTTGAAGTTGCTCGAATTCAGGAAGACGACACTCTTCACATGCCTGCAATGTGTTGAATTTGTTAACATTTCTATCGCATGGATCTACTGCAAACAACATGCATTCATCGGCACAGAAATTATAGAACCAAAAATTTCCCATAATTGTTTCATTCTTGCAAGGTGGACTCGTCCTCAGCATTTGAAAGCAGCGTTTGGCCATGTATTGATCGACTTCAGGCCCGTTGCCACTTATATTATCATATCCTCTTCTGTAATTGTTGTTATTGCTGAATCGTTGAGAAGGAACGCGTTCATCTGTCTGGATATTTGAATTTCGATCATCCACATCTCTGTTTTCATTGAAACGATCTTCAGGTTTATTGAAGTTAATACTTGGTCTCCGCTGATATGGACTACGTTCTGAGTCCTGAAGACGAGGCATTTGTTCATAGTCATCGACTGGATCTTGGTGCGGTTGGATGAAGTTGGGCTGACGCGGCATAAAGTTTTGTTTCCGTGGCCACTGAGTATCAGTACGGGGCTCTTGACCCCATTGAGTACCTTTCAAGTTGCCAACTTCGAATGCGAAAGGTGAAGGGCGATCATCCGTTGGCTGCCCAAAATTATTTTCTCTGCCGAACATTTCAGGGTCATTGTCTACACGCTGTTGATTATGGTTCAGTGCACCCACATAACGAGCATCAGAGTCGACGTCTTCACCAGATAAGTTTCCTAGGCAAGATGCGCCCGCGCAACTACGAGTATCCTGGAGGTTTACACTATGGGCATTTTGGCATTTATGCTCGGCTTCAGGAGTAATATATTGACGATAACGTGTTTGATAGCCTTCGCCACATGTAACACTACACGTACTCCAACCGCTCCAAGCAGATAACTGGCACTCTGCCCGTCGTTGAAAGATCGGATTCTGTTGTACGTCCAAGTTGAACTCATCATATTCCCGTGCATTGCCTATTGTATCGCCTAGACCGCAGGCATCTCCTTCACACTCGCGTTCGTCGTAAAGCGATACATTGCAATTGTAAATCCTGGACAGCTCGGGTTGTTTGTATACACGTCGCTTGTACTGCATGCCTCCGCCACATTTGGTGGAGCAGTCGCTCCAGGTTGACCATGGATGTGTTTGGCATTCGCGCGGTACATCCTCATCGTTATTAGCTACAAGATCATATTCATTGTTATGAATATTTCCGCATTGAATTCTAATCTTACTCACATTCTTCATCAAGGCAGCGTCGTTCGTAGATTCGCTGACGACGTACGGTTAGCATGGCCATTGGCTTCATAGGTGCGCCCGTTTCATCGTAAAACGGCGATCGAGGATCATTGGGGAAGTCTGAACGTATGCGTCTAATGACATCCGGTGGCACCTGAGGTTGAGGGGGCGACTGAACAAAGGACAGCAATCGGTAAATTAAAATTTGTTTTTCAGATGAGAAATCGAAGTATTTACCGTGTAACGGGGTCCGGCATCAGTGCCCACATCCCAAGGATATAAATTGATCACCTTTGTGTCCAACCATGTGCAGTTGCGCAAGCACAGTTCCAGTCCACTAACTCCTACAATCCAATCTGGCGAGGGATCGATTTTGGAGGCAAACGATACCATATGATGCATTGGATCAACACGCACCGAAGCCATCGTTTTACTGTTGATATTGGGAAACGCTGGTCCGCGTGCTTTGATAATTGTTCGAATCTTTTGATCCTAAAAATGCAGGTGATTTCAATTAAATACTGCTAAGTTCTATATTTTTGTAAACATACCCGAAAGTTGAGACTGAACTCCCGGTCGAGCGGCTTGGAATTGCAGTACTGCGCATACTGCTTGAATTCGTTGCTGGCCAAGGCTTCAGGCTCCCAAAATCGGTAGTCGGAACTGTGAGAGGCGCCAACAAGTTCACAGAAGCGTGTCTCCCACTCACGTTTGGGAAAAAACCTTGGTTGCAAATTTCGTGACCAGTTTCCTTCGAATATGAGCTGGAGTGCACATGATGTGAATAATTTAAACAAAGATCTAGTTAAAAGACTCCTCACCTCGTAACGTGCCTCGTCGCATGCACAACACGGATTGCTTAAGCTGGCTGTGATTGGCTGACTTTCAACATCGTCTACAACCTCCTCACAAATACGTCGTGTTAATCCGCCATCGTCCATGTGCCAAACATCTCGATGCTGCAGCACCGTAGCTCGAATTAATATACAACCGCTTCCATGTCCACTCGGTGCTGTCCAGGTGAGATGGATATGTGTCTTTGGATTGGGGTTTGTATTCTCCACCATGTTGATGCAGTTGGGACTGAAGCGCGATTCGATCATATCGCTAAGCTCGAATTTACCCAGATCGTCCATGTAGTTAAAGACACCATTCTCGTTCTCCAGAGCCAGAATAAAACCGACGTATCGATGGTCATTGAATGCATTTAGTGAAACTGTCGAAAAATCGTGGAATAATCAAATTTAGTATAGCTAACTGAACACATTCCGTGCGTCTTATCGGGAATGGCCGACCTTGAAAACGTCTCATGAGTCTTTAAAATTCGCAAATGTCCTGATAAGGCAAGTTCAACTGACGACCGATTTGTTTACAAAACAAAACAAAAAACATTGCGAAATATATTTGTTTTTTCTTTTTTTTTTTACGAGTAGTTGGATTGTAGATCACACATTGAAGTTCAAGCGCAAGGCCAACGAACTCACGCTCTCACCGTTGTACTCCTGGCCGAGTATGTACGTTTCCGGATTCCCAGCTATGCTTATCACAAAGTTCTCATCCACAGGCAACTTGGGCGTGGCCGTGTTCGCCGGACGACGCGTACAGAGCAATGCTCCGCCACCCGAAACCATCGCGAATAGCGTTAAAAAATGCCACATTATGGAAATCTCTTCCGAATC
The DNA here is from genome assembly GCA_018150935.1 of Drosophila pruinosa. Taxonomy (NCBI): domain Eukaryota; kingdom Metazoa; phylum Arthropoda; class Insecta; order Diptera; family Drosophilidae; genus Drosophila; species Drosophila pruinosa. The sequence goes on from JAECWR010000199.1 coordinate 45,841,170, forward strand.
GTATTAAATAATATTGCTTCACTCCAGCTACTATTACTAGTACTTGTTACTATACTTGTCGTCTTGAGTTACGATTGAAAACTGAACCATATGATGGTTTGCGAAAAACAAACTGGGAGACTGATAAGCACGAAGCTCGCCAAGCTGAGCAACCGGCGAGAGCAGCTTATTTTTCTGACCCACTGATACAAATACACTCGGAACGAAACCTTATCAGTATATACAGAATCGTTTCAAAAACATACTATGAGAGACGAATATAAGAGGCTTAAGAGATGGACAAGAGATTCTCTTGACCAGAAATCAATCACGAAGAGACCAAGAAAGAGATTTAGACTAATACATAGGCTACGATGGGTAGAAATCTGTCTTCCAGGGATGGACAAACTTTTCATTCAGGCCTAATTGACTTCGATTGGTGGTGAATGATGTACAACTACAGGGGTATGTACAATAGATGAATTTAATATATTTTTAGTTAGTGTTTTTATGCAATATTTTTTATTGTCAAATTGTATTTAATTAACTCAGCTGCCATAACGTCCTTGTCTTCCATTGACGTATCTGCCATTTGTCTGTGACATTGGCTGTCCGAAGCCTTCGCCAAAAGCTCCTTCAGTAGACAGCATGTTGCCAGCTCCATTGAGATTGGCCTCATTGTCCTCCGTGCGAGCCCAGTTCATTTGGGGATGCAGACAGGTACCTTCACATGCCATCAAGGTGCGGAACTTATTGCTGTTCAAGTCGCAATTGTCTGTGGTAAAGATTTTACACTCATGATCGTCGTGATCATAAAACCAGAAATTACGAATGGCAACTGGATTGGTGAGGCATGGTTGGGTCGATGCGAAAGGTTTCTCAAAGCAATAGTCCTGCACTACATTGTATTTGTTGCTGCCATCCTGCGGCGGCTGCGACTGACGATTTGGATACCGCCTAAATGGATTAGGCTTTCCTTGAGGATTGTTAGTATATTGGTCATATTGGTTGGGTCGAGACCCGCGCTGGTCTTCGTTGTAATTTACTTTGCTATCCGACTTGATATCATTGTAGTTAAAGTTAGTGAAGTCATATTGGTTGGGTCTAGTACCGCGGCCATTATTCGGCTTGTTATCATTGTTGTTTAAGTTAGTAAAGTCATATTGGTTGGGTCCAATCCCACGACCATTTTCATTGTAGTTAAGATTGACTTTGTTATTTGGCCTATTATTATTTTGTTGGAAGCTAACTCTGTTCTCGTAGGTGTTATCCTGGTTATTCCCTGGTAGGTTACCCACCAGTTCCTCATTCTGATAGCTATTGGAGCGATCAATCTCGTAACCACGTTGGTTTTTAACTGGAAAATTGTCATTGTTGTTGTCATTCTCAAAGTTATTGGTTTTCTTATCTCTGGTATTCTGGCTATTTCTGTTAGCTCCAAACCTGTTTTGACTGTTGAATGAGCCCCACGCTGGAGAATTATTATTATCGTCGGTTTCCGGAAATCCGTCCAGCTCGCCATTGTCGGATATGGTGCCACCACAGTCGGAGCCGGTGCACGATCTGGTTTCTTCTAAGGGCGACCTTATAGCAGTCTGACAATGGGACTTCGCCTGGGGATTGTAGTATTCACGTGTTCGGGTAGAAATGCCACGTCCACAAGGCTTGGAACAAGATGACCAATCACTCCACTGGGTTAGCTCGCACTCAGCCATTGATTCCGGCACATTGGGAATATTATCAGGTCCGCCCTCGCCTAGCTCCTCTTCTATTCCGCATTGTGTTCCCTGACACTGACGATCTTCCTCCAAGTGACGGTCGCAATTATAGTTAGCCGCCAGAATTGGGTTTTTGAAACTGCGAAAGCGTTGCGAATAGCCAGGACCACAACGTGTGCTGCAGTTGCTCCAGTCGTTCCACGGATGAGTCGCACACTCCAATGGTCCGTCTTGCGGAACTAAAAGAGGTGTGTCATATGAGGTGATCGCTAACTGCATTTTGTCATGTCCTCACCCTCCTCACACTCGCGTATATACAGCTTCTTTCTGGTGATGTAAAGTGTGGCCAGTGGCTTCATCGGTGCTCCAGTATCGTCATAGAAAGGCGAACGATAGTCGCTCGGATATGTGGATGTAATGCGACGAATCACGTCGGGTGGTACCTGTGGCTGGTCGGAGTCCTAAGGAAGACAGTCTGCTTAAATAATGGCGAAATATAGATGAGCCTCACCATGTATGAAGATCCTGAATCTGTGCCAATGTCCCAGGGATACAAATTCAACACTTTACGTTCCAGCCAAGTGCAATTGCTCAAGCACAGTTCTAAGCCAGCTACCCCAATAATCCAGTCTGGCGAGGGATCAACCTTGGCTGCCAATGAAATCTGATGGTGCTGTGGATCCACTCGGGCATTGGCCAATGTGGTTCCGTACACATTCTCACGGTATTCAATGCCTGGAGCCTTAATAATTGTGCGCACCTCGCCATTCTACAAAATTCAGTATTAAACGCGAAAAAACGCTGTAGTGGAGAGTGCCACTCTCCCAGACACCAAGTGCCTATTTGTACATGAACACATACATAAGCATCAACATACACACAAATAAGCCCCAACACACATACAGTGTTTTGTTGGACCGTTGTTGATTTGATTGAATTTTCGGCAAGGATGATCGATCATACTCGAACATACCCATTGCAACATACGACACACACATACAAATGAAAAGGGGACAAGTTAGTTTGAGAAAGTCCTCAGCGTTAAATTGTTTTATTTATAACTTTAGTCTTTCATATTTATTTAAATAGTTGCTCACGTTTCATTCATGTTATAATTGTTAAAATGGGCATAGTATATATTTTTAAAAATAAATAATAGATGAAATAATAAATACAAATAAACTTGATCTACAGGAACCTACTATCATACATGCAACTTAAATTTCAAATATCTAGCTCTTCTGGTGTGAGAGATCACTTACACAGACAGACAGACGGACGGACAGACAGACAGATTATAAATATATGTATGTACTTTATCGAGTTGAAGATGCTTCCATGCACCCTTTTTTCCAATTTTCAATGGGCACAGGGTATAAAAAGAGTTCAGTAGATCTTAAAATGAGCAAACATGACAAAAATGGAAAATTTAAATTTTTAAATTATAAGAAAATGTTTAAATGACAAGCTGACCATCTGGGGAATATTACATACTTTCGCATCCTATATCCTGAAGACAATATAATTACCTGCGTATTCTCTCGGATCTCTTTCTCTAAAAAGACTGTGGCCCCGTGCTCCGCCAGATTTTTCATGCCATAGCTGGCCCGTCCTCCGTACGCCCAATATCGATAATTGTAGGTATGCGAGGCTCCAATTACGTCTCCAATCTTTGTGCGCCAGGCTTCCCGAGGAAATTTCTTGGCATGTGTGTTCCTGCCCCACTTACGTTCCAGAATAATCTATTATTCATTCGGGTGAGAAGAAAACTTTTCGAGTGACGATCGCTAAGGATACGCACCTCGTACTTGGCCTCATCACAGGCACAGCAATTTTCAACCGGAGGCGTTAAGTTATTCAGCTCATCGATCTCCTCTGGACAGATGCGTTTGATAAGGAACCCCTGATCGATGAACCACACTGTACGTTCTTGCATAACACCTGCTTTGATCAGCACACATCCGCTGCCGGGTACCTTAGGCGCCACCCAGGAGACATCGATTCGTGTCTTGGCAATTGGATTTGTGCTCTCGATCATATTTTCACAGCCAGTGCTGAATTTCGTTTCTGCATCGCTTAATAATTCAAAACGTCCTGTCATATCGTGTCTATTGAAGCCAAGGGATTGATCTTCAGCCTCCACGACTAGCGTAAAGCTAATAAAGTTCATGTTGATGGGACACGAAAGCGACACGTTGTACTGATGATCGGGTATATATTTCTTTGGATTGCCGTCGATTAATATCTTGAAGTTGCTATCAACTGCCGAAGGTTCACCGGTGGCTCCTTCTGGAATGCGGCTGCAACCAGCCTGGACATCCTGAATGTATATAATACAGATGATAACTAATGCCAATACTTGGCACATTTTTCTCAACCGCACAATTATTGGTTCTAGTCGCATTCACAGCTCGCTGAGCACTGATCAAATTGGGTGAAGCGTTTCTGTAGTTGACGAAACGTCTTAATTATTTTAATTGAGTTGAGTCGCCGCTTTCCGAACTTCAAGCCACGCTCTTCAATAATTCTTTGCCCATCTATATACATATATATTTATATGCATATATAGAGTCTATTAATTTGTTTTGCTGAGCTGATTTAAAATATCTAGGCAGTTGGAGGCATAGGCGATCTGAATGCTCTGCAGACTTTTATATGGGTCAATGATATTCGGCAGACGAATCTATTGATATCGAGCGATTTTATTTTGATTAAAAGTTGACGTGCTTCCATTTCCTTCCAAAAGGAAACCTTACATATGTATGTATTTGGGTGCTCTATTGATGTGGTCTTATTTTAAACGAGAACTTCGGCAAAGATCTCAGTCTTGGCCTTCTCAATAACTTTCATTTAGTAATCATTCTTTGATTATGATATTATGATGGCCGTCAGAGGAAGCAAGGGGACCAACATGTAATCCCAGTATTGGCTGGGGCACGTGCCGTCCTTGCTCCTACTGTCGGAAGTGCGACTATACTCTCCACGCGAGGGCGGCTGGAAGCAGACCCCTAGCACGGTCATGTCTCTGCTAGAGGTGCTGACTAATTGTAGTCAGGCGAAGATCGTGAATCTATAAATCACCCCAATCCAAGGTGGAACAGCATACGCTGATGGATGCATGGCCGGGGGGTAGCCCGGTCTCTAGTATGCGGACTCTGGATACCTGTCGTCCTCCAGTTTCATTTAGACTTTCCACAGTATGCGGGCTATGCCGTGGATGACCTTCCTTTCCGCCTACTCGTGGGATCTTAACTAATGGATCAAAATTTCAAAATAGAAAAGTCTGCTACGGCTTTAAAAGTATCATGTCTGGGCGATGCCTTCACGGCTGACACCTACACCAGCACTGCAGCCAGTGGGCTGCTGGCTTCCACCCCCAATACTACGGGTCTCGACTCTAGTATTCTAGGGGACCCGGATAGGCCACGAACTCCCTTGGAAACAGGGTTCGATAGAGCTGAACTTCCGTCCAGTAGCGGTTCAGTCCGTCAGCAACCCGTCGAGGTATTGTCCTCGGACGAGGAAGCTAACTGCGACCGAATCAGCTTTTCTGACGACGCTTCCGTGGCCTCTTAGAGGTCAGGCCTTACGGAAGCAGGCTCTCAGATCCAGTTGCTGCAGCTGGAATCTAAGGACGCCTTTATTAAATTGAAGAGCCGCGAGAAGAAGCTTTTTAAAGCTGCACTCGCAAAGGGTTCTAACAGAGAGGAGGCTCTGGCTATCGCCACTGCGCCCCCCGTTAACACCAAGGCTAAACGGACGCGCGCTGACGATACCATCGTCGAGCCCACCAGCTCTTCAAAGAGCTCCAAAAAGACTCATTAGAAGTCCACGAAACCACTCTTCAGCCAAGTGGTTAGCAGGCTTCACTTCGGCTGATCCTACCAAAACCCTCTCAGCGGAGCAGTTGGCTACGTTGAAATCCAGCATATTAAAGGCGGTGCTGTTGCACTCCTTATCAACGGTTAGTCCAGGTTTCGAGGGCTGTATACCCCGAAATGAGTGGCTGCTTTTGGTGTGCGAGGATAACAGCACTGCCAATTGGACACATCAGGTCCATCAGCGCCCTTGACGTCAAATTGCTGGAGGAAACGGAGTTCCCCAAGGCTCACCTCATCCGAGGTTACTTTCCCAGTAGTGCTGAGTACACTCCTGCAACCATCCTGGAATTTATTGGGCTCCAGAACGCCAGCAGCTCATCCACGAAGCTGTGGCGGGTGGTGCAGCACAGCCTGAACGGCACAACGACTCACCTCGCAATGTTGGTTGACGAGGAGTCGTACAGGGCTCTGACGGAGTGCCAAGGGAAGGTGAAATTCAGTTCCCAAAGCCTCCTCCGCCACCCCTGCTCCATCCACATCCTCACCCGCTCCCTCTCTTGCCAGTGCCGCTCCGGCAACGGCGCCAGTGGTTTCCTCAGGGATTCTAGCATTGGCTGACGCTGTGGCCTCCACGAGCGCTGCGGCCGTATTGGTACCTAAGGTTCCTTCCCCCACCCCACCGGCCATTGTGGTCACAGCCCCGAAGGGCCCAACTAGACGTGTGACAAGTGGTCACCGTCCGTCAACCGTCAGAGGTGTCTCGGCCAGGCCCACTGCCAGCACCTCAGGCCGCAACCCAGCCGCAAGGGCACCTCCCGCGAACGGGGTCGCAAGGCGACCTCCCCCGAGTGGCTCGTCCCGACTGCCGAAGGGCACTCGCGGTAACGACTCTCGGGGGGGCAAGGCAAGTGGCCTTGTCTCAACCGCCATCAGGAGGGAAGATGAGCAAACTTAAAGTGCTCCAGGCGAATCTGCACCACGCTAGAGGAGCGTCGGCCACACTGTGCAGGGTCATCTGTGAAGATCAAATCAACCTGGCTCTCGTCCAAGAACCATGGTTGATCGGTGGCCAAATACGTGGACTTTCATGTGGATCATGTAAGTTGTTATATGACCGTATGGGAGGTGCCCCGCGCACTGCTATACTTATGGATAACAGTGTCAGACATTTCCCACTAACTAACTTAGACTACTTATTGTGTTGTCAATTAGATGTAGCTAACATAGGGTGCAAACCCACTTTTATCAATGCTATTAGGGAAGAGGTTTTAGATCTCACCCTAATTAGTACCTCGTTAGCGAGATCGCTTGTTAATTGGCGGGTCACAGACGAAGCCACTTTGTCAGACCATCAGTACATCAGGTTTGACCTTCCTGGCCAAGTCGAAATTCGCCAAAACTCCTTCTGTCCGAAAAAGACAAATTGGGAGCTCTTTAAAGCCTCTGAAGCTTTCAAAGCAGACCTATTGGTCAGCAATTCTAGCTATATCAGTGAGATAGAACTTGCTGCCAATCTGCTCCAAGATGTGCTTATCTCATCCTTCGAGGACAGCTCAGTCCAGAAGACCCTAAGGGTCAATCGGAAAATTTCGTGGTGGAATGAGGAACTGGCTGTCCTTAGAAGGAGGGTTAGAAGCCTTTTTAATAAGGCTAAATCTAACCGTGCTAGTTGGGACGTCTATAGGGACGCTCTTACCAACTACAACAAAAGCATTAGACGAACTAAACGCGATACATGGCGCAGCTACTGTGGTAGCTTAGAATCGCTGCCAGAGGCAGTGAGGCTTCATAAAGTATTTGCTAAAGGGTCGTCTAATGGAATAGGGCTTCTTAAAAGAGCAGATGGCTCTTTCACTCAAGATCGCAGGGAAACACTTGAGCTTCTACTGCAAGTCCACTTCCCGGGTTCTGTTGCGAATCCAGATCTCTCCAGTCGCGATGACGCCTCTTTGTCACCGGACTCACGCGGATTCAGCCTATCTGGATCCATCTTCGACCCCGAAAAGGTCAAATGGGCTGTAGATTCTTTTGCTCCTTTCAAAGCCCCAGGGGGTGACAAAATCTTCCCAGCCCATATTCAAAACAGCATGGCTTCTATGGGTACCTGGACACTCTGGTATCCAGGGCAATGAGCTGGCGGACGAACTTGTTAGGGCCGGTTCGTCAGCTACTTTTTCCGGCCCTTAGCCCTTCTGTGGCATGGGTTGGTCAACCATCTCAGCTATTGTTAAAACCTGGGCTGTTAGGTTGACTGATCGCTACTGGTCGGTCCAACCAGGGATGCGGCAAGCTAAGGAGCTTATCAATCCCGTGGTCGACCGGAAAACCAGCTTACTTTCCAGGAGGGATCTTCACCTCCTCGTTGGCTTTCTTAGTGGCCATCGTACGGTGAACTATCACCTCACCAAAATGCGTCTGTCTTCTGATGCTGAGTGCAGACTTTGCAAAGAGGACGACGAGACAACCAAACACATTCTGTGCGACTGTCCAGCATTGGTATGGACTAGGAGGAAACATCTGCACGTGGATACCGCAGGTCCCGAGCATATTGTGCGTTCCTCGACAAAAGATCTGCTCTGTTTCATTAGGGAAGCAGAGCAACTTTTGTCTAGCTAGGGAGAGCCTATAGGCACAAAAGACCTCCATGGTCGCAGTGCCTCGCACCTTCTCTGTTGGGAGACTCCCTTTTTCAAATAATAATAGTAATAAAAAAAATCATTCTTTGGTGTATAGTTTTTACGAAAGTTAATAATGTTAATTAATTGGAATTGTATTTGCACAGGGGAGAATCTGAATGTATTGAAGATTGAGAGAACATTATTACACACTTTCCGATGGAGATCCGCAGCTAATGATGTTTGGTGATCACTAGGACAACTTTGAGTAGCGGCACTCATCCTGTGTCTCTAGGGGTTGCAGATGACGATCAAAGGCTGGCAAAAGTTAATACTGCCGTGCTTAATTCGAACAGCCGGTATAGCCAAGTCCGATTGCACAAACATCTAGATCTCAGAGACTATAAAAGCTAGAGCAAGCAAATTTGGTAACAATATTTCACATTTTAAATGTGATTTTGTTACGATATATTTTGAAGTAAAGTAGTATATTTTTCAAAATGATTAACCAATGAACAAACGAACAAATGGAATAATAATCAGTGAATTCGTTCGGCTTAGTGACTAGTTCATTCGTTCTTATTCTGCCCGCCAGCTAAATAAATCAAATGCACATAATTTGTTAGCTAAAAGGCTGGTGAAACCTGTTGTTTATAGTAAAGGTACATAAGGATTGAAAATGCACAAATGATACATTTGATTTGATACATTTTATGCATAAACAAGCTCTTTTTATACTCAGCTACATTCAAATAATCAATAATTTTATGAACAATTGTTTGCTTGGTAAAACTGACAGATTAAAGAAATCAGTAGCTCAGTATATGAAATATTTATTTGACTTTTCACACACATGCCAGCTTACTACTTTTATGACATTTAGCCAGCGACAAGACTTAGTTTTACTTAATACTTAGCTGTATGCATGAAAACGAAATTGATTTATGGAAGGAAGTTTAGCGGAACTGAATTATTTCGTACAATAGCTGATTGCTCGCTTACTAATTAAATCGAATAAGAATATTTTGATAGCTAAAAGACGGAAGTGAAATGTCAAAATGAAATGGAATTGACTGGAAGTCGCTTTGGGATAGCTATCGCTACCATATAAAGACGGCCAGCAAAAGAAGAAAAATTGGCTTGAGTTTGAAAGTTCAAAGAAAAACGATTATGCTGAGTTTGCAAAACACCAAAATATATGGCATTTTTGCCAGATCGCTTCTCACAGAGACGACAAGTAAATACGTTTCAATTACTCTTGAAATAATTGTGCAGCAAGCAAGCTGCGATCGCAGTCCTCTAGCGGGTTGGTATAGAAATAGCCGTTGCACAGATCTCTTACCTTGCACAAAGGATTCCAAACGCATTCTAAATGTAGTGGCGAGCTCGGCTCAGACAATTATTAAATATCTTCTCTTCTTTGGTCAAGCGACGGGAACAGTACGGCTTCATAATGTGCTTGTGTATCGGAAATTAAGAAATATTAAAAAATATATATCTGCAAATAAGAACGATGCGGAAACTCTAAATAATTGCCCAGTACTGCTTTCTCGAAAGAGGATTTGGAGAACTGTCACTGCTCTTCAAACTCAGAAGCCCCTTCATAGGACAAATGCCAAAATTATGCCGTCGCAAACATCGTCAATTATTGAACCCAAATGTTCGATGTGACACGACGCTGGAGGGATACGGTAGCAATACACTTTGTATATATGTAGAAAGGTTAAGTAAGTTTGCATGTAAAGGCATGAAGTGTATTTACTCAAGAGTAATGGTCAAATCGCCTTGCAATGGAATCGCATCCTTGAGTCTTTTCCGCTTCGGAATTATATGCGGCTTTACACCATCAAACAATAAATTAAAGTATTTGCTCGTCATATGTAAGTTCTCATAAAATAATGAAATGTAAAAGATTTTTTTGAATATGAAACTTCAAAAAAAAAACTAACGTTTATATCGCTTTCAAATCCCCATTTCAGATTCCTCACCTTTAAACAATCTTTAACAGATTTGCTGGAGCGCTTGCGTCTTCGTTTAATTTCTGCCTCCTCCTCTATCGCTGCACAAAGTAGAACCATGCCCACATTTAATACGGCTAAGGTTCTCATAGTGTTATCTATAATTTTATATATAATTGTTTCTTATGTATCGAATTATTCATAATTTGATTTTAAATTGCTTATTTTGTAACCAAAACACAGATGAAACAAATCAGTATTTCCACGTCCAGAATTTATTCCATTCTTTGTCAGGCTTTTCTTAAATTCATTGGGTAACACTTGCCGTTCGTTAAATATTTGGAATTCCGCTTGCAAATGTGGGTTTGTTATAAGGACTTTAAATTTAACATTCGATGCCCTTTTTTAACGGTCTTGCGTAATGTGACATTCCTATACAAAGTCCCAAAAGACGAAATGTTATGCGGAATGTGACATTGTGTGAAATGTTGGAATAAATATCAATTATACCATTAAAATAGAGAACATTAGGAAGATTGCCATACTCTTATGGCCTTATGATGGTCACGAAGTTCAATTATTTGAACTGTGGAAGGAAAATTTTTCGGCTTTGACTTTACAATATCTGTTTGTTTTTATCTTTTGCTTTTTTTTATCTTTTTGCTTTTTATTAAATATTTAGTGCAATTCTTAGAAATTTGACAACACGAATTGATCCTGTGAATACTCTTTCTTATGGCAATCCCTGTAACATTATTATAGAATTATCGCAGAATGTCATAATAAGTGTCATCAAGTGCTAACAATATCTGACAATCGAAAATAATTCATCATGTTTTCCATTGTTTTATTGTTGCTTTCCATGAGTTTAACGATAATTTTTTCGGGGCGAATGACAAATTGTCAAGTGATATTTTAGAAGGTGATATTTAGATGGTGAAGAAGGGGAAGACGTGTGAAGGTGTCGATTCAAAATGAAGACCATATTTCAAGCTGGGCAATAAATTTGTTAGAATACTCATAGACCTATTAGAATAGACAGATTGTCTTAATTATCAAGGCCTTAAAAGCCTTATAACACAAGGTTGATTCAATAGTATCGATGAATTTTTTATTATAACTAATAATAATTTTTTCGTAGTAACTTATCCCTTACGGAATTCCGACTTTGGTGTTTATTTAAAGAATTTGATTAGATATTTATAACTGTATTATTTCAAGGGGAAACTAGGATTACTCCACTGATTACCACTTATCAGTGTCATCATTGCTATCCAGCAGGCAGGGCATCATAACACACTTTTCGATGCGCACCCGGTCCTTGCACTTGTAGCTGAGGTCCGTGTTGAGCAGTGTGCGAGTCCGTTGGCGCACTGAGTTGTCGCCACAGCTGGCGGTGCATGGTGTCCACGCGGACCACTCTGAGTAGCGGCACTCATCGCGTGTCTCCATTGGTTGCAACTTGGCCGGCACATGTCTCCGCTCACCATAAGAGCCACTCACCGAGTACATATCATCGCATCGCTGATAGCAGCGATCTAGTCGAATCAAGTGTTTGGGACACTGTTTGCCCCCGTATTTGGGAGTGCGCAAAACCCGGCGAGTTTTCAGCTGAACACCATCGCCGCAGGTGGCATTGCAGCTGTGTGCCATCCACTCGGAGACGAGGCAGTCCACACGTTGAGTCTGCTCCGAGCTGAGGCGTTCGTTCTGTAGCTCCAGCTTATGCCGGGGTAGGCGGCAAGTTTCATCACATTCCTCCTTTGACTTGTACTTGTTCTGATTGGTGTCACACCGATCGGACCAGTAAATGGCACACTGATCACTCACATGATCGTAGTACCAATAATTGACGACATCACTGTCCCGACAGTGGCTATCGATCGGAGACTCGTAGCAGTAGTGGGGCACAATGGTGTCACAGTTGGGATTCGTGCAGTTGACCTCCTCGAACAGTTTGATATGTTGGCAGGGATCGGTGCCGTCGTCATTGGGATCTTGCACTCCATAGACCTCATTGTTGTTCCATACCTTGCGCAAACGTTGTCGCTTGCCACTCCCGCCGCAGGGTCCCAGGCAAGGCGAGAAGTCCGACCAGGGAGAGACACCACACACAGGAGGTATGTAGTCCTCGCTGTGTTGACTGTAGCTTTGAAAATTGCGGAAGAGGGAGCGCTTCTCGGCGGAGCCTGGCTGTTCATCACCTCCATCGGGTTGGGCATCTTCTGGTTGGCCCTCGCCTTCGCCTTCACCCTCAATGGCAATTTCGCCACCACACTCAATGGCTTCGCAGGCCTTGGTCTCCTGGAGTCGCGCCTTGCTTGCCTTCTGGCACTTTTTCTTTGCCCGTCGATTGAGATAATGACGAGTGCGAATCATCTCTCCTGCACCACAAGTCACGGTGCACGAAGACCACTCGCTCCAATCTGAAAGTCCGCACTCGGGATCAGCTCCGTTAAACTCGGTCTCTGGCTGTGCTCCTTCCGGCACCTCCTCGTTGAACGTAGTACATTTGCGTCCCATGCAATTCTTTTCCTCTCGCAGAGCGTTGTTGCATCTCTGGCGCTGTGGGATTGAAATAAACAGATTAGATAATGTGATGAAAGAGTACGAGTTGGAGATCGAAAGGATGCTGTTACCATTGCAAGAGTTGGATTCTTGAACTCGCGAGTCCTGTATTGCTTGCCAGGTCCACACTTGGAGCTACATTCGTCCCAACGAGTCCAGGCAAGAGTGGCGCACTCCGGCGGCAGTTGCTCCGCTAAAGGATTAACATTTCACTGGTCAGTAATTGAAGGTGAATCTGGCCGCTTTGACTTACCATCGGGAGTTTCGCAATTCTTTTCATAAAGACGACGCCTATTGATGTGAAGTGTGGCTAGGGGCTTCATTTCTGCGCCATTCTGATCGTAGAAGGGAGAACGCGGATCATTGGGAAAGTTGGACTTGATGCGCCGCACAACATCAGGAGGCACTTGCGGCTGATCTGCCGACTGCAATCAAATGAGCAGCACTTTCAGAATCGGAATTTAAAAGAATGTTTGAACTTAACTTACCATATAGGATGGACCACTATCTGTGCCTGCATCCCAGGGATACAGGTTATGGACCTTATTCTCCACCCAAGAGCAGTTGGGCAAACACAGCTCCAGTCCAGAGACGCCCACAATCCAATCGGGTGAGGGATCCACCATGGACACCAATGAAATCAGATGATGATTGGAGTCGACGCGAAACACTGCAAAAGTCTTGCCAGTTACATTGGGAAAGGCAATGCCTCGCGCCTTAATAATGGTCCTTATGTGCTCGCTCTGATCCTTCAGCTCACTCTCCAGTGTCCGCGTGGAGCCATGCTCGGCCACTTCACGTAATCCCTCGCTGGCCAATTCACCATACTGCCAGAAGCGATAGTCGATGGTGTGCGAGGCACCGATGATGTCGCTGAATCTTGTGCGCCAACTATTGGCCGGAAAGTCTTTGGGATGGGTGTGACGTGACCATTTACCCTCAAAAGTTAGCTGAAAACGAAAATATCCACATGGTCAAGTGAAGAGAACTAAGACTCAATTCCTACCTCATACTTGGCCTCATCGCAGGCACAACAGGGGTCCACAATACTGGGTTGGGTGTTGATATCGTCGACCTCCTCCTCGCACATGCGCTTGGTAAGCAATCCATCATCCATAAACCACACGTCGCGATGCTGCATCACTGTGGCACGTAGCAGAATACATCCCTGACCAGGCGTCGATGGCGCCACCCAGACAACATCCGCATGCGTCTTTAGATTCGTATTCGTGTTCTCCACGACATTGGGACAACGCGGACTGAATCGTGTTTCCGCCAAATCGATAATCTCAAAGGTACCCATCGCATTCAAATCATCCTCAGCCTCCTCACCCTCCAGCTCCAATGCCAGCATGAAGCTCACAAACGACAAGCCCGAGTACGCGTTCAACGAGACTGCAAAATAGAAATGGAGTTGAACTCGTTCATTTTGGGATCTCTTAGTTCAACACACCATTGTACTTCTGGCCGGGCACATAGCTCTGTGCATTGTTTGCAACGGTGATCGCAAAATTTTCATCCACCGGCGACTTGGCTGCTGTGGCGCCCTGTGGCACACGATTGCAGCCCTGGATTAGTGTGCAGCCGCATGTGAGTGCCAATAAAGTGATGAGGAATCTGTACATAACTTTCCTATCCCTCTCTGGCTTTTTCTCTATATATTACTCTCCCTATTTCCACTCTTAGCAGTTTTAAATTGTGGGCTGCAATGAAACTGTTATTTAATATGTGTAAGTATTAGTTTTGACATCCTTTCCACTTTTAGATTCCAGCTCTATCTATCCCATCTACATCGATCTTTCCACTCGCATCTATTAAAATCCAACCACTGTTGATGGGTGCTTATCTTGGAAGGGTGTTTATTCTTCGGTATGTGGATATACCATTACAATTTATTCTATTTTCAAATATGATCAGTTCCCATCCGGGGGTTTTGACCATATATTTTACAACATCCACGGACTACTGCGCTTGTCCAAATGTACGTAACAAGCAGAAAGAGATATCTGCCGACCCATAAGGTATATACATACAATATATTTTAGATCAGCAACAATAGCCGAGTCGATTAACTATGGGTGTCTGTCTGTCCGTGTAGGAGTGTGAATCTTAAAGACTATGAAAGACCCTCAAAATTTGGTGTGTATGTTCTTTAAATTTTATAAAATAATTGCATGTTTTTTAATCAACTTGCGATCAGTGTCTCATTTGTATAATATTTGAAATGGAAAATTTGTGGCCTCACACAGTCAAAACTTGATTTTTATCGCTTCGCAATTCCGGAAACCATTTTGTTTAGTCATTGCAGAGCTCGTGAGCTCTTTTAATTGCTTCAATATGATTGGTTGTATCGAATGTCAATGGCAAACTCGCATACATATGATTCTAATTAGGAATGTCGCTTAATTGCAATGATCTTGACATTGGCAGTGCTTTGATCGAGACGTGTTAGAATCATAATTATTAAACTGAAGTAATATAGATGCAACTCATCGATTATTTGTAGCTAAATATATATTTATACCCTCAGTATTCGATTACTTGCACACTTTCTATTTCGCTCAACAACTCATTGCCAGGCGGAACCTACTACTGATCCAAGCACTGTCTGATGCCCTCTTGGAAACCGCACTTACATACATAGGCCACACATATAGTCTTTATTATGCTACGTCACTGATTAAATTCAATTGACAATGCGTACAGCGTCATTTGAAATATGTGCTAAACAAGCAAGTTCTAGTGATTGCTTAGTATTGGATACCCAGTACTAAGTGCTCTGTATCCAACTAAGTATTGGTATTTATGTACCCTCTTTGGTTATTTTATGTACAACGGGTAAAAACGAAAGCGATTGCAATAGAAACCATCATTAAAATCACTTAAAGGGTTTCCTTTCTGCTTTGCGGCCTCCACAGAAGTCTCACTCTCAATGGAAGCTTACGAATTGTCAATAAGATCAGTATAAAATTGCAAATGTAATAAAGTGTTGTCTAATTTGCGAGTTTAACAGAAATATAATTAGATTTCTTAAATTTACTTTACACTCAACAGTTATTTCTATTGTCTCTGCGTATTCACAACCGATTCGCCAAGCGCGCAAAACGCAACTGAAATGCAAATTGCATGATTGCTCGAATGTTGCGATAGTGAAAGGGTTGGTTGCGATGGGGGAAGAGGATGAGAATGGGGATGAGCCAGTGAGAGCAAAAGTGCTGATATTCTTTGCGCTTTGCTTTAGTCTCTCTCCCCATATGTATTCTGCATAGCATTTGTTTTCGTTTTGACTCTTTGCGTTTTTGTTTTCATATGCATATTCTAAACACAACGATGAGGTTGCCAATGGATATAAATACAGTGGTTCAGAGAAAGATTTTTTATCAATTGTATAGATACGAGGACAATCTGAATACTTTAATTTTAATTGTATATCAGAATTTGAATATCAGAGTCAGATTTAGCTAAATAATCTGCATACATGTGCATATTCTAAGTAATCCGGTGAGGTTCCAAATGGAATGCGGTATAAATGCAGTTGTTCGGAATATCGCATAATGGCAGATTTTTTATCACTCCAGTCCTGTCCGTTCTATCCGAATATTTAATTAGGTTTTTTTTTGAAGACAGAAAAGAGTTTGGAGTTCTTTTTTTATTTTTATATTCATATTTTGTGAGTTAATTTCATTTACACGAAAATTTAAAAAAATGCGACGAGCGTCTAAATGGCTTAAAAATGCTTTATAAATACAATGTTGTGAAATTTATATATTCCTAGGTGTTATCAATTCAATTGAGCTCAATCAGGACAAATAATTTAAGATGGATAGTTAGAAGATAATAGAGAACTAGAAATAGAGAACTAGTGTATAATAGTACAAAGCAGGCTTTAAGCCTACATGTATGACATTTTTTTCATTCAATAGTAAACAGTACACGCTGCGTCTCATACTTCGAAATTTTCCATATTATTTTCTTAAATCTTTGCAAATTTCAAGGATAATCGGACAATCTTTTGGACTAAAAATACATATTAGGTAGATAGGAACTGTAGGTATTGCCAATATGCAAAATTCCAAGATAGAATCTCCGAATCCATTGGAAGTAAGTTACGTTTTTGTATATAAAACATCAACGGCTAAACGTGTATTAATTATCAGATAAAAGGACCTGAACGATCGGCTTCTAAAACTTCCTTGCTGTCAAAACGTAATGAAGGTATCAGCAACCCAAGTTCGCCAGCAGGAAGAGCCCTGAAAGAGGTCTCCTCCAGCACCAGTGTGTACTCCCGTCGCACGGATTTCGACTCTGAGGATTCGCCTGGTAAATTAAAGAACAAGTTCACACAACCACGGATGAACAGGTTGACACAGCTGCGGCTTCAAAGGTTACAAAATGCACAGACGAATGCAGCCAATAATGGTAGGTAGAAAAGGAACCATATGGTTGTTCTCTAACTAACTATCATCATACAGATGGTCAGACATTTGGATCCTCGCCAAGAAATAAGAAAAAGGAGACGATGCCCGTTACACAACCCTTTACAAGTCTCCCAGCCACTGAGTCCGTTGACAATGAATTGCCATTGTGTCCAATACCATCGCCTTGTCCTACACCAACTTGTACTACGGAATTGTCCACATCACCTCCACAACTGGAAACCATGATAAATAAGCTCGCAGATCTACAATCAGAATTTCTGCAGCAAGTAAAGTGCCTTCAACGAGAGGGCCAGCCTATCTCCTGTAAGTTTGTCACAATGGTGCAAAATAAGGAATGCCAGTTGGTATTGCGTAAAGAGGATCTCGTCGCAGTACCCAAAAATATACGTGAGTTTTCTATCAATGAAATATTACTTTAGTTAATGGTGTATCTTTAAATATCATCCAACATGCAGCTGTTCACTCCGTTAGCGACTTAAATGCCTTTTGTCGTAAAACCTTTGATGCTAGCTTAAACCCAATGGTTGAGGATCTATACAAAGATGTGTCTTCTGGGGGAGATAAGCGGGAGCTGGTGCGATCTAAGCTGCAGGATGTTTGGGTGTGTGTTTATCACAATATTTAAAAATATTCATTTTATTTATTTACAGCACAACAATGTGGAATTGATTACTTCGGAGCTCAGTAAATTATGCAGCTCCGGGGACGCTGCTGATTCATTGCCAGTGTTGCAAAAGAATGTGGACGAAGAAGAAGTGATTGGCAAGCTGAAAGCTGATCTGGATGAGGCTCTGAAGCATCGGGATGAGCTGCAACAATCTCTGGATTCTATACAGACAAACTATAAGGAACTGGGCATCGAATTGGCCGATAAAAACATTGCGGGAATTGAGCAATCTATGCTTATCGATGATCTCCGTGCTGAAATCAACAAGATGAAGCAGACGTGCGTTTTATAATTCAGGCAACTAAGCTCAACCAATATGTTATATGTTTTCTTCTTCGTCGCAGCAATAAGGTTGCTCAAGAGCGTTTAAATAAGTCGATTACTGCTGAAATTGCCAAGCTAAAAAGCCAATTGGATCGCGCACTGGCAGAAAGAAATACTCTTCAAATGCAATCCGAGGAGTTGACCAAGAGCATTAATTTAAAGGATCAGCAACTATGTGAACTACAGAAGCAGGCGAATGATCTTCAGTTAGTCAAGGAGAGGCAGCACAATCAAAATGAGCAAACTTCAAATCGCGAAGCGGACTTAAGGCAAATAATGTGAGTACATTGAGTGCTATTTAACACATATATATTATTTCAATACATAGCGAGCTAGAAGCCAAACTAGCCGCCAAGCAGACTGAATTGGAGGCACAGGCGAAGGTGGAGCAACAACTGCGGGAGCAACTGCAGCAGGAACAGGAGCAGCTGGGTCAGTTGAAGCTGAAGGTGACTCAGCTGAAGGAGTCGGATGAATACAATCGCAAGGTAATGACCATACGTAGCGAACGAATTATTCAACTAGACAGAGAAATGAAACAACGTGAACAGGAAAACATTCGCAAGATCAATGAGGTGATGTCCCAGTCGAGCGACAAGAACGCAATCATTGCTCAGGTATGTACTGACCTCTACTTACTGACTCCACTTGCCGTAATTTGTATATTTAGATTACCAGTGAGTTGGCCTCGACAAACGAACAGTTTCAGAATCTCTGTGCGACTCTTAGCATCAAGCAGACCAAACTGCACAGTCAGGAGCATGTCATCAAGTTGCTGGAGGAGAGTAATGCACGCAGTGTGAAGCTCCACAGCAGACTGTGCGAGAAGAATGCTCTTCTCAAGGATGAACTTGAGCATCTGCGGCGCACAGTGTAAGTTAAGATCCACAACCACCATCTTGGCTGTGTTATTTCAAACAGATTGTAATAAGTTCGCTAGATTGCCGCAATACAAATAGTACTGTTAATTAAATTCATTTGTAATTTACCATTCTCCTCTTAGCAATAGCTTAATGTTAGGCAGCGAAGCCACCGATGCGGACATTGCAGACATTCTATTGGAATAAACAATGACTAAATAGGTATTAGCAAAATTGTAAATATTTAATGGTAAGTGCTTGGCATACTAGCGAACTTATTGCCCCATTTAAAATATACAATATTAATATAATTTAATTTGCAGTCGCGTTTATCTCGAAATTCTGATTGGCAACCATGGGAAAAACATATTTGAGACGGTTCCACCTGGGGAACAAAGCGACTAGTAATTATAAAACCAATAACAAGCAGATGTAACAAAATTTACATATTTTTTTAGAATTATGTAGATCTACACATATCGTTCTATTTAGAATGCAATTGAATTGTTATGTCCAAATTATGAACTTTGTGAAATGATTAACATATATATTTCTGTAAATATTTCTTATGTTTGCGATTTTATTGGGCGGCAATTTGAAAAGACAGTCCAATCGCACGGCTTATGGCTTTCAATGAATTTGCAATCTGTTAATTGAAATGATTTAGATTTTGAGTGCAGGGTCGAACAAAAATATCTAGTTCTATCTAGCTGACTTATGTAGCATAGTACTCGAAAGACATTGACAACCCTAGTCGTTCCACTTCCCAGCATTAGGGAGTTTTCTTCATAGATTATCAGTTCTGATTCGGGTTAGTCGCATTGGGCAGCTCGTGAAGCACAGTCCGTTGATCAAGAATATTACGCTACTTATATTCAAAACAGTTGAGAGAATTGTAGAATTGTGAGCAGTGATTTATTTGTTTTCAATTTGGAGTTGTAAAATTGGCGTATATATGATTTCTTCAGAATCTTATTTGAAATAAGACAAGTATGAATAAAGTTTTGTGGAATCCTTTTTTTTAGTTGATCAAATCTAGTTTGAAGAGTTTATAAATTTCTGATTGTTTTCCTGTTTGTACCTGCAAAATAAAAAGTGTTTCTTCAATTCAAAATGAACTTGTTATATGAGCTTTTGATGCTCATCGAAAATATATAATGCATACTTTATGGATAATGCATAACTTTATGCTTGAATTTTTTGATCAGAATTTCTGTTCTAGAATTTAAAGGATTTTTTATTTGTAGAATGTAATTTAATTTGAATTTATTCGTTTTCCACCATTACTTAATGATCAAAGTAATTATATAATAAAGTTATTATAATATATAAAATTAAATAGAAATGTGTGTACATTTGTGAAATGAATTTTCTACATTTTTCAAATCTTTTTGTATTTGAAATTTGACAAGTGTGCAAATTAACTTGTTATCTTAAGCTTTAATCAATCTCTACAAAGTTCATTTCGGCGCTAACTCAGATACAGCTTTCCTAGACTTCTTTACATTTCGCTAGAGTGGCAAGCTAATATGAAATTAAGTTTATCTAGTTTGAAGCAAAAAAGGCAAATAAATATAATTGTTTTAATATTAATTTAAATAAGTGTATGTCATCTATTTTCCATTAACAATTTCGTGCATTGCAATTATGTATTTGACTTTAGGCCATTCCAGCCATGGTGTCGCACTGCCATTGAATTTTGAGCAGGGTCATTTTGCACCCATCAGTAATATTTTATCGCGAATACTATAAATAGTTGTGGATGAGATTATGGCGGGTTATCATATTATATGTTTGATATACTTACAGCCGGTTGACTTATGTTGTTGCATTAAGTCGCAGATGGTCAGATACCAAGGTAAAATGTTATTATTGCTGACTGTATTGGATGTTTGGATCAAGCGAACTCTAAGCTTGTGATTGATTAATCATTCATAATAGTTATATCTAAATATAACTATATCTGATCTTCCTAAATAGTATTAAAGTGTGCGAGTATGCAAAGAATGCAATGAGTCTGAAAACAGACTGGCATGCCCTGATCTCTTCTGACTCAGGCTGGTCTATCTGGTCTGAATAATCATAAATAAAAAACTTAAACAATGTGTGCTTTCTATTCATAAGAGTCATTGGCTAAAAATTGTATATCTTACTATCGAAAAATTACGTCTTTTGAAGCCAATTTCTTTGTGATTTTTCGTTGCTTACGTCAATGCATAGAGCTTGACTTAACCAATATAAAGAACGGCTTCTATGCTAGTTAGTTATCATTACTTAGCTCATGAGTTATTTATATTCTCATATAAGAATTTATATCCTTATTTAATGAAAGCGGCTGCTTGTTCAGCCCATTTCGGGTATGAGTCCTCGACAATTGGTAGATTGAACTAACAAGTATTAAGACAGTTTAATTTTTGGCCTCTGCCCAATGGAGTTAGTAGAGATTTACTTAAGTAGATTTATAATAATCTTAGATCGGAAACTATGAAATAGTTATCAGAGTATTCAAAATGCACAGATAATCTGACATATACATACTTCCGAATAAATAAGGTTAATGCCTCCATTCAATGTTATCAGCAGTGTGACGAAACATTCATTGATGAATTTTGTATTTGAATGCATGAATAATAATCTTGAGCACATGACATTTTATTGTTTATTTCTAATATTGTATAATTCTTGGCAAGAAGTGTGCCTAACCTTAAGCAGGCCATCTCCGATCCAATAAATTAAATAAGTATATATTATATGTAAATGTATTGTTTGTAACAGAGAGCTGCAACAGGTATG
This sequence comes from Drosophila pruinosa, assembly GCA_018150935.1. Taxonomy (NCBI): domain Eukaryota; kingdom Metazoa; phylum Arthropoda; class Insecta; order Diptera; family Drosophilidae; genus Drosophila; species Drosophila pruinosa. The sequence goes on from JAECWR010000199.1 coordinate 45,862,912, forward strand.
TTCGAGTATGATCGATCATCCTTACCGAAAATTCAAACAAATCAACAAGTAGTGCGCAACTTGAACGAGTTCGATCGAGTTGAGTGTTCATGCCGTTCAGTGTCTCGATCAAACTCGAACGGACCATTAAGTCATACTCGCGGTTGAGCAACTGGTATGATTGCATTATACTATATTTAGCTATATATTTAATTTATTAATTATGATTTTAAAATTTGGACTGCTATTTTGTTTGAAATGTACAGAATAAATTTTGTGAATTTTTCAAAGATTTTTTAAACCAAAGTTAGACTAGCAGGTGGAGCTCATAAAAAATGTTGAAATCTGTGTACGAATTGAGATTTATTTAACAAAAACTAACTACTACTATGATAAGGGTAAGCTCTATTCAAACTTACTTTAAGATAACTTTTTTGGGGTAATTTTGTGTATTGACTCTCGGTTTCGGTTAATGCTGGGCAATAAAAAACCAAGAGCTATGATGATCTTGGAGGGACTTGAACATTTGGGTAAATTGCTGACAGTGTGTGAAGTGGACTTAGTAGAGATTTACTTAAGTGGACTTTTGATAAACTTACTTAGATCGGGCTACAAGCGATAGTTATCAGTGTTTTTAACCAAGAATGTTGTGATAATATTTCCAAAGCAATTGTAGATTCATTAACATTTATTTAATTGCAATTTTAGCTGGATTGAACTGGCTAAATTTGCCTGAAATACAGATTATCTGGAATATACTTCAGAATAAATAAGGTTAATGTTTCCATTTAATTATATCAGCAGTGAGGCGAACAGTTGATTGATTTTTTTTTATTTGAATACATGTACGAGTATACCAAATAACATTGACCCCATGACATTTAATTGTTGATTCCTAAAATTGTAGAAGTATGCACTGGGTGATTTTTATACACGCTACCTAGAACAAGCCATTCCTGAACCCATTAGGTAAAAAAGTATGTTTATTCGTCAACAGTACATCGAAAACAATCTGTATGAACATTTAGATCTTGGAGACTACCAAATTTGGGGACAAACTTTAATTTGTTGCACTCAGATAAAGTTTATTTCACAATTTCATCATACCATATGAAGTTTACTTTTTTAATCCATTCCTATTTTAAAACACATGACCTCCAAATAGTGAATTGAAATTATTTAGTTTAGTTGATTTGTCATAATATGTATATTAATCAAATATGAAATATCGCATTTTTATACCCGCCTACCCAAAGGGTAGAAGGGTATTATAACTTTGTGCCGAAAATGTATGTAACAGGCAGAAGGAAGCATCTCCGACCTTATAAACTATATATATTCTTGATCAGCGTCAACAGCCGAGTCAATATAGCCACGCCCCCTTCCGCCCCCGTAAATCGAAAAAAAAGAATTTCAAGCGTCATTTTAAACCTAGAACATTCAGTTTTGGCACGCACAATACTAATCAATCAATTACAATTGAATAAAAAACGCAGAAGTTATTAAAGAACTACTTTTATAAGGCGCAATCAGGTGCAGCTGCACCTAGTTAGTTGCTATGTCCCTCCGTGACATAATATTACTAATAATTTCGAACAAAGAAAATTTTTGGTATAATATTTTGGTATAATTTTAGTATTTTTAGTATATTTTTCAGTACATTTTTTAAAAATATAATATTTCGATGGTAAAATTGGGTGGCGGGTATCTCACAGTCGAGCACACTTGACAGTAGCTTTCTTACTGATTGCTGATTTTAAGTGTGATATATATCGGCATATTTTTGGTATATTTGTAGTATATTCTCGAACAATATATATTTTGGTGCTCGCTCTTAATGTTTGTTGCACTCCATAAAATGGGTTTATGGTATCATTCATTAAAAGTGACAAATGTTTGTACTTTAAAAATGCATGGCCTCATGCAGTTAAATCTTGACTGCAGCCATTCCTACTGATGTGGCTAACACGGTGGATACGGAAGCAATTCAAAGCCCAGTTCTTGCAATATTGCTATTGTTCTTCGCGATTTGTGCCATGGCTTTCTTAAGAATTTCAATAATGATATATAATAGTCTTTATATAAAATGTTATATGTACTTCTAATAATCCTAATAACTTATTTGTACCATGTAATTTATTTTTAAGTTAAATACCATAGATTTGCCTTATTCGAATTTATTAGTTAGCTTCCCCGATTATCACATACCGTTCCGATTACAAGATCAACCAGGAAGTGTTAAACAGTCTAACGACAGATGGCCATGCACTGTAGTTTTATCAGAAGATTGTGTATATTAGCTATCTAGCAACAACAATATCCCGAATCTTACAATGTAATAGTACTAGTTAGTATCTATACTGGTTAAATCGTAAACTATATTTGCAAATATTATGATTTGCAGGCAGCGTGTGAGGCCTATAAAAGTTCCATCTGTGTAAGGCAGATGCACTTTAGCCCGCTGCATCTCGGACTGTTCACACGCTAAACTATGGAGGCGTCACAGTACGGAAAACTCAATAGATTGATCAATGGCAACATTACAATAAACCTAGCCAATGAGAAGGATTGCGTAGTCTATGCGCCCACGACGGAATTGGTAAGCTATCTTCAATTCGAGCAATTCGACCTAATTCAATTGGAGTTAATGGCGTTTTCCCTCACCGTAGTTGACGATGGACACTTACAACGAAGATGCGCAGGAACAGCGGACGGAGGAACAGATGCAACCACAAGCCCAAGCGCGGGACCAGTGGGGCAAGGGAGTGGAGTTTCTCTTCTCCTGCATTGCACTGAGTGTGGGACTTGGCAATGTATGGCGTTTTCCATTTATAGCCCTGGAAAACGGCGGTGGCGCCTTTCTCATACCATATATAGTGGTGTTGTTGCTAGTGGGTAGACCAGTCTACTACTTGGAGGTGATCATTGGACAATTCTCAAGCCGCGGTTGCATACGTGCCTTTGATATGGCGCCCATTATGAAAGGTAATGCTCTACTATAAGCATAAATAGGAGAGCATCTATTATCGACTATCTATCCTTGCAGGTGTCGCCTATGGACAGGTGTATTCCACAGCGCTAGCGACTACCTACTATGCCTGCATCATGGCCCTGACCATTCGCTATTTGGTGGTCTCCTTCTCGGAGGTGCTGCCGTGGACCTATTGCCTCATAGAGTGGGGATCTCAGTGTGTGGCGACAGCAGCCACTAGCACCAATATTACTGGCAAGGGCATCTCCTCAGCCGAGCTGTATTTCACGTGAGTTCCAATTACAGCCATCAGCTTCTTGTGGTTTAACATTTTCTCTTTCGCAGTCAGACAGTTCTACGTGAACCGGATAGCTTGGAGGAGGGTGGTCTGGGCACGCCTAGCTGGGAGATGGTGTTGTGTCTGTTGGTCACTTGGATCATCATTGCCATCACCTTGTTCAAGGGCATACGCAGCTCGGGCAAAGCGTCCTACTTCCTCGCTCTGTTTCCCTATGTCATCATGCTGATCCTGTTGGTCAGAGCATTGACATTGCCCGGTGCCTGGCAGGGCATTGCCTACTTTGTGAAGCCCCAGTGGGATCAGCTGCTCAATCCGCACGTGTGGTATGCGGCGATTACCCAAATGTTTTTCTCCCTGGCCATTTGCTTCGGCACCCTGATCATGTATGCCTCCTTCAATGATTTCCACAAACAGGTGCACAAGTGAGTCTGATTGTATAGGCTTCCCTATTCCACAACTGATTTTTTTGTATGCAACATTAGGGATGTCATCATCATTACCACGATAGATTCGTTCACCTCCATTTTGGCTGGTTGCATCATTTTTGGCATACTGGGCAATCTGGCCTATGAGACAAACACCACAGACATTGGGAGCGTCGTTAAGGGAGGAGCTGGCTTGGCCTTCATATCGTACCCCGAGGCTATTGCCAAGTTCAAGTATCTCCCACAGCTATTTGCGGCACTCTTCTTCTTCATGCTGCTCGTGTTGGGCATTGGCAGCAACATTGGCATGGCCTCGTGTGTGATCAATGTATTCAAGGATCGGTTCCCACAGGTGCCACATTGGAAGCTAGCCATTGGCGCCTCAGTGATAGGCTTCCTCTGTGGCTTGGTTTACATGACACCTGGTGGTCAGTTCGTACTCAATCTGGTGGACTTCTATGGCTGCACATTCATCGCACTCGTTCTGGCGATCGCCGAACTGCTGGCCATCGGTTGGATCTATGGCGTGAAGCGACTCTGCAGCGACATAGAGTTCATGTTGAACATAAAGACGGGATTCTATTGGCGCATCTGCTGGGCCATTGTGGCGCCGGGTCTGATGTTCCTTGTACTGGCCTACATGCTCTTCAGCTACGAGCCTTTAACGTACAAGGGTGTGCAATATCCACAGGGGGCATACATGGCTGGCTGGCTCATCTGGGGTCTAGGCGTGGCTCAGCTGCCCTTCTGGGCCATCTATACCATCTACCAGCAGCCGGGCGACTCCTTCAGAAGTGTAAGCTTATAAATTCCCCCCTAAAAACAACTTGATAAACCACTTTTCTTTCCAGAAACTGAACCTAGCCATGCAGCCCATAGCGGAGTGGGGGCCAAGACAACCGCAACAGTTGCTGGCTTATATCCAGCATCGTAAACAGGAGGCGGACTCCAAGACGGAACGCAGTGGTTTCTTTATAGACAACATCTTTGGTTAGTTAAGTAGACTGTGGCAGTATCAAAGGATATTTGCTTTATGCTTTATTAATAATTTATCAATAAACTGCAAATTGTAATTGTTGTTCGCACAAAGCTACAGAAAAAGATTTCAAATATTTATTGCAGATTTTCAATGTAATTTTTTGTTTTTACTTAATGATTTTTATGCTAAGCGATTTAAGCTGCGATTATAATTAATTATTATACTAAATGGTAACTAATGTTTAACTAAATCAATTTTGTTGAAATGTATTTGGTTAAATGTACATGTCTTTGATTATAACAAATTAGAATTTAATTAAATATAAACAAAATATTTGGGTGTTGTATTTATTAAGAGGAATCATTGAATTAGACACAAATGATTGTAAAATAAATTATGCAAAAAATGGGAACAAATTATGGGAGGACAAATGGGAAAATGAATACGATTTCATTGGGTTCTTGGCAAACTATAAAATTAATGAATGATTAAATTAATATGCCAATGTATGATAAACACCTATTAAAATAATAAAAAACTGATACAACTATATAATTATTGTTATTATTGTGTTTGATTCTGCTCCAATTGAATGCAGTAGCGTATTTCGCATCTCATTTTTTTAATTATCACAGCACTTTTTGATTTTCTTTTAGTTGTGCAAAATTAGATTTTTCGAACAAAGTAGAAAAACATATTAAACTAAAGTATGTACAGTGCATTACTTATGATCAACTAAGCTAATTTGTTTGTTTCATGTTATTATCATAAAGCTGATTTAAAATCCACTTTCTTAGCAATTCGACTAAAAGAGACTTAGCATACTTTTGGGATGAATTAAAAAGAAAAGTAAAATGATTTCAATAATGCTTGCAAGAGCATGCTAGAGGAATTGTTAAGAAAGCAAGAGACTTATACATAGAGAACTTTATTTTATATTAATATACAATATTTGGCTTGCTTCGAAAGGAATTGAACTGATTTTAAGTAGAGCTGTTTATTGTTAACAGTAATATTACTGTTTTCTTGGCAGATCTTTGTTAGATTTGGGCAATGTTTTCACATTTATATGCAGCACTTATTTTTGATTAGTTTGAAACCCATTAAAAGTGATTTCCTTTCTCTAAATACTCTTATGCATGTGCATATGTTATGTGAGCATGTGTGTGTTTTAAGAATTGACTTGTAATTTTCATAGCCTACATTTCAGCGCAATATTATTAATTAGTTTTAGTTTTAAAAATTCAGCGTAACTTGGCTATAATAATATACATATGTTCTTTAAATTGAAAATCTATACGCACTGGCTAAAAATGGAAGTTCTTTTAACATTTCGTTCTAGATATGGTCCTATTAATTGTTTCGTCTATATGCTTATATTATGTAGAAAATTTTAAGAAATACGATATGAGTTGCCTTGAGTATTGTCTACTTGCTAATGATATTGCCTGTCTCTGCATGAGTGTAAGTGGGTATGTTTGTGTTTGTGCCATTTAGAATCAAAGTTTTTGAATTCGTCCTATGCAAGTACATCAGTTATTAATTAGTTTAAAATCGAATCACTTAACTTTGCCGTGCTCTTGTCCCTTCACTCTAGTCCCCAACTATTTACAGCATAAAAAAATATAGTTATAATTAACTTTATAGCTATAGATTTGCTCTAGAAAGTCTGTATTGGTCGATAGAGTCCTGTGTAGCCGCAAAGTCGTGCTCGCAGTGCGGGTATCAAAAAGGCGGCCAATGATATATCCTTTAAAAGATCCGCACACTCGCACACCAGCAGGTACATTTTGTCCCCCTTCTGTGAAGTACTTTTGTGCAAAGCAATTCGTCGTAGGCCTGCAGCACGTGGCAGATATCTGTGGAGAGGACACATAAATATATATGTATATAAATAAGTATGTAAACATTGTTGTTGTTTTGCCAACCCCAACTTGCACTTGCCTGTACAGCATGCGGGCCCCAGTCCAATAAAGCCAATTCTTTTCGAATCGCTCGCCGTCGTCGCCTTCAAAAACCTGAAATTAAATTTTGCATTTTTCATGCAATGGGAGCAGACGTAGAAGGCGATATGGATATCAAGGGTCAAGCCAATTCCACAATGCCTTCACTTACCTTGAATACGCTGATAATGTAGCCTGTGGCCGCTGTCTGTGATTTCTTAAAGCTGCCAGCCTCGTTCGAGGGCAGCACCAGCGGTGGGCGGCAAATGGCGGCTACCTCGCTATAAAGGTCGAGGGTATGGGCGGCAGTGTACCTGCGAGGTGGATGGAATACAAAGAGAGAATGTAGTAATTGAAAGGAAATTAAATTCTTATAAATACAAATGTTCCTAAATGAGCAATGGATCGTTTGCGACTACACAATTTCTGGTTTAGTATATTGGTCAAATATTGGACTAACATTATTAAGCATGGGTTGGCCACACTTACTTGAGTGTTTTCGGCTCGAATTTGGAAAGCGAAGAGACGCGCAGGCTGGAGTAGAAATTCGATGGATCCGTTTGCATCGTATTGATCAGATAATACGTTATGAATGGAAACTCGGCTGTAATAAGGACATAAACTTTAATTGAATAAAGAAAACTTGAAATAGACTTCTGCTTTACTTACAGCTTTTCTCCATATTGGCTAGAATCATGCCTCCAACAGCTGTGTTGGCTTGTTGCACCTCAGTTAACAGCTCAGCGGCAATGGCGCGTTGCTTGAGCAGCGGATGGGCAAGTGGAGACTCCATGACTGGATCTATGGCCTCAAGTGGACTCATAAGATGCACAAGTATACATAATTTGGGATCTGAGACTTCCAACACACTCAGCGGGCTGGTAGCTTTACCATCTGCATTCAAAGCTGGCAACTGTAGAGTAAGACAAATTAGGCAAAGTTCTTAGGTGAGCGACTAATCAAAGTAATATTACGGGAATGCCAGCCGGTAGAAAGCGATCCACACTATGCACTGGAATAATGAAACAGTCTCGATCTAGGGTGGCCAAGGAAATGGGCTCAGCTCGAGTAGTTCCCGCGGTGGCACCGCCACCAAAGTTACCTTTAATTGAAAATATTGCAAAGTTAGAAACTGAATGTGCGCAGTTGTATTAGTTTATTAATAACAAGTAAACACACTCTAGTCGAAAATTATCGACAACGAGATACCCTGAGTCCATTGGTAATTTATCCAAAAACATATACATACGAACGAAATTGAAATAAACTTAATTCATTACTTGAAACATAAACAGACGCACATCACCAAAACAACTTGGTTTTTAATGCCAACCAAAAATATAAATATGCTTCCTTCTGGCTATTACATACAACATACATAAGTACATTCACACAAAATTAAAACAATTTGTTTCTGGCCATTTACCATGGCTACAGGGTATTAAAAAATAAATTACTGACGCATGTTAGACTACAGATTGTCGTTAGAAAGTTTTCGTAAGCTTTTTGATGACAGCAATTAGTTGGAACATAAAAGCTTTTGCTGTGATCCTCTAATAAAAGAGTCCATTAACTGTAAAGCTTAAACGAAACCTTTGCGTTAATGTTGATCATTAATTAGTTGCCGTCAACTAGAGTGTGAGCTTTTACAGCTTTAGTAAATTTGTATTAGACTGTGAGATTGCTTTCGCTTGCTAGAAATACTGAAAGCTTTACATCTTAAAAGCTTTCGCTTAACGAACGAGGCAAAACGCATTGCAAAAAAGCGCAAAAGCTTCTAAGCAAGTCAAAACATGTCTAGCTTTCAGTATTCGTTCAACACAATAAAGAACTTGCACCAACAACAACGAAATGGGAAAGAACAACAGGAGGAGAGATCACTGATAGAGGTTAGGGATAAGTGCAACATCAAGGTATTATGTATTATTGCGTCTGTGTGTGTTTGTGTGTGCGGGTGTGGTGTATAGGGTGTTTATTGGACTGGACAGCAGATGGTGGTGGTGCAGCATTCGAGCCACAACAAATGCTGGTTGTGAGCTTAGCGGTGACATTAGTTTCAGTTTTGATTGGTGGTGACAGTGTAATCGACTTTATGGCAGCAACAACAACAAGTTGATGATCAAACCTTGCTGCGTTGCTGCAGCGGCAGCTGTAAGCAAAGTGCTCGTCGGACTAACAGTTTGTTGTTGCTGGTAGAAGTAGGCATGCTGCTGCTGCTGCTGCTGATACTGTTGCTGCTGGCCAAGCTGCGACTGCAATGGCTGCTGCAGTCGGATGAGGCTGTTATTTGTGCTGTTGCTGTTGCTATTACCGCTGCCGCTGGTGCTGTTCCAACGCATTAGGGAGACGGATCGATCGACGAGCGGCTGTGGTAAGTCCACTTCATATGGCATGGATGGCAGTGTAAAGGACGTGGCTGTGGTCGGGGTACCGGGTATGCCCGATAGTGCGCTACATCGTTCTGCAATGGATTCTGTCGATATTTTATATGGACACACAACACAAAAACAAAACAAAACAAAACATTTACAACACTGGAATTCTTGATTTGATTCGATTTGAGTTGAGTTGATTTGATTTGTGCGATTTGGGGTCGTTGGAAAAGTGCAAAAATGAATCGAATTATTACAAGTTTAATTACTCCATTTGTTTTTAGGATTCAGTTTGTTCATTGTTTCAGTTGTTGCAGTTAGGCACATTGATATATTTACACAAAACTAGACATATTCATCACCTCGTGGGATTAGTAGGCATCGCTTTAATACAAACTAATGGTTAATTACAGTATATTATATACATACGAGTGAGTAGAAGTTCCATTAGCTTGACCTTTTAATAACTTTTAAGCATTTAATTGCTACAAGTGCGCACATTCAAGGCCATTACCATTGCCATTGCCAAGACCCATAACTTACATAGGTCTCTCTTTTGCTCTAGAAGCCAAGCCAACTGGAATTTTGAAGATTAGCTTACACGTGAGAAGTTCAATAACGTCGTGACTTTCGCTTTGCCAAACTACTATATAAAATCTGCCATTTAAGAAAGTTTCAACGAGTCCTTCATGCGTGCCTAATAAGCCTCCCGATTGTGAAGGATATGCGAGTGGGAAATGTAACTGAGTCGATTTATGAATTAAGAGCTATATTTGTTCAGCTATACCAATCAGAATTGTCTAACAATTGTGTTTAATTAAATTAAGAAGTATTTTAGTTAAAATTGATAGTGACAGATTTATTGAATTAAATTGAAAGTAACATAGTTTTAAAAGTAATCTTTGCTCAATATGCGAAAACTGTATTAGAAAGGTATTATCAAGTGCCAATGAAATTAATTTAAGGCAGTCTAATATTTAATATTTTAATCATCTCTACTTAATTAAATATATATTGTTATTTTATTTTACTACATTGTTGAGAGATCTAATAAATGTGCAGCTCAATATTAAGCAATTAAGACCCATTCAATTGTCCTTTTTATGCTTATCGCCAACTGGTTGGAATCATTTGAATTGAATGTCATGTAAATGGATAAAATGAAAAACTTGAAAAAGAATGCGAGGTGTGAGGTTAATGGGTTAATGGAGCGCAATTAAACAAGGAGGAGCTGAAGCGAACATAAAAGAGCAACAGAGACAGAGAGAGACAGTGGATGGGAAAGTGTGAGAAAGTGTCGACAATTTACCTTCGCCCACGTCGTAGCCGGGCCGATTGGGCGAAAAGAATAGATGAGTGCGATAATGTATCTCCTCCGGCTGCTGGACGAGACCCATGTCTCTGGAGCGCTTTGTGCGATTCGCCTTCGATTGGAGTTTTCCGCCGCCGCCGCTTGATTTGCTGGCGCCCTCGCGGAAATTCTTTCGAAACATTAAATTCATTCTGCTGTTGTTGTATTGGTTGTTGTTGTTGTTGTTGTGGCAATGATGCTTATGAATGTCCTGTGTGCCTGAATGGTGCTGACTTGATAGAGGTGAGAATGATAGTGGATAGGATGGTGGTGGCGGTGGCGATGGCGGTGGTGCTGCTGATGCCGCTGTCCGCACACTTGTTTAATATGTATTGGTTGTAGACGCCTGGATGGTGAATGAGGTAGATACAGTGGGGCAATTTGTAAGGTGTAAACGACATATTTATCCTTTAGGCTGCTGTCTGACAGTGTGTGTGTGTGTATGTGTGTATCAGGGTGTGTGTGGATTTTATTAAATCAACTTACAGTTTTCGTTGTATTTATTTACTTTGCTATTGAGTTTAATTCATTTAAGTCTCTCCAGACTATTCATCGTTTAGTTTTCTCTGGCAACAGGTAAAAACGACTTTTCACCGGTTTCAAGCAAATTTATGTCAAGCATTTGCTTCTGTCATTTCTGAAAAATTGCCATTTTCTTGTGCATTTATTTTTAGCATATATGCTCATCATTTTCTCGAGTCTTCATCATTTTAATGAGAGCGGCAAGCAAACATTTTAATTAGTCAGCAATATATAACCATGGAAATGTCGCGACTGTATGTGCAATTAATTTAGTTCAAGCAAAATTCACAGCACTTTAAATCAAATGGAAATGGTTAACAATAACCTAGGGTTTTGATTAGCTTGATTGGCATTAGACTTTATTATAGTCTATTATTCATTATGTGACTTGATTTATGCTAACTGACAACTTTTGGCCTGACTTTTATTGGTCAACAGCAATTACCCCAAGTGTGTGCAAGTGTATTGTTTTCCTTTTTTTGTGGCAGCAGCTGCGGAAATTACCTATTTCCGCTGCTAAGCAGCTTAAAAGTGCTCAACGCACACGAGTCGGAAACACAAACAAGAGCCTTAAGTTGCTCTCCCATATAAACTTGCCTTGTTCTACTCTGCTTCTGTAGTTTGAAAGGGTATAATGTGTGGCTGATTGTACTGTAATTTAAGCCATACATATTACGACTGCACAGTACGGGTATAGCACAGTCGTTGCCTTAATTTGAAGTCGAGTCCTGCTTGGACACGCAAACGACCAGCACGGTGAACTCAAATTGTAAAAGGCCGGCAATTAGTTGCAGACGAAAGGGTTCCATGTGTGTGTGAGTATTTAATTAGTTCAAGACACAGCTCAATTAGTTTCACAGCCGCGTATTGATTGCCAATGTACGATAAATTTCGACAGCTATATTGGAATTGAAATCGCAGCCTGAAATGGCTGAGCCAGCAAATTGAAAAGTTCCAAAGTAATTTATAACAACTGTTGGGCAGTTCGCCTAAACATTAAGAGCAACATTCAAAGAGGATCTGGCAAGCACTTTTATGTTGAATTAAGGAACGAAGAAAAGTTTTAAGCGAAGGCACATTAAAAGCAAATTGAAAACAATGAGTAAATAAGTAAAATCAAATAAGCACAAGTCAAAATAAACAAATCACTTGGCGTATACCAATTTGGAAATAAACTCTCCCATCTGGTGCCAGTTTTAAGCCGCATTGATAAGAATGCCCGTCATACGGAGCGTATAAGTAATATTCATTATTCACCAAGAAATTATATAGAGAACAGGGGATGCAAGTAATTGAACCGAAATGTAATGGTTTATAAAGTTTTACAGCCTTGCAGCGTCAAGTGCCTGTCGAAATGGACATTGGCAAGCAATGGCAGTAATTAATTGTTTAACGAGCACAGCTCTATGTAGTATTAATGTTTACCCCTTAGCAACAACACACACTCAATGCAATCAAAACAAACAATGAAACAATCAAGCGGCCCAATAAGTAGAAAAGCCACAAGACTGAGAGATAATAACCATAAAAATTAAATTTCGCTGGTTCCCCAAATACATTTCGTGCCAGTGCTAAAAATAAATAACGGAATGAGGTAGGTATAACAGATGTGTGTGTGTGTGTGTCTTGTGTTTATATGTACATATATATTTGTGAATACTTCTTCTCTATCTTAAATAAGTAGATAGCACAGTTTTGGGTCTCTAATCGACGAGCAGTTACCCTCTAGTTGGTGAAGCAATTTCACTCAATATTAAGTGCTATATATTTATACTTAACAACAGGGTATGTACAGCACTTTATACCTAGCCATGATCGCTTACAGGGTATAAGATGGAAAAAAATCAAAACGAAGGCATTCAAAGTACATTTGAATATTCGTGAGGGCTGCATTCAAGTTGTGCTCATACATGACCTAGGCAGAGGCAGAGACAGAGGCAGACGGCCCTTGACCTTGTGGGCGTGTGCTGGCAATGTGTGCGTGAGTGTTCAAGTGTATGTACATGAGTATAAGAGTGTATTAGTGAGCAGTGGAATGATTCAGCATTTAAGCATTAAATGCGTTATATTGAGAGAACATTGTTTGCCATGTAATTATTTAAGTAGTGGAGTGCAATTATCTATTATTTATAGCAGATATTAGACCTACATATAGATACATATTAGCTTAGCTCTTGAGTTGAGCTAATGGTATTGCTGAAAAGTAGATTATTGCAATTTAGTGTTGGCAAGTTTATTATATGATTTGATTTAATTAATTCAATTTGTATTGATTAAGCAAAGTTTTGTCTCTTTTAGAGTTTAACTTTACTCAAGGCACTATTGAGTATAATTTGTTGTGTACTTTATTTAAAAATGTTTTAATTTTGTGTTACATTTGCTTTGTAGTATTTGGGGCTGCTACACTTTTCTCACTCAATTCGATAATCGCACATTTCACGCTTTACCGGGCGTATACTTTATTTTTTAACACTAATGGCATATACACAAGTATATAGCTAGCATGCTTTGACTATATAAAAGTGGGACATGTACAAATGGTATTTATTATTGCTTATCCTTCCGTCGGCAGCTTTTGCGCGACCTTAATGCGAAATTCAGTGTCAACCGGGTCGGCTACGTAATTTCGCAATATTTATGTGGTTTATTGTTTGCTGAGCAATTAGCGACAATGTCGTCTAGTTTTTGGCACAGAAATCAATACCATTATATAGCTAATTACGGCGAGCAGTGGATGAGTTACTCAATGCCACTCATAAGTGATGAGGAATCGTCGTACACCTTATAAATAATACACACACGTCAAATAGTCCAACACAACACGTAATTTCACACGCCTGCGACACACATACACACACACTAGGACACTTCTTGTCACATAGATAAAGCCATTTGATTGTATCATTTGAATTTAGATCTTACAAGTGAATGTGAATAATGAATGCGAGTACGACTTCGAATGCAAATTCAAATGCGAATACGATTCGGATACGTTTTGACAACGTTGCGTTAAAAATTCAACTGGCACTTTGGTAAGCTTTTCACAACATCTCTCTATGCTTTTCATTAACTCAAATATGACGGCATCAGAATTCAAAACTTGCACTTAGCAAAAATGAAAAATGAAATGTGGAAAATGTGAGCAAAAAAAGCTTTCGTCACTTGTTGCGCATACGCCGTGTGAACTGTCCGCGTACACATTTTGTTCGCATTCGCATTTGCCACACACATTTGTTAACGTTTTGACGATTGCGAGTTATTAAATATTTATTATTCAATTTTTATGGATTTTTCATTTTTCATTCGTCGCCTCCAAGTACCGCACATCGCAGCAAATTAACGTCAAATGAAATGAAATGAAATGAAATGTTATACGGCTACTACTCTACGGCTATCACTTCGTATGTATACAAGTTAAAGCGTAGGACACAACACTCACAAAAAAAAAGAAAAAAAACAGAGAAAAAGAACAGAGAAACGTAACGAAAACACAAACAATTTAATATGTATACCGCATAACTAAGTTAAGGTCGACAGTGCAATACCCTAGTTGTTAGGTGTGCTATGACTATTCCCATTCCTAAAATTTGAATACTTAAATCTAGTGCATAATAAGAGAAATAATAATTATATTTAAATAAAATAAATTTAAGTTGCAAATACATACTTAACAAGTAAGAAAGCTACTATCGAGTTTGCTCGACTATGAGATACCCGCCACCCAATTTTATTGAATGGAAGAAAAGATAAGAGCGACCATCGAAATATTTAATTTTAAACAATATACTGAAAAATATACTAAAAAAATGTACTAAATATATACCAACCAATTTACCGAAATTAACTTTGTTGGAAACTATTAGCTTGGCAGCACTTTATTAGGTTTATTGAGCACCATTATTGTGTCACTTAGGTGACCTAGCAACTGAACAGGTGCAGCTGCACCTGATTACGCCCCATAAAAGTAATATTTTAATAACTTCTGTGTTTTTTGTGCGATTGTAACCAAATTTTCAGAGATCATCAAGATGGTCATTAGTATTGTGTGTAAATAATGACAATGGTAATAATACAAGACAATAGCATTAATAGTTTTATTTACAAAAGATTCTTAGCTATGCCCTGCCAGTCAGGTATACCCTTCCAACAACTACAAATATAAGTACATATATCCACTAAGCACTCTTGTTTTTGTATTTTGTGTGTAATGCTGTTGTTGTTGTTATTGTTTTTTATTTTGTGCCCTTATCCTGGCCTGGTATTACTGCGTGCTTTTCCTAGCGTTTTATTGATTATGCTGACGATGCCTGCCAACTGACAATTCCCGTAGCTCTCGGCCTCGCCTCGGTAGGTAAGGGAGGGGGGAGGGGAGCAATTCGGGAAGTTCGGAATTCCACTAAAGTCATTCGCCTTTCGCTGCTTTTAATCTGTTTCTCTTTTTTGTTTTGCGGTTTCTGACTAATTTGCAGACATCAAATTGTTGAAGTAACTTCATCATTTTCATAGCCAAACTGTTTGCCACGTGCCGCGAGGCAAGTTTGGTTGCAAATTGACAAATAACAGTGACAATTACAAATGCTGATGGTCTGTGCAAAATGAATGAGCTGTGATTAAAGCAGCAAGATTTATTGAAAATGTTATACAGAGAGAGAGAGAGAGAGAGAGAGAGAAAGAACTATAATTTATTTTTATTTGTATTTTTTTTGTTTTTTGTTTGCCATCTAGTTTACAGATGGACTTAAAAAGCTTTTATTGTTGCCTGCCATGGACTGGCATGCTTCATGTTGCATGTGGCGTGTGTTGCATGTGCAGCTAAAGCATTCAAATGCAGCAGACACGTGATTTACATGTGCTTAAGCTGCAGCTGTGCCACCAGAGGTGCAACTCCTAATCCTGCCGCATTCAGTGCCCAGCTGCCCCTGCAGTGGTGGCATGCATCAAATGGAACTGAGCTCAGTATAAAGGCTACATCTTTATTCCTGGCCAAAGCCAACAGAAATTTATTTCCACATTTACGCACTAAGGGAACACTGAACATGCAACATGCAACTCACCACTTGCTACGAGTATTGTCCCTCGTGTGGGGCAGCATGTAAAGTCAGGACATTTGTAAACAAGCAGAGCGACCTTCAAGATGCGCCTTGCCGCAATTGCAATAAATTGAAAAATAAGCAGCGCAAATACAGGACAGACTGCCAGATACTCTGTCTTCATTAAGTCCACATGTGGCAAGTTGCTGCACCCTAGGTGGCAATATAATAAGTGTCTTTGCTATACAGATAAGTTTCTTCAATTTAAACTAATTTACAACAATCGATAACAGAACAGAACAGACAGAAAGACAGACAGACAGATAGATAGACAGAAACAGACAAACAAACAGACACACAAACAGACAGACAGACAGACAAAATAATATGGATAAAAAAGTACTCAAAACTGAACTGAATCTAAATGAATCTTAAATTGAAAATGTGTTAGTTTTGGTTAAACTTAATTCAATTGAAAATAACTGCAGGCATAAAATTATTGACATTTATATTATATTTAATTAAGGTGTTTTATTGCTCTTCATAAACACCAGGAAGTACAAGCACTGGGGCTCAACTGTTACCAGGCAACGAAACCAATTGGATTCTAGCCATAAACAATTCTGGACAGTGCCAGCTAGAGACTGCCGCCTGTTGGCAGTACTTTTAGCTTGGTTAATGGGCTGGTGGCATTAGTGGCAGTGGAGTGCAAGGATAATGTACGTAATGATCCAAATGAAATTCGTTTCATCATAAATTTTAAATGCATTAGTTTTCATGACAAAGGGAGAGAGAGAGAGAGAGAGCAAAAGTGTCGTGCACTTAACTTGGCTTACACTGCTTACCATAACGAGCTGCTTAACGTGTGCATGAATTGTTCGTCCAAGGGGTAATAACTTTGAGAGTCCATTTGGCATAAAAGGTTAAGTTTCTTTTTATACGAAAAGTTTGTTTATTGACCTAACTTGGGGCTAGACTTAAGCCTTCAGCAATAGATAATTAAGTCTGTATCCCCCGCCCCCTTTTGGGCCTACGCTACTCTTGGCTGTCATTTTGGCCAACTCGAAACGATAGGCGATAAGCGGCATTGATTGATATATGATTGGTTGGTTGCTTAGGCCAGGCCAGCCCAGATGTAACCATCCATCTATTGTATGTTTCCGTATGCTTATGGTATCAATGTAGGGGCACTCCCTACGTCACCCTGGGCTTATCGCTATCACTCAAACCCTCCCAACTATTGCCAACCATTTGACGCATTGTTTCAGTCCTTTCAAACTTTTCAATTTGTAGTTGAACAGCATAAAAAAAGATGTGCTGAATTTTGTAATTTATCGACCGCAAAGCGGAATCACAACTGCAGAGGAAGGAAGCGAAAGAGGGAGAGTGTGTGGAATATTGCAAGAGGGGTGGTGGAAGGGGGGGGGTGCAAGTAAATCTTTCCTGTCAGCTTCGGTTTCAGCCTTGGCAGCTGCTTTTTGGCCAGTTTATTACTTTGTCGCATCCATCTATGCCTCCCCTCCCTTCCCTACCTACCTCCCCTCAAACACTCTCACACACAAGCATTCAAATGGCATAAATTACAGCGTCATTCATTTCCGTCATAAAATTGAAAAATGATGTGCAAATTACGCGTAAATACCAAAAAATGTGAAAAGAAATGTGAAATGTGAAAGCGTAGGCAATGAAAATGTGCGGCCGGAAAACTACACATTTATGCCAGTGTTTCCACACAGCATCGTAATAAAAAAGGCATAATGGTTCCCCAACAATGTAGCCACATCATGAGGCAAGTATCTGTGTATATCAAATAAAAGCAGACTGCATCTGGGAATCTCAGAGGTAGACTTCTATTTATGCTTCTTTTAAGTACAGATTTGTAAGTATGCATTATATGGATCCAAGTATATATTAGATGGAGACTAGAAACAGTCTTTTAAGTGCATAAACTGGTGTAAAATAGATTATTGCTGACTAGCTCTAATTTTAAAAATAATTAGAGATTTAAGCAAGTAAGAAAGCTACTGTTGCGTTTGCCCGACTGTGAGATACCCGAATGGATGAAAAAATAAGAACGACCATCAAAATATTAAATTTTTAAAAAATATACTAAAAATATACCAAAAAATAAAAAAAAATTAGATTTGTACAAAATTATTAGCCTGAAAACATTTTAAAACA
Organism: Drosophila pruinosa; assembly: GCA_018150935.1. Classification (NCBI taxonomy): domain Eukaryota; kingdom Metazoa; phylum Arthropoda; class Insecta; order Diptera; family Drosophilidae; genus Drosophila; species Drosophila pruinosa. The sequence goes on from JAECWR010000199.1 coordinate 45,880,966, forward strand.
GATTATAGCTGACTAGCTCTTATTTTCAAAATAATTAGAGATTTAAACAAGTAAGAAAGCCACTGTCGTGTTTGCCGCCACTCAATTTTACTAAATGAAAGAAACAATTAAATAAAATCGAAATATTATATTTTTAAAAAATATACTTTAAATTAACTAAAATATATACCAAAAAAATATCAAAATTGGATTTGTTCAAAATTATTAGTTTAGCAACACTTTATTAGATTTATTGAACACCATTGTTATGTCACTTTGTGACATAGCGACTAAACAGGTTCAACTGCACCTGAATTCGGCTTATAAAAGTAATTCTTTAATAACTACTGTGTATTTTGTCCCTTCTACGGGTATAATAACATTAATGGCTTAGAGCAGATGGTCAGATGGTCTTCACAACTTGGCCCTCATGGCAATCCCCATTTAAGTGGGCTTTATTTATGCCCTCATTGTTATTTGTCGCACTAGAAGCCGGCAGTATGGAAATTGGGCAAATCATATAGATTGTGGGTCATAATTGTAATTGACTAAACCACTGTTAGTCATTGCTGACAGTTCCTGATTGCATATTTGCATAGCGTTGCCACACATACTCCTGCAATTACCACAAGCACACACATGTTTACATTCACACGCACACACACACACACACCCATACACATTGAAACAAATATGCTGATATCTAAATAATTTGTAGCCTGCTGACACAGTAGCCTTAAGCTGGCATAAACGAAATGTCGAAGTCGATGTCGATGTCGACTTCTGGTCCAAAGGTCAGTGTCAACAAATGGGCAAACAATAGCCCCCCTACATAGGACTTTATTGCACAATATGGCAACACACATATTGGCCAATTTGTGCTTGATTGTACGAGTATTAGCCAAAGTTCGAGACTCACCCATATAGTCGCATTGAAGCGGCTCCGGTGGCTTCTCGTGCAGCTGACGGAGCCAGTGCATCAATGTGCCCAATTTGCTGCGCTTTGTATTGGTCAACTCGCAGTTGAGGACACTTGGCTCGAACTCGAAGCTGATGTTCATCTTTGTAAATTCCAATGCTCGCTGCATCATGTTGCGAGTCTTTTAATTAATTTGCTTATTATTTGTCTGTTTTGTCTTGGTAGTAGTTATACACAGTTAGACATTTGATGCACAACTGTGAGGCCAGTGCTGGACTCTGTTTAACTTTGGCCAGTTTCTCGTTTGATAAGTGCCACCTCGTGTCTATCGTAAATTTGTTCTTTAAATCAAACCAAAATTGTTAGATAGCCACAGTGCCAGACGATGCCACACGACGCCACCTCCTCCATGTCAATCAAAATTGGCATTGGGTATTTTTTCCGACAGCTTTTCAATTACTCACGACAAAAAAAGTGGAAAAAAAATGAAGCCAGCCCATGGGCAAAATGGAATCACAAATTTCACATAAACATAAAAAATCCCCAGCTAATTTTTGCTGTCATTATTCATTCGGTTCGGCTCTACGAAAAAGCGTCCATTGTAAAATTTAATGGTGATAAATCAGGCAAATAATTCATCCCTAGTCCCCAATTCACACATCCATTGAATGTGAGTATACTCATATATATTCGCTGCTCTACAACTTGGGCTTCCATCATGCAAAATGCAAATGTCATAAATAAATGCACATTTTTAGGCGCTGTCAATGGCAGTTAAATTTTTTGATTTTTGCAAATTTAAATACATGATATACAATGCTTATACCCCTTAGGCATGAGTGAGTGGGTTGGTATGTGCTTAAGATAAGAAAATTGTTCTTGTTGAAGAAGTTGTTCATGTGTGTAACAAATATGTTGAGTAAGAAGACAATGCTAAAGACAATGAAAAATATTTTTACATTTTTGAATCTTTTCCCTTTCATCGAAAACTAGAATTGAACACAAATATTTCATCTTATCTTTTTGTCATCTTAGCTTCTCGAGACAGTTTAATTTATTACTAATTATATTAGGTTTTCTGAGAAATTGCTGATAAGTATAGTTGTTTGTTGTTATTTGAGTTTCAAACATTTTTATATTGATTTAATTAATTGGTAAGTCTTGTTATATATAAATAAAATCTTGATACTTAAATTGATGTATAGATATATAATTATTATTTAATTATATATTTTGTTTTTAATTCAGCTAGTTGCCGACAATGTGCAATTTAAAATAACCATAATATTAAGTTTAAACAAACTAAAATAAAACACATTATTTCTAGTTAGAAAGCTGCAGTTGTCAGTCATTTAAAAAAAAAAAAAAGATTCAAAATACAGCATTTTTTTAAATATACTAAACAATATACCAAAAAATATACCGCAATGTACTGTCAAAATAAGTAGCTTGTCCACCTTTTACTATGTATATGAAAGAATGGCATCACATAGAGCCACTGAACAGGTGCAGTTGCACCTATCATAAAGTTCTTATGGTTAGTCGAGCATACTCCACTTTTATGCTGTTTTTATTTGCTGGGTATTTAATGGTTTCCATTTCAACATTTCCACTATATTCCTCGTACTCACTGTCATCTCATATCGATATCTCATCATATTATAATATTAATATATGGTTCTGCAATAGTGTGATCTTGAAGGGTAATTTTGAAGACAAGGTTAACGACCTAGAATATTGGATGCCTGCCAGATCCTCGCACTTATAAACAGTAATCCTCATGTGGGTCAAGACAATAAGACAATAGGTGATCTGTGCTATAATTAGTCGTGTTCTAATTGGCCTTATCAGCAAGTCACATGACAGAGCCCCCCCAGCCAGGTGTCAGTGGTAAGCACGATGACATCGCACCTTAAGGCCAGTAGCCATCAAATATTATTTCAATTTGACAGTGGGTATTATGAGCAAGGGTGTAGGTGGGGCAACAATTGCGAATGCGAATGCAATTTGTTGTTGCAACTAGGTGAAAGACAGGCGTAAATAATTATTAAATATTAAGCAGGCAAAGGACTGGCCTCGACAAGTGCGACTTGCCAGGATACGTGACTTGCCAAAGGACACGCGGACAACGTCTTTGGCATTCATTTTATTTGCGCATTTCTTCATTTTCTTTAGCCCCCAACAACATCACCATGCAGGCCAGGCCAGGGTACTAAAAAATAATGCCGCGGACTGCGGATAAGCAGCGACGCCAACATAAAAAGTAGCAGTAGGAGGCAGTGGGCAGTGGGCGTGGCAGTCGGCGAGTACAAACCCATAAATTCCACATATGTGACGGACGAGCCGCGCATTTTGGTCGGAACGGAGCTGAGCTGAGCTCTACCCGAAAGGGTTTTACGACCAGCATTGTTACAGTTACAGTTACAGTTTTGGGCCCGAAACTGGAACCCAAAGCACTCGCATTACTTGCTCTCTGAACAATGGCATTAGTGGAACGCTTTGCGTATGCATTAAATATGTTTATTGTTAGACTTTTGGGATGTTGCGATGTAATAAAAATTGCAGAGTATTTTCAGCATTTTAATAGCATTTGCGTTTTTAGCATTAATAAATCAGACGGCCACGCTCGATTGGCTGCAAATTGTTTAATAAATTATTCAAGAGCCAAGAAAATGCTTGGTGTAATCTAAAATGTCATTCGCTTTGCATCTAATTAAAATGCAACTGATTGACAGCTATCAGACATGCCATATGACTTAATTACTTTCAACAATTATATCATTGTCAGACAGCTCGCTCTAACAAATTACAAGATGTAGCTGTTTACTTGAGCGGACGGACAGAGAGACAGACTTGGCAGCTTTGATAACCAAAAGGATATTCAGCTGAGCCGCAGAGGTAAAGTGGATTTATCTATCCAGTTGTCAGATGAAAGACTTGCATTGATTCATCTTACTTACTCAAGGAGCGCACAAAAGCCAATGTAAAACCATTAGGAGGCTACAAACATGACATAACGGCAAAGATGTAGAGATTGGTTTAAACTAAATGCCAGGCAGCTGACACAGGGCCAGTTGAGCTGTGAGCTGTGCTTAACCTTGGCATTACGAGAGCACACAACTGTCCAGATCCTGACAACTCCATTTGGGGCTGACTTTGACAGTCTTTGGCAGCCTATCAAGTCCATTGTAATTCAAGGCCAAGCTGCAAGTTGAGCCAAATTAGCTAAGAAAAAAACACCTGCAGATTCAATAGCCAATTCAATTCGCGGCCATAAATTGTGATAAATGAAGCGCACTGCCATGTTGCCAGTCTACTTATCAATGTTGTCCAGCAAACACGACAGACGACACACAACCGGAGCAACAGTAGGACTAGTAGTGGAGCACCCGCACTATAAATTACACATTTGGCATTTAGCCAGCAATGCCAGCGATGCAATAACAACAAAAGGGCCAAAACAAAGCCAGAATAAAATGTAAAAGAACACAAAGCACATTGCCGACTGTTGCTTTTTGAGTTAACTTTGGTAATAAACAGACATCTGTAAAAGGCAATCGGACTTGAGAGTGTTTTTAAATATATTGGCGACCCTAAGAGACCCTGTGCTTATTCTGCTCAACTGCAAGAGTGTGTTATTAAATACAAAGTACAAATATTACTAATAGATATAGATAGTAATATTACTAATAGATAAATTGTATTCAAAAATAAAAGACCGTCTCTACCGTCTCTCTTTATAAGTGGTTTTAAAAATATCCTTTTAAGGAATGCAATCAATATGGTATTTGATACTTGAAATAAAAAATACTTTAAAGTACATCTAGAGACTTTAACATTAGAGCTGTTTTAAAGCAGTTAGTATAGATTTTAATTTTATTTTTTACTTTAAAAATGTGCCATAGTTCTTCAAACAAATTTAGATTAACAGATTGCTGGCTTGTATTACTAAAAGATGCTGAAATTAATGCTTATACAATATATGTTGCATTTTTCCCAAAGACAATAAGTTGTATACCACTTTTGACAATACCAGCTAAAACTTAATACAAATAAAGAACAATCAGGGCTGCAATCAAAGACTAAGCCTGCTAAGAATGGAAAATAGAATTGCTCACCAAATTTTAGCTTACATAACTCGAGCGGGAGTCGGTTCAGTTGCAGTTCTCTTTTTGCATTTCATAAAGAATAGAGTTGTAAAAAAATCGATTTCGCTTTCATGCTGCGGCCAACTGAGCTTAGGATCCCAGGTAGGCTCTCGGAGCTAGTTGAAAATGCAATCAGTAAAGCGTTCTTATTATTGAGTATACGTGGCGTATACGCAATATTTTGATTTTCCTTTATGCATATGCAACAGCATCAGTCGCTGCATAAATTAAACTGGGCGTGCCACCGCCCACTTTATTGACTCATTTTTTTGCGCTTGTTCCACTAGTGACACTTTATGTGCTGCCTGCGGTGCATAAATATTAATCAGCAAGCTGAGTTTTGTGGGTCGTCTGTGATTTGCATCATCGATCAATGGGTCAGAATAGCTGCTTGGCCCAGTCTTAAGTAGCTGTTTTGTGTGTCAACTGCGGCATAATTATGCGAGAGTGAAGAGAAGCAGCTACTGGTTGGTTCCTTGAGACTCGTTGTTAATGTTGCCAGTCTCGTTTCGTTTGCTGCCATCAATTTTAAATGATGTTGCAATGCCGTCGGCGCCAGGACATACAACCTTGTTGACGGCAATAAAACTCGGCTAATTATAACTGATGAGTTTGTAATAACGGCGCATTCTTAACATTTAACACAAAAGGAATGACAGTGAATAAATTACGTGGGAAAACAATGAATTCAGCTGGGCTCGACTGCTGAAGCCTCTATGGAGTTGGCTCTCTATGTGAGCAAAGTATTTGACAATAAATGAATCAGTTGCAACGCTGTGCCCTTGCTTGCTTGAGAGCTGAATTGATCATCATAAAATGGCGGCAAATGAGCTGCAAATGATGCTCTCTGAAAGAGTCTCAGAGAAATTGATTTGCAATTGGCAAATCGCATTGACAATGAAATGGCAATCAAAGTCACGTGTTGGCAGCGTCAGCTGTGAGTCTCGACATGTAAAAGATAAACGGAAGAAAGACACATGTGAAGGCAAGGCAGAAAAACAAAACAAAGTGAAATATATACATATACGTACTATGTATGTGTGTTTACAAACAGAAATAAAACAATATCTATTTGAGGAATCTCAATTGATTGCCAGGCACAATTGCAAGCGACAGCCCTTTTGGCATGCCAAAATGATGTCTTGTTGTGCTGCCCTGCTGCCGTGCTCCCCTCTCTCCCCGTTAATGGCAATTAGCCATAACGCTCACCTTTGCTGCTGGGTCCATTTGCAGTCTGCAGCGAGGACATTGGTATGGCCAGACAGTTGCGCGCCGTTGTCACTGGTAGATCCAAATCCTGCGGCGGCTCGGAGCGCGGACATGGCGTATACGCAATTTTGCTGCCACGTCCCGGTGTCGGGCTAACTCGCGCATGCCGCCCGCCACCGCCAGAGGCGCCACCGACGACCACACGTTCAGTTGCCATGCCACACGTCCAAGAGTGTTTCACTCAATCGCTTAGAATGCCATCATCGGTGTTAGCCTAAGCCAAGGGCTATTGCGAGCTGCCGGGCTTGTGTTGCATGTGGCAATTGATCGGAGTGTAGCTGCTGCTGCTGGGACTCACTGCAATGGTTGGCCCTGAACGGGGCTAAACAACAGAGGCGCGACAAGGACACACGACAAACGTTTTGTTACTCCAAATGCTCTTCACTTCACTTCATCTTCAATTTTAGCTTTAGCTTCAGCTTCAGCTTCGGCTTCGGCACAAGTTACAACAATAAATAACAACAACAATAACAACAGCAATGATGACGACGAGAACTAGAAATGTCAACACTAAAACGCGCAACAAAACTTTCTCCGTCAATATCCTGGCAACAACTGAGCAACGGCGTCAGACGCCGACACCGTAGCCGCAGCAGCAGCAGCAGTCGACGAAAGCAGCTTCATGCCTCGTCGTTAAAATGCACGACAAAGGCCGAACGCTTTAAAGCAAATAAAAGCAATAACAAAGATGCCGCTCTTGCCCGCTTTGCCCGCCTCGACACCAGCCACCTTGAAGCATCCATCCGCCTTGCTGCATATTTGGATGCATCACATGAGCTTTAACGTTGTTAAGCTCTTGCTGGCGTGCACTATAAGCTTTTTTCATTCACAAAATGAGCACATTGCGCGACGTTGCCAGACTGTCGCAATGAAAAAATGAAATGTAACAGGGATATTTCAAAGTCTCCAAGCAGTGCCAACTAGAATACTTTGCCAAAGTCTGAAAATAGTAAGAAAATTGTTGAAGTGTTACATTTAAAATGTCACGTATTATCACTATGTAATGAACATATTATGTTCGTATTCTGTTCATAGAATGTTCATTGCTTTGTGGTATTATTCACTCAATTTTCCATCAAGCTATTGTAAAGCTTTTTACTGCAAAGCACACAGAAAAGCATCAAAGCACCAGTCATCCTTCAGCCATAGATGGCGCTCAACAACTGCTTTAGTGGCTGAACTGATTGGTATTAATTATTTTCTAAATATGTATAAGCACTAAGCAATGAAGTAAATATAAACTCTTCATTCAAAGTAAAGCAATATAGTAATTATAATATTTGATGACAGCTCATGTTCCTGGTATTGAGCCGCACAATATGTAAAATCTATGTCCGGTGTGACCAGTTTTTGACTTAATATACTAACATATTATTGACAAACCGCCACATCTGAAACCACAGCCCTTTAAAAATTCAACGAGTCAGATTTTAAATTTTATCTATATATTCTTCATTGTCTTTATTGTTTTTTCCTGTTAAGTAGAATAGAATTATGTATTAATTAAGTTATTTTGTATATCATTTCTATTAATGGCTTTAGTTAAGTATATTGGTATCGCGTTTGATTTTATTTTCAGTTAACTAATTGTTATGTAAGCATTTCATAGTTTATGTTAATTTTTAGTTTCGATTTACCTGATATATTTGTTGTATAAATATGTCTCTTACAATTTCAAATTACAACAGAGAACGGTATCAGATTGTAAATATTTTACTTTTGATAGGACACAGGACACATAACTGAATTGTGAAATCCAACCTAAGCTGGTTTTTATTTAATTAGATTTGTCGGTTACATTACAGTTTAAGTTCAGTTTTCTCCGCATATTTATAATAATACAGTAGAATCCGGTTATAGCGACTTTCAAGGGACCGACGATTTTACGTCGTTATACCCGGAAGACGCACTAACCGGAGGTCCTTTCATATACATGACTTTGTATGGGGACCAACCAAGCCATTGAGTTTCCGTCGCAATAACCGGACTAACGCTATAAGCGTTATATTTTACATTTATATTACATTTATAAATATGTTGTATTGTGCTGTCTATATTTAAGCTTTTGTATTTCGAGCTATTTTAAAAAAATAGTTTTGAATTGCCATTAGGGGTTTCTAAATAATTCTTAGGATTTCGTTTTATTTATTTTTTATTTTAATTGATAATGTACATGTGTAATGAGTTCAATGCAATGCGGTGACTTAATGTAATGCATTGAATTTATCAAAAAGCAAGGCATTAACCAAATTTTCATAAATCCAATGAATTCAAAACCACTGCTTGAAATAACGATCAAATTCTTTGAAAATTTGATCATGTTCTTTAAGTTATTTATAATTTATATTTACAAGTAAACTGAATTAAATGAAGCATTCGAGTCAAAATGAGAAATTAAAGTATAAGTATTGAGTAAGTAATTTCACAATTCAAAAGTTTAGATATAGAAATTAAATTTTAAATTAGTTAATCTCATAAAATTGGCATTTTCGCAATTAGTTCACACCATTTGCACAACTTTCTGGCCTTTACATACATACTGTATGTATGCTTTTTCACTTCTAGACATGTCTATATCATGTGATTGTTTTTTTATATTCCTATATCTATCAACAAAAAAGTTTATGAAATAAAAACAAAACTAAATGAAATTCATTCAAAGCCAATTTGTTAAAGAAACACTCTATTTTATGTATTATATTTAATAACATTTTGCTGGGTTCATTGAAATATAAATTCAACATATTTTTGCAGACAATTTTTAATTTTATTGGTGCTTGATGTGAGTATATTTCCTTAAGCTGATTAATTCAGATAGTAGCTTTCATCCTCTTGCCTCTTTAGTGTCCACTCCACAAATATCTGAATGATGTCCAGTTCAATTTGATTACACAGCGATGAATGACATAATGGAGATACGAGTTAAAATGTTTAAGTCGAATTTTAAGTGTTTTTCATTGTGTCTGTAAGATACAGAATTTATATCCGATTGAAAAACAATTTAATAGTCTTAACGCAGAAAAAACATATGCTATGCAACCCTTGCAGATTATGGATTGAATTAAACAATGCTGAATCAGTTTTCAACGCTATTAATGTCTGCAACATTCATCAGTAAAATCTAGACCAGATCAGCAAGATAGAACACCTTTAATCTGGGTTCACATAATAAAGTAGTTGGAAAAAGTCTTTTGCCCTCTGCAAGTGAGTTAAAAACAGAAGAAATTAATGGACTAAAAGAAAACTACAATTTGGTTTGTTTTGTTTCGAGGTTTTTAAAATGTTTGTGTATTTCTTTAAAGAATTTTTTGTTATGTACCTGTTTGTTTAGCTGTCTGTTGTTGATTTGCTTATCAATCTTTTACAATATATTCATAAATATATACGAGTATATATAAGATTATATATACATATATATATATAGTATATGGATAGTTATATGCCGGCAAATATTGAAATATCATTAGTTTTGCTCAAATTTTAACATTTTGCAAATGAGTTTATAAATATTTAACACAATTTGTTTTGTTGCATTTTTTTTGTATTCTTGTTTTCGATTTGCTTTTTTCTAGTTCTTTTGTTAGGCAAAATAGCTAAATTATTCAATTCGGGACAACTTCCTTTTCTATGCTTAAGGTTTCGTTTCTATTCCTTTGTTAACTTTTTGCAATTTGCAATGGAAATGCGTCGAGGTTTGATGACAAATTTTATTTGAATTTGCGTCTCTTGCCAGAGTTGCCCAATCGATTCAATTAAATACATTTGTTGACAAATTCGTGCACAAATACAAATATTTGCCACTCATTCAATTGCTCTCTTTCAATCTTCAATATATTCTTTTGTTTCATTTGTTAGTTAGAAAAATTCGTGTGTTTGTTTATTTTTTAATTAAAATTAAATTTAAGTTTAGAGTTTTGGTTTTCCCTTTATAGGTGTTATAGAGACTTCTCATGTTGCCATACAATAAGTTTTGCATTAATTTAATTTTGGTTTTAAAACTTGCACAAATTTCGCTACAAAATGTTTTATTTCGTATCTTATTTTTTATGTTTTTTAGTTTCTTGTTTAAAAAAAGTTATAGAAAAGTTGATTTTGCGTGGTGTTTCTTTTTGTTGTTCTTGTTTGCCCGTTAAACGCAACGGGCTCATTCCAAAAGATTAAGCGAATAAAAATGATATATGTTTAACCGTTATTTTATATATATATTTTATAAGGTTATCCACACCAAACTTACAACATATTATATATTTAGTGTAATTTTATACTCACAGTTGATCTATGCAGTGGAGAAGAGTGAAACGAAAGATGGGACAAATAGAGTGTGTGGTGTTCGAATTGAGTGTGTGTCTTGTGTGACTGTATGTAGTAGTATAGTGTGCATGTGTATGTGTGTGTGTGGATAGAGTTAGAAGACTTTCAACAATAGCAACAATAGCTGAAGGAATCAAGCAAAGTTATTTAAAAAGGAAACAAGGAAACAACGTTTTCGATATGAAATTAAATTAAAGCCAAGTTAACCAAGTGGTGTACAGTTGCAATCAGTTTATATTTATTACTTCGTTTCAGATTAGCGAGCTCTGGCCTATGCGCACCGACAAATCGATTCAAGTTGCCTCTTCCCCCACCTCTCTCAGCTTCTGTAACCCCTGGGGTACAGGGTGCTCAATTCAGCTGCTGCTCTTGCTGTGCTGTTGCGTTTTTAATATTCTTGGGATTCGGTTTGTTTATCGATAAAAAGCTCACTTATGCTAAACCACATGTATCCATACATATATTATAATATATGTATGTATGTGCATACACATATAATAATATACATGGAAAAATTTAGTTTGCTGTCTTTTTTTTTTTTTGTTTTGCCTTATAAGTACGATTTAGCGACAATTGTCTTTGCTGTGCTTTGCTTTTTGCCTAGTTTTGTTCATAATATAATTTATTTGTAAATATATATATATATTTATGTATATTGTAAATTTATGCTGCTGTTATTTTCTTCTTTGTCTAGTTTGCTGTTGTCTCCTCTTCGTTTCACTTTATTTATTATGTGTGTGTTTGATGAAATCTCTTCCTTTCCTCTTCGCCTCTGCTCCGCACATAAATATTTAATTTATATATTCTTTATATTAAAATTATGTTACTTTTATTTTTATTCATACTTGGTTTTATATATATTTATATTTATTTATTTATAGAGTAGTCAATAGTTTTAACTTCCTTTGCTGCCTCTTAATTGGTACAGAATTGTGTAGATATATATGCATATATCATGGTTTACCACCCATGTGTAGTAAGTGCGTTGCTAATTTTGGTAAAACTGCCACAAAAGCCCTTTCACTTAATTTGCCTACTCCTACTCATCCATAAGTCGGTCGTCTTCCTCAGCGCGCCAAGCTGAACTCTCCGAATAGAAAGACATATATATATATATACATACATATATACATATGTATAGATATACATATGTAAATCGCTTCGTTTTAATTTAATTTTATATCGAAAATGTATTTGTAGCTGGTTTTGTTCTCGTTTTTTTGTTTTTTTTCATAATTTTTATTTATTTTTTGTTGTTTGTTTCTTTATATTTATTAATTTTAAATTTAAATATAATTTAATAAGAAGAATTTGTTGTTTGATTTTACATTATTTATAATATATATATGTTGTATTTATAATATATTTTATTTCTGGTTGTTGTTTAGACATGCGTGTGTCCGTGTATGAGTTTGAAATGTAAGTGTAGTGTAAGAGTGTGAGTGTTCTGTGTGTGTGTGTGTAGGTGTGTGTGTTGGTGTCTATATAAACTTTGCCAGTTTTATTTTGTTTCAATATCGCAAAAATTACAAATTGTGTTTGTTAAATATTTCGTGTTTTGCCTTTATTTTTGCATTTGAATTCGACAAGTATTGTTTATATTTTTTGAAACAATTTATTTTTACAGTTAGCCGCTGCTGCTGTCGCCTCCGTCTCCAGATGACGCTGCTTGCCCCACTGCCGCGCCCACAGAGGGCGCTTTGCATTTCATTTCCCAATTGATGCGGCCACTCAAAAAAGTTGTTATTGCTGTTGTGATTTGTTGTTGTTCTAGTGTGTGGAGGTGTTATGCCAGTATTTTTAAGTGTAATAGTTTAATTTTTGTATTACTTATAACATGCTTTTTGTTGTTCATTTATGTTTAAACGGTGACTTCATTAAGTTTTGCTGCTTGTTGTTGGGTTTTCTTTTCATTCACTTCAATTTTCTTGACTGATGTTCTTTTGTTTATCAATTAAAATTAAGTGTGTGTTTTTATTTATTATAATCTTTATGTAATCTTTATCTTTTCTGGAGTTTTTTCTCATTTCTTGCTTGTTTAAATTTTCTTGCTTTTCTTTCGTTTAAGTGTAAGTTTCATTTTTTAAGTTTCTTAAATGTTGTTTTTTGCTTTTGTTTTATATTCTTCTTGTTTTGTTTTAGTACTTTTTTTTTTTTTGCTTAACTCTTTGTTGTTTTTTTTAAGATCTTTTACTGGGGTCCATAGCAACAGCGTGGCGCGATGTCATTGCGCACAGCTACAGTCTTCGTCAACATCTTAAAAAAATAGAAAGGCTTAAAAAGAAATAATTTAACGCTTCACTTCGATGTCATCATAGTCACGAATTCTGGAAAGAGAAGAGAGATGAAAAACATTAATAAGAGTGATTTGTTAAAGTTAGAGTTAGCAAAATGACATAGAAAACAGGGTTGGGTAGGGTCGGGACAGTTGTATTGTGTGATGCAATTGCTTTTTACGATACAAATGCTGCACATCAGAGGACAACGCTGTGCACCTCGTGCACAATGTGAAGGGAGGGGGGATTTAAAATTGGCAACGTTCACTTCAAGCGTTGGCCGATGAAACGCTTCCTCGAAGTGCTGGGACGGTCGCGTCCCCGATTTATCAGGTGTTTGCATGCAGCTCCTAAAAATAGACAAGTGGCAGCCTCTGCCGCTGCCCCCCTTGTCGACCCTCCTAGTATCTCAATGTGCCGTGCATCTGCCGTTGATTGGATAGGGTATTGTTATGGGTCGTCTTCTTATTTCTACGATACAATTATTTCTCATCTCTCTGCTCGCTCGTCATGTGCAGTTGCCGCGCATTTTTTAAATATTTGTAGCATGTGAATACCGCTGTGAATACGCCTGGCCTGGCCTCTTGGCCAACAACCGGCAACAATCGAGTACGACGCAATGAGCCACGTCGCGTCACATGGCACCTTGATTGCAGGTGCTAAGTGGGTGGACAGGCAATTATGGCTAAATGTTATCATGGGCATTTTACTTAACGTTAATATTAACATCAATACTGTTCGCTGTCGGAAGAGTTGGCATCGTTTTTAACAAGAGTATTTATGCAGCTTGTAATTATACTCAATCAATGTCTTATTTTATCAGGGGAAATGTTGCCGAATTGTTAAAGAAACTTCCCCTTTCCTTTTGGCCAATTTACACACCTAGCTCGTTAAATTGAGTAGCGTAATAAAAACTTAAAAATAAAACGTTATTACAACTTGAAACGCAACTTTCGATTTATATGCATCCAAAGTTCAGGGGCCACGCCCTAAGGCATTTACTACATTGTTATCCTTACAAACGTATCCTTAACCTTCTGCAAATATGCAAATCTCCACCCAGCTCGAATGTGTCTCGAACCCAACCCAAAACGGGACAGGGGACAGGTTGGTTTCTTGACATTTTCGCCCTTTTTTTGATCAAATTTCCTAATGGATCGAATGCTATTGTTGGGGTTGGGTCGCAATTAAAAAAACATCAAAACTCTCCCGATACAGATACAGAAGGTGCGCGTACAAGCTTGCAAAGTATGCGCCGTTTATATCTATTATATTTTTGGGCCAATTTTCATGTATTTTTATTTGAGTTTGTATTTGTATTTGTATAGTTTTTCTTTTCGAATGGCTCGGCATCTACTTTGAATCGTTTTCGTGTTTTGTGGTTCTGCTGTTTATCTTTCGTCGTTTTGTTTACATTCGCCAGCTCAATGTATGTGTGTGTGTTAGTGTGTGTGTGTGTGTGTCTGTGTCTGTGTCTCACACTCTTCTAGTCTTTAATTTTTGTTTTTGGTAATTTGTACATTATTTCGCCGCGCTTCTCTGCTAATGTTGAATTTGAATTTGTTTTCCTTTTGTATTTTGTATTTTAACATTTTATTTGATTTTCGACTGCGATTCTTTTTTGTTTTAATTTCTTTTCATTTCGTTTCTTTTCTTTTCTTTTTCTGACATTTTTATATTTGGCTAGCGGCCAAAGTAAGTCTCATCCAACATACTATATACCTATAGAGTTGTCGGGGTCTGCCGGGTCCGGCCCATTGTTTGTGCTATATAATTTTCGCATTCCGGGCTCACCCCCCGAGAGCCCGTTGGGGTCCGGTCTGGTCTGGTCCGCCTCCATCAGGCCACCGAGCCCGTTGCCAACAAGACAGGCAAGACAACAATAGAGACTTTGGTTAATTGGCAATAAGCAAATGGCAACAACTAGCATTTATTTATGTTATGCTCATTTCAAAACACACATGCACTATATAGTATAGGCGACTCTAGATGGGATCTGTCAATGGTCGAGCAGTAGTTATTGTTATTATTATCGCTCTTTTTCATAATCTTGTTAATGTTCTTGTTCATCAGATGCTTGCATAATATTTATATTTGATTTTAAATGTTTTGTGCAACAATCGCGAACAGCTGACAGATCAGATGTTCTTTCAATTTCTTACAATTTATTTATCTAATTAGAATTGCTTTAGTCTGATAAGAGAAATACATATGCTAAAAAAGAGCTGTTGTAATCTCGATCGAATGGCCAAAAAAAGTATTGACAATTTACTTCCCACAGTTATAAACAATTAGCTTTGGCAATTTGTGTCTAACTTGTTGCTTTTCACACACAAAATGAACCTAATTTTACCTTGTTGTTGTTGTGTTCATAAATTGCTTGTGATTAATCTATTTGATCCGCCAAGATTTGCGCCAAACGATTTTTATTTGAACTTGAGGCATATTGTTTAAATCGTATACTATATACACACGTACATATGTGTGTATGTTATTCATAGTTCTAGATTTGTATCCGTCCAATGTTGATTGCCATCGGCAGAGCGAGCGAGTAGCGAATCGTGGCCATTATTTCAGTTTGTTTTCTCTAAGTACAATCAAAGCAATGGACTTGTATTTCGAGAGGGGAGTGGAGCGGAGGGGATGAACAGATCTTAGCACCTTGAATCCGCACATGTGTGCTGGCTACTGGCTACTGGCTGCCTGCCTTTGTATTGTATTAGGTTTTTCACTCTATTTCCCACAATTGACTATTCACTTTGCAGGCAATTAACAATTTTCGAGAAACACAAAACTGAAAAAGGCCAGCAAATGTTTTGCCAAAAGACAAATGCTTGAATAGGCAATACCCCTGTTTAATATGTGTGTCTATATCATCATATTTATCTACTCTTCGCACTCATTAGAGGTTATAGAGTATAGAGTGCGACTAATGATTCAGTTTAGAGAAAATAACATTAAGTAATGAATGCCAAAGCCACATGTTGTAGTTGTCAGCACCCAACAGAAGTCAATTGTGTACTCGATAGCAGCTGGCAATTATCAAAGCCAACAACTGTTTTGAGAATATCCAATTAGTGGCATGACACGACACGCGACATGTTGTACTAAGGTAATCCGCTTAGCAGGTGTAGGGCAGGGCAGGGCAGGGCAGGACAGGTCGAGGGGAGGTCGATTTGAAGAGATTATGATATGCCATTGTCGTACCTTCGTAATTGACCTGACCATCACCATCGATATCAGCCTCGCGGATCATCTCATCGACTTCCTCGTCTGTTAATTTCTCGCCCAAATTTGTCATCACATGACGCAACTCGGCCGCTGAAATGAAGCCGTTGCCATCCTTGTCGAAGACTCTGAAGGCTTCCCGAATCTCCTCTTCACTATCGGTGTCCTTCATTTTGCGTGCCATCATGGTAAGGAATTCTGGGAAATCAATTGTACCGTTACCTGCAAGCAGCGAGAGTGGACACAATTAGTTATCATATTATTTAATATTAATTTATCATTCTTAAGCATATTTGTATATTATATTGTTTCAACAGTGTCTTGTTTCTTAAGTGTCAGAGTTGAACTCGAATAAATATGCCAGTCCATCAACATTTACGAGCCAAACATTTTTCTTTACTAGGGCACACATCTTGCCTCCCCCCTCCTCCCTTCTATACAAACTAACTCACAAATCCCTTTAGGGCAACACCATTGAGCGCAATCCCTGTGCCAGCCATAATCAGGCACATTTTTTATTTGTCTAAGCTCGGTTTAGTTTCCTCACCCAAACCCCCTCTGACCCACGTGGCGTATGGGCAACATTGTGGCAGCATTGATAACTTTGCAACTGTTAAGTTCGTCCAATAGATAAGCTGGCATCAGTCAAGGCTTATACACCGGAATGCTGAAGTTCATTCGACCCTCAGAACATAGTGGGGTCCTCTCCATGACCGAATTTCTCGTTAGACTAATTGAAAAAGTTTCATTTTACTTTTCTGTTTAAAGTTTGCGAATAGTTTTTCGTTGGGTTTCACATTTTTATGGCTCACTTTCCATAACAAAAAATAAAACTTTGCTCAACCAGAAAACTTTTAGCCCCAACTGAAGCCTTAATTGTTATTGACTCTCTCATTCTCTCCCCAACCTCTGTGCTCAACTCAATTCTATAAAATACATTCACCGACTTTAAACTTGTATAAATTGAGCATGGGGCACATTTGGGATATCATTTTGAGATGATGCCTAAAATTGAGATTATTTTTATTGCGAAACTTTGGCCATTTAAAGTTTAACCTACAATCTGATACAATAATCTTGAACTCATATTATTAATTCATAATTAATATATGTAGTATGTGATCAATTGCCTTTAGTAAATGTTAAAATGTTAAATTAATGTTTGGCCATCACATTTGATAGCTCTCGAACTGTTGCTGGCTCTTTTTAACTTCAAATACAAATCAAGAGGCAGAGTACAAAACAAGGCGATTAACAACCACATTAAATTCTCCTCAAATGGCTAAATAAATATTGAAATTCAAAAAAATAAACAAAACAAAAATGTACTTTAAGCAGAAACAATTGCCACACAGTGGGTAACATTTCACTGTTTACAAATTGGCCCAGCGATAAATGAATAAAAGTCCAATAATCTATTGAAAAAAATGAACGCTTAATCGAAGTCAATATTATTAATATTGAACGGATTAAATGGCTTGAAAAAGGTCGAGTCTGATAGCATTCAAAATGACTGATAGATTAATTGTAAAACTAATGGACCCTTCTGAATTTTAAGGGCAAATAATAGGGCATCAGTCAGTCGATCACTCTCTCTCTCTCTCTCTCTCTGGTTGCCTTTGGCATTTGTGGGGAATACCGGGTTCGGTTTGGTTCAGTTGTAGTCCGATCGGTCGGTCTGTTTATAAAATCTATATTTAAAACATTTGACGCGAACTCTGTCGCTGCTTTTGGCTTTTCCGGCATTGGCCAACATTAGGATTTCCCCGACGTAAGATTTTTTGCCATTTTTGTTGGCCAAAATACTCTTGAACGAGACGCTGTTAGACGCGCCTTAGACAGTTTACGTTAACAAACGATTGACAAGGCTCATGACGATGACCAAGATGATGCTGCCAATGTCTGCCAATATCTTTTGGTGTTTTGGTTTTTAGTTTCCATTTCGCCAGACACCGTTTCTCCTCCTCCATCACCCTCCCATCCCCTTACAACCAACACAGATGCGCCCCACTTGACGATTCGCAACGTTGCGCAAATTTTTGCAGACAATTTAAAATTTTAATAAGATTTTTTCGTTTTTTTCTCTTTCTTTTTTTGACATTTTATTCGCACGCTAAATTTAGTTGTGCTTTTGAGGGGCGCGGGAGGGGCAGCGAGTGCCAACTCTTTATAAATAACGCATTGGGGTTCCTTCGCTGCAGTTTCGCCCGCTTCCATTTCAGTTCTCTTGATTTGATTAGTAGTTTATATACATACACATACATATATGCATACATATGTACATACATGAATGTATGTACATAAATGTTTCTGGACAATTTTTACGCTATGCCATTTGCATTTCAGTCAACTCCCCAGACATCGTTTCGCGACTGTGGCGCTTGTGGGTGCGGGGTGCAGTTGGGGGTGGGGGACGAGGGCGACTAATGGCGTCGTTTGTATGCGGCTGCAGTTTTTGGACATCGTCAACTGGCGACGCCACAAAAATGTTAAGTAATGAATGTTTAATGTTTCCGTCTGTTGTTAAGAGACTACAAAATCACCACCGGGCCATGTGAGCATGTGGGCGTTGTGTGTGTGAGGAGGCGTGTGTTTGTCTGTGTGTGTGTGTTTGTCTGTGCATTGCAAACAGTCCATAGTAGGAGAGTACATATTTTATATAATTTTATGCACGAAATGCCATTCGACTGCTTAGATCATTAAATAAGCTATATAATCGCTTATAACCTGTTACTAGACGTAGACGTCGAAGCCCATGAATAACCATGTGAATAATAGGGCATAACTAATCATTTATATGGACCGGTTAATCTAATATTTGCATATGTATCTTAGGGGGATTTCCACAGCTTTAACCTAAGAACTATGCTACTAAATCAAGCCAAAAGTGATCGTTATCGCATTTCGATAAACTTATCGTTGTTACACACCGAAAAAAATAATCATCATGCAATACATAAGCATACACAACACCAGCTTAAGCTTTAGTGAATACCAACTGATCCCCCGTCAGATATAAATATAGACATGCACAAATACAAGTGCACTTGAAGAGGGAGAGAAGTGCACAAAAGAACTAAAAACCTAAAGTGCTGCTTGCGCCAAAGGCTATTTTTAGCTCTGCTGGCTGATAAGCATCAGTCGCTCTGTCAGTCTGAATCCGCCCACCTGCCAGTTACTTGGCAGCGAATTTATATCTCCAGCTAAGCCGCCGCCACCTATCCACGTGCTCTATGTGCTTGTTGTCCTTTAGCAAATGAAACGCATGCGCTATGCGTCAACTGTGTGCAGACTTGTGCAGATTTGCCCTGGATTTTTCATCACATGCGCATTTTGCACGTGCAAACGACAACAGCAACAGTACAATAACTGTGACAGCAACAGGGAGTGAGTGAAAATGTAAGAAAGGAGAGCGACAACAAAGTCATAGAGACTCAGCCTCTGCAGCAACAAAATTTGGTCGTGAGAGCGAGAGTGAGAGTTTGTTGTTCTTACTGTCGGACTGTCGGATGTGGGTGACTTGATTTCGGTTTTTGGAATTTTGTCGTCGCTTCCTTGCACTTTTTACTTGTTACGCTTCACACATGTCGCTCGCATGTCTCGATTTATGTGTGTGTATGTGTGTCTGCATTGGTGTAGGTGTTGGTGTTGCTCTGCTTGGGTGGGGCCTGTTTTATTTTTAAGCTAATTGTCGGGCTTTGGTCCATTATGCAAACAGAAAATGCACGAAACCGAAATAAGCACACACACATACACATGTACATATGTATGTGTGCACATAAATAAAAAAGTGATTTATAATTTGTGAAAATTTAACAAAATCCAAGCAAAAATTAACGAATGTGCGATATATTCTCGACACATTTCACAATTGCTAAAAATACATATAAAAAGCCACACGAGCATTCCGTTTCCACTGCCTCTCTCTCCCTCGCTTTCGCTCTCGCTCTGATTTGCCTCTTTCTAATAACTTGCAAATTTGCTCAGTAGTTTTTGGCGAAAGGTGAAAAACCTCAAGCGGACAGCGGACAGCGGACAAGGGACAGACGAACAGACGGAACGACGAACAGTCGAACCATCATACGGGCGGCCGAGACTTCTCATTTTCAGAAATGGCGCGGTGGCGTGCGGCGCCTATCGCTCAATTTCTTTTCAGTTAAAAATAATAATTTTGTATTTTTTAGTATTCTTAAGCAAAGATTCTTTTCAGCTCCCAGTGTATCCCCAACCACCTTTTGTCAAAAATCCTGTGCATTTTTGACAGCAACAACAACAAAAGCAACAAAGCAACTACATTGGCCAGAACAAGAGCCAAATATTTGTGTTGTGGTCTTCTATTTTTAATGGCTATGACGTGTTTTTGTTGCATATTTTTAGCCAATCGCCAAAGACAACTAAAGCTGAAAACAAAAAAGAATAGAACTCATTCCGCTTCGTTTGTCAGTCCGTCTATCTGTCTGTCTCTATCGCATTCACTCATTGCTCAGTTCGTTCGTTGTTTTGGTATTACAGAATGTGATGTGTTTTAAGAATAGACAGATCGAATAGAACAGTTTATAATTAGGGGAAAAGGTTCAAAGCAATTAGCACAAACACAAAAACTAGTTCAAGAATTTGGCAATCAAAACAGTTTGATCTACGACATGTTTCGCTATTTCTGTCCTTCTGCCATTTTCGCACCACAAAGAAGCAATTTCAAACACCCTTTAGCACCCCACACCCCTCAGTACCGAATTCAAAATAAGTTTTTAGCTTCCACTTACCGTCGGCATCGACCTCGTTTATCATGTCCTGAAGCTCAGCCTCTGTGGGGTTCTGTCCCAGGGATCGCATGACTGTGCCCAACTCCTTTGTTGTGATGGTGCCATCGCCGTCTTTGTCGAATAGCGAGAACGCTTCTTTGAACTCGGCAATTTGTTCCTCTGTCAGCTGATCGGCCTGTAAGAGAGACGAGAGGGGAGTTCATTTAATGATGATGATAATATGCAACGACACCCATATGTTCTCTTATATTTTCGATTTATACAAATACCATAATTAAGTTTTTGATTGAACAGACGCTTGCTTCTAGTTGTACAGCAGATAATTAATTGCTGTCAGCTTTATGATGTGTTCATGAATGATGACTGACGTGGACGACGGCGACTACTAGATCTATGCTCAATGCCAGACGGAAAGAGAAACTGAGACTGGCTAACTGTATATTTGTACAATATTTGCATCTGCATTTGTTTCGTATGGGATTACAATGGAAAGTGAGTTCCCTCCCCATAGAGTATGTTGCGGAACCAGAAAGTCAAAGAATAGCGGCACTTTGGGATTCATTTAAATAATTTCGCATATTGTTTGCACCTAACAAAACAACAAAAGGCGCCAGAGAGCTCATACATATGTACATAGGTACATATATGCACATATCTAATGATACGATTGTACTCGTATCTCTACAGACCTATCTGAAAGGTGTTAGGTTTCGCTGACGTCAGCTGTTATTATTTTTTGGATACGCAAAACCAGAATACAAGGCTCGGGAAGCAGCCAAAAGCCAACTGTTTCCGTGGCAAAAAACAAATTTCGGTTAGAAAATCAGACTTTGCTCTCTCTTCATCTCTAGTTGTCTCTAAACAAACAGTTGAAATGTCAATTTGAAGCCATCCACATGCTATTTGTCGAAAGACAATTATATAATATATAAACAAGCAAGACGATAATAAGCAAATAATCATGTCATATACAGCATACTAACTACTTCCATAGCACCCATAAATCACTAGATCATGCCAGGAATGAGCGAGCTGAGAGCAATACAGTGATGA
This sequence comes from Drosophila pruinosa, assembly GCA_018150935.1. Taxonomy (NCBI): domain Eukaryota; kingdom Metazoa; phylum Arthropoda; class Insecta; order Diptera; family Drosophilidae; genus Drosophila; species Drosophila pruinosa. Next base: position 45,902,912 of record JAECWR010000199.1, read on the forward strand.
TTAATCTGTATTTCAAAAGAAATTGCCTTCAACTAGTTATTGTTTGACTTATGAGATCATCTTTGAGTCAGCTATAATTGTGCAAAATTATCCTACGGCAATAAAAAGGGAGCAAGCTCTCTTTCTCTTCTTATATGTTATGCTAAACTGTTTTTTTTTTTGCATTGCTCAACACTTATTCTAGGTCTGAGACACGCCGAGTGCTAGAGCTGAGAGCCTTCTTAAATAAGTCAAAATGTTTGCTATCTAATCAATGGAAAAATGCCATAACTCTGACTACAAATATAGCTGCACTTCAAGGCAAGTGCGGGTTCTTCTTATATAAGAGATATTTTATGTTTGCTGACACACACACACACACACACACACACTTGCAAGCACGTACACACACAACTTGTGTTGGGTTTTGTGCTAAGCCGAAAGGAAATCATCGGCACCACTGCAATGTGTATGTTCAAAATGAATTTTGGTGGCTTATCGCCAGGTAGTGATAAAAGTTTTGCACATTAGTAAGCTGGTTATGTCATAGATGTGTATGACTAACTGCTTAAGCCGAAAGCCCAAAGCTGATTAAAGCTTAGCAGCCCGGCAGCCCGGCATGCCGCAAGTGGTAGCAACAGCCGCAATAGCAATATCCCCACCTTTAATGGCAATGGGTGTGACGGAATCTACCCAATTGTCAAACCATATATGACGCCCACCTCCTAACCGGGCCATATTGGCACCTTTCCATGTACATACGAGTTTATGTGCATGTGTGTGTTTGTGTTTGTGTTTAGGTTTCAGGCATTGCACATGTGATTCAAATGAAGCATAAACATTACTTTTAATAGCTTTCTCTCACATTGATTTTAATTTTTTCTCTCTCTTTCTCTTTAACGTCTCGATTAACTGGTTAAATCGACTTTTCGCCGGTATTTGCAAAGAAAAACAAGTTGCACCAGTGCGAATTATTATTACTTATTTTTATAAACATTTGTCGATAAGTTACGAAGTCACAATTAGTATTAATTGTCGTCGATTTGGAGTCCATAACGGGAACCATAATATCAATTTGCTATATTACGATGAACTCAACAAATGACTCACAAAAGCAAAACAGAAATAAAGCAAGAGCTCTGAATTCTAAAGTGGTCGACTGAGAGATACTCTCTACTCGAATTACAAGTTTCAACTCCCGCCTGAGAGAGTTAAGATGAAAGAGGAAACAATATAACCTATACTTGAAAGAGGCTCGCTTATTATGAAGGCTATTCGAACAGGGTATTCAAAGAGCATTATCTATTAATTATCTTCATCTCTATATGAAAAAAGAAAGAGGAAGCGAATAAATAATACATATGTATGTATATCTGGAAACATGTGTATGTACATACATACATATTTAATAAGATAATGGCGAGGCGCAATCAACAAACTTTGAAGATCAAGCTCTATTTACAAATTCACACAAGCACCTAATATACTACCTAAGTATGTATGTACATATATATATACGCATGTACATATGTATGTCCATACACATACACCCGCTGACATCGCTTACGAAAGATGGAGATGGGGTGAAATATGAATCACGCTTTAATGCACAACAAAATATTGAGCACGTAAAGCGATTTGTTTTAATTAAAGTTTATTTGCATTTTAGGTGAGCCATAAAAATACGCTAATTTAATTAAGCATCGGGTGCTGGCGACTGCGTGGATGTACGGAGGTCAAGTATCTGCTTGTATTTTCTTATCAGAAAGCAAACACAGCAAGCGCTAAAGCTTAACAAAAACTAGAAGAGACGGCGGTAAAATAAATCAAAAAGTATTGGATTGTGTGCGGAAAGTGTGGCGACGACTCCACGTTCATCGTCTCGGCAGAAATTTTTCTTCATTATGCTGCACGCTGCACACGTTTGCCCCGATACAATGAAATTCTTGAGCGAATGGCCAAGTGGAACAAGCAGCAGCATTAACAGCAACAACATCGCATGGCCAAGCCAGCAACAGCATTGACGGCAGCGCGCCAGCAGAACCAAAAGCCAAACAGAAAGCGAAACAGCAAAATAACCGCAATGCGGCAAATGAAACGGTTATAGAAGAAAACAACAAAACGAAAGCGCCGCAAACGACCGAGAGAGCGTCAACGCGACTGAGCACCGACAGTGACAACGAAAACTTAAAAGAAAGCGCACGCAGATAAAAGTGCGCGAATGAGCGAGTAAGAGAGTGAACGACGCAGTGCAAAAGGCAACAGTGATAACACGAGCAGTGCAGAGACGGCAAACCAGGCAAAAACTGTGTGAAACGGTTATGCGAGCCAATGAGAGAGTAAACCGAAACGGTTCTCAGAGCAACTGCTGTTCGCGCATACGAAACGGTTAAATTGAGCAAATAAAAAGAAACTCGACAAAGCGACAACGAGAACAAAAATTCCTAAAGGTAAAGAATTTGTGCTGTTTCGTTCTTTCTTACATTTTCCACCCGAGTCTAACCTCAATTTTTTGCGGTAAATAAAGCGAAACGAACGCAGTACAAACAGAACAAAAAAGCAAAAAGAGCCAATAATGCCGGCGTTGCTGGAGCAGCTGCTGCTGCTGCTGCGGCATCCATTGTTGTTGTCGATCACATTTTTTGTTGGAACTTTACGCTGATAACCAAATCAAATTTAGTGCAATAACGTATACAACTATTTATGAGCTGTTCAAATATGGTTGATAAGGTGGCAATGGAAACGTTTTCTTAACTTCTTGGTGCAATATTGGTAATTTGTGAAACCCTCACTTAATATGTTCATATGCATGTATGTATGTATGTTTATAAGTATAAGAATGTGTGCTGTTGGCAGAGCCGCAATGACGCTGCATCGGCAAAAAGCGATTGTGGCGGTATTTGTAGATTTTTTGATAACTAGTTTTGCCCACAGCACTCAATTGTCAAGGGGCGTGTCACTACTGATGAAAAGGACGGGGTCGAAATGAGTTATTTTCAAGTGGACCCTTGAACAATTGTCGCTGTGTATGTTATAATTTCATGGCCACAGAAATATAAAAAATAAAAGTTGTGTGAATCTTTCAATTATATCCTTACAAAATAAAAAGTTTTAATCATTTTTATACTACTATTTACAACTATTTTTTTTTTTAATACACAAAATTAACTAATCGTTATCAGTTAATATATGATAAATAAATGTGTTTAATCTATAAATGTTCTTACTGACTCATTGAGAATGTGATTAATTTTTATTTTAAACTACCCCACATAAGCCCTTCGCTATTCAAAAAACCAGTTTTCAATTTTTTGTACGACGATATTTTTGTGGATGATTTTGGCACAGCTGTCTACCTAAGGACCGAAAGTCTAATTGGAATGCAATGTTAATTGTTTTCGGCATATTGCATTTTAACTTTTGGGAGTCTTCGCTCAAAGTGTAGAAAATTGCGATTTGATTTGAATGTAAACAATGATGAATGTGCTGACAAAACATGACTACAAATGCACTTACCATTTTTGTTTTTGAGTTTTTGTTGTTTAAAAAGAAATGTAGTTAAAGGTTAATCCGCTGCTGCTGGCGGCGTTTGCTGTGGTATGTGTAAGTGGAATTAACGTTGAGACGGACGACGCGCTTTCTACGTTTAACTTGAGTTTTACTTGCGTTTTAAGCAAAAATTTTAACACACTGCAAAAAGATCAAGAAGAGGAGAAAACACAATGCTTTTTAAAAACTTAACTCAAAAACTTCTAGAAGTGTAAACGGAACAAGCAGTAATAGCAACAACTTTACCACTGGGTCAAAACGAAGTAGCGTCGTTGCCGGCGGCAGCGAACAAATGAAATGAAGGAAGTCAAATAAAATTGCGAAGCAAAGGCGACAAAACGTTGACGTTTCCTCACCATCGACGCCGCAGCAACGCTACTTTTTTCTCGCCGAGGGCAATTTCTTGTTGCTCTGCCGAATTTTGTATAATTTTTTTTTTTTTTTTTTTTTTTTTTGCTTTTTGCTTTGTGGTTTTCTATTGTGCGATATAATTTGCGAACACACGCGTGCACACACTTGTATACATATAAAAACTGCTCGGTTTGATTTATAAAAATTTTTGTTTCATATTAAGATCAATTTTGGTGTTTTTGATTTCATTTGTATTTATTTCACGAAATAAATTAGCCCTGTGGTGCAGGCCTATTTGGAGTCCTCCTCAATTTTGTGACATGTATATTAATTGAATGTAACTCACGATCCTAATCAGAACTTGCGTCCGTAACGGTTGACAACTCAATTGTAACTGTACCGTTTAAAACCCGTAAGCGTACTACAATATTTTTGCAGTGTTCTGTTGCTATTTTTCTGCACAACGCAGCTAAATGTTATTATTTCTCTGCAAACCTGCTGTTAAATGCTCAAATGAACTGTTTTCACGTTGTCATCTACTCAAGTGAACTGGCTACCAGTTTGAAACGCTTAGGTCTCTGCTAATTAACATTTTTTATATTACCTTGTGTTCTCTGCTGCAAATTGAGCGAAACGGGTGGCAAAATAAGCGGTTTTGTTCGCTCTCGTTGCTGTTTGCAGTCATTTTTGCTTTGATTCTGCTGTTTAAGTGTGTAAGCGGGTTAAATTTTTGAATTGTAGCATTTTATAACCGTCGCGCCGGCGCTTTTGCCGAAAGAATAGTTGATATATGTATGCGTATGTATGTGGATATGTATGCAACGTTAATTTTTTTTTGTTGGCATTTAACTAAAGTGGTTTATCGTTGATTTATTTAAAATGAGTTATTGCAATTTTATTAAGTACTTTAAATGTATAAATGGATATACATAATGTATATGTATGTATTCATGTGCTTAATTTATGTAAATACGAATCTTTTATGGCAAAATATTTAAGTTGGTACTTAAGAAGGGTTTTACGAGTAGACATATGTATGTATTTTAAGAAGCATGTATGTACATACATACAAACTTATGTATGCATACATACGAATGCATATGTATGTGTATGTATGCACAAGAGTTTATATATACTTGCGTTTACATATACGTATGTGTGAACATGTTGCATAAACTTGTACATTCTGGGTGTAAGTAGCGGCTTGTCGGTTTTTTTTGGTCATTTCCATTCTTCGTTCATCTTTTTGCCGCAGTGAATTGTCGCAATGTGTTTCTTTCAACGTTGCAATGCCTCTCAATTCAACGCATGCCAACAAGTTAAGTATGTTAACCTCTGCAAATTAGACAAGTGACTTGGTGGGGCAATTCGGCGCGGCGCCGAATGCAATGTGTTGGGTAAGTCACAACGAAAATGAAGTAACAATGCAGCAACATTGGCTATTGGCCGAGCTGCGGTGCTGACGTCGTCACTGGCGACAACGGCGACGACGACAGCAATGCGCCATTTTTCGCCATGAAATTCGGTTGGGGACGTCTTTCTGTCCTTCTGCCTTGCCTGTCTGTCAGTCAGTCCGCCCAAGAGTGAGTGTGAGTGTAGTGAGTAAACATTTTGCTAGTCCCAATAGAAGCCACACAAGCTCAAACCCATCGTGTTCAGACTTGTCAATGCTTTCGTCGCAATGCGTTCAAAATTCTTCGCTTGGTTCTCAACATCAGTTCTCCCTTGTTGATGTTTGCTTCTAACTAATATTTCACTGTACACAAGTCGGCGCAATTATTTTGATATAATTTATCAAATATTTCAGTAAATAAAAGAAAATAATAATTAGTTTTGTAATTTATAAATGTAGCATAAATTTTTTGAAACCATTAAAAGACCAAACTTGAAATTTAAAAATTTATTTTATACATTTTTTTTTATTAAAACTAAAAATGGGTCTTCGGTTGACAGCATAAATATGCACATATAATCATTAAACTATCTTTTCTAATATACATAGACATATGTATGTAATTTTAAAATGAGTGTAAATATATTCACCTCTTTTATTTAAGACCATTTGGAGTCAGTTGGAACTGAATCGAACACGAATTTTGAGATAACCTGTTGAAATGTCGTTCCTGACACTTGTTGCCTACGTTATTGTTTCATTAATCGTTATTTTTTGACGTACCGGTTTCGCTTTATACATACATACATATGTACATATAATAATAATAATAATAAAAAAACATTTGCGATTGCAACTTTAAAACTATAGCTAAATTACTTATAAATCATGATTAATGTATTATATACATACATATATCCTGTTAACTTCGTAATGATCGGATTATAACAACAATCGTTATTAAGCTATTAACGAAACAATTTTAAATATAATATATAACAATGTCATACTTAATGAAACAATTTTACGCACTCAGTTGACAAATTTAATATAACTGCTGAAATTTACATAACTCTTCACACGTTTTTTTTTTTTCATTTTAAGTCTTGATTGCTTGAGAAAACCGCTGCAATTACCTCGGTTCATTTGGTCATAAAATAGCTTGAAAATTCTCTGTGTGAGTTTTCTAATTGCCCGCGAAATAAACCGCCATAATTACGCTAGAGAATGGTATTATAATAGACGCACTAAAAGGTGGGATAACTGCTGTTTGGTACTGTAATACATATATGTACATATATGTGTGCACATATACATACATACCTTCCAGTTCATCATACATGTGTATGTAAGTAGAAGCTGTCTTAAAGACATTAAGTTCACAGTGTATGAAGTTCACTCGATTCTTCCATTTCCCATGAGTGTCAACAGAATGTCGCGAGAAAGGCGGATAAAAATGTGATAAGCAGAATACAAATACAATACAAAAATAAAAACCAATCTGTGACAACTCCGTTGAACTACAAGTACGAGAATCATGTAAATATAATATGAGTTGAATAAAAGCAAGCACTCTAGATAGTTTTTGATTGATTACGCTTTAAGCTTCTAATGGTTCCAGACGGATTAACGGACATGTCTAATTTAAAATCTTGCTTAACAAGAATATATAGACAAGTCTCAAAAAAGGCTTACAAGGACAGTAAATATAGAATAATATACATAAAATTATGAATTTTAAAAATTAAGATATTACACAGTATCAATTTACGTTTATAATAAAAATTATTTTTTCCAAATTTTGTCATTTCTCAGCTCCATCTATTATATGAAATATTTTCAATGTACACAAAGTGTATATACCTCTTTGTGATCTTAGGGTATACAGTCGCAGTTTGAGCTCACTCACACTTTTACTATAAGTTTTCGTGAATATGATAAGAAAACAAATTGTAAAAATAAATATAATGTATATAAATGTATTCGAAATAATTGATGGATGTCTATTGGGACTGTAAATAAATTAATTATTTTTCAGAACACGATCAAATTAGTTGTACTGAAATAATCTAATATCTTGTATTTTTTTCCACTTGTGAATAGCTGGCTTTTTGAAAATTATTTTAAATTTTAATTATCCAAAATCAACCTTTTTCTCAATTATGCACTATTATTGTAAATTAAATACTGTAAGTTTAAATTATTACCAAAATAAAATAAATAAAATATAAAAATAATTGTTTTCTAGTTGTATTATAGTTTTGTCTTGTTTCACATCTAAGACATGACAATATACACTTTATAGGGCCAACGAACTTCATACTTTCGTACTATAGCAAATAACAAAAACTCATAAAAGAATGATTATTTTTATTACGTTTCTTGATGCAACTCAATCCTAGAATACAACTTTTAGCGACGTTACATTTATTTACCTTTCTTCTTCTTTTTATTCATACGTCGAGCCTTCAGGCGCTGATCTCGCTGCCACTTGAAGTAGTATTTCTGAATCTGCCGTGCGGCGCGATTCATCATAAATAAGAGGATGCGCTCCTGCTGCTTGCGTTGCTCTTCCATCTCATAATTGACCACAATTTTGTTGTAGACGGCCTCCTCTTTGCGATAGGTAACCATAAAAATGTCCAGTTCCTTTTTGGCAACTTTGTACTGATCCTCCAGCTCGAGATTCTCACGGAGCTTCTCGGCAATATTGGTATCAAACTTTTGCAGAATAACCTCCAACTGAATGAGCAGCTTGTTCCTGGGGGGAAAATTAGGAAAATTTAGATAAGAATTGGGGAAAATGGCAGAGCTTTGTTTACTTTTCGGCCCTGGCATCTTTTTCGTTAAGTGTGATGCTAGCGATGAGTTTTTCATAGTCATGGCGAGCCTTCTCGAGCTCCTCCTCGAGATCCTTTTGCTTCTGCACTGTGTTCTTATGGACTTCGCGTAGAATGCGACTACGATGCTCGCTGCAAGAAATGAACGGTAAAAACATTGAGTGTGTACTCGAGACTCTCTTGCTCACATTTCATTCTGAATGCGCACACTGTTGCGCCACTTTCTGTTGGCCAAATCGGTTTCCAACTTTTCCAATATCAGAAATTTAACAGCCTGCTTCCAGCGGAGCACGGCATTTCTCGACTTGAGTTCTGTTTGATAGTAGGCTGTGCGAGAGCGAAGTTCCTCGCGTTCATGATACATGACATGGAGCTGACGCTCCATGCTGATCTCGCTCTTTGCTGTGCGCCACAGGTGGCGTTTGGCAACTTCCAAGATCGTGTTGCAAGCTGCTATCAGTGCCTTATCCTCCTTCGATAAGACATTGAGGAGCCGCGGAAACATATGATAAAGATGGTAGTTGCTATGAAAGTAATCGATGATCTTGAGTACTTCATGATTCAGTATCTGCACCTTGACGGCATCCAAGGTTTGCAGCTTCTCCATTAACTCTATGGCTGGCGCATACATTGTCCCGGTGAGCATATTCCTCAAATGGACCATATCCTCACCTAGCTTTGGCAATATAAGCGACATCTTAATGCGCTCAATCGCATTCTTAATGATCCTCAAAACATTGTCAATTTGCGTGTCTCGAATGCGGGAGAAGTCTGAAGAGAAAGAGATTAATAATTACATGTATTTCCAGAAATGAAAACATTCTTGATTACAAACCCTCTGCATATCGGGCGTCTTCGTGTGCTGTTGCATTCTGCATCTTGGTGGAGGTTTTCCTTTCAGGAATGCGTTATTTACTATAATTGATTGGAAATGTTTTTGTGTATTTCTTTCTGTAAATCTATTTGAGTACTAAATATCGTGTGAGTGTAGGCTGAAACTATGAAAATAACAAGTCTGTTGCTTTGTTTGCTGTTGCTAAGAAACAACAACTACTAAGTTTGCTCTCCCCATTTCGTCAGATTTACAAATATCGCAATTTATCGCCCTAAATGAACGCATAACCATCGCATATGTTTGACTTTATTTTGTGGTCAGGCCAATTGCTATGTCAACTATGGACTGGTATAGAAAACAATTTAAACGAATGTCACAACAAATAAGAAAGCAACTGTCGAGTTTGATCGGCTATGAGATACCCTCTAACCATTTTAGATGAATGCAACAAAAACTAAGAGCAAGCATTGGTATATACTATTCTATGAAAATATAATATACTAAAAATGTACTAAATGGTTGAGAAAGTTACAGTCGAATTGAATCGACTGTAAGATACCCATTTTTACAAAAAAATCCACCAAAACATTTACCAAAAAAAATGCCAAAAAATATTACTGAGTAATTTAGCAAATGAACCGCCGCATTTGAAATCAATATTTGGCACTTGATTTCACCCTTAAAAAGTATTACGTATATAGTTTTTGAAATCATAAAGATTGTGATTAGTATTGTGTTTACCAAAATTTTCATTTTTGCTTTAGAACAAGTTAGAATATTACTGTTGATCATGCTTGACTATGAGATACCCAGCCAATTTAACTGAAAATGTTAATATTTTTCGATAATTTACTAACCAATCTACTTCACAATATACCAAAAATACATCGAAATATACCACTCTTCAAAATATTAACTTGGTAGCACTAAGTCACTAAGTGTCATAGGCATTGAACAGGTGCAACTGCTTCTGATTTCACCCATAAAAAAAAATATCTTGAATAACTTGTGTTTATTTTCTGATTGTAATTTACAGAAATCATAAAGATGGTAAAAATACGCTGTCAATTCGTTTTTTCTGTTGTGTTTAAGGAATTTAGTAATGCTTACTAGAGGTTTTACGGAATTGGGAAATATCATTAAAAAGAGAAATGGGAGCCGTTTGGTTAGCTGGAAGCTTAATTCTGGCAATGTTTATTATGCTGTCTCTTCTCTCATATAACTTATTTAATCTTTCTTTTCCCGTTGTAAGATATTGGCTTCCTGCATTACCTTAGCTCGAAACTATTCATCATGTTCTTAAATCAGAAGATTTTCAATATCAAGGTCAGATATATAATGCTATCAAAAATTTGTTTGCGACGGTTGACTTTTGAATTTAAATAATTTAAATAATTGAATAATTAAACAAGATCTTAATGAGAGAATAGGGAATAATACAGGAGTGTCCACCGCGGATCCAAATGTATATACATATGTAGGTAAGAAGCCCTTTGAAAAACATGTAAATCACATTTAAAAGGGGAAGAGAGTCACTGATCTAACTTGTGAGTGACATCCACAATTTTAATGATGTTAATAATGATAATTTAACTCAAGAGTCGATAATGAAAAAAAAATTTCAGAAATGCATTTTTAAATATTCGCCATTCAAAATAGTTTTGTAAACACGAATTAATTATGAAAAGAAAATTTAAAAAATTTGAATTTTTAAAATATTTAAAAATCTGGTAATATTTAAATTGGTTTAGTTGTTTGGAAATGATCACTGATGAACATATTTACTCTGTTCTCTGTTCCGTCCTAGTAACAATTTGCTTAGTTCACAAAATTCAAGTTTGTTATCCAAATGTTGTCAATCGTCATTGTATGTTATCACTCATTCAGAACAACTAATTTCAGGGATATATTCTAAATGCTCCTACTATTATATGAAATATATTCAATGTACACAAAGCGTATATTCCTCTTTTTGATCTTCAAGTAAAGGGTATGCAATCGCAGTTTGAGCTAAAAATATGGAGTGCTTGGGGGGAGGGGGTGTTGTGTGCGAAAAGTGGGCGTTAGTTGCACTGTAATGTATTGTGGAGTGATGTACACGATAGGCGGGGTGTTTTTTGTTAGCTTCAGTTATGCTTGAGCAATGGCGCTTTCAGGTGCTGTCTGAAAAAGGAGAAGGTGGCGTGCCAGTGTGGAAGAGTCGCGTTACGTCAACTAGCGTGGCATGAATGAAAGCTGCGACAGGCAGAAACAACGGCAACTACAACGACAACTACAAGCAAGTAGCAAGAATGCTAAAGGCATTTCCGTTGACTGAATGTGTTTGCCAGGAACAGCAGAAACGGGCGTGTCCTGACCAAGATAGAACCATAAGTGGAATCCAACTGTGTTGCTATTACAGCATACAACCCTTAACAAAACAGAAACAAAATTAAAAAAAAAACATTTACAATATCCCAGAATATACAACTTCATATATTTAAAAATAAAACATTTAGACATCAACTGATTAACAGGAAAATTAAATTATACCTTAAATTCTGCATATTCTGTGTATGAGGCATGTGGCATATGAATGAATAAAAATGTGCCATAAATGATTAATTAAATTTAATTACAATTGATTAAATATCCTCCAAGATCTGATCTGATTGAATTGAAATTTTCAGAATACATTGAGTATGTAAAAACACTTCAACTTTCTTCAAACGAAAGCAAAAACTTAAGCTATGTTATGTTAGATTTCAACTTTGCCAATTTGGATTTAAAATTTTAAAATGTTATTAAAATAATTTTGCATATGGAATTGTAAAATTAGAGGAACTCTTATTCTTTTAAATTGATAGGAAGCAAAAGTAGCTGCAATCCTCGACATGTACAACAAATGACGCACAATTTGCAGGTGAAAATGAAAGACCTCCAAAAAGTTAACATAGAGCCATGTGCACGCACTCTCTCACACATACACATACATAAGCACATGTGAGTGAATATGTGCTCGAAGAGAGCGAGAAAGAAGTAACCGCAGTGACAGCTGCGTCAGCGTCAGCGCAACAAGTAAGAAGAAGTAGTGGGGCAAAATGAAGGAAGAAGCAAACGGTCAAAAAACAAAATAAAATAACTGAACAGGCCGTCGCAGGCAAAGCAAAAGTCGACAACACATTTTTGTACTTGTCTGCATAAAATGCTGCAATGCTGATGAACAACAATAGCAACAACATATTGACATAGTATTGTTGTTATTGTTTTTACAAACGGGTGCTGGCTGGACTGTGTGAGAAGGGAAATCTTACAATAGAAAAACGTGATAAAGATGGTAAGAAAGGCGTTGGCAATGGTCGAAGCATGAAAAAATGACGCATAAGCAGCAACAGCAGTTCGCAGGCATTGAGAATGAGAGCTTGAGACTCAGAGAGAGGGAGTGTGCGCCTAGATGTATGCAGCAATTTGGCGCTGGCCTCGGCGTTCGAAACAAATGGCCATGCAAAGCGGCACCGCAGAAAAGCGTTAACGGTGCTGTAAAGAATGTACAGCACAAAAGCAAATAACAAAGAGAGCCAGAGAACGTGAGTTTGAGAGAGCTCTCTTTCATTCTCTTGTCCTGCATGGCCCACATTCACAAAGTCTCAGCTGTGGCTGATTTTTACCGTTTGGGCTGCTCATTATGTCGCTGTTGGCGCTGACGCTGTCGCAGTTGCAGTCTACGTCGCTGTCAGCATTGGCAGCATTGCTGTTTAATGTTATATATATACGTTTGTATGTGTGTATATGTATTTTTATTGTCCTGACTTTCTATGACTGCGACGTTTCACTGAAAATTTTGCTGAAACGTTTCGCACGGCCGCATTGCAGCTATAAATTTGTGGTTTGCATTCGCCTTAGAAGTTTACTTTTTGGGCACAAAGAGCCAACAACAGCTGAGCGAGCTGTCTTGAGATTTGCTGTTTCGGTATGTGGACTAAGTTAGAGAATGTTAAAGTCTCTAAGCTGTGCAGAACAGTTTCTCTATAGATAAATGTTAATATGCAAATCAAGAAGTAATTCCAATATTAATGTCATCGCATAAAATAATTATTTTTCAATTGGATCTCATTATATTCTGCAGCTTATAAAAAAATAAATATTTTTTTGTATACATATATTGACCTTTATATATAAAATTAAAATTAAACTAACATTTCCAAAAGTGTCCTCAGGCGTTCAACGATTTCAAAATTACTTGCTCTAGAATAATACTTACATATTTTAAGAGATTCACATACTTGATAATGTAACCCCATAGGCGATAGCAAAACTTAACGAGAATTGTCAGTGAAACTTGCCACAAAATTTTTCATCATTCTTATTTCCATTTGCTTAGTTTAGTTTGCACTTTTTAAGCTCCTTTTGTAGCAGGGAAAGTTTTCCTTTCAAAGCGTTTATCGTCTCTTATTGGCCGTGTTTTGAGTTTTTATTTTTCAGTTGGTTTTTTTTAGGACTATGCTCAAGTTGCTCTCGAACTTTTGTCCTTTGGCATCTGCTTGTATCCTTGCAAACCTTTTGGCTTGTCTGTAATTTGAATTTTACCAACTGTGAAGCCGAAACGAGAACTCCTTGGGTCTGTCTGGGGTTTATTATGGCCCACAGCTATAATGCATAGTAGCAGAAAGAGTTAAGTTATCTAATAAACTGGTCTCCATGTGTCTGTGTGCGTGTGAGATGCGATTTCTAGTATATTCACCATTCGGTCGGTATTAACAAAGTTTTGCTCTGCGTTCCGTCTGCTTTGATTTTGGTAGATAATTTAATAAAGGGGCAAAAAGTTGCCCTACATTTTATTTACGAGCGCAGCAATCACAAAACTTTGTGCTTCTCCTTCAGCAATTAAATTGAATTTTTTCTCTCTCCTCTTTTTCACGTTACGTCGAACAAAACAAACGACGAAATTTGCTTTGATTGACGTTTTCTACCGAAGCGAAACAGTGCCGTATGTCTGTCGCTGTTAGTTATGGGGCTGCTCTTTAATTTACTTTCGCCTATTGTTACACATCTTTTGCCGTGGGTGGACAAAGGGGTGTACTACACGAATAACGCAACTAAAAAGAAACATAAAAAAGAAAGCCGTTAAAATGTATTTTATATATTTTTACATTATTACGCGTTTGGAAGTTTGGGCTTCGATTTTGGGATCTTTAACACGAGCCGAAAAGTATGCAATAAAAATTGAAGTTGTCTTTCAGTTTTATCAATAACTGCATTTCTTATTCAATTGGTTTTGTAGTTGCTATGAGTTAAAATAAAGCAGTTGTGATAATTTGACATATTGCAAATCTCATCTCTTTAATTTTTCGGTTATTTACTTAATATTGCATTTATATTTAAAGTACACTTTATTTATAACTATTGATTTAAATAAAGTTAAATAATTGTGAAGGCATAGAGTGCTTCGTAGTCGAGTACTTTCGATGTTTTTACTGTTTTGCTTTTAGTATAAAATTTAATTTGACTAACTACTACCACAATTGAATTGTATCACATAAATTATGATTACAACTGTCCTTTCCTTAGATATTTTACATTGTGGCTGGCAACACATGTAGTGCTTATCAATTGTGGGCAAACATTGATAATTGTATGACAATATTGGAGGCTGAACATGGATATATTTGGCGAAAGCCAGAGTCAACGTCAACATCAACTACATGGCAAAATAGTCGCACGTGTAACATCCTACATAGGCCGGAGACGAGGCCAGTTTAATTTAGGTCAACAACGAATATTCTGGCAAGTGATTGATGAGTCCTCCAAGTACGAAATTCAGTTGTCAACAGCAAGAAAAACACGTTAAGAGGGCTCAGCCCACAGGCACAGGCAACATCTCATAGCGCGGAGTCCATTAGAATACCGTAACTCATGAGTCTGAGCCGGAGTCTGAGCCGCCGTCTGTTTTGGCGCCCTGAGACAGACCTCTGTCTAGGCAAGAGGGAAATCTTAGGGAAAAGGCCAAATACAAATCCAGCTCGAATTTGCCTTGTAATGAAGTCGTGAATAGCGTTGGAAAACCTTCATTGAGGCTTCTTGTGCATGCGCGGCACGCAAATTTGTTGCCAATAAGCAACCGAAAACAATTTTTATATACCTTGCAAGAGGCAAGGGAGTTGGGAGCTGGCAGCTGGGAGTCAGGAGTAGGGAGAGTTGAATGGAAAGCTGCTGATGCCTTAGTTGCCTATGCGTGCAGCGTGCGCGTATGGTTCCTTATACATTTTATTTATACATATGTACATACATACATATATATGTACTTGTACATTTTTGTTGTTGCTTGTTTGGGAGGCAACTCCCTCGCTGGGGTTGCTTAGCTACGTAGCCACGGTGCTACAGTTGAAATGTAGGTCATGCTGGGCTGGGAAAAATCGAGCAACTGGCAACGCCAACGGCAACTGGAGCTGCGTTCCATTTGAACTCTGCACTCGCAACATTCCCTACTCACAAGTCACTCACACACACACACACACACACACACACCCATACACTCACACAAGCTAACATACATTTCCGGGCCAAAATGAGAGAGAGTAGGGGCCTTGGTGTCATGAATACTTTAGTATGGGGCGTGGCAAATGTGGCAAGCACAGTACAAGTCCCAAACTCAGAGCCGTTCCCAGGCCCAGGGCCAGGCCCAGGCTCAGACTCCAGTTCCAGTTCTCTGTCATATCTGGTTATGGGGCGTGTTCATCAACTGGCTCATGCTTATTATAATGAAAATTTCATTACAAAATTGAATGTTGACGTGACGCATGTGTTGAGCTAAGCACTTGAGTAGCTTTAGTTACCAAACACGAGGGTCTATTGAATTTTACATACCCAATGTAACTGCTGGCAATGTCATAAATAAGTTTCATTTGGCTCTTTATTCACAAATGTGTATTAATTGCACTCGTTAAATGCATGACAACAAAATAAAGGGTTTTTATACCCGGTGCCAAATGGCTTCAAGGGTATAATAACTTTCTGACATTCTAAAACGTATGTAACATATTCTTAATCAGTCGAGCTTGTCATACACTCTCTTCTTACTGTATACCAAAGATAACTGTAGTACTATATCGTAATATATTTAAAAAGCCTAAAAATACGTTTCAGTTTGGCTTGTGAAATCGATTAATTATTCATGTATCAAATACATAACATAACATTGATAATGTTAATGTTAATTTAACATATCTTAAACTGTGGCTCATTCACATTCACACATTCTTAATTAGTTAATCATTCCGCATGCTCAGTTATTTCTGAATTACAAAGATAATTTAAATACTGTAAGGTAAGGTATTTAAAAGACTCTAATTATACGTTTCAGTTTGTTTTGTGAAATCAATTCATTAATCTAATGGGTTTTCTTGCTTAACACACACTCATTATAAAAGATAACATAGATATAGTATGTTACATATATATAAATTTTACATATGTTAAATGTTAACACACACTCATTATAAAAGATAACATAGATATAGTATGTTACATATATATAAATTTTACATATGTTAAATGTTAACACACACTCATTATAAAAGATAACATAGATATAGTATGTTACATATATATAAATGTTACATATTCATGTGTTAAGCTGTCTATGCTCATTCACATTGTTAACGTGTCCTCAACTTGACAGCCTCAGTTAGCTGCCGCTAATTGATTAAATGAGTAGCATTTTTAGGTTAATTAATTCTTAACTCAAGTTTCTAAATTTCTATCACCCTTTTTAACAGATCTGACTTTAAAATCAATTTAACTCAACCTTCGTGAAAACAATTAATTAATCTTTTTATTTTTCTTACATAACACACTCTTTACAAGATATAACATAAATATAGTGCGTTACATATGTATATATGTTACATATACATGTCTTAAGCTGTCAATGCTCATTCACAATGTTAACATGTTCTCAACTTGACAGCCTCAATTAGCTGCCGCTCGGTGATTGAATGAGTAGCATTCTTAGGTTAATTAATACTTAACAGCTGTTAAGTTTCAAATTTTCTCTTACATTCTTTTTAACAGATCTGCCTTCGACTCAAGAGCCGCACTTCTGTTATCCTTATACTCTTAGGCCTGTTTTATTATCTGTATGAGTTATGCTAACTTATGTCAGTTTTGTTAAGATTGGTTATTTGTTTATCAATCACTCAAACAGGCTGCTTATCAATCACTCATTCAGGCTGCCATTTTTTGTTGGTCCTGTTGTTTCTTCCCTATGTACGTGACTTAAGCTTTCAAACTTATTTTAGTGCACTTTACTGACCCAGTTAGTTTGCCAAAAAAACTGTTTGCTGCTGCATTTCGTTTGACCACTGAGCGTTATTTATCTGGCGTGCCTGAAATAACTTAAACTACGTTTTTCAATGCTGTTTTATAACACATTCCATTGCCAGTCTGACAGAATTTTCTTCTTTTTTTTTTGAGTTTGCCAATGATAATAATTTGCAATCAGGCTAAGTGACGTTGCACATTCTGTTTGCCGTCGTATGTTTTGGGAATGGAGTCGGATTTTGAGTGAAGTTTTCGGTCAGTTGGGTTACGAGCCAGTACTTAAGTGCTTTTTCGCTCCGGTTCTCTCCATGTTTGTTGCCAAGACACTTAGCTGTGTGCAAATTTATTATTTGAACACACAGTAGAAGTTTGCAAAAAGTCTCATCTGACAAAGAGTAGGACATTTAGCAGCTTAATTAAAAATGAACATTGCATAATTTGAATCCAAATTAAGTTTCAAACTAGATTTACAAAAGATATGAAATTTAAATTGAAATTTATATAGTATGCAATTTAATGTAAGTTCGCCAACTATTCAACTTGAGTGTGTTTTAGACAGTGCGTATGCGCAATGTGACAAGCTCTTGACAATCGCCTTAGAGTCTAGAGTCTAGACATTGATGTAGGGGGACTTCAGGAAAAGTTGTGAGGAGGGACTTGTAAAGCACATGTCAAAATGACTAATAGCTCATCAAACTTTAATTTCAACCTTTTTCATTTGTATTTTCTTTTTTTGACGTTTGCGAGCCATTTTTCTACATGGCTGGAAAAACTTTGGACAGGCATTTATGAAGAAACGCTTTGGTGCGAAGGCGAGCAAAGGCTATGGGCCATTGACTGGTGATCCATAAACACACACACCCATACACACAAGGGTATCTCGTTTTGTTGTGCTCTCTTTGTTAGCACCCATTCAAATTGGAATTGGTGGCACATGCAATAATTTGATTTCGCAAACAAAAAAAAGGAAAAAGAAAATGAAAACCAAAGGCATATTTGCGAGTGTAAACAAAATGTTGACGTTTTCGTTTTAGGTTTTTCAATTTCCCTGGCCTCATACACTCCAGTCGTGGGTCGTAATGAGACGCTGTATTCGCACCCAACCATCCCACAATGGCCATGTTTTATCGATACACCGTGATGGCAACGCAATGGAGGTGCACGTTGGAGGTGCGCCACCTGAAAGGAGGGAGAACAACAATTTTCTAACTAACAGGCGCCGCATTTTCCATTTCGTTCCATTCCATTTAGCTTTATACCCTATGCGATTACAGCAAAGTTGTTTTGCAGTAGGGATAAAAAAATGGGTATCTTTCGAGCTGTGAGCTAATGTTGTGTCAATAGCCCTACAGAGTATGCTTTAGTCGACCTCTCGTGACACACATTTCAACTTGTTGTCGATTTTCCTTTGTTTGCCATCCGAAAATCGGTTTTTGCGGACGCCCAACTGACACGAAACCCTGTCCAGGACAGGAACAAGAGCCTTCAGCTAGATACTCGTGGGCAGCTACGAGGTACGAGAACGAGTAGCTACGTTTATGAGTATTGACAGGATATTGGGGCTGGCAGACAGGCAGATATTAGGACGATTCTTCCACAAACCACAAACTTTTGATTGCCATTGACGCGCTGCGTGTTGAGTTGCAAAAAATAAAACAAGCAGAAGCGAAAGCAAAGGCCTCAATAAAACTGAAGCTACAATGAAAATGGGCTCGTGTTATTAGCAAATAGACATCGATACTTACATATATTGACAACACACATATACACACATACATACAGATAACATTTCCCTTTCGTTTGGCTTGCGTGTGCCTTGACTTACCTCGTCTCTGTCACTTTGCGGGTCTTTGCCATATAATCGGCCAAATAAAGCTAAAAATAATTTGAATTTTATTGCTGCAAATGACAAAAACTTTATATATGGGTTTGATTTATTTGTTTAACAGCAATTGGTTTGCCCCTAAAGGCGCCTTGTGGACAGTTCTCTGCCTTTTTAGACTGCTCTGACGTGGCTCGAGGCCTACAAGTACGGCAGATAGATCGTTATTGAACACACTATATTAATGTTGGCCATCGATAAATGCCAGAACTCAACATATGCATGTAGTATCTAAGAGTGTTAATCTTTAATATTTCTTTGATAAAAACAGCAACTTTTCAGTGCGAAAAACTGAATACGAATGAAGGATCCATCCTGCCCTTTTGGGATTTGCATAGGTGCCAATGATTCATTCTGCCAAAATGTTGAAAATGGCGTTGAATGACTCAAATGACTGCCTGTCGAAAAGCTCTCGAACAAGCAAGGTGCACTAATGCGTATGCATCAGTATAATGATTATTATTATTATTATTTATTATTATTTGAAAAAGGGAGTCTCCCAACAGAGAAGGTGCGAGGCACTGCGACCATGGAGGTCTTTTGTGCCTATAGGCTCTCCCTAGCTAGACAAAAGTTGCTCTGCTTCCCTAATGAAGCAGAGCAGATCTTTTGTCGAGGAACGCACAATATGCTCGGGATCTGCGGTATCCACGTGCAGATGTTTCCTCCTAGTCCACACCAAGGCTGGACAGTCGCACAGAATGTGTTTGGTTGTCTCGTCGTCCTCTTTGCAAAGTCTGCACTCAGCATTAGAAGACAGACGCATTTTGGTGAGGTGATAGTTCACCGTATGATGGCCACTAAGAAAGCCAACGAGGAGGTGAAGATCCCTCCTGGAAAGTAAGCTGGTTTTCCGGTCGACCACGGGATTGATAAGCTCCTTGGCTTGCCGCATCCCTGGTTGGACCGACCAGTAGCGATCAGTCAACCTAACAGCCCAGGTTTTAACAATAGCTGAGATGGTTGACCAACCCATGCCACAGAAGGGCTCAGGGCCGGAAAAAATAGCTGACGAACCGGCCCTAGCAAGTTCGTCCGCCAGCTCATTGCCCTGGATACCAGAGTGTCCAGGTACCCATAGAAGGGTGACGTTGTTAGTAAGAGACAGTCTCTGGAGGCAATTCCAGCAATCGGCCACCAGTTGAGAGCTTACTCTTTTGGAGGAGAGGGCTAAGATGGCGTCTTGACTGTCAGAGAAGATGTAGATGTTCGCTCCTCTAATCCCCTTCTCTAGGATCAGACAGCAGCAGAACTCGATGGCATGAACCTCAGATTGGAAGACTGTGGGCCATTTGCCCATAGCAATTGAGGTTTTAGAGTTGGGTCCAAAGATCTAATGAATACCGTAGGGGTCGCTGATGGGGTTGCCAGTGTCCCAGTCCTTCCGGTCCGGGATGAGGGTTCTGAATTTAGCACCATAGAAAAGTTCCTTAGTCATAGTATCTGATCTAGTGCAGATATCTATGCCAGGAATGTCTTTGATCAGGCTAGCATGTCCTGATTCGGTAGCTAGAAGCCCTGATTGGAGCTTGATCCTAAGAAGGCTCATAGCGGCGACTTCTTTAATTTGGATATGCAGCGGAGTCAGATTCAGTATCGATTCCATTGCTGTGGTGGGACAGGTACGAAGTGCACCTGTCAGTGAGAGGCACAGCAGCCTGTGCAATTTATTGAATTTGCTGATGGCAGTGACCTGCGTAACCTTTGGCCACCCCACAATAGCAGCATAGGTGACGATCAGTCTGACCATCATGGCAAAAAGCAACCGGATGGTGCAGGATTTAAGACCCCAGATTCTACCAAAGAATCTCCTGCAGGCCCACATGGCATGGGTCGCCTTTGTGAGGGTGTTGCTGAGGTGGGAGTTTCTATTTAGTCTCTTATCGAGGGTCACCCCTAGATATTTGACTTCGTTGGATAGCCCCACAGGGGAGCCGCTGATATAAAGTTGACCAATGTTAATGGAATAGCGCCTAGTGAAAGGAACTATAATAGCTTTTTGTGGATTGATGTTAAGACCAACATGTGCGCACCATCTACTTACCGTGTTCAGAGCTGATTGCATCAACTCTGTCACGGTGCTGGTATAGTGCCCGGGTACTATTAGAGCCAGGTCGTCAGCATAGCCGATAGCTTCAACGCCCTGCTCGGAGAGTAAGACTAGTAGTTCGTCAACTACTAGGGACCAGAGTAGGGGGGATAGAACCTCTCCCTGGGGACAGCCTTTGACTGCATTAATGCAAGCAGTCGTGGAGTCCAGGGTGGAAGTGATAATCCGGTGTTTGAGCATAGCTTGAATCCACCGGATCAAAGGACGGGCAGTTCCTCTACGTTCTAGAGGAGTAGAGATTGACCCGTAGCCGGTATTATCAAAAGCACCTTCTATATCCAGAAAAGAGCACAAAGCAATGTTCTTGGATACGAAGGCTCTTTCAATTTTTCCCACTAGCCTGTGGAGAGCGACCTCCGTCGATCTGCCGGCTATGTACGCAAACTGCGTGGGATGCAGAGGTGTCGACGTCTGCAGAGAGCACCGAATGTGCATATCTATAAGCCTTTCCGCCGTTTTAAGCAGAAAGGAGGTAAGACTGATCGGCCGATAGGACTTAGGCTGGTCAAGCGGACGATTCCCTTACTTGGGGATGAATACTACATTAACTCTCCTCCAAGAGATGGGTATGTATCCCCAAGTAAAACTAGCTCTAAGAAGGCCGACCAGTGGATCAAGAATATGAGCCATGCTGTTTTGAATAAGGGCTGGGAAGATTTTGCCACCCCCTGGGGCTTTGAAAGGAGCAAAAGAATCTAAAGCCCATTTGACCTTTTCGGGGTCGAAGATGGATCCAGATAAGCTGAATCCGCGTGAGTCCGGTGACAAAGTGGCGTCATCGCGACCGTAGAGATCTGGATTCGCCACAGAACCCGGGAAGTGGACTTGCAGTAGAAGCTCAAGTGTTTCCCTGCGATCTTGAGTGAAAGAGCCATCTGCTCTTTTAAGAAGCCCTATTCCATTAGACGACCCTTTAGCCAATACTTTATGAAGCCTCGCTGCTTCTGGCAACGATTCTAAGCTAATACAGTAGCGGCGCCATGTATCGCGTTTAGCTCGTCTAATGCTTTTGTTGTAGTTGGTAAGAGCGTCCCGATAGACGTCCCAGCTAGCACGGTTAGATTTAGCCTTATTAAAAAGGCTTCTAACCCTCCTTCTAAGGACAGCCAGTTCCTCATTCCACCACGGAATTTTCCGATTGACCCTTAGGGTCTTCTGGACTGAGCTGTCCTCGAAGGATGAGATAAGCACATCTTGGAGCAGATTGGCAGCGAGTTCTATCTCATTGATAGAGCTAGGATTGCTGACCAACAGGTCTGCTTTGAAAGCTACAGAGGCTTTAAAGAGCTCCCAATTTGTCTTTTTCGGACAGAAGGAGTTTTGGCGAATTTCGACTTGGCCAGGAAGGTCAAACCTGATGTGCTGATGGTCTGACAAAGTGGCTTCGTCTGTGACCCGCCAATTAACAAGCGAACTCGCTAACGAGGTACTGATTAGGGTGAGATCTAAAACCTCTTCCCTAATAGCATTGATAAAAGTGGGTTTGCACCCTATGTTAGCTACATCTAATTGACAACACAAAAAGTAGTCTAAGTTAGTTAGTGGGAAATGTCTGACACTGTTATCCATAAGTATAGCAGTGCGCGGGGCACCTCCCATACGGTCATATAACAACTTACATGATCCACATGAAAGTCCACGTATTTGGCCACCGATCAACCATGGTTCTTGGACGAGAGCCAGGATGATTTGATCTTCACAGACGACCCTGTATAGTGTGGCCGACGCTCCTCTAGCGTGGTGCAGATTCGCCTGGAGCACTTTAGGTTTACACATCTTCCCTCCTGATGGCGGTTGAGACAAGGCCACTTGCCTTGCCCCCCCGAGAGTCGTTACCGCGAGTGCCCTTCGGCGGTCGGGACGAGCCACTCGGGGGAGGTCGCCTTGCGACCCCGCTCGCGGGACGTGCCCTTGCGGGTGGGTTGCGGCCTGAGGTGCTGGCAGTGGGCCTGGCCGAGACGCCTCTGACGGTTGACGGACGGTGACCACTTGTCACACGTCTAGTTGGGCCCTTCGGGGCTGTGACCACAATGGCCGGTGGGGTGGGGAAAGGAACCTTGGGTACCAATACGGCCGCAGCGCTCGTGGAGGCCACAGGGTCAGCCAATGCTAGAATCCCTGAGGGAACCACTGGCGCCGTTGCCGGAGCGCCACTGGCAGGAGAGGGAGCGGGTGAGGATGTGGATGGAGCAGGGGTGGCGGAGGAGGCTTTGGGAGCTGAATTCTTTAGGATCAGTTTGACCCTGCCAAAGCAGAATTTCACCTTCCCTTGGCACTCCGTCAGAGCCCTGTACGACTTCTCGTCAACCAACATTGCGAGGTGAGTCGTTGTGCCGTTCAGGCTGTGCTGCACCACCCGCCACAGCTTCGTGGATGAGCTGCTGGCGTTCTGGAGCCCAATAAATTCCAGGATGGTTGCAGGAGTGTACTCAGCACTACTGGGATAGTAACCTCGGATGAGGTGAGCCTTGGGGAACTCCGTTTCCTCCAGCAATTTGACGTCAAGGGCTCTGATGGACCTGATGTGTCCAACAGCTCCCCTGACCCAATTGGCAGTGCTGTTATCCTCGCACACCAAAAGCAGCCACTCATTTCGGGGTATACAGCCCTCGAAACCTGGACTAACCGTTGGTAAAGAGTGCAACAGCACCGCCTTTAATATGCTGGATTTCCCTGCTCCCCTGAGAGGGGTTTGGTAGGATCAGCCGAAGTGAAGCGCAATTTCACGCTGCTAACCACTTGGCTGAAGAGTGGTTTCGTGGACTTCTAATGAGTCTTTTTGGAGCTCTTTGAAGAGCTGGTGGGCTCGACGATGGTATCGTCAGCGCGCGTCCGTTTAGCCTTGGTGTTAACGGGGGGCGCAGTGGCGATAGCCAGAGCCTCCTCTCTGTTAGAACCCTTTGCGAGTGCAGCTTTAAAAAGCTTCTTCTCGCGGCTCTTCAATTTAATAAAGGCGTCCTTAGATTCCAGCCGCAGCAACTGGATCTGAGAGCCTGCTTCCGTAAGGCCTGACCTCTGAGAGGCCACGGAAGCGTCGTCAGCAAAGCTGATTCGGTCGCAGTTAGCTTCCTCGTCCGAGGACAATACCTCGACGGGTTGCTGACGGACTGAACCGCTACTGGACGGAAGTTCAGCTCTAGCGAACCCTGTGTCCAAGGGAGTTCGTGGCCTATCCGGGTCCCCTAGAATACTAGAGTCGAGACCCGTAGTATTGGGGGTGGAAGCCAGCAGCCCACTGGCTGCAGTGCTGGTGTAGGTGTCTGCCGTGAAGGCATCGCCCAGAGATGATACTTTTAAAGCCGTATCAGACTTTTCTATTTTGAAATTTTGATCCATTAGTTAAGATCCCACGAGTAGGCGGAAAGGAAGGTCATCCACGGCATAGCCCGCATACTGTGGAAAGTCTAAATGAAACTGGAGGACGACAGGTATCCAGAGTCCGCATACTAGAGACCGGGCTACCCCCCGGCCATGCATCCATCAGCGTATGCTGTTCCACCTTGGATTGGGGTGATTTATAGATTCACGATCTTCGCCCGACTACAATTAGTCAGCACCTCTAGCAGAGACATGACCGTGCTAGGGGTCTGCTTCCAGCCGCCCTCGCGTGGAGAGTATAGTCGCACTTCCGACAGTAGGAGCAAGGACGGCACGTGCCCCCGCCAATACTGGGATTACATGTTGGTCCCCTTGCTTCCTCTGACGGCTGACGGCCATCAGTATAATGATAGTCATCCTTTTCTTGCAGATGTATATTTGTAGGCGAATCTTCTTGCTGAATCGAACTGTAGCTCATTGATAACTCTTGAACATTGGCAAATAATATAGATAGCAAAGATGTTGGAAATAAATGGGATTACACACTACTATATTACATCATTGAGCTGCTGAGGAAAAGTCACTTTGAAAATCGATCTTATAATGAAAAACATTGTTGCTTCTTTAAAGATAATGTTTATCTTAAAATGTTCTTTATACTACGAGTACATTTAGTTCAGATCGAAGTACACAAATATGACATAGCTGAGAAACTCAGCCCTAGATATAATACTCTGTCCAAATTTGTACATACATAATGTTTGTAATCTGACATTAGTCTTAAAGGTACTTCTGCCAACAAGACCTCCGCCTGCCTTCCTCAAGGTGGGATATGACTGAACTTCAAGAGACAAATCAAAACTTTTCTTCAGTACAAAGTTATTGACAATATTTCTCAGACGAGGCTGAATACGAAATGACCAAAGTGTGTGTATATACTGTGTACACATATACATACATATGTGTACACATAAATCGAAGGGCTATTATTCAATTAGTGGGACAAACGCACCTCATGCATAATGAACGAGAATAAGGCAAACAATGCTCGCTTTGTTGCTGAACTCGTGAATGAGCTGACTGTCACTAAAGAAGAAGAAGAAGCGCAGCAATAAAGGCAACTGATAGCCACAATTGAATGACTCGCATATACATACCCTTCGATTATGTATCTCACTTGTTGGAGCACAGAGACTTTGGCTTTGGTTACTTTTCAATCTGAGCTGAAATGTCGCCTTAGAAATGTCTCTTTCTAAAAATATATCCTTATTCGAGGCCAGTCTAGCATTACTTGCAACGGCTGGCCACGTATAAGGGTACTTGCAACAAAAAGTGAAAATGTAACTAAGCCTATTAATAGAAGCAAGAAAATGTCAGCAGAAAGCGCATTAAAAATGCAGACGGAGGCCAGAAGCAAAACAGGCTGAAAATCAACAATGGTGAAATGGTAAAATGAAAGTGGAAAATAATTAGCCATGTTGACAATACAAACACAATTTACACAGAAAGAACGAGGGTGTAGAGAGAGAGTGGAATGCTAGGCTAACAAATACCCTGTGCAATCCCACACTATCTAACAATTTGAGAAAGGTTCATTCAGAAGTTTTAAATTATATAAAAAACATAAAAAAGGAGGCATTAAACTTTAATCGAGCAGCCCCAAATTTGCATATAGTTTTGAGCTTATTAAATACTTAACAACTGTATAGCTTGAATTACTTTTACAGGTTGCATGAACTGCAATATGAAGGACACGTCGCTCTGATGGCTATTATTATATTATGCTTTAATTTGTTATGACATTTTCACATTATTTCGCCTGAATGCTTGACCTTGCCTGAATAACTGCAAACTGAAAACTGAGAAAAGGAAAAAATGCAACAACAATAACCCATTTGTAATTTATATGGCATGCAACCAGGCGACTAATTAAAGCCAAGTTTCTCTTATATGTTTTAATTTTAAATTCGCCGCGACTCTTATTGTATGGTCTATCCTTTTTCATTGTAAATGAAAAGTGCCTTGGTTGTGCCTGGTTATTGTTAATCACGTTTGGATTGCATGCAACTGGCAACTGGCAACCGGCAACTGTCAAGGGAATTGCGATAGGCATAAAGAAGGCCTTACTTTATCGCTTTGCCTCCTGCCGAGGACTTAAAGGTGCGATATAATAAAACAACACGAAACATAATAATAAATACTAAGAAGGAACAACTGCAATAAAAATAAGAACAGTGAACGAAAATGGAAATTCATGTTTGCATTCTTCACACCGACTCACTGAATATAAAGGCGAAAGAGGGGGGCTAAAGAAATTCTTATATAAGATGCCTAAGTGCTACTAGACGGTTATTATTACAGACTCAATAAAGCAGCAAAGTAATATTTTCATCTCCATCTTCTAACTATCGAACTCTTTGCAAAAGAATGTGTTTCTTTGAAACCGCACTATGTCCACTTTATTTTGCACTGTGCCGAGTTTAAGTTGACTTTGTTGATTAAACTACTTATTGATTTATTTAAATAATGTCTATGTCTGATTCATTTGCAATAATAAAACAAGCGCTGTTCTCTAGAGTGCTAAGCCACGAGATGCCCTGGCTGGCAGATCTATTTACTGTATGGTTAGTGATTCCGTGTTTATTATCCGATCGTAATTTTTGTGCAAAAATAAGCCATATTGTGACTTAGTTTGGTCGCTCTATCTCTTATTGTCTCAGAGGGACAAACTTACATGTCCACATCGTCTTGTCTGATATACATAGCTGATGAAAAATACATATACATATATACTTTATGTGGTCGGAGATGCTTTCATCTGCCTGTTACATACATTTTTGGTTAGCACAAACTATTAATAAGCTTCTACCCAATAGCATCATTGACTACAGCAACTGAACGGGTGTAGATCCTGCTGGTTTTCCCTCAGTATTCTTGATTCAATCATAACCAAATTTCGTGGAGTCCTTTTGAATGAATGTTATTTATTTCCATACCAGACTTTAGTGTATATTTCCCTAATATGGATTTGTATTTGATAGAGTATACGCCAAGACGCACATAGCTAGCAAGCACAAGGCACTCGTAGGGGTTGTCATGAAGGCGTTATACATTTACATGCAACGAAAGGACCTTACATGACATGCCAACGGTGCTCACATGAAAAGTACTCGGAGGGATAGGGGAATGAGTGTGAGTGCGACTGTGAGTGTAACATAAGTGTAAGTGTGGGTACTGGAGTGTGGATTTGAGGACAGAACTGATGGCTCTGGCCGAAGCTGAAAGTAGCAGCGCATCGAAAGGAAACGACAAGGATACTAAACATTGGCCATGCGGTTTCTTGAAGCTCTTTCATCTGGAATAGAGTGTTTTACTTGTTGCTATGAGTTTGTGTGTGCAGAGTTCACGAGGTTACTCGGGTCTTTCTAATTACAGCTGGCGTGCTAGCAAACTACTTCAAATGTAAGTGTATATACAACATATAATATAATACATCAAAATAATTATGAGAACCCAACGTCAGGCATGACGAGTTACATTAATAGATATACCTTACGAATGTACTCGCATTGCTTACCTTTGCCGTGGCCTAATCTATTTGGTTCGCTATAATATTGATTTGGCTTCTTACTCGGTCAATATTTGGAGAACCAAATCATTGCCGAAGCGTCCATTATCGTTCACTTTCTTTGCAAATATTTCAACATCCGAAAGTTTGTGCTATAAAAGACGCGTCTATTTGTGGCATGTGGATCAGTTGTCATTGTTTTAGCTCACAATGAAAGCCAATTTCTCTATCTTCTGCATACTATTGCTCAACCTTATTGTGGGCCTTCAGGCAGGACTGTTTCTCACGAGGAACGGTGTCATCTACTGCAAACTAAGCACCAGAAGATCCTGTGACAAAGCGACGCCCACATGTATCAAAATCGCGGCAACCAATATGTGCAAGTACTATAAAAACGAGTGCCAATATTTGATTGACAATTGTCTGAGTAAGACACGTAAGTATTTTTAACTAAACTTAACATTGTATAAGACTTATAAATCTGCTCTACAGAGTATGGACGTCTGGGTGCGACAGCACTTGCGACAGTCTGTGCTGCTATTCCAGTGGGATCCACAGGAGCTTGTTAATTCACAAATACATAATTCAAATATAGATGAAATGTAAATAAAGTTTTAATAAATTATACATGTATGTATATACTTGAAATTGCCTGTCTATATAATTACATAAATTGGAGATATGGATGGTAGTGTTTTTTTTTTTCATCAAGTAATTTTAATCAAGTAATATAAGAGACACATATCAAACTATGTTTAACAGAAGGGAGATCTAGAAAGATCTATTCTATTTTGTTATTTGTTGTTTATTTTGTTATTTAAGCAGAGTTGAATATGTTACAATTGTGTAAGTCTTATAAGTCTGAAATATATTTTGACACAAAGTGATGCTTTTATAATTTTTTTATATTCGCTATAAAGCGATAATCTGAAAGTTGCTGATATTGAACTGCAGATTAATTTCTTGTTTATTCTGTTATTCTATTGGTAATAGTTGACATGGCAGTTCATAGTAGGTAGTTGATTTTTTTGATAAGATTACTCTATCAAAAATGATTTAGTCGACTCGGCAGCCTATATTGGCTGATAAACGTATTTTTATGAGTTTTTTCTTCTCTGATAGTTATAACTTTAATTTCAGTTTTAAACAGGGAAATATTTTAGCCGGAATTTAAATAAGTCTTCGGGTAGTACAGCTTTAATGACGTCGCACAGTGGCGCTTTAATTAGAAACGTTGCTGAAATTTTTGATGGAATCGTTTTGGAAAAACGTTCTGGAAAATATTCAATGATAAATCCATGAGAAAATTGACTTAAAAGATGAAAAGAAACACACTTTCAAAGTTGTACAACTCTTTGGACCACAACAAAGAAGGTAGAGTATTCAACAAATCTGATCTTTGCCTAAACTTCAAAAGAAAATAGATTTCTACCGCATGCCACAGCATAAGCATTCATAAGTGCCAAACGTTTTAGAAAATATGTTTAAGAGTTTATATGATTTTTGCAAAAGCAAAAGATTTTAAAGCACCACTATGCGCCGAAGCGACATGTGACGCCTGAATCCCTTAACTAAGCATTCGATGCACGTTTGTCAAACCGGAAACGGCAGAACATCCATTTTAATTATTGTGCTTCCAATTGCTTGTGCCGGAGAGAAAACGGAACAATTATTCATTTTATCATTTGGCGTGCAAGTTTATGTGGCATTGCAAATCGTACATGTATGTGCATGCACAACCATCCACACAAAACACCACTTTGATATATGCTGCAGTTTTTGTGCGCGCTGCTTTTTAATTGCAATCGCAAAACATGAAAGCGAATTTTACCATAAATTGCTTATTTTCAAGGCAAACACAGCTAAAATTGTGGTTATGGTTGACACACACAACCACATACACACACACACTCATTTACACATACAAACTTATTTATGAAAGTACGTTTTTGGTTTTACATTTTGCCTTGAATAACAAAAACCGCCTGCGGATGCATTTAGAATACAGCAACAAAGGGCTGCAAAATGCATAAAGACACGAGGTTAGATTAAGTACCGGGTAGAAGGGTATTTAAAATTAACGTTAAGCAATTTGGTTTATTTTGATCAAAGAAAAGCGGGTATTCGCAATATTAAATTCAGGTTTAATTCCTATGGAAATCGAATCTAGTGGATGTCTGGAATGATGAATTAAGTTGTTTTATAAGAAGTATTTATTGGTTACTCTTAAAAAAATATTCAATTGTCGGAATTAACTCACAAGAGTAGACATTTGTTATATCTAAGTTATGCTCGAGAAACGATTAATTATTTTCAATTTAAGGCACATTCTCTGTTGGCTAGGAATTGTATATTTTGAAAGAATCC
The DNA here is from genome assembly GCA_018150935.1 of Drosophila pruinosa. Classification (NCBI taxonomy): domain Eukaryota; kingdom Metazoa; phylum Arthropoda; class Insecta; order Diptera; family Drosophilidae; genus Drosophila; species Drosophila pruinosa. Next base: position 45,933,402 of record JAECWR010000199.1, read on the forward strand.
ACAGAAAGCTAGTATAACTAATTGTACCAAATTTGTTAAGACGTGATGGTCACACTATTTCATCAGATATGTATGTTTGTTTACAAAGTCAACACACGAGGTCTTGCACTTATTTAAAAAAAATTAATTTTCTAGTTACTTTTTCTCACGTGGTTTTTATTTTTGGTTTGTAATGCTATATAAGCACCGCTTAATCTCTAAAAAATGTATAAAAAGGTATTTTCTCAATTTTCTGTTCGACATTAAAGTTTTCGATTCTCTTAAGTTTACTTACATATGTTTTCGATACTGGCAGGAATTACGAAATTTCACTAATATTTCAATTATCGCATTTTGTTTTATTAATTTTTTATGGTCTACTGAGATTGTATGTATATGATATAATATATATGCGTCAGACGAATTGGAAACTTTTTGGCAGTTTTTTTTTATATGAAGTTTGTACAAAAAACTTAATTCCTTGCCAGCTATTAATGGCCCATTTGAATTCTGACAACAGGATAAATTCTAGTCTTTTTGCTTAATACTCGTAATATATTATTTATTATCATTTGCACTTGGTCGCTTTTAAAAATAATATTTTTGCATTAGACTTTAGCACAGGGTAATCTCTGATTCATTGGCAGTCCTTTGCAATAGTTCAAGTTGACTCTTTGATAAACTGCAATTGAAAATGAGATTTAGTTTGATGCAGGCTGAGGATTGTTGGAGTCAAATGGCCTACTCACAAGCTTGTGTCAATCCTCCAGCGTTGTTGCAATCAGCCATTAGCTGTGTACACTGGTTTTTGAAGTGCTCACAGAGATTTGTACGGGAGAAACGCAGGCAAATTCTTCCATTTGGGACGCAATTAGCCAGAGCCAGCCGACGACAGTTTGTAACCACGTTAACTGATGTGGCCAACTGAACTAATGCCAGAGCTGTGAAAATCATTAGAACAACTTTCATGTTGTGCAATTTAATCAACATCGCTTTACAAAATGTACTTTTTTTGGAGATTCGTTAACTTATATAGACATTATATTGCAAAAAGAAAAAAGTAAATAAATTATGTCCCATCTGTATTTATTTTGCAAATTAAATTGGCACGAGTTTAATTTTAATAAATAAATATTTATGATTTATCATAAAGCTTTAATTACCAACAGATGTACAAATATTTAATAACTTTCAGTTTATTAAGAACGATCAAAAGAAGAAAATGTTGTTAGAATATATCACTGTTGGCCATATTTGTTTTTGTCATTTCCTGTCTCTTATAGTCTAAGATAACTGAATTCATACTTGTCAATAATATAGTATTGATAACAATTCATTTATAATACATATATGTATATCCTGCAATTTAGCCGCGACGTCTGTTTATATAAATTGGTGCTGTATTCGATGATGATGAGGATCCTGAGAATAATGAAGAGGATGTCCCGGAGCATTGCCTGCGTGTTCCCACAGGTATGTTGGAGCACATGGTCAGGGAGACGGTAGTGTAGGTCACGGAATTGATGCAGGCCTCGTAGCGCAGCATGCAGCTGTTGTTGAAGCGCTTGCAGAGATTGGATCTTCCATATTGGCCACAGACATTGTTCACCGAAAAGTAGTTGCAGTTGGACAGCACACAGATCCTGGGCCCATTGTTGGTGTTGGTAAGGCTGCTGGGCGTGTAGTTTTGACCATCTATTAAAACGGTGTAGAGAAGCATCAGCAGAGCTGACAAACCCAATATGTGTTTCATCTTCTTGAACTTAATTTACTTTTTGCGAACATTTCTCAAAAACTTTGCTATTTATAGTTGAGTTCTAAGCATATTAGAAATTGACCTTAAATCGGCATTGAAAAATTAAATCGCCAAAATATATTGCAGGCACCTGAGCAAACAAAGCTGGCAAAACACAAATATTGTTTGGCGTTTATCAAATTCATAACAGTTTTTAGTATTTTATTAGCCCAAAATGCCACAACATTGTCATTGCAAATTTATTTTAAAATATTATAATTTCTTTGCCGCGCCTAAAAATATGCAGGTTTTTTTAGTTGGTCTGAATGGAAAAATTAATTAGAAGTAAAAAAAATGAGTAATAAAATTAAATATATTATTTTTAATAATAATTTTGATTAGCATAGCCAATTTATTTTGAAATATTTCTTTTATATAGCCGCGCCTAAAAGTATGCAGCTTTTTATGGTTGGTCTGATTTGAAAATTAAATTGGTAATAAAAAGAGTGAGTATTAAAATGAAATACATTTTTCATAATAATTTTGATTATCATAATATTATATATAATGGTTTGGTTATGCATATGGCTTAATGCAATATGCGGTTATTTGGGATACTATGAGATTAAAATGTCAATATGATGTGCAGAATCTATGTTATTTATTATCAATTTTGCAGCCTCTAAAACAGTATGCGTTTGTGCAGCTGAAATAAATTGAATGTTGAACTGGAATTACTTTTTTAATTATATTTATAAACATTATACTTTTTTATGCATAACTTACCACTTTTACAAGTCAAGCCGAATCAATTGCATTTTGACTTCTATCGATGTAGCTCAGAATGGAAGGTTATCTCAAAGGGCCACTTGGGCATGTAATGCACTTAATAAGCATCAACATCGAAGATGGGTACACACAATTATACACACGAGCATTTCCAGTCATTTTGTTTGACAGACAACGTCATTTGAACAACTCGACCCTGTCTGTGTTTGGACTAAAGCAAATGAAATTAAATTTCAGAGCCATGCGCGACTTCTTGAGGCGTTGCGTTGTTAAACCAAACAAAAAATAAATAAATAAGTAAATGCGAAAAAATAAACAGCTCATAAACATTTAAGGTTTTGTTGTTTGAGCTTGTTGCCACCAGTTTTTGTTAAATATTGTACTCTAACAGCGGGTACTTCATGCTGTTCGCTTTTAGCTCTGCGTGATATATTTATGTATAGGGTATTAGTTCGTTTGTTATTGCAGATTTGCAGGTTTTTTACAGTTTTTGTTTGCTTTAAAATTCCAAAAACGCACTTTTATAAAATGCCTTCGGGCTTTGGTCAAGGCGATTGAATATAACGTTAATTGGCTTTTAATCGGCAAATTGCTTTACTTCAATATTGATGAATTCATGTTTTGTCCATATAAGAACTAAATACTGCTAATGTGTGACAAAAATGTGTTTTTCGAACGGTATTAATTTGAATTTTATGTCTTGCAACTGGGTCACATATGCAGGCGTTGCATGCAAGGAGGCGTGGCAGCACGCCTTTGGCGAAACATGTTAGCCAGCAGACGGCAATTAGTTGGCGCTTTAACTGGCAGGGGCCGACCATGTCAATACTGGAACAGGCTTTTAAGATCCATTTAAATTATTAACCTAAAAGGGTTATACAAAATGTTAAAATATGGTTTTAGTTTTAATAATTTGCCAAAGACTGATGAACAGTAGAAGGCTTTATTTATACTGTATTATTTTAAAAATCAACATTTTAAATTGATCCATTAAATTTCTCTGATGCATTTGTATTAATTTCTAACATATACGAGGGTCGTTTGATAAGTCCGTGACTTTTTGTATTTGCCGCGCACCTGCTCTAAATACAACACTGCTCCTGTCAGCAGTTATCGATTAACAGCTGACTGTAAAATTTTGAGAAAGCTGCGTTTTTTGGTTTGCGTTTTATAGGCATTGAAAGCAGACGATCTCGTGAATTTTAACGAAAATGGAAAAAAGTGAATTTCGTGTGCTAATTAAGCATTATTTTTTGCGTAAAAAATCCATCACCGAAACCAAGGAAAGACTTGATAAATATTATGGGGACTCTGCACCATCAATTTCAATGGTTAAGAAATGGTTTACTGAGTTCCGTTGTGGTCGTACCAGTACAAGTGATGCCGAACGTTCAGGTCGCCCAAAAGAGGTCGTCATGCCAGAAATCGTCGACAAAATCCATGGAATGATATTGGATGATCGGAGAATGAAAGTGCGTGAGGTAGCTGAGGCTGTAGGCATCTCAACTGAACGGGTACATCACATTTTACATGAATATTTGGACATGAAAAAGCTTTCCGCGCGATGGGTGCCGCGATTGCTCACACACGACCATAAGCGCAACCGTGTGACCATTTCAAAGGAGTGTTTGGCGATGTTCAACCGCAATCCAAACGAATTTTTGCGCCGTTTCGTTACCGTAGACGAAACATGGATCCACCACACCACACCAGAGACCAAAGAACAATCAAGACAGTGGGTTTCTCCGGGTGAACGTGCACCAAAGAAGGCCAAGGTGGGTCTGTCGGCCAACAAGGTCATGGCCACAGTTTTTTGGGATGCACAAGGTATCATTCACATCGATTACCTTGAAAAGGGTAAAACGATCACCGGCGAATATTATTCAGAGCTTTTGGACAGATTCGATATTGATTTGAAGCAGAAACGACCGCATTTGGCGAAAAAAAAGTGCTGTTCCATCAGGACAATGCACGGGTGCACACGTGTGTAGTCAGCATGGCAAAATTTCATAAATTGGGCTACGAACTGCTACCCCATCCAGCATATTCTCCAGATTTAGCCCCCTGTGACTATTTTTTGTTTCCAAACATGAAGAAATGGCTCGGCGGTAAGAGATTCGGGTCAAATGAAGAGGTCATCACAGAAACAAACGACTATTTTGAGGGCCTTGAGAAAACCTATTATTTGGAAGGAATAAAAAAATTGGAAAAACGCTGGACTAAATGTATAGAGCTAAAAGGAGATTATGTTGAGAAATAAAACGCTTCTTTGACGAAAAAAATATATTTTATTCAAAAAGTCACGGACTTATCAAACGACCCTCGTAGATGGATGTAAAACAATATCTTTATAGTCAAATTAAAACTTATTTCAACACTTTGTCAATGGGGAAATTTAAGTAAAGTTTCAACAGTTATTATGGGACAATCTTTATTATTTATTATATTATTTATATTTATATCTATGCTGATATGCTGTATTTGTATCTATGCTGATCATTTTGTGCACATTTTGACATAAATGCCTCTGATTACTTTATAATTTATTGCTATGATTTTTAATTAATTGCTATCATTTATTTCAACTGGATTTTTCACTTACATTGTCTGGGATTGAATAGATAAATTAGTGCTCGATATACTTTATGAATATTAATGCTAAATGATTGCCAAACACATTCGTTATAAATGTATTTGAAGTTTGGAAAATACGTCAGCTTTGTGTGATATTTAATGCAAATGAGTTAAAGACAATAACCGATTCGAGTAGGTCAATTTAAAAGCAAGCAAACAAAGGCCAACACTTTTTAGCCACAGGTGAGCAGAGTGTAGAAATTGTCGATAAAAACAAAAAACAGAAAACAAATAGGAATACGAATGGGAATGGGAAACTGAAATTGAAATTGAATGTGAATGATTGTTGTTTAAACTTGAAAAAGAGCCGTGACAGGGGATGGCCACAATCGCGATGAAGACGCTTCATTGGTGGCCTTAACTGTCAGCTATTTAACTGGTTTTGAATTCAGGAAGCTAGAGCCAAGCATGGCAAGTTGATCCTATCAACGGGTTTTTGATTGCAACGCTCCATTTTTTTGTGGCAACTGCAATAAAATTGTTTAATTTAGTTTCTGGATGCGGCTAATTCATTGGCCCGGCTGCAATTACAATTCGCGTGATGCTGCCAATGCGGCAGCTCCCCCATTCAACAACAACAACAATAGCTAACTTTCACTCTCGACCGTTTCGTTTTTGGGCAGGTCAGTTATGTGCCGACTTGGCTTAAAGCACAAGTCGCAGGCTAAGTCTGCCTGAGTCTGAGTCTAAAAAGAGTTTGCCAAGCTTGACTGCATTTTCGATTTGGGCTGCGAATCGAGCTCATATAATTATTGTGTTTGAATACCCTGTAAATTTAATGCAAGCTTCAAAAAGGGTCACTTGAACAAACGCTACAAAAATAAAATGTAGATTAAGTATATTAAACAAACTTAATCTGTAGTTCTAATTAATACAGGCCTTTGTCAGTTGCTAGAACTAGTTACAGCATATCTCTTAGTCGCGCACTATTCCCTGCTCAATATTTATTTGTTTGCTTTTGCAAAGTGACTGATATAAGAGCTAAGCCTAAGCCTTAGCCAGCGCTCTGGCTGCAATTGTGCTTGGACTCTGGCTCACAAAATGTTGTAATATAATTTTAATTTGTACCAGAAATGATTGCCAATTGCCGCCGCTTTTTGTTGATTATACAATTTTGTTGTTGCAAGTTGTTGGCTTCTTTTCGATTTGGGGCGTTTTAGATTTTAAATGAAAGTGCTTCTGTGGGCAGTTAAAATTGTAAGTGGCAGTTAAGCAGAAATTGAACACACAATTTGTGTAATTGTTTCGTCCAAGTTGAAGACCTGGGGCGTCAGAGTGTTAAAGAGCAGATCGGAATTGGACTCCCTGTTATTGAGCATTCACTGTATTCAATTTAACACTAACCAATTAACCAAAACCAACCAAAGCCAAGCCAACTAATATGAGTATATGGTCAACAGTGAAGGCCTATATAATATTCAAGCTCGAAGGCACAAGTTTGGGCCCTGTGGCTTCGCCGACCATAACCAGCACAAGCGTCAGGTGTTTAAGTGGTTCGCTACCCTAATGAGACGAAATGCAGCCTGTCCCCCACCCAATGGCTAAGATTGGGTAAGTCCAATCTTTAATTGTTCATACGCCATGGTGAGCGGTTGCTTGTCCAAATCTGTGCATTTGTCGCAATAACGAATAGTTGTCATTGCCAGTTGCAGTTGCAATCTGTGAGGCATGCTTGTGTGGCAAGAATGACCATAAAACTATTTGAGCCTGTCTAATTTAACCAACTGACATCGTCATCGCCATCGTCATGATGACTTCTGTGTCGCTGGTTTTTAATTAATGTTGTTTTCGGTTTGCAGCTAATTAGAGATATGGCCAAGTTAGCCAAGTTGGCCCAGTCAGCTAGGCGCAGTCGTGGCACCGACCAGCTGCCCAGCTGCTGACCCATAACATGCCACACTTCACACTTCATGCAACATGTTCGACGTCGAGCCTCTCCCAACTTCTGTTTGCCTCTGCCAAATTTGAATAATCGTTGTGTATGTGTGTGTGTGTACTTAACGGTGTTTGTATGACCGACAAATATATCGCCATATATAGCCTCTAAATGCCATTGCGGTTCGCTTGGCCGACGGCCCAAGAACCCCAAAACTGCTGTTGCATTGTTTTTGTGCGTCTACGTGCCTCGCTTGCTAATTACCATACAATATTTCCCCCCTCTGCTGCTCCCCTCCCGCCATCTACTCGGCTTCTTCTTCTGCCTTATGTCGCCTTCTTTTTGCTGGTGTTTGCTTTGTGTAGGCCACAGTTAAGATTGCAAAAGACTTTTGTTTATTTTTTGTCATTTTGGATATTTATTTGCAGTGACAATACGCAGAATATTAATTAACCCCTCGATAAATCACAAGCAGCAGTGTGAGGTTATAGCCAAGTTAATGAATAAGCTCAGTTTCAGTCAATCTCAATCCGTAACATTTAATCATTTAAATAGAAGCCGGAATAGAACGACAATATGTTGAGGAAGAAGCAAAGGCAACTTTTATCAATAATTTAATAATCATAAATGGATTGATAATCAATCTGCCTAAGACTTCCCAGTTGCCACATCGTCATTATCATCGCTACCATCGCTCTCACTGATTTCATCACTTTCATCTCTCTCATCGCTGTCAGAAGCTTCTTCTTCCCCTTTAGCTGGATTTGCTTTATCCTGCTTAAGACTCCTCAGCATATTCGTCTCCAGATGATTGAAGAGCTCTTCAAACTCCTTCATCTTTAAATGGGCGCATTCCAGCAAATGCTTGGCATATGTGGTGTGCTTTGCATTGCTTCCTTTGCATAGCACACAATTGTCCACAATTAGTAGAATGTCCTTCAGATAGTCGGCACGAGACTGGTAAGCTTGCTTAATGATTTTTATGCCCATGGTTTCCAAATCCATAGGCTTTTTCACCACCGAATGGTAATGCTTGTTTGCCTCCTTATGTACTGGTTTTCGAAAGGGCCAGCTATCAGGCATGCACCGTAGTTGATCGTGCACCTTATCCAAAAGGAATGATAGTGCGACCTGATCGTCACTATACACCTTAGAGTTCATTGTCTCTTCCATATTTGTTTATGATTGGCCTTCTATTGTAACCTATTACAACTGAAAGCGTATTAGGAATTAAATTTGTGCCCGAATTAAGAGAAAGCTCTGTTTCGAATTCCAATGCCCACTTGATATAAATAAATTTAAAAGATGACTTTCGAGCTAGATTGCACTCTTACTGTGGTCTACTCACACCAATGATAGGACAAAATTGAACTGGCTCGCTCACTTAGTGAACAATTACTTTATTTTTCGTTATTCCTGTTAAAGTCTGTTCCTAGGAAAAAAAATTCTTCAAAACGAAAACCCTTCTTTACAAATTTAGAACACGTATTTGCAAAGATATTAACTGCTTAATTTAATACAAGGAATTATTGTGAAAAATGTACCCATATTTGTGTAATTGTATATCAAACCTTTCCAACAACAATATGTGTGATACGTTCGTATAGGCTATACGTTTATGCCAATTCGCCATTATCTAGAATTAGTAAGGTATAGCTAGAGTTAATGATCAGTAACGGAATGTTAAGTAAGATAAAAGTTCACTAGGTGGGGTTGCCATTTTTGGAGGTCGCCCGTGCCAATCAAGCACCACCTACCGGCAAATGATCTTACCATATTGACACACAACACATGTTGTACAGAGAAGTCCGAGAGAGAAGCTTGTCTTGCATTTGCCGATGACTAAGACAGTTTTGCTCAGGGCACGGTGGAGAAACTAAAAGGACGATATCAAATTCTTAGGGCATTATTTGAAATAAGTTGTTGCTGGCTAAGAAGTAAATAATTTATAGAAAAATTACTTGTCGATTAGTAGTAGTATACTAAAATATATAGTATCACTAAAACACAAAATAATTACATAACACTCATACATCAAATTCTAGAAGGAAACGCAAAAAGTCTGTCAAAATAGAAAAAATTCGGGAATCTGTATTTTAGTCTTAGTCAACCAGCAATCTTAATCTCGGATCAACTATTTAAATGTAGAATTCTTCAAGTTATTTCAAAGAAATCCCTAACACTTGCGATGATAATAGTTTGAGATGAAATCTTCGACAAATTATCTAGCAATTCAGCTGTGTCTGGTTATAATCAGGTAGTAATGTATTAGTAGAGAATAAACTTAATTACTTTAACGACTAACTAAACTCGATTTGAATTCCTTCTTAGATACTATCATTTTAATTGTGACTAGCATAATTGGTAACACCTGAATGGAATAAACAGACATGGTTACCATCGAAATAGGAAAAGGAACACAACATTTAAAAAATACTACTAATAGATTTATCAACTGAATAAGTTCTTCAAAGGAAAACAAGCTTTTGATGATGAACAAACACGCCCATTCGAAAAGATATTGTATTGCTGGCAACACCCTCTTGTTATTGCACAAAACACACCCAAAACAAATACGTAGACAAGTTGCTTGATGATGCTTCAAGTTCAAGATACAAATTTGTATAAACAATTGCGTGTGTGGTACTTGTTCATTATGTATTGTTGTTTGTTTTTGCCTCAGTTTTTTTGGCAAGCCACAAAAAGTTTTTTTTTGCGCTTCCGCGTGCCGCAAAAGAAACATCTTTTCTTTCCAGAGAAGCGAGAGATGGCAAGCCAAAGATACTCGCTGAAAATGCCGACAACAGTTGCAGAGTTAGTTTGTTGGGTTGTTTTGTGCGGGGGTTGCGTTTTTCACAGCGCTTATCACACACTTCATTAATTTTGTTTCGCTTTTCATTTTGCATGCCGCACTGAGCCGTAATTATGGGTACAGTTATGCCCGTGTATCTGTCAGATACACTCGTACACACAAAGTTTCACTTTTAATCTCTCTATGCGGCCTTCATCTGCTTCTTCTGTATTGCAACATTGCATGCTGCACTTGAAACCGAGTGCAGCAACTGAAATTGAAATTGCCACGCGTGAAGAGCTCTGCGGTTCAGTCAGCTCATAACATACTGGTCGTATCTTTGAGATACTTGTTCAATAAACGTATTTGTTAAAAAGCTTGAATCTTAACTAAATGTTTCTACAGTTTGTTGCCACTTAGCTGCCACTTTTGAAGTCTTCTCAACGCTTCGTTAGTGAAACAATCAAAATTATTAAAAAAAAAACTAACCTTTGCTTTAAACATAAGCTTAAAGAAATCATTAAAATACTTAATGTTCCACGAAGCAGGCAGATTTCTAAATTCGAAGCCACCAAAAAAACAAAAAACTACATTTAACGGACGTAACAAATGAGTTTACGATATGAATCCAACATAAGATATTAACTAGAACATCATAGCGTTAAAAGCTTCAATAACACTTGCTGAACCGTAGAATTTCGAGAAGTCGTTCACTTTAAAGGAAGAGCATGTTGAAGTGAGTCTTGTTTTAATTGGAAATGACAATGTTATTAATTTGTTTAGTGACTCGACATAAACCATTCAAAACTATGCTATTCGCTTACAGTTGAACATTTACAAGCTAATCAACTTGTTACTATAACATGAAAATAAATGCATTTTTTAAATAATTTCACGGAAACTGACAAAATTAATATGCATAAATTGGAGCAACGTGAGAAGGACAATCAATGAAGCGGTTTTGCTTCGTTAATTTCGAGTGTTCAACTTTATTCAGTTTGATGGCGTGCACAAAAAAAACCAGAAAGAAAGCTACTGTCGAGTTTGCTCGACTGTGAGATACCCGCCAATCAATATTACTGAATGGAAGAATAGACAAGAGCGACCATCGAAATATTATGTTATTCAAAAATACATATAAATATAATATATATAATATATATAATATATATAAAATATATAATAAATATAATAAATATAACTGGCTTTGTTCGAAATTATTAGTAACTAAACAGGTGCAGCTGCACCTGATTTCGCTTTATAAAATTAAGTTTTTAATAGTTGAGAAGTTATTATATTTGTAGAGATCATTAAGATGGTGATTAGTATTGGGCGTATCAAAATTGAACCTTCTAGTTTGAAAATGATGCACAAAGTTGTAATACCCTGCTACCCTTTGGGTAGGCGGGTATAATAAAGTTGGCGACAAGTTCAATGGCTGAAGTGGAGCACGCGGCGTATGTGCAATTTGCAATTTGCATTGTGCATTAAACATTAAGCGTCATAATTTAATTAGCCGGCCGTAATTACGCATACGAGGCGGTGTACGCCAATGCATATGCATAATTAAGCTCAATTTAATTATGCTTTTTAATTGGCTGCAACTGCAACTGAAACTGCCGACTATAGTTGGAAGAAACCACTTGGAAAGCTACAAATGAAATTGAATCCGATACGCTAATTAAAATGAATGCCTAGGCCAACCAATGCAAATCGGTGCATTGGGCATTATTGCAATTGAGTATGTTTATGGCTTGTGGATTTTCCATTCAATAAGCAATTATATGCTTTGTGTATTTAAAACGACAAATATTGCAATGGCTATTAATATTTATGTGCTTTCGAAAGAGTGTTTGGCTAACAAAGCCATGATCCCTTGGGAATTTATTTAGAGCAACATGTCTCGCTTTCTAGCCAAGTCTTTAATTTTATTTTATTCGTTCATGCTTTTCAATTGTCTTGTGCGTCTTCCCAAGTTACTTTTACAACTTTACAGCTTAATTAAGCTGAGTTTTCAACAATTTTTTTTTAGTTGCTCAATTCGCATTTGGGGTCCATAATTAACACGCTCAGTGTCAATTGTCTGGTGCTTAAAATCCGCACAAGGTCAACAGATTTGGTAATGCAAGAAGAAAGAGCTGAATTTACAGACAGCGAGATAATAATACTTAATCATTATGATTATTATAACATATCAGTGTAACATCATTAAAAGTTGACTTGATTTATTGATGCTTGTACTGCTCTCCAGTCTGAAGCCTGTCTCTCCAGTTCGTCAAGTCAATGGGCCACATCCCACTGTAATAAGCGTTTTTAATGCGATTTTATTTACTTGGCATCGAAGCCATGAAAATCACATAGATAAATAAAAGTACCACAAATAACAATATTATCAATACAACATTTTATACCCTGTGCTCGCTATGAGTGCAATGGGGTATTATAATTTTGTCTACATTCAATACACAGTAAAAGCTTATATTCAACTTTATAAGCATTTTTTTGGTACACACCATACTAACCACCATCTTCATGATGGACAAAAACACAGAAGTAATTGAAAAAATTCTTTTATAAGGCAGGTGCAGCTGCACCTGTTCAGTTGCTATGTCACTAAGTGACATAATAATGGTGTTCAATAAACCTTATAAAGTGCTGCCAAGCTAATAATTTCGAACAAAACTAATTTCGGCATATTTTTGGAATATTTTTAGTATATTTTGCAGTATATTTTTGACAAATATAATATTTCGATGGTCGCTCTTATTTCTTTTTCCATTCAGTAAAGTTGTATGGCAGCTATCTCACAGCATACTCGACAGTAGCTTTCTCACTTGTTTATATTCAAAATTGTGTGGTATTTTTATAATTTGTATTCTGAATAATAAATATTGTTCAACATTTTAGTTTTCAGTCCAACTAACCAAAACGCACTGAGTATCACTCAATCAGGCACTGTCAATTAGAGGTTTATTACCTCTAGTTAAAGTCTTTTTTTTTGCATTCTCATTATCATTATCATTATGAGCAGCAATATCAACATCATTACGTTATTGATCTTGAAGTTTTTGCGCTAAGATCGCGACAATTTCATCACCGTTTGCTGATTTTTGATATTTGAACAACTCAAGTGCAGGAATTCATCAGTAGCTAACATAACATACACATACTATATAAGGAAATCAAGCGTATCTTTTTATTTGATTTTTATTTGCACTTCAGCTCTACTGACATTTTTAGCAAATACTTTTCATGTTTGTTCAACTCAAACATTTAAGCCTTTTGCTAACCAAACTAAAAGCATTAATTAATGTCTTTATTTTAAGCAACTGTTGGCTTGGTAGCTTTCAATATAATAGAATCCGATTATAGCCAAGTTTGATCACTACCAAAATCTATGGGTACATCTGTCGTTAATATTATTGTCTTTTTGGTAGCAGTTCACTTATTGCATTCCTTGTTTGATCATTTCATTTCCAATTGCGATTAAAATTCAATTTGGGTGTTAATGAATAATTCTCATTTAATTTACTTAGCAAAAAGTTTATATCGTTTATATTATAAACGTAATTAGAGATATCTCTTAAAATGAAGATGCAACTGGTTTAGTTTAAAAAGTTTATTCAGAACACCAGGTAGCTGAGAATTTTCAATGTTTATGATTATTACTTCTATAAATATGTTTTATTTATGATTATCAAATAGTATCCATTATCCATTCGAATACAGTTTAAATTATATAGGATCGACTGTAGTTTTGTTAGCAAGATATTATAACTTACATACAACAATACAAATAATTCATAAAAAAGACAGCAATAAAATAAAAAAACTCTAATCTTAAACAGGACACACTGATATCCATTCGTACAAATCGAGACGATTATTTATGGTCTTTGTATTTCAAAGTGATCTATAAATTTTCCTTGTTCTAAAAAGCCTAGTCAAGTTGAATTGTTATTGGGCTGTGCTATTTCTTATAGCAAAAGGTAAACTGGCATAAAAGAGCTTCATTAAAAATGTACCAGCAGAATTAAGGTTGCAAATAGATACCGAATGTTGCATAATGTGCTTTGCTGTTTGTGTGTTTGTTTATCGCTTTGCTTAATTATTAAAATGTTCATTTCCGACTCTATCGCTTACTCCCAAACCCAAAAAGTTTTTGATTTGCAGCAACAAAACGCAGTTAAGCAAGCTTACCACTTAAGAAAGCAGCAGCAATAACAACAACAGTAGCAGTGGTAGCAAGACAACGCACTAAGTCAAACAGCAATCAACAAAAACAAATTAAAACTCGTCAAAGGCAAACAAAACCGACATTCAGACAGACAGACAACAACAATAAGCCAAAGCCAAAGAAACAACTCAAAGATTTGACCAAATTATGGCAAAGTTGGAACTGATGATGGTTTATCTTGCAGTTGCAGTTGTGCTGTTGTCATTGTTGTTGCTGTTGCTGTTGCTTGTCGAACAAGTTGTAGTTGTAGTTATTACTGCTGCTGCTCTCGCTGTATTTTGAAAGATGATTTGTGCCAGAGCCTCGTGAACCCAGCACCATCTTCAGCTGCATCTCTTAGATCTGCGATTCGTTGGCCCTCAGCAGATGTCGAAGATGTTTTTATCTTGTAAGACAACGTGTTTTTGTTGAGTTATTGCATCATCGCATCAATTGTGTAATGAGTGCATTTAAATACACAATACACATAAATTTCAGATCTTTACACACATCTAACATCTCTGTGGATCTCTGAAATTGACAAGTCGATGAGCCTCTTGGGTCACATAACTTAGCACCACCCATCGTCACTTTAGTTACTTAATTGTTTATTTTATTATGGCACAAAGTAACAGTAAAGGAACGAACTTTTACAGTTTGTTTGATAGAGAACCAAAAGCATGACATAACTTTATGTTATTGCCGAGCAAAAAGTTTGTTTAATTTGATTTCAAAATATATACGAGTATATTCCATACGGACATTTTGAGTTAATGTATTGCTTCCTTGTCTCCCGTTCCATGTTCGTTGTATAGTATGCCAACCCACTGGATGTCCAATGGGCAGGGCACATAGAAAACTTTTTGCTGACTCGGCAAAAGAAATGGGGAAACAAGAGACAATAACAAGACAAATTTCTTGTGGTTTTGTGTGCCGCACACGTGCGAATCCCACAACAATGACAATGGGAAATAAGAGCATGTTGTACGGGCTTGGTAGCATGAGGAAAAGGCCATAAAGGTGCACATACAAATCCACTCAACTCACATCCATCTCCATCTCCATCGCCATCTCTCAAATGCTAAAGCAAACTACCTACGTATGTTCGAGTACAACGCAAAAAAAACGAGCGAACGTGTTGCAATGAAACGCACAAAGCGATAAATGCGACCATAAAACAACATATGAAAAATCGAAAGTATGCGCAATTGACAGGCGGGGCCAAAGAGTTGCAAAAAAAGCACAATAGAGGGAGCTGACTTAGCTCGAGTATGGTCTCTGGTCCCTCGCTTTGGCTTTGGGTGCAGCAACCCACCATTTGCAGCTGTCTCTAACGCCTGGAGTCCGTATCGCCACATGCCACATGCCGCATGCCGCATGTTGCACAATGCCAAAGTCGGCTTGCAAAATTAGAGCAGAGATCAACGAGCTGCTGCCACCGAGCAAATGCGAGGCAGCTGTTTGGCTTTTGCTGGGCTGCCTCCTGACGCTGGAGGCCTATTGGGTGCACCAGCTGCAACCGGTTTCCTGTGCCACACACTCATATGCAGCATTTACCATAAACTTTACACAGTTATTTAGAACACGCGCTTTGTATTTTCGTCACAATAAAATATGTCAGAAATCGCACTGCCTTTAATGTAGAACAATCAATTAGTGTATTAAACTTTGATTTTTTTGATGTACATTGAAAATTTACCAATAATAAACGAATTACACCAAAAAGTAATGCTTTTTAGAATATAATATCAGACTGTTTATTCGGTCTAAGCATGTTTGTTTTCCTTCCAAATAAGAGTTATTAATAAATACCCAAGTAAACTCTCGTTAAATTTAGCACAACATGTGTTCGCATATCTTTGCCACAATGTTGAACTAAAATCGAGCAGTTAAATAAATCACATACTTTGCTTTGATTAATTGACACAGATGGCTTTGTCCATTCAACGAGACAGTCATTTCAATTGTGTGTCATATAAACCGCAACCGAAATAACTGACCTGGCCAATTCAACAGCGACGTCAAAAGTTTAGCTAAACAAATACTGGATAAATGGCTCAAATCAATGAGAAACGCCAACACATGGCAAGTGAAAGTTTTGTTGTTGCCGGGCCAATTATTTGGTTTTGTTAATGAATAATGCGCACATAAAGGTAAATAAAAAAATATTAAAAAAACCAAAAGTGTGCATAAATTATTTTCTGTTTGTGGAGTTAGGTGAAAAGACTGTTTGTAGATCGCCTTACAATACCAGTTGACAACTATGCATGGTATTTGACAGTGTATTAATGTGATAATGTGGCCGAATCATTGAACCCCTTAAAACTCCGCTAACTTACAAGTTTTTTAGTTGGTTCAAGTTTAAAGGCTACACATTATGTAATTTCTCGCATTTCTTTTTGGGCCACAAGTTGAACTTGGCTGGTAGCTTGTTGGTTTACCCATGATTACGGGTGCAAAATTTACATATCAATGGACCTTAGAGCGAACGCACCTCTGACAGTCGCTGACTGTGATATAATCAGTTAACTGTGGCTTAAATGGGTTGTTAATTAATTACAACCAAGCTTTTGATGCGTTGGGTCAAAGTTAAAGCGAACAAGTTTAAAGTCTTTACATTGAAACTTCTCAATGAATTCCAAAAGACGCCGGTGCTGATCACACAGCATGCAACATCCAACATTCAACAACCTCAAGCCGCATGCGCAACATGTCCATCAAACCAGCTGGCAAGTTGCGAACGTGAGCCCCAAGACCACGAGCAACTTGCGTAGTCAGTTTAGACGCGAGCGCTAACTGCAGCGCATGCGCAGCGCTTTAAATTACTTTCAGTTTGAGTCGATTATGTGCGGTCATTTATCGGTGATTGATCATAAAATCAAATGTTTTGATAAATGGTTGCTATGTGCCGTGCTTGAAACATGCTTAAAATTCGCAAGCTGATCAAAAAATAGAAACAAACAGCAAAAGTGTAGACGAGAAAAGAAAAAGAGGAAATTAAAATAATCAAAATAACAAAGCTTAAAAGGTGAATGAATATATCGAAATGGCAAACTGTGTCAAATGCAAAGAAAGTTAATACCTTCTAGTATTCCGTACAACAAACAATTAAACAATTAGATGTACAATAATACTATGTACCAAGCAAAAGAAAGATGATCATTAGCAAACAAGTGCTTGTGGGTTGATTTGAGACTTTATGCAGGGGCTTGTTGTCAACCGCGTGGGCCCAGCTGCATTTTCATTGTGAAGAAGACCATTTTGGGTACCCTCATGGTTGTACGCCCAGACACTTGCCAATGAGTCTTCTGAGTCACTTTTTTAGACATTTGCTGTTCTTCTGGATATGTTTTTTTAGGGCGCAGTGGGAACGTGATTCGAATCGTATTTACAAACTTGGGGAATTCTGCTCTGGTGTCAATCAGCTGAAGACATTCCAACCATATGATTAAGCATGATTTATGATTGTGGTTCTTGCCTTCTTTGTGGGCCACAGTAAAATACCTATGAAAAGTTTTGAAGGTTTCAATGAGCTAAATGACGGTATTGGCAATAGATTCTATTTTTCATAGTTCCTTTCCAAGCTTCAATCTCCATTGAGCTTTCACTCTTTTTTAAGCTCTTGAACTTGGATGAAATCATGGAGTTAATTTATATTATTCATTACTTTGGAATTCGTCTTTCAAGATGCTCATTTTGCATAATTTGCAAGGTCGTCAGACCATATGTGCATATGTATGTCTAAAATAAACAAGTTTTTTGGCTAAAACTTTTTAAGTCGCAGTCAAAATACGTAGATAATTAGAATAATAATCAACTAAAGTCGGTTGTTTATGAACTTTAATCGTATTCAAAAATGTCATTAAAATACAATAAAATATTGCTTGATATGCAGGAAGACTAACATTCATATATTTTATTAATCCTTTTCGAAATATTCAGTGCATTGTATGGTTAACAAAAAAATGTTAAAATTTTAAAACATGAATAGACATTGTTGCTTTCTTCTGGTATTTATGAAGATATGATTAATTTAGCTCATAGTTCTTAGTTCTTTATATTTTCACAATACTTTCAATCTACATACACATCTATCTTGTGTATTAGTAGCCAACTGGCCTTATTCTTGTATTGTTCAAATGCGAAATTTAATACTTTGTTATGTGATCACAGAAACTTCGATTCTCAAGCAAATTAATTTATTTAGGCCGGTTATAGACTTACCAGGCTTATTAGTGAACTTCCTGTCCAAGATTTCGATGGAATCGTTTATAATCTCACTTCATGGATAACGATTGTGTATTTTATCTGCACAATTTTCGATCCTCAAGGCACAGTCAGTTAATGAGAAAAATGGTCTTTTTGATCACTACATTCTTATACCCGCTATCAGTAGGGTATAATGTTTTTGTGCTAATCGAAAATGCGTTCAACATATAGAAGAAGGCATCTCTGCCTTATAGCCTGGAAATTCAGCCAAGATGATATGATATGTCTGTCTTTCTCTGTAAATACTTAAATTTAGCAACAATATATCTTATTCTTTAAATTTTAAAGTTACAAGTTATTAAAGAAATATTTAATATACTGGAAATCAACTGCAACTGCTCCTGTTCAGTTGCTGACCGCAGCATCATCTTAATGGTTTCTATCGTAGCTTATAACAAGCAACCAAGTGATTTATTTGAAATATTTCGGTATAGTTTTAATAATATATATCCATATAAAATTGATAGTAGATATCTCACTGTCGAGCAGGTTCAAATGTAGTTGTTTCTTGTTTTAATAAACCTTCCATCACTAACTTAACAACGTGTTAACGTAGATGTATTTTTTGCAGATACATTTATTGAGAAATTAAAATATTTATATTGTGTTGAATCAGAAAGTAAACTATTTATATATTGGATATAACTAGATAGGCGAATGTTACATTTTCTAGTAAATAGTATTGCTTCTTAGTAGAATATTTTTGAATTAGTTTATCCACTTATTCTAGTTATTCATCCAATGAATATCAGCTAAATAAATGGACATTTAAAATAAAGTACTTGCATAGTATTAAGCACTGATAATACATTATTCAAATTTCAATAAAAATAAATATAGTACTTCGCCTTTCCCACCAAGTTTAGCAACAAAGTTCGACTTGACCTGTTTGGTATGCAAATGAAATCAGTGTTGACCAGTTCAAACTAGTATAATTAGTGTTCTGCATTGATCTATTTTAATTAACTGTGCCACAGCGTTAAACGTTAAGAATAAGTAATATCAATATGGCTAGATAAGTAGATGAATTGACGGATAACACAGTAGTTGGATAAATGCTAATAAGCACGAAGACAGCCATTCTCGATGCCCTGGCGCACTTGGCGCATACGTAATATGCATTTATGCAACTCTTTCAGCTGCACTGTTGATTTTACATACATACAGTGTGTATGTATGTGTGAGCCGCACTTTTATTCCATGCATCACTGAGCACCTTTGCTAAAAGAAATAAATCAAAATTGTTAGCAACGGGATTCCATTTATTGCGTGCATCGATACCTAAACGTGCAAGTTTCCCATTTCTCAATTATCTATGTATCTATATTGTATTGATATCAATTTCTATGGGTTTTACTTTTGCTATATAAAGCTGTTGCCAGACAATTTTACTTGCGTGCCAAAACAAAGTCACGTTGCATTGTTTATATTGCAATTTATTTTGTGTACTTTACAAATATTTTCCTCAAAAACAAAAGAAATACCAAACAAAAACAACAACAGTTCGTTGTCACCTGCTATCGTTGTTGTCTTGTTAGTTGCTTGTTGGGCATGGAACCCATAGAAATGTTAATCGATCGTCCAAGAAATTAAAACAAAAAAACCCCCCAAGCAAACAAAAATGCTATGCAAATGAACACAAATTGCCAATGCATGTAAAAGTTGCATAACTCTCTCAACCAACTGGGCGTGGGGTTTGAATAAATCCAAAATTCAAAATCCAACATTCAATAACTCATAGTCAAATATCGCAGAGATATTTCAAAATTCCAAAATGGAATGCTAAGCAAAAAGTCAAACAAAGCGATGAGTAGCCAATAAATAAAAACTAGACGAAGTGTAAATGCTAAAACAAATATAATTTGTTGCAGTTAGTATTAGATTAAAAACAAACACGACATACGTGTATGTATACTTAATATTAAGTGAATTGTTTGCTCCAAGCTGAAAGCTGAAACCTTATGCGATTATGTGTATTACCTAATCATCATTGGATTCTATATTATGGGGATAGTGCCTTCCAGATGGCTTTAGTTTTTATGGGACATTCATATTTTACCTGCCAACACAATGGAGCCCATTATAACAAAGCTCTTGTTTTATCAATATCAAATTTAAATAACTTGATTGTGCAATTTATGGTCGATTTGAACATGCAACACATTAAATTGCCTATTATGTGCAATATGTTAAATTTTATATTTTTTAAAATAACGAATTATTGTTAAGGGGAGACTTTAAATGAAAACAAGTAGAAATTATGTAGTCGCTAGTGTTTGACTACAAGATACCCGTTCTCCATTTGCTAAGACACGTTTTTGTAAACACATACATACATACCAAACACATACATATATAAGTTAAAATGGCATAAGCAATGTGCATTTCATTTTCTATATTTTTTATAAGAATAATGAAAATATTCATGGTATAGTAGAGTATATTAAGAATGTGGAGTGTACATAAAATAAATTAAGTGGGGAGGTGCATTTTAAAATATATTGTACTAATATATACTAATTTTTTCAACTTGTGTCGTAACTTGTTATTTACTTATTATGCTTATTATACGACCGTAAACATGTTGTTGGAAGCATTTAAATGGTGGATATTATTATACTTACAAAAACAATTTATGGTATTAGCGTTGCAGCTTTGAAATTAAGAGGGCGTTGTCAAATTTTAAAATTAATGTGGTCAACATCTATAAGTATTGGTAGCACGAGTCCTTGATGTATCCAATATCTAGGGGTCAATATGAAGTGACGGACACAGCTTTAACGACTTAGCTCCTGACTCTCAAGAATACAAATGTTCGAAGGATTCGAAAATGGATACTTTTAGATACATTTTCAGTGGTCAACAAGTCTGTTTATTTTAATGCAATAAAAGTTAAAACCTCCACTTAATTAACTGTCGATCAATTCAAAGATATTTAACACACATGATACAGCCGCTAATCCTCTGCAGTGGCAAACTGCATGTAATTCCAACTATTTGATTTTCCAAACGAACGATTTACATTTTTTAATTAAAATTATGCAATGCTTTGCACAAATTTTTTGAATCAATTGCTTTTATTTATATTCATGTATATTACAGGCCGCGAAAGAGTTAACAGATTAATACACCCGATAACAGTTGGTGGCAAGTGTATATAAGATTAGTGGAAAAGCACTTAACAGTACAGGTTTCATTTAAAGTGATTAATATGCCTTATGGTTAGTACAGCAGCCTAGATGAAAGAGCCGCCTAGCAGCCTAGATGAAAAGAGAGAGAGATGTCAATATCAGAAATGGTAGAATATAGTATAGTATAGTATAGTATAGTATAGTATAGTATAGTATAGTATGCCAAGTGCTACAGAAACTAAATAAAGAATGCAATATTTAAGAGAGCTTGACTATGAGATACCCTCTGCAGACCTTTAAATTGTGTTTAGATTTACAAATGATTATTTACAAAAAATCTATCTGCAAAAGTAATCACAATAGCAGTACATAAAACCAAAAATGTACATCTCAGAAATTATATTATTATTTAATATTATATAAATAGAGAACTCTGGTTCTACAAAATTACTTGATAATTTAATAAGAGCAGAAAGAAATAAATGAACTTAATAGGGAATCCCGCCTTTTACTTTTTTGTTGCCTAGGCACG
This sequence comes from Drosophila pruinosa, assembly GCA_018150935.1. Classification (NCBI taxonomy): domain Eukaryota; kingdom Metazoa; phylum Arthropoda; class Insecta; order Diptera; family Drosophilidae; genus Drosophila; species Drosophila pruinosa. Next base: position 45,955,354 of record JAECWR010000199.1, read on the forward strand.
AGTACGTTTGCACAAAACTGTTGGACAGTGTAAAACTATGTTTTGAAAACTGGTTTAATATTTTTGTCGGTATGTTTTAAACAAAATATTTATCAATATTGGAGAATCGAGTGACCATTGGCAAAACCCAGCTCCCAGCTGAGAAAAAGATCTGATTGAGATTCAGTTAGCAAATGCATTAAATGTGACACCTGTTGAACGAAGGTGATCCAGTGGCAGCTACATGAACTGACGACATTTATGGGGTGGCATGCGGCATCAAGAGATTTGTGTGTACAATTTTTACCAGCTCAACTGGTTGATGGCTGCTGGCTGCTGGCTGATGAGTGGCGGAAGACGTGCCACATCGTTCGATTACATAAGCGAGCCATTGAAAATATAACCTGTTACGCACTAAACTCCCACTCTCTCTTTCTTTCTCACTCTCTCCATCTCCAGTTGTGACGTCAGAATGCGCGAACGCAGTCAAACAGCTCCGCGACGACGTCGTGCGGGTCCCAAGCAGGCACTGCCTGTGGTGGAGTCACCCTACAATATGGACAACACAGAGGACATTTATGGCACCACGCTCCTGCCCTCGCAGCGCTGCTATGTGGATCCCTGGGATCTGGAGAATTACGATTATGTGCGCAAGAAAATGGACACAGACGTGCCTGTAGCTTCAGCTGTGCTGCCAGACTATGAAACAGCTTTGGACTACGAGCAGGCATCACAGTCGCCAAGTCCAACGACGGCACCGGGTTATGGCTATGGTTATGGCACGGGCATGACAATGGCCGCCACCATGCCACGTCCCCACACGCGACGCATGTCACGTACTCAATGCCAGCTGGAGTGCTGTCGTCTGCCCAGTCGCAGTCGCAGCGCCCGCAAGGAGCCGCTCTATGCGGCACGCAGCGAACTGTATGGTGCGCCACCTAGTCGCTATGATGACTACATGGCCACCATGACGAAGCAGCTGCATCTGGACGACGATTACCAGCAGGAGCAGGAGCTCTATGCCGAGCAGCGACAGCTCTACAACGGCTGTGGAGGTAAGAGACCACTTTAATCAAGACGAACCACTTCTTGTAATTGTAATCCTAATCCTAATGTGTTTTGTTCACTGCCACAGGCATCTCCAGTGCCAGTTCCACCGAGCAGCACTCGTCCATTGGCGGTGATGAGTTGCCTGCCACATTGCTGCCACGTCGGGCGGCCACCTTACAGCGTCGACCCGTGCCCAGCAAGATCACGGAGAACCGCACGAACTACAGTGCAGGATACGGCACGGCTCCGCATCCGCGACGCAAACGAGGGGCATCGGTTTCGAACAAGGCCATGTCGCCGCCACAGATTGATTTTCCCGCACCGCCACCGCTCTCGCCCGCCTACGACTACTGCAATCCCTATGCTACAATGCCCTATTGCAGCCTACCGGATTGCGCCGAATGCCAGCAGCAGGCGACCTCCCTCATCTATGCCGCACCGTCCACGCTGTACGGCACTTTGGCTGGCGGACGTGCGGGTGTCCAGTGTGACACGCCAAGCGACTCGTCGCTCTACGCCGGAATTTACGCCCGTAAATTTGGCTTGAGCAAGAAGGGCTTGCTGCAGATCGATTACTCCTGCAGCTGGAATGACTTGGATCGTGTCATGGGACGTCACTACTGAGCTGCTTGTGCGTGGTCTTGGGTTTGGTTTAGTCGCTAGTTAAACTATTCTTATTTAAGATCAAAGGTCAGCTCAAAGTCATACACATATCACACACCCATATTGTATACACACACACAACCAATTCGTACCAAATAATTACAAAATGTCTATGTTTAGTGTAACTTTAGTCTGTATGTGCAAAGTACTTCAAATCTTTGAGATTAAAAAACTAAAAATACTTGTCTCTTTTTCAGTTTGAGCGTTGCAAATTCATACGCCCAAATCAAGAGTCCTGCTAGCACTCAAATCCAAATAACTGTTCAGTTTTTGAATGCTTGCAAATGCCTTAAGCAATGCTCTTAAGTTTCTCTTAGTATCGAATTGAGGAAAAGAGTATTTGCATAGACCTGCCAACTTACTCCAAATTTCTTGTTGCACAAAAGGAGTTCACAATCGAGCAGATTGTATTTACAATTGATATTTAATAATAATCTCAAGGATTAACAATTACGTCAGCTGTTGGGCTACATTAATGAATATCCTTATTGGAATTAACACATCCATATAACACATTCTGTTATTCCAAACTATTAGAACCATTAGTCAAACATGTGCTGGAACTAAATTGAATCCGAGATGGATAGTGAAATTCATCACAGTTAGCGCCAAAAACGTTTTCCATGTCATTCGAAAATTATCCAGCGAAATGATGTCGCATGCAAAGCGACTTTTCCTAATTGGCCACCTCGTGAGTCAAACGAGGGATGGAGACTCGATGACGTCATAATTAATTAAAGTGAAACGTTGGAACTAATACTCATTGCTTTTCGTTGTATACCCTTATAAAAAGAATAATTAAACTTAAATATTGCAACTAAATTATATTTCAAATATGTAATGTATTTGTAGTCGAAACGAAAGAATTTCTGAGTTGATGTTGTAGAAGCGTATTCAGTCTTCGGCGGACCCAAGTTCACGGTTTCTTGTGTTTTTTGAGCCTGCCTTGGTGCAGTGGGCGCATAAATTAGTCTATGGACTTCTGGGGCCACGAAACATGTAATTTGTTAAAAAGCTGCTGCGAATTGGACACATCAGACGAAGTTAATTAGCTGCTACCAGGCAGAAGCTAACTAAATTATGCAGGGCACACTAGAATGGGACGGTAAGCGAAAAGTTTCTGGAATGGATGGCAATGAAGTTAATGCAAAAATGGCATGAGATCATGCGGACGCAGAAAAAAGTGAGATCAACTGTAAATCCAGGAAACGACAAGACCTATAATCATTTAATGGTTACAGTTTATATCAAAGGTATTGACAGTCACATCGAAATACTGGGCTACTTAGCTACTTTAAGTAAATATTGTTTGAATGGCATTTACCCAACTCATTAAATTGCATGGCTTGAAATGAACATGCGGATGATTTTCTGTTACATCGGCGAGTCCAAAGTATTTTTTCGTTCCTTCACTCTCTCTCTGTCGCATACATACTTATGTTATGTAGCGCATGTCTATGTGCATAAGTACACGAAATCAATGAGACAAATAAGAACAAGAGCAACGTTTCTTCTTTCTTTGCAACATTTTCCTTGCGCTCTGAAAGCGATTTCAATTTCTCAATCCAATTTACCTTTTGCAATACCAATACCAATTTCAACATCCAGCACCCTTTGCCCTCTACCAATACCAATACCAATACTAATACCATCACCTACACCAATATCCAATACCAACACGAGCTTAAGCACAAATAGAAACACGAACGAGAGAACAAATACAAAGCGTAAGTAAATCATAAAAAGGAACAGTAAAAACGAAAGCAAATTCTAGATGCATAAAAAGGCAATAGACCGACTTGGCTGCACCCTTGAGTAAGCTGTGAAGAATTAGCAACTCTGAATGTATATACCCTGTCTATTATCCATTATCTGCAGGGTATTCACGTAAGCGGAGCGTGCAACGGGGCATGATTCACTTGGAAAATGCACATAAAAGCGCAAATATTTGCGCAACATTTTCAAACATCGTCGCAGACGCTGTCATAAAAATCGAACAAGAAAATATGCAAAACGAATCGCATAAAAAATATAAAAACGAATGGATAAAGGGGAACTCGAATAAAGAAAGAACTAAAAATAATTTCGTTTTTTTCTTTTTTGTGCTCGGACTTGCTTTCATTATTGTATAACGTCAAATATTTGCATGCGGTGGCGACGGCGCCTAACTGTATGCCGTACTTTCTGCACCTCTCTCTTGTCCTCTCTTCGGTGGAGCTGGAGCACCAAGTGTTCCATTAGTATTTGCATTTATGTGCGGCGCCAACTCGACACAACTACCTCATCTTCTGCCATACCTCTTAACACTCTTTTTATGTGAACATGCAAATCGCAGCGAGAACATTTTGCACTTCAAATGAATCGAATCGGTCGTCCATAAGTACATTGTACATGCTAAAACTTTCATCCCGCCGCGTAAAGGTGTTCATTTCGAGTCGTAAACTGAATGGAAATCAAGGATGTTCCACAAACCAAAGTCAACTTTTTTGCAAAATTTAACACCTTAATATTAAAAATTATATTGACATAAATAGAGCAGAATTAATTTAAGATATACATTTATTGAACAACCATCGATCACTACAACTAATTGGTGAAAGTGAAGTGAATGAAGTGAATGATTTCTGGAATGCAGCTTCAACATTTTAGTGAATTTTGCACCCATTTGACAGCATACGAAAACTTAAAATGCCAGCTGTTCTTTGATATAGAAGGCTGGGGTTTCTCTTCACTAGATTCTAAGTGAATTGTCAATTTCTATTGTAAAATTACACATATTGGAAATGCCGATCAATTTGTCGCCCCAATTGCAGAAAATTCGAATTTGGTGATGGAAACATATTGCTGAAAGAGAAAATTTGCATTATTATTTGTCTTTATATGCAATTGAAAGTACTGAAATAAAATAACTAAAGCGTACTCGTCACTTTCATTTATAGCAGTTTACCAGTGAAAAAATATATCATGGGTGGTAAATATTTTCTTTATCATTAATAAAACAGCTTTGTAAATCTGTCGATCAGTCCGTTCATTTAGCCTTGAAATAATTCATTTACGTATTTTGATGTATATGCGTCTACACCGTTTTTACATGTTTTTAAATAAATAAAAAAAAATACAAACAGCTTTTACTCACAAAAATTCTAACTAATTTCAGGAATACTTTGTTAAGGAAAGCCAAAAATTCTATTTTATATTGGTTCTTTCCAGAACACACAATTTAATTAGAATAATAGCTAATTCCCACTCCCCCTCCTACCACAGGGCCTTTTGGGATTTACTGTCCACCGTCAACTTCTGCTCTTTCCTGAGAAGAGACGTGCTATTTTCGGTTCTGGGAAATTTAGCTAAAAAAACAGTTTGTATAATGTTATTGCAATAGTGTAAACTGTTGACGCCAAATTTAACTAAATAACTAAATTTAAATAAGTAAGTTATGTCTCGCATTGTGGAACTTACAACGAGTGAACATGAGTGTGAGCTACCCGCTACCAGTTCAGTAACAGGCAAAAGGAGGCATCTCCCATCTCACAAAGCATATATCCTTAAACATCTCGATCTCAGACCAAAGAGCTAGAGAGACCAAATTTGTTGACAAGGTATCTTTTATTTGGACACAGATCAAGCTTGAACTTGGCCCCCTCCAAGTCGCTAAGAACAAACTTTAATTCATTTAATTATCTAATTATTAATATCTAATGAAAATATTAAAGAAATATTGTTTACAATAATTTTTACAAAGCATGGCAAAGCATATGAACATGCGAGTTCAAGTGAGAGGTTACCTGTTTTATTTGAATATATCTAATAAATTATTTATTATAAAAATATATATGCTATGTATTGTATTTGTGTAGCTGTTATATGAGTATGTAGTGTGTGAGGTATCTTATTGTTAAAAGGATTTGTTGAGCTGAATAGGGGTGATTAAATCAAAGCGCAGAGGAACTGCTGGTCGATAGGACTGCCAGTGTTTATGAAGGCTTAGCAAATGATGTTTTAGCTTTGAATCATTCCCCTATCTCATTGCAACTTCCTGATTAATTTAAAAGATAATGATTTCAATTAAAATTTGCAATATGAAATGTGAGCTTATTAAGAGACCTTTCTAACCATTGTCGAGGCTGCGCATTGTTTCCCTTTGCAGGTCGTAAATATATCACGCCGTAAAGCTTTTCCTTTGTAAGTCCTTCGAAAATGTTCCATGACGCTTAACGTTGCAACATGTCAAAAATCTGCAACTAAATGCTGTCATAAATTACAGCCAGCTGCCAGAACTCACAATTGCTGTTTCGCATTGTTGTTATTATTATTGTTGTTGTTTTTATTTGGGCAGCACATGAAAACAATGAGGTATGCTAAAAATAAACTTTAAAACTTAATTAAACTTTTTTTTTGTTATTCCTAAAAAGAGGAAAGTAACAATAAAGTCAGGGGATGCCAAACAGCAACAAACACGTCAGCTCGACTTATTGTGTAACCCACACACACACACACACACATATACACAAATACATATACACATACTATACATACACAACAACAAACTGAGACAGTCAGTCAGCTTATCAAAATGTCTGGGGGAGAATTTTCCGTTTATGCAATTTGCCAGCAATTTTCCACCTTGCAATGCGAGAATGTGAATACTTGGCTTATACCCTGCACTAAAAAGGAGCATAATAGTCTTAAATGAAGTCAGCATCTTTAATAACTTAATCGGTTCATCTAATAGCTAATACAGATGCTAAGAACTGAAATATTCAAGTCAGGGAATTAACCTCCTCTTACTTACAGGGTATTATAAAGTTGGCCACTCTTTGTTGATCGTTTGCTACTTGTTTTTAATTAAAACACAGCTTGAAGCTTAAAATCGTGTAGATATAATGCATGCATATACTCGTAGTATAGGGTATAAGTAGTATATATACAAAGTATGCCCCAGGTTGCCATTTGCTAATGAATAAGTTAATTTTATCCTGGCCGCGGTGCGGTTCCTTTTTAACAGACCCCCTGCCCTTATCCCCTCTGCCCACCACCCGGACAAGTGTTATTTATGCACCAAATGCCTGTCGCACATTTTAAACCCTCAAAGTGGTCATTAGAGACTTTGCTTCAGTTTGTACACTTCGTAATTTAAGCACGCATACACTGGGGCTGCACTGCGTATACTTAATATTTAAAGGAGTACACAACACAGTCACGTACAACAATAGTTTGCACCAACTATAGACGTCCTTTCTATATGTAAGTATGTTACATTGCGAGCACATATTTACATCATTCTGTAAATGCAAATTAAGTCGTAGTCCATGTTGCGTGGATTTCTGTTGCTCTTATGCTACGGCCAAAAGTGGGCGTAACTAGGACGGGCCTTTTAGGGGCAGCAACAAGAGCAAAAGTGTTGAAGTTACGTAAGCCCAAATCCATTAGTTGAAGCAGCTAAATTAAAATAAAAAGCTGCTTGGGGTCCCCTGCAGTTCGAGAGAGCGAAGTTAGGAGAAAGGCAAGGCTCATGGGGCAAGTCAACAAGTGCCATAGAAGGGAATGCAGCTTAACTATAAAATGCTTAACTTCACCCAAACCCAGGACTAGTGTGCCAAGGACCTTCTTTCATCGCGCACTAAAACAATGGCATTACAGCCATGCCCTGGACTCTGAAAGTCATGCGGGAATTTCATCTATACTTATTATATAAAATTCGTATATGCAGAAATGTACATTATAAATATGTTTGTACAAGAAGTAGAGCACACTCATTTTAATTTACAATTTGATGAAGATAAATTTAATCTTTTGGTCAGTCACAAATAATAATTAAGTTTTACTTTTACTGTTTACATTTATAAATCCTAATTGAATTACTTGCAACGCCATTAACAAATTGAACCAATTCCTAGCCAAGGCTAATGTTATTTGCTGCTTTATTTGACAAATGTAACGTCAGGACTTAAACCGTAAATTTGGATTACGCGGAGCCAAAAAGAATTTATGCAAACAACAGAAAGTAAACTAGAAGGCAAAAAAACAAACTTCCAATTTGTCTGCAGGCCAAAAATAAGTTGGCAATCAAAAGTTGACGGACCAACAATTAGTGCATAAAATTTAGCATGCTTAATAAGAAATATGAAAGATATTTAAACACTACACTTTTTGAAAAAGGAATCAAATCAATCGGTCTGGTTGTATTACTAAACCAAGAAATGCAACTGTTCGAACACTATAAATGGCCAACGCATACCTCACAGTCGAGCATACTCAACTGTAGTTGTTTTTAGGGCCTTTAGAAAATACCTTTCTTTTTCGTAGCTCAAGTATGAGTGTATGCTTTGAAGCTTACAAGGCCATTCCATTCGATTGGCTGAACAAGCCACATAACACATTCTTGATACCCTCGAAAACCATATTAGAATGCCAAACGGTAAATATTTTCATTTTGTGCTGTCGTTGTGTGGCAACTGTAAAATTGTATGCATCACACATACGTGGCAATGGCACTGTCAACGTTACAAGGACACACCGAGTCCTGGCAGCGAATAAATTTCTCACCAGGCCGCCAGCTCCCAGACCAGCCACCTCTCAGTTTGAGCTTCTGCTCCTGCTCCTGCTCCTGGTTCGGCTCCTGCTCTGGCTCCTCCTTCTATTGCCAGTTCAGTGTCAGTGTGTCAAGCAGCGTGCGATGTGGAATAATTTGCAAAATGTCATTATTAGTTTGGATTTTGCGCAGCAGCAGCTAGGCGGAAGAAGGCAAAACAACAGCAAGGATGGAGGATACAGAAGCTATCCATAGGAGAAGCTGGCACGTTTCTGCCTCTGGATATGTTGGACACATGAAACTGTGCGCCCAAACCCCACTCGTATATCATCGTCAACGTTGGAGCAAGCTTAGTTGTGTGTGTACTGGTTTTATTGTCTACCTGCAGGACACGTTTGTACCGTTATGCCTCACGCATAAGCAAACACGCAGAGCAAGAGAGAGGCAAAGACTGGGAGACAGAGAAGCTGATGATGCTGAATAAGCTAAGGCGAATCATTAAGCAACCAATGTAAATGAAATTAACATACTTTTTTTCCCGGCACAGGCCTAATTCATAAGGAGGACAGCTGGGATAAGCCCAATGATGGATTGGAGCTAAAAAGAATGCTGAAAAATGAAAAACGAAAAGCGAAAAAGCAAATTGAATTTTTCGTTGATTAAACTTAATGCCAGGGATAAAGAGCTCTTCTGAATACAAATCAAATAACATTAGGCAAATCAGATCAAACAGGTGAATAATAAATTTCAGTTTGCCTGACAAAAATTAATTAAATACAAAGATTGCAGCCAAATTTAAATTATCATTGAATTAGGTAAAACCAAATTAAATTTTATTTATTTTAATCAACATAAATAAGTTCACTCATTTCATTCTTGTTCCACAAATTATTTTGGGTGTTACATAGAAAAATGATTTAACAAAAAACCATTTTTTTTGAGCGGCAAACGTGATAAAAGAGATGCTCAATCACACTTATTGTTTGTTTCCACAGAAATCCCAGTCAAATGCTCAGCGTCTAATAAAAATGAACTTTTTGCTGAGACAGCACAAATGTCGAGCTCGTAAACTTAACTGGGGCACATGCGGCCATATAAAAGTGCTCCCATATAGCCCTGCCAATAAGTCATAACTCTATAAAGTACCAAGGCTGCTTGCTCTGTTCATTATTTGAGGATATACTGGATCACGTTTGCCAAGCACCTGGTCAACAGGCAGTATTATGGACTGCAAGTACAAGTGACTTGCACAGTATGCTGAATTCGGTTTGTTCCGTCAGTCACTCAGTCAGTAAGTCAATCAACTAGTCAGTCAGTCAGTCAGAGTGGAAAAGGAGGGGCTTGACTTGTGTCAACTTTGGCATCTAATAAAGCTTATGGTGCGCTAAATTGGATTTGCATACATTATTGGTTAACACAAGTGGAAAAGCAGGAAATTTGGGCTGAAGTCACATGGAAAATGGAACACACAAGTAGCAAGCTCAGCTCTGTAATGCGTTAATGGAAAATGCTTTTCACATTTCCCCTCAATTGACAGTGTTCCAAAAAAGTAATCTCTACCTGTAGATGAATTTATAACAGCTTAGGAACTGCTGCTACTCGATTGAAATGAAATCAATTAATTAAGTGCACTCTTGTTTATCAAGGCCTTATCAATATAAATAAGTGTACAATTGAAAACATTATACATATGAAGAAGATACAGCAAAGTGAAGAATTATTGGCAATAAGCAGCAATATCTAGTAACAAGAGAGTCTCAAAAATTACAAGAAGAAAATGACCACAAGCACGTTAAATCAGTTTGCACCACTGTGCTATTGGCTGAAATTTGGATTCGGTGCATGTATATTTGGGTGTGTTTATATTTGATGGCCGTAAATGCGATTAACATTAGCGTCGACTTCAAAAGCGACTACATTTGATTGCCAACTGGCAGCCACTGTTTCTGCTCATTGCTTAATATGAAACGTCTCGAAAATCTCTAAGGTGCAGTTCGAGCTTCAAGTGTCATCAATAAAAGGATGCAAAGATAATACAAATAAAATTAAAATAAGAATGCAATTGAACAAGGCCTTTTGCCTTGAGTTGCCAACCACAGCAGACACTCGGGACCTGCATTTTAATGTGATGCATCATTATTGCGCCTAGAAGCAGACTAAGGCCACACTGGGGCTAAAGGTCAGCTTGACGCGTCCTGTGGCTGCTTCTGGTTGCGGTTGCTTCTGGCTGCATGTGACGCACTGTGGTCAGCGCCAAGGTTTTAAATTACGAGAGAGCTGAGCAGCTTGTTAGAGCTGCTTCGGCGGCTATTTGTAACGGCCGCTGTGGCAGGCAATATGTGCATAATGAACATGTGCATGTAGAGTGTGTGGCAAGGCACTAGATAAGGCACCATCTTGTACAAAGAGACATCTTGACTTGCGACTTAACATAACTCATAAAGATTCGAGATTAAACGTATGCTCCAAAAATGCTCCAAAAACAGCAATGTAGCTGTTAACTATGTATTTAAAGGCTAAAAAGCTTAAAAGCGTAAAATGCCTTAAAAACGAACTGGTTCCAAATAAACAGAGCATTCTTACGCAAACTTCCATATTTGCTCTGCCTAGCCGTCGCTGGCCTGGCCTTGGAAATTAAAAATTTAAATAAAAGTAGGAAAAGCGAATTAAAGTCATCCAGCTGACATGGCTCGGACTCTATTAGGTGCACTTCGGAAATTGCAGTAATCCAATTACACAGATGAAATACGTGGCGTATGAGTAACGCCTTATTAAGCACAAGCAAGAAACACGCTGACAAAATACTGAAGCATTTTCGCATTTAACAAGTACAAAAATGAGCATGTAAATGAAACGAATTTTCACTAAACGAATTCTCATGTAAAATGGTCGCACCCATGCGGGAGGCCCCTTAATGATAGACATATACTCGTATATAGTAGAGGGGCCTCCACAGCCATGAGCTGTGGGCAGTCAGCGCAAATGACAACGGCGACACATTTTGCATACAATGGCACTTGTGGTGGAAGGGGGAATGGCGGCCACTTGACAGTCACAGGCCACAGGCGCAATATTTCAGATGAACAACGTTCACTTGACTTTTCCTTTTTTGCTTGTTTTGCTAACAAAGCCGAGCCGAGCAGAGTGGGGGCGAGAGTCGGGTCGGCAAACCATAAATCAATTGACAGTGCAGAAAAATTGCAGAAAATTACTTGATATTTACGGTCAGCGCACACACAAAAGCCAGAGTCAGGGGGCCGACGATGATGACGATGACGATGATGATAATGATGATGATGCCACGCCCATTGTCCTTAGTCTGGTGGCAAACACGAATGCAACAAGTCGTGCCGGCATCAATGACACTCAAGGACAACAACATTGTGAGCTATAATTACACATGTTCCATCTTTGAGTGTGCCACATGTCGTATTAAGTATTTGTAATAATTGACTGCCAACACAGTGTGCAAGTCCTGTGATCTAATGCCACACACAAAAACCTTACATCTTCTCCTCACTGTCGTCCACATCTATGGCGCAATGTGGGCTAAAACTGTCAACAACAAACGCAAATGCTTTTATGAACTATTTCTCGTTACAGTTGCCCCCCAATGGCTGCCCCAGTCGACCTCTGTTGTACGCCTATGTGTCCTGCTGGGCATTGCAGCAATGTGCCTGTATTCATGTAATTATTGTGTCAACTGAGGTGTGTGTCACGGAGCCAGAATGGGGAGACAAAACCCAATATCCTTGGTGCAGGGCCCAAGCCAGTGACAGCTCACTCCATTCAGCTGTTGTTTATGGCTCGAACTAGGCTCATAATTGCATTGTTGCCTTTGTAATTACTGGCAAACATGCAGTTAATTAAAATCATTAAAATACCTTTGAGCCAAAACAGCAGACAATAACAACAACAACAACAACATCAGTAGCAGGAGCTGCCGTCACCAAGTGAAATACAATGGGCCATGAAACGGCCTGGGGCTCTCCCTGCTGGCAGCTTTAATTTCCGACACACGCCAGGTACACATACATTCATAGAAATATATAAAATGTATGCCACAGCAGCTATATTAGCAGACGAAGGATATACACTATTCAATTAAAATAGAATTAATTTTGCAATAAGACCACATGCCAAATAATTAATATCAGACTCAATAGTCTTATTCTGCATTACTTTAAGACATACATATTGCATACCCAAGGTGTCACTCCCATTCATAGAGTATGTCCAACAAGGTGACATACTAAATTTGACATCATGGGAGACCAAAAGAGCAATGTAGCAATAATAAAGTAGAACTTTTAATGCTTAGTGCCGATCTTATAAAAGATCAATCATTAAGTTTAAAGATCAAACAGACTTCGTGCCAGTCTCAAATAACATTTCTTTTTATTACGCTTATTCCAGTACCAGGCAGTTCCATGTGTAGCTCAGACCCAGACACTAAGTCAGTCAATATTGAGCATAAAGGAACGTCTGCCTTTCATCCACATTTCATTTCTGCTCGTTAACAATGTCAAATCCAGGTTCGTCGTCTGGCACGTTTCTCAGTAGGTGCCAATGCTAGCATTGGCAGTTGACGTTTAGCTTCTTTATAGACAGATTTGATTAATGCTTTCGACTGCAAATACTGAAGACAAATGATTGAAGTTGGCCTGTTAAGCCAACATTTGTACTTGAAACCGACGAGCCATGTAAATATTACTCTAATACATACAATAAATCAAATTTGTTGCAAAACATACCAATTATGATCAGAGCCTGACGGCACAAAACAAAAGATGGCCAACATAAAGCAGGACTTAGGGAAAGCTAATACTGATAGAACTTTTAATAGCCATTCAAAGTTGGGTCTTTACACCTTAGCATCGATACATATATTTAAAATGTAAACCCATGGTCTCTGAATGTTGACTAATGGGTAAACTATTTCTTAATTAATGCAATCCTTAAGCCCGACCAGTCGAAACATGCATAAAACATATTTAATGTTGATGGACATCATCGGCAAAGTTGATTACATACAATACAATCTAATATACAAGTCCAGCACAATGCTGTCTGTATTCATGACCAGCTCGTGCAATGCCATTGCTATAATTAATGAGTTTAGTCTCGGATGCCTAGCTTTGTCTCTTTGCAGATGTTATTTCATTCAAACCGTTGCCTACAGATCATTTTGTGCACGTGCTAAGTTGAAATTGTGTGTGTCCTTGGACCAAATAACCACATGGCATCAGTGCTGCCAAGTCTGCTGAAGAAAAACAGTTCCAAATCGAAACGAGTTTTATTTATTCAAGCTATTCACTCGAGTGTATCTAACATCAATTGTTATAAGTAATTTGCTATTAGTAATTTAAAATTTTTATATATTTACACGTATGTATGTTATATATTAAAATTGCTTAAAAACAAAATATGCCCGAAAAAGGCTAAATTGCATTTGGCAACTTTGACAGAAATAAAGCGAAAGGCGGCAGAGCTGTTGGAGATTGGCACCACTGTTTTGTATTGTGGATGCCATTTATTTATGTATCTCCACACCAGATAGCTTCAAATGGGAGCATTCGTCTTCGGCGTGTAATCAAATATGAACAAATTGGTGATTGAAAGAGGCGCCTGAGAACGCAATTAAAATTTAACGACCATTGAATATGAAAAGGTGCTATATAATTTTAAGTGTTCTGTGTCACAACAGCATTTTCTCAAAGCAACAATTTAATTGCCGACCAAATGTTCTGGAAATTATTTCTCTGGAAATTCGCGAAAAATATAAGACAAAATTGCAACGAAACAAATGGAAAGAATGTGGAATGACAGGAAATAAAAAGAGATATAAAGTAGAGTAGCAATAATACTTATAGCAATATAGTACATTGAAACAGGAAGACAAAAGAATTAAGATTGCGATAAGATAAAACAGCTTACGTAATATCACGTCGGACTATATTGCCTTGCTAGATTGCCTTGGCGGTACTCAAAGGGCACAAGGTTTTGTACCTTACGAACAATGTACTCAGAAAGTAAAAGGACTCATCATTGTATGCTTAAAATACTAGAGTAGTTAAAATTTGAAGCCTTGAACACTCGGAATCTAACGTATAAAAGACACCCTGTTTACTGTTTTCAATTGCTTATAAATTGAAAGCGGAATGAGAATATAACAGTATTTTTGCACATTTTCTATGGTCAACCATTCTTTGCTCTTGCTAACAAACTGAATCTGCTGGAATAGAAGTGTTATATGTTTTTTGTTACCTTTAAGCTAGCATTCGTAAGATTTAAGATAAAAGTTTTGTGCCACTTGAGTAAAACATGCATTTAGTTTGATTCTTATCTTTCAGTCGTCCACACAAGCAGTGCACGTGAAACATGTATGAAGTCTTATATTATATTCATTGTAATTGATTTACATTTACACGCCTAGCAGATAGTGATATCTCTGCTTGCTACGTGCTTTAGAATGTAATCTATTGAACTTTTGGGTAACTTTATTTTTAACTTTAACAGTTGAAAATGCCATTGATAAATAGCCAAGCCAGTCTGTGCTCAATTAGCTGTAATTGGGCTAGAAAATAAGGACAGCTTTATGTGGGCCTGTGTGCAGCTCCTGCAAGCTCATAGAGCTCATAGAGATGCCACGCTTTGCGCACTGCGGAGGTTCGACCTCGGGCAAAGTTGCAACGTCATTACTCAATGTCGCCGCAGGTGGGGCGAAGGCGATGGAGAATGGGCAAAAAAGAGAAAGTTAGTGTGGGTAAAAATAAGCAGCGCACCAGGTGTAAGTAAACGAAAAAGCAGCTCATAAAAATACTCAAGAAGGCAAAATGTTTAGCTTGAAGTGTGCGCAGGCCCCAAAGGCAAATATGCGTGGAGGAAGGTGGAGGTGGGGACGAAGATGGATGCGGAGACGAAGGAGAAGAAGAATGCGAAGAAGATACTTGCATGCCTTGGCACGGCATTGCCAGTAGCCTTTGCCTCCGCCTCCGCCTCGGCATTTAGCTTAATCCACACAAGTTTAAGCAAAACAAAAAGCCTGGGAAGAGCTCAAGGTTCTTGCAGGACGTCGAGTGTCAGTGGAAATGACAACTATGCGACTACTTCACAGTCGCAGTCGCAGTGGCAGTCGCTGACTTGAGTTCAGTTCTTTCTTTTTTCCCCACTGCGTACTTTAAGACGCTGGATCGCAACTTACTATATAAGTATGTATGTATGTATGTATGTTATGCTTGCAATAAGTTGTATTTGTTGTTGGGTTGTGTATTTGTGCAGCTCGTTCGCCTCTATGCAAATTGATGGCTTCAGTCTGTTTGCCTTCAGAGACTACGACGAGTACGCCAAAAACTCGCAAATCCGTTGAAAATCCTTTTTAACTTTTAATGATGCCTGGCAATGTCGGCAGCGATGGCCACGTCACAATCTCAAAGTGTGGCAATGTTTTCCCTTGGGATTTGCGTAAAGTATCTGCTAAAAGCTTCCTTTCATTCCGTTTACTGCCTGCCAAAAAGGCAACAGAAACCACATGGCCAAAATCAAAATGCCGCTCCCCAGCTGCCCCAATTTTGTTTGCCATCAATTTAGCCTGGCCAAAACAATATGAACAAGCAGAGGCCCACCCACCAGACGGATTCACAGAGACTCACAGCCAAGGCGGCGGCATCTCAGAAATGTTGCTTTCCTTCCTTTCTTTTTCTCCCAATCCTCTCCCTTTTCCAATTTCTTTTGCTTTTCGTCTGTTTTCTTTTAATCTGCTAAATAACCATCTCCCATGATCTTGCTTCGTGCTCGTCTTTAAATTAACTTTAACAATAAACGCAAACCAATCTAGCCTTTTACGTATTTCGCATTTGTATCGATTTACTTTGAGTTGATTTTTAACTTTAATGAACTTGCAACAAAAATGTTACAGAACGTATGGCCAGAAAAGTAGGCAACACATATAATACTAAAAGCTGGCATACGACTGAATGGGATGTGATTGCCTTAAAATTTCGCGATAAACATTTCTTTATGAAAAGCAGATAGCAAAATTAATAAATTAGTTTCAATAAATCCGACATTTTGCTTGACAGTTCTCAACAATTGTCAACAAAAACTCTACAAATTGTTGAACTATCCCTGATTAATAAAAAATAGGTAATACTAGCAGACCCGGCGGACTTTGTCCCTCCCAAAATTCGTATTTAAAGAGATGACTCTCTCTATTTCTTTCAATAAATGGAAATGGAAAATCCAAACACAACTTAATTCATTTAAATTAATTTCAGTGTATTTTAATGCAATGCAGAATGATAAACAACATTTTTTGTCTTACCATTTGGCGCGAATATGAATAATAAAGATGGATTACCGATATGATCCATAACAAATTATGAATCAAAAAAATTATGTATTTTGTCGTGATGAAAATGTGATGTTGATGTTATATGATTGTGATGTTTTTGTGTAACGATCGTCCATTGCAGCAAAAGTCGAAATAGAAATTACCTTGACGGTTGGCATGAAATTATCTTCAATAACATTGGTAGCGCCGAAAGAAGTCATTTGGAAGTAATTATTTTACCTCTGAATGTTAGCTACGAAATGTTTTGAAACTGGACCATCACCAGACAGAAGAGATTGCAATGGCTCTGGCGGAGGATTTAATGGTGGTAGAACCACTTTTCCATCAGCACAGCACAACCCTGGAGTTTCTTTTTGGAATTTGCGTGCGTTACAATGCTGACATAAGGCATTCATAGCACCGATATCAATGCATTGCATTGTGCCATCCATTGTAGCATCATATGCTGCTCGATTCAAGCCCGTCACACTGATTCTGCACCGCACACGTCTGATTTCATTTTCTTGATCATCACGTGCAGCAGAACGACGTAGTGCTCTCTGCGCATTATTGTTTTCCGTTTCAGTAACACTTTCTTCTTGTGTGCGTGCAGCTCGTAAATTCGCCATCCTTGAACGCATATCTTCTCGACGCAATTCATGCTGCTCATCTGTCATATTTTGACGAAGATTTACCAACCACCGCGCTGTTCTACTTCGAGTTGCAAGATTTGAACGTCGTGGTCGCGGCATTATTTCACTAAAACAAAAACGTTAAAATATGTCTGAAACAAGTATGAAAGCTACTGTCGAGTGTGCTCGACCGTGAGATGCCCGCCAACCAATTTTACCATCGAAATATATTTTTCAAAAATATATACTGAAAAAATACTTTAAAAAAATATACTAAAAATACCAAAATAATATATTAACATTTTTTTGTTCGAAATTACTAACTTGGCGGCAGTT
Organism: Drosophila pruinosa; assembly: GCA_018150935.1. Lineage (NCBI taxonomy): Eukaryota > Metazoa > Arthropoda > Insecta > Diptera > Drosophilidae > Drosophila > Drosophila pruinosa. The sequence continues at coordinate 45,972,878 of JAECWR010000199.1, forward strand.
TAATTGGTTTATTGGACACCATTATTATGTCACGGAGTGTCATAGCAACTAACTAGGCAGCACTAGCAGTTGCACGTGGTAACGCCCTTTAAAAGTAATTTCTTAATAACTTCTGTGGTTTTTATTCGATTGTAACTAAATTTTCAGAGATCATTAAGATGGTGATTAGTATTGTGCGTACCAAAATTGAACGTTCTAGGTTTAAAACGACGCTTGCAATTCAGTTTTTTTCAATTTGCATGAGCGGAAGGGGGCGTGGCCAAAATCAAAAACAAACTTGATCTGCATGCAACAATAAGACTACTGTTCCGAAAATTTGGTTGCTCAATCTCTTAGATCTAGGTGTTCATACGGACGGACAGACGGACATGGCTATATCGTCTCGGCTGTTGACGCTGATCAAGAATATATATACTTTATGGGGTCGGAGATGCCTCCTTCTGCCTGTTACCATACCATAATACCCTTCTACCCTTTGGGTAGGCGGGTATAAAAACCCATCCAAATCGGACGTCCAGAAGTCGAGTTGTATGCTTTTAAACATTTACCAATTTTGTTTTATTTATGTTACTAGCGAACCCGGAGGACGTTGTCCCTCCCTTGATGGTTGCCCTGAAATTATCCCATCCAAATCGGACATCTGGAAGTCGAGTTATAAGTTTTTAAACATTTACCAACTTTGTTTTATTTATATAGATAGAAGAGATAGAAGATATAGATGTATGTCGAAATGTTGGCATACTTTTTTGTTACGTAATAATTTTATATACTAATGAATATGCATTTTCAAGTGAGCCCCAATCGATTAATCTTTTGGGTACTATTACTTCATGAGTTAATAAAAGCAGTTTTTTTCTGGAATTCAGTAATGTTTTGAAAAATGAAATGGATGATTTTTATATTTTCTTCATACTTAAACTAAATATTGATGAAATTGTCATATTAAGAACTTGACGTTGAAGTATACGGTCAGCTCAATAAGCCCCTTTAATAAATGCAACGTTGAAAACAAATACAGATACAAAATAGACGAACAACTGTGTCCAACTCATAAAGCAGCGGAAAGGAAGTGCAGCCATTTCTAGCGCATCCTGCAGCAGCAACAACGTGCGTCCGTCGCGCTCGGACCAGAAATTGTAAATTTTCACTGCGGACAAACAAAGACGTGCCAGGATGTGGACAACTATGAAGGGGGGCTGAGGGACTGTGAAACAGTTAGAGTTACAGTTGCATTATCAAGTTTTATTTGAAACTATCTACCCAGCTGTGGCATTTTTGGATGTTCGCCTGAAGCTTTTAACTGTTTAGGTCAATAGATTTAGTTATCTCCCAACCTCAACCCCAACCACAATGCCAATCCCGTTCCAAGCACTGCCCAAGCCCACTGACCAACAAATCAAATAGCGGAAAAGTTTTATTTTGCAAGTTTTCTTCAAGCATCCGGCCTCTGCTTTGGGTTTCAGGGTTTGGGAAGGGCTCAAACAGAGCGTGGGCAATACTCGTAGTCGTCTTGGCATCCATGGTACCATCATGGGCCTCATAAATAAACTGAAATTGCATGCTCGGCTGGCTCTTCTTCCTTCTCCACCAAGGGAATAAAATTGATGACTTTGTAGCAGTTGCTGCACTAAATTGCTGGCCAAGATCGTCAGTTTCCCTTGGTGTTTCCTTGAACTCCAACCCTTAGTTGTATTTACGCGTTAATTATTTCATTAACGCTCCATTGAGCTCATCGCCTTCTACAGCAAATTATTCCAGCCTATTGCATTCAAATGATTCTGATTTTTGACCATAATGAGCTCTGAGTAATAACGTCCCTCGGCACCTCGGGGGTATCGCCTGGGCTTGGGCTTGGGATAGGGATTGGAATGCGAATTGAAATTGGGGTCCTGAGGCGTGTGCCACTTCAAACTGAAACTGTGCAATCGACTAGAAGCGGAATGCCACAAAATGGTTTTCATTAGTGGGTTGAACATAGATAATGTGGGCTGGCTGCTGTGCTACAAGTAAACCACAGTTTCAGCTGTAATATATTTTAATTAAATCCTTTTGTATTTGATGGAATGGCAAATGAGCACTCGAAAACTACAATAACAAAAAAAGTCAAATGTGCCTCTCTATTTTTATTGTTTCGTAAGGAAAAGCATCATGATAATAGAGAAAATCTAATATATGTAATATAATTAGATGTCTATCTCTCTTCCTTTAACTGAACAAATAAAAAGAAATTGCTACATTAAATAAATTTACAAAAGGAATACGTATTGGCAAATACTATTTTATAAATATTAGACTCCATATAGTTGTGCTACTTTACTTGATGTTAATATATTATATAATATTAATACTTACTAGCTAGAGCTGTGCACATCTCCTACACAACTCATAAGCTGCAGCCCCTCATACTAATAAAGATATTATATTAGTATGTATGTTCTATACAAAATCAATTTATATATGTACCTTACACATGGCAGCACAGCAAGAGCACACAACAAACATTTGGAATGTGCTCAATTGCCAACAACAATAAACATTATTATGACTATGTACAAGCCCTTAATGCTTACTGCAGAGTCTCTTAAGACAGAGACATTTTAGTAGCGCGAGGAGCAGCAGACTTGAAGCTCTACAGCTCCCAGCACAGCCTGATGGGCATTTGGCATAAAGTTTCATGACGCTAAGTGGATGATTATTTGCGATTACACGGTGGCAAGTGCGGGCTATTGGTGTACCTTACACTCTGGATCCAGAGCTGCAGCAAATTGTTGAAGTGAAGGACACGGAACAGCACACACACACATGGCCATTTCTTTTTGTGTAATTTAATGAAGGTAACAACAACAACAACATGGCGAAGGACATGAACGAAAGCAAAACCAATACAAATATGCGGGCCACTGCGCCCAGACAGTCGTCCGTTTTAACTGCCCCATGCTTTATGTACACGACTTTGCTCCAATCCCAGAGCCAAGATCATGTCCATGCGACTGCTGCTGCCAATGATTATGTGCTAATGGGCAACGCACGCGTTTTTATATCGAACGCCAAATTGGCTGCTAACAATTGATATATAGCGGCAATTACGCAACATACATTACTCAACCCGAGCGCCCTTTTCTTCCGACCCGTACTGCGATACCAGACTTGCTCATAAATGCAGCTCGTAAATCTTATTCGAAGCATCCTGCACAATAGTTTGGTTGCTGCGTCCCGAATCGACGCATGCATTGCATGGTCAGCAGGCAAAAGCCATAAACATCAACAAACTATTGTCCTTGTGCCACTGACTCATCGAGCTGGTTGCCCCAAATAATAAATATTCAACTCATATATGTACATGTACAGTATGGATGTATGTATATGCTTATTACATACCTCTTTGCTGGTCTATTTTTCTTTATGCTTTCCCTTGCTCTCTTTGTCTTTATGTTAATTTAGACAACATGATAATTACCAACAGCTCTTTCAGATGGTTAATCGATAACAAGTATTGTGCAACACAGTTTGATAAGATGATGACGTTTAGGGTTGCCATTCTGCAGTTACTGAGCAATTATGTGTATTAATTAATTTTTAATGCTTTAATTTTGGAAAAAGCAATCCAATTGATATTGGGACATATTAAATAATAGCATATATTATTCGATTAGATTCAGATTGGCGATGTCATCCTAAATATTGACAAGTAATCGGATCGATTTTCTCATCTCAAAACGAAAACGTTAACAAAGAAGTAAAATTATTTATTTGAATTCTAACGGGCAAGGCTTCAATTCAAAAAATTAATGTGAATTCCTTTTGGATACGTGAACGAGTTCGGCACTGCGGCCATAAATCGAAGAATCGCTACGTGAAGCTGTCATTAGAAAGAGATGGAGAAGAGAGGTGAATAAAGATGACCAGCCTTTCTGAACTGAGACGAGTCTAGTACGGAAACGGATGTCTTGCGCAAACAGAGTCGAAGAAAGCGGAAGCCCAAGTTCAGACACCGTGGCCAAACTGTAAGGCCCTGCATGGCAAGTTTACTTTCGTTTCTGCTGCTTTACGGCATTTTGTGAGACCATAAAAACAGCAAAACGGGTAGTAAAAAGGCAAAGGAGCAGGCTGATGTATCCGGAGGGTAATTCTAGTGACTGCGGTCATCATAAAACAGCCAAGTTAAAAGAAGATAGAAGTTTAGGCTGCGGTCTTGTAGTGGGCGACATGACCAGTTAGGTTGCAAAAGTTTTCAATTAGCTGTGAACTGAATTACATTTACGTTTAATTTGACAATGATGGATGGAAGGGGTTAATTGAGGGACACGGTGAGGTCAACAATTAAACGAGCTTATCATAAGCTGCGAATGATAAGAAAGAAAATGAATGTATGTATTTACATACATCATTAAAAGGTGGAGATTGAGAAGTGACTCTACATGTATAGTCTGATAATGAAGTAGGATTAGTAAGTTATCTTAGACTAGCATTCTCGACGGATTAAGTTGATACAAAGTAAAATAAACTATGCTTGTAGTGAACCATCTTTTCCGAAAATTTTTTTAATAATAGCAGTTTGCCTAAAATTTGGTAGGAATCGTTTATAATTCCCCTTCCATTACCATGTGTCAAGCTCGAATGTAAAGTATTATTGGGACATTCCAAAGTTGTCTGCAATTCCTGAACTTGGTTTTGTAGAAATATATTATATAATTCAATTAACTTCCTTGAGATTACTTAGTCAGTGGTTAGAGAATTTGAACATTATGAAATTACTATATACTATATATACTATAATAAATTTTCAATTTAGTTGCTTTCATTTTATGTTCTTTATTTTAGATTCTTAAATTGTTATTTTTTAGATTTAATTTAATTTATCTTAAGCTAATCATACATTTTTCTCTCCACCTTCAGTGGATACTTGTCGATGGGAAATAAATAAATAAAATACCAACTTATTTGCTTACAAAATATGTGCACAACTTTGCTGTCTCACCGGAAACCACAGAAGTCTGTTTTTAGCTAACCAGAAATTTGCGAGTCTTTAAGCAACAACCGTTGAGCTTTAAACCATTATGCTTTAAAAGAGAGGGGCAGATGGAAGGAGGGTGTCAGATTAATAGATGTCTTGGGTGCTCTGTACAAGGCATCCGTATTTATCTGTACCTGCACGAGTATTTGTGCTTGTATTTGTAGAATGTTCTGTATACTGGAATTAGCATAATTACAGCATCAACCCTTTCCAAAAGGCGCATATTGTCTGTCTGAAGAGGGACGAAATGGAGCAGGTAGGCAGTCTGTTGTACATGAATAACTATGGCAGGAGCAACAATTTCCCTAAAATACAAACCCGGCTGGGCCTCATAATAATTTCGTTGCGTTTGTTTTTTGACTCTGAAATGCTGGCTGGCCGGACTGCCGAGCTGATGAAGGTACCCGAACCCCAATGCATAAATTTATTTGTTAAACAAGCAACCCGATGAGTAGCTCCCAGATCCCCAAAATCCTTGGCTAAACCACAGCTGTGGCTGTTGGCAGCTGGCTGTAGCTGCTGCTCATCAAAATTGTATGGCTGGTCCCTGTGGGTCGGGAAGGAAAAGATGGGTTTTTGGTGTTGTTACAGCAAAAGTAAAACCAAAACCAAACAAAGATGCCAAAAATTATCTCGGTCACTTTTCAAATGCACGCACACTTACACATCAGAGTAAATGAGAAGCGATGCAAAGAGAAGGGATCTGGAAACAGGCAAGTAGAGAAGCCACCCAGCCAAGCCTAGCTCATTGACAGGGTCAATGGCTTGGCGCCCATATAGAAGCCACTTGAAAGTTTTATGTGTGCACACTTTTGTTTTTGCGGCGCCCAAGTTGACAACACTGTTTACCTAATGTACCGTTAAGCAGCACACTTGATGCCATTATCTTTTTCAGTCTTTGTCATTGCCTCATGCGCCATGGAAATTATTTTCTTAATTTGTTTTGAAGCGCCTGTTTGTTAAAGAAGTGGCTAGCAGGCGAAGGCGGATACGACTGATTTTAAAATATTTATAATAAATATTTAAGCAGTGAATTTAAAATGATGACCGCATTCCATTTTGAACAATTTTGCATTTGGCAAATGTATCAAAGTTTCGTATTTCAAACTTTTTTCATTTACAACAAAGCTCAGCAGTAATACAAACAACAATTACCATATAAACAAGTAAGAAAGCTACAGGCGAGTTTGCTCGACTGTGAGATACACGTCAACTATTTTTATATTATATTTTTCGGGAATATACTAATAAAATTGCCACAAAATAATATACTAAATATATACCACAACATTTATACCACTTTCAAATGATTCAATACAATTATTATATCACTGAGTGATATAGCAACTGAACAGGCGCGGGTGCACCTGATACACCATATTTCTTGAATAACTTCTGTTTTTACTGACCGATCGTAACTAAATCATTGGGATGCGCCAAAACGGAAAGTTCTAGGTTTTAAATGCAATTCGCTTTTTTTCGATTTGCTGTGACGTTAGCGGGTGTTTATATGGACGACCAGACATACGGAAATGGCTATATCATATCGGCTGTTGACTCTGTTCAATAATATTTATACTTTGTGTGGTCGGAGATGCCTCCTTCTAAAGTTCACAAAGGTTTAATACACTTCTACCCTATGGATAGGCGGGTATAAAACTACGAAAAAGTCTACTTTTACAATCCGATAATTAACAACTCTTATAGAGAGAAGATTCTTGTAATGTGAGTTTCACAAAAATAGCAAAAAAAAAACATTTATATGGTTATTGTAATAATGTTTTTACATGAAACTTTTTGCTTACTTTTAAACTGATGAGCAGACTTTTATAATTCGAAATTAAATTATAAAAGCGAAAAAAGCATACACTGACTGAACTGGACTGTGATTTATTCGATTTATTTTCACACTATAAAATTACTTTTTCGTCGACATAAAAGCAGTCATTCAGAATATGAAAATGATTAGGTATATACAACATTAATTCTTTAATATATAAACAATATCCATATAAGTATTGAAGTCTACTTCTAAAACTAGCTAACATGTATTATATTATCGTCAACTTTATTTAGCTACCCAAACGGACGGAGAGACGGCCGAATAGTCATTTCATCGTCTCGACTGTTAATCCCGATAACATACATACACATGTCCATACATAAATTTTCAGTCGTCTCTTAATTATTATAGCTTTGTTCCCTATGGGAGCCAGTTATAAATACTTATTATAACTTCACGTTATGAGCATATTCTGAGTTTTTATTATTGTCCAGAAGCACCACCTGAGATTCAATACACATCTGCTTATGAGTGGATAAAAGTGGAATTTACAGTTTTACCTGGTGCAAATATGCGAAACATGAAAATGAAAGCCTTCAACCAAAGGACGACAAAGGGATTTTCACTGCAGTCGTGCAGCTTTGTTACCTTGCCAATGAGTAAGGCCGATGGAAAGCCTTGACAGCTCAGTTCGGCGCAGAACAGCATACGCATGCCACACCCATCAGAGCACAGCCAACATTACCAGTACCGAAGGCTAGTGCAGGTTAAGGTCACACCCCATCAACAGCTGAGAGCGCAGCGCTAGTTGGCGATTATTTTATGCAGCAGACATCCGCTCCAACAATGGCAATGAAATGCAGCCGAGCTTGGGCATGGGCCTTGTCCTGATCCTGGACCCCATTAGTAAAGTTTAGCAGTAAACGGATTTATAGCAACACCAACGCCTTGGACCCATGTCAGTTGTGGCAGACGCATCCTTTTTTTTCTCATCCTCTTGTCCTTGTTTATGTTTCTACTATTTCAATCCGACTTACTTTAATTCTTTGCCTCAGTTTTTTATACGTGTACTTATGGAGAAATGTGTGAGTGTGGAATTAAATATGCAATATACCGCATGCAATTATTTGCAGGTCTCTGGAGAAATTGTGCGTCTCACAAAAATATGCTTCCACAGCATAAAAGAACGCACAAAAGACATTTTCGAAAGCCACTCAAGTGGGTACTCATGTCAGTACTGTGAGGCAGTGGCTTCAAATCTTAGCATTCAACACAAATCAAAGTCAATGTCAGTACGTTAGAAGGTCAATAGCTGTACAAATATTACAAGGTAAGGGCGATAGCAAGGACAAATAAAAAAAATATATTACATTTAAGAAATTTAAAACGGCGCCTTACAGCGACAGAGCTGCATTTACTTTATCGATATAAATCGTTCAAGTGATGTCATCTACACAGGCAATGTTTTTCATGAGACTTTCCGATTAATCGATACTTTAGATATTAGCGGACTTTCTGCAACTACCACAGCTTTTTGTTTAATTATTTAAATTTATTTAATTTAATAATTTAGCTATTTCGTTGTACTGTCTCTTTATATTTAAAAACAGCAGCTGCTACTGGGCGCGTATTAGTCACAGTTTTTACTGTCATATAATAAGTACTATGCGTGTACCATAAAATACTTAACGAATAACATGTATTGAAATATCGTCCATCTCTAATTTAACGCGTGCTCTTTCTTTCCTCTTGCTCCAACATGGCTGATCAGGTAAGGCACCAAAAATGTGTTCGAAATTTAATAAAATACAGCACTTATTGCGCTGGTAAATGATAATCACAATGTGTATCGTGGATTGAAGTGCATGGTGAAATTAAGTTTACATTTTACTATAGTGCAAGAGCACTGCGAATCATTTGTTTAGTGATGCAAAAGTTACACCCAAGTAGTCCGTGTTCAACATAACCACACTTGCACGCATGCTGGGTACGCTGGTGTCTCACAATGTACATACTCGAAATTTATTTTAGCAAACGGAACGTGCATTTCGCAAACAACACTCAGTGCCAACAACGCGCCTCAAGAGCGCCAATGGCAAGAAGAGATCACGACTACACCGTCGTGTTGGGTTAGGCTTTAAAACGCCAGCCGAGGTAAGAGTTTGTGAAAATGTAACTAATGTTGCGTCCCCGTTTTCTTCCCTTTCATCCACAACCACCACAACAACAACAAACAAATGCCCTGACTTCCACGCACGTTGTGTACCCGGTCCATGTAACTTGTCAAATGCAACGCTAACCAGAACGAACGCGCCTTCCAAAAGCAGTTCGGTGTTAACCTAAACCGTAAGGTGAAACCCGGCATCACCAAAAAGAAGGTGCTCCGCCGTTACCGTGATGTTGGTCTGGGTTTCAAAACTCCCCGTGAGGTATGCATGCTCCTTCATTTTATACCGCCAATTCCATCGGCTATCAACCAAGGTATTGATTGCAACGCTGTTTTCATCGCCCTATAGGCCATCGATGGTACTTACATTGATAAGAAGTGCCCATGGACCGGAGATGTCAGAATCCGTGGCCGCATCCTGACTGGCGTTGTACGTAAAAATAAGATGCAGCGTACTATTGTCATTCGTCGTGACTATCTGCACTTTGTGCGCAAATACAGTCGTTTCGAGAAACGCCACCGCAACATGAGCGTCCACTGCTCACCCGCCTTCAGGTATGAGACAATAAAATCACTTTGTTTATATTATGGGTAATTATATGATGATAAAATCATGACGGTCTTCATAAAACAAATTGCTGAAGAAACTTGACTCTTTTTACAAATTGTAAAAATACTGACAATTTTAGATAAATTGCTTATTGTTTACCTTATAATTCATCCATTCCATTAAACTAAATTTTCTCATTTATTTTCTTACAGAGATGTTGAGCACGGTGATATCGTCACAATTGGCGAGTGCCGTCCCCTCTCAAAGACCGTGCGTTTCAATGTTTTGAAAGTCAGCAAGGGTCAGGGCGCAAAGAAGAGCTTCAAGAAGTTTTAAGTGAGGACAACCACAGCGGAAGAAAACAATATTTGTAGCATTATTCTTTTTGAATAAAACAAAAAAATGTAAATTTATCTACATTGCGTACATAATTTAAATTTTATTTCAGACTTTTCAGCTATTAAGCAGTTCGACATCTATAAGAGGTTAGTATTAAATTAATTTGAACGAAGCACATTATTCGCATTCAGCGTATTCTGATGATAAAATCATGACGGTCTTCATAAACAAATTGCTGAAGAACCTTGACTCTTTTTTACAAAATGTAAAAAAACTGAAATTTATCACAGACTCCTGAAATGTTTCCTTACTATTTTCCGTTTACTAATTGACATTTTATTCTGTTTGCTTATATTTCAGTTTCTTTCGAAGACTGTTTAATATAATTTCATGCACAATTTTAACTTAATAAATCGATTAAAATCAACAAATGATTTTCTATTTAATTTGGGGAGTATAGACAATGATATTCTTACTGTACATAATTTTTTTTATTTAATAGCTTATAAAGTTTTAATAAGTTAGTTTGCTCTAGCAACGCCTGCTATAGTCTTTATCTGTATACAGGTCAAGGCACTCGGAAGTGTTACCAAATAATAACCAGAAAACACGAAGTTCGGAAATTCACCACTTTCGATCAAGTGAAGCAACTCATTCGCTCTCTAAAGTCTACCTTGTTGCCGCTTCGGTGTAAGATCATGAGCATTTTGGATCTTGAAAGGCTTGACATTGAGATCATTTCTCAGTATGCGGCGGATACTACGGTTTTCAGCTCTTTCGCCATTTGATTGGCACTTGGCCGGGGATTTCGGAAAAATGCTTTCGTGCCCTTGTAAACAATTCTCCGAATTGCCCGTGCGTGTAAGCGTCTAAGCGAGCGATATGAAGTTGGTTACACTTCGAGTTCCAGACCCTGTATACAAACTTAAACAACGCGCTATTGTTAAACATAGGATGATTGAGTGACTTGCTATTTAATAGTCTGGCAACGCCGTATGACTCAGCTGTTGCATTTCACTGGCAACACTGTCGGACGCTAAACAAAAAAGAAAAATAAGCAAAATGGAAACAGCGGGACCTGGTGCAGAAATTGGTAAAAATAAAATGCGCATAGTAATTCCCCATCGTAAAGAATAACAATCTGCAAAACGACCAAAAGTACCAACATGCTATAAAGAGCAAGTCGATTTACGATAAACACTGCAGAAACACTTAAAAACTAAACACAAACTTTTACACTCTTTGACAGAGCTCCTCGAACGCGTTTTACTGCGTCTGGGTAATGCGGATACTGATGAAAAGCTTGAGATCACCGTGGGCAAGTTCTTGACGCCCGTCATTCTAAAAATTAATTCGCCCGACAATGTAGTGCGCACAAAGGTGAGTTTTCAATTTTGCAAAGTATAGAAGACAAAGCCTACATGACATAGCAGAAATTTAATGCAAAATGAACTTATTTAAATTTCTTTAGGTTGTTGAGGTGCTTACACACATAAAGCGACGCATAACATCGAGAGGTCAAGTGCAGATTCCAGTGGAGGCCCTCTTGGATCAGTATGCAGCTCCCAATAGCACCACATTTCTCAAGAACTTTGCCATTATCTTTATAAGCATGGGCTTTCCGCGTTTGCCGCTAGAAGAACAAGCTTCTCTTGCGGCCAAGGTTGTAGGCTGCGAAAGTAAACTGGAGAATTACCAGGACAAGTTATTTACTCTGCTGTTGCCTATATTGAGTGACATAAAGATTCCCGATGATCCAGCACAGCGAACAGAATTGCTAAAACTCCAAGATAAGCCAGTGATTAGCGCTAGTTTTCTATCGTTGCTGCAGGATGTTCTGTTGTTACCGTACGGTGTCACACAAGAGCAAGATGTGCCGCCAGGACTCAGTCCGTACAGTTTTAAACGTGTCATTGCCAATAATTGGCGGGCCGAGGAACTTGAGAAAATCAAAAAGGGCATTGTTCGCTTCTTGTGCGCCAGCGTATTTAGCGACAACGAAATCTTTGTGCTTCTGGTGGTGGCATCTGCTGACACCCGTTTCAGCGTTGCCACGCCCGCCATCGCTGAACTGAGCAAACTGTGCACCATGTTAGACTTTAATAATCCTGTCGTCACCTCATCGCTATATTCTCTTTTTATTGGCAACCAGAATCAACTAACAGAGAGACAGACTCGTCCATGCTGTGCTAGAGTGCGCCAGAAGCTGTTGCAGTATCTGATAAAGTGTCGTGGGAAGAGTATTAATGTGGGCAAAGGTCTTCAAGTTATATTCGATGGACTCTTTGGCACCAATACAAATCAGAAGTGCAAAGTACTGGCCCTTCAATTTGTGGAACTTGTGCTGAAAGAGTGAGTAGTGCTTTGAATGCCAATTGCCTGACTCCCATTTGACCCCTTGTTAATTTTCAGTGGGCCTCGCGAGGTAGTTTCGAAGGTATCCAAGGTAATACTAACCGGTATCACGAAGGTTATTGGACGGGATTCTGTAGAGCCAAATGATGTGCAAAATGCAGCTTATTCAGCATTGGCTCAGCATGCACGTAGTTTTCCGCAGGATGTTAGTCAGGATCTGAAGCTGGTATTGGGCTACTTCAATAACCTGGCCAATTGTGAGGCTAATCTGCATAGTTCAATTCGCGAGGCATTGGTATCCATGGCTCCGGCATTTGCCTGGAAAACAAAGACCGAATCTGATGCAATGGACATTGACAGCACTGGTGATCCATCGCAGGTACATCTGGATGGACAACAGCATCTATTGCTTGCCATGCTGCTGGATAATGCCGAGTCAAAAATACAGATTGTGCAGAATGTGACCAGCGTCTTTCTTACGAGCTGCTATCCGGAATTCTATGCGCCAGCTCGCTACTTGCTACTTCTTATTGCTGGAGAACGGTGAGTTATATTTTATGAAAATTCATTGAAACAACTTAATATCTTAATATCCCTACTCTACAGCAATTCATTAAGGGAGAATGTAACCACCTATTTGTACGGCACTTCCAAAAAGGATCACGTCAACTACAGCATGCTGGCCTCCATTGACCAGACGGGCAAGCACGACAGCGAATCCATTAGTGACTTTAATCATCTTTCACTTGAACAGCGCCGTGTTGTGTTGCCCAGCTTCCATGTATTGATGGCCCATGTCCACGACATGGCCAACAAGCGACTGAAAAAGAGCACTTCTTGTGTTGTGGTAGGACGTACGAAGTTGCCGTACACCCTTGAGGTATACGAGGAAATGCTTGACTACTTACGTCTCTGTTTATGGTTCTCGGCTGGAGTTGTCGCTGCTCCAGGTGATGAGAAACACACTCGTGAGCTTCGCAACTATATTAATGTCAACTATGACGAGGAAGAGTCCAATGCCCTTCATCAATATTTGCAGTTCGTGCAGCGAGGCGTCGAGGCCAAGCGAAGTAAGTCTTATTATATAATTTCTTTTCGACCCTTATTAAACTTTTTGTGGGGATCGCAGCGGAATCGAGTCTGCTCTGTCTTTATGATCTATTGAATGCTGCTCCCGAGCTTTTTGCTGCCAAGCAGCTGCATCTGCTTGAGCCATTGAGCAACTCTCTGAAAGATGTGTCCGAAGTGATGCGTATTAACGTTGCTCAGGTCTATGGTGTACTGTGGGCCTATGGACTGCAGGACGATAAGTTTGATGAGGAGGTGAACGATTGCCTAACAAGTCTGCCACAGAGGACATTGGAGCACAAGCATGGATGGCTCCTCGTATTGGGACATGCTTTTAATCGCAAAATAGAGCATTTGAAAGAACAAAACTCAACCAAGGATTTCGAAAATTGGACTCAATTTGTAAACGCCGTAAAGGTTATTGGTGAGCAAATTACACAATTTCAAGATAAAACTCTACAATAGTCACCTTTTATAGCCAAAATGCTTTGTGAGACACGTTGGCTGCTCGTGTCGGCCGCCGTGAAGTGTACGTCGATGATAGGCAAGACGGTGGAGATTCCAAATGTCAAAGTGGAAATACAAGTACAAAGCGGGAACCACGAGGACGATGATGATGAGGAGTTGGCCGAATATCAGAGTATTGAGGCATCGACCAAAATGGTTATATTTGGCGTCGTCTTCCAACTGCTTCGTAGCACCTCAGCCCGACAGAAGATTCGCGAGGAGTCCGCCAAGTGTTTGGGCTATTTAGCCATTGGCGATGGTGCACACTTCACAAAACGCAATCTTGACAAATTTCTCACCTTGGCCAATGTACAAAAGGACGCTGCATTAAATATTGCTATATCGGAGGCCATTGTAATCACTTTATGTGGCTACGATGTGAATAGGGGCCCACCGACAGAGACCTTTCAGAATGTTCACTGCAACGATGCGGACTTTGACCAGTTTCTCAGTTCGTTAATAGGCCTGGTTATCGAGCCCAATCCTCAATCGCGTCAGGCCATCTCTGTGTGGCTACTGGCGGTGGTCAAACATTGCAGCAACCGACCCGCCGTGCGCGGCAAGAAACAACTCTTGCAGTTTGCATTTACTGAATTGCTCTCCGACGACAGCGGTAGGTAAACTAGTTACTGAATTTAGAACTAGGTATGTAATCTATTTGTGCATTTACAGAATTCGTACAGGATGTTGCTTCAAGGGGTCTTGGTCTTGTCTATGCGCTCTCGGATGCGAATAGCCAAAGCGAACTAGCCAACTCTTTGCTAGATCAGCTCATCGGTGGAAAGCGACAAGTGAATCAAGTCTCGGGTGATACAGAACTCTTTGCGGAAGGCATGCTGGGCAAGACTCCAACGGGTGGCAACATCACCACCTATAAGGAACTTTGTTCTTTGGCATCTGATCTTAATCAACCGGACATGATATACCAGTTCATGCAACTGGCCAATCACAATGCCGCGTGGACCAGCAAGTTGGGTGCTGCCTTTGGCTTAAAGACCCTGTCAGCGGAGTCTCGGCAGAAAATGCAGCCGTATCTGGGCAAGATTATACCGCGTCTCTATCGGTACAAATATGATCCCACCCCAAAGATACAAAACTCCATGATATCCATTTGGGACACCATTGTTACCGACTCCAAGGAGATAACCGAGCAATACTATTGGGAAATTCTCCGAGAACTACTCGACAATTTAACGTGTACCGAGTGGCGCGTGCGAATCGCATGCTGTTTAGCTGTTCGGGATCTGCTCAAACGACCAAATGGCCTGCGTCTTCGTACCGAGGAACATCTGCCAACTGCTTCAGTTATACCCAGTGGACAGACGGGCAGTCCGCGTCGTGTGACGCCCGAAACTATGGATGTAGATGAGTTACCGGAACCAGAGCTCCGGGAACTTTGGTATCAACTATTTCGTGTCATGGATGACATACACGAAGGCACACGCATGACGGCCCACGGCACAGCCGCTTTCCTCGGAAAGCTGTGCGTGCTGGCAGCTTCCTTGGAGCATGGCAAGTCGGGCACAGCTGTTGCTGCTTCAATACTTCCCTATCTGTTAGAGGTAGGTGTTGGACACAAGGTGGCCGACATTCGCAAGGTCAGCATTAAGACCATCTCCGATATGATTGATTCGTCGGGAGCACTAATTGCCCCGCATCTTGCAACGCTTATACCATGTCTACTGCGTGCCACCGGCGAATTGGAGAACACTAAGTTATCATATGTATCGACCCGCCTGGGTGCTGATAATGAAGCACAGGAAGCTGTTGACAGCTTGCGTGCTGAAGCAGCCAAGTCCCATCACACCATGGAGACGATCAACAAGTGTGTGCGATTCATTGACTACCAAGTGCTGGAGCGAATGACTCCAGAGTTACTAGAACTGTTGAAAACCAGTGTTAATCTGGGCACCAAGATTGGATGCGCACATTTCGTGTGCCTGGTGAGTGAGCATCTTCCTTGACAATCTACAATCCACTTACTTGTCCTCAACTCTATGCTTTCAGGTCAGCATTCGATTGGGTAAAGAAATGACACCTTTGGTTGGAAAATATCTGGGCGCCTGCTTTGGCGGACTCAAGGATCGTAATATAACAGTTCGCAAGTACAATGCCAGTGCCATTGGTCATCTTGTGGGTCTTGCCAAGGTACGATGCAATTAACTAACCCTACATATGTAACTAAACTGAACTGAAAATATTTCCTTTGATATCTTAGGAGCAATCCATTAAGAATCTTTTTGGCAAACTAGACGACCTGTACATGGAACAGCCGAACAATCGGTCGATTCCACTGACTATTCAATCGATAAATAAGCGTCACCATGAGCTGCTCAAGGATTACATGGACTGCATGTTGCCGCTCATCTTCTTTGGTATGCATGAAGAGCAAACGGAAGAAAACAAGGCTAATATTGAACTATGGAAGGATCTGTGGAACGATATTAGCCCCGGAGATGCTGGCATTCGTCTCAATTTGCATGTTATCATACCCAAGCTGGAGTCGTCGCTGACTGATGCCAGTTGGTCTCGGAAGTCACAGGCTGCCAATGTTATTCAAAATATTGCAACACGACTGAGCAGCACGTTGGAGGAGTCGGATCGGGTTCGTCTCATTCGGTTGCTGCTGAGTGGGCTGCAGGGGCGCACTTTCCAGGGAAAGGAACGACTGCTACAGGCCCTGGCCGCACTCTGCAAAAATCTCGATAAACAGCATGAGATTTGCGGCAACATAATTGAAGCCGCCATGCGCGAGGCACGCAAACAGGAGCCACTATATCGCACAATGGCACTGGCGGCATTGGGTGACATTTTGGATGTTCTGGAGGCGGATCGCTTCGAGGAGGTGTATAACATGATTTGGTATCTGCTTGAGAAAAAGGAGCTTCGATCCGCTGACTCCGACGACGATGACGAGCCCAGCAGCAGCACAACCAAAAAGGAATTGACTGCCGATGAGCGCAACAAGAAAGCTCAAACCCTAAACAAGTTAAAAGAGGTGGTCTGGGAAACGCTGGGCAAATCTTGGCCTAAGCATGCCATCATAACACAGCACCGATATCAGCTCTTCTTTGCCGAGAATTGCACCAGCATCCTCAGCGAGAGCACACGGCCCGTCCAAGTGAGCTTACTGGCTGCCCTCACCAAGTACGTTGAGCGCTTGTACATCTTCGACGAAGCAGCGAAGCTGCCGGAAATGCCTGTTGAGCGCAACA
This sequence comes from Drosophila pruinosa, assembly GCA_018150935.1. NCBI lineage: Eukaryota > Metazoa > Arthropoda > Insecta > Diptera > Drosophilidae > Drosophila > Drosophila pruinosa. Next base: position 45,989,876 of record JAECWR010000199.1, read on the forward strand.
ACCTGGAGAAGAAGCCTAAGACGGAAGCGCCACCGCCACTACAAACGCGCGAGGCCATCGTCCACAAAATCTGTAGTGATGTCCTGGCCGCAGTCACACTCGCCTCTGGCGTACCTCATACAGGACTCAAAAAGGAAGCACTCAACATTGTTTTGATGCTTATCAAACGGCTCAGCCCAAAACGAGATCAGACAACTCTAGCGCTGCTCAAGCAAAACTTTGAAATGAATCTGACAAAATTTCAACGTGACTCTGCGCCCGAGGTTCGTTGTCGCATTAAGGATATCGAAGAAAAGCTTAACAAACTAAACCCCATAAATTAGGGAAGGAACTTGCAACCATTCTCGCCAAAAAACTTTTGCATGAAATTCTCAATTAAATAACTAAATAAATACTTAACACAAGAAGGTTATCCTTCATCAGACTCATCAATCCCAAAGATACTTTAAATTTGGAATAATTGTTTAAATAACCAAAAATTCGATAGTTTGCACTTACAGTAAGTGACATAAATATAGATATCTTACATACCTGTGGAATTGCATAAAAACTGGCAACAAATTAAAAATAACTTAATATACAATATACATGTACAATCATAGCTATAGGAAAGCTTCAGTCGTTTGTACTTGACTTTCAGTTACTCGCTACCTATTTTAGACAATCTGATCTGCTACAGATTTTAAATGATTTTAAAGTGTTTTTAATCATTTCCAAGTTTAGTATCCAAATTATATGATCCAGATTGTGCCTCTTATTATTTTTTTCTATTTCTACACAACATTGATACTTTTATAGATTTATCTGACTTACTCAAACTTTTTTGAAATGTGAGTTCCGATCCTAAAGATCTGTCCAGATCAATTATGATGTGATGTGTGTGTTGTATCTCTCAGTCGTGAAACCAATTGACTGCAATTTTCTAACTTGTTTTGCTAATGATTAGCTTATTGTATATAAGTACATATTTATATACATACATATGTATGTATATATAATTGCTTACTATGTACTCCCACCATACTCCAGGCCTTGCGTGTCTGAGATCTTCAATTACTTTCGATTTCCATAGCTGAAATCTGGACTCAAATTCTAATCTGAGGTTAATTGAATGCTTTGCAAATAGTTTGTTCATAGTTTTAAAAATTCAAAATGAGCGGGGGCATATCTAGCATGGATCTCTACAGAATCGTAAATATATCTCATCCATGGACTCCAACATGAATGTCTTTGGATTGAAGCGTATTTCGCGCACAGTTTGCTCACAGACCTCCACTCGATATGATTTCAAAATATGAGCAACTCCTAACTTAAGTTGCAACACACCGAGACGACTCCCAATACAACCATGAGGACCAGCACCGAATGGAATATACGACATGGGCACAATGCTCTCAAGATGTTCCGGTGCAAAGCGTTCTGGATCAAAATGTAAGGGATTGGGCCAGTACTGTAATTGGAAGAGATTCAGTTAGTATTAGAAATTTGTTTTTGGCTTACCTTGGCATCGCGGTGCAACCCCAGTATGGAAATATAGGCTGGCATGCCGGCGGGTATTACAAAGTCCACATGGGGTTGCAGGGAGAAGCCTTCACTATCGCGTGGCGTGCATTCTCGATTAATAAAGGCGGCGGCCGGATAGAGACGCAGTGCTTCCAGGCAAACCATCTTTAGGTACTGCAAAGTATGTGCCACTTCATAGGTTATCGAGGAATCGGCGCCAAAAGCGGCAACCAGCTCGTTTTTCAGTCGCTGCTGCAGTGTTGGCTGCTTAGCAAGCTCATAGAGGGTAAAGCCCAGCAAGGCGGAGGATGTTTCAAATCCCGCTAGCAAGAAGATGGCGGCTTGGGAAGCAATGAAATCCGGGTGCTGGACATAATGTGTGGCGGATCGGTTGACCTGCAGTTCCTTCAGTAGATCAATAAGATTACCATGGTGGGGTTCAGAGTGTTCAGTGACCAGTTGCCTCATAAACTGGGAGTACTTCTCGGAGAAGACCTTGGCACGCCAGTAACCCGCCCAACGGGGCAGAAAGAAGATGCTCATAAAATGCAACACCTTCTTCAGACTGGGCGCGAACAGCTCCTTGGCCTGCTGCCGCAATATAGAATAACCAAACCGCAATCCACCCACATCCAAGCTGTAGAATAGCTTACCCGTCACATCCGTCGTGTACAGTTGACACATTTCGCTCAATGGAATTATGCGTTCCGTTTCATCGCCCATTTTTCTATGGAGATGTTTTTCCAGATCGTGTAGGACCTGCTGCATCAGTGGATACATGCGCTGCTTCATCCGACCGCTGGTGAACAACTGCGACATGCATTGCCGACTCTCCCGCCATTGACAATACTTAGCCAAAGGCAGAGTTAATGAACCCATGACATCCTTTACTGCATCGGCGCCTTCATAACGATTTAAGAAGCTATCAAATTGCTTGACCAGCACAAGATGAATAATTTTGGGATCCCGTAGCATTAGTGCTGGCGTCTGGAAGATGAAGAAACCGGCACACTTCTCCTGACTCATCTGAGAATTGGCGTAAATATTCTGGAAGAGATCTCCAAATGATATGCGCAGAAAAAGTAACTCCTTCAGATGACCTAATGGCGTCCAAAAGGAAACGGGCAAATGCGGTAACTTGTGACGTGCAAAGTAACCATAAGATTGCTGCAATCGGAGATAGCTGCACAGAATAGTAAGAACCACCAGAAACAACCAAAATGGCAGCATGGCAACTGTTAATAAACAAAGAGAGAGTACTATGAGGTTATGATAAGCAAATCTGAGTTGCACCAATACACATATGGATCTCAGAGACTTTAACAACCGGATGTATAAAATGCTATTTGTAATTTCAATTGTGTAATCCAATTGGTAGTGCATACATGTGTATGTAGTACGCACATACACAAAATACGTACAATACATATTGCTTTCATTATATTATATTTAACCCCAACATAACCTCACTTCTCACACATTTGTTTGGTATTACACACAATTACACTTTTCGACCAATAGAAGTACCGACACATACATATGTATGCAAAATACATACAACACTTATTTCCTTTCATATAACCCCAACATAACCTCACTTCTCAAACATGAAAAGGGAAACAATGGAAAAATCATTCATTTATGAAATAGAGGCGCCCCTTTGAATGAACCCTGTTCGATATCTAACACTAGAAATCAGTTTAAACCGTCAATGAGCACGCTTTGCCCCAGACAGTTGCTCAAGATAGCTGGAGTTGTGGAGATGTTACTTGGAATGCTGCTCCTACTGATCATCGTACTGCTGGCGACCGTTTATGTCCTTCTCGTGCGACACTATGCCTACTGGAATAGGCGTGGAGTGCCGGAGCTGCGTCCTTGCATGCTGTTGGGCAATCTATCGGGGATACTGAGCATGCGGAGTAGTCCTGCGGATTGCATTTGGCAGCTGTATAACCATCCGAATGCCCGTGAAAAGCCTTTTGTGGGCATACATGTATTCCATAAGCCAGCGCTACTTTTGCGAGATCCGGAATTGATCAAACGAGTTATGATCAAGGATTTTCCCAAGTTCTCTGATCGCTATTCGAATTCCGACTATAAGGGTGATCCGCTGGGCTCCCAGAATATATTCTTCCTGAAGAATCCTGCATGGAAGGAGGTGCGACTGAAGCTCTCGCCATTCTTTACCAGCAACCGGCTCAAACACATGCTCCCGCTAATCGATGAAGTTGGTTGCAACCTGGATGCTTATCTCCGACAACAGCCGCTCCACAATGAGCGCATGCGGTGCTTTGACCTGGAGGCCAAAGAGCTGTGTGCGCAATTTACAACAGATGTGATTGCCACGGTGGCCTACGGCGTACAGGCCAATAGCTTTACCCAGCCCAACTGTGAGTTCCGTCGACATGGACGTGCGGTTTTTGAGTTTAGTCTGAAGCGGGCTGCGGAATTCACCTTGGTCTTCTTTATGCCACAAATGGTGCCCCTCTTGGGCTTCAAGGTGGTGCCAGCCGAGGCTACCAAGTTCCTGCGCAACACCATAAACTATGTGATGGCCGAAAGGGAGAGATCCAACCAGACCCGCAACGATCTAATCGATCTCCTTATTGACTTTAAGCGATCCACACAAAAGGCCAAGGCTGATGGCAACTCGGATCAGTTTGTATTCGAGGGTGACATATTGGTGGCACAGGCAGTACTCTTCTTTACCGCCGGCTTCGAGTCGTCTTCCTCCACGATGTCCTTTGCCTTGTACGAGCTGTCCAGAAATCCGAAAGTGCAGAAGCGTTTACGAGAAGAGATTAAGGATGCGTTAATTGCAAGCGGCGGGCATGTTACCCAGAAGCTAATCGAGTCATTAGAGTACATGCACATGATACTGCAGGAGGTGCTACGCATGTACCCACCATTGCCCTTTCTAGATCGCGAATGCACCCTGGAGGAAGGCTATCCACTGGAGCCCTATCATAAGTTCAATGTGCCCAAGGGTATGCCCATTTACATTCCCGCCTATGCCCTGCACATGGATCCTCAGGTAAGAAATAAACCGCAACTCTCTATCTGCCGTCTCGCGCATTCTGTGTATCTATTGTGCTCTTTCCAGTACTTTCCCCAGCCACGTCAGTTCCAGCCGGAGCGTTTTTCCCCCAGCAATCGCAAACTGCTGACTCCATACACGTATATGCCCTTCGGCTTGGGACCACATGGCTGCATTGGCGAGCGCTTCGGATTCCTGCAGGCCAAGGTGGGTTTGGTCTATGTGCTGCGCAATCATATGGTGACCACCTCAGAGCGCACCCCGCGACGCATGAAACTGGATCCCAAAGCCCTAATAATACAAGCCAAAGGCGGCATACATCTTCGGCTAGTGCGCGATCCCCTGGGAGTCTAGCAACTTACATGGACTTGATTAATTTGATGAAGCTCTAGAGGATCGATTTTGTGCGTTTCACCAATCAGCGATTCACTTGCAACTAACTTGGAGAGTCGCGTGAGATGCCATTTTAAATTATTTTTGTTACCAGAATTTGCGTTGACATCTTTAAAAATGCATTGTGATTAACGATTCGCGTGTCTCTAATACAAGTAATGTCGTTTATATGTACATATATACATATACTTAGAACATTTAGAATATCTCCGTTATATGAAATCAAATTAGCTTAACTTTAATTCACAATCCCGATTAACCCGGGCCTTCAGAGTTTGTGAAAATTCAATTGGAAGATAAATGGTACAATGATACAAATGGTACAAATGGTACAATGGTACAATTGTACATGACTCCACTTCTTTTTTGGTACAATATTCTTCTATTTCGGCGTATCTTTTAATATAATTGAATATCATATTTATGTAACTGGTCTTCTTTTTATTCTATTTTGCTATAATGTAAATACATACATTCTTAGTCAGTATCAATGACATGGTCGATCTTCAATCTGTTAAAAGTAATCAAGTTAACGATTTGCAAAACAAATCTGATCGTCTTTGATAATTGACATGAGTGGAATAAGAATAATAGTTTCATTCGAGTGTGGTCGACTGTAAGATACCCGCAACCTTGCCTCGACTAAGCGAATGCCAAAAGCAACACTTACATCATACATACGTATATAGGAATATATAATATAAAACTGCCTCGATCCTAGTTTTATCTTCAGACCATATGTTGAGATTAAATGCAGACATACAAAAATGGTAGAACAGCTGACCAGCTGTACTTTATGGCTCTGTCTATCGGACAGATACCTGAAATATTGATAATATTTGTGTTCATTATAAATAGTTCAAGTACTATTGTTTGGCGTCAAATTAATCTGTCAATTAATCTCACCTGGAAACAACATTGTAATACATCCTACTGATTGTCACGCAATCTAGTGGTCTTTAGAGAATTGCTCTCAAAACGAAATGTCGAGAACGATCTGATTTTATAATGGCTAATCACTTTATTTGCTTCAGTATTTTGATGAAGAAAGGGAGTCGGGGCTGACCCGCCGGTAACAGATTAAAATTCCATTAAAAATATAATATAAATTGCTTCTAATCTTAGCTCAGATAAGTAGAGTGTTGTTTATTTTTTATATATACTAAATATTTCTATGGGGCTATTACCATAGGGTGATTAAGAACTATATACAAACAATTATTAATATCAGCAAATCCTATATATTTCATACAATATTTTTACTTTGTTTTTCTTATGAAAACAACTAAAACTCGTCGGCATTGTTATCATATAGTCTATCATTAACAATTTCTAGAAAGAGCCCTGTCTTTAGTTGAAGTACAAAAGTGTTTGGATCGAATTCGATATCCTTTACAGTTGAAGAGCAGATGCGCACATAGTGATTCTTTAGAAAGTGGACCAAGCCCAGTTTGGTTTGGAGTAAACCAATGCGACTGCCAATGCAGTTGTGAGGGCCCAACCCAAAGGGCTGATAGGCCATAGCAACGATTGATTTTCGATTCTCAGGCGAGAAACGCTCCGGATCAAAGTGATTTGGATTTGGCCAATACTGTGAAGACACAACATAATTAGGACCCAATGTGTAGAGTTGTCAACTATGCTCACCTTGGGGTCACGCTGTAGGCCGTAAACTGGTATAAAGACTGGAGTGCCGGTCTCCAGTGTGTAGTCGTAGTAGGGTTTCAAAGAGAGATCTGCTTGACCCTCTATGTTCTGATATTCACGATCGAGGAATGGAAGCACAGGATACATGCGCAGTACCTCATCCACCACCATGCCGAGATATTCCAAAGAGGTTATTGTCTCGTAGGTTAATTTTCCGCCTTCCTTGACAAGAGCTTCATTGATTTCCTGACGTAAACGATCCTGCAATAGCGGTTGTTTAGCCAACTCTAGGAGGCCAAATGACATGGTCGATGAAGATGTTTCAAAGCCAGCGGTAAAGAATACTGCCGCCTGAGCAACAAGAAAGTCCTTGTTTTTGGCCAAATGTGGTTTCGTGGGCTCCTGAGCGGCCTCCTTCCGCAAACCCACCAATATATCAATGAGATCATTGCGCACTGTGGCTGTACGCTCTCGTTCCGCCATCACATGATTGATGCTATTGCGAATAAAATTGGAATATTCCTCCGTGAAGAACTTTATGCGAAGCAATGACACCAGTTTCGGTAGAAAAAAAGACACAAAGAAATCCTTGCTCCTTAACAGTGTCGCCTCGAAAATCTTACGGCCCTGATGATGAAACTCGCCCTCAGGATTCTGCAAGCTGTCGGCCCGCACTCCAAATGCAACAGTAGTTATCGAGTCAGCTGTGAACCTAGAACACACATTCTTCACTTCCAAAATGTATTGCTTATTCTGTCCAGGATTATGCCTTGCCAAATGAGACTCCAAGTCTGAAGCTATCTAAAACGGCAGTATTAAACATTAAACATAAACGTTCTTCAAGTTACTCACCTCCTGTATCAGAGGATACATTGCTTTGAGCTTTCCGCTGGTAAACACGGGAGTAAGCTTAGTGCGAATCTCCTTCCACTCAGGATTGCGCACCATAAAAAGATTGTTTGAGCCAAGAGTATCACCACGTGGATCACAGCGTACATATCGGTTCGAGAACCGATTAAAGTCCTTAATAAGCACGGATTTAATAAGCTCAGGTTCCCGAATGATCAGGGCTGGCTGATTAACCACGTAGATGCCTACGGCCGCTTCGTGCTCCATCCGCGGATCGGTATATATTTCCGAGATATGCATTCCAAATGAATTCGTCTGCTTAAACACTGCCATGGTGTTACCAACAATGGGAGTAGGCTGTATGTAAGGTACTCCCTTTCGTTTCCAATAGCTATGATTTCGCTGAAACCACATGTAGATGGCGCTCAATGCGCTCACAACCGCAACAAGTATTGCCGTTATAATCATGTTCGCGACCTGAAAAGATTTTATTAAATTTGTTAACTATTGTAGTCTTCCAATTCTTTTATACAGATTACAGGATTACATATCGTAAACAATATTTCATATTCATTTGCTAAATATTCATAAGTATGTACCGCATGAAATAAAATATAAATTACTTATTGTGGGCAACACTTTCACTGGTAGATGCTCAGCTTCTCTTCTTTCGCTTAATTCTCCGACAGAAGATAAATTTGTTCGTTCATAATAATATATAAGTTATTTCCCTTTATTTAATCAAATAACTGACCTATAACTAAATACAAATATATGTATTTACAAACAAACATTTATTATGTACTTATCTAAATATAATATTTCCAAAGAGCCAACATACCTATGACCGACAATTGCCGCGTCTCGCACAACACTCAGTTAATCGAAGTTAATCGGTCGTTTTTATAGGCAAAATCTTGTTTTTAAAAATCTTGTTTTATTGCTACGCGAAAAACATGATTACATATCAGATGCATTACATTTCTAGGCAATTATTAAATAGCTGGCCACGCAAAAGATTTTTAATATTTTTTTTATTGATTTATCGTTAATTTCGGTGAACGAACTATGTTCCGAAGGCTTATAGTCTTTATTTTTAGTTTTGTAATTTACTAAAATCCCATGTTTTTGTTGTTGATTTGTGTGTGGCCCCCAATTTCACAATTACCGATTTCTGCTATCTTCAAGGTGGACATACATAGTACTTCAAAGTAATAAATATAAAATGTCTCTCACACTCGGTATACATACATACATATGTATATAATTTTAAATCAGATTGGGTGAAACTAATCGTTTTTATATTTTATATTTTTTTGTTTTCATAATTTAATAAAAAGGTTTGATTTTAGTAGAGTATCTGAAAGTGAGTATGTTGATTTCTACTTTTTATACCCGCCTACCCAAAGGGTAGAAGGGTATTATAACTTTGTGCCGACGAAAATGTATGTAACAGGCAGAAGGAGCATCTTCGACCCCATAAAGTATATATATTCTTGATCAGCGTCATCAGCCGATACGATATAGCCATGTCTGTCTGTCCGTATGAACACGAATGTGGATCTCGGATATGGATTTCAGAGACTATAGGAGATAGAGCAACCAAAATCGGGATAGTGTGTCTTATTATTGCACGCAGATCAAGTTTGTTTTAGATTTTGATCACGCACCCCCTCCGCCCGGTAAATCGAAAAAAACGAATTGCAAGCGTCATTTTAAACCTTTCGCACAATACTAATCACCATCTTAATGATATCTGAAAATTTGGTTACAATCGGATAACAAACACAGAAATTATTAAGAAATTACTTTTATAAGGCGTAATCACGTGCAGCTGCACCTGGTTGCTATGTCACTCCGTGACATAATAATGTTGTTCAATAAACCAATTAAAGTGCCGCCAAGCTAATAATTTCAAACAAAGAAAAATTTTGGTATATTTTAGTATAATTTCTTTTTGTATTTTTTCAGTATATTTTTGAAAAATATAATATTTCGATGGAAAAATTGGGTGGCGGGTATATCACAGTCGAGCAAACTCGACAGTAGCTTTCTTACTTGTTAATTGTTGTGACTATTTAATTGCGTAGAACGTATTGAAAACCGTTCTATGGATCGATTGATTTGATTAATAATCAGTACCACAGCTATATACTTCTATTGCTTGCTAGCAACAATCTCATGGTGTCGAATCGATATACATAGTTGCATTAAACAAATCAATCAAATAGCTGTGCTCATTACCGAGCTCCTACAGGTACAGCAGTCGATCTATAAGTATTTCATTCCAGCACAGGCGCAAAAGACATCCCCGAAGAGTGATATCAAATCATCTAGTTTTTCCTTCAAAACTGTTGCAAAACCGATTGATTGACCAAAAAAGGATAAAATAGCTTTGTGCAAATGTATGGGAGAAGTGGAAGGAGGCATCTCTGATCACATAAAGTATATATAGTCCTGATAAACCGTCCGTATATAGGTTCGGCTGTGAGCCTCTATGTTTGATATGTAGGTTTCTATTTAACGCCTTCAGACCGAGTTTATTATCAATATTCGATATCTTCTTTTTACTGAATAATACAAAAAATTACATTCTCTTTATGGGGTCGGAGATGCTTTCTTCTGTCTTGGTATTCGGGTAATAAATATTTCTAATCTTAGTTGAAATAATCAGACTGCTATTTACGTTTTATTAATACTATATTGCCCATTCATAGGTACATATGTATGCATGTGAGAAGCTATTCCCATAGGTCACTTAAGAAATATACAACAAACGATTATCATTATCAGGCGAGTCCTATTGTTTCATACAATAAATTTATTTAATATTTATGTCTTATGCAAATAATCAAAACACGTTGATATTATCATCATATAGTCTATCATTAACAATTTCTAGAAAGAGCCCTGTCTTTAGTTGAAGTACAAAAGTGTTTGGATCGAATTCGATATCCTTTACAGTTGTAGAGCAGATGCGTACATAGTGATTCTTTAGAAAGTGGACCAAGCCCAGTTTGGTTTGGAGTAAACCAATACGACTGCCAATGCAGTTGTGAGGGCCCAACCCAAAGGGCTGATAGGCCATAGCAACGATTGATTTTCGATTCTCAGGCGAGAAACGCTCCGGATCAAAGTGATTTGGATTTGGCCAATACTGTGAAGACACAACATAATTAGGACCCAATGTGTAGAGTTGTCAACTATGCTCACCTTGGGGTCACGCTGTAGGCCGTAAACTGGTATAAAGACTGGAGTGCCGGTCTCCAGTGTGTAGTCGTAGTAGGGTTTCAAAGAGAGATCTGCTTGACCCTCTATGTTCTGATATTCACGATCGAGGAATGGCAGCACAGGATACAAGCGCAGTACCTCATCCACCACCATGCCGAGATATTCCAAAGAGGTTATTGTCTCGTAGGTTAATTTTCCGCCTTCCTTGACAAGAGCTTCATTGATTTCCTGACGTAAACGATCCTGCAATAGCGGTTGTTTAGCCAACTCTAGGAGGCCAAATGACATGGAAGATGAGGATGTTTCAAAGCCTGCAGCAAAGTAAACACCCGCCTGAGCAACAAGAAAGTCCTTGTTTCTGGCCAGATGCGGTTTCGTGGGCTCCTGTGCGGCCTCCTTGCGCAAACCCACCAATATATCAATGAGATCATTGCGCTCTGTGGCTGTACGCTCTCGTTCCGCCATCACATGATTGATGCTATTGCGAATAAAATTGGAATATTCCTCCGTGAAGAACTTTACGCGAAGCAATGACACCAGCTTGGGTAGAAAGAAAACCACAAAAAAGTCTATGCTTCGCAGCAGTGTCGCCTCAAGGACTTTGCGGCCCTGATGATGAAACTCGCCCTCAGGATTCTGCAAGCTATCGGCTCGCACACCAAATGCAACGGTAGCTATCGAATCAGCTGTGAACCTAGAACACACATTCTTCACTTCCAAAATGTATTGCAGATTCTGTCCAGGATTATGCCTTGCCAAATGAGATTCCAAATCTGCAGCTATCTAAAATGATATCTCATCATATGAGATCCATCTCGTTCTTTAGCTTACTCACCTCCTGTATCAGAGGATACATTGCTTTGAGCTTTCCGCTGGTAAACACGGGAGTAAGCTTATTGCGAATCTCCTTCCACTCAGGATTGCGCACCAAGAAGAGATTGTTCGATCCGAGAGTATCACCATGTGGATCAGAACGTGCATATCGATTTGAGAATCTATTAAAATCCTTAATAAGCACGGATTTAATAAGCTCAGGTTCCCGAATGATCAGGGCTGGCTGATTAACCACGTAGATGCCTATGGCAGCTTCGTTCGCCATCCGCGGATCTTTGTAAATTTCCGAGACATGCATTCCAAATGCACTCTTCTGCTTAAACACTGCCATGGTGTTACCTACAATGGGCGTCGGCTGTATGTAAGGTACTCCCTTTCGTTTCCAATAGCTATGATTTCGCTGAAACCACATGTAGATGGCGCTCAATGCGCTCACAACCGCAACAAGTATTGCCGTTAAAATCATGTTTGCGACTGAAAAATTATTTAATATTTTTGTTTACTATTGTAGTCTTCATTTAATTTTATATAGAGTACAGGATTCAAATCATATTAGCTATGGATATCCACAATATTCATAGATATGTATGTATTATATGGAAATGTATGTATGTGTGTACTTTTTGTTGGCTGACACTTTTCACTTGGTTGATCATTAGGTTCTTATCTTCACAAAATAAATATATTTTAGTCTTTCAGAAACATGACCTAGAACTACAAATGTACATATATTTTTGAAGTATAATATTATTAAAGCGCCAACGTACATAAACCGACAACTACCACGTCTCGCACAAAACTCACTGAATCGAAATTGAGCGGGCGCATTTATAGGCAAAATCTTACTTTATTGCCAAGCAAAAAGCATGATTACAATCAGATGCCTAGTAGATTTCTGTTATCTTAATGGTGGAATTATATAGTACTTATATTCTTCAAGCAAAGAATATATGAGTTAAACAATAAATGTGTGGCTTATAATGCCATCCCCACTCCCATAAAAATATAACTTGATCTGAAAACAATGTTAGAAATGTTGTATGAGGGAGAAATTAATCGTATTTTTATTTTATAAATCTTTGTTTTAAAAATGTAACAATAAATTTAGATTTTAGTAGGTATCTAAAAGATGGACATTGTGATTTATACTTTTAAACAGTTATGTCTATTTAATTGGGTAAAACTTATTTAAAGCCGATCTTTAAATCGATTGATTTTGTTTAATAATCAGCACCCCTCACCATAAGAACTTAGAATCAGATTTAGCTGATCTATTTACGTCTATTGCTTTATAGCAACAATCGCAAAGTGTCGTGGCGATATAATAGCATCAAATAAATCAATCAAATAACTGTGCTCATAACCGAGCTCCTTCAGGTAGAGCAGCCGATCTAAAAGTATTACACTTTCCAGCACCGGCGCAAAAGACATCCGAATCAGATAGAAGAGCTCGAGATATTGACGATCTTGTTCATGCTCTCTTAACAAAGACTGCAGTTCATCTTTCTCCAGAGCTGCCAACCAAGGTGCATTCAGTTTCTTTGCGCACTTTTGGACGTATTCGTCGAAAGATTCGAATTTTCGCACCTTACCCACCTGCAGTTCGTTCTTTAAGTGTGGAGCATGGCGACAGACCAAAACTTCAAGCAGTGCCCGATAGTAAAGCGATATGTTAGGTAATTCCTTGACTGACAGAGTACGTTCAATTGATTGGGCTGCGAGCATGCGTGCATTGCGACCCAAACTCAATTGTTGCTTCTTTAGATAGCGACTTAGGGGAAACCCGTATTCACTTTGTTGCTCCATTAGCGCCTTGTTGCCAAAGAACTCTTGCTGGGAGAAGCGTTCTCGCAATAAATGATAGCAACAACCGACATTACACAGTATTCGACAGGTATCCTGGGCATGGAATACATTCAAACACGTAGCCGCAAGATTTCCACAAGTATGCAGGCCCGTCAGACATATACAATTGGAGTGATGGTCAAAGTGTTCAGCCACTAAATCATCAAGGTTTATTTCTGTAGTTATGAACTTTGCTGTGGTTTTATAATTGTCAAGTGATGGTGAAATTGCACATGTATCTCGTTGGCCCGTTTTTTTGCCCCGGCGAGGTGGTATTATACCTTGGCTCTGAAGTTCAGCGCGTTCCGTTAAGCCATTCCAAGCGCGCTGTATAAATAAACAATGTTGGTAAACACCACTTTAAAAAATCCTCTAAAAATATAGCACATTTTCCAATACTGAAACAAGAAACAGCCCTGTGTCTCACCTACGGTATGATCTTCTTCTTCTGTTGGCCCGACGCAAAAACGTTTTAGCCGGCAATTTTAACACAAATTTTATAATTCATTCCAATAACTCCCAAAAATTAAATAAACACGATGTCGGCTGGCATGCCCATTAATCCTAAACCTTTTTTAAACGGACTGACTGGAAAACCTGTTCTCGTAAAACTCAAGTGGGGTCAGGAATACAAGGGCTTCCTGGTGTCGGTGGATGGATACATGAATATGCAACTGGCAAACACGGAGGAAGTCATCGAAGGATCAGTAACTGGAAATCTGGGTGAAGTGCTAATACGCTGCAACAATGTTCTGTACATAAAAGGAATGGAGGATGACGATGAAGAGGGGGAGATGCGCGATTAAGCAAAATGCAGAAATGGGCGCCATTCTCAGTACAATATGTCGAAAAAAAAAACTTATTACGAATAGAAAGTAATAAAATAAATCTGAATTTGTATTTTATAGTAAGCATACATACATACCTGTAATTTGCGATTGCGTGACAAGGCATTTTCAGTATTTGTCGTATTGGCATCAATACCGAGCACATGATGTCCATATTGCAGAGCCAATCTTGATGAAAGATAGCCCTTTCCATCGCCAGCATCAACTATGTAACAACTTGCACTTGATTGGATTGATACGTTTCGAACGAGTATATCTACCAATGCTGCCGTCTGCTCAACCTACAATTCAAATACCATGAGAAATTGTTTATTTGTTTCCATAGAAGACCTACCTCATGACATTTTTTAACACTCATAAATTCCTTGATGTTTAACTGTGTGTGCATTGCAACTGATAGTTGTTTCTCCAGTTGATCTACGCTAGTAAGTATACCTTCACAACCATTTAACCGCAGGCTTTCACAAGTAGCGAAGAAACTCGAAAATTCAGGAAACTTTTTCCTGTCATGTAGAGACTGCCAAAATATATTCTCTATGACTTCACTTACTTCTTCCAGAGTCTGAACCTCCGATCTTAGTGGTTCGGGCACATGTTGTGTCCAGTGCTTGTCTGTTAAGTAGTTAACCATATGACAGTTTACAAAATTCCAATGAGGTTCCAAGTAGCCCAACAAGACATCGAGCGATCGCTTCACTTCTTCCACACCCACACTCTCCATTGTAGTTTTTAGTCTAGAAACTGAGGTCTTTGCGTTCATCTGCTGATATGGTATCCTGACCATTAACGCCTCTCTTTGTACCGAGCAACGCACGCAACCGTCGTTGAGTGTTGCGAATAACCTCCACTGAGCCAATGATGTCTGCTCCGTGATCGTTATTGTGGGGAAACTGTTCGATTAGCATGCGCAATTGTTGAAGAGTACGGATGACCTTATCCGTATGTGCCAGTTGCTCTTGAGCTATCACTTGTCCGTAAATGTATCCCAGTTCTTCGCCAAGTTGCACGCCCTGCGAGTAGCCTAATTGGTATCCCTCCTGATTACCCTGAGCAGAACCGTCTCTGATACCCTCCTCGTATCCTAAACGAGCGTGTGTCTCCTCGGTAAGCACTATATCATCAAAAATATCGTTTATATCTCGCAAATTAGTGGACATCGTTAAAAGACGACAGCCAGCGTGACCACACGTTTATTTTCAAAATAAATAATTGTGCTTTGAAAAAAATACCACTTCTACAATTGCTAACTCGGATAAACAATTTTAATGATAGACGAATTCTCAAAAAAAATATTAAAACTCGTAATATTTTATTTAACCGGCCCCTTCTCACTGACCAGTATAAAATAAAAACTGGTGAAATGTAAACCCAAAATTTAAAATGTTGGTATTTTATATCAAAACACTAACAATGTTAATAAATGGTAATACTGGTTGTTGCTCTTAGAGGTAATCGACATTGCATTTTTCGATATTTTACTATCATTATCGAAACTAATCGTCAAATCTTATCGATTCTCAACGCTTGAAAAATATTGGTAATATTTTAATGATCCGCTCTGGCTAACAATTTAATAATTTACACTAATGCAAGGCACTTAGCTGAAACTAATTTAATTTGAATTATTATTGCTATTCCCAAGCATCGTCCTCCTCTGAATTGCCCTCGTCACTGGACATCGAACCCTTAGTTTTCTCCATTGTTGGCTCTATTAACCTCGACATATGTCTCATAATAGGATTGCCTGTCTGTTCCGCTGGGTTTTGAATGCCGGAAATACCCTTACGTCGCAGCATAAGCTTGTTATGCAGATCCGCCATAAGATCCCCGCCAGAAGCAGGACCGCCGGCTCTTGATCGTGTTGCATCACTCAACTTCTGTGTATCTACCACATCTATATTGACAGGAGCTGCTGCCGGCGAACGTAAGCGGCCGCCAAGAGCACCACCAGCGTTACGTATGGCAGCCATAAGCTCCGAACGTGGATCCGGAGGAGGAGGTGCGCGAGATTCGGGTATGTTTAGAGGTGTTTCAATAGATGGCGATAATGGCCTTATCACGGTGTCGTCAGGCAGCTGTAACGTTGGTGGTGGAGGCGGCGGCGGCGGTGGTGGTGGTGGAGGAGGTTGTGCTGATCTTGGAGGTATATTAGGTATCGGCTGAGTTTGCGGTACAGTTTTGGACATGTGTGTGTGAGCGGCTAAAGCTTCCACCGTGATATCTGCATCCATATTTATCTCATGCTCCATTAATCCAGGTAAATCCGGCAAATCGAAAAATTGGTGCGATGGCGCAATTGGAGTTTGCTCCGCCACTGGTTCATATTGCAAATCATTGGCAATGCCCGGCAAATCTGGCAAATCAAGAGGAACATCTATGGCAGGTGCTGCTAATGCAGCTGGAGTGTACCGTAAGTCACCTGCTGGTGTCGCAAGCTTAGTTGTGCCATGCGCAAGCGAATGCGGCGCAGGCGCCAGCATATTCGTTTCAACAAATTTGGATTTGTTGGTAGCTCGCTTATAATTTTGTGGCGGCAGTGTGCGCTTCCAGGCATTCAAATCTTTCATGCCGCTCCTTCCCCCAGTGTAAGCAAATTCGTTAGAATTAAACCGCATTAAAGTTGGCATTGATTTTACAGATGGTAAGGAACCCAAACCAGCTGTGCGATTTGTTTTTTGACGTTCAGCAACCAATGGCATGTCAATCTGATCCTCCCCGCGAACATGAAAGCTGACGGAGTCGAGAGCCCCTGCTGATTCTTGTTCAGTGGCCGCGTCTCTGTCATGGTTCTGGAATCGGGGCTGCAGCAGATTAGATGTAGACGTCGGTGAATCCATTAGTTCTTGGGGCACCTGTGGGAAGGTAGCTGGTATTTTGCTTAAAACAGCACTGCCGGGAAAACGAGCGGGTGCAAAAATTTTGATTGATTTCTTAGATCCAACGAGACCGTTAATTTTTGCCTGCGCACGCATGACACGCTCATTTATATGCTGGACCTTGGCACCATTTTTTTCTAACCGAGCATCGATGCGACCAAAAATTGAGTTTATTGTTTTGTTTAAGCAGTCAAGTGACTGTGCTGCTCTGATTATTGTTTCCTCGTGATGTAGATCAGTTGGAATTATCGACAACCGGTAGGTGCTGTGAAGGTAAGTGTCGCTCCCATCCATTTTCACCCGGTATTAAAATAAAATAATAAACCAACCAATTCTTATAATAGCTTAATTCGCAATTTTGCTCGGAACTTATTTTTCGCTATCAATCAACAGCTGGTTGGTTGAGCGTGACCGTAAATAGAATTTTTAAACAGAATATTTAACTTCAAAAATATACCGAAATATTCATAATAATTTTCAACGATGTACTTTGGCACTAACCATACAAATAGTACATTGAAAAAAAAATAAAATAACATAACCAAAATAAAATTTGTTGTTCTTTTTATTTATAACTGACCTAAAGCACTTCTTATGCAAGTAAGTAATCATATTATATCTTGAGCTTGCCAAAAGAAGTTACGCCACTGTAAAGTCTGGCTTGTTTTTTTCATTGTTTACAAATTGTTTGATATGGGACCAGTTTCTTTAGCCTGATGTGCATGCGACAGTCGAAAGAGGTTTTGGGATCTTTTTTAGAAGAACGCATTCATGGGAATTAGCTAGCAATTGTTAAAATGGTATATTTGTGAAGAGTAAGAGTATGTTTTGAGATTCAACTTACGGTCATACTGATTATTAGATCTCGCACGTTAGTTACATACTCAACGATACATAAGTTGTCATCGCCAGATTTTGTTACGTGAAAAACTTGTCAGAAGGCTGATTTTATTTAGTTTAAAGTGCTCAATAAATATTTTTCTCCGCAAAAGTGCGTTAAACTAATAGTACAAATGTATTAATATTAAAAGGTATGTTTATCGTTGCATGCAGTTCTTATTTTTTTGTGAATTCGTGTACAGTACAAACGTGGCTGCGTGTGTAAAAAACCCAAAAAAATAAATCTTGCTTATAAAAATAGTGTTAAATGTGTGTGATTGGTCCAGTAATGGCGTGATTAATGTGCAAAGAGTATAAAATGTTTATATTTATAAGAAAAAAATTGTTTTGCGTGTGAAAAAATAATGCGTGTGCTTGTCTTGTGGCCGCCATTTTGAATTTTTGCTGAAAAGTTCCCTCCCCATTGCCGTGTGTGTTTATTGTTCGCCCATAATCATCGTATGAATGTGTTTGTGAATGTGCATTTATTTATTATATATCATTTTGCCTTTACTTTTTGCTATGACAACAAAGCCACATCAACAATAACGTATACATATATATATATATATATATATGTATTTTTTTTGATTGCATGTAGTCATAAAAATTAAAATGCTTTTTGATCATATGTGGCATAACCACATGAAAGAACACACAATTCCATAATTTAATGCGTTTTATACTGATATAAATTTTTTGTACCTTTCCCTTGCAGCCTAACAACTGCAATTTTATATAAATCGCTCAAAAAGTGATACGGAATAGATTAGGATCGGAATCGTTAAAGGAAATCCCAAAAATGGAGAGTATATTCCAAACATATCCTGAGGATGCCCGCCGCATTGGCGAAGAGTATTTGTCAAGTCTAACGGATTTGAATTGCAATAGCAAACCGCTCATCAATATGCTCACAATGCTCGCCGAGGAGAACATCAACTATGCCCAAGTTATTGTGCGCGTTGTGGAATATCACATCAGCCAGGTTAAAATATAAAGCATATTTAATTAACTGCAATATCACAGAAATACACAATCATTCAAGAACACGACGTATACCTACAGAGTATAAAAAGTGTTCTGAGTCCTCGTAACGAATGTCGCCCGTACGGCAGTTGTGTTACCAAATGATCTCCATGTCCAAAATGTGTGTTAGAACGTAGGGACGCACATTGCTAAGTTGGACAACTATATACTTTCTTTTATTGATCATTCAACAACATTGAAGCATTTCGCAATTGTTAGCATACTTGAACTTCGATCATTCATGAGTTTGCCCCGAGCTTAGTGCAAAATCGAAGTTCAACTGTATTTTGAAAAGCAATATTATTTTTCTGTTTCCAACTATATTGACAATGGAGCATCATAAACAAAAGTGTTAATATTCAAATTACTGCATAATTAAATAATTTGCCTCTTTTGTTTCTCCATCCACACACACTTACCATAAGCGAACAATTTTAAAGATTATTCTACTCAGCCAATAGACGATTTTAATTATAACTGCTATTGGTTTGTGTTTGTATATTTAAAAATCAAATTAAATCGTAATTTAATTGAAATATTTTTTTGGGTTTTAAGCTGAGACTGATTTATCCTCTACAAGGTAAGACGTTTCGTTTATTTCTATACTTCTTTTTCCTTGATTACCTTGAAGTACATAAAAATACACAAAAAGAAATAGATAAGAAAATTCCAATAAAATGAGAAAATAATTAAACAATTGTTAATAAGTGGTCTTTTATTTTATACAAATAACAACAAATACGAAAACACGCAGTGATTTTTGTTGCAAAAGATACAAAACGAAAATATTTTGGCCAAGAAGGACATTACATCGTAAGCTTTCCCTTTCTTCACTTAGACCATATTTAAGAAATAAAAACAAACAAATTTCAAAAGAATATTTTCAAACCTTTTTGTAACAAATTTGTCTCGGTCGAAGTATATGAATTTGGAGAAAATTTTCGTATAAATTTTTATTTATACTCAACGATTTTTCACATTTGGGATAATCGGATATTAGGTATATTTGTTGAATCCAGTACAAACCTTTGTTAAATGAAACCTCCTGAAATTTGATAGTTAGACTGTACGTACATGTTTGCTTAACGCTTTACTTTGATCAAATGCCCCTCCCCATGGAACATGGAGATGCATCTGTGTACATCAGCTGTCGTCGTCGTTGATTGGGGCTGTGGCCGTCGTCATCGTTGTCAATCGTGACTAGGACTTTTTACATTGATGATGTGCCTCAATCTGTGTTCACACACTCCGTAGCGACGTTGCAGAAACTTATGTTCTACTTATTCTTACCTATCTTACTAAATCAAACAGGTGCCGCCAGAATTCAAATTACCCATACTATATTTAATCGATTCAATAATTAAGAATGTGAAAAGCAGCTACGTCCAGCTGTTTGGACAATGTATAGTCAATATATTTCTCAACGCCTTCGAGTCGGTAAGTCCTAAAAAATTAAAAATATGGTCGCAATTTCAATACATTTGGCAATTCATATTTTATATCATAGGTACAACATTCTCCGTCGCAGGTCTTGGAAAAAGTTAGGGAGCGCATGTATCTACTGCGTCAAACCTGGAATGAGGTATTCCCTGCCTCCAAGATGTACGCGTTGGATGTAAAAGTGAAGCGCCTTGATAATAATTGGCCCATCACAGCAAAGCCAAGTCAGGCAACAAAAATACACGTTAATCCCGCCATACATGTGAATCCCGACTTTCTTAAGACGGTAAGCTACATATTATAAAGAGGCAAAAAACATCTTATTTTATCGAGAACCCACAGGGCATGGTGCCAATGCCTGTGAACAACACATTGCAAAGCGACATGGAGGAGATACTTCAGGCCAAAACACGTGAGCTGTTAGAACTAAAAAAGCGCAAGCTGGAGCTAGAACTGGAGCAAACTAAAATGCATTTAAAGGAACAGGAACGTCAGCTGAGCCAGGCAACAGATGCCATTTCCGTTGCGCCTATGACAATGCCTGCACCAGCAACAACATCTCGCCCGCCTGGCATAGAGACCATACCTCCGGCTGGAGCTGCTGTTGCACCAATCTACCCTAGCGGAATGCGTCAAATTCGACCAATGACACCAGCAGGTGCTGGTGGCATGTTGCAAGTAATGGGGCAGCAACCGGTAAGTAATTGTCAGTCATTCTTAAGCATTTTTCACCAACAACGGCTATTGCAGCCGTTCACAAACAAACCGAAGGTGCATCCGGTTAACCAGGCAATGCTTAATTCTGTTCGCCAAAGGGATCCACGACTTGCGCGTCAACAGCAGTCGCAATCATCATCCCAAATGGCAGCACCCATGCGCTCATCTGATCCGCGCCTGGAAAGCCATAAGGGCTCCTCATCAGCAATCCATAAATCTAGTCGCTCGCGTAGCAAATCTCCAATGCGTAACTCGGGTAACAGTCGCTCCAGCAAGGGTAGTAATAACCATCACAGCTCGTCCAGTGGCAGCAACAGCCGTAAGCGAAGCGAGTCAAAAAGCTCTACGGCTTCGACATCGTCGTCGGGTTCTGATGGCAGGCACAAGGGTGCCAGTCACTCTAGCAGTTCACCTGTCAAACGTTCTTCTGGTTCGCGCGATAAGCCATCTAGTAAAGATCAAAACGAACGCTTTGCGCACAATGGAGGATCGCCTGTGCCTTCGAAACGTAAAAGCAGCTCACCCACCAGTTCACCAGCCAAATCAAAGCGTAATGCACCCAACAAATCTACATCGTCATCATCGACACGGCGGGATGGAGTAACCAGCAAGTCTGGCTCAAGCAATGCCCGTTCCCGCAGTCGATCACCCATTTACAGAGATGTTGATATGCGTGATGTGAAGCGAAGCAAGTCGCCGGAATTATCAGCAACTGCCGCTACTACATTAAAGACGCACACGGTTGCATCAGTAGCTCCACCAATGCCAGATACTGCACTCAACGCAATCGATTTAGAAAAACGTAAGAAACCATTTTTAATTCTAATATCACATTTGTTAGCCAACAGCCAAATCGAGAGCGATACTCATAGGCATGCAAATGACAAAGTAGTTGAAATATTCAGAAATTACAAACCAAATTGGCGGCACCATGGGCTCACACATGGCCAATGGCAGTGGGGAGCGGTTGTTGAGGGAGTGTGTTAAGTGTGTGATCTCATTGAAAAATATCCGCTTCAGTTGAACCTCCAGTTGACCAAAAATTGTAAGTGCAAAAAGTAAGCTTTATCATCGATAAAAATGAACAAGGACGAAGCTTATTATCGATAAAGCTCCACATATGTAAGCCTTATGTGCGATTGATATACATGATAAGCTTACAGCGTGTTACTAAATGAATTTGTGATATTACAACTGATGGTAGTCCCTAGGGTTGTCTCAAAATTATTCTGCCTTGACATGTTTAATAGTTTCCATAACTAATTGGTGAGTTACTTCACTCTTCGCTCCTGCTGGCACATTTTTTGTGGCTGTATTTATTTATATATATATTTCAAAATTAAATGCAATATTATTAAATAATACTCGTAACATATATAGGACAATTTTAAATACTTAAGAAAAATATTAAAGTTCACAAAAAAATAGAAACAAGAAAAATATAAAAAGAAAACAAATCTAATAAAAAGAGTTTATAAACCTTTTGCATTCCAGTTGTTTTAATTAAATGAAATAATGCAAAATTTAGCCAGGTGCCGCCTTTGGTGTAATTTTAAGTTTTATTTGCTTTGTGAAATTGTATAAACTAAAGAAACATATGATCCGTGATAAACAGATAAATAACTGTGAAGCAATTGTACCTGATATAATCAGTTGATAATAACTAAGAAGAAATAAAGACTGCAGTTTTTAAATTGTTGTTGTGAACGTCTAAAAAACACTTTAATATTATAACTTCTCAAACACATTTATTTAAACGTATTGTAGTTGTATAATTATAATACAATCCTCAGATTATACGTCTCACACTCTACCTGTCTTAACATCTACGTATATATTTTTATTATTACGATTATTTTTTGTTCTTGTAGAACGGCACTTTTTTTCACTATTTTTTCAAATGATTTATTTTTGTTTATTAGTCTAACCCGTTTCCTAAACGGAACGCAATCAAATTTATTTGTTTTTTTTTTATGATTTTCCACTAATTTCTCTAGCCCAATGCTGTGCCTGGTGTTTGTTGATGTCCTCAAAATTATTTATTATTATTATTTTTTTCTTAATACTTTAATTTTCTTTTGTTGCATTTAAATTGATTTTGTAATTAGGCCGTGAGTTTTTTCGTAATATAGTTTTCTTTTGGCACAACCAAAAATCTTAATAGTTTATTGGAAGGCTAAAAAAATTCTAGATACATTTCAAATACTTGAACCAGGGCCTCGTTCTTCAGGTCATGTTGCTGCTGCTTCCAGTGCGATGCCAAATTTAGAGTCAAAAATTATGGACGTCGATATGAGGCCATTTGCCTCTTTGTCGTTGGCTAAGCCGGCGACTCCGCCGCCCCCGGTAATAACAATCAGCAAATCTTCTGCAACATCTAATCAAGAATCGAGCAACAGCATCACCAGCACAACAAATGCTAGCAGCGACTCCAACGCGTCGAACAGTTCCTCCAAATTACCCACAAAAGTGTCGTTCAAAATACAAAAACCGTTTAATAAATTAGAAAAATCTACAGCGCATTTATCAACAGCATCACTGCTAGCAGCAACTACAGCACCATTAGCAACAGCACCAGCAGACGCCACCACCATGAAGCAGTCCTCGCCTCCTATGAACAAACTGATGAATCCTATCCAAACTCAGGGTGGTGGCGAGAAGCGTTCAGCTGGTCACCTGCCCCTGGATCATGATGACGTTGATGAGTATGAACATCTCCAACAGCCGCAGCAGAAGCGAAGCAAATCCGCCAAATTGGATGCGTAAGTGCATCCGATTTCTGTTTAGTATAAGAAACCCTCTGTTAATTGTTATTTCTTGTTCACAGACTCTTTGGCAGCGAGGATGTTGATTTGCGTCGAGTATTGCCCGCTAAACCAGCAGCCATTGTTTCCAGTGGTGTTATTGTCGTCGAAGATGACTCAATGGATAATTGCGAAGCTGATAAAGTTCGTCAGATTTATGTTATAAATGTCAACTCCTTTATTAACAGTTTTTTCCTTTCGTTAGCAACTTTCAAAAGTTCCCCACAAGAAGCCATCACTTGATGAGCTGCGTGCTAAGTTGGCGTCTACAGTGCGCCATAGCCAAAAGCTTTCCAAAGGCGGTAAGTACACAGAACATTATGCAGCCTTCTTCAAAGTGATTACTCTAAAAATTTCTAGATAAAAGTAAGGAGAATCCTGTGTCGCAACGACTTAAACAGCTGACTGATTTGAAGCCTAATGATGACTCGCAGGAGGCGCACGATGAGACAATGCGCACGATACTGAGTCAAGCACAGGAAATGTTTGAGAATCATGGCATGAATCAAGAACAATACAAAGATCTAGTCACTAAAGTGGTGGCCATGAACGAGAGCAGCAAACTGAAGGATAACCGCCGACGCGATGTCGCCGATGATGATGATTCGGAACGAAATGCTGCTCGGGACGCAGTGTTACGCAAACGTATACCAAAGCTTAAAGGCAATGAGAATCACGCCTCCAGCTCACCGCGCAGCGACGGTGATCCCAGATTCGAGGACCAGCAATTGCCAATTTCTGATAAGACTCAAGCGCCGTCCAAGCTGTCCAAGTCGAAGCGAGACGGCAAGCGTCGGAAACCAAGCAAGTGGGGCGAGCAAGTGGACCCAGCAGCTGCACAGCGTGCAGCGTGGCAGTTGGCTCAAAATAATAACAATAATAATAATAACAACAACAGTAACAGCCGTATGGCGACTGCAAATGCAGGAGCTGGCGGCGGTTTTCGCAACATGCCTTGGCAACATCCTCCGCTAGTTATAACACAATCTGCTGTTCCTCCGCCACCACAGCCGCCGAAAATGCTGGGAATGCCACCCGTTCCGCCGGTTACTATAACCAAAGCCATTAACTCCCTGGATAATCCCATGGCGGATGTGGTGCGCAGCATAACAATCGATGGGGGCAGCAAAGAGATTCGCTTCTATAACCAAGTCGCTGTTATTTTCATGGATGGTGATGAGCCGCACGAAATTGGTTTCCAGCACGGCCAACGGGCTATCTATATTGATCACAATGAGCCACTTGCATTGAGTTTCAATGATGACTACAAACCCTTTCAGTTGGATGGTCAACTGCACCGCATACGCTTTGGTCATCCTTCACGGGAGCTGTATGTTGATGATCACTGGTACGAGATCTACTTTGGCGGTCCTCCTGTTTCCCTGCCTATTGGCAACAAACTGCACGTATTGAAGGCGGAAGGTCCACCACCTAACGTGGACATTGGACGCGTGCGGCGTGATTTAGTTGTTGGTAAGATCAACATGATTGTGGATGCCCACACAATTGTTCCCCTCTTCTTGGATGGTCGCCAGCAAACTTTTCTTTTGGGTGCCGAGCAGCATTCTCTTCAATTTGTAGACAGCTTTTTGTATGCCTTGCTTGACGGACAGCTGCAGAAGCTTGAATACGGCGGCTTGCCTAAGAGCATGAAGCTAAATGGTGGACGCAATTGTTTCATACGTTTTGGTACGCTACCCAAGGGTGTACAAGCCGGCAAGGCACATGTGCAGGATATGGTGTACATCAAGACAGAGGCACCAGAAGAGCCACCGCAACCTCCACCGCTTCCTGTGCCAGTTATTGCCCCAGTACCAGGAATTCCACCTCTAGATCAACCAGCTACAGTTCCAATAGCTCCAGCCACTGGTGGTGGTGTTGGAGGAAGTGGAACAGTACCAATACCGGTGGCAGCAGGAGCACTCAGCAATCTAAATATTGATGAGCTTTTCCAGAAACTCGTTAAGTCAGGTATAATTGGTGGACCTGCAACAACCACTGCCGCCGTTACAAGCAATGTGAGCGTACCTGGCTTAGAAGTGGCATCTAGTTCAAGCCAAGATCCTCCTACTGCTACTCCTGTTCCTGCAGCAGCACCCACTGAACCCATCAAGCGTATTGATCTACACAAACCGGATACGATTAAGACACGACAATCGGCAGTAATAGCAACACTGTATTTGGGCATGCAGTGTAGCAGCTGCGGCGTACGTTTTCCACCAGAACAGACCATCAAATATAGCCAGCATTTAGATTGGCATTTTCGACAGAACCGACGCGATCGTGACTCCACGCGTAAAGCTACGTCTAAGCGCTGGTTCTATGATCTCAACGATTGGCGACAATACGAGGAAATCGAGGATGTGGAAGAACGTGAAAAGAACTTTTTGGAAGCACAGGGTCAACAGCTTGGTGTAGATCCCGCCGATGAAGTGTCACAACAACGCTCAATGGACTCACCGATGCCCAGTTGTGCTGCCGGAGCGGATGATGGTGATCGCTGTTGTGATATGTGCCATGAAAAGTTCGAGCAGTTTTACAACGAAGAGTTGGAGGAATGGCATTTTCGCTCGGCCATACGTGTCGAAGAAAAGATCTATCATCCTTTGTGCTATGAGGACTACAAAAGCTCGCTAAATCCGCCGGCGCCAGTCGTTAGTGACTCCACCGCAAATGGGGATGTGGATATGCTTAATGCTAGCGATGATAATGCTATGGATACTTTAATTAAGGTCGAGGATGACTTAGGTGAGTATTCAAAGATGTATTTGCAGTCGCCAATCATCATATTTACCAGATCGCATCTTGAATACTCCTGTTGCCATTGTTCAAACGAATTTCATTCATCCATTGAAACAAATTTATTTCTGACTTCCATCCCACACAGATGATGTCAAGAATCCATTGGATACACTGATGTATGACGATGATGATGATGATGTTATTGTGCTACCTAATGAGGAGCCAAGCGTTACAGAGATCGTCGACGATGATGACGATGAGGAGTATGTACCGGTCATTGTGACACAAACAGAAGCGGATATCGAGTCACAGAAAGAAACAACGTCGACGCTAAACATCGAAGAGGAGCAACATGTGCAACATGTGGAAAAAGAGAAGGAGAACGATCAGCATCAAAAGGCTGAGAGTGCTATTGAATCAGATGTGGAGATACAGGAGCCCAACATTCCGTTTACCGATCTTGATACATATGTTGAGAAGGATCCGGCAGCGCTACTCAATGTAAAGATCAAAGAGGAGCCAAAAGATGACGAAGAAGACGAAGACGATGACTTTGAAGATGTGGGTACGGTGGTGACATTGCTTCCACTACCTGAAGATGAGATATCCATTAATAGCAGTGGTAAGTGCTGCACATATACATAGACCCAAAACCTATTAAGTTTAATTCTTTTTGATCAGAAACACAAACGCAAACGATTGATTCATCTGCCTCGCCTGCAACCCTAGAGCGGCCAGCTTCGGTTGCATCACTCTTAATGCCGGTTAATGAGGATGAACTTGAAATGGAGCCAATTGGGGCTGTGGCGGCGGTCACATCATCCGAGGCTGATTTTAATGGTGAGAATCCGCAGGAGACACATAATCTGAGTGCGGCTGGACCAGGTCCAGCGTTACCTTTGGCTAGCATAGTTAATAAAATAAAAATAAATATCACTAAGAACACAAGTAGTAATAGTCATAATAGTGCCTCAACGACAACGACGACGACAGCAGCAACAACGGACTCGCAAGTGTCGGCTATCAGTGTAATTGGCGGCTCTGGAAATACTGATGTGCAACAACAACAACAACAAAACTCAATACAAACCATTTCCACAATTCCAGTGCTGTGTGGAGGCAATATGTTTGTTCCTAAAATAGCCACCAGCAGTTCTACAAATGCGCCGCCTGCTAACATTAGCTCCATTTCGGTCATTGGCAGCAGTTACGGCACCAACAACAGCAGCAGCAATAACAACAACAGCAGTAATGGCGCTTCACGTGTAGCCACAGCTACAGTAGCATCCTTGGGAGTGCCAGCGATGTCGACATCTGCTGTAAGTAGCGGGTCATTATCGGCGTCCACTACTCAAAAGTCCTCAACTCCGCCTCCAACTTCTGAAGTCGAAGCGGATCTTGAGCCGGCTGTTGAACAAAAGCCAGCGTTGCGCAATGTCACGTTAAAGAAGACCAAGAAAGTTCAAAATGGTGTCGAAACATCGGGCCTTTGCTCGATTATGTAGAGCAGATGATACTTTCATATTATTCCTATTCTCAATCAATTTTTAATTAGCAATTTTACAAATTATTTTAGAACGTTACTTAGTTTTAAACAATTTACTGACGTGTGATCGAAGCGCGTTTTTCTTTTCTGTAGGTACCCAACCTTCAGTATATACCGCCTGGGCAGCGCTAAGGGCGTAACACTTAACTTATTTTATTACGGCAATGCAAATAAAATTACTTTTACACAAAAAAAACTTAAGTATACATAATTTGTGATAATTTTATAACACCTGAGAATAAATTTAATTACACAAATCGAACTTAAATTCATTGTATCATATAATGCGTCTGCTAATCTGAAACAATAAATCAAAAGCTGAATTCAAGAAATTATTCTTTATACCTTCTATATTTACTTATTTTATGTGTAAACTACTTAAATATTCTAATAAAGGTACTAAGTAAAATGAAGGGTATGTTTTTCGTTTGTCAGTTTTGAAATTTATAAGGTAAACGATTTTGAAATTTTAGGTATTTAATAGAAAAATATCCCTTCGCACATATTTAGATAACATGATCGATAAAAAAAAAATTAAATAAGCGTTAAAGAACAGTGCTGTATAATGATAAACGATTGACGACAAATCGTAGCTATCAGGTTTTTTCATTATACAAGCAGCTGATATCCACATTATGTGACTAAAAAATCCAAAGCGCGTAATACCATGCACGTGGGCCTGTTTAGCGTTTAGATTGTAGAATTTTAAATTTATTAAAATGTCATCGTCATTTTTTCTGAAACCAGGTGCTGCTAAACAAGCCAACAAAAAACGCAAAGTAAGTATAATATTTCCACAAAAATCAAAAAGAACTGATAGCACATTTAAACCACAGAGTATTGCCGCAAAATCCAAAGGCGTCACAAAAGCAGGAAAACGAATCCAAAATGCATCAAATACAGCACCAAAAAAACAACGTCGACCTAAAGCAGACGATGAAGAAATCCATAGCGATGATGAAGAATATAATAGTGATGTGGCTGGTAATACATTAACCTTCTCAGCCGACGAAGAAGAGGATGAAACACCACAAGACAAACGTTTGCGGCTTGCCAAACAATATCTGTCCGAAATTGAAAAACAAGAGGCAGAGCGTGCTGAGGATCGTGAGTTAAGTAAGACAATCGAACAACGTCTACAGACTGAGTATTTGGATAGTGTGGGAAGACTCCGTCGCAACATTTCAGGGAGTATAAAATCGTGTACCATTGAAAAAGTTCTGAAGCACAAGCTCCACCATACACCGTTGTGTGCTCTGGCTCTTACCACGGATGGAAAATACCTCTTTTCGGGTGCAAAGTCACAATATGTGCTCAAATGGTGTACGGAAACTGGCAAAGTTATAGAGAAATGTGATGTTTTTTCGCATCGTGAGGAACCCGAAACCGGAAAGAAACGAAGGTCACACGTCATTGCCATATGCCTTTCTTCTAACATGAAGTTCATGGCAATTGCAGAAGGTGGTCCTCACATACAAATCTGGTGTCCACAAACTATGAAGCATGTCAAAACATTTAAGGGTCACAGGGATAGCGTTTCAGCGCTAGTGTTTCGTAAAGGAACACATGAACTATATTCGGCAGCCAAGGATCGTTCAGTAAAGATTTGGTCTGTCGATGAATTGGCTTATGTAGAAAGCTTGTAAGTGAAAGAATTGATATATATTCAGCAATTTATTATGCAACTTTCACCACTCTGTAGATTTGGTCATCAGACTGCCGTCACGAGTATAGATGCATTGAGTCGCGAAAGAGCTATTACTGCAGGCGGTTCAGATTGCTCGTTACGCATTTGGAAGATTACGGAGGAATCCCAGCTAATATACAACGGACATAAAGATGGCATAGAGTGTGTCAAGTTAATCAATGATGAACATTTCGTATCCGGTGGCGTTGATGGGTAAAATACTTATATTTGAAGCAGATTTAAGTTTCAGGTATATACATATATATAAATATTCTTTTGTAGTGCAATTAGTTTATGGAGTGCCTTGAAGAAAAAACCAATTTGCACAGCACAACTTGCTCATGGACTGGGATCCAATGCAGTAGCCAACTGGATAACAGCAATAGCCGTAGTAGTCAACACAGATCTAGTGGCAACAGGTCCGAAACATGCAATAGAAAATTTCAAATATAACTTTTACTTATTTCATTATTATTTCAGGCTCTTGTGATGGTTGTGTGAGACTCTGGCAAACAAATCCAAATGCCCGCAAACTCCAACAAATCAATAGCATATCCATAGAAGGCTTCATAAATGGTCTGACTTTTAATGTCGACGGTACAAAACTTTATGTGGCTGTTGGTCAGGAACATAGGTTGGGGCGTTGGTGGCGCCACAAAGCCGCCAAAAATAACATAGTTATAGTTGACATTAAGTTACAAAGCATAACCAGCAAATAAGTTAAATGTAATCTATAATAAAGCTGTACGAAGAGAAAAATCGTCCATTTTTGAAAATAAAAAAACGGTTGTCATTTAGCGAACTTTTTCAAAATGGTATTTGTTCTTATTAAACCGAACATTTTTTGTAGTTATTAATCGATAAGTCGATTATTATAAAACCAGTGTGACCCTTATAATATACATTTTCTTTTTGGCTTTAAGATATTAACCAATACCAAAAGTGCTATAAGGTATACTTCCTATTATAAAAACCATTATTCATATCAACTCTTTAATACTGGTAGCTTTTCGTTTTTGTAGTTTTAAAAGATTATGTCCAATAAAGAGTAACAAATAAATTTTAAAAGTGGGTTGTTAAAATGTAAAATGCGACCACACTGTATAAGCATGTTAAGATGAAGGAACTACGGAGTTGTTGTTGTTACAAAACAGGCCGAAAACATGCAAAGAAAAGCCGGAGGCGGAATTTTCAATTATTTCAAGACTGAAGCTGGGCGTAAGCTGGTGTTTGTTGCTGCCGGCACAACAACAATTGGTCTATTTGTGGCTAACTTTGTCCCACATACATTTGGACTTAAATATTACCGCGAATTTGTACAATGCTATCAGTGGGTGAACGAAAAAAGGAAACATTGCGCAATGTTTATTAATTTATTTAATAAATTGCAGAAATGGCATTGCAAGGGCCGTTCCAAATGCAGTGCAACAGCGGCTGGTTAAGGCCTTGGAATATCTACAAGTGGATCCACGAGAAGCAAAATTCCTTAAACCATTTACAGTCTTCGGATTTGATCTGTTTCAAGCAGGCACAACGAAGTTCCGTTTTGGTGCCGCTTTGGGAATTCCTGTGAACTATGCGTATGACAGTGTCGATGAGATCATGCGCAAAGATATACGCTTTCGAGATCAACAAATAAACTGGAACTCAGACAACGGTAGGCTATTAGAGAAGGCAATAGTTTTGACTGACGATGAACAAGTGTTTGGTCTGAGCAAAGCTATTCTCCAGCTGCAAACGCATCGCGTTTTACTGAATTCACTATTCCCTAGTGTGAGCTTTCTTATGGTATATACATTAGGACGGTATTTGAACATGCACCTTAATCTCTTCGCACGCCACGGCAGCGTAAGTTTGACGAATTGGTAAAAGAATATAAACTTGCTAATTATTTTCATTCCTTAGATACGTTTAGTTATGTACAGCATTTTGGGATTGTTTGGTATCGGCAGCTGGTGTTTCATGAAGGACTTCAACCAGGTGACTACTGATTCGGACATTGATAAGAAATTGGCTTCAATAGGTCCACAATATGTGGCCGCAGGAATCACCTATTACGACAAACAGCTAAAGAAGAACATTGCATTAAGAAATCTAATAGGGGATGATACCTACACTGCTCTTGGTAACGAAAACTTTTTGCTACGTCAAAAATCAATGCCGTTGACTGCGCGTAAAGCCTTTTTCGAGGGTAAATGGAAGGAGCAGCAAAATGTCCAAGCTTAGCATTTGTTAACAGTATGTTGGTTAATTTATTCTTATGCAAATATTTTACAGCAATCAAATAATAAATTCAGAATATTCTCGTGTAGTGGCATACAATTAAAAGAATTAACAAATTAATTAAACCGTTTTAAGAATGTTGACTAGCATCGCGTGGCACAAGCTTTAGAATAAACCTATATATTTTAAATGAATATTAGTAGATTAAAATGTCTCCTCGCCAACAATATCACTGATGGTGGCTACCAAACGACGTGCATGCTCCATGGCACATGTGGCCGTGACGAGGCCTAAATGTACACAATATAGCTCATAAACTCGAACCTTATTCGGCGCCAATTTGGGAAAGCAAAGCTCGGCCAGTTCGCTGTAGTAGTCCATGGGCAATGCACCCGGCTCTGCTGATGGCTTCTGACCATTGCCGTTTCCTCCGAAACCAGTGGATAGAAAATGTTGTTGGAGATCTAACGCGCACTTTAAGATACCACCTGAGAGATCCTCAAACCATAGAAAGTATGAGTAATGGAATGTGCGGTCCTTCCACATGACTGTGGTTTGGCCCTTCTTTAGATAACCACGAGTAAATTCAACCATATACCACAGCTTAGATTTTGGCACCAGCTGTGGGTTATTTTGGCGCAGGTCCGGTGCCAGCATTTGACCTGCGCTGCGATTCACATACATGAAGTGTACCAAGCCGGGAAAATCCTCTAGATAAGCATCAATTGATATGTTCCGCGCGGCTTTCACTGCCAGAAATTCGGCCAATTCTAAAAGTTTGGCTTCCACAACAGCAGCCGAGTCAGCAAGCTGATCCAACTGATGATTGCTAGCGCTATCGCAGCAGGCGAGAGAGAGCGTAAATAGTTGCTTCAACTCCTCGACAAATGCTGGTAAGTTAGACTCAATGCGTACAAGCAATTCACGCTCATAGCTCTTAAAGAACTCAATGTACATTTTGCGTAGGTTTTCCCAGCGAGCCGTAAACTTTTTGACACAATTGTCCATCTCCTCGTGCTTTTGCTTCAAATAACGTTTGAGGGCCGTTAATGTTTGACTGACAAACGATTCCAGGCTCTCGTAAGCTGGCTTTAGCGCATCCGCATCGCCTTGCTGCTGCACTGCGACAATCTTTTGAAGTACAAAAAAGGTATCATAAATGCTGCTTGTCAGTGGCATGTGCCCATACTCAATAAGCTGCATTAGCACTTGATGTCCGTGAAGTCGCGAAAAATGTACTATGGTCGGCACACATCCAGAGTTCACATCATGGGAAACGCCTTGCAGGAATACGGCAACTGCACGTTGAGATTTCTGCGACTGCAAAGCTCGTGCGAGAATTGCAAGAAATAGCAAATCGGCGGGTGCCAAGGGGAGCGCCTGTCGTGTGCTGTTCAGTGCTAGCAGCTTGTGAGAGATCAGCAACAAGGCGTGCGCCCGATGCTGTCCTCCATTCTGGCGTAGTTGCTCCAGAGTTGCATCAAGAGTAATATGCACGGTGCGTTTTAGATCGGGGTTAATAAGCATCTTGGGAATGGCCTCCAACAGAAAGGCCTGCTCCTCCTGGCACAACTGTTCATAACAGTTGAGACACTGTGTTAGCAACTCCTGTTGCATAACTCCTGTTTGAGATCCAAACAAATTGGCTCCATAGCAATAACGCGTCAGTGTCATGCATACGCCCATATGCCTCGTCAATTGCTCAATCCCGATCTGTCCAATCTTTAGAAAACTAAAGCCCAAGAGTTCGCCAAACACTAAATTGAAGCCATTTTCACACTGGAAACTAGCATAAGCATTGTCGAATTGACAATGCATTATCCTTTGCGAACTAATTATGGGACTAAATATTTGCAATAAAACATTGCTATCCAGTGCAGCTCCGGGTGCTATTCGACTACCAGTTGGCATCAAGCCCTGTGTAATGGCTATGTCACAAATCTTTTCTGTTAGCGTTGCATTCAAGTTTTGGTAGACGACATCGTTGGCACTATTGAATACAATCAACCCGTTCATTTTCTTATCAGCGCACTAGCAACCAAGTGCTAAATCACAAACAAAATAAATACAGCTTTTTATCCGGTGTGACCACACGTAACAGCAAGTCGCAAAGCAAGCACTCCGTACCTTTCAGTATTGAACATAATACATACATACATACATAATATACTAAAGTTGTTTCGAACTGTTCCGGATAAGAACAAATGAACTACACACTTAACTGAACAAACAAATTAATTCACTGATTACTGTTCATTTTGTTCAGTGATTTTATTCCTCTTGTTCAGTAATCTTATTATTTTTGTTCATACTCCTTTTGTATAGTATTATTCCTATTCCTTCTAAATTTATTTTTTATGGATTAAGCTTGCACCTTTTTGAAATTTGGCAGTTTTATAGGTGTTTTGGTATATATTTCAGTTCCGGCTGTGGTCACTCTAAACACAATGAAGGCTTATCAATAAAAGGCTACATAATTAAAAGATTTTAAAATACTTACATATTTACCATGGGTCGTCTAGTTCTCGAGCACACACTACAAGGTCACAAAGGACGCATATGGGGCGTTGCCTGGCATCCGAAAGGCAATAGCATCGCCTCGTGCGGCGAGGATAAAGCCATCAGAATTTGGTCGCTCTCTGGTAATACATGGAGCACTAAAACTATATTGTCAGATGGACACAAACGCACAATACGTGAGGTACGCTGGTCGCCGTGTGGTGAGTACTTGGCTTCTGCCAGTTTTGATGCCACCACTGCAATTTGGTCTAAACACGAATGCAATGCAACTTTGGAGGGTCACGAAAACGAGGTGAAGAGCGTAAGCTGGTCACGCAGTGGTGGTCTGTTGGCCACATGTTCAAGGGATAAATCTGTATGGATATGGGAAGTGGCTGGCGATGACGAATTTGAATGCGCCGCTGTACTAAATGCCCACACGCAAGATGTGAAACGTGTCGTGTGGCATCCAAAAATGGAAGTATTGGCCTCCGCTTCGTACGATAACACAATCAAAATGTTTGCCGAAAGCACTTTGGATAGTGAATGGGACTGCACGGCCACTCTTAACTCGCACACAAGTACGGTTTGGAGCATTGACTTTGATGCCGACGGTGACCGTTTGGTTTCATGCAGCGATGATGGCACTCTGAAGATTTGGCGCGCTTACCATCCTGGAAACGAGTCTGGTATAGCCACGCCCGACAAAACAACCGTATGGAAGTGCGTCTGCACCATATCTGGTCAGCACTCGCGTTCCATATACGATGTATCCTGGTGCAAATTAACAGGCCTCATTGCCAGCGCCTGTGGTGATGATGGCATTAGAATCTTTAAAGAGACGAGCGATTCAAAACGTGATGAGCCCACTTTTGAATTATTAACTACTGAAGAAAGTGCACACGAGCAAGATGTGAATGGTGTGGAATGGAATCCTGTCACGCCCGGACAATTGGTCTCCTGCAGCGACGATGGTACCATCAAAATATGGAAACTAGTTGAATAATATTGTGAAAGGATTAGATTCGTGCGTGCTGGTTATGTGTACATACATACATAAAAATAACATTAAATAGTTTTTTTTTTAATTGATACTTGTTGCATTACAAAGTTTTATTTGATAAGAAACGGTTCGTGGAGGGTTTTATACAATTTCTTAGCTTTGCGGGGTCCCAGACCCATCACCTGAGATAAGCGCTCCTCACTTGCATTGATAAGATTCTCCAAATTACCAAAGATTTGCAATAAAGTTACCGCGTCGGTTTTGTTTACTGGTTTTATGTTGGTAAGAGCCGCAACAAGCTGTGAATGGCATAATATTCAAATTTACTCAAACAACTTTGTATTAACTGACTTTTTGGTGGGGATTGGATTCTACACGCTCCATAATGAGGTCAGGCGGACGTTTTTCAAATTGTTTATAAGTTTCTATAATCTTGCCGGCCTCCTCGGCATTCCACGCCAGCATCATCGTCAGATCGGCAAGCAATGAAATGCGCGTTAAGCTTTTCAACGCATTATGTGGCTCCGGTGTGTCAACTTGCACCAACAAAACGCGTAGCTCGTACATCTTACCGAGACCCTTGAGACGTTGACAAATGTAATCAGGATTAAGATTGTGATACTTTAGTGATAGAAAAAGGATACAAGATGTCCGGCCAACCACATAATCTGGAACAATGTCATCACGAAACTCCAATGGCACGTTGAGGATTGATTTTAATATGGGATTACCACGTTGCTTGCTGTGAACTAAAACACTGTGTGGATTAGACAGCGGTGGTTTGGCTAAACCTGCAACCGAGCTACTGCTTGAATCTACCGATTGTGACTGTGCCTGCAATTTAAGAACCTTAGGAGCAGAGGGCATTTCCATGGAAGCCAATACATCGTCAAACGAATCGTCGATAAGGTCGTCCATTTAGTAGTTTACAAAATTTTACAAAATAATTACGATATGATCGGTGAGCAGTGTAAGCGCAACTTAAGTTTTAAAATATTATTTTTGACATAATTAATTGTTTTGGCTACACTTTATTAGATATGGCACCATTTTCGTGCAATGCATTTAAAAAGGCGCAATTTTTTTAATTATAATCTTGTTTTTCATAAAATCTACACATCCTCTACAACATATTATTTAATCAATTCGGATATCGTTTTTAAAATAATAAGATTGCTAGAAAAGAAAAAAACGATATTGTTTGTTTAGTGCTTCTATTTACTAATTTCATCTATCGATATGTACATACATATGTGACCAAGATGTGGCAACTATTGTAGTGTTCTTTTCCTTCAGTAGTCTAAGGTTTTGATGCAAATTATTCAAAATTGTCAATTGTGGTTGTTCTTAATCCAAATATGATATTTTAAAAATTAACTATTTAGATCGAAATTTCTAACTGCAGTTGTGTGACAAAGTTTCGAGCGTGAATCCGAAATGCATGTACTTGGTCCTACAGGGTCCTGTTCCCAAGCAATGCAATAAACTGAATGTTTTTTGGCCGCGAATCCAAATATATGTTAGTCTTTTACTAATGCTGTAAAAATTGCCGACTGAACCCAAAATTTCTTTACATTAATTGACAAAATTTAACTTAAATTCTCGAGATAACATAAAATCGTATTTCATGATATTTAGTTAAGTCACAAATTCCACAGATATTGCTGAATCTAAGTTGAGATCATACGCGAAGCAACATTACTTTATGGTGTGGGTGTTGTCTTTGTTAAGTCAAATATTCAAAAAGTTGAGTGTTGAGTTGTATTTGTTTCATTATTATTATTGAAATAATTCAATTTAGAATGCCATGTCAGCCTAAGGCATTTTTGAAAAATACTATTTATTGTGAGTGTAGTATATTTGTCAACGTCAAATAGTATTTTTTTAGAATTCAGATTACGTTCACTCTGCTTTCCTTTCGAGTTGTCAATTCAGCGACGTGTGCGTGCAAATTGTTTATATATTTGCAAAAATAAATAATTTCGCATTCAATAAAACCATGGCTTCACATCCGGTGTTTATAGACCTCTCGTTAGATGAGCAGGTAATTTAAAAATTCTTAAATGATACACATACCGCGGGCAGAATTAAAGTGAGGTTATGGTGACCTCAGTGTAAAAACAAATTTGTAAATATCATATGTATTAAAATTAATTTATATTTTAATTCATTCAGGTACAAGAACTTCGCAAGTATTTCAAGAAGCTTGGAGCCGAAATCTCATCGGAGAAATCTAACAAGGGCGTTGAAGATGATTTGCACAAGATTATCGGCGTCTGTGAAGTTTGCTTTAAAGACGGTGAGCCATCCCAGATTGACGGCATTTTGAACAGCATTGTGTCTATTATGATTACGGTAAGTATAATAACGATAAATAAAATTGTTGCAGTTAAATATTAATGTATATTTGCAGATACCTTTGGATCGCGGGGAGAATATTGTTCTCGCCTATTGCGAAAAGATGACCAAGGCACCCAATCAGCCCCTCGCCAAAGTGTGCTTGCAGTCATTGTGGCGTCTGTTCAACAATCTGGATACCGCCTCACCATTACGCTACCACGTTTATTACCATCTGGTGCAAGTAGCAAAGCAATGTGACCAAGTTCTCGAGGTGTTCACTGGCGTGGATCAGTTGAAATCGCAGTTTGCAAACTGCCCTCCATCCAGTGAGCAGATGCAGAAATTGTATCGACTTTTGCATGATGTTACCAAGGATACCAACCTGGAGCTGTCTTCCAAGGTAATGATTGAGCTATTGGGTACCTACACGGCCGATAATGCTTGTGTGGCTCGTGAGGATGCCATGAAGTGCATTGTCACCGCCTTGGCCGATCCCAATACATTCCTGCTTGATCCTTTGTTGTCTCTGAAACCCGTGCGCTTCCTAGAAGGAGATCTAATTCATGATTTGTTGTCGATATTCGTTTCGGACAAATTGCCATCATATGTACAATTCTACGAGGATCACAAGGAGTTTGTCAACTCTCAAGGGCTAAACCATGAACAGAACATGAAGAAAATGCGTTTATTAACCTTCATGCAGTTAGCAGAAAGTTTCCCCGAGATGACCTTTGACACTTTGACCAAGGAACTTCAGATTAGCGAGGACGAAGTTGAACCTTTTGTCATTGAAGTGCTGAAGACCAAGCTGGTGCGTGCGCGTCTCGATCAAGCGAATCGCAAAGTTCATATTTCTTCGACAATGCACCGCACCTTTGGAGCTCCACAGTGGGAACAGCTGCGTGATCTGCTTCAGGCCTGGAAGGAGAACCTAAGTTCGGTTCGTGAGGGTTTGACGAATGTATCGTCCGCGCAACTGGATCTGGCACGCACGCAAAAGCTGATACATTAGAAATACGATTTACCATAGTGACGTCAAGATCAAATAAAAAGCACCGTGAAAAATTTTATATATTAAATTATTTTGAGGAAAAATAATTCTTGAATAAATTTCTAAGTAAATCGAAAGTAGACAACATAGTGTCTTAACTGTGTCAAATAAGTCATGATGTCACATATAAAGTTGTTGCGGGAACTCTAGCTTATTTCTATGTAAAAACTACTGATGTAAAAACTAAAAATGGTGAAGACACTCTACTTCCTTTATAACTCCTCGTGTATCTTAGTCTGCTGACGATCTTTTTCTTTAGGAAAAGACCAGAAATATGATGGGAACCCATGAAAATCTCTCTCACGCTTAACAAATGCACTGTAGGAAGATATGCAGTTACCAATAAAATGATTCGATTGTCCCAATATAGCCAAATCGAGATATGGGTCATCTTCGGGCAACTTGTGAACACTTATGTCCATACGACTGAGTGCGGATGTCAGTTCAGCAATCATGTGATTGGCATCGGAGGCAACAAAAACAGATTTTACTTCGTTGTTTGGTTGGGTCTGACGCACATTTTTAATGGTACGCTTAAGTTGGCGAATAATAGCTTCTTTTGATGGCATGCACAGTTCGGGATAGAGTTGACCCCGCTCATTTTTATACCCAAGACACTGTGGAGAAGCAAAAAGATGCTGACTATCCTTAATGTGATCGCAAGCGCGTACCCAATCAATGCCATTGCGTAAATGTAAGCCAATGAAAGCGCCACGCGGCAATATGGTCTTTATAAATTCACGGGCTGCCAACGCATATTTTTGACTCCACTGCAAGTGTTTTTGTAGTTCCCGATTTTCAAGCTGTACAGGAAAGCTGGCCGGCGCGCCTGTGAACGCCAAAACTGGCCACTTATCGGCAGGATAGCTGTTTTGCCATTTAGTTGCCATGGCACTGTGGTGGACATCGAAATGGAGAGGACCATAAAACTCGGAACGTACAAAATCAATATTGTAAGTGTCCCAGAATGGTCCAAATGGATTGCCATCTTTTGCGTGACAATTTGGAGTGTCTGGATCATTTTTGTCTTGCTGCAAGCTCTTGCGCTCCATATAACAGAAGGACACACGTTCTGGTGCAGGCCACACATTATCAGCCAATTGTGACATGAAGTCTGACATTAAAATGACGCGATGATACTCCAGAATATGAGTCACCTCGAAGTAAGTATCAAAAGGTACTTGTCGGGATCGCATTTCACCTTTGCGATACTCTACCCAAGGAGGCAATATAAGTGTTCGATTCAGCGCCTTTGCAAAAGCTAATGAACCTAGAAAGTGGTCGGCCTGGTTCCCAAAACGTCCTTGGGGATTAAATGCAGACTTTTTATCAATTTGAACATAGAAGATAATATAAAACTTACCCATGCATGGACAATACGTGAGGTAGCCATTAGGATCACGATCTAACTGAGCTTCTGTTGTTATTATTAATATTAAAATCAAATAAATAAATAAACTACGCCCCAGCATTCTGCCGGCTTCGTATGTAGCCGCTTTTAATCGATTAACATTTTTTTTATCGAGCTGCCAGAGAATTCGATGTAAAAAAAGTGGCAACCTCAACTTGCCTAGTTGAGATTTGTTATTATTTGCTTAAGTTTACCTTATTATCTATTTCATAATTGTCGTATGCTCATTTATTCATGATTAAAGATAAGATATTTTGACGAAAACGGTACAAATGACTTCACAGATCTACAATCAAAAGAAGTTTATCCCCACGGCGCCGGAGAAGGGCAGCTTTCCATTAGATCACGAGAGCTTGTGCAAGAAACACTTCTTAATTTATGCAAGTTGCTTGAGGCGGAACGACAACGATAACGGCAAGTGTCGACTAGAGGCCAAAGATTATTTGGGCTGTCGGATGGACAACAACCTTATGGAAAAGACAGAATGGGAGAAACTGGGCTTTTCGGCAAACATGCTCGCAAAGAAGGAGCAGGAACAGCAGAATCCACAAAAAACAACCCAACAGCAATAAAGCCAGAACGCAATGTGCTTATTGCAGCCACAGGTAGTGTTGCTACCATAAAGCTAGTCCAATTAATATCTGAATTGGGCGACGAACATCTGCCGTACAAATTTAACGTAAGTTTAAAAATATACAATTTAATCTAAATTTGATTTAATAAATATCAGTTAACAGATTAAAATCATTATTACTGAGCATGCCAAGCACTTTTTTGAACTGGAACAGGTGCCAGAGAACGTTCCCATCTTACACAATCGCGACGAGTGGCTGACTTGGAATAAGCGCGGTGATCCTGTCCTCCACATTGAGCTAGGCAAGTGGGCAGACATGCTGTTGATAGCCCCACTTAGTGCCAACTCTTTGGCGAAGATAGCCACAGTAAGCTTATCTTGGTTTTAAAGAATAACGATAAAAAATTACTAAATAATTTATTACAGGGAATTTGCGATAATCTAGTTATGTGCGTCGTACGAGCTTGGGACCTGCAGAAGCCTCTTATGTTCGCTCCGGCAATGAATACTCGCATGTACGATCATCCTATCACTCAAGAACAAATCGACAAACTTATCAGTTGGGGCTACAAGGAGATTCAATGCATTTCAAAAACTCTAATGTGTGGAGACATTGGAAACGGAGCCATGGCCGAGGTATCCACCATTGTAAAATGTGTTGTGTCAGCTTTTCAGTTGCCCGTTTAAATAATTGTTGATAATTTTTAACAAATAAAATTATTTCAGATTTGAAGAAAAATAAACTTGCTGTAAACCTACAAATAATAATCATTATATTGCGCTCAAATCTTTAGAATAGTAACGCACCTGGTGATGAATACTTTCCACCTACATAATCAGTCAATCAATAAGAATTGAACTATTTTGGATTTTCACTTTATTTGTAATAATGTTTATTGGTTAATTTTGAGTGCATCTAGGAGCAAAATGTTTTTCGTTCTTTTCTTTTAGTTTTTGAATTTTGTTCCTCAAGTCGTTAAAGATTTTTGTTTATTTTTTAATTGTATTTGTTTTCAATTTCATTTTATAGTGTATATTTGCTTGTTTTATCAACAACTTTATGCATTTTAAATCATTTTTATATGCGAATTACAATTATTTGATGCTCTATATTATGTATATACTAGAGATGTGTGTGACCGGTGTGTGTGTGGTATGTGTGGAGAATGATAACTTAAGATTAGGGAAATTAAAAAGCTTAGTTATAATTACACAGTAAAATATATGTAAGTATTAATGTTGTAGCTGTATTTGAATGTATTTTTTTGTGGTTGTTTACTTCAGCTTCAATTGCTTTGTTAAAAACGAATCAACCGAATAATTATCATTACGCATATGCAGCGACAAATTATAAAAAAAATATACATAGTCTTCAGGCATATGACCAACCTAAGTTTGAAGTTTCACAAATCTATCTTAAAAATAAATATTTATAATTATATGTGTATATATTTATATATATACACTTATTTGTTGCTTTTAAATTACATCTAATATTAAACATGAATATATACACTATATCGTAAACTTGCTTTTTGTATTTCTTATTGGTTATGCTGCTGTTGGTGCTGCCTTGTTTGTATTTTATCATTAATTACAATGGGTTTTATTTTACTTTTCTATATGTTCTTTTTCATATTGTATGTGCTCTTGCATTATCCTACTAAAAACAACGCGTATCTCAAGGATATGCAATAAGCGCAATTTGCACAACACTTGCTTAGACATTCCCTATAATTATAAATGTATGTCTATATTTACTTTTTCATTCATTTGTAATGATTTATACAAAAGTTTTAAGAGAGTTTCAACATGCCTAAGTTTACATGGTTATGTATGTGTGTCCCTATGGTTGGAGTTTGTATATAAGTATGTGTGCGTACAAGCATTCCCTGCACTTATAGTTCT
This sequence comes from Drosophila pruinosa, assembly GCA_018150935.1. Taxonomy (NCBI): domain Eukaryota; kingdom Metazoa; phylum Arthropoda; class Insecta; order Diptera; family Drosophilidae; genus Drosophila; species Drosophila pruinosa. The sequence goes on from JAECWR010000199.1 coordinate 46,032,789, forward strand.
TTATGTTTTCATGCTTTTGATTAAAGTCATTAGCTTACAAATTTGTCGAGTAAAAAAGGTTATTTGCTGGTGAGTCAAGTGTCAATTATAAATGTCTATTTCTGCTATCTTCACAAATGTGTTACATCACTCTTCGACTAACACTCATAAAGCAATATTATATAGCCGTTGAATCTTAATAGGGGTATTATCTAAATATATTACTATAATACGTTGTCGAGTTGCATCTGCAAGCGTAGTTTTCATCTGATCACACAGGCAACGCACAGTTTAGCCGCACTGATGCAGTCATCGTGACAGAAGGCGCCACATTGCTGACAGATGACCATCGCGTTTAGTGCACATGCGCAACTGCTGTTGGTTGTTGCTTCATTTCCTGGAGGCGTATTCTCTCCGCTTTGCTGAATTTGCAATAAAGGATGTGGCTGTTGTGTTGCCTGATGAATTTGTACCTGATTTCCAGTAACGCCGCCAGCAGCTGTTGTTGGTGTGGTTGTGGTTGTCACCAAAAAGTTGTTGCCAGTTTCCATGAGAGCCGTAGTTGGTGCTGAACTGCTGTTATTGCTGGCGTCAATGTACGTGATATTGGTGCCTTTTTAATGATAATATCCAATGATTAGTATACAATGTAAGAAAAAATCTAACTTATTTGCTCATTAAATAAAAAATATTTAAATAATAATAATAATAACATGCATTTACATACTCGATAACATACGCATACTTAAAAGGGTTACGTAGAAACGAAAGGTATATCTAACAAATCTATGTAATAAATATTATATTTTTACGTGCCAATGAGTCGATTGATTTGATTTATGGTCGATGGATTTGAAAGACGTACCTCGCTAAGCACTAATAATACACCAATTTACCTGCAGCGATATTGCGCCGCACAATATTCGCGGCCGCGCTGACATTGCCCAACTGCTGCTGCTGTGGATGCTGCTGAGGGTGCAGCTCATGATGATGCAGTGCGTCGTTGTTGGGAATCACTGGTGCACCGTTGGCACCCGAATTATTGTCAACAGATGCCGGACGCCCGCGTCCGCTCATTGCTATTCCATTAAGACTATGCAAGGGATTCTGCACTGCGACAAACTACCAAAATGGTATAACATAAAAGTTATCAAAATGATTTGCGTTTGCCTTTTTGCTCGTATTTATACACACCTGATTTTGATGCATAGGTGGCGCACTAGACGCACGTGGTGCCTGATTGTCAGCCGCACCAACATTGGCACGGTGAACCAAAACATATTGGCCAGTTCCATTCTGATGCAAAAGTTGCTCCTGCGTTGTTGGTTGTGCCTGCTGCGCCACCTGTTGCCCTCCTGCCAACTGCAGTTGCTGCTGTGTAGTGCCACCAGATGCTCCAGGAGCTGCTGTCATCATATGTCGTATTACAGTTGTGGGCGACGGCTTTCTTTGCACATACTTCTTACGCGGAAAACCTCCCATACGCGGTCCGATTACCTACAATCGAATGAAATATATATTGAATGACACTTGCTATAAATAGATTAATTATTTAATTACCTTGTAGACGCCTGGTCTTCCAACACCCATAACATTAGGCGGCATGCCGGAGGGCAGTGCTGGCGTTGCGGCAACAGTAGGCGCACCGCCGACCAGTAATTCATCTTGTTTGATTAAATTCTGTGGCGGTGCGGCCACAGCTGCAGTAGCAATCACATTGCTGTTAACCGTGCTCAAGTTGTTCATCGGTGTGGCAGCTACACTGGATACATTCAATGCTGTATTGCTGCTGGTACTACTAACGGTTGTTGTTGTTGTTTGTTGCTGCTGGCTCAAAATAGCTGCCGGCGGACGCAGTTGGGCTTTGAGGTTCTCACGATTTGGACTATTCTGTATTACTGCCTGGCAAATTTGATAGCTTCTTTCCAGATTGACAGCACCCGGTGGCAATCGATTGGATGTCGCCTTGCGTCCCTTCCCTGTGGGCATCTTTGGCTGCAACCGCTGCTGGGCAATAGTCGTGGGTACCCCTGATGGTGGCATGGTTTTCATGGTCAGCACATTGTTAACAGCTGAGACTGGTAGCTGCAGTGACTGCTGTTGTTGCTGCTGCACATTGCTGTTGTGATTGAGTTGTTGTTGCGCTGTTGATGGCTGCTGTTGTACAGCTGCGACAACATTGGAATAGGTGGACGGAATCTGCTGGTTATTTGCAGCTGTTGCTGTTGCAACCACTGTAGTTGAAGCAGCTGTATTGGGCGATACATTAGCGGGTCGTGACATCGATATAATATTCAATGGTTTCGCTATAAATTTGGGCGGCACAATGCTTTGCTGCTGCTGTTGGTAGCCCTGCTGCTGCTGTTGCTGCAGTAAATTGTTGTTGGCCACCTGTGCCAGCAGCTGTCTTTGATGCAATTGGGCCTGTTGTAACGCAAATTGTTGAAATTGCTGCTGCTTTTGCTGTGCTTGCTGCTGTTGTTGCTGCTGCTCAAGTTGCTGTTGCTGCTGCTGGGCAATAAGAGTTGGCGTCAAAAACTGCTGTGCCCCGTTGCTGTTTATCTCAAAAGGTTTGCGCAGAGTTACGGGCAATCCTTGATGTGTTTTATGAAGCGCATTGCTGCCAGTTGCTTGCTGCTGTTGTTGTTGCTGTTGTTGTTGCTGCTGCTGCTGAGCTGCCGCTTGTAAAGTGAACTGTTGCAGTAATTGCTGCTGTTGCAGTTGCTGGCGCTGTTGCTGCTGCTGTTGTAGAAGAAAGTTTCCAATAATCTGGCCATTGGAATCGACCAGAATTTGACGCTGTTGCTGCTGAGGTGGTGCTGTTGTTGGCACAGCAGTTGTAGCTGTTTGCTGTGGCAACTGATTAATCGCAATATTGCTGCTACTGCTACTGCACAAGCTTAGATTATTGCTGCTGTCATTGCTGTTGCTGCTGTTCGTAATAACCGTGCTGGAGACCTCCATTTCGGCTGCGGACATTGGCACAGCATCGCACAGCAATTCGTGGGTAATCTGCAAATGTTCGGATTTTATTTATTATAGTTATTATTGGAGTTATTTTGTCAATTATTATTACCTCATTCGTATAGTCAGTGCTGTGCGATTGTGGTATAAAAGCATGTTGAGCATGCAATTGTATTTGGGCATGCAATTGTTGTTGCTGTTGTTGCTGCTGCTGATGATGCTGCTGCAGCTTGTCCACAATATCGCGCACAGCATCGCCCTCGCTGTCTTCGATCACGTGATCCACCATTGCACGCATAACATCATCCTGGTCTTGTTGATCGGCATCAATGCACTCAACGATATCATCATCTTCATCCCCATTATCATCTTCTTCGTCAACCTCATCGGCCACTGCCTCATCAACATCGTTGTCCAGCAGATTGTGACATTCAACCATATCATCAATAACCTCCTCTGAATCATTCACTACATCCATCATATGGATAGCCTCATGATTTAAGTTCTCCTCCGTGGCCTGCACTTCTTCGACTGTTGATGTTGCATTATTTAATGGCGCTGCTGTCATCAATTTAATGCCACCGAAGTTCCAATCGTGCTGCACGTGCTGAAACATTTCACTGGAGTTCATTTCCACAGCAGGCGTTGATTGTTGTTGCTCCTGTTGCTGAAGTGTGACCACTGTGCTAAGCATGGCTTGCACATCAGCAAAGGATGTTTCCGCTCCTGTTGTCAACGACAATGGCGCTGCTAACGTTGTCGTTGTTGCCGCTGTTGTCGAGGAGTTGCTGCTGGAACAGGACGATGATAGCGAAGACGATATAGACGACGATGTACAGTTGCTGGATGCCAACGAACTTGACGACGTAATTGTTGATAGTGAATTACCGGCCATTGTCATTGGCATTGAAATTGGCGAATCCTCCAGTTGCTTATCACAATGATCGCCCAGTTTGATGATTGTTGCTGTAGCTATGATTGTATTAATGAAAAAAAATTAATATAATTTTAGTTTCTATTAAATAATAATGCAATGCATATTACAATTTGACGATGATGTAATTGTTGATAGCGAATTACCGGCCATTGTCATTGCCAATGAAATTGGTGAATCCTCCAGTTGTTTATCACAATGATCTTCCAGTTTGATGATTGCTGCTGTCGCTTTAATTATATTAAAGAAAAAAGCTTAATAGGATTAAGGCTTCGATTAAATGCAGTGCATATTACAATTTGACGATGACGATGATGATGAATAGAAATTGGGGCCCATGGCTGATTTATGATCATGGAAGTAGGCTTCGTTGTGGAGAAAAAATAAGTTGGACATTAAGTGAAAATAGCAATTATTATTTAAAGGTAAAGACTTCGTACCGTGATCGATTGTATCTGCAAACACGAAGTCATGAGCTCTTGGAGGGTTCGAAGTCGATGCAGTTGTTAGAGCCATATTAGGCGTTGCTTTGGTATCTATACATGTAAATTGATATAAAATATGAGAAAAAGGGTAGACAAAATATTTAATTAAAAGACACACCTTCAATAAGTTTCACATCCTGCAAGTAGTCTGCGAAGTGGTTGACTGCCACAGGAATTGTTGGCGTTAATACTGTAGGTATAACATTTGTTGTTCCTGCGTCTGTTGTTGTTTTTATGGATGCTATTGCTGCAGATGTCGTTGTTGTATTCAATGTCTTCGCATCTGTTGCCTCGTTTTCAACACAGGTACTGTTGATAAGTGGCTGCTGGTCGTTTATTGTTACTGCCAATTTTGCATTCAACTCTATTGCGGCGTGCTCTACAATATTTGTTGCCACATTTGCTATTGTATTAGGAACAATCTCCATAACGTCTCGTTTTATTTGTTTACTTTCCTTGGACGTAGTTGGCAGTTCACCGACTGTTGGGGATAGATCGCTACGTTTACGTCGTGATGGACTGCTCGAAGGGCGTTTTAAAATGCGTCTATGTTGCTCCATTAAAGCATTACCGCAGTTGCTGATACTACTATTGTTAATATTGCTACTTCTATTTAGTGTTTCATCTGTTGCATTTTTAGTTGTCACTGTTGCTACTGCTACGGTACTGCCAGCTGTCGTAGTACTCATGCTGGCTGTGATTGTTGTTGCTGTTGTCGTGGTTGTGGATTCGCACTTTGTGCTCTGCAAATATTTAGATAAAGTTAAAGTTATAGTCTTACGTATTTACTCAGTAAGTAAAATTAATGCTTACAATATTAAATTTCAGATCAGTCTCATTATCACATGTTGCTTGTTGTAGTTGTTGTTGTTGCTGTTGGGGTGGTGCTGGTGGTATTGCCTTTTGCTGTTGCCTTAACGGCTCCAGCTTAAGCTTACAGGTAGGCGGGTTTGGATTCGGTGCACGTTTCGCATTTTTTTCGCCCCAATACGGCTCAAAATGCTTTAGTTTCCAGGGATCTACTTTATTTTTCTCCCGCTCCGCTTCCGTTTTCAGCTTAATTTGATTCTCCGGCGTAAATTCGCCTTCGCTAAGGCGTTCCCGCCACTCCAGACATGCACGTGCAAAAAACTCGTTATTTAGGCAGGAGGCGCTTAATCGTATAGCTTCATGGGACGTATTACCGCCACTCCCACTTCCGCCGCTGCTTGTACTCGGCTCTTCTGACAGTAGTGTCGGCTGCACCACCTCACTGGCCTCGCGATCCACGCTCGGCAATAGTTGAATAAGATTGTGCTGGTACAAAGGCGGCAATAATGAGAATGTTTGCTTATTAAGCAAAGCGCGTAGATTTGTTGATGCCAGTATTGAGTCTGGCGTTTCCAAATCGATTTTACCATCCTTAAATTGTTCGATTTGCGCGGCAGTTGTTAGCTTTTTATTACTGCGACGTCGTGGTTTCATACTGAGTCCTGGTATAGAGGCCAGAACCTCACGCATTGTGGAGGCTTGTGTTACGGCCTTAGAACTAGGTGAGACTGTTGCAGCAGCAGCTGCTGCTGCTACTGCTGCGGCTGCAGCTGCCGCCGCTGCTGCTGCTTTAGCTTGCTGTTGTTGTTGTATGCGACGACTGCTGATCCCACGCACTGGTGCTGCAATTGTCGATGAGGCGGCAGTGGTGGCAGGTGGTTCAGGCTGCGCTGGTGTTGATGTTGGCGGTATCACAGCATTATGTAACGCATTTTCATTAGCTGATGACTTTTTCTCAGGTGGTATTGATTTCATAATGATGCGTGGCAGGTGTCGCCTGTTTTAAAGAGATTCTCATTAATAATTAAAAACAAATAGATAGATTTAAGTTATTTGCCTCAGACTATGTGTGTGCTTGTTGGGTGACGTTGAATTCCTCGCCTGCTGCTGTTGTTGATGTCCACCTAATGCCACCGTCTGATGCGATGCAGTATCCAACGCTAATGGATCCTTTTCATCGTCTTCGTCCACGAGATTCACATGCGCCGTTGCTTCCATAATCACAGGTATAATATGTTGACGTTGTTGTGGAATGGTGACGCCTTGTGTGGACATTTGTTGTTGCTGCTGCGGTTGTTGTTGGTGCTGCTGCAGCTGCTGTTGGGGCGCTGCTGATGTGGATGTATCCGGCGTTATGGTTTTCATATTTATATATATTTATATATATAACAATGTATATATATAGATATATATTCTTCTATTTAGAACTATTCTCAGCAATGGTTGTTATTATTATGATGTCCATGTCAGGCGATGATGTGGTGGCAGTTTACTGTTTTTTTTCGAACATACTATTTATCAAAATAAAAAAATTATATATAAATTCTTACCAATACACAATATAGAAGACACACTTACCTGTCCAGCAGCAGTTTTAGCCATATCAAAGGGGAGGGGGCAACACGGCCTGAACCTGAGCGGTAACAAATTTGTGAGCGTTGCGCCCCCTTTTTCTTAGAAAACTTACAGTAATTCAGTTATTGGTCCGTGTGTCTTACAGTTACCCTTACTCGCAGTCACTTTTCTTGATCATTACACACGCTAATTTTCATTTGATTCTCTTCGCCTTTCCTTTTCATACATGCTATGTATGAATGTATTGCCACAGTAAATTTGTTGCCCACAATAACAAACACAACAACAAAAACGCAAAGTTGGTTGGTTTGTTGCTTTTGCCCCTGCAGGAATAATACATACATATGTATAATTATAATGCACACACACACACAAAACTCGTAAACTCACAGGCGCACGCACGCACCTTTAAAAGTTTTTTGCGTGATTTGTTTTGGCTTTTATCTATTGCGTCTTACTTAAGCCATAGTTTGTAATGTAGTAACACTTGCACTTGTTTATTGTTAGTTTCCATGGACCAAAACTAAATTATAATATTGAATGCATGTTGCAAAGACACAAACAAAAGCAGAAGCAGAGAGCTAAAATTTTTGATTCTTTTTCTGCTTCTTGTGTTACATGGAGTTGACTCTTTCTAACGCTAGCCCTTGCTTATGCCTTGGCCGTACGCCAACGTCTGTCTTTGTTATACGCACAGGCCGTAGCTACGCAGCAAAAAAGCTTGGATGTAATTGAATGAAATTGTTATTACTTTATTCACTAAAAACTAATCACTCGCCGCATATATACGCCAATTTACATTTTATTATTAATTATGAATTTATTTTAAAATAAATTATAGTTATTATGATCCCATTTTGAGAGAGACCTACGCTACTATGGCTGTTTATGTGTGCGTGTGTGTGTTGTTTTTGTGTCTCTCTCGCTACTATCAGCGTGACCGAAAATTAAACTTTAAAAAATACTCTTTTAATCAAAATCCGAAATACACAGTTCCTTAGTTACCAGGACTGGCTACACTTATTAAATAACAGACAATGTTAAAAATATTATATTTACAAAGGCGCAAGATTTTGAATACTCTATAGCCATAGAGCCGAAATGACATTGTTTTTTAATCCAAATGGACATCTCATATAATCTATTATAATTTTGACAAAAAATGAAAATAATGATGTCATACGAATAATGTCAAGCGCCATCATATACCAAGAAACCGCGTTTGGTATTTTGAACATGAAAATACCAAAATGTCTATACAATAAATGCATTGGCTTTTATCGCTGTTGAGTGTGCATATTGTTTTTGAGCCCATTTACAGATATATAATATTTGTTAATTGGCTACGGAAGTTTGGTAATGAAACTACTAAATATTGCATATCAAAGCCCAACTGCTTGAATTATTATCAATTAATGTTTTTATTTGAATATTATAATTAATTTTATAGTTCAGTCAATTGTTTATATATATAATCGATGAACTACAAGCTGTGATATAAAATCGATGTCCAAATGTAGTCCTCAGGTTTTATTCTCTTGAACTATTATGGTCCATTAAAAGTATATTCGATAACTATTCGATTTACTCTGCAATCAAAAGATATTAAAAAAAAACAATCGACGTTACGCATTCTTTTGCAATTGTATACTATTGTATACTTTCGAATCATGACTTTCTGCCACGTTTAGCTTTTTTCATTATCACATATGGATGCACTTAATTCACTTGGATGCACTGCGACGACCAAAGACCTGTTTCCACGGTGAAATGGTGAAATGCGTAACTGTAAATTCTTGATACCAATTGCAAATTAAAAATTGTAAATATGGATTTTTTTTATATGTTTTTGATTGGTCAAAAGTGAGTTAAAAATTGTAAATATGGATTTTTTTATATGTTTTTCATTGGTCAAAAGTAAATCCGAGATGGACGTACTTGTATTCACATCCATGCTGATATGGAAATTAATATTTATATGACATCCCTTCGTATGAAAATAGTTGATCTCATTTATTCAAATTTGTTAATTTTTGTGAAAAATCTAATCAGCTTATGGGAATATGGAATACTCAATAGTGTAAAACATGCACTTTGTTGTTAAATGGAGCTCTACCAATAAATAGTTGAAAAAAAAGAATACCAGTGAAATAAAAAGCTTTTCGAAACTTTCTCATAAAGTGTAGACAAAACCAGTAATTATGAAAAATTGGTATATTCCGGTATAATTTGGGAATTTAAAAAGTATATTTTGAAATTTAATTTGTGGCCACATTGCCTGTGGCTGATGGAAAAACAGATGTAAACAACGCCGGCAGCGATCTTTTTCTTGTGGTGGTCTTGCGTAAAAAATGTGTTAATTAATTTAATTGTTAATTTATCTATATACCGCCAAGATGTTTTCATTGTGCAAACAGACACTCGCGGCAACCGCAATTGAGTTTTCTATTACGTGCCGTTTTTTCAACAATGTTGAGGATAACTTAGTTGTCGCAGGTGCCAATGTGCTGAAGGTATACCGCATTGCGCCCAACGTGGACGCAGTTCAACGACAAAAATTAAATCCTAACGAAATGCGAATAGCACCAAAAATGCGACTTGAATGCCTCGCCAGTTATACGCTATATGGGAATGTGATGTCGTTGCAAAGTGTTTCATTGGCGGGCGGCATGCGCGATGCACTTTTGATTAGTTTCAAAGACGCGAAGCTATCTGTGTTACAGCTGGATGCAGATACACAAACCTTGAAGACACTCTCCCTGCACTATTTTGAGGAGGATGACATACGTGGAGGTTGGACGGGTCGCTATCATGTGCCAGTGGTCCGTGTCGATCCAGATGCGCGTTGCGCCGTAATGTTGGTCTATGGCAAACGTCTGGTGGTTCTCCCTTTTCGTAAAGACAACAGTCTCGATGAGATAGAGCTGGCCGATGTGAAGCCCATCAAGAAAGCGCCCACGGCGTTGGTCACACGCACGCCAATAATGGCCTCTTATCTTATCGCTTTGGCAGATCTCGACGAGAAGCTGGATAATGTGCTTGACATACAATTCCTGCATGGTTACTATGAGCCAACGTTACTAATACTGTATGAACCAGTGCGCACTTGTGCCGGTCGCATTAAGGTTCGCTCAGATACATGTGTACTCGTGGCCATATCGCTAAATATACAGCAGCGAGTGCATCCTATTATCTGGACAGTGAACAGCCTGCCCTACGATTGCCTGCAGGTCTTCCCCATACAAAAACCCATTGGCGGTTGCCTGGTAATGACAGTCAATGCGGTTATCTATTTGAATCAGAGCGTGCCCCCTTATGGTGTCAGCCTCAACAGTTCAGCGGACAATAGCACCAGTTTTCCTCTAAAGCCACAGGATGGCGTCCGCATCAGCTTGGACTGCGCCAACTTTGCCTTCATCGATGTGGACAAGCTCGTCATCTCGTTGCGCACCGGAGATCTCTATGTGCTAACACTCTGTGTTGACTCGATGCGAACTGTGCGCAATTTTCACTTCCATAAGGCCGCCGCCAGTGTACTAACCAGCTGCATTTGTGTGTGTCACTCAGAATATATATTCCTTGGCTCACGTCTGGGTAATTCGCTATTGTTGCATTTTACCGAAGAGGATCAAAGCACGGTAATAACGCTGGATGATATGGAGGCTGCTGTGGAGCAGCAGCAGAGTATTGAGCAACCATCACAACAACAACAGCTGGAGGAGGAGCCAGTCTATGATGTGGAGCAACTTGATGCGCCGCCTCAGTCCAAATCCCGACGCATTGAAGATGAGGAACTCGAGGTGTATGGCACAGGAGCAAAAGCTTCTGTGCTGCAGCTGCGCAAGTTCATCTTCGAGGTCTGCGACAGTTTAATTAATGTAGCACCCATCAATTACATGTGCGCCGGTGAGCGTGTCGAGTTTGAGGAGGATGGAAGCACATTGCGTCCACATGCAGAGTCACTCAACGAACTCAAGATGGAACTAGTCGCCGCCACGGGGCATAGCAAGAATGGCGCTTTATCCGTCTTTGTGAACTGCATTAATCCGCAGATCATCACGAGCTTTGAACTGGATGGCTGCCTTGACGTGTGGACAGTTTTCGATGATGCCACACGAAAGACATCAACGGCACGCCAGGAGCAACATGATTTCATGCTGCTCTCACAGCGATCATCAACGCTAGTACTCCAAACGGGTCAGGAGATCAATGAGATTGAGAACACGGGCTTCACTGTCAACCAGCCCACAATATATGTGGGTAATCTCGGCCAGCAGCGGTTCATAGTGCAGGTAAATATGTCAACCATTACCGGAATTTAAGTATTCAATTCAATCTTCATTCTTCTCGCGATAGGTTACCACGAGACATGTGCGTTTGCTTCAGGGCACGCGCCTCATCCAGAATGTACCCATCGACGTTGGCTCGCCGGTGGTGCAGGTGTCCGTAGCTGATCCTTATGTGTGCCTGCGTGTGCTCAATGGGCAGGTGATAACGCTGGCACTGCGCGAGACACGCGGCACCCCTCGCTTGGCGATCAACAAGCACACTATTAGCAGCTCTCCAGCCGTGGTGGCGATAGCTGCTTACAAGGATGTGTCCGGGTTATTCACTTGCAAGGCAGACGATGTGCTGAACCTGACGGGCAGCTCTGGCAGTGGATTTGCCAATAGCTTTGGCGGTTACATGAAGGCCGAGCCGCACATGAAAGTGGAGGACGAGGAGGATCTGCTATATGGCGATGCGGGCAATGCTTTTAAGCTAAATAGCATGGCTGATCTGGCCAAGCAGTCGAAACAGAAAAACTCCGACTGGTGGCGCCGCCAACTGGTGCAGGCCAAGCCTAGCTACTGGCTGGTGGTGACACGCCAAAGTGGCACCTTGGAAATCTATTCCATGCCGGACATGAAGCTTGTCTACCTGGTCAACGACGTTGGCAATGGCGCCCTCGTGCTAACCGATGCCATGGAGTTTGTGCCCATCTCGCTAACGCAGGAGAACTCCAAGACGGGCATTCTGCACGCCTGCATGCCACAACACGCGAATTCTCCGTTGCCGCTGGAACTGAGTCTGGTGGGATTGGGACAGCATGGTGAGCGACCGTTGTTGATGGTTCGAACACGTCTGGAGTTGCTTATCTATCAGGTGTTCCGCTATGCTAAAGGACATCTCAAGATACGCTTTCGCAAGCTGGAGCAAATGCATCTACTCGATCAGCAGCCCAGCCACATTGAGCTGGACGGTGATGGCCCCGATGACAACGAAGAGGCCGAATCCTACAACATGCAGCCGAAATACGTGCAGAAATTGCGATACTTTGCCAATGTGGGCGGTCTCTCAGGGATTATGGTGTGCGGTGTAAATCCCTGCTTTGTGTTCCTCACGTCACGCGGAGAGCTGCGCATTCATCGCCTTCTGGGCAATGGTGATGTCCGCAGCTTTGCAGCCTTCAACAATGTCAATATACCACATGGCTTCCTCTATTTCGACACCACCTATGAACTAAAGATCTCGGTGCTGCCCAGCTATTTAAGCTACGATGCTGCGTGGCCGGTTCGCAAGGTACCGCTGCGTTGCACCCCAAGGCAGCTGGTTTATCATCGAGAGAACCGCGTCTATTGCCTGATCACGCAGAAGGAGGAGCCCATGACCAAATACTATCGCTTCAATGGCGAAGACAAGGAGTTATCGGAAGAGAGTCGTGGCGAGCGTTTCATCTATCCGATTGGATCGCAATTTGAAATGGTGCTGATTTCTCCAGAGACTTGGGAGATAGTCCCGGATGCATCCATTCAATTCGAGCCCTGGGAGCATGTGACGGCCTTCAAATTAGTCAAACTCTCGTACGAGGGCACGCGATCGGGTCTCAAGGAGTACCTTTGCATTGGCACCAACTTCAACTACAGCGAGGACATCACGAGTCGAGGGAACATCCACATTTATGATATTATCGAAGTGGTGCCGGAGCCTGGTAAACCGATGACCAAATTCAAGCTTAAGGAGGTCTTTAAGAAGGAGCAAAAAGGCCCTGTCTCTGCCATCTCCGATGTGGTGGGATTTCTTGTGACAGGTCTGGGTCAGAAGATCTATATCTGGCAGCTGCGCGATGGCGATCTGATTGGCGTGGCCTTCATAGACACAAATATCTATGTCCATCAGATCATCACGGTCAAGTCGTTGATCTTCATTGCGGATGTGTACAAATCTATCAGCTTGCTCCGATTCCAGGAGGAGTATCGCACCCTCTCGCTTGCCTCGCGCGATTTCAGTCCAATGGAGGTCTTTGGCATTGAGTTTATGGTTGACAATTCAAATCTGGGATTTTTGGTTACTGATGCCGAGCGTAATCTCATTGTTTACATGTACCAGCCGGAGGCACGAGAATCCCTGGGTGGTCAGAAGCTAATCCGAAAGGCTGACTATCATTTGGGCCAGGTGGTCAATACTATGTTCCGTGTGCAGTGCCATCAACGTGGCCTCCACCAGCGCCAGCCATTCCTGTACGAGAACAAACATTTCGTTGTTTATGGCACTTTGGATGGCGGCATCGGTTACTGTGTGCCGCTGCCCGAGAAGGTATACAGACGATTCCTTATGCTGCAGAACGTGCTGTTGTCCTATCAGGATCATTTGTGCGGCCTCAACCCCAAGGAATATCGCACCATTAAATCTGTCAAGAAAACGAGTATAAATCCATCACGCTGCATCATCGACGGTGAGCTGATTTGGTCCTATCGCCTTCTCGCCCACTCCGAGCGCAGCGAAGTGGCCAAGAAGATCGGCACCCGCACCGAGGAGATTCTCGCCGATCTGCTGGAAATTGAACGCCTTTCGGCTGTATTCTAGAGCCTCTGGTCTTCGGGCCTGTAAAGTTATCTATAATTGTAGCTCCATAAGTCTACTCCTAGCTAAGTTACGTCAGTTGCATCTCCACCTTAGTCCCACATCAATTATCGTAGTAGCAACAAAGAAATTTGTTAAATAAAAACGATTTTAAAAACAGAAACTACTTGGCATTTTCTTTAGCCAGCTACCAGCTTTGGCGGAATAAGAATACACATTTAAAGTTGACTTGGCCACTTTTTAATTGTGGATATTTGTAATTGTATCTGGGCTGTACGCATTTATGCATATATAATAAGTATTATTACATCATTAATTCATTGTGTAAACTAACAACATCATCAAAATTATTAATTCAAATGTGACACACCATCACTTTTCCGAACGAAGAAAAAAAATACATATTTCAATCGAAGATCATCCGAAAGGAGAAACTTATAAGAATACATAAAATGTTTTAAGAAAATTACACATTTTTGCTTAATTATTTATGTGTGTGTGTGTGTATGGGTATGCGTTTATACGATGAAGGCGTTTTCAAGTGTCCATGATTTAAGTTCGTTGAGCAAACTAATTTAGTTTAGAATAAACAAACAGCTGAGTTTAACAATTTATGCTGAAATATGTGTACGTTATGGTGTTTTGGGTTTTCTTTCATCTGTCGTGCACTGGCTCAGATCTGGGAGCGTAGACGTGGGCGTGGCAGATCACCAAACACAGCCTCGCCATGGACACTCTTGGCCAGCGCCTTGATGCTAGCCGCAATGTCCACGGTGTTGTCAAGTACCTGGGGAATGAAAATGGAATCAATTTAATAGCTGATTATCGCCTACTGCTTCACTTTCTTACCTCTTCATCGTCCTGCACAACGTTGTTGTTATTGTTGTTGTTAGCATTGTTATTAGCACGCTCGACCATCGGGGAGTTGGCTATTTCAACGGGCAGGCTCCTGGCAAAATTGGCATACAGCATCTGCGCATCTGTGGGACGTCCAAGTCTCACGGGAATTGACAACGTGCTGTCCAAGTCGAGTGCATCTGTTTAAAAGGAAGTTATCGTAAATATGGAGCGCCAAAGTGGAAGTAGATAACACATTTACCTTCGGCCTCGTCGGCATCGCTCATATTGTCGAGGTACTGCTGATGGTCACGCTGTGGGTTATGCTGTTGGCTGAGCTGTTGCTGTAGCTGATAGATCTGAGCACGTGGAAAGTTCTGCACAAGAGGACCCTGTGTCTGGGTTGGTCCATCCACATCCTCCAGATCGAACAAACAGTCATCTGCATCATCGGCTCCATTAGCACCACTAGCTGGCGTGGACAGCAGCAGGGAGCTGTTGCCGGCTGCGGTCGCCTGCTGCTGCTGTTGCTGCCTAAAGGTGGGGCTGTTGCCCACGCTCATGGGCGTGGCTTCTGGTGTGGCAGGCGGTGTATCAAAATTGGACATTTTGCGCGTCGTTATGATGGAAGCGCTTGGAAGCTGAGGCGGCAGCTGCTGCTGTTGTGGCTGGTCTTGCGACAAGGCCAGAAAATTGGGCGGCTGCACTAGCGGAGTAGTGGGCGTGGTTGGCACGCCTAGCTCTCGTCGGCTACTGATGGTGTTGCGTCGACGCGCAGCTGGTCCCGTCACCTCCAGGGCAACGGGCATGGCACGATCCAGCAGCTCGCAGACCTGTTCAGGTAATTGCTGCACCAAGCGCGTCAGGAGCGCAACCTCCTGGTCACTCTTCTCACGAAAGCTTTTTAGAAGCGCAAAGTTCTGCTCTGCATAGCGCTCGATGCGCTTATTGATTTCCTTGATCTCGGCCTGAAGACGCGCATGATGATATGCCTCCAACTGACGTAGACGCTGGTGTTTACCATCAAGCGGTGCCTGGGCCGAGAGGGAACCAATACTCAAGCTGGACGCTGAGTTGACTATGCCACCAGCTGGTGGCGTAACCGCTCCAGCATTTCCTGGCGCGGCATCGTCGTTATCCATGATTATCAATTCAAAGGTCTCCGAGTAGGACTTGTCGAGGCGTCGGCGTGCCAGATCCTCGCTTTTACACAACATCGCGCTATTGATGAGGTAGTGTGTGGGCATGGCGCCTGCGCCGGCCGTTAACCGTTTTGCACACAGCACAACCTTACAATTGATGCAAATGCTTAGCTGCCAGCTCTGTCCAGTCACGTCTAAGGTAACGCTCCAGATAAGATCACTCTGGCTGATGGCATTTATGGTTAGATCTGGAATGGGACCATATGCCTGTAAGTATACCAAAATGTGAACGAAATATTTAGCGATAAATCGAACAAAATTGCGAAAGTTCTTTAAATTAATAATGGCTGTTGGTGAATGGCCGATAATAACGACAGTTTGATAACGATAACGATAGACAGCAGTCATCCGTTAGCTGTAATGAAATGTAAACAGGGAACCCGCCAGACGCATCACTATGGTTGCGTTTCAATTGATGGCAGTATATCGATTACAATGTTCTATATGCAAATACACTACAGAATTTACAGCATGGTCGATTTTTCTTTATCGCAAACTTTCGTTGGTCAATGACTGATTAGCCGTAAGCTGATGGCCGATAGCAAATTGCGGCAAAATTGCAGCTACTTTTGTTTTATTTAGGGAAATGGGCAGAAATATTTTTGCTTCGTGATCATCATCCGGTTTAAGATGAAACCCATTCAAAAATATTGTACTGTTTGCTGTCGCTAGACTACTTGCTTGCTGTATTCGCAGCCATCGCACAGTAGTTGAAGTGCAAATTTGTCAATTATGTTTTTCAGAATGTTCAAGTCAAGTGGTTGTCGTTGTCATCGGTCGCTTATCATAAAAAAACGAGTAAACAACAAACAATTAGTGCAATGGCAAAATGTTGTATACCTAGCAACAAAAAAAAATAAAATTAACTTGTTTTTTACAGACTGGAGCATAGATATTTGAATGCATGGCTATTTATGTAAAGCCTTGTGGCAAATGCTGTTCCCAGAAAAATGATCGTGAATGTGAGTGAAAAGAGAGCTCAACATTTTGCATTCCATAACATGAAAACAGACGCAAAACAACAGTACTTTATGAGTACAACATGTCTTTGAAACACTCCAAATGTGTGCTGACACAGGGTATATCGTACTTGAGCTATGTACATATGTCATAAGCATAACGATGTCCCACGTGTTTGGTGTGTGATGGTCATGCTAAATTTGACACTTAGTTTAAACACAATATTCTCGTACAAATAACCCTGCAATACCACAATGAACTAAGCAAGCAGTCCGTCTGTCAATGTGTCAGTCAGTCTTTCAGTCGGCAGCAACTGGACAAAATTAAATTGAATTAAGGTATGAAAATGCAAACGTCAACACAAATCAAATGACAATTTTGTGTCTGTCTGGCTTATGCTCTATTCAGCAAATTCGTCTATGTAAAGGCAACAGCAACTACTACAATTCCATCAGGTGAAATTTAATGCAAAAACTATATTAAATAACTACAATAGAATAAACATTCAAATGTAGCCCTGCTTGATTTGTGTGTTATGTTGTGTTGTCACATAGTAGCTGTCTTTAGCTTTTGTGACACGTAAATTCACATCGGTTTTTATTATGAAGAGTGGGCGATACACATAAATACATATGTATATACATACATAGTACGTAATACGTATCATACGTAAATTATAGCGTGGAACTTCCGTATTTCCTATTGCAATTGATCCCTTCATCAGCTGTTATAGACTCGATGATCAAGTGTGAATTATTGCAGTTGCAGAATACGTAACATGCGGAAGTGGACATATACATATGGCCATATGTATATGTACGGGGTACTCATCTGCCAGTCCGCTAAGCTCTCTCATTTAGTTGGCGTTTCCAAAGATTTAGATGTGAGTGCTCCGACTGTAAATGGAAAATCGGCAGCTACTTCCATGCTCTGGCTTTAAAATGCGACACATGAAATAATTGTTTTTGTTATTCGACTTGTTTACTCGGCAGTGCTTTAATATCTAATCTTTGTAAATGTGATGTGCTGTGTACAAAAACGACGACCAAATACATATAAAGAAGTCAGAAATAGCAGGGACGGCTGTTCAAGAAACACATGAACAATTTTAATAACTAAGCAACTTGATTCTTTATTCACTTCTTAATTAATTTTCCGAATGTTGACAAATTTTCAGAAATCATTTCGAATGTGTTTATTATTATGTTTACCGATGTTTTCAATTTTCAAAATGCACATTTGTGCAACACTAATGAGCATCGTCATCAAATTTGATAGCCCTGCCTCTTTTAATCTTGATGTATATACATATGTATGCATATAGTTTATGAAGTAGGAGGAGATGCCGCCCAATGTCTTTTATAATACCCTTCTACCCCTTGGCTAGCGAATATAATTGTAACAGTGCAAATGCATTTATTTATGTCAAGTGCTAGCGCTATTTAGGAATATCATATACAAATACGAGCATGCGACAACATGCATTCACACATATGTACATACATACATACATGGAGGAATGTATTCTGCTTGTTTTTGTTTTGACGTTACCAGCACAGCACGAACGTCTTAAAATATTTATTACTCATTTTTTCTCGCTTCTTTCGCTTACCCTTCACCCTTATTGCCTGTTCCCATTGTTTTAGTTGTTGTTTGAAAAGTCTTTTGCATATCACCTTTACGACCTGTTGTCATTTGTTCAAGGCAGACACACGGTTAATTCTTGCCGATTATTTGCCTGCATTTTAGCCATATTTACTGGGTTTTATGGCCACGACAGTTCTGAAGTGGGTGGTATTAGGACCTGTCTGTTGTTTGTTGTCGTTGAGTTTTTTTTATCGTACTTGTTAAAAGTTGAGAACTGCGTTCTCTCCTGCATGCCCTGCCCCTCATTCTCTTGTCTGTTTGCACAACTTGGCTTGCATTGTGTAACTTTGTGCATCTCGCAATGTGCAAAATGTCAATGACTTCAAGCGACTGCTGGTGCAACAACAGTAGCAGCAATAACAGTTGAAAACAACAGTTGTTGCTGTTGCTGCTGCTGTCGCCTCTTTTGCTTAATTAACACAGACGATGTTGTTAATTGAAACTAAATGCTGCTGTCGTTGCCGGCTAATTATGGTGTGGCGCCATCTAGCGCCCATGCCCTGTACATTGCCTCTAATTAAAAAGCCATTTGCACGAGTATTGAACGATTATTATGTTTTTATGGCTCATTGATTAATTGTATTTGCTCTGTGCCAAAACAGCCCGGGCCAGAGACTCATGCTAATCAATCCACAGAACACAATATATGTATAAAACATGGCATGTTTTTGACTGACGTTTGTCCTACAGTTTCAAAATGAGAGCTTGCCAGAACCCCACGAAAGAAACGTGTTGACGTGCACGTAATACAACCATATAGCTGCGTCTTGTCGACGCAAACGTCAATATCGGGAATCAATAAAAAGCACATTGAATTATATGCAAATTTGTAAGATTGCGAATGCATGTCATGCCATATAATGTAAGTTTACAGCAAACAATATCGATAACTGTTTGCATAGCAGGCTCTGTTAAATATTATATTATCCCGTAGACCTTCAAAACTACAAGCAGTACACACTAAACTGTAAGAATTTATTTAGTGACCATAAAAGTGATCGTGAAATCTATTATTAATATGTGTTCCACTTGGAATGCTAGACGTAAACAAGTGATATTCATATTAGGATGTGGTTCCTGTCGCCGCCAATACCCCTTCATGCCATGCTTCCAATTATATTTGTTTACCAGCAAATGTACTACGGTTTTAACATCTCGCACTGTATGCTTATGCAACAAAATGCAATGCGACTGTTAAGCACTTGCCATAAAAAACAACGACTTCAAATATTAATTTGCACATTTTGCATAATTTATCTTGTTGTTTATGCGAATAGTAGAGTAGTACTGTTGTTGTTGTTGTTATTGTGGTTTTGTCGGCTGTTCAGTTGATTCGCAAATTTAATTGATTGCCAGGCATTAATTATATGCATGGCGCTAGTTTCCTAAGTGGTTCTCAGACTGAGATCGAATGTCTATGTCATTGTTGAATGTCTAATGCGCAGCATTTCAATTTGATTTACTCATTAAACTATACCGAAAAGCCAACCATCTCTAACAGGTCTCTCTTCATTTTTCATAACAAGTTCCCGTTTAAGCGTGGTAACATTACAGAATATCAGTTAACTCAGTGTTTACATAATGCAGCTATGTTAACGAAATATGTAGCTGCAACTAAAAGCAGAATGTAAACTCTTAACTTGAGCACCTTTCCTTCGGCATTGCAAATTATGGTGTGTTTAACTTTGACGTATTTTCGTTTGTTTTGTTTTCTATTTCTATTTCTATTTTCATTTAATTTTACTATTTGTATTACCTTGTGATAAGTCGCCTCGTTTCTTTTTCTTTTTCTTTTTTGTTTTCTGTTACGTTTCGATTCATCAGCCAAAAAGAAAATAAGTTGTAAACAAATCATAGCACAAAAGGAACTACGAAAATAATCTTTTATAGATTTGCTTGAATTTTTTTATTTAATTTTTTCTTTTTCTTTGTATTTATGAGCACTTTTTTCGGTCTGGTTTTGGGTACGGGGCGCGACTTAGCTCGCTTCCAAATAATACCATTTTTTGCTGTTTTCTGTTTTTCTCTTGTCTGCTTTATTTTTTGGTTTTGCTTCCCCCAAAAGCGCAAACACATTTCGCTCAGATACGTCGTCGCCCGATGTTGGGCCCCATTATCATAAACAACAACTTTAGACAGCTGGGGCCCTCAGGCCGATGACGGGCCCCACGCGTACGGTGCTGCCTCTTGGATTACCGAACGAATTGCCAATTCGGATTTTTTGCCGGTTCTTCTGACTGTTGCTGTTGTTGTTTTTGTTCTTGCTGCTTTTTGGTGCCGGCTGCTCAAAAAATTTTCCATTGTGTTTTGCCTTTTGGCCTGTCTCCCAATGGGAGTTTAATTCTTTATGTGATGGTGATGACTCACACACTAATACAACTACAACTGCTTTACTAGGGCTTACATGATGAGACAACTTGTTTATCATATGTAGATGTTTAACAAAATTAAAACAATTTTACTAATTGGATTGCTTGCCTGGGTTATTCACGAACGTCTTCTCTACGAATTTAGTACGAGTAATATTGTTCATGTTCTCTCAGACAAGTCTTTAAGGATTGATATCATTTCAACTCTTTGCTTCAGTTTTTTAAGGAACAACTAAAGTTGTTGAAGCTTATTTTACTCTCATCTGCCTTGTTCTTGCTTTTCTGCCTCAGTCGACTTCTTATCAAAATGCAAGCTATCTATAGCCTTTCAATGTCGTTCGAAAACAAATTACAAATCTGATAAGACACAAACCCAAACATAAACCAGACTAGTCGGCCAGCCAACTAGCCAGTTAACGAGGCATTGGCCCCAGTACCCAATCTATGAGTATGAGTAAGTATTTACTAATACTAATAAGGGCCGTCAGCTTAGTTAGAACGTGTACACGTGTGAAGCCTTCCAATATAAAATAGAAAAACAGAGTCACATACATGCATACATATGTATGTGTGTATGGACCTGGCACCTGGGGGAGACGCTCATAACAGTAAATTAAGCGCAACAATGTTTGCTCACCGGCTGTGGCTGCGGACCGGGTCCGGTTTTATTGTCTCGCTCGCCTAGCCCATTTTATTGTGATGGTACGACGGGTGGGTTCGGCTAGGTGAGGGGTGGTCGCGGCTTGTACCGGGCGTTATCTAAAAACTTTGACAAACAATTTTCGTTGACGTGCGTTGTTTGTTTAGCGAGTCGGGCCTATGTGTAGGCTCTATTGCCATATCTTTCACATATGCACACATACAGTCCCACATACGAATGTATTTACATAGTTCTGTATTGGTATTTGTGGAACTCAAATTTGATATACAAACAGCGGCAAATTGTGTCGGTGTGTCTTTCTGCTAGTGTTGTGTATGTGTGTTGGTTTGCTGTTAGTTTATAATATGAGATCATCTTTCGGGGTCTTTTCGATTGACATTTGCCTATGTCTTTCTCGTGTATTCAGTGGCTAAATTAAAATTTGATAGTCGTCGATTATGCACTACGATAGCTATTTATAGATTTGCATTTGTGCAGGGAGCGTGTCTCCATTTTGCTTTAATACAAGACAAGCCCATTCTATAATAGCTGCTATGTTAAGACACTGTTAAGCAGCTAAGCGTCTGTTAATTGTACTAATACTTAAACCTGCGCCATTTTCTTTCTCGCTCTCTTTTCAG
Organism: Drosophila pruinosa; assembly: GCA_018150935.1. Lineage (NCBI taxonomy): Eukaryota > Metazoa > Arthropoda > Insecta > Diptera > Drosophilidae > Drosophila > Drosophila pruinosa. The sequence continues at coordinate 46,054,675 of JAECWR010000199.1, forward strand.
GTAAGTAAATGAGTGTGCGTGTGTGTGTTTATTCGACGTTGTTTTGTTTTGTTTCGCTTTTTATGTTGATTTGCAGCAAACAAATCACAGTCCGCGCATTTGACACAAATTCAGCGCTTTTGTACTGCTGTTTAGAAGCAAATATTTATGCGTGATGAGTGTGGTCATAATTGTGTGTAGAATTCCCTGACTCTGGGCGCCGACAACCCCTTAAATAATGCTGAACAACCCTCTGCTACTGTCAGCCGATTTACATATGTACGCAAATTCAACGATCTCGCAAATAAAATTCTCGTAAAAATATTTGAAAAATCTTTGCTAGCCAAATAGGTGTTTTCATTTTCTATTGGTTATACAATTGTTGTTGCTTGTGTGCCGTTTATTTTTAGACTGAAAGCGCGCACAATGAGAATTTATAGTTTTGTTTACATGCAAATTGGCAACACTGGCAGCGGCGACCACTCAGTGCAAGTGTGCTCATCTCTGGGTAATGGTTGCCACCGAGGCTGTGGCTGCTCTCTTCCACCATTCCCCCACTAGCCCCTTTTAATAACAATGCGTTGTTAAGAGGTTAAAAGTTTAACGGCGTGCGTTTAACGCTCATTAAACCTAATGCCAGTAATATTGGACAGTTGTCGCTCAGTACCGCCCTCTTCCTCTTCCGTCCATTCGTTTGAGGTGGCTTCTCATTGAGGCCTGATGATGTTGTTGTCTTCAAGGTTATATTTGTTAAAGATTAACATTGGTTTTCAATTAAGCGACACGCGCTCGGTTGCCAGCTGGACATCAAAAGAGAGAGCTATTGAGCGGGTGCAAAACACAAAAATATCCAAGTGCTTTTCACACTCACACTGGTACCAGTTGTTGCAAAACTGTGACCTTGCCAGCTGGAGACTGGCGAGTGTTCTTATTGTTGTACCCTGTGATCTTTGAAAATTGCAGTCATCAATTTAAAGTTAGGCACTGGAATATTATTTATAAATAATAACCGTATTCTAAATGGTTCCAGAACATTCAATCGGATTATATTATTGGCAATTCTTCAAGGAACAATGACGCTTGCCCTTGCCCTTTGAAATTGTAAAGAGCTTAAACTGTCCACGCCAATAAATAAGTCTGTACACATATACGTATATAATATAGACAACAGGAACGTACTCACACATTTATCTCTAATATATAATTTTAAAGCAAGTCATGCTAATGCAATAAGCTACTTTTTATTAATAAATCGTGTCGGTTATAATACTGATCAAGTAAATTGATTGTTTCAATTCAAATCGAATGCTAAATGCCCAAATGAAAATTATATACAATTACAAGCACTTGTTGAGTGGTTTGATACTTATTCAAGTCGATGACAACTTCTTTATATATTCATATTTTCACTATTTTTGCTATACGATGCAGCTGGAGTTCTCACTTTCGATTTGATAATGCCTCCCTATTTATTTATAGACCATTGCATTTATTGCTGGTTTTCTCTTTATCTTCTCCCTCTCATTGATTAATTACAAGCGAGCACAGCTTGTTAACATTCGGTCGAATGAGCAAAGCAAAGAGAAGTGTATTTAGTTATTTGTAAGACGGGCTAAAAATACACATGTGTACACATTAAAATATAAGAATGCATATGAAAATATCATCGACATATTAAAGTCTTGTTTTATTGTTTATTCAACTTAATCAAACTTGTTGTGCGCAATTGAAAAAGAGTTTTGTCATTTCAAATTTCTCCGATGCTGCATCGCGCATTGAAAGACAAATCACAAATCAGAAATTTGTAAAGATCTAAAAACAAACTAATTATGAGTTTAATCATAAATAAATCAATTAAAACGAGAACCAGACGCGACGCCAAGTCGATGCCGTCAGATCTAAACACACATACAGTACATAATGTCGCATTGTGTTTGTGCTGCTGCTGAGCTGCTTTTACCGCTTGATAACCTAGAAAAGCGACTGTAACGTTGACGTGCCTTAAGTGTGAGTGTTAAGTGATGGACTGGACAGGCAAAGTTGATAAGTTGATAAGAGTAGTGCCTATGGGTAGCTAGGTATGTAGTATACATATTTGTGCGTCTATTCTGATAACAGTTAACAGCAATCAAAATGAGAGATCTGCCACTGTTAACCGAAGTGTACATAATGTAAAATATGCACACGCGCCTCCCTTTTTGGATAGTCCATTAAAAGATAAACAGCCTTTTTTATAACGCTACCAGACGGCATTTCGTACACAATTGATGCATAAATTCATATTTTAAACATTTAAAGCGAGGCCTACACATCAGAAATAACAACAAGACAAAGTAAAGAGAGGGAAGGGAACAGAAGCTGCTTGTCAACTGCTTTGTCTGCTTTTGTTGCGGCCCAACTGACAGAGCGGTGGCGGCAACAAGAGCCTGCTGCTCTGTCCTACACCCTGCCCTACATACAACTCCCCCTCGCCGAAAGATCAGCGTCCCTGTCCCGGCCCCAACCTCCCAGCTAGCCATCGGTCGCATTTGGAAATCTCAAAAACTTGTTTATACAACAAAATGTATAAACAAGTTTTTTTTCTCTTTTTTTTTGTTTTTTTTTTATACAATATATTTTTTTTTTTGTATTTTGGTGCTGTGGTTATGGCTGCTGCTACTGCTCTGGCAGTGGCTGCCTTCCTTCTTTGCATTTGCCTGGGTTTGTCGTCAGTTTCGTAATTTATTCTAAAAGCGTTCCGTTTTGGGCTGTGTATAGAGAGAAAATACATACATACATATGTATTTAAGTGTGTGTGTACTTTTTTTATATGTATGTCTACATACGTCTCAACGCATTGTATGTGTGTGTGTGTGTATTGTGTATATGATATGTTTTTGAATTCACGCTTTTGTTTTGCTTCGCGCTTTGAATTATTCAAAATAACACTTTTGGTCTATTTGCCAAGCGGTTATTGTTGGTATTGCAGCTGCTGTTGTTGTTTTAATTGTTGTACGCCTCAGCGCTTTTCAAGTGGGTGCAAAAGCTAAAACAACAACAAGAACTTTTGCACGATCCCCAGACCGCAAATACAAACCAATAATAATGCATAACAATTTAATTTCCATCAAAATAGACTCGGAATGCAAACCAATCCACCTACAACACCCCATAAGGTAGTGAAGAGGAAAGGGAAGTCACTTGTGGCTTGCACAATGGGTGTGGCTGCATGTAAATACATATGCACTACAGCGGCTGCGTTTGTGTATATACTCGTACTTCAGTGCACACTTAGTCAAGCTGAGCTTCTGCTACAGTTTGAGCGTCACTATCAGAGAGCAAAGCGACTCTGTCTCTCAAATCTCCGACACGTGCAAACCGGCCCGGGAAGAGCGAGAATATGAGACCGAGACCAAGACCAAAACACAAAACAAACTGAGCGGCTACAGCTGTTGTTGTTTGATTTAACCTTGAAAATACTCACATACATATACAACCACAAGCCAGCAGAAAAAGTTTTGATACCTTGTCGCTCTTACGCGTGTTCCATCTTGTATAGAGTATTTTATTTTAGCCAAGTCATCGCCAAAATTATGAAGTCAAATATTCAAACATTACTCATTACTCATAAGCCGAGATACAGCTGATCAAAATGTAAAATAAAGTCGAGCAGTCTCTAGCAAGTGAACATTATCTGGCAAGTCTGTCCCGATCACCGTTAGCTTCATAGGATCTTGGTATAATCAATTGGGCTCCCTTTTTATGATAGTCATTTGCATTTTTCTAATACCTGTAGGTTTCTTAATTACAGTCCTTATTAGTGCCTTACATTTACACGACTAGTCAATATTGTAAATTAAATTGTTGTAATATAACCTTTATTATAAGTATGTACATAAATAAAAACATACAAATTCATTTATACAATGTTAAATGTATACTGGAAAAAGCGATAGATAGATAGATATTGTAATAAAAACGGTACCTTACAAATAAATACAAAATCTCATAAATCATAAATGAAATGAAAAAGTCCTAAATTAAAAATACGGCATCCAAACAAAGCAAGACAGGAAAACTAAAAATATAATGATCGTTTAAGAAAAAAAAAAATCAGGAGACAAAAACGAAGAAATACAGGGTGCTTGCAAAGGAGTTGAAAAAACAGGTGTAGGGGCAAAATAAAGCAGAGGATACGTACGTACATACAGATACATATATGCACGTGTGCGTGAAAACCAATTGTCAGGCAAAAGGAAAAGGCATTTTGTAAGTCTAAATCCAGCATAGGCGCAGTTTTTGTCTGTGCCCCATGAATGACCCTATTTTTTCTGCTGCTCGCTTACTTCTTCACTATCGCAACATATCTATGCGTATGTGTGTATCAAGAATAGGCAGAGGCAACGGCAAAGGCATCGTCAACGACAGCGGCAAAACAGCGGTTGGCCGGCACACAAAGCATAAAGAACGATAATACACACACACACACGCGAGTTCACTTACAGCTCTTTATGCATGTGTGCGTTATAGGCCCGAGCAATGTTGTTGCTGGGCTCTCTATGCTGCGTGGAAAATTGTTACGCTGCGCATAAGCAGAATGCGATAAAATAAAAATTAAAATAAAACTCATATATACATATATTTAGGAATATATACAATGTATACGTATTCACAATAATATTATTGTGTTTATACCATGTGTATATGTACATATGTATGTACAATTGTTATTGGAACTTACATGTTTGAAGAAATCCATAAAGTTATTGTAGTAGAGAAAATCCCTTGGAACATTTTGCACGAATACCTGCAGCAATGCCGGCACAGCAGTAACGTCTCCATTGCTCCTACTGCTGCCATTACGCTCCAGCTGCGGAGAGGCGGCAATAAAATTCAAGCATTTACACGAGATCATAATGATTGGATTTGATTTTCTTTAACGGTATCGGCGGAATCAATTTGCTTCCTTTGGTTTATTCACAATTTCAATATTCAATTGCACTCTTGCTTATGTATTTGTATTTTACGTGTGGTTTTCTTTGATTTTGTGCGTTACTTCCTCGTTCGTCCTCTTTTGCGTTTGGCTTAGCGGCGCGGGCGCGTACAAAATCACTTAAACACCCACAACAACTATTTTAGCATAACATTTTATCGACCGTCCCTCCCGTTCAATGGTATTCTGTAGACTGCCGCAACTGCATGCAGTGCGACCGCAAGTAATATTTTAAATTATTTCTTGCTTTTAAAAATATACCGGAATATACAATAATTAATTGTTTGGGCACACTTTTCAGATAGCAGAAAATGTTAAAAAACCATGTAAAAAGGCGCATGTTTTTGAATATCATTTTGTTTCCTTGATTTTCTCTTATTAGAGTTTGTCAAAAAATAACAAATAAAAATGAGAAAATAAAAGAGGGAAAAGTCATACAAAGGAGCCTGAAAATAAATAAAATAAATATTTGCAGTTCGACGTAATGTTAAATAACGCACCACATTTATGGCATAAAGCTTGAAACACTAAGCAATGAACATGTTCATATGTTCATTACTTAGTGTTTGAAATCAGTCTTATTATTTGTTATGAATAAGTGCAATAAGAATACGCAAAGCGTTGCCCAACTATCGATTGCTCCAGCTAACGGACGCTGTTAATGCAATGTAAGCGGTGTTGCCCCACACATTAAAAATGTTAACGCAAAAAGGAGCAACAAAAGCATAAATATCGGCTGTTAAGTCGTACTTATATCGATATATGATATTTGAGTTACGGGATTTGTAATAAAGTACCTACAGAAGAATGAACATTAATGGTGTATTATTTACGGTTTATTAGCTAAACACCAATAAAAAAAAAGCGAAAGTTCTTTCTGGTCTACTTCGCGCCTTGTCTTGCTTTCACATATTAATCTTTATTTTAATTCCATTTGTTTTGAAAAAATATCGTTATTGGTTTTTAAATTCAGCAGACAAGAACAATTCTTGATTATGCTTAAGATCTGATCATCGAAGATATCCGAATGAATTTAAAAAATATTGTTGAGAGTCTTAAATATATGAGAAAAACAAGAAAACTTAAATCTATTTACATTCATTATTCGAAAATGTTGTCATATCTAATAAGTAGCTGTGGGATTGTATATTTTGGTATATTTTTGAAAGTAGAAAATAATATTATTAGAAAATTAGTTTGCGGTCACGCTGCCAAGCAGCTGATGGAAACTAGCGGGAGCTTTAATAAATAATTTATATATAATTTAATATTGTTAAAAGTGATTTTAAAATAAATATTTAATTTACAAGAGGTTTTGGCGTTTATTGAAGATTATGACTTCTGGTTATCTCACGTTATCGTGGATATTCTTCTGCTTATAAGAATCCCTTAAGCCGGGATTCGAAATAGCTAAATAGAAGATGTTCTCACTCCTGGCTTTTTAGCAGGTGCTTTTGGATAACCAGACCTAGAGCGAGATCGATTTTGTAAAATAAATATATACACAAAAAACAATAAAAATTTTTTCTACATTAAGATATTAAGATATTTTAAAGTTGTTAATTTAGGTAATTTGTTTGTATCAGTTTTAATTTATTAAAAATGCATTTGATTGTCTTGCACTTTTTTGCGGCTTGTAATTTGGCAAGTGTTTGCAAGGCGCTTGATTAAATTCAGAGATGGCCTCAGTTAGCGGCGGCGAAACATCAAAAATGTATGCAGCTAAAGCTGAGCAAACAAGAAATAAGGCACAGAAATCATAAACGCCGACACGTGCCTAGGTTAGGCTGGAGGCCATCCTCACAGTCCAGTTTCTGGGTTGTCTGCAGCTACTGTTTCAGGTTTCTACTTCTTGAGCAGACCAAGGCATAAATTATGCGTCAATTTGTGTTTTGTTTTGGCACCTGGCGTGGGGCAACTTCGATATAAGGGCGCGTGCAGCAATTTTACAGCTCCAACATTGGGCTAATGAAAGTGTTGGATAGCGGGTAGCTACAAGTCGTATACAGATGTAACTAGTCATAACTTTACTGGGCTAGTTGGGTTGCCGTTGTTGGCCTGTAATTGAAATTGCGTGGCGTGTGCGGCATTAAGTCATAAAAACAACAACTGCAACCAGTTTGTCACACTCTAAGGCCAGGCACGTACTCGCCAAGAGGTCAAAACGCACTCTGGACTTAGATCTGGTCAGCGCCACGGCCAGGGACAGATCCCAAGCAAATTGTGAAACTTGTCCATTGTGCATGTATGTGTGTGTGTGTGTGTGGGTCATAAAAGGCGAGTGTAGAACAAGTTAACACAAAATTCTGGCTCAACATTTAATGAAGGTCTTAAATTCTGCCGAAACGTTTAAGCGGCAGCAAACATTGGGGCATCTTTCCTGTAAGTCAGCGCTTATGTAATGCTTCAGCTCCATATAGCGTCCATTGACTCGCAGCTCAGATCTCCCACAGGTTCCGCTCAGAAGTGGCTGATATCTGATCTGTGCTGCAATATTTACATCGATCAAGAACCAATTGAGGTTTGCACCAAACTATAAAAATATCAGTCTCTCTCTTCCCCTCTTTCTTTCTCCTTCTACACTCAACACTCAATTAAGAATTCCTTTAATTCGAACGTGCCGCAATTGCGTTATTATGTAAATCGATATGGATATGGATCCTGCAATTGATTGATTGTGCTATTCAGGACAGCAGGCAACAACAATGGAGGCAGGATTCAAGACACGGACTGAGATGGCGAGATTGTTTTGCGGGCGGTTTGTTTTTGTGCGCAATTTATAAAGTTGCTGACACAAATAATATAATAGCAGGATCAGGCCAGGACATGGACGCATGGAAGCCAAGGCACCTCCGCCTTAAATTCTCGCGAAAAATTATAAAGGAGCTGCAGCGGTAAAGTATTGTATTACCACAGAGCGAGCGCGAAAGAGACAGACTGAGCGAGAGAGAGCGAGAGAGAGCGACAGAGAGGTGTAGAGGGAGTCCCAAGCTTAGAGACGCCTTGATAAGACTCCAGGCACATAAAAGGTCCTTAAAGACAATGCACGGGGCCCCAGCGCTTACCCAAAGCATTTCCTTGTGCTCTCCTTTGCGCCTTATCGCACCAAAAAGATCAAATTTCCAGCGAGCTGAGCTGGGAAAGGATGTTGAGCATCTCCTTCAGTGCTGAGAAACCCAAACGGACAAACTGAGAATGTGAACCAGCTTGCCACTGGGAAAGCTTTTCAATTCGGACAGAAGTCAATGGTGCCTCTAAATGTGGGGGAAAAAACATTACATAGTTGGAATGAAACCATCATTATTTGTCTCCTTATTATTTTCATTTAAATGTGGGTTTTACAACATAACATTGCCAACTGTCAATAATAGACTATAGATTTGACGAGCTGTAAGGTCTGAGTTAACGCAAGTGAAGAGCAGACACTTTTCTTTTAAATTGATATAAATGGAGAGTCTCTCTCGCATAGTAATTTATAAATTTATCAGTTTTATAAAATTACTAATGCAACTTTGGCTCAGAAAATGATCTATTGGCTACCTAGGTGTAACCCAACTAAATATAAGTAGTTTTAAATAAATGTCATAATGTGACATTTATGTGAGATACCCATTACCCATTGTAAATAAATACAAGAAAGTTTTGCGTGGCCAATACATTAACTATTTTATAGTCTTAGTTCTGTCTGTTTCCTTAAGTTAAACTTATTTCTATGCTTTGGCGAGTGGCTATAATAAAATTAGTAAAAAATAATAATTATTTGATTGTCATGTAGCTTAAAATTAAGTTTTGTAAAGATTTCATAAATAACACTTTTTCAATATATGTCTGCTACAATATTCATTTTGAACAGATCGTATTTTCGACACTTGTATTACATACAAATATTGTTAGAAAGTATTGGACAATATAAAACACTTGGTAAAGTATGTGTAGCAATATTTAAAAATAAAACAGACTTTGAGATATTCAATCTTGTATTCCTAAGGCAACTATGATAAATGATATACTTGGATATCTAATTCAACCAGTTCTGACAAATATTTCCAACTGCCACTCCATAAAAGAAAGTTACTCAAAAAGTTTTATAAATATAGTTTAAAAACGGCTAGACAGACAGACACTTTGCTGGCTGACTAACAGATTAAAAATATATTTATCTTGACTGAACAAAGAGTTTGAAATTAGCATTGACCTTTTACATTGTCCAGTAGCTTGATGGCCACTTAAATTGAGATGAAGAAATTATTTCAATTCTCCAGTAAATCTTAAGTTATTATGAGTTAACAAATAATTATTGTTTAATCATTACAATTGTAAGCGTAAAATTCGTTTGCTCTAAGAAACCTACATCTTTTGAGCTGTTAGCGTGCTCAGCAATAAAAGGAAAGCAATGTATCTACAACACCCTTGCCACGCCTTGGATACCGATACAGATACAACTACAGATACAGACACGAGTGCCTACGTATGTACGAGTAGCCGAAAGCTGTCACGAATCAGTTTTTACATAAACACCAAGCACACACACACACACAGATGCTTTTATATACCTTGGCAGCCAATGAGATGGGAGTAAATGACGCAACTGTAGATGTATCTGTATCTTTGTATCTTTGAGTTTGCTATATATCTGCAGTGTGAGGCAAACAAGTGAGAAAGCTGCCACTAGAGTTAATGGATGATTTCGTAATTAGAGCAACAAATTACGCTACTAAAACAATAGTTACTCTCCAATACATTATAATTAATGCAAAATGCACTAGACTAGTCGCTGCTTAAGTCAAATAATTGACACTCAAATGAGACCAGCTTAACGAGCCATTACAGCGCTGGTTTTTGTGCCAGAGATCTGCTTATTAATTCTCATATCAGAAGATAAACATCACGCGTGCCAGGGGACTGATCATTAATTGAATTAGCGCCTACTGAGATGAGCCTGACACTGCAATTGAAACCAGAACTGGGAACTGCAACTTGGGTCATTTAATTACGAGTTGTTCTAAGTCGAGTCAATTGAGAGTGCTCAGGAAGTGGCAGTTAATTGATGCCTCCACCTCCACCTCCTCTCCCATCTCATCTCATGTCATCCTCATCCATTAGGCCTTATGAGTTTCCTGTGTTGGACAATGCAAGAATTTGCATATGACATAAGAGTGTCAATGTTTCGAGTTCGTTTTGAGACTCATCGATCAAGAAATTCGCACGGTATTATTAACCGTTATTGACAACGGATACGGATATGTGCCATGCGCGCTTTTAAAGTCAGTTTCCCAGCCCATCCAAGCACATCCAGGCACATCCTTGAGCATCCTCTCAACACACACACTCATCATTCCCCCCAATCGGTAAATCACGTTAATAAGCTGGTAATGAATATTATGTGGGCGTACCTAAGGAGCGGGAGGGGGCTTCTCTCATGTTTGCACACACCTCGCATGTTTGGCACACATTCCGAGTGCCAACTCTGGCCTGGCCTGGCCTGGCCCTTGGTTCCGTCTGCGATTCCGTGCAGCCGGAAGGAAACATTTCTGCCCTTTCCAGTGTGATTGAGGGTCGTTCTCAGAGTGGGGGAGGGGGACGCTACCCTTGCGAAAATCGAGCAAAAGCAAAGTGAGAGTACCTTAAGGTTGAACACTCGACTGGCTGCTACCCTGTAATTTACTTTGTACAATGTCTAGCGTATCATTTACAGGGGTTCCTTCTGGTCCTTCAATTAAGCGCAGTCTATTATTTCACTTCAATGTTCCCCCAATGTTGCAATACTCTTTAACTGAGTGTGCCCGGCTGTTGGCAACCCTGTTTGTCAGTCTTGAGACTGTCAGTCAATATACCTCAGTTTGTTATCCAGCTGTATTAGAGGGTATTTATCAAGCACAAAGACCGAAAGCATATTTCACTTTTGTTGTTTAATAAGGCATGCGAAAACATTTCAGACAACTGCAGCTTCCAGCTCCCATCTCCAACTGACTCACTGTCCCAACTCATCCCAGCCAGCTTTATCATCATTTGTATCCATTATGTGAGGCGCTGGCTTTTGGTTTAGGTGTTCACATTGCCTTTTGGCATCATCATCAGCCCAAATATGTCTACTAGCTCGTCTCGCATGGCGTTCTCCTCTTCATTTGTCAAACTTACGCGCGCTTGGCTTCAACAGCAACAACAAACAGCATCCACAACAACAATGGCTCTAACAACAGCTCTTATGGATTGCAACGCTTTTCCAAATGCTTTAGACGCTCACTAGTCATAGTTGCAGACAGGGGAGGGAAGAGGGCAATGTGGCAACTTGAAGTATGCCATGCGAAGGCCAACACTTAACTCCAATTGGGGGGCGACAAGCGGCGTTGGGGGCTCAGCCACAACTAGGAGCTGCCAGCTAATGCAACAACAACAATGTCAGAGTTGCATCTGAGCTCCACTTGGCAGTCAGTTCATGTTTGTCAGTCAGGCAGACTTTCAACCGCCGCACAGTGGAGCAAAATAGCAAAAGCAAAATCAGCTCGATTTTTATTATATTTTTCTATATTGGTAGAGCTCGATTTGTCATGAATTTACTTGAAAGAATTATCTTCCACAAACTTTTGTGTTTTTCGTACCTTCACAGTAAGAAATTGACATATAACTTAATGAACCTCTCTCTAAATATATGCATATACATAAATATACTTTTTATTCGCGATTTATTTCTTTTCTTTTGCGATTCGAGAGCAAAAGAGAATTAAACTTTTAAATGACATGCTTTTTGGCATATGAATTAAAGTATTTATAATGAATCAAATTGTAGAATAATTCACAATTTTACGCCTATTAACCTCAATATGTGTTCTACTAAATATTCAATGCATGCATTTTTTATGTTCTATTTTTTGCCTTAGCCTCCTCTTTGTTTATTAGTAAGAAACTAATTGAATCACATTGCTCTGATTGGAGTTTTCCATTTGGATTTTTGCCAATTCATTCAAATAACGTTCGATCATTTCAATCAAAGCTTTTCAGATTATATTACTTATTTTATTTAAATTTAATTATAATGTTATTTTAAGCATGTATGAAAGTATATGCGGTAGAGGAGATGTCTATTTAAAGAATTTAAACAAAATTGATCTCGCACAATTTAAATGAGTATAGTAATTGTTATTAAGATTAAGAATTCTAAGAAATTGCAAATTTCCAGTACAAACAATTGATTATATGAACATACATACATATATTGCAAAATAATATCAATTATTATCGATAATATCGAAAATATGGAATTGGTGTAAAAGGCTGATTGATATATTGGAATGATGATATAAATAAAGATTGCAACTACATATTGCATTTTATTTGTATTTTTCGAGCTAATGAAATGGATTTTTTGAGCCACTGTGCGCTGGACAAGAGTCACACAGTAAAAACCTGTCAAATGCCGCACATACCAAAAAATAAATCGTCACAGATCGATGCGAGATACTTGGGGATCTGGAGCTGGAGTTTTGATTTAGATCCAATAGCTTGGACATATTGGTGACGCTTCGAGTTGCAGTGGCGGCAAAAAAGAAAAGCAAAAGAGGAAGAAGCCGATGTAGAAGGAGAAGTACAATTCGCGGAAACAGCGCCACAGAGAGCGGGAGAGAGAGAGAGAAAGAGAGGTTGCTTGTGGCAAGTGCAACAACGCGCCTGGCGGTCTGGGCGGCGAAAACGATCAATGGAGTTGCAATTGAAGCTGGAGCTGGAGCTGCTTTCGATCGAGGCTTGGACGCTTTGGCATGCCGGGCATGGCGCTAATTAACTACTGCCGGTGTTTAGCGTTGGCCAACTTGAACCAATTGCTGATAATAAACATTTTTATTGATTTGTGATGATTGCCGACTGACTGCGCTGTCTGCGCTAGCCGGGCACAGGTGCAGCTGTGGACAGAGATCTGACAATTTATTAAATGCGATTTATTCGCAATTGCTTCTAAGAAGCAGGAGGTGCTCTCTCCCTGGTGCTGGCTCTTGGCTCTTGGCCTCGAGGATTAGCAACTGCAGTGCGTTCTAGGAAGGTATAATTGCCACCGGTCTTACAGATAGGCATCACCCCAGCGCCAATTTGTGCCGTCTCCGAAACAAAAAACCTCTCAAAAAACAAACGAGTTACCCTCGCGCGCACCTTTTTTATGGTTGTTACGTGTCGCGGTCGCCGAAAAGCGGCAGAAAATACAACGCAGAATGCCGCAGTGGGGTATGCATGACTGTTAAGTACTTGCAGAGATTTCTACTGTGCTAATTAGGCCAACACGCTTTGCCCAATACTTGCCCACATTTGTAGTCATCAATCACCAACAGCTAGCTGGTCATACCCCTTATGGCACAGGCTTACAGGGTATGCCACTCCAAATATTCGCCATAAAATTGTTGGAGCCTTCGAGACGGACGCATGTCGTCAGCTTCCATAAAAAATGTTATCAGATTTACAGGCGAAGCTTCTAAGTAAACCCATAAAAGAAATTACGCGAGGTTTTGTTTTTTTGTTTTTGTTATATTCTGGTAGTTTTGTATTTGTATTTGTTTATGTTGTTTGCTTTTTGCTTTTGCTTTCAACTGGTGTCTAGCTTGTCTTTTCCCTTTACATGCTACACATTAAAAATGCTTGGTGCTTATGTAAGACATAGATCATAAATGATTACATTAAATACTGAAGGGCAAACTGAACTGCATATCATATGGAGGAAAGTCTTCTATCACACACTAGACATATGAGTATTGTTATTGTATTTCCTAGGGATATATGTATGTGTAGTGTTCGATTATAATAAATACTAAGCTGTTCCTTTAACTATGGGCTGCAGGAACAGTGCGTTGGCTAAGTATGTGTACGCTATGAATAATAATAATACTCTCTCTCTCTCTCTCTAGGCGCTGCTGCTGGAGCGTTCGGTGTGCGAGGCAGCCAGTAGTTCATTGGAGCGCGTCTCGTGCGGCATCTGCTCCACCTCGATGTACTCCTCGTCGTCCTGCACGGGCCCCTCGTGGGCGGGAGGCGTGGCCGCCGTCTCCGATCCGTACAGCTCCTGCTTGACATGGCTCGGACTGAGCGGAATGGGCGAGCTGGCCGAGGTGGAGGAGCTGCGTGCCTCCTGCTTGGCAGCTCGAGCCGGTGCTGGCCTGAGCTCATGGGCGCGTTGGTGATGCTCCAGCTCGGCGCGGAAGTAGAACTTGTCGGGGCACTGATTGCAGTCGTATGGACGAGCGCCGTGCTCGGCAATGTGGCTGAGCAGGCCGGCGGGAGCGGTGAAGACGGCGGAGCAGATGTAGCAGTTGAAGCCGCGCTGCTCGGTGCCGGCAAAGGTGTGCTCGACGAGGTGCTCCTGCAGCTTCTGGGCATGCGGCAGTATCATCTTGCAGAGATTGCAGCGATTCTCCACATAGTGGGAGGACGCCACGGGCAGCACGGGAGTCGCCTCCTTGCTGCGCTTGCCATTCAGATTGAGATTGTGCTTGCGACAGCATTTGTCGCACAACTTGGCCGTCTCGCCGGCTCCGGGCAGTGGCTCCAGGCAGAGGGCGCAGACGGGCTCTTGGAGGCTGCCGCCGCCGCTGGAGGACTTGGTGTGGAACTTGGCATGCAGACTGAGCTCGAACTCGGAGTGGAGTGTTTGGCGACAGCAGATGCAGGCCATGGGCAGATTGCCGTCGCCGCCATGCTCGCCCAGATGGGCGCGGAAGGCGGCCACGTGCTCCAGCTGTTGGCCACAGTGGGCGCACTTGCCGGACTGGCCCACCTTGGAGTGCTGCAGCTTGTGCTCGGCGAGTATGGCGGGCGAGGGGAAGATCTCGTCGCAAATGAGACACTTGTGCTTGCCACTCGAGTTGTGGCAGCTCTTCATGTGCTGCTCCAGCTCCGCCCGCGACTTGAAGTTCCCCGAGCAGTAGGCGCATCTCAAGCTCACGCCCGTCTTCAGGTTGTGGGCCAGCTTCCGATGTGAGTGCAGCTCCGCCTCGCTGCGCAGATCCTGGCGCTCGCACATGCCGCAGCTGTAGCTGCCACCTCCCGGAGCACCTGCTGTGCTTGGGGTAGCTGCGGCGGCGCTGGCCGGCGGCTGGGCAGGCGCCTCGGGAACACTGGGCGCCACCGGGGACGTCGCCTTGGCCGCATACATCTCCATCAGATAGCGCTGGCTGAGGCCGTACATTAGCGCCGGATGCGGCGACTGCTGTGGCTTGAGTCCACTCGTGTCCACCTGCAGCGGGCTGTAGAACTTGCTGCCAGGAGCGGCGGCTCCTGCGCCGCCTGCCGCTCCCCCAAAGAGCCCCTTGAATGCCACATTGTAGTCAATGTGCAGGCTGCTGTTGTTGTTGGTGGCGGCAGCGGCGGCGGCGGCGGCAGCGGCTAGCGGGGGGAGTAGAGCATTGACATAGAGGCTGCCCATGTTGGGAGAGCTGGCGGTGAGCTCCTTGACGGGACTGCGCTCCTTAAGGCCGCCATGCTGGCTCTGCATGTGCCTGTCCAGCAGGAACTCCACATGGAAGGTCTCGGGGCAGGAGGGGCAGCGGAACTGTCGCGCATGTGCCGCCAAATGGAAGTGCATCTCCAGCTCCGAGGAGCAGACAGCACGGCAGAACATGCACTGCAATGGATTGGCCACGCCATGTGCAGCTGCCGCAGCAGGCGCCAAGGGAGCAGCTCCCTGAGCCTGAGCCAAGCCCTGGCTGGCGGCCAACTGATGGCGTGTCTTCACATGCACATGGAAGTCCGTGTCGTTGCGAAAGAGCTCCAGGCAGGCGCTGCAGCGCAGCAGCTTCGTCTCCTGGCCATGGGCGCAGGCCAGATGCAGCTGCATGGCCATTCTGGTCTCGCAGAGCTCCGAGCAGAGGGCGCACTTGAGCAGGGTGAGCACATGCTCGCTGTTGAGATGCTGCTGCAGCTCCTCGGACTTGGCGAACGACTTGCCGCAGTTGCTGGCGCCACAGTTGAACTCGCAGCTGGCAATCAGAAAGTGGGCGACCACATGGCGCTCGTACTCGCTCTGCTCGGGCAGGCTGAGGCCGCAGTGGGGACAGATCAGTTGCATGCCCTCGGCAATGTGCGTCTTTAGGTGGTTGCGGAAGCTCTCGAAGTCGGGCAGGCCTGCATTGCACTGGTTGCAGAAGAAGACGCCAGGTGGCGCTGCCACGGCCGCTGCAGCTGCACTGGCACTTGGTGGCAGCTGTGGCGCGCCAGGGGGCGACACTGTGCGTCGCTTGTTGCTGCTCAAGTCGGTGGGCAGCTCCTGCTCCGGCTTCTCCCGCTCAGGACTGCCCAGATCCGGCTTAATCTTGGGCAGCTCCAGCGCCAAGCGTGGACTAAAAGTGCCCGCTGTGGCCAGCCGATTGAAGTGTTCATAGTAGGAGTTGGGGCTGCTCAGACGATCCAGATGGGTGGCACGCATGTGCTGGAACAAACCCGCAATGTTCAGGAAACGCATGGTGCAGTACTCGCAGCTCAATTGGAAGCCATTCGACTGTGTCTTGTTGCCAGTCGCCTCCTCCGGCATGCGCTCCGACGACTGCTGCTCGTGCGCCTGCTGCAGATGCGCATTCAGCTGCTCCAGGCTGCTGAACTCCGTCGCCTTGGGACAGTAGCTGCAGCGCAGCAGCGGCGTCGGTGTGGGCGTGGTGGCCACATGGCCCTGGCCATGACCACGACTGCGCTTCGGGTACTCCAGGCGGCTGGGACTGCTGTCTGAGGCGAGCGCCAGGGCGTAGCGTCGCTTGTGCAGACTGCCATTGCTCGAGATGGAGGCAGAGCCTGTGCTCCTTGGACTGTAATTGAGGGCATTGGGATTGCCACCAGCTGCCAATATGGCAGCATTCTTCTTGTGCTTCTGCATGTGCGAGGTGAGGGCGGCGGCCGTGTTGTAGCCCCGGTTGCACATGCTGCACTGGAACGGTTTCTGGATGTCGTGCGTCTTCATGTGGATCTTCAGATGGTCGCTGGAGGGGGAAAAGAGGTGATTGCGGGTTTAAAATGAGATGCGGACTCAACTGAGATAAGACAAGACTTGAACCAACTCTGAGATCTAGATGACTTTACGGACGGACAGTCGGACATATACTTTCCTATGTGTCGCTTGTTGAACGAAGTTCCCTTTGTCCCACTGAGAGAGCTCCCTTGAAATTAGTTAAGCTCCCTTAATTGGAGTCGACCTAGAGGAGATGGCGGGTTTAAAATGAGATGTGGTAAGGACTGGACTGCTATAAGATTCTACAAGATTTCAACCATCTCCAAGTGTCTCTGAGGTCTAGATGAATATACAAAAGAAGAGACGGACATCCACTTTCCTATCTGTCAATAAAGTTCCCCTTTCTTCTCCCTTTTCAAACTACCCTTTTCCTTCCCTGAATTTGGTTATGCTCCCCTAATTGGTGTCGATCTATAGTCGTCGCTTACCTTCTGGAGAAAGCGGCCTCGCAGTGCGGACACTTGTAGTTCCTCTCGTTGGTGTGGAGCTTCTTATGGCGGTCTCGGGAGCGCTTGTGCTTGAACAACTTGGCGCAGTATTCGCATTTGAAAGGCAAATGTTCGGCATGGCTCTGTGGATGAGGAAGATAGAGAGAAAGAGAGAGGGAGAGTGGCATTATTATTAGCACAAACGTTTTAATTTTTTGTTGACTGCAATCTGAGCAATGATATCTGGTTCCGAAAGCCTCAAAACCATGCTCGGCTCGGCTCTCAGCTCTGACTAACCCTATTTGAAATTCTTAGAAGGCGCGTCGTGTCGTGTCCAGTTAAAAGACTGCGATTCCTCGACTCAATTTATTGCTGCACTGCAGCGTTGACTAAATCTCAATTTCTGAATCGGAATCTCGCAATCTGCATGTTAAGGGAGGGAGGTAGAAGGGGAACAGGGGGACACAGAAGAGGTAGCTGTGTGCTGGGTACTGAGCAATGAGCAATGAGCAATGAGCTCTCGTAGGTGGCTTCTGGACAACATTCATCTAAATGCGCAACGCAACAGAGAGCGAGAGACTGGCAAGAGAGAGAGAGAGGTGGTGATGAGTGGACAGTGGCTGTGTGATGAGGGGGAAAGGGGGGAAGGGTGCGATACCAAACACACCCGCAACCGGTTTGTATTTTTGGGTTCTTTGGCGGTCGCCGGTCAGCGGCTGGTCGACTTGGTCGGTGGAATCGCTTTGAAGTGTCGCGAAACACAAGCAAAATTAGCCCATTTGTATGCAGCCCCCCGAGTCGAGTTGGCTTATTGCACAATATGAGCCAAGTTGGCCAGGTTAACACCAGCACCAGGCATCATCAGGCAAACATTCTCGTGTCGGTTATGGTTTTTTAAACTGTCGCGCAACTCATCATCATCATCAACAACATCAGCATATTTGCAGTAGTAGGTTTGCTCTCCTCTCTTTCTGACTGCCCCCTGCCCCTCCCTTAGGACGTGCGAGTCCCGACCTGGACAGGCGCTAGGATCAAAGGCGGCGCTACATGTTAGGCCCCCGACGATAAGCATCGTCTCGCTCTCGGTCTCGGTCTCGGTAGTACGAGTAGTCCTAAACACGCTTGCAACTGGGTTAACAACTTGCTGATGTCATGGGCGTTGTCTCCAAGCTCCAACATCGCCTCCAACATTCCCCCAGCAACCTCCGAGCCAACCTCTAGTGGGTGTGCAACGAGGACAGCTACCGTTTCTAAAGGAATGCTTGACTGACGACGTGTATAACGACGGCTTCTATTTAAACAAAGCTTAAACTTATTTTGCTCAGCTTCAAAGAAGTATTAAGTGGCTCGGCAGATACTTTAAACATATATTTGGATATTTGCATATTAAGGCAGTTCAAAAACATTCCATTCAATTGCATGTGTTCTTCACTCTTCCTCTAGGAATTGTCTTTAGTTTCCTTTAAGCTATTTCTTTCGCCACTTTCATCCTCTATCAATATTAACACTTTGTGCTCAATTTTGATGCCAGCTGTAACAGACAGCAGCAGCCGCCTTGATCGTCCGTCTGTCTGTCTGTCTGCCCGCCCAATTGAACACCTATAATTTAGAGACTATCAGAGCTAGAGCTACAAGCTTTGGGGTAATATTTCTACTGGCAGCATACGGCAGCAGTATAATTTAAAATGTTGTCCAGCACCCTTAAGTCCTTCTAAATCGTCACCCACTTTGATTGCAATCGGATAAGAAATATAGAAATAAGTGGTTGCCAGTGATGATATTAATCAACATGTCGTAATATAAAGGTGGCATTGGTTTGGCAATAATTGCTTTGCCCTTGTCTAATTCAGCTCTTGAGCTAGCTTATTTTTACATGCAAATGTTAACCCAGTTTCCTGCAAGGGTAGCAATCAATAAATGTCCTTGGCAGCCTGACAGACTCGCTGTCAATCAGGCTAACCAGTCGAGCGCCTTTAGTGATGTCTGGGAAGCCACAACCACCCAAGGCAAGGACTTGTAAGCGCCTTAGCAAGTGTCAGGCGAGTAATTAACCCTTTGCTCCTGGAGCAGCCCCCTTTGAATGGTTCGGAGGACTCACCTGGACGTGATGCTTCAAGTAGCCGAGTCGCGGAAATGATTTGTCGCAGAACTGACACTGATAGGAGCCGTCGCCGCGACTCTTAATGCTCTCGCCTGTCAACTTATCAAACTTTGTGGCTGCTCCCGCAGTGCTGCCAGCTCCACCTCCCTGGGGTCCTGTGAGCTTGGCTTCCTTATTGATTTTGCGCAACTTGTTGGCAATTTTCAACGCCTGCTGATGGTGATAATGATGATGATGATGGTGCAAGTGGGCGGGACGCTTCAGCTTGGTTGGCTCCCGTTCCCGTTCCCTTTCCCGCTCTCGCTCTCGCTCTCTGTCCTCGTCAGCTGCTGTTGAGGTGTCGCCATTCGCCTTGGCCTGCTCGGCGCCAGGATCCTCGCCAGCCGAGCCTGCCAAGAGCTGTTGATGTGGCTGCTGAAGCGGCTGCTGCGAGTTGGGCGTCAATGTGCCGTCCGAGATGCTGGGCGAGTAGCTGGAGGAGGTGTGCGTGCTGTACATGTCTGTAATGGAAGAGAAGGAGGGGAGGGAGGGATTAATTAAGAACATGTCGTGTGGGCAGCGACTGCATCCTTATTAGCTCCGCTTGGCGGCTTCTCTTTCTCTGTGACTAAGACAGGAAATCAACGGCGCGTCCATCAAATGGCGACTGCGACTTAATTCAATTAGCATGCAACGTTTGGTGTTGCCACCTCCACCCCAGCCACAGCTGCGCCACACCCCCCCCCATTCCCTAGCTGCCCCTCTGGCCTGTAAATGAGCCGCACGTTTGTTTCATGCAAACTAATTGCGCTCTTTGCACTTAAGAGCATTTTAATTACCAGATCTACCACTTGACGCCCCACACAGGCACCGCCACGGGCAATGAGGGTCACTCCAAGCCATGCACTGAGAGAAATGGTGGACAATTGTGATACTTAACAAGCAGACAGAATGAGCAAACTAAGTAGATTAAGTATATGACAGTTGCACACTTTAATAAAGGCCCCATTTCTTGAATAAGATATTTATTTTAAACAGACGATTCAATTACTTTACAAGAAATTAGTTTCTACAAACTGTAGACTTCAAAACCAAAACCGAATATATTCAATTTCATTTTGGTTTTTGCTAGTAGATAAAATTTCTTTTCTTTATAAATGCGCATGATTTTTAAACTCTTTTAAACTGATATAAAATTTTACACAAAACTGTGGCACATTTATTGGGCTCTTCTTCTCTTTTCGGATCTACAAATATGTACTATACGTTTATGAGTATTATTTTTAAGTTCATTGATTCAATATATATCTATTGATTGAATACATAACCTTATACTTTTAGTGCTGCTTTAAAGCATTTCTTTGACTGTAAAGACTGTCTTTCTTCTTTTCAGTTTGCAATTAAATATGAACTCTGACTTTAATGATATTCAATATTCAAGTATATATAAATAAATGTATGTTGTGCAACATTTCTTTGAGTGTAGAGACTGACACTTCTTCTCTGTTTATTTAGCATTATTTTTAGGCCTATAGACTTCTTTTAAACCAATCATAAATGTCTCAAGACATAAGTGGCAAGACATAAAATGGCAATTAATTGAACATACTTAATAATAAAGATTTATTATATAACTTTGCATAATCAGCAATGCTCTGCCATATTTCTTCGAGTGTAGTAACAAAAAAAAGGGAATTATTAGAGTGTATTAATAATATTAAATATTCAATATACAATTTTATAAAGGCAGCCATGCTCTGAGGTATTTCTTTCAGTGCAGAGGCTGCTACTTCGACATGGTCGCTCATCTTTAACCACGCGCCAAGTATCGTCGGGGATTTGGTTCACTTTCCGCTTTGGAAAACTTTAATTAAAGCTAATTGTGCTCGATCCGTGTGTATCTTGTAACTGTATCTTGTATCTGTATATGTATCTGTAACTGTATCTGTATCTCTAACGAGCTGCTTGGACATCTAGCTATCTATTGTGGCAATGTACTTGATGTGTTATGTACATTTCTTTTGTTTTGGCTGAACTCTGACCTGAGGCCACTGAAGAGAAGTCGCTCCTCGAGCTGAATTTGTTTGTAATTAGGAAACTGCATCACTTTAATTGAGCATTTCTTTGGACTACTCGACTGTAGAGTTGCTGAGGTCAAGGAAAGCAGAGAAAAAGATTGAAAATGTATGGGGGGGATTTTGATTGAGTTGAATGAAGACGGATCTGCTTGAAGGGGCTGAACTGATTGGAGCTTGAAGTGGGAGAAAGAAAGTGGCAATTACCGTTATTGGATATCTCCTTGGTGGCTTGAATCTTCTCGATCAAATTCTCCAGGCGCGAACTGGGACCGCGATAAAGCATTTTTAGAGCCATCATGGCATTGTCATCAATTGAGCAATTAAACAATCAATTGCAAACAAATAATTAACTAAGAATTCGCACTAAACATTTGACACTAAACTTAAAGCTTTTCTTATTTGTATTTGTTGTGTAATTTCAGCGTTACATTTAATGCAATGCTGTGGAATTTCAACTTTTTAATTAACACTGGCACCAAACGACGCCAAAGGATCGCAATGGTTGTTGTTTTTGTTGTTGTTGTTGTTGTTGCACGCTGAACGACAATGAGGACGTCCAATTGCCGCGAGCACCAAAATGTGACTAAATCAGAGCCAAGAGCCAAGCGCCGTAGGAAACCCAAGTACACAATAAAACAACAACAAGAACACAACAGTGGCGGCAGCAGCAGCAGCAGCAGGCGTCGACGTCGCTGCCGTCGCCTCAGTCGCCTCGGTCGCTTTGAGCAACGGGCGTCAACGCCTATAAAAACAACAATTCGAGCGCTTGGCGAACCAGTTGGGCCGAGCGCATGCGTGTCTGTGTGTGTGAGCGTGCATGTGTTGGTGCCCGCTTGCCGACTGCCGACTGCCTTTTGGGATTCTCGCCCCAAGCACTAGGCGTCGCATCGCGTCGGCGTCGGCGTCGCTGCTGCGCTGCTGGCAAATGAGAAGCAACAGAGCAAAGCATTAAATGGCGCCCCACACACAAACACACACACATGCACACACAGTTAGGCACACAAAAGGCAACCATGCGTGAGCGAGCGAGCGCATATGGCTGAGAGAGAAAGAGCGTAAACGTAGCCATGTATTGGTCCCTCTGCCACTGCCTGCGCATGTATGTGTGTGTGTGTATATACTGCCAGCCAAAAGGCGGAGCGAGAGGGAGCCCCTGTGGTGTCGCCTTCACATTGGGCGTTCGTTCAATCTGCAGCGGCAGTGGGAGTGGGAGCGGGAGAGGGAGACGGCAGATATATTATATATTTTATTTACGAGCGCACAAAAAATGCAAATTAGCCAAATGGCAGGTGATGAAAGTTTTGCCAGATTTCCATTAGGCTTTCGGCCCATTTTAAGCTATAAAAAAACTACAACTATAAGGCAGCTAATGCTCCAAGTAGACTATTAAATATAAATGTGCTGTTTAATTCAATTTAATGTAGCATTTTCAATCAAATTCGGCTTTTGTACTATCAATTGAATCTATTTTTTTGTCAGCTGTCAAGGCTCAAAGAATGACTTTTTCTCCTTCTTGCAGCATTTATTCGCAGCCTGCCAATTATTATCGGGCATGTCCCTACGCAAATTAGCGAGGACATCGCCAGGCTGTCAATAAACCGCCAACAACATTGACACAGAATGGTAAAAAGGCCAAAAAGTCTAAGAGGCAAAAGCCAAAAAGCCAAAAAGGCAGCGAACACGTTTAAGCCATTAGCGTTAAGAGAGGCAAATGTTGGCCGTCAATATTTGTGGCTAGCGCAGGACAACAGCAAGGACGAAGCGGGTAAAAATAAACGCAGTTGCCACAGGCTGCAGTCGCCAGTCTCCTGTCTCCCGTCTCCCGTCTCCAGTTGGCAGGATGCACCACTAAAAGCCAAATTAATTATGCATACAATGCCAGGCAGTCGAGTTGCCTTTTTTTTTTAAATTTCAGCAACCTGTCAACAGCAGGCGCCGCACGCCCTCTACCCCTCCCAACCAACGCGTTGGCCTTCCCTCGTGCTGGCTTTTGTCCAAAACTATTAAAGCAATTAAAAAATCACTTTACACATTAGCAGCTTTTGTTTTGTTTTTTTTCGCTGCGTCTCGCTTTCTGATTGGCCCACGCGGCCAGCCAATGGCTGTGGCTCGCTGCGCTGGCAACGCATGCGTTGCTGCTTGAAGCGAGACAGCCAGCTATGCGTGTGCTGCTCTCTCGCTTATTTACCGCACACTGCCGTTGGGCAACTCTCTCTCAGCTGAGAGCGCTGCTCGCACCGCAGTTGTGTTTATTGACGGCGCTGTCGATTTCGGATTTGTTTTTCTTTTCTTTTCTTTAATTGCCGCTTTCGCTGTGCTAATTGCAGCTGTGTGCGTGTGTGTTATGTATTTTTGCTTGACTCTGTACCTGTGTGCTTGAGCGAGTTTGTCGTTTAAGTCTTTGGTTTGAGGTTAGGGCTTATCAATTATTTGATTTACATTTCAAAATTAGACTTATTTTATTTGTAAATGTATCTTTAAGGAGAACATAAATAAATAAATATAGTAGCTACTTCAACAATATGATTTCAAATATATAAATTGATTAATATTAATCCTCTCTCTATTACATAATATTAATTACAAAAACCAATCGACCAACTTTTTAATTTCGCAAGAACTTCGTGTAAAGCCACAAATTTCATAAATAATGTAATGACTTGCAATCTCAAGTTGGAAACCAATTAAAGTTAATTTGCTGACTTAAATTTTTAATGTTTCGTCTTTGAAAAATGTCAAATCAAGGAACAAGTGCTCTCCCAGGCTGCTTTAATTGGAGCAAGTAGTCGCCAAGTTCGAAATCCTAATTGTTTTCCAGCGAACTGCCAAGCTAATCGCTTTTTAGTGTACAAAAATCGTACACATTTTCTGGGACTGTTGAAAACTCAAATTGTAGTTTAAAAATGCAAAAGTTTTCCCTTCGTTTGAGTAGGATTTCTGGCTCTGCTCCTGCTTCCCTGCTTCCCTGCTCTCCTGCCGCTCTCTGTTAATTACGTTTGAGTGACACTTTTGTGACAAGCGCTGGCAGAGACCACGGCTTCGACCACGATGGGCACGATGAGTACGAGCCCGGCGATTGGAGCGGGGGGTTGATATCTTTACTTCTCTTTGAAGGGTGAAAGGGTGTCCAGGTGAGTGCGCCCTGGCTTGGCCCTTTTTAATACCCACTACGGCAGCCAGACCTGCTGGGTGTATTGACCATAGTTTTAATATGTAGATGTGCCTATAACATATACGTTTCGAGTATAAATAATATTACGAATCCTCAATATTAAGACAACAATTTAACGGAAAACTAACTTTTGATTTTATATGAAGAAGAAATATTGTAATTTGACATTTGATACATATGCTCTCTAAAAATGTTGAATAATAAGAAAAAAATCTAAAAACAGTTTAAAAATCATTACACTAATAAATAAAATCAATATATAATACATAAAGCTAATAAATGTTTTTGCTTTTAATTAAAAAGAAACTGAATTTTGTATATTCGGTTTCAATTCGCAGATTTTTATGTTTTGTATTTACAATCAAAAGCGACTCTTTGATAAATAAATATTTTGATATTGTTACACCACAAAAAGGTCTTCAAAAAAGCTTTCGACAAATAAAAAAAAGTAATTTAATGCTTGTTTTATTTTAAATAGTTTGCAATGAAAAGCTACATTAAGTGAGCATATGTTAAATATGATTTTGACGAAATATTTTTTTTTTTAATGTTAATCTTAATTGCATGTTTATTGACATAAATTGCAGTTTACAGAAAACTTTCGATCTGCGGCAAATTCCTTAAGGAAAATGTACACATCTCTATCTATCGATAGCTATTAAATATATCGATAGGTATTAAATTACTCGTCTGATTGTTATTTGCCAATTTGCCATTCACACTAAGAACAAAAAAGCTATTTTTGGTTGTAAACAAAAGAGAATTGTGACTTTTCAATTTAATTTAAATTAAATTGTAAATATGCAAAAGAGAAAAAGAATAGTACAAGTAATCAATGTATTCTTTAGTTATTAATATTATGAAAATATACCGACTTTATTAAGCAATTTGGCTTTTAAATGATTTATTCTGGCCTTAGGCAATTTGTATAGAAGCCGATGATTTAATTTGCCAGAGCAATGAAAGTGAATGAGAAGATTGCCTGTTAAAAAACCAACAGGGTGTGTGCCTAGTCGACCCTTTCGAGTCTTGCCAACTGTGTTTTCTGTGCATTTTTAATGCGCGGCTAATGTGACGCCAAAAACTTTGAGTTTGACTTTGACTGAGATTTGTTGGTCAGCGGCAGCGTTTGGTTGGCATCCTTGGTTGTATCCTTGTTGTGCCAGGGACCTCATGTGCTCATGTGTCAGCCTGGCTTGGATGTGATGACGAAAGGCAAAGGGTTTGGCTGACCTAATGAGGACATGAGGCCTGGCGCCCTCATACATAATAGATAAATTATAAAAATAAGCACGACACATGTGATGAGTGGGTGGCGGATGGAGGGGAGAGGAGAGGAGGGCAAACGCGTCAGGCAACCTGTCAGCTATTGTCCTTCAGCACAAGTGTCCTTTTGTTTCAGCCCACGACTCTCGTTAGCGAACAGCGCATTTTAAATTAACCATTTCTAATGCCATTCGCTGCAAAAGTCACTCAAATTGTCACTTTGATGTTTGACAGCAAGGACTTAGGTCCAAAGATCGTCTCTCCACTCCAAGTGCTGAGTACCGAGTGCCGACTACCGTGTACATTAATTAATGCATGTGTATATGTCTCCATAGATTTTTTTTGCTTTCTCGCACTCGTTTTTAACTACACAATTAATCAGCCGGTTGAAACCACATTTAATTAGAGGCTTTGCCCCGTTCAATGGTCAGTGCGCAAAACAAAAAAAAGGGTCGCCTTTGGGCTGGGATTATTAATTTTTTGAATACGAAAAAAGGAAGCGAACTTGTCAGTTTCAAAATGTGTAAGTATTGGGCGAGTGTTGACAGCAATAATGTTAACCTACGTCTTGTAAGGCTCAATAAAATAGTTGCTTACATTATTAGTATTGTTTCTGCTATACAATATGTACTGCTTTGTTCGATAATAAATATTTAAGATTATTTACTTGTTTTTAACCAGCAGTCAAGTCCAGAAGTCTTTAGCTCTTACAGCCTCTGAGACAAACGCAATGACAGCATCGGACAGACGGACAGAGGGTGCCTCGAGTGTGCTTTATGGCATCCCCTTTGATGATATCAAACACCGGAACTACCCAAAGTCATAAGCAAATGGAAGAACTATTATGTTTTATGCCCTTAGTGCTTTTGCATACCCAATTTGCAATTGGCAGCCTCGATCTTGGCTCAATTCAATAGTTCTTTGGGCCCTCCTTGCCTTGCTTATTAGTTAAATGCCAACGAACTGGCGACGAAATGGCGGCAATAAAATGATTTTATGATTATTATCATCATCATCAGCGACCAACTAGCGAGTGGGCTCGTAAACCCAATTCAGTCCAGTAGTCGACCCCTTTTCTTTGGGGCAGTTCCGTTATGGTCGGCACTTGAAACAAGCTCTCGCCTGGAGTTCTAGTTTCCGTCTTCCGCCAGAGACAGAGAGAGTGAGAGAGAGAGAGAGAGAGAGAGATTTTATCAGTGGGCTGACCGGAATCGTCACATCGGATGTGGCAATCGGACATGTTAATCTGTCGTCCAATTCAAGCTCTGGCAATGCATTTCAATTACGAGCACTTGAGTTTCAGTTTCGGGTCGGGTCGCTCTTAATGGCTGTTGTGGACGCGTGGCAAGCTCTTGAGTAGCAGCTGCCACAACCACAAGCTTGCAGCATGAAGCACGTGCCCGCAAACGGGGAACCAGAGAGGCAGAGGTCGATCTAGTCGAGGCTCCACTCTGCGGTCGACTGGCTGAGCAAACAGGTGCGAAAGTCAATTACGAACAGTCAGTCAAGCTGAAGTCCAAACAAACCCTTTTCAATCAGAGCTCAGAGCGAGAGCTAGAGGCGTGACCAGTTGCCACCGCAGGACGCACCCGAGCAGTCGCCAGTGCCATCATTAGCGAGCTGACAGACGATCGACCTCAACCTCAACATCAACATCAACATTTGTGCCACATTATCAATGGGCTGTGTGGCACAAACTACCTGCCATGCAACCTCTTGCTGATTGATTTGTGTCAGCGCCTGCGGCTCCAGCGAGACAATGCCCGATCAGTGTCTCCAGCCCGATCCCGATCCCGATCTCGATCCCAGTCCGATTAGCGACTTTACTCTTCACTTCATTTTTCATTGAGACTTTTACGCAATTTAAACTTGACCGTTTCCCATTTGGGATCATCATTATGTGCCTTCGTTCCATCTCCTCGATGACTTGACATGTCCTCTGGGTCTCCTAAGTGCAGTTAAAAATCTGATTACGATTGCTAATTATTGTTTTCCTAAACTCACTCTCTGCACAGTTGGACGCCTGCAATTGACCAGAAGGACTAAAATTGTCAAGCCAAAGGCTGCTAGAAATGAGCAGAGATGGATTGAATTGGGCAAGATTTGTATCTATATTTAGATGTTTATAATAGTGAAGGCTCCTTTAGTTATACAATAAGTATAACTCTTAAATAAGCAGCACATTTTTAGATGCACATCAAGTACAAATAAAGCCGAATAGAAGTGTTAAGCCAATCAGGGATTGTCGCAAAATAGTCTAGTCTAATTGATAATAAAATAATAAATAATAAAATGATAATAAAATGTGTGAATACCGATTTATGATTTCTGTTATTAATTTGCCTTGTTACTCCAGTAGAGTTTTATTAATTAATCTTACATCTTTAACTAATCGTCGGGTTATGTTGGCTGCACTTTTTATACAACATCTTATTAGAGGTTTTATAGTTTCTTCGATATAATTACAGCTTCTCAGTTCCTTCTACAATAACTGCAATTTGACTTCTATAACTTTCTATATGTGTTCCACTAAATATTTGGTGCAAGAGCCTTTTATATTCTTAAGAAGCAACTACAGTAGATCTTTTTGTGGATTCGCCACAGAGCACTCTTTGTTTATTAGTAATAAACTAATGTAAGACCCGTAGAGTGATTAACAAATTGATCTGATTGCGTTTTTCTGGGTTTCAGAATCTATAATTTAATCAGATTTTAGTAACTTTTTAGATATAAATTTTAATACATTTCTAGTTTAGGTTGTTGTAACATATTATATTAAAATTATTTTCAATTTATTTAACGGCTGCTAATAGATGAATAAAATAAATAATAAACTTCCATCTGTCAATTAAAAGCTATCTCCAGTTAAATATTGATTTAGGAGATATAAAACATTTGGACTATTAGGCTGAAGGCTCTAGTAGCCATATATTTAAGTTAGCTTAGGTGTATTATAAATAAAATAAACAAAAAACATATGTACTAACTTCTTTGGTTGTTTCTAAAAAAGTAGCAATTTTCGTCTGTTTTTAAAATTGACAATTGATAATTGATTCTTGATTTGTTTGAAAAAAAGATACAAAGTTTATCTTGACTGTTAGTTTCAGTAATAACTTTTACTACAGCCATTGTAACGTTCAACAAACTTTAAGCAAATGTAAGAAATGTGCTTATTTAAACCTAGTTGTATTCATATATAAAGTTGCAAATGAGTAAATAAATTTACTCATTGTTGGAAAGAGAAGTAGGGCAACTTTAGAAAGCCGCATTGAGAAGGGATATGACTTTTTAACTGCTCTATTTAATTATTTGTTTACCAATTCCTTTTTTTAAAAGAAGTATTACACTTTCCCCTAAGTATGTTTTACAAGTTGTCGAACAAAGAGAAGACAAATAATTGCATGTGTGAGGGTCCATTGTAGATGGCATTCCACGCATCAGAAGTAAGGCGAAAGCTGGCCAAGATTTATGCAAGAATCAGTTGAAGCGAGAACCCATAACAATACGTCCAAATTAAATCCTTTAAGGACAGAAATGCGAGGCAACATTTCTGCCTGTATTTCATTTAAATTACCATGAATTTATCTTCGAATAAGTAAGGGATAAAAGGGGAGAACGGTGTGGTAGAGGATGCGTATACGCAAATGTGTAAGTGCGGCAGCAGGTTGAATACTTAAGGTAGTCACTGTGGGTAGTGGCAGCAGTTGAGGCAAGGACGAGTACACGAGCGAAGCCCCGGGGGAGAGGGGTGCGCGAAATTGTGCCTTGGAGTCGCATAAGACGTGCAACTGCGAAAGTGGCACCAAAAGTATGCACATGGGAGTCGCCAAGAGGAGGAAGTTGGAAGTGGGGACAACAACAACAACCAATTGGCATGGCCTCAAGCTCAAGGATATGCGGCATACTTGCGAGTGTGTCGTAAAATGTTTGCCGACTTTTTATGCGAAATGAAAACGTCTTTCGCGAAACGGAGAATCAACAACTTTGACCAGGACACTGTCCGCCTGTCCGCCAGTTCGCCTGCTCCTGCTCCTTGCTCCACAGAGAGTCGGCAAAACTTGCCGAGGCAACACCTAACGCACATAAATCATGCAAAAGGTGGCAACTGAATGCAGCAGCAGCAATGCTGGGGCGTGTCATAACTTTGGCTTCTCGGAGACTCCTTTGGGGAGGGGATTGGCTCGGCCGAAGGACTCGCGGGAAACAGACAACAGACAGCAGACAACAAGCAGCAAAGGAGGCGTCTGTTTTGCTCAAAAACTTGTGAAGAAATTGGAAAAAAGTAACTCGAAACAATGCGCTGTCTTCAGGTCCCTTCCCCCTTGTCCTCTCACTGCAACTGACAGGACACCAACTGCAGCCCTGCTCCTGTTTCTGCTTCATAGCGGAGCAAGTTTTCATCGGATTTGTTCAGCTTTGGTGTCAAGGTGTCTTCACACCTGAGACTTGCAACTTGTAAACAGTTTTTCGACTCGCATTTTATTTATGGAGCAGCTACACTTTAGATGGCAAGTAAATACATTGTAGATTTATACTAATATACGTTAAGTTTGTATTTAAATACTAAAATATGTTACACAACACTAGCTATGAGCTAATAATAGGTGAGCCATGATTTCGATTTATCGGCAGAAGGCATATATCGATAACCCAAAAAGAGGAGGTCGGCGATTGGACAATTGAAAATAGTTAAACACTATAAGATACGATTCATAAAAATAATAATAAATACATAATACAACCTTTTAACTCAACAGCATATATATATGTATATATGTAACATATATAGACATGTAATAGATGCGTGTTGACCCAATTACAATTACATGGCGTAGTTTAGCGGCACTTTGAGTGATCTTTGCGGAAACGTGATCTTGCCCCTTTGAGGCTCACACAGACACACACAGAGAACTGAGAGATAGAACGGTTCATTAACCGGACCAGTTTTCCACCAGAGTGAAAGAGATCTCAATCTAAAGCAATTTGTACTCATTTCTTGTGAAAGCAACGGACTCGAACTTAACAAGCTGCCAAACACTGTGAGAATTGGCACTTTAAGGCAACATCTTTTAACCCGAAAGATCACTGAAAATGCGTTTGTCGAGAGTCGACAGTCGACAGTGCGTGATCAAATGATACCCTACTATCCGACTACACTTGCTTTAACATCACTCGGGTTGAGTCTGAAAATTAGCGACATCTACACTTAGTAGTTCTCTATTTCAAGTCTTGTTAAAAAACAATATTCAATGGCACTTGCTTATTCAAAAAAAGCTAACTAAATGTGGCATACACTTAATTGTATACTTGAAAATAATCCAATAAATGTCTAGCCAAGAGATGCATTCTGAATAAAATATATGGAGTTTTTGTTTGCTAAAAAATAACAGAGATTCAACAAGTTTAGTAGTTGAAATATACTAAATTAAGAGTTGCAATAAGCATACAACTAATTGCAAAATGTAGTTTAAACAATCATTCTTCATAAAAAGGGCATGCCCTCATCAGTGCTCTGTCCAACTTTGAAGCTTTTAAAGTCTTAAAGTTACCCGGATTCTCACATACTACACTTCTTTACAGGGTATTTGGCAGGCCCTTCCTCTGCCGCCAACCCCTTGAAGCAGAGACAGCAATTATTTATGGTCTTGGCCGTGGACATGTGAGGCGCTTTTGCAGTCTGTCCGCTTTGTTGTTGTCCCGGTTGTTTGTCTTGTAAGACAAATGTGTAATTAATTGCGTCGCATCAAAAGGAAACTCGCAGACGGAACTA
The DNA here is from genome assembly GCA_018150935.1 of Drosophila pruinosa. Taxonomy (NCBI): domain Eukaryota; kingdom Metazoa; phylum Arthropoda; class Insecta; order Diptera; family Drosophilidae; genus Drosophila; species Drosophila pruinosa. The sequence goes on from JAECWR010000199.1 coordinate 46,086,391, forward strand.
ACTAACTATTTGCATACTCCGTGTCACTTAAAAAAACATACAAACTACTTGAATGCTACTTGCCGCTCCACTTCCCCTCACCTCTCTCACTTCCTTGTGCTCGCACTTGTGCTATTAATAAATCAAAAGGACAAGCCAAGAATCCAGCCGAAGCGGAAGTCCAGGGCACACTCTCTGGCAAAGGCAACAAATGAAATGACTTTGGCTAAACTTTGACAAAGCGTCCCCCCAACTCTCCCTTCAACGCTGCATGCTGTCTGGCTGCGATTGCAACTAATTGCATTTCGTTGCATACATTTAGGCGCTGCAGCTGTTGCTCCTGCCCCCACCCCCCCTCCCCCTTCTATTGCTGCTCAACCCAATTTCTTCAAATCACATTGCAGGCTGTAAAACGTTTCAAAATTGTTGCCAAATAGCCTTGGAACCAGCGAGATTTCCATGGAGTCAAAGCCAACCACACACAAGTGCCACATCCACAGCAGATGAGTGGCAGAAAGGGAGGAGTGGGGGGGGGTGGAGTTGACGGGGGTACAGCGAGGCACAACCGGCAAAAGACTGGCCAAGTGTTGAGTGCTATGCGGTAGCCTAACTAAGTGTGTACACTGAGAGAAACAACACGAAGGAGTCGACTGAAAACTTCCTTAAATTTAAACATTATAAATATTGGTAAAAGTGAGGTTAGAATTTGGAGTATATACGCAGACTAAAGAATTTATTGTTTGTGAAATTAAGCTTATTTAATACGACTCGCAAAGCAGTGTATTGATTAAGTAAATTAAGGCGCTAGTCTCTGAGATACAGGTGCCTCAAGGGGCGGACAGACAGACAGACGGCTGTTTATTTATATTTTAATCAAGTTGTGGCAGCAGCATTTCTCACAGTGTAGTTATGGCACAAGGCATCAAAGCATTGCCGGCCCAGTCAGCCGAGTTGAGTGTGAATGAATGTGTATGAATGTGAATGTGAATGGACAACGAATGTAGGGGGCGGGTGGGGGAGGAAGCGAGCAGACTCTGACGGCAGACTCTGGCAAGGATAACAAAAAGCACAAGCAAAAGGAAGTCTGCGGAAAACAAAAACAAAGCGAAGAAAAAACGAAAGGAAGTGCCAAGCTGGAGGAGGAGGAGGATGAGGAGGAAGGGGGAGGAAAACACCACAAAACGAAACAAATAACAGAGAAAAAGCATACGAAATGGCACTAGAGAGAAATGTGGCAAGCTGTGAGGAGTCAGAGTAGGGTAGGGCAGGGTCATATTGTGGCCGTAGCTCATGATGCTAGCCAAGCCAAGCTGCCCCTCTGTTCGACAGCTCGTAAATGGCAACGAGGATGTATGTGGCGAAAGTGAAGTGGCACAGCTCGCTTGCCACAGTCGAGTCGGAGTCTGCTTGGTGTTGATTGCTGTTTGGGGTTTTTAAAACGTAGTTAGACCTTGGGCCCGGGGGCGACGGCAGCAGATGGAACGACACCCGCGGCACAGGTGTAGAGCACCCTGGAGTGTCGTCTTCGCCAGCCATATAACACCCCATACGGCAATTTCCAATGGTTGTGGGTTGAGGCAAGGCGGGTCGGGGCGAGTCGGGGCTAGGCAAGGCGACACATTGCCACATGGCGATGTGGCACGCAGCGGCACTTGCTTGATGCCATATGTGACAAATGGCAGAACTCACCTGAGTAGAAGCTGTCCAGGCTGTGCAGCTCCTCGTCGTCATCATCGTCATCGTCCTCGTACTCCTCCTCGCCACTGAGGCTTAGCAAGTCCTCAGCCTCCTCGTCCAGGTCGTCCTCAGGTTGCATCTGCTCCTCCTTGGGCTTCTCCTTGAGTTTCTCGACTGCTGTAGTCTTGTTTCCTATAAGATAAAGACGAAGCAGAGGTTAGTTTCTGTTGCAACTTTGCTGTGGCACGTTCCTGCACAGCCGCTGCTGCTGCATGCCACGTGGTCCCCAGTTGCAAGGAATTTTGATTATGCTAAGCCCCTGGGTGCCATAATTCCATGCCCAAGCATAGCCCAGTTGACCCCAGCCCCCTCTCTGCACATCCCCTCTCTCTGGCTCCACTCGACTTAAGAGCGAGCCAAGAGCGCCAGCTGCCAAGGCGCAGACTCGCCAGAGTCCTGCGAGTCCAGCAAAGAGCGCCGCTTGTTTTGATTTCCTCTCTCTCTCTTCCGCTCTCTCGCCCTCTCCCTCTTCCCCGCTCTAACAGAATCAGCTGTTTGGCCAACTCAGACACGTGTCTGGTCTCCAAGTCTGGATTCGCCTGGCGGCTTTCAATCCGTCTGTGTCTGCAGCGCGGAATGCGTAAATATCCTGGCCCTGGCCCTGTCCCTGGGCCTGGCCCTAGACCTGACGTTGCTCATACGCAGCGTGGGACGCGTCTTTGTCTGCACATTCCGTTGGCATCCACTTGAAGCATAGTATGGCCAAGTTTCCCTTCAAGCCAATTCGACAGACTCATTCAAAACTCAACACGTGCGTAATTTAATCCTGCGCCTCATGGACACAACAGTCGTAGTATTCTTGCACAGAAACTAGGCAGATACTCAGAAGGTGTCAAAGGACTTTATGAAATGGATTTGAACAACATAGGGATATCTGCGTAAGTTGAAAATGCAGTTAATATTTGGGTAGAGATTGAAATAAATGAGGTAGGTAAGCTATATGTTGCATCGAGGATATCCATTTGCCCCAAACATGCGGTAGATGTCAAGTTGCGACAAAATTGTCTTAGCTAATTGGCTAAACAACATGGTTAATTATGACTATGTTTATTAAGCAAGTCAAAGAGTCGTCAAAAGATAGTTGACTCAGCTTACTGCTTGGATTTGTCTCTGGAATATTTCTTGCCTGGGCATAATATTCTAATACAAATAAATGCAAATTTAAGCACATTTCTTTATTGTTTATTGTTTTCTTTTTAATGTAACTTGGGTTTTGAATTGAGGGACAGTTGTTTGAAGGCTTATTGGTTACTCTGCCGCAATTATTTGTTGTTGCTCTCGGAGATTCAATTTCATATTTCTTAAGAAAATGTGAATTGCACAGCATTGAGATGAGAGAACGTTCGTTGAGTGAATCTAGTTATATATATAGATTCTCAATGCTAGATTCATCATATGTATGCAGTATCTGGGGGAAGAATGATTTGTTTATTTTTCTGTATTCAGTTGAGCTTACAATAAATATCATAACTATCGAACCAACTTAAGTCCCGTCTTATTCCAACAACAACTAAATATGGATAACTCATCTTTCTAGTTTTTATAATTTTATCATTTTACTGTATCAATATATTTATTGATTTATCTATCTACCTATCTGATATATGTACATATTCAGGAATAGATATCTGATATAGTTCTAGTCTCTGTCATTTTATTATTCTACTCTAAAGATTTATATAATTATCTATCTAGGTATCTAAATATCTTAGTTTCCATTTATCTCTTAATCCTCACCGATTTGTCTGCGCATCAATCGATCTACCAATTTATCTTTGCATCCAAACACTAACTAATTAACTAATTGGCATAACATGATTATTTGCTATCGATATATCTACCTATCGACGAATCATATCTGCCTTTATTTCCATCTCTCACTTTATCTATATTTTCATCTGTCCATTAATGAGTTGACCCCAATCTCTACAACTGTATCCTTCTACTATATCAATATATTTATCGATTTGTCTATTTACCTATCCATCTACCACTCTACATATCCATCTATCACTTGATCTATCATTGCATCCATCCATTATCGAATTGACATAACATTCAAATGATTCGCACAGTATTCAATCCGGCGCACATCTAAGGTGCTAATGAAACCCTGATAAGTTCATTAGGTAGATTCAAGCTGAACTCGTAAATCACACACACACACTTATACACGCACACACACACACAGAGCAAATTTTCGAGATACTTTGGCTTTCGTTTTTATTAGTTTCTAATGACAAAATGAAATTTGCGCGGCAAGGCACTAAAAAACTACAACAACAACACGAGCCAGCACCATCGGCATCGGCAACGGCAACGGCATCGGAATGTGCAACATTCTAAGCGGCAGCATTTGGGGGCATTTCTTTGATGGCTCCGGCAAGGATGACGAGCAACGAGGTTGCTGGATGCGACGTCGATGGTGTCGACGTTTTCACGATGTGCTTTTATTCCACTTTGCATACTGAGGGAGGGAGGGGAAAGGGGGGTCTGGGGGTCATAGAGAACAGCGAATGATGCCACACGTCCAATAATCCTTGTCCTGCAACTGGGGAATACTTCATCAGCGGAAACAAAATTTTACGAATTTCTCGCTCAATGCGTGCGTTGGTAAGTGTGTGTGTGCGTGGCATGTAGCATGTAGCCGTTGCACGTGCGCCAGACGCCATCTAGCGGCCGGCATCCGCAACCACACGAACAAGTTTTAACATGCCAAAAACGCAATGCAAGTGCAACGTTCGTCTGGTGTCGCGACGGGGGCAAATGGCGACTTTTGACACGCCGTTGCAAGCCCCTGTGCCCTGTGCCCCTCTCTGCCTCTCGGATGATGATTATTCAACATGCGCTCTATGGGGAGTCGTATGGCCGTGTCCCACTGTATACCTCCCCTCTCCCTCCCTCCCTCTCAGCAACCAAATGGTCTTCTGTCTTCTTTGCCAGAGCTAAATCTCCAGCTCTCTTCTCTCTCTTTGTGGCATGCTGTGAAATTGGCTTTCGTCGAATTGTTGCTTTGAGTTTTGTAAATTTTTCGACTCCACACACCGACGCTCATTGCGCTTTTATGGGGCAGCAAGCAGGTGGGGGGCTGGGGGCTTGACTAGTGAGGCAGGCTTGGTTGCATGCATCAGCATCGACAGGCGCCCCGGCTAATTTTATGGCTCGCATCTTGCGCGTTCGTCATGTTAATAAAGCGTTCGCCACATGTGTGTGTGTGTGTATGTGTGTGAGCCTCATAAATCGAACGAAATTTGCATATGATGCCAGCGCCATCTTGCGGCCATTAGATGCAGCGCGTTTTTATGATGCTGCTCGAGCGCTTTGATGTTTGTTGCATTTGCACTGTTGTTGCTGATTATGCTGCTTTGCAGAATGCCCCGCCCACACATGACTGCCCCGCCCACTGCATCAAGCAGACCACTCGCGCAAATTTCCCAAAGCGACGCCTACGACAGCATCACAAGCAGCAGCAGCAGCAGCAGAAGCCGCGGCAGCAACAACAATAACAAAAGCGGAAACTGAACGAGGCTCTAGCGCAGTCCAACAACAACAAAAACTGACTAACGGGACTTGGACACTGCATTGAGAACGACGCGCTCCAGCACAGGAGTCCATCCTCAATGCGCCAGCGTGGCACTCCCAGGAGAGACGCCGATGCGACCACCGCCTGCCGACTGCCGACTCCCTCTGGGAGCTAGAGCCAGAGACAGAGACAGCCACAAAGACAGAACGAATGAGCGAGAGAGAGAGAGAATGGTAGGTAGACGCTCTCAAAGCGACGTTGGCGCTCTTAATTCGATTCGTTTGCTTTCGTCGTCTCCAGCTGCTGCTTGTGTTCCTTGGCCTCATGGCCACCACCCATCCCCCACCACTACCCTTTCGCCTCCTCGGGGAATTGTTGCGCAAATGCTTTTTGTGTGTTTCTGTTTGAAAATGATTGCAAGCAAAATAAAAAGGCAAATGCCACACGCTGCGCACACAGAACCGACCAACACACACATACATACATATGTATTTACATATACATATGTAAGTATATTTGTAGTATACAGATCTATGAATGTTTGTATACATATGTATAAATAAGTACAATAATAAAGCGAATGTACATATGTACATAATCGAAACCAGAAGGTGCCTAGGGAAACTGAAAGGGGAGGGGGAGAGGGACTAGAGGGAATCGAAGATGTCTCTGATGCAATTAACAGGCGATAAATGACTTGTGCAGCACACAAAAATGAGCAATTTCATTGACACTGACCAACAGTGGTGGCAGGTCGATAAATACCCCAGTTTCAGCAGGCAGCTAATATACAGTATATTTTAATAATATCGATAAGCATATTCTTCAAATCAATGGCAATGACTATCGATTGATTATTTGAGATCAATATTATGATTAATAAACATGGCAGATGCGCCACCACTTGACCCCATCAAATGTGTTATATCATTTGTCAAATTTTCAGATATCATACAACCCCCCCCACCACACACACACACACACTCACTGAGTGCATGCAATTCCCTAATCAAAGTCAACTGAAAGCAATGAAGTTTTGTCATAAAATTTTACGCACCTTTCGTGCTTCCCACGGGTCCCTCGCCTTCTCTACTCCCTCCTTGCTTCTGCCATGCACCTGAAAATTTTACATGACACACACACATTCGCACTAAAAGAGAGCGGAGTGGAAGGTAAAGGAGCAGGGACAGAGAGAGAGAGAGAGAGATGATAACTCACTTTTGTTTCATTTTTCGATACACAACGGAATAATAATGGCAAAATGAGCAACTTCGCTATGCAACAAGAAGATGTCTCGGTCTCGGTCTCAAGATGCTCCCCAATGAGCATACCAATAAACATACTACACACATACAAGCACACACAGTTACATTCACACATTTACTCCTACTGTGCGTCCCCATACACTCTACTGCTCCTCTCCCGCCTCCTTATATGGCAATGTATAATTTTTATTCGCACCCAGGTTGCTCCCCATGGAAGTGTCATCGTCTCCTGCACACACACACACATACGCACCCACTCCCCACCCCCATGCCCACACCGTCCCAGCAGTGACAAGCGAGGCCCAATGTTCGAGTGTGCAGCCACATAACCGAAATATTGCAACATAAAACTTTACACAAATATAATCTATAAGCAGCAAAACTCATATTAATGTCATAGCACATGAAAGAGACAGGCTACACAGCGAGCGAGACGGCCAGAGAGTGAGCCAGAGAGCGCAAGATGGAAGGAGAGTGCGAGTGTATTATAGAAATAGCCTTGGATAGCTAACGGCACAAGTTCGAGTCTGAGTGTGACACTTTGGCGTTCGCTCAGGCGCACAGTGGTACGAAAGCAATTTAAAGTCTGGAAATTTATTAAACGGTTTTTAAACAATTTAGTTACAAAAGAAATTGATCTAATCATGTAAGGAAAAGGCAAAAAGAGAATTTCCTTCGGCAACTATTAAATATTGTAGACTGCTTTAGATAATGATAATCTGAGCTTAATCAAAATATCGTCACTATTTCTATGTAAGCAGATGATCATGGCATTTTTGGATATCTGGTATGCCCGAGTCACCCTGTATGCAGATCTACATATGTGTACTAAGTTGATGCTGCTGGATTGCAAGCAGTTTTGATACAAAATGAAATAAGAATTCTGATTTATATTTGGTATTATAAATAATTCGCAAAGCAAGTCAATGTTAAGCATTCATTTTGCTGCAATTTTGCTCCACTGTTCTGGGCCTGTTGGTGGCCCAACTTGGGCCGTGTTGTTGATGCGCACAAAAGGGCCAATTCGTTCTCGCCGGGTTTCGCATGGCAGCAGCGACAACGACAACAAACACTGAGCCAGAAAGACAATTTTCGGATCCCCCAAACTTATCACAGCCTCTCGATTTCCCTTTAGAACATTATACAACACACTGGAGAGCTGTGGCAGTACGAGTCAGAGTCAGAGTCAGAGTGAGCGTCAGCGGCATGGGGGGAGGGGGGAGGGGGAGGGGTTCCATGGCTACAATGACAGTAAACGAGGCGACTGCGACGGCGACGCAGCAGCAGCAGCCGTAACAGAGGACGCACTGCAGCAGTGTACTTGTCATATACAGAGTGAGAGAGAGCGATAGAGAGAGGGAGAGAGTGTAGCTGCGCGCACTGGTGATAAAGTTTGGCCCTCTATAGTGCCGTTAGTGGGGGCTCGTGTTGTGCGAGTGAGGTTAAAACCGACTTAGCCAGCGCCATAAGCAAAACTTGAGCTCACAGGTACAACAACGAGAGCGACAACAACAACAACAACAGCACCCAGACGACGAAGCACATGGCAATGCTCGTCCAGCTGCCTGCTGCATGCTCCCAAATGGTTGGCCAGAGGGCGTAGCATCAAAGTGGGCGGCAGAGCACAGGAGCGAGTCTAGTCCGATGATGATGTTCTATGCCGCCGCTTGGCTTGTCTGCTGCTCCGGTGGGAATATGTCCCGGCAATGGCAGCGCCGGCAGAGAAAAGAGCAACAAATAATGAACAAACACACTTGCACTCGCACACACACACTGACACTGGAGAGCTGCATGCCAATGTGTGTGTTCTATTTAAACATGGCGCTTGCTTTATTATTGTTGGCCAAACCAGCAACAACAACAACAGGAGTCCAGTCATAACGAGCAGCGCTTTGAATCGATGGCTTTACACACCCAAGTGCCATAATCCAATGACGCACAGGAATATCAAATACAAGACCACCATCACACAAGCACACCTATCTATTGGAATGTGTGTGTATGTGTGGTGTGTGCGAGTGTATGTAAATGGGCCCTTGTATGATGCCGCATGGACACATCAAACTTTATGCATCGACAGCACAGCAGCAAGAGCAGCGCAGCCTCCAGAAGTGGGAGTAAGCACAGCACAGGGTGACTCGTTCAATCAGAACTCTGTTCGCAAATTGTTGCCTACTTTTGAGCGCAACATTTTAAGTGCAGCGAGATCTCTGAAGACTCTCCTTTCATTTGAATTAATGTGCTTGTTTTCATTACTAATATTGATTTCATAATTTATACTAGGCAACTAATACAAATACATATATGTATATAAAAATACATAAAGATATAAATATTCACTTTGTTAAGGACGAAAAAGCTAGACATAGTTGAATGTACATATCAAGTCTATCCAAAATCATCGAACTAATTTAGCTTCAAATGTAGTAGGCGTAGTGTTTTTAAATTCTAGATCTGCCAGATAGATTTAAAATAAAAAAAGTCACTACTATATTGTTTGTAGTTACTGAAGTTCAACTAAACCTGTTTATATTTAAACTCCATAAATAAATCTCCATTTATCCTGCAAAGGATAGATCGCACATAAAACTAAAAAAATGATTTGTACTTACAACATCTTTATGCGGTTGTCATTTAAATGTGTGAATTTCAAGCCACTATACTAAATTAATGGCACATTTAGCAACTTTATATAAATATTAATAAATGTAATTTAAGAGCTGACTTTTATATGTTTTCATTAAGCAGTCATAGTCACCCTGTAATTGCGACATTATCCAATTTACAAGCTATTTTCGCTCTTTTAAGCAGTCGCTAGTGGTGCATCTAAGGACCTAGAGCCTACAGTTCGAGTTGAGGTTGAAGCTGCAGCCGTAGCCGAAGCTGAAGCTGAAGCTGGAGTGGACAGTAAAAGAGGCATAGCGACAACAACAGAGAGGGAGGCGAGCATTTGCTATTTATGAGACTGTCGAGAGTTATTAGCCGGACATGTCAATGCCTCGTGGGGAATGCCCCAAGACGATGAGTAGGACTTGAAACGGGGGCGAGCACTATTGCCAGATATGTGTCCATGTTGTTTGCCATGGCCTGCTTGGTTAGGGACTGGGGTAGAATTGGGCAATTGGGCAATTGGGCGACGACTCTGCTTGCCGTTCATATCGCATATATCTTTTAGCAAAAGGCAATAAAATATGCAAATTGAAGTCAAACTTACCAGTGGCATCGCCACCGCTGGACCTCGACTTGCAGTGCCCATTGGCGTTGCGAGTGCCAGCAGCAGCATCCCCAGGGTGTTGTAGTTCTTCTGTAGCTGTGGCTGCAGCTGATGCTGATGCTTTTGTTGCTGTGGCATCATCAGCTGTTTGTTGCAAGCTTGCGTGCTGTGATTCATTGGACAGCTCCTTTGCAGCATGCTCGTCGTGCTCATCGCCACTGAAGCCATCGTCCGGCTCGTCCTCATCCTCCTCCTCGCAGTCCTCTTCGTCGGCGCTAAATAGCTCCTCCTTGGGCTCCAGCAAATCAGTCGCTTTTGGCGTCTTGCCGACACCGTCCTCTCCATTCTCCTCCTCCTTTTCGCCCACTGCAAGATGATGAGATGCATTAAAGGTGGATAGACTAAAGAGGTACAAATTGGAGTTGGCATACCTTTATGCCACACTTATTTACAGGGTATTCAAATGGTCAATTGGCAAATGGTTGCAGCCTCTCATTACTTAACCAATGGGTACTCACTACTCGCACTCGTACTCAAACTTGCACTCGTACTGGTACTCACACCTATACTCATGGCCACACTCACACTCATGCAGATTATGCTAAAGCACTCCCCGGGCGGCCATCGTGCCAAAAATTCTATTTACACGTTTTGTGTTTTATTGTTGGAGCCAAAGAAAACTGTTGCCAATAGCTCAAAACTCCAAAGAGTGTGTGCGAGTGTGTGTTAGTGTGTCTCTGGCAAAGCCGCACGTGATCGATGGCGCTCGCATGGCTGCTGCTAGTCTTGGGGGGGTCGTTGCCTCTGCCAAAACAACTGCCTTAAAAGTAATTGCAAGGGGTGCATCAAAGGCAACAACATCAGCAACAACAACAATAGGCTTTACGAAATGAAAATGTGGAACATGTGTAATTGTGCAATTAAATTGAATTTTTCATAAATTTTTTGTTGCCAAAGTGAGTTGTGAGGTGCAAAAGACAAACAAATGTTGAGTTTTATGACTTTTGTCGAGCCCGGCAAGCCACAGGTGGCACATCATTCACCTTCTCTTGAAGTGAAGCACTTGGAAAACGAATTTACATTTTCCAAAGAGTTAGAGAGTCTCCTTTTAGAACGGTACAATCTATATAGCACGGTTCATTATTAAACTGAACTTAGATTATAATATAGAAAACAATTTTAATTTGCCAACCATTACTTTCTTCTTAAAACGTTCTTTTAAAAATATACAAATAAAAAAATTATAATCACAAGTTAAAGTGCGAATCAAATGAATAAGCCAAATATTTTAAAATTATTTATATTGAAATTAAATTGTATAAAAATCAGTATTCAATATCTCTAGCAAATTACAAGCCAATTGTAACATTAATAATTTTTCAATTCAATAATAATCAGAATTTACGTAATAAGATTTATTATATTGATTTTAGAATTTAATAATAATCAGAAAAAATATAATATGTCCAAATTTTGCACCAAATAATAAATCAAAATATTTATAATTATTAAAACGTTATCCATAAAAAAAATCGCAAATCATGAAAATGAGAATTTAAAATATTTATCAATTTAACAAACCAATTACAATATAACAATATATAAATAAATTCCTTTTTTGAATTGAATATTTTTTATATATATTTTTTTTAAATTGAGCATTTGATTAACTCTTCTATATTATCATTATATGTTATCTTCATTACTTAAGCCATGCCAAACCGACTTCTCAATGCATGGGTCAATGAGACACAAACTGTGAATGATTTCAGCCGTTGGAATGAGAGACAGAATTGAGGAGTAGGGAGAAAGAGAGAGGCGGGCCATATTGGTGACCGCCGCGGTCGACGGCAAAGGTAACGGCTTAAAATATATGGCCAGAAGGACACGCCGGAATCACACCGCAAGGAATCGCCACGGAAATCAACATTATGCCAAGCCGGACGATTGCCGAGGCCGCGAGGCCTGGTCAACATAATGGAAAAGTGGACGACTTGTCTGCGTCCTGGTCTGGTCCTGTTCCTGTTCCTTTTGCTGCCTCAGTAGCATGCGAGAACATTTGGTTATTATTTCCATATAAAAGCAAAAGCCCAGCGCCCCAAAACGAACGGCAGCTATAAAAGAGCGCGAGCGAGCCACTTGAAAGGATGTGCGATATTTGTGAGGGAATGGAGTGTAGTGGTGAGTGGTGAATGGGTGCCTGGCAAGCAGTGGGAGTGAAGGGGAGTGGAAGGAGGGAGGGGAGGGGGTGGCAACTGTGTGCCGTTTGCGGCGGAAGTGCCGCGTATTTTAAAATAAATGCGAGTGGAAGCGAATGGGGAAAGGCGAGATGTCGGCAAGTCAAGCAGGGCAGAGCGGAGGGGGGGGGGGGGGTGGAGGAGAGAACCAGTTATGGTCGTTAAAATTGTCGAAGCACCACAACAACAACAGCAATAACCACAGCAGCAGCAACAACAACAACAGCACGACGACGAAGTCAAGTTCTTTTTGTGCAAGGCAGCAAGCATGTGAATGGCTCTGTGTGCCTGTGTGTGTGTGTGTGTGTGTGTGTGCTTAAGCTCGTATGTGAGTGTAAGCGCCCATATGTATGCAAGCGATTTTCATTTTTGTTTAAAGCCCCCCAGAGTGCATTTCGCACTCGGTCGCTGCCAGTGCATATGTACGTGTATGCGTATGTGTGTGTGTGTGTGTGTGCGAGAGTATTGGTGTGGAGCACAAGTGCCCGCATGTGTGTTTCTTACTTGTTTTTCGGCTATGGCATGTTTTTAAGCGTTTTACCCCAACCACCCCACACACCAAAAAGGTGCATACATACACACAGAAGCAAATACACATACACACACACACTCAGACATATTTGTAAACGTAATAATAAGCGTCGTCCCCTTTGACCCATCAATCCGTTGCCACTACCCCAATACCCGCCGCTTGCCACTTTTCCAGCTCCCAAATGGCTACTAAGCGTGTGTAGAGAGCGACGAAGCAACCGAACGCTTCTGCAACGTGGGAGTGGGTGGCGGTGGCGGTGGCTATAGCGGTGGCAGCTGAGCTAAAAACAAAGCCAGCGCCACAGCCTGCAACTTTTATAATGGCATTGGCACACGGCGAACACACACATGTACATACGTTCATGTCTGTGGGTGTATTAAAAAAATAATGAAATAACAAACCCGAAGGTGTTGTTAAAAGCGCCAACAATAAATTTCATCAATAGTTTGCGCGAAACGCCAAACGAAAAAACAAATGAAACAAAACGAAACGAGCAAAGCGACTGTAAAACAGTTGCCAGAGTTGAGCAAATCGAGCAATCGATAAACGTGCGACTCTGAGCAAGCCACAATCGATAAGCGTGCGATCACACTCGAAGCTGACCTATACGATAAGTGCCATATCGATATGCAACTTAAGCTTTTGTTGTTCTTATTGTTGTAGCTTCTAGAGCAAGCTTTTGAATATGAAGGAATTTCTTATTGTGCTGACATTCCCCAGGGCTCGAGTCAAGCCGACATTACTACAGTTCCAACGCCCACAGCAAATCTATTTACCAAACTAGTTACCGTTAGACGCATGCCCTAAGCCAATATACCTACATATGTATGTACATATGTATATATGTATGTATATATAGTAGTACATGCCTGTATATATGTACATTGCCTATGCCCAAAGTGCTTTATGTTGGTGCTGCTGCTATTGCTGCTATTTTGGCGCCGCGCTCTTTGCAATGTCATAGCAAATATTTTGCCAATACTCTGGAGACGCGCACACGTTGACGACGACAACAAGAAGTATGGGAATGGGAACGCTGCTCTGGAGCAGCAGCCAACGAGCAACTTATGGCAGCCGGTCTGGCAAAAACTGTCGCAGTCCTAAGCCTCGCCTCTGCAGCAGGAATTCTCCCGACGTTCAATGCTGACGATGACGACGTCAACGTCAACTTCGGCGTCGGCATCGGCATCGACAGTGAGAGCGACAGAGTTGATGGTTTTAAAGATTTGCCTGCACATTTTTGGTAGGTGAAAGCGGAGGCAAAACACATAGTTGGCTCAAACCAAATCAAAGCAATTTTTGAAAAATGCGTGTTGTTGTTGCTGTTGTCAATAAGCTCGCACTAGCACATATGCATATACATACATGTGTATGTGTATGTAACCAGTCTCATATGTATGTATGTATATGTGCTGCCGCGTCAACGAATGAGAATTCCCCAGAGAATTGCGCATGTTTCGTTTGCTGTTGTTGTTGCTGTTGTCTGTTGCCTGCCGGCTGGCTGGCTTACTGGCTGGCTGCCTGCGCCAATGTCATTCCCTTGGGATTGGCCAGAGCCGTTGCCGACTCCCATGAGAAATACATGGCAATGGGTTTTCTGTGTTTTGTGCTTTTTTCGTGCTCTCACACATACACACCCAAAGGTACACAGACACTACGAGTGATAGTCAGCGAAAGCGAGAGAGAGAGGGAGACAGAGAGGGGGCAAAGCACAACAAAAAGAGCAAAGGCAAAGTTCGCTTCGTTCTGTTGTTGTTGTTATTATTGTAGTTTTCATATACGTTGGGGAAATTTTATGCCCGCTTCGCTTTGCCATGTGCATATGCATGTATGTGTGTGTGTGTGTGTAAATTTGTGTGTGGCGCTGTCTTTGGGGGCTTCGATCCGGTTGCCAGTTACCGCCTCACATGTGCATTGGATTTATTGTCAATTTTATTTGTTATCATTGTTGTTGTCATTGTTGTTGCTGTTGTTCACTTTGCAGGTTGGGCCCGCCCTGCGAGTCACCTCTGCTTGCTGTTATTTACACTGACACAATTTGAAATTGTATTAAAAATTAACGGCACTTTGGTTACCTTGGCTGCAACTCGGCTGTGGCTATGGCTATGGCTGCTACTCTTGCAGTTGCACCATAATAGCTGCCCCCACACAAGCATTTTTGGGGTTTACCAGAACGTTTCCCGCTCCCTCTCCCTCTTCCTCTCTCTCCCCTCTCACACAGACTTTGCCTGACAGTTAGGTGTACCGTCTCCCCTGGGCGAATCCTGTCCAAAAATTGTGTCTGCAATGTAGCATGTCTCCCCACTTTGCACTTGTCACATTTTGGCCACGACGAACACCGACCAATTCCCGAGACGCCACAGGCCATGCCCCAAATCAATCAAACACGCACACAGATACACGAGCACTACCGTCGCTCGGGAGCAGCTCCAACTCCTGGACACTCTGAGTTCGACTTACGCTTCAAGCAGGCTCGAGGCTTCGCCTGTTTACGCCGTGACATGGCTGGATGTGATTGTGGTCGAGGAAGCGACACTTGCACTTTGCACTACGGTTTAAAACTCTGTCTGGGTTTACGTGAAAAAGCGCGCCAAACACGTGCACAACAGAGAGATTGGAAATAAATTGTTGTTGGGTCGCTCAAGACGATATCCTTGCGCCTGCAGCGTTGGCAACTGACTGAAACTTGCCTGTTGGCCCAAACGGTCCTGGCATGCCACAACACTCGTCGAAGAGCTCGACGACGAAGCTCTTAAACAAAATGGCAATGGCGCAGCGAGAGAGCGCACTCCGAGAGCGAGAGAGAGAGAGAGAGAGAGCCTCACGCAATGTCACCCAACCAACCACCCAAAGAAAGCAAAGGTAAAAACAAAGCAAAGCCAAATGTGCCGGCAAAAATGTTGCAGACCGTGGAAGTAGCGTTCCCTGGAGGGTTGATGCCGCAATATTCATCCCCTAGAGATTCGCAGATTCGGGTGCACCAATCGGCGACTAACGCGCTGGGTGCCCACAGTCGCACATGCCACATGCTGCGCCAATGCGCCGTAGGAGACGACGTGCCTTGTTGCAATTACAAAAGTCAACTCAATTATTTGCTTCCCCCCTCTCACTCACTGCTTGTCGCGCGCCCCTTTTCACCCAACAAGTTTCGCACGTGTGTATGGGGGGTCCAGCTAGGCCGTGCTAGACCGTGCAGTAAAACCATTCCTCCTGGCCTTACAAGCAATTTGTTGCTTTCTCAGCAGCGGGAGCCGTCTTCAGAGTGCGTGAGAACGAGAAGGCGACGGCGGTCAGAACAGAACAGAAGCCACTTCAGCAGCGGGTGACAAAATACTCTTTTATTGTTTGCTATCAAAGCTATAGTTGTAGCATGTTTGCAACGTTTTTGATTTAAACAACTGGAAGCAATTGGAATTATATAAATAATTTTTCAAATATAAATCCAATCTAGCTGGTCTATTCTTACATTTTTCGGTAACAAGCGATTAATTTAAATTGTTATATACACTTTATTCATCTTGTGTAGTTCTTTTTGAAATATCCTGCTACAATTTCAAAACACGCGCGCAATGTGCAGTGCTGAATGTGAACTGCTTGTCAATCGCTTGCACTGCATGCTGTGTGCACTGCTTGCACTGTATTGGCACTGCTTGGTCATGCCTAAAAGTAGGCAATGCTTTAGTAGAGAGAATTCTTAGCCACATAAAGAAATTACAAAACAGTTCAATTGCTTTTATTCATAACTAGTTCATTTATTATTATGTTATTATGTACAAACCAAATTTAAAAAACTAAATAAGTAATTTAAGGGTTAAGCATTTAATTAATTATACAATTATAGTGCTGATATTCACTATCGCATCATATTATTAAATGCAATCTAGATACTAATCAAACCTGTTAGCTTGCTTTAAATTTAAACAAGAGCTTGATACGAATATCCGCTACCATGTCACCCTTCCTCCACAAGATGCAGCCCTTTCGCTTCACTACTCGGTCTCCAGCTTCAGTGCCCCATTCATCAATTCATTCATGAAGTCGGGAAGGGAGCGGCTTTGTTTACTATGGAGTAAGGCGCGTAGTAAAAGTAGCGGCAAGCGGCAACTTAGTCCAGTCAAAAAATAATACAAAAAGAGGCTGAAACCGAAAAATGAGAAGAAGAAGATTGAGGCAGACAAAAAAGAAACACATCTGTCGTGGCAACATTAAAATCCGGTTGCAAGCTGCAAAGATGAGGCCAAAGTACGAGTAGCATGGAGAACATATGATTGAGTTGAGTTTCCCAAAAAATGCACCTTTCGTATGGGATTGGAGCAGCAGCAGCAGCTGCCTCTACTTGCTTGTGGATGCCGCCTGTTGCTGCTTGCTACTTGCAACAACAACAATACACACATGCCACGGCTTGTTGAGTCTTCGACAACAGCAACAACAATAGCCACATGTAATTATGAGCATCGACACAGGACGAGCGCGTCTCAAGGAAGCAAAACAAAGGCATACACATTAAATTTGGAGTTTGTCGTTCAATTTTTATTTTAATTCTACATTCCTTTTTGTGCTTTAGCAGTTGGTTGTTCCTCCTACAAAGACAGCAGCTGCCTTAAGTTCTTTCTGTGTTCTACTTGCCATCATTCAGGGGCAGGGAATCAACAACAATTTCAGATAGGTCAAGACAAGACGATGTTGGGAATGCCACAATATTACGGTAGTCCTACATTTGTATGATTAGTTTCCATTCATTTTAGCCTAATTTGTATCTTATTTATATCATAATAGTAAACAATAAATTTTATTTTTGTTTGCACCCATCATTTCAACTTTGCTTCCATTAAATTAAGTATATACATTTATACTTAAAAATATTATTTTTTTTGACTCAAGCACTTATTAAAATTATCAGAAGAAACTCTTGGCATTTATTGAACTAAAACTGTTTTCATTCATTTTTAATTTTTACTTTAAATTCAACATTGATTTCTTTCTGAAAAAATATTAAATATATTAACAATTAAATATATTTGCAATTTATATTTAAATTTACCAACTCCATAATTTTTTTCACACTACTATAAGAATAAGACAAATAATAAACGATCTATATAAGTTCCTTTAAATACAATTATTAACTCAAGCAACCCTTATATAATTAATTTTTATATTAATTAGTCGAGTATTCTAGATAAAGAAAGGACTTAAATGAAAACTGTGCTTGAAAAACATGCTCCTTTTTCCAAATACAATTAAATTTGCAGCAAACATTTATAATGTTGTTATTATAATGATAATTTAAAATGAATAAAATGATTATTTAAAATGAAAAATATATTATTACAGTGCTTGGTTATTGTTATTATTATTTAACTTATGAATAATATAATAATAATACAGCACTTGGTTTTTATTATGATTATTTAAATTGAATAGTATAATAACAATGCAATACCTAATTTAAAAAAATTACCTAATGGACAGTCCTCCTTCAATCCTCAGCCTATTACATTTTCGTTGCCATGAACACTTCTTAAAGGTACCCGATTTCTCTCAGTGCAGGCGGCAGGCAGCAGGCAGCAGGAGAACAAAGGGCAGCAAGGTAAAAGGAGTGGCAGGCAGCGAGACGACGGCGACGTCGAAGGCGACAACAACGGCAGATGGAACAACCCAACAGAGCGACCGAAAAACCGAGCGTGAAAGGCAGTCAAGCCGAGGGCCGAGGGCCGAGGGCCGAGTGGCAGACGAAGCTGCCACAAATCGAGGCACTCTGGCGAGGCAGGCTGTCGGACTCATTCGAAATTTGTGCGTGCAACGGGCAGGACGTGGAACGCTGTGACACCGAGTTGTGCTATGTTGTGTTGTTACCCCGTGGTCGTTGTACGTTTTTTTGTGTTCATAACAATTGAGTGAGCGCTCCCTTAGTTGCCACCCCGTGGCAAGTAGCAAGCAGCAGCCCGTGACGTCAGCGAAATCAGTGAGGATTGTGCTATATTGAAGCACGCAAGTTATGTCAGCGGACAACCAAGTGGAGCCAGCGGCGGCAATGGCTGCCTCGGCATCCTCGGCGGCGCCAGGCTCTGGCTCGGATTACCTCAAGCGCACCTGCCTCATCTGCGGCTGCCAGACGAACCAGACCATTAACATCTACGAGCCGCGCTCTGGACCAAATATCGTGCAATTAATTCAGGCGAAATTCAAGTTCCAGGTAAGTTGCAACGCCCCACACAGCCACACAGCGAGGCACAAACAACAACTGCGGCAACAAAAATCGATAAGAACACAAAATGAGTCATGTGTCCTTCGCCTCGGTGTGAGAGTGTGTGCGAGTGTGTGTGTTTGTGCGAGCGAGTGTGTAAAAACGGGGATGAAACTGTAAATTGCAAGCGAGATTAGAAGCTGCCTCCCCTCCCCCTCCCCCCTTGAGCACCCAGGTGCTTGGGTTTGCAGCAGCCAAGCGTGTGCACTTTAAAAGTCTCGCCAGGGCCAGAGCAGGCGCCAAAGGGGTGGCCCTGGGGATTGGGACTAGCCAGCGGAATTCGCCAATTGCTGGGGCAGAGGTAGAGGAGGCAGAGGCATAGGCGAGTGCGCGCCCGTGTGCCACATTTGTATTCGTATCCGTATCCGGTTGGTTAACTGGCAACTGGCAACTTGGCAACTTGGTAACTCGATGCCAGCTGCTGCACTTCCCTCGGTAATCGGACACCTTCTGCATGTGGCACAGTGGAACAGTGGCACAGCACTTAATCAATACGACATGTCCTTTCCATAATTCGAAACAGCCTGCTCTAATATGCCATGGGAAAATGGGGTAAGGCAGTGCGTTGCATGCCTCGCATAGATTCGATTACACTGTTTTGTTTGCGACGCTACCTGTCAGCAACACACACAGACAGCGGCAGCCAGAGCCAGAGAGAGTGAACCCAGGAGACCCAAAGACCAAGACATCAAGAGAGCCTTGAGCAACTCACGAACCTGCCACACAGCAGCTGCTTCTGCCACTGCTGCGACAATTCGTGCATATCTTTGGGGCAACTTGTCGTCCATCTGTCCCAACCACCTTTATGATTGATCCAATTTCTGCGGGTCGCCTCAACGAGACAGGCTTCTTTCCCAGCAGCCTCAACAGCTTCAACGACAGCTGTATTTGCCACAAAGCCTTAACCCCGCATAACTGCAAAACTCAGCCAACTCAATTGCTTAGGTAGGCATCTGCAAAGATCCTTGGGAGATCATCTCCTGAGATAAGTGCCACCATCAGGATCAATCTTTTCCAAACAATATTTATTCTTAAAGGACCATCTGAAGTCTCTCTTTTAATCAGCAGGACATAAATATAAGTGCTAGGTCTTTAATGGGTTAATAGTATACAATATATTTCTTTCTATTTCTATCAGATTGCTTTACTCTATTATTAATTCAATAATATCAGTTTAACTAACTTATACTTCTTTAATCATTACACATTTATCATCATTAAATATCCTCAAAAAGGTCGCATCACATTTATTTAATAGTTGCCTTTTCTGTTCTGAATATATCAAGTTTCATTCCAATTAAAGATACTATTTCTATTCTCCGACCAATGCTCTACAAATGTTCTAGCAAATATCTAACTATAGTATTAGATTCCTCTATGTTAGCTGAGCTTGTGAAGCCATAGAAGTTTGTAGGACTTCTAGCCAAACTTATTGATTTGTCAGCAGTAGCTGAAGCCCAAAAGTTGAACAAATTGCACACGACTCGACTGTGAGATACCCGCTATCCATTTTTGGTATACTTTCGAAATGAATAGCTTGGTTTCACTTTAATAGATGTATTGAATACCGTTATTATATCGATAGGTGGCTTGGCAACTGAACAGGTGCAACTGTGCTTCTTGAATAACTTTTGTATTTAATGTCGAAATATCCAGAAAGCCGTTAAATGATTATTATTGTATTTACTCCATATTTAAACACTTCGTTTTGCAATTTCTTTTTTTTTTTTGTTGGGACGGAAGTGGCTGTGGCCAAAATCAAAGTCCAACTTGATCTGCGTCCAACTATAAGACTTATTGTTAGCAAATTTAGTAACTCCAACTCTTATAGTCTCTGACTATAAGACAGAGAGGCAGACTGACAGACAGACAGATAGACAGACTGATACAGTTAAATCATCTCGGCTGTTAATTTGGACGAGTCGGATATGTCACCTACTGCCTGTTACACTTTCGTTTAGCACTAACTCATAATACCCTGCTACGCCATAGGGGGCGGGTATAAAAAGTGACGTCAAGTAGAGCTTGAAGGTTGCACACACATTGCGCATAAGGTTCTGATGATGTTGTCCCATTGCTATTTGCAAGCCTGACACCACCTGCCGTCTGCCTAGTAAGAAGCCGAACATACACCCCCGACAAGCTCCCTTTCCCCTTTGGCAATGCACAGCCTGCTGACTCGCATGACAATGCCATAAGCGATCCGAACTTCAGTTCGAGTCATTCATCTGTCGTTCCCTTCTCTCTCTCTCTCTCTCTCTCTCTCTTTCAGTTGCTTTATCAGCTTTGCGTGTGGTTTGCACCTGGCCTGCAATTTGCATTATTTTTACCGTTTACACATGGTCTTTGAGCACACACTCACACACACACACACATACACACTGAGACACACACGGAGGTAGCTGAGAGAGTGATCGCTGGCTCTGATCCTGGTCGGGTCTAACATAATTCCTAAGCAGCTGTCGCTTTGGCCGCGTGCCTAATCACATTTCATATTCTATTTTGTTTTGTGGGTCTCCTTCTGGTCGTTGCCTTCGTTCCCTTCGTTCCCTTCACGCTCGCTGCCCTTCACGCTTCCCGTTCCCCTTTGCCACCACTCGATAAGAAAGGCGCGTGGCGAGTAAAGCTAGTCAGTGAGTTGGGGAAACGAGTTTGCCGGCCAACTAGTTTCCTTTGCTGTCTTCTCTTTGGGAGCAGCTGTTCCGCCAACCACAATATTTCGGCTGGCAGGTGCACGAAATTATTGATACTGTGGATCAGTTGGTAATTAATATGCCTTGGCCAGAGCTGGTCAGAGAAACAACTTAAACTTTATGATATTTTTTGCACCTTCGACTGGGCAGGGCGCACTCATTAGTGGTCACCTGCCTTGCCTGGTGGTCAGCAATCCCGCTCAATCATCATTACCTGCCCAGTTGTCCAGTTGTGGTTATGCTTCAGTTGTGATTGCATTCGCAGGACATCATTAGCCATTTATTGCTCTACTAAAATCCAAACAATTAATGTTCCCCCCTCTCTCTCCAATTGCAGCCCCTGAACGAGGACAAATTCTTGTGCTTCAGCTGCAACAATTGGCTGATCAACTGGCACTCGCTGCAGGCGCTGAACAGCAACGATGCGGAGAGCCAGAGCCAGAGCCAGAGCCCTTCGCACATGGGCAACAACTGCAGCGGTCGCCTGGAGCAGCAGAAGCTGCAGTCCATGGATCGAGCCAGGTTGCGACCGGTGGCTCAGGTGCGTCCCCAGCCTAAGCAACAGATCCAGTCACAATCACAGTCCATAGCTCAATCATCACATAGTAGCCCAACACAGCCCGCGACTGCAATGAGCTACAATAAGCGGAGATTTGAGGAACGCACTGCAGCCAGCTCGCGTGGCATGCGCAAGATGCTGAGGTACTGCTGTGTTTGCGGTGGCACGATAGTGGTACGCCTGCTGAGCACGTCGCCCGCCCAAACGCTGGCCAAGCTGGGACGACGCAGCGGGCGAAGTCAATGCCGCAAATGCCGGGAGAGTGAGATGTCCAAGTGGAGGAGCATGCACAGGCGCAGTCTGGCCAAGGTGAGGCAGCTGCAGCATGCGCTCAATTTGAAGAGGCAACAGGATCAATCTCTAGTCGCAGCCCCCTTGTCCACATGCTCAGCTACGCCCATGCCTCAGTACCAAAGATTCCCAGCTCCACGAGTGGATGGCAAAGTGGTGGCCATGTTCCGGCGGCTGGGCACTACGCTGAGCACAGAGCAACACGAGGAGCCCGTACCCACCGTGAGACCTTTGCGGATTATGAGTCCCGTCAAGCAGCGACCACACTGGACACGCCCATTGGACAGTGACGAGATACTCCTGGAATTCGATAGCGAAATATCGGAAGTGTTGCCGGCTCCTCTGGTAACCACAGCGCGTCGACGCCTCGAGTATCAGCTTGCCAACAAGCTGCAAACGGATGTGGAAGCGGAAGTGGAAGTAATAGAGGAAGCAACTGAGAAAGTGGCTAAGGATAACCGCAGGAGCTATGACAAATTTACCCACCAAACGTATGTAAACCTGGCTGGACTGCAACTGCCCCGGGGACTGAGCATCACATTGGCATAAGCGCATCCCAAAAAGAAGCCACAACAACCACAAAATGAATAGTCAAATTGAATGCGAGCATTAAATAGTTTTAACATAATCTTTGAATAATATCGTACCTCGAACAAATTGTAATTTGTAGTCAAAATATTAGCAAAAGACCTAAGAATGTTAAGTTAATGTACTTCTATGCAAAACTATATTTAAATTATATTATATATGTATGTATGTATTCATATTAGACATAATTGGACTCCCCCCTGCCACATCCAATACTTTCCATAACAAAACAAAATTAAACAATATGTTGTAACCGTTAAGCCAGTAGTTGAATTTGTTTACATTTGTCAAGTTATCGCTCTAAAATGGAAAGTATTCAAGAATATTAATAAAAATAATTAGCACAACATAGCATAAAACTACCCTCAAAAATTTGGCTTTAATTTTCTTATTAAATTTTAATTGTTTTATACCAACCGTTGAGCGTCAGTGGTATATTGAGTTGCCCACTAAAATTTGAAAGTTACCAGCTACGCCTATTTTCAACTAAATCTTATCGATACATCGATATGATCATACCATATAATACTATTTGGTACTGAAAAATACCAAGTTTGCTATACAGCTTGTTTTAACTATCGTACCAAAGGAAATAACAAACTTAAGGTTTGTCATGTCATATTTTAAACCTGATCAGTTTAAACAGAAAATTCGCAGGAAACAGAAATGATTCTAAATAGTTTCTAAATAATGTTCGTTGGTATATTTTTTATAATGCATAGTAAGTTTTGAATTTAAATTTGCAGCCACACTGATGCTTGCATTTTTTGTCTTGTTTCTCAGTCTTCTTTTAATTTTTCTTGCGCATGGTTCGTCGTTGTTTTCGAGTTTGGCACTTTTTCATTAAAACGCGCTCTCGGCGCTTGTAAACCAACAAAAGTTATTCTGTTCTGCAAAGTGCAGCGTGCTTGGCTGGTAATTACACCCAAATAAATATGTATAATAATGTGTTACGTGCTTAAAAAGATGAAAATATGTTGAAAAGAAGAGTACAAAATCACGAAGCAGTAACAAGAAGTTACTGAAAGCAAGTTGACATTGAAGTACGAACTCGCGCGAGATTATGTGTGTGTGTGTGCGTGTGCGAAATTCTTTTGTGTTCAAACTTATTTAAATAAACTCAAAATAAGCATTGCAAATACGAAGGACCCTGTTTCATCGACAAAAGCGGCATCTCGTTTTACGTGTGCATTTTTATTATATGTCTATTAGTTGTTGCATCGTGTAAAAATCAATAAAAAGCCAGTAATTGTTGCTCTCGCCTTTATTCTCAAACTCGCGCTATTGTTGTTGTTGTCGTTCTTACGCCAGGGTTTTGTCGCCGTCTAACGCTTCCGTCAACAAGAGAGCAGCCAAAGCTCGTGGCTCATGTTTTATTTGTTCGCCATATCGTGTTATCTATTGTGTTTTATGCACTTCGCGACGGTGTTGTTGCTAATATCGCGAGAAGAGTGTTAAAGCTTTTTGTAATAATCTTTATTTGACCGTTTGTTTATTTCTTTTATCGTATTTCTCAAGAAGGAAGCTTTTCTGGCTGCATTTGAAACAACAACCACAAATAAAACCGAAAGGAGAACCCTTAAGGTAAACAAATAAATTTAATATTATAATAACGGAAGAAATTTCGCTTGACAAATGCCAAATTAGTCTTATTAGTTGACAAGTTCAACAATCGAAAGTGTATTTTATTCTTGCTTCAACACACGCGCGACTCATGCACATATACATATGTATGTGTACGTAGAAATGTATAGACACACATGCAGGCAATTAATCGAAATTGTATAACGGTTCATTGCACTGTGCATTGATGTCTGTCAGCCATGCTTTTTTTTGTGTTATTGTCTCCTTCAATATGTAGTGTGCTGTTATCTGCCGCTGCCGTTGCCGTTGCCGCTTTGCTACACTTCCTTTCAGCTGCTGCCGATGCCTGTGTCAGCTGTGTGTACCGTTATACGGGTTTATGACTCAAATTTCTGAGTTTGTTGTTGGGGGATTGTGTATCAGTTTGCGTTATTATGGTTGTTGTTGTTAACTCGCCATTTTTGGCACAATCCGCAATTTGTTTGTCTCAAATTTGCCGTAATTAAAAATCAAATTGATTTTTCCGTTCGCAAACATAACAACAGCACAAAAAATAGACAAGCAAAAAGGCAATCAAATTGTCAGTTAGCAACAACAACAATAACAACGAGACAAACGATTGCTGCAACAATGAAAAAGCAATTTTCGTATTAAACAGAGAAGCAAAAAGCTCAGTCAATGCATTGTCTTTTTGTAGTATAGTATTGTTGTTGTTGTTGTTGTTGTTGTTGTTGTTGTTGCTGTTGCCGTTTGCTTGCCACACGTTAGTGCCGCGTGTTTGTTAGTAAGTTAGTTGTTGTTGCCGTTTGCTGTGTTGCAACATTAAGCATGGCTAATTTTAGTTTTAACAAAAGTTAACTACACGACTCTTTAAGCATTGCTCGTTGTTAACGAAACTGCTTGTGTTGTTGCTATTTCACCGTAGCCCAGCAACAACAACACGAATAACAAGCTCCACAATGACAATGACAACGACAACGACCAAACGAAGAAGTAATAACACTTTTTTTCTTTACCATTGCTATTGCGTGGCGCTTAAACATTAACAAACTGTGTACTAGAAAACGTCCTAAAAAGTTTATATTGCAATAAATTGTTTTTTTTTTTTTGTTTCTCGCTAAATTGGTCAATTTGTTATTCTTTTAGCTTGGAGAGATTAGGCGACATTAGGTGTAAGTACATGTTACTTAAAAGATAATTTTCTACCGATTACGGTTGAGAGCGAACCCGCGCTTATTTATTGCAAAAATAATGATTGACGTATATAACAGTTCAAATTACGATCTGGGTCATTATTTTGGCAATAAAGTACTTTTCCCATACCGGGAATCGAACCCGGGCCTTCTGGGTGAAAGCCAGATATCCTAGCCACTAGACCATATGGGACATAGGGTATGAATTCTCAACAAGACAACTAATCAAACAAAAAATGAGATGAGACATTAATTTGATAATATTCAGACGTATTTAAAAATGTCCCACAACACCTAGTGGTTTAGGGCATCAGGGAAATTGCTTAAATGAAAAAAAGGGATTAATTTGCTCTAATAAACGGTCACACTTGCTCACGACGAAACCAAAGCTTACCCTTTACTAAATGCCGAAGAGTGGCGATTACTATTGACCTCTACTTGAGGTAAAATCGAAAAAGATTGAAGTACCTTTTTAATGGCTTTCAGAGTCAGTCACTCATGATCCGGCTCAACGAACTGCAAGCCCAGTTGCATCTCAATTGCCGACTGGAAAAAATTTGAAATACAAAACAGCTAAAAACATCAAAAGTGTGGCAAGCAGTGAACGAGCAACAATAGTGCTCGTACATACATAGATAGTTGCTGCTGAGGTTGTTTTTGTTGTCGTTTATCACGCCCACTTTTCCCCGCCTGCTACTTTCCAAGCTAAATGCGTGCAGTGAGCAGAGAGCAATTGAAACTCTGACTGTCTTTGGCGTTTTGTATGCCATCATCTCATCGTCTTCTTCTTTTTGTCAAGTCTTGCCTTGGTCTCGTCATCAGCAGAGATATTCAGACATTAGAAGCGCGTGTGAGGCAGACAACATACGAAGCAGAAAAAGGAACAGCATACAAATTAACATTTTTATAGTGCTTTTTGTTGCCAGTTGGTGGCGCTGTTGCTTTGACAGCAGTCAAAGAAAGCCAAGCCCAAGAGAATCGGAGAATCGACGAGAGCAGCAATAAAACAGAGACGTTTAGTTTTTGTTTTTGTTTCTGTTTGTTTTTTGTTTTTGTTCTTTTTTTTCTTAACGTTAAACGTCAAACGCCAACGCCAAGACATGGCAACGTTTGCGTTTATTGTTAAACCAGTTGAGTTGAGTTTTTCAACAAGAACAAAAAAGCAACAGCTGCCTGCTGCCATTACCCGCTCTCTTCGAGTTTGAAACTGCCTGCCTTCACCCTCCTTCTCGCCTAGCTTAAAGCTACATTAACTGCATATTAAAGCTTTTACTCTTCTTGTTGTTCCCTGTTCTCTTTAGAGCTTTGTTTGTTCGCTTCAACTGTGTTGCGCATCGGCTGCAAATCGGAATCCAATCAATTTCATATGCCATGGGCGCAGGCGCTTCATTTCCTGCAATATGCGCTGCAATTTTCACAGCATAATCAAAGTCTTTTGGCGCTTTTTCCAACTGTATTATCCGTTGTGTCCGATGTGACATTTGAAGCCTGTGACCGGAGGTGAAATCTTATTTTTGAATTTCGACTAGCCCATAGCGACTGAGAAAAACACGAAGCGACGTCAAACTGTCTGAAAGTCGCGATAAATGTGCGCGGATACCTCGGACACAGTGTGGCCGCGTTTGCAATTCGCAGTCGCCGCTTTAAATGGACAACTGGGAGTGGGTCACACAGCCGTAGCCGTAGCAGCAGCATAGCGATTATAGGGATGCGGATGGATACCCAAAGAGCCAGATTCAGATTCAGAGTGGAAAGACTGAGACTCAGACTCCCAGACCGGTTCATTCATTCATTCGCCACTGCACGTTGCGGCACTTTTCGATTCTTTCTTCAAAGCGTAAATATTTCAATTTATTTATTGGTCATGCGTCTTCTCGATTCCACTTTCTACCCGCCGTCGCAGTCGCAACGTTGTTTGTTGTCTGGCAGATGTATCTACATGTGTCGTGTCTTGACCACCACAGCCAGAGTATCCAGCCCGGTTTCAACGCACGCAAACTGCTTAAATCTGTGTCAACGGCCTTTGGCTTTGAGGGCCCTTCTTCTGGGGAGGAGCAGACCAGTCAAACAAAAGGGGCGTGGCATTGTCGCCGTCTACATATGCGCATTTTCATATACTCGTACATGAAAATGAAATGCAATGAGTGAAAATGTTTTGCACTCCGCAAACAAAAAGGCCAAAGAGGTGTGTACGACAATTCCAACTGCAGGCCATGCATGACCGACGAGTGTTGTGCCCCCTGCCCCCAAAGTCGAGAAGGTGGGAGGAGGTCGTTGTCTGATTGCCATGCTAAATAGCCGAAGAGAAAACTACGACAGGTGGGCGCAATAGTCAATGGCCAAAACTCCCATAGAGGAAAATTCATGCACAAAATAATTGGGTCAATGTTTTCAAAATAGTGTTTTTTACGCCCATAGAAATACACATATGTACATATGCCAAATTGTGCTTAGAAGACAAAAATAATTAAGGTTTTTGGAGGTGTCTTCCTAATTGAAAATAAATAAATATCTACACTATCACATTTGTTGACAACTTTGTCTTTCATTGGGCATTGTTATGTTGGGTCATGGACGGAGTCGTTGCTTGTTTAATAGATGGACTGTCTGGAAGAGCTTGCATGCTAATTAGATAGTACGACATGGTGTCATCCAAAGTGACGAAACAAAAGATTAAGCACTTCTCTATCTATAACATTCATAAATGAGGTTCAAAGAAGTTCATTTTCAGTTTAACAAAGGTTCAAATTAAACTTCCTTTGTTGCTTTGTACTAGCAATGGCCAGAAGTTTAACTGCAATGCGTGTGTCAGTTAGAGCAGACACTCCTGAAGCTACATTGTCAAAGAGACATAAAGTAAAAATAATGTTCTCTATTCTAATTACTTTTCATTTTCCACTTGACATTACTAATACATTACTTTGATGACTATCAAAACTATTCTCTTATTTGAGCTTATGTGCAAATAAGTTTCTATCTACAGCAGAATTGAGTGTTGTTGGTAATTTTGGTTTGGGCGAAAGTGTTTTGACTTCTGAATTGCAAACAAATGACAATATCGACATCCTTTCAAATTATTCTGTTTTCGGAATTTAAACCTAAATCCTTCACTTTTAACTCTTCATTTTTGAAACCGGCCCAAAATCAGCATGTTTTTTCAAAATTAATAAAAAAAAAAACTATAGATGAAAAAACTTTAAAATGATAGCAAGTTCTCAAAAAACAATCAAAATTGTTTATTACTTTTGAAATAAAAACATTAAATTTACTTTTCATTCCACCAGTTAGTTTTTAAAATGTTAGAAAGCTCGCTCGTTTTACTTCTACTAGAAGACGAATCAAGATATTTTTTCTGGTATTGAAAAAAAAGTTTTTTAGTGTTGTAAATTTTTTGGATTATTAAAACTTGCAGATTTTAATACAGTCGTTAATCGTTTTCTGAGTTAGAAATTAAAAGAAAAAAATTCCCATACCGGGAATCGAACCCGGGCCTTCTGGGTGAAAGCCAGATATCCTAGCCACTAGACCATATGGGACTCCGAAAACGGCATGGCAATTATGCAAGTAGAACAAGTCCACATCATTTGTGTGAATATGTGTGTGTAGATAAAACAAAACTAAAAATAAGATTTGTGTATAAACTATATTAAGAGTCGCACATGCTGGATGCTGCAACAATAAATAATGAGAGTGTAGCTCAAAGTGAAATCCATTGTAAATGTCTTGATTGGTGATTTCGTTGTTGTTTTTAGATTTCGTACCTATTTGCAGTGTTGTCCATTGATGATTACTTGAGGCTGCCCTGCCCCCTCGACTCGCCAACTCATGATTTGTCATTAATTACCGAAACGAGTATTTGAGCATTAAGCACCGGTCGGTTGAGGCTTGCTTTTGGTTTCTTCGTTTTTTGTAAGCTGTCAGCTCGTGTAAGATAAATTGAATAGGTATCCTCCTCTTGCTGCACTTGAAGCGCACATAAAAATTGTTGCCTGTCAGCGTTATCATTCCTATTCCGCTGCCCCCTTCCACTGCAAGTAACTACCGTTGCAACTGTACTATTAATACAGTGAAAAGCTTGTAAAAATGCATTTAATTTACTTACCTTGAATGACGAATCAATCACTGGGTCTGCTTAGCTTTGGCTATTTAAATGAACCGGTTCGCTCTAGCATATCTCCCATGCCTGATGCCAACTTTTCTAATGAGCAGTGGACAGTAGTTGAAGGAGGGGAAGAGGGACCCCTTTCTACCCGCAGAAAGAAGTACATAAAAACCAAGTATAATGTGGGGCCCACTTTCGTGACTGGGCAGTTTAACCTGTCAGTTGAACCGTCTGCCGTCTGCCGTCTGCCTGGCCATCAAGTCCAACGCAATGTGATAGGGCTTATGTTTTCTCCCTGGAGATGGATGAGAGGTGATGAGAAAGTCTCTAAACTGTGGCGCTTACACGTGTCTTAACGTATTACAAACTCCATTTAATAACGAGGCTCGAGCACATTGTAAATATTATTGGGTGCTTAGTTAAGTGCATAAAAACAAACTGTGCTTCGTTTTATGCTTCATGGGATTATTTCAACATAAAATCCAATCGTTTATGTAACATAATAAAGTTAAAGTCCAAGTTAATCGAAAAGTAATGTCGTGCTTTTATGTACAAGATTTATAGTATTGTTGCAAAGTAGAAAGGGGATACAAAGACTTTATAGCCTTAATGCAATAGATTTTCTATTTACTTTAGAAATTAGACTAGTTGTAGTTGTTCGTGATTTGTGGGCAAAAAGGCGTGGCCTGAAGCGTCTTTAGTGTCTAGTCAAAAAAACATACACTTAGTCTTATGTAAATACTTGTTTTTCAAATATAACTTTTGTTAAAATATCACAAATGAAATCTTGATTTTTTGGATTGCAATTATTCTTAGAAAATCTCTTCAACATGCCAACAACTTTGAATAAAGTATCTGTACCGTCTATGAATCAGAGAGACAGTTTAATTTGATCAAATAAGGAAGCAAACTTAAGACTAAATACATGGCTCACATTTAAACACAATTACTATACCCTCTGTCTTAATCTAAGCAATTATCTAAAGTAAACAAATTGTGGTTTTCAAAAGTAAAAATCAAAATATCTAGAACATATGATACTTGTATAAAATAATTATTTACTCAAACAAACTCCAATTAGTCATATTATCAAGTTATACGTGCAACTTGTGCCATGATGTCATTTAATTTGCCGTTGAATGAATTGAGTTTGGATGTGTCTAATGGCAAGGTGTATAGTCATTTAAAGATGTACTTTACAGTTTTGCAATCAGAGACAGGTTTCAAAGGTCTCTTGCTATAAGATTCGCTTCATTTAACTTTCAATTACTTCTTACTTACCTTCAGTAGCAGAGCTAATTAAATAATCCAATCTTATTTATGAACAGTAAGTAAGTAAGTGAGAAGAGAACATTATACATTTATATAGATAGATAGATAGTGAATATTATTTCATTTCCGCTTACCCAACCTAGTTGACCGAAGGTCTTCCATAATACTCGTATAATAGATAGAACTCGAAATGCTGCTTTTTTCAATACTCAGCACAACAATGTCTCATAATGATAATTTCTATTATTGTTCTTGCTTTGCCATTAATTTCGTTTGCTCAAAAATTAGCTTTAACACTTTGTGGGGTTCATTCCAATTTGCAAAACAGTTTTTGGTCGCGAAGTCGACATGTTGTTGCTTGCATGTTTGCCAAATCTTTTATCATAATGTCATGTCCAATGTCGCGAGCGCACACAAAAGAGTTGAATACAGACAGAGTGGGAGAGAAGGAAGGAGGGCAATTTGAAGTTAGTGCCATGTTCAAGGTGAGGCGCGTGTTTCGTTTGAAACGAATGGAAATGGAACAACAACGACATGACAAGAGACAAGAGACGCGTCGAGTCGTTTGCAATTAGCTAAAACACTTTCGATATCTTTGGCAGTGTGTTGACCAACACTGGCTCGCAGTCATTTTGATCATTAGATTATAATTACGTTCGCGACATGCAATTACTTTTCAATTATAAATTTATTACCCATCATCAGCAGACTTTGTTTTTGCTATGCTTTATGACTAGTGCATTCAATTAAATTAATTGCTTTGGAAATTGAGTTTGTTTTCTTGTTTTGCCTCTGACTGACAGATGGACAAACTTGTTCAACACTGAACACCGTTCCCGCTCAACTTTCATTTTGTTTATGGGCTCAATTTAAACTATTTATAATAATTACCAGCACAAACATAAACACACAACAACACAAAAGAGCAAGAAACCAAAACCAACAAGCAGCAAATGGAGCGCCAACTATAAACAAACAGCTCATTCGTGTTGCTGTTGTTGTTGTTGTTGTTGTTGTTAGACTGAGGGTCAGAGGAGACGTGAACTGAACTGACCAAGCCGGCCAACAAAGAGCCATGGGGTGATCATGATCATTAACTGAGCGAGCCAAGTAGCCAATCCGGCGAGTCAACGCCTGCTAGTTGACCTCAAAAGTATCTTGTACTCGAGATTGAGTGTAGATTACTACTCGAAATAATTTGCTGCAATGCAGCAGCTGAAAAGTTGGGGAAAGGCATAGCTTTGATTGCACATCATTTTCTTGAACATATATTTAATAATTACGAAGTAACTTTAACTAAAGTTCAAGCATTGCAAAAAAAGGAGAGACAATCATGATTTATAGTCTTTAGCTTGGTTTCTTCTATCTCACGGCTATTATACATACAAGAGACTCTTTTTGCTCAGCTGTGGTTTTCCACTACA
Source organism: Drosophila pruinosa (assembly GCA_018150935.1). Lineage (NCBI taxonomy): Eukaryota > Metazoa > Arthropoda > Insecta > Diptera > Drosophilidae > Drosophila > Drosophila pruinosa. Next base: position 46,118,831 of record JAECWR010000199.1, read on the forward strand.
CTTGTTCTTTGGGCTAAACAACTTATCAGATTTCAAATCGTTAACCCTTCTGTGCCCCCTCTCCAGCAACAGTGGAAGTTGTCTGGCTTATGAACCAGAGTAGCACTATATCTAATTGGGAAATTATAATAGCTGCCATCGTTTAGATAAAAAAGACGATGCTCAACCAGTACGTGCCACCAGTTGTGCAATGTGATTCGACTCGACTGGTGGCAACTTTCGCCTCTAACAATATTTGAACTGCTTCTGATTTATGTACTTTATAGTCCACTGTGATAATTTGTTGCCTTTTTATTTTCTGTTTCAGCTTTAATCTCATGTTTCCGTTTCGTTGCCCAAATGCTTTGGTTTAATGCAGCTTTGCGGTTTGCTGTCTAGTTTGTGCTTTAATAACTTCATTGTCAATTCACAAAAGATTACAGTTTACAACCCGACTGGCCACATACCCTGCTGAAACTTGTCCATAACTGAGCGAAACAAAGAGTGTTGCAAACTGAGTATGCATCCCATATGCTCTTCTTTGCGAGAAAATGGCAGTGAGGCTTTGTCTAGTGCAAGAGCAGCAGCAACAAAGAGTGCAACAGCGCTTGACTTGCATAAAAGTTTATTGTCCATGCTCAGCCTGCGGCCGGATTGGTCTTGATCTAGATGTGGATGTGAATGTGAATGTGGATACGACGTACTCAGTGTGTCAGCACAGTAGTCGCCTGGGCAACAACATGCCATTTGTATCGCGATCAAGAGCGTCATCGTCTCCCGGATTTATGAAACTGCATCGAGACAGTCGCCTCGAGCGGAGTGATCCCGCAATGTTGCATTGCCTGAAAGAAGAAGAAAGTTATTTAGAGTCGAGTCGGGTCAGAAACGAAACGTCTTTATTGAGATCATCATCCGCCTAACCGACTGCCTGATTATCTGCCTGTTTGTTCAGATCGCTAGCTACAGGTTTTATATGATCGCATTGCTGCGATTAATGGTGGGTAGTTTTTATGTGACCGCCGTCAGTCGACAACAAAGCTGGCTTTGCCTTATTTAGTTTTTTGCCGTATTTTGGTATTTATGGGCGCATGACTCCTCAGTCTCAGTCTCTGCGACACCGTCGACGTCGTCGTCATCGCTACACCCGCACAAGTGGTTGCCACACACAATCCGGGAGCTTTTTCTTGCAAACCTTGATTAGATTAGATCACACATGAGGAGACAAATACGAAGGAAGAGCAAGAAAGAAGTGCGCTTGAACTTTGCCTCTGTCGGCCATCTTTTATCAGGCTAATTTTTCATGCAGATCAAGATAAAGTCGAAATGATATTTCTTGGAAGCTGGCCTGAGTGTTGCTTTCGAGCTGTGTGCCGAACCCATTTGATTCTCTTTAAAAATATATATATTGCGTATCCAAAAGTAAGCGCATCATTTGGGGAAATGTAATTATGTTCAACTTTCACAGAGATGTGGATGCATTTTGCATCACCATAGAGAAAATCCCACAAAGCCCTTAATCAGGGCGTGTTATTTGAATGTCAACAGTAGAGCTCTGGCAAATCCCATGTCATGTTGCCCACAAAACACACAACCACACCCAACGCAAAGAACATTCTCCAAAAAAAATAAAAAATACAGAAAACCTAAAAAAATTACACAGAATTTCGAAATTCACATTGAATTGATTTAATTTATGCGCTGAATCTGAATGCTCAACCAAATTGATTAGAAACCGTTCCCTCCACAAGTAAAGGGACAGAAAGAGACAGCGAGAGACAGACAAGCATAATAAAGCGCCCCCTAGCGTTAGGAGCGGCATGTGCAATTACAAAAGTTTTAAATTGTTTCAAATAGTTTCAAATCGCATGAGTAGATGTTGTAAGGCTGACAAAAGCCAAGTGTGCCTGACTGTGGTATACCCGCTACCCAATTTTAGAGAACATCAACAAAATCAGTGTGACCATCTGAATTAATCTGCGTTTCTAGTAACTGTTGTTTGTGTGCTGATCAAGTATGTCTATACATGTATGGACTCGCGTGTTTTCGAGTGGCACTAAATGCCCTCTACCTTGTGGGTGACGGGCATGAAAAGAAAATGAAAATGAAAAGTTGTTGTTGTTTGTTGGCATATCTTAAAAATAGATACATTCCCACGCCCACGTGTCTATTTCTAGGTCTCGATTGTTGTTACTCATATAGCCGTTGTAACTATTGTTGTTGTTCCGCTGAGGCAGTAGGTTGTTATTATATTATAATTATTATGGTTTCATGGCTTGCGTTGATTTATACCCGCTACCTAAGGCTTAGCAAGGTATAATAGCTTAGCGTCAAATTATATACATTATCGATCAACTCCAGCATAATTTTGGCACTTCACATTTCGAAAAATTAGATTGCAAAACGTAATTTGCAAATAATCATCTCATTATCAAAAACTTCAAATCGATAGCACAATAAACTTTCAAGTTATTCAAGATACAATGGGTAGCAGGTAGCTAACAGTCGAGCACTCTCGGCTGTAACTTACTTTGCTTTTGTTTGCCTCAGTTCCCAGATTGTGCAATTTGGCGCGTTTCCACTTTTCGCTTTCCTCTTCTCTCTGCTCTCTTCTCGCCACACCCCCTCCCATCCACACTTTCCATTGCAATTTGCCTGTTGCCACTAATGCCACTAATTACCAGTATTTTGGGCTGTGCTCTCCTTTTGTAATTGTTTCCACTTACCGTTGTTCCAATTCCAAGCATTCACCTCAACCGATTTCAATTGGCAGCGTTGCCAGTGAGTGTGATTTCCAATTTCTTCCGCAATATTTATAGCCATTTGTTTTCTCGCTGTCTAGCTGATTTGTTAATATATCCTGTAAATTTTGCTACAGTCTGAAGGTATTCCGATTCACAAAGAGAGCTTAAAATGCAATATTTAATTCTTGTGGCAGATCTTATTATTGATTAAAACCTCATCATTTTAATCATTCATAATTTTTTACTGGGTATTTACTTCTACGGACTGAATTGTTTTTTACGAGCATGCTTATAGAATACACATGTGTATATTCTTTTTATAAATTTTAATTTTTCCGCAAACCTAAAAATAACAAAACACACTGAGAAATTCATTTTTACATATACATACATATTACTGTGTATATAAAGTGTAAAATTTATAAACTGAATATTTTGCACCAACTTTTTGGTCGGCAAAAATCATCACCACCTGCTGGTTGAGCCAAACACTGGGTCGAGACCTTGTATTTAATGCGAAAGCACAAATAATCGAGTTCAATGAGGCAGGTCGCGATTATTTACAAGTGTTCCAAAAATCGAAACCAGAAAGGAGGAAAGGTTTGTTTGATAACATATAATCATCAATACGTCGTTAATATTACTACAATATTTATATCATACAAATTTGTTTAATAACACTCAATTCGTAAAAGATTGCAGTTCTTCATTAAGTTTCAGACCACTGTGCGGCGTCAGCGATTTGGCCACTGCTTGGCCGCCGCCTGGCGCCTTGCGTCTCAATCTCACACACCTCGCCTAGGTGCTTAGTGTGAGGGCTAAAATTAAATATTCAAATTTGTTGTGTTGTTGCTCCGCTCTGCTGCCTTAAAGATATAACATCGGCGTTGAAATAAATCTGACTGTTAGGTTTGGGTATTTATAAAATGCAAATTTATAATCAATATTTTTATATACACGTATATTCATTTATTCGCAATATGCCTGTATTGCCTGCCAAAAAGCTAGTATGCATTAAAACCAATAGCAAATTTCCGTTGAAATAATGATTCATATCGGTATCTTCTTAGAAAGGGGGTAAACTAGCAAAAAACGAAATATACATTCACATTAACTGATCTGCGCGTCATCGAGCTGTTGTTGGTGACAGCGCTCTCTGCTGCTGATAAGCTCCGAATGATGGACTGATAAAAGCAAAGCGGTGCAAGAATTCGCATAATGACTTCCGGCTACGCACAAAAGCAACAACAAGAGATTGACAGGAGGAGGCGGCGAGATGAACAAATGCGGCGAATTACTCACTCTTCGCTGCTGTGACTCTCTCGCCGTGTAGAAGTCAGTCAGATATGGCAACGCTGTCGCTGTCGCGTCGTCAGCTGCTTAAGTTAAGAGATCGTTGCTTTCAGTTCTAAACGATTCATTGCCGCGTACGTGCGCGTTGTAGCAGAGCTTTGATTTATTGTTGCTGCTGCTGCTGCTATATATTTGTTAATAATGTTTGTGCAACCAGCAATAATAATAATAGCACCAATACCAATACCCACGACTCCGACAACTATAACGACGATTGCAGCAAAAGTTTTCGCTGGCTAAAGCAAAGTGTGAGTTGAGTTGTTGTTTACTTCTCTGTCGCTCTGCGGTGACGACTCCGTTGTTGCTTTTGCTTTTGCTTGCGTGACTTTCCTTAAGCGCCCCCCATACATACACATGTTTATGCACACATACATTCGTATTAATACAAATGCGCAACGATTTCTTATCGCTCGTTTTGCTTTGCGTCGGCCTATCAGTTTTCATTTTGTCATTGTGTGTGTTTGTTTGTGAACGTAAATCTGGTGCATTTGCACAAGAAGTGGGTTATGGCAAAATGAACAACAACAGAAGCGAGTATGTTAGTACAGCTAAACGAAGAAAATCAATCAGAAAAGTGGCTCAGCACGCAGAGCATGTAATTAACACGCAACCAGCTGTTGCTTCATGCTATCTTATTGCTCCTAGTCTTCATCGTGTACTGCTTCTTCTTCCGCCACAAATGTTTGTTCGCAATCAATTGTTGCACCCAGCCCAACCACAGCTGATTGTGTCGTGTCATGTTTGTTTATCAATGCAACAGCCTCATCACAATTACACTTTAATTGAGTGCGTATGAGCGAGCAACAGGCAGTGCAACAAAGTTTATAAACAAACATGTAGCAACTTAATGGGAGAGTGTGAAAAAGTTTCTCAGTGGTCTGCCTGCCAGTGCGTGCACACGGTATTTGTGTCTATCGATGCCGTTGGTGATGTAATTTGCATAACTAACAACAACCAGCAAGAGCGGCAACCACTCTGCAAGCCACAGCCGCAAGCAACCACATGGGCAGCAACAACTGGCAACTGGCAAGCACATACATAATTTTTGGAGCGGTTTCAGGTTTGATGCCCACCATTGCGTAGGCAGCACAAGCGCAGTGAAATTTGTTGTTCAAATACCCTATAAAGATTGCACAAAGGAGTAGTCTAATATTGCTTAAACTGGGAAGATTGGGTCCTTATCAAGTTTAGTCTCGAAATTGCAAAACCATTAAGATAAGAAATAGTCACATGCTGTCAGCATTAGAAACATCAATCAAATTGGAAATGTTTTGAACAAGTCTTGGAAACCTGCTGGATGGGTATCCATTTACAATGTTCTTATCAACAATGTGCTTAACGAAGTGCGAAGCAGTCTCTGTAATGAGCTTCGATGAGCGTTAGTTTTGCAGGGTATTATCCACTTACTTCAACTTATATCCACTCCTCTTGTCAGCCGGCTGTGTGAGCGACAAGCAAACAATAAACAAGCGAATGCCTTAAATGCCAACACCACGCCCACTCACCGGGTGGTTGGCATACAGAATTAAAGCAAGTGTCAATCCGATGAGATAGTCAGTCAGTCAAGTTAGTCGACAGATTTGCTGCGATTTGAGTCAGCAGCTGTGAAATCCAAGTCACCGCAGCACAGGTCTCTTCTCCACCTTCTCCCTCCTACCTCTCTTGCTCTCTCTCTCCACTCGTTTGCTGACGTCCGACGCCCGACCGACCGGCGAGACGAGACGAGACGAGTCGAGTGTGTCATGCGGATAGTCTGGTCAGGCCAACAAAAAGCGAGTCGCTCGACTGTCGTCGTCATTTGCTGCTTTTAGACAATGCTACAAGTTCCTACACCTACGACCTAGAATATGCCGAATATGTCAACAGGTATATAACCAGTATGTACCAGTAGTATATGCATATATGTATATACAATTATTTTTTATATAATTCCGATATTTGTTCTCAATGTGTACATTTGGCTAGAGAATATGTTTAGGTGGAAACGGATTATTCAACATACTGGCGTTGCAACAAATTCTATTTGACATTTCGGTTTCATTTGTTGTCGATTTTTTTTGCATTTTTCACCATGAGCAAAATGCACATTTAATAAAATTAAAACGACCTTTCTTTTGGCCGTCTGTGTTCTCAATGCCCTCGACCCACGACCATGGCCATTCATTGGATTCGAGTTGCTGACAAAGTTCAAATTGCTGAATACTGTTGAATGGCATCTTTCTCTTTCACTCCTGTCGCAGCATGCGCAGTGCGTTGTTCACTGCCTGAAATGGGCCAAGTTAGCGAAGCTGGCCAAGTTGGTTCCATGGTGTAATGGTTAGCACTCTGGACTCTGAATCCAGCGATCCGAGTTCAAATCTCGGTGGAACCTTGGACTCCACTTTTTATTCCTGCTTGCATCATTTTTTATTATCTATAACAACAAATTTCCACATTGCTTGTGGATGAGTCAATATTGACATGCACCAGATAAAAATATGCAATATTAAGAAACTATGTATAAAATATTTACAAGACTCATTAATTTGCGCAGAAAATTGACTAGAAAACAAAACAAAATACTGACTATATCCCACTGGGGTTACAATCTAATTGTAACCCAAAAGTATGCAATAAAAAGCGATGTAATAAATATTTAAACTCAGGACTTTTTGCTGTTTCTGTATGGTAAAGTGATAGTGACAAATATGGTCTGTAATAAACAAAGAACAAAGTAATACTTAACAGCTTTTAATGAGTAAACATCCACTTGAATGAATTACATAACAAAAAATATGTTTCGAAACCCGCCTACGTTATTTCCACACGTTTTCAATTATTATTATCCATTTTTTTTACCAATAAATATATTTACATAACTATGTAAATATGTTGGCAATACTGTGAATTGTTTATTATGGCTTTATTTCAATTTAGTAGATTAAAAAAAAAAATGACTACGAAGTGGTCCAGTTCCCAAAAAGTAAATTAATCTTTACAATAGCAATGAGCTGAACCGAATGCTTTTTTGACAAACAAGTTTTCGTTCATCTTGTTGAAACGATAGGACAAATTATTGCAATATGGACAAACAATTAAAAAAAAAGTATTTTCCTATAATTACAATGTATTGTAATAATTGTTGGTAGCTCTAATGGACAGGCATAACAAACGTACATACATTAATATTTATGTTCATATAAAAAATCGCCTATTGATGTTGATCCAAAATATGTATACTTATTTTCTCATTCTGCTATTTACGTCCAAGATAATATTGCTTATAGTTTAATAGTCTTCAAATCTTTATGAATATAACAACGAATAAATTTTTCCTATCTGACGTAAGGATGTGGATTCCTGAAAAGCTGTCACATAAATATCAAAAGACATGACAACACGACGGGTGTTTTGCAAATCCGTAAATTAATTACAATTCAATGTATAGCTAAATATTTGAGTTTCAACTGTGTATTATATATTGAAGATTACGTTGAATATAATATGAACATTCAATGGCCGAAGCTCTAATAACTTGGTGACTAATTTTACTGAATTAAATGGCAATTTTTTAGATAAACTTGACCAGCGGATTAAGCTGAGCAGTTTGCCATCGTAAATGCGGCAAATGTATTAAGTTTTATAACTTGTACCACGAGCAGCACGCACACGCAGCAAACATTCACATAAATTTGATGGAAAATTGAGCAAAAATAAATAAGTGGCAGCTAAATAATTTAATGCGAAATAAGCACACGCACACACACACATGCATTTAATTATGAGATTGAACGAACACCCTGCCATAGAACTCCGCAAAGCAACCTACACTGTCCACTCAGTCCAAAAGAGACACAGCATAACAACAAAATCTTAACGAATTGGTCAGCCATATGTGTGTATGTGTGCATAAGTACCGCAATAAAGTTTGTCATTTGGCTGCGGGCTAATTTGTAGAGCACTTTCGTTGGCATACAGCAACAATTGACACAGATTAGCTTACAATAACAAAAACAACAGGGACTTTAACATCTCGTTGGATAAGTGAATTGACGTTGTAATTTCATTTGATAAAAATAAAAATAACAGAAAATTGTGTCAAGGAGTCTACATGAAGCAAACAAATTAACCGAAATTAGCGACTATTTTGCACGAAAATGCGTGTGAGAAACAATGGGGCAAAAGATGGGAGCCAAAAGCAATTGTGAGTAGCGTTAAGCCAAAGCAAACAACAAATGTACACAAGTGTGAAAGAGATGGCGCAATCGCAGTCTCTGTCGCTGCTTGCACAGTCATTGCCGGCGCGGCCGCTGAACGCCCTACACATGCGCGCGCTACTGTCACTGTCCTCACCGAAAGCTTGCGTGTGTCTCGGTGTGTGTTTTTATATGTGGGCGACGCGATTATGAGAATGAGGTTTTCGTACGACATTGAACTCGAAATGTGGGGCTGAAGAACAGCGAAACAAACGAAGCACGAAAATAAAACTAAAGCAAAAATCGTGCTGCCTTTTCTTGCCACTATGTACATATGTATGTATGTATGTATTTACATACACATGAGTACCTTTTGCATTTTTGTTTATGTTGTTTCTGGCACTGTGTTTGACCCGTTAGTAGGCATTGCCTGCCTTGTTATTCAAAAATAACAATTAAGAAGCAAAACTAAAGAGTAATAACTACATTTATTTATTTTGTTTCGCTTAATGCTGCCTCTTTAACGGTATTTTAACCACAAGTCTTATTTTGTGGCTTTTGACTAATTTTCATATGTCTTGTTTTATTGTTAATTGTCTATTACAGTTGCGCTTGAAAAGTTAGTGGAACGAGAAGAGATTGTTTTCAAATTATTCACAATTAGACCATTGAATTGAAGGAAGTCGAAGCAAAAAGTGTTTACAACACAATCCACAAACATACAATCCACTGACCTACAACAACAAAATGGTGGACTACTACAAAGTATTGGATGTGGCTCGCACTGCCACCGACAGTGAAGTGAAAAAAGCGTAAGTTAAAATAAGACGAAGAAAGCTCCGACTTCTTCTGTGGTTGAGCTTTGAAATGCATTTAAAGTAAACTCTAATTAAATATCGACATTATTGCTTTATTATTACTGAAATAAGACGTTTATTTCACACAGGTATCGAAAGTTGGCTCTTAAATGGCATCCTGATAAGAATCCCGATAATTTGGAGGAGGCAAACAAACGTTTTCGGGAACTATCCGAGGCCTATGAAGTGCTATCCGATGGTAAGTGGGAACTGCTAAGAAGGGGGGTGCACATGTAGAAATGGATGCTCATGGTCGGGCATACAGAGCAGCATCAATGTGATTTATTTGTTGTACTTATGCATATAGTATGTGTATATGTATGTATGTAGCTCGTAAGCGAAGGATCTACGATGCTAGAGCCACGCTGCACAAATCATCGGCGAGCAGCAGCGCCAACAGCAGCTCAAGTGGTTACTATTCGCGTTATCGCACCTCTGGCGGAGCAGCATCATCGGCAGGTCGTGACTATGACTATGATTATTATCCTAGCTATGGGACGGGGACGGGGTCTGCTGGCAAGCGAGGCAATCGCTATCAGGCGTTTACCTTTCGCAACTTATTCGAGGGCACGCCGTTTCACAAACTTTTTGGTAAAAGAGTCTTGAGGTTATGCCATTGTTATTGCTGTTTCTTTGTTGTTTTTGTACTGGTTTCGTTTTGTTAACTGCTGAACCGCCAATAACCTTGACGCGCACGACAAGCACCCACAGCCCACAACGATATCACCATCACCATCAGAGTCATAATAAGCAAATGTTTAGGCCTCTTCTAATACGCAGCAAGAAAGTTTTCTACTAAAACCAATTTGAGCAATGCCTTACTTTTATCACTTATCATTTTATACATTTAACTAACTCAAGTCTTGAAACTTGCAGAGAAGAAACGCCGCATTTACGATGAGTATGGAAAGGATGGCCTAGGGGATCGAGCCCAAAGCCGCTCACATGCCCGTCATCATTATACGCACGACTTTGATGACTTTGACATAATGGGCGGCTTTCCTTTCGTGTTCCGACCACCTGAGGAGGTGTTCCGCGAATTCTTTGGTGGCAACTCGCCCTTCGCCGAATTCTTCAGAGGTGTGTACAACCCCTGAACTATATATATAGCTATATGCACTATTTACAATTTGTATCTATCATTTTGCAGATGCCAATGGCTATTCACAGTCGAATGGCGCCACAAGCAGCAGTCGACGTCATGGCGGCCATAACATTGGCGGCAACATTGGCTCAGCTCGACATCACCATCACCATCAGCACAAATTGGCTGGTGCATTTGGTGCGCCCATGCTCAATTATTCAGCGATGGATTTCTTCATGCCCACCAGCAGTTTCAACTCCTTCTCCGCCAGCAACAGCTTCGGAGGACACCACGGCAATGGCGCTGTGAAACGCACGTCTACTTCAACGGTGTTTGCTAATGGAAGGAAACTGATGACCAAACGGTGAGATTATTAAAAGCATTTACTTAAAATTTGGTTCTAATCCTCGCAATTGTTGTTTCAATGCAGAGTCGTCGAAAATGGCAAGGAAACTGTATTTTCATATGAAAATGATGTCCTTAAATCAAAGACTGTGAATGGAGTATCCCAAAAGCTCTCTTCAATAGCGAATTAATTATACAATAAAATAAACAAAACATGGAATAAACACAAGGAAATTAAACAAAATCCAATACAGTGGCGACAGCGGCGGATAGAAGAACAACCACAACAATAACAAAGAAGTCATAAATTTAAATCAACACTTAATGAGAGGGATTAAATTCAAGAAAATGAATAATAACTAAGATTATGCTTTCTTAATGCTTCGATGATATGTTTAAACAAATTATTCTACATTAGAATTTAGTTATTTTGGAATTGAATTGTTTTAAAATGAGCAGAAGATGTGACAGAAAGATCACTCAATATCAACAACAGCAGCAGTGGCAGCAACAAATGGGTCTAGCTAGGACAGCATCTTCAACTAAACAAAATAAAAATGGGAGAAACAAAGGAAAAATCAACAAAATTCTATTAAGTGGCGACACTGACAACCACAACAATAGCAAGGAAGTCATACATGTAAATGAACGTTAAAAAAGGCTAAATTCAAGAAAAATTAATAACTAAGATTATGCTTTCTTTATGCTCCGATGATATGTTTAAACAAATTGTTCTACATTAGAATTTAGTTATTTTTTAATGGAATTGTTTTGAAATGAGCACTAGATGCGTCAGCAACAGCCAGCAGCAGCAACAAGATCGACGAGCTAGGACAACAACAATAACAACATCAGCATCAACTAAAATAGCGACATTAAATGGCAGACAACTAAATTATTTGTAAAAGGCCAATTATTTGAGTGCAATTTGTTTCGAAATTCTGATCATTACATTTGGAATTGTGAAAAGTTTCGAACAAAATGTCTGAAATTGAATGGCCAAGAACAAAACGCAACAACATCAGCAAATAAAACGATAAACAGAAAACCAACTGAAATGCTAAAAAACGCTTAAGCAATTTAGTTGATAAGTTTTAGGGAGGGGTGATAGCATTTGGGCGTGGCTGTTCAATCTTATGTGTAACTGTATGTAGCTATATACCGTTAGTCAATTAAGTTGCCACAATACTACAAGAACCAACATCAACAACTAAACAAATGCAACATCTACAAAAAATTATGAACATTAACAGCAAAATATTTGCGTTGCTTTTTTTGTACATTATAAAAATGCATAAATCTAAAATATAGCATAAAACCGTATACAAATACATAAATATATAGTTACAATATTAAATTAATGCAAAAAAAAAAAAACATTTCTGACATTGAATGTTTATATATAATATTAATTTAAACATTACTTTCATAGTCTGTAGTCGTTTTTTAAATGCTTAAGCTTAAGATTATTCTCACATAACCTAAACATAAAAACAAATTAAGGATATAATGTATTGAACAGAATGAGAGACACAAAAAAAACAACTAATCATAATCGCCCACAATATAATACTGTGTTTTTAATAGATCATCCACACCTAAAAATAGTAAACTGGAGTAAAGAAAACAAACAAAAAAATATTAAAGATAAACACACGTGCGATCAATTAAACTAAAGAATTTATTTTATTTGAATATCTCGGACTCTGTATAGCGGTAAAATATTGAATTTCCCACTTTTATGAAAATCGATTACACTCGCTCGATAATCACCGAGATCACGACGAACAGATGGCAAGCCGCGCCAGTGTGACCATTTGAGGTGCTTGAATTCTGATTGGTACAATAAAAGTACTAGCTATAAAGTAAATTCTTGGTATATTTAAATCTGATTTGTGATCAGATGTTTTTTCAAATGATTTTCACGTGAATGTGATTACTGATCAATTTTGAAGAGATGTTCGATCTTCAATACTTTGGTATATTTTTCGAATTAAATTAGTAATTTTTTGAACTCGTATTGCGGTCACGCTTGTGCATAATATGTACATCGTTGATAATTGTTATTGAAAATTAGATATTTTGTTTTTTGCGCATTTACTGGATTCAATATTATTGCACATTATTTAAATGGCTGCACAATGACACGTGATGATCATATTAAATGGTTTCATGGCCGCTTGGCACGTGAGGATGCCGATGACTTGCTCAAACAAGGTGAGTACATTCGAGACTCGCCCTAAGTGATGAGGGACGTAGACAGTAGTCATAATATTTGTTCAATTGTGGCTGTATATTATACTAATTGTCAGGTTGTGATGATGGTACATTCCTGGTGCGCGAGAGCAGCACTGCCGCTGGGGACTTTGTGTTGAGTCTGTTGTATCAGGTAAGAGCAACAGGTTGCCTTTCAACATGCATATGAGTGTGTTTTGTTACAAAATTAATTTTTTAGGGCGAGGTCTGTCACTATCAAATAAGACGCCATGGCGAGGATGCTTTCTTCTCGATTGATGACAAAGGGCAAACAAAGATATTGCATGGGTTGGAAACACTTGTCGACTACTATCAGCAGGAACCCAATGGTCTTATCACAAAACTATCAGTGCCCCTCACTGGCAATCCGCCGCCCCACAATACTCGAAGTCAGGGTGTGACTAATTTGCTGCATCGTGCAACCAGCAAGAACGAGAGCAAAGTTGTGTTTGAACTGCTTAAGTGCGGTTACCGCAATTTTGATGCCAAAAATCAGGATGGGCAAACTGCGCTCCACCTCGCCGCATTGTACTGCAATGAAGACGTACTCAAATTACTTTTAGACGCTGGCGTTCAGGTGAACAGTGCGGATTCCTTTGGCTGTCAGCCTCTGCACGTAACTAGTAGCCCACTTATTGTGTTGTTTTTTGCACTTATTCTTCCTCCCCACACAGTATGCTTGCCGCCAAAAACCCGGCAGTTTTATACGCACACTCATAGCCGCACAAGCTAATCTGGAGGGGCGTAACATCGAAAATGGCTATGTTCCATTGCATGAGGCAGCTAAGCATGGCAATTTGGAGGCCGTTCAGGTGCTGCTCTCGGCGCAAGCACCGCTTTTGCCACGCACCAGCTCCGGCGAGTTTCCTTTTGATCTGGCCAAGGAAGCTGGCCAAACGGCTGTTGAGGAGTTTCTATTGAATTACAAACTACCGCCTGCGAATACAAGTCGAGAGAGCTGGTATCATAGTACACTTAAACGTGAAGAGGCCATCGATATACTCATGCAATTCGCAAGTCGTCTGGAGCGCAAGCAGCTTGCAATGGGCCAAATGGTGGACACTTCAGGCTGCTTTTTAGTAAGATATTCGGAGTCGCCCTCGGCATCGGGCTACGTTTTAACCTTGCTTAGCGATAAAGTTGCCAAAAATTTTCGCATCTCGCAAGCGGATCTCTACCAGAATGGCATTAAATGCGGGGTGAGCTTATGATTTGAAATGGGATCTGTTCAATTATTATATTATATATATATATATATTTATATTCCAGTCAAAATTTCTATATATTGACGATGGTCCTTATTGGCCAAGCTTGGAGCACTTGGTCGAACATTTCATGCACTTCTCTTACGGCCTGCCGGTAAGTCTGAAGTATGCTGTGCCGCCTCAGCCCAAACCGGAGGTACCCTCCTTTGCCACCATTCCGCGTGCTACACATAAGCAACGAGACACTCACAGCGAGCCCAACGCACTTGCCTCCCATCATCCAGGTACCAGCACTGGATACCAGAACTCGCAGCACGCTCATGTGCCTGCACTGACGATAACCAAGAAGAAACAGAAGGAGAACAGCAGCTCCATATTCAATTCACTACGTCTGACCAGCCCCAAGAAGAGTCTCTTCGATATCAATACTCTGCGCAAGAGTAAATCAAAAAACAAACGTAGCGATTCTGAAAGCAGCGCTACTAATGTGTCTTCCACTAGAGCCAGCGATGAGTTGCAGGTATCAGCGCCCATGCTAAAGAATCTCTCATTCTCAACGGACTTCAGTAACTTCAATGTGGATGGCGGAGAGCTTTATAATGTGCCCCGCAATAATACGCCCATTGAGCTACCGCCAATTGCGCTTAAGACTGAGGCCGAAGTTGAGGATTTTACCAAGAGCGATGTGACCATTAATCGGGAGCGTGCCGCTGAATATTTGCCCACTATGGATGTGCTCATGCTACTCGATCAACCGCTCAAACAGTTGGATGCAGCTGGCAAGCAAGTATCGCGCTTAGACTCGATTATATCCACAGGATCTACAGAGAGTGAAATGGCCGGTTATCTGCAACGCAAATGTAGTGGAGTAGCTTCATCTGGTCTTAACAGCGCTGACCTGGAGGCAGCAAAGCAACGTTTTTTTATTCAAAAGGATCAACTGGAGCTGGTCGACGAGATCGGTGCTGGAGAATTTGGGTCCGTATACAGGGGCTGGCTAAGGCAGCCAAATATGCCAGATAACCGTTTGGAGGTTGCGATTAAGACCTTGCGCGATGGAGAGCAGCAGGCCATAAACAAACAGGAATTTCTGCGCGAGGCATCTGTCATGATGCGGCTGGAACACAAGTGTATTGTCCGCTTAATTGGCATTTCAAAAGGTGATATGCTAATGATGGTCCAGGAACTGGCGCCTTTTGGGTCCATGCTTCAGTATATAATCGATCACAGTGACGAGCTGAAAGTTAACTTCGAGCTGAAGCTCTGGGCTTCTCAAATTGCATGTGGTAAGATTTGTTGCACTTTGTATAGGTTATCGTAAATTCTAATATTCGGCTTAAATTGCAGGCATGCACTATTTGGAAACAGAACATTTCGTGCATCGGGATTTGGCAGCACGTAACATTCTATTAACTTCCCGGCAGCAGGTCAAAATCAGCGACTTTGGCATGTCCCGTTCATTGAGCGCTGGCAGCGATGAATATCATTTTACCCAGGGCGGACGCTGGCCCATCCGCTGGTATGCTCCGGAGAGCTTTAACAACGGCATATTCTCGCATGCCAGCGATGTTTGGTCATTTGGTGTGACGCTTTGGGAAATGTTCGCGCTGGGCGCACCTCCATATGGCGATAAACTAAATGTGGATGTCATTGAACTGGTGAACCAGGGACACAGATTGTCCCAACCAGATCTGTGTCCGGCCTACATCTATGCGGTGATGCACAGCTGCTGGAACCATCATCCCAAGGAGCGACCGAACTTTACCTATCTAATGGATTTTTTCTGTCGCGATCCCGACTATCAGAATCTTCCGAAGATGGTGGACTCCGTGCACATCTAAAGCATCTATTTTCCCACCATTGAAACCGTATAACGTGCAATGTCCCCTAAACTAACTTTATGTATTCTTTGTTGGCTTAGATAATTTCAATTTCAAATGTATTATTATCATTAACTGTAACATGAACCAATTGGTTTTCGTGTATGTGAATGAATTTGTGTCAAATATCGAACAAGTGTGCCTTACATTACAACAATTAACAAATATTCAATAACAATAAACCTTGTATATATGTATACAATATGTACTCCTTTTTAAAAGTCTTTGGCGTACATTTAATGCATCATTTATTGCAAATCGTATGATATAAAATATAGAAAATGTTAACATTTTATCAAGCTATTTAACGTAGTGTAAATAAGTTTATATTTTCAAATGGCTATATATGGTAAAAACAGACGCAGCTATTGCGTGTCGTCAGAAAACAAAACTCAAATGGATCCGTTCATTGCCTGCTTAACATTTGAGGTGGAGACCATTTTAAGGGCGTCAATGATGCCATTCAGATTTTGCTCGTTATAGGCTTTGCCTTGAAGCGGGGTTACCACCGGCACCAGCTGATCGCTCTGCGGAAGCTCTATGCCAATACTCGCCATCAGACCCTGTAAGATAAAGGAACCTCAATTATATGCCAAGCTGCAATATTGTTTAAATTGTATAAATTCATTAAAACTCACGGCTTCCACTTGAACGCTTAACTTTAGCTTCATGCCGCTCTCATCGCCCTTCAGTTCCAGCTGCTTTTCGACAGTAAACTTGGGCGTCTTGCCAATGACCCAATCCCAAGAGCTGTAGTTAGCTCGCAGGTCCTCAATACCAGGAAACCATCTCTCAGTGGGATTGACCAATTGGAATCCACGTTGTTTCATCGTTTGTGTACTTCCGCCATCCTCCAGAGCCATCGCTTCTGTACGTAGATACTCATACCCCACGGCGGAAAGCAACTGCGGTACATTTACATTGCGATTAACATCGACTAAGTTGCGAATGGGAGATGGCACCGAGGCAGTTGCTCGGCTTATATAATTTGCCGGCTCCTTGACAAGCGACTCTCCCAAATGCAATTTATTGGCGCTGGCCAAAATAGTGCAGTGGTGATATGCATTAGGATGTCCAAGTTTTGCGGCCGTTCCGGATATCTGAAATCAATACACAAATTTGAAAATTATAAACGTTCTAATATATAAATCAATTAATTAAATGGAACCATCAGTCAAATGACTATAGGTCAGTTAGAGGTCATCCCTCAATTGAAGTACCTTTTTATTTTTAATGACAATATCATCTCGATCGTTGATCTCCGATTTGATAGCCCACTCACGGAATAGAGCCCTCGTCACAATGTTGAGATTATATTTGCGATTGTAGCGCTCGCGTGGAGTGAAGAAAGTGCAATTGAGATTGCCGCGGTCATGATAGACAGCCCCTCCACCGCTATTCCGACGAGCCAATGTAATACCACGGTCTATTAGCTGGGACACATTGGCTTCGGTAAATGGATTTTGGTGACGCCCAATGACAACGCATGGATCGTTAGCCCACAGTAACAAAACATGATGGTTGCCAAAGTCAAAATTCTTGTAGAGCCAATCCTCAAGGGCCAAGTTTGTGAAGATGTCATGTGATTGCGAAATGAACACTGATTTCTTAATATCAGAGCCAGCAACTGCAGCCAGATTATTGCGGCCAGACTGCAATTTATCGCCCACTGATTGTGTTGTCGATTGTGCTGGTGTTGTTGCAGTTACATTGTTGTTATCGCTATCGGTAGACGTAAAGCGCCTGACTTCTGTTGGCGTCGCTGTGCCTAGACGGTGCAGCAGACGCAATTGGCTTGTATTGCGACGTAAGAGCAAACTCATTTTAAGTGTTTCGCTTAATAAGCGATTAAATTGTTAACAGCTGCTATTTGTTTATTGCACAATTACGTTCAGCAATTTTAATGCTGTTGCTGCACTCACACAAGGAAGTTAATGCTTGCTGTTGCTATGCCTTTTGCGTATCTCCCTCTCTTACACGCGCTCTCAAGGCAATGCACTTACACTCCTCTTGCGTTCGTTGTTACAAAAACAAGGTCAACGTCAGCGTCAGCTGCTATTAAATAGGTTTTTGGGCAGGTTTTTAACGGACCGTCGCAGCGTTTTGTTCTGATTGTGGTTATGTTGAATTTGTAGTCTATCTTTTATATATGTTTATGTATGTACATACTATGTCTACGTCTACGCTGTGTTAGTTGTTTTAATTATTATCTCTAGCTTTTTTTTTCGCTTTTTATTTGTCGTATTCCTTTTGGTTTATTGCTTTTTGGTGGCGTCGCTGATTCGTTTTTTGGACTTTAGAACCTTATGGACTCGCGATCTGCGGTATCTGCTGCCACGGAGCTGGCCGAGATGAGATATTCGTGAAGGGCGGGTGTCTGGTGTAGCCACTTCCAGGTTTGATGCAAGCCGCAGACACGCTTACGTAGACCCAAACAGTCCTTGTTGCTGCACCAATTTACTTGCATACTACGCTTCACACCCATCCAAAAAAGAATATCAATACGGTCGACAGGAATTTAGGCCAGCACTTTACTCTGGCCAAAAATAAACACAAGTTTTACTACGCAATTAAGCAGAAAGTTGAACGTTAAAAGTAAAAAGTTTTGACTGTCTTGGAAATTGAAAATTTTCCACTCTTTGTTTGCATCGGCGATTACGCGGGGGGACAAGTAGTCGCGGTGTAATACAAAACAAACACACTCTCCAAGCAATGGTAAATATAATACGAAGTCCGTTTGAGAAATCACGTCCGAATTACATTGGCGCAAGATAAGCACTGAATTCAATTGGAATGGCAATTGTAATCATTCGAAAGCCCACTTAACATAGAGGCTCCCCATCTAACAGAGAGCTTTTTCAAAAATACCATACATATGTATGTTTATTAATTAAATATATCAGCATATTGATGTCGCTATAATAAATTTTCTTACTATTTTATTAACTAATTCGAAATATAAACTTTTATCATATGTTTGCCAGCTTGCGTACGCATGTGACTGTCAAAACATCTGTCACGAAGACTGCAATCAATTCATCACAATTCGTTTATAATGCATTCCTCAAACTTTGCAATTTATTTGAAGTGCAGCAATTACAGCGATTATGTTTTTAAGCAATATTAATTGGGTATGCCGCCATTATTAATATATTCTGCTTCTAATGGGTCGATTGGCTTCCTTGCAAATCGTGTAGGAAGCTCCCAGTCCTCAATAGCCGGTGCTCCCGAAACCTAAAATATTATTTAAAAAAAAAAACAAAAACCTTTAATAACTTGAATGTGTTTAGATGGTAATTCGCAACATCTACTATAGTAAGTGGGCTTCGTAAAGTTAACCTTTTTGTCGTTTCTTTCCCCAGAACTTGCCTGCGAAGTCGGGCTCGGCTTGGCACTTGCAGATATCACACCACCCTTACGAAATTGTATGAGGGGTACACGTTTGGTCAACAGGATTAAATTTGAACGAACCATCTTTTGTAAAAAAAACTGATTTACTATTATACTCGAGGAATTTAAGATTGAATGTTACGTCAAAACAGCTGATTATAAACTCAATGTAGAGTTGCCAGATAATTTAGAGTAAATTGTCACTCACACCGAATATTGGTAAATGAATTTTTGCCACTCACACGACTGCATCGCTGAAAAACAAATTTGTGTTTGATATTAGTAAAAAAAAAAATTTATAGATTCTTTTTAACGCTTGCCAGCGTAATGAGCTTTGTAGGCGGTGGTACCAGCACATCAACAGGGAACGGCGGCAACAACAATGCGTTACCTATGGCTCAGTTGGCAGACGGTTGGCTAGAGCTTGAATCCGATCCGGGCCTTTTTACCTTGTTGCTTGAAGATTTTGGCTGTAAGTCAGTAAATTTGCTATATATACTATTATTAATGCTTCGCGGCTTATGACAGGTCATGATGTACAAGTCGAGGAAGTTTACGACCTGCAAAAGCCAATTGAAAGTCCTTATGGTTTTATTTTTTTATTTCGCTGGATCGAGGAGAGACGAGCTCGTCGCAAAATAGTTGAAACAACTGCAGAAATATTTGTCAAGGATGAGGAGGCAATTTCAAGCATATTCTTTGCTCAGCAGGTAGTACCTAATAGCTGTGCAACCCATGCGCTGCTATCCGTTTTGCTGAACTGCAATGAGAATAACCTACAGTTAGGTGAAACTCTGAGTCGCCTAAAGGTTCATACAAAAGGTATGAGTCCGGAGAATAAAGGCTTAGCAATTGGTAACACACCAGAGCTAGCCTGTGCGCACAACTCGCATGCAATGCCACAGGCACGCCGTCGTTTGGAACGTACTGGAGCTGGCGTGGCCAGCTGCCGTTTTACCGGCGAAGCATTTCACTTCGTCAGTTTTGTCCCCATTAATGGGCAACTTTTCGAGCTTGATGGATTAAAGCCCTACCCTATGAACCATGGCTGCTGGGAGGATCATGAGGATTGGACTGACAAATTCCGAAGAGTAATGACCGAGCGGTTAGGCATTGCAACTGGTGAGCAGGATATACGCTTCAATCTGATGGCTGTTGTGCCTGATCGACGCATTGCTATTACACACAAACTGAAAATGCTACGCACCAATCAGGCTATCGTCTCCGGTACACTTCAGAAACTATTAAAGGCCGACGAGCAGGGCGAACGCGATGAACAGCAGCGCCCAGATACCCCCACCACATTGCTTGAACCAAGCGCATTTACTGCACGGGACTTGCAATCGCTGCTCAAGAATCTAGATACGGAAATAGCGATCAATGAACAGCATCTAGCCGATGAAAATGATCGACGGCAAATGTTTAAAGTAGACGCCAGTCGTCGCACCCACAACTATGACAAGTTCATTTGCACGTTCCTCTCCATGCTAGCCCATCAGGGTGTGCTTGGCGAACTGGTTAGCCAGCATTTGCTGCCTTCCAAAAAAATCAGTGGCCAAAGTGCGGCAAATCGCATTGGCAAACAAAGCAGCTCAACAGCCGCCACAGCCGGCACCACTGCCAGCGCCAATGCAAGTACAACAAAGACGCAGCAGCCACATCCGCAGCCACAAGCACCACAGACCCCCAAGAACGGCAAATCGCCGGTTAAGACCCCTGGAAGAAGACGCAAGGGGCGCAACAAATGCAGAAAGCGAAAATGATCAGCCTTATAAGCATCTTCAATTGATCTACTTTCAATATTAAGTAGTATAATTAAATAATTATGTTAATTACCCACTAAGTTACTTATAAATAAACTTCTGCATTTTTGGATTTATTTGATCATTTTTTAATAATAAAAAACATTTTGTTCATGTGAATAATTGTTTCAAGTCCTCTTGGCATATTAAGGACTTAATTCGTGTGTGTAGTAATGTACTGTATGTATACACATTTCTATATATCTATATGGTAATTGATAACAAGAGATGAAGACGACCATTTCCTTTTTTTAACTTGCGTTTACTCAATGCTAAGCGAGTTTTTTTTTCCATATATGCTCAGCTTAGGTTGTGTAATTATTATTGTAATATTATGTAATGCGTAATTGGATGTGCAGGATGTCTTCATATATAATGAGCAATGATTATTAACTATAAAAATGTCATTTGACTGTACTAAAGCAAATGTTTAACAAACAAAACTTGTGTGGTAGTCGTTTATATAATTGTTGATGTTTCCAATTGTAGGTGATGTTTAAAAGGATAACTCAAAGTTTGGTTTGTTTACGTTTTTATCTCGACTAAAGCTTAAATGGTTTAAAGCCTTATATCGTCTAAGGATATGGCCGTACATAGTTATATTTATGCATAATATTTAACGGTTACTGTGAGCAGTACAAGAGCAGCCTTTAGAAAAGGAAACATAATTAAATATGCATTTATTATTATTAGTTTTGTTTAAGTTCCTTCAATTTGGTGTATAGACACTTTGTTGATACGAATTTTGCTCAGTCCACCAATGAAAATGAAATAACGTTGACACGATAACGAACAGACGTTGGACAACAGTTTGACTATTTTGTGACTTGCTTTTCTTTCGGTATTTTAAGTTTTTTTGTTTTATTATTGTTTTGTCGTGTTGCTTATCATGCATTTTGTGGTGGTTGCTTGCTATGCTTGTTACTCTGCCCGTGGTTGCATTCAACTAGAAACCGTCGCGATCGCTTCCTCGCTTCCGTTTGTTAGCTGGGTAACAGTTGAATCCTCATTTGGCTGCTCAGTCTCTGACGCATTTTCATTATTATTTGCTGACGCCACAATTGTTTTGAGAGCATCCGTTATTTCGTTTTCTTCGTTATTTGTTTTCAAATGCTTTTCTATCTCACTGCGCACCTTGACAATATCTTTTTGGCTGTGATAACAAATGAAATCAGTCATATATCTGTCAATGTGTAAAAGAGAAAAATACCAACCTGATATGCACAAAAAGTATGCCATTGATTGTGTTTAGCATTTCCAGTACGGATCCCATTGATGGCGGTGTTATGTGAATGGGTGGCAAATCACTGGTCAACTTGCCATTGGTGTAGATGTCGTTCATCTTACGCTGAAGGGCGACGGCCTCATGAGTCAACAGACGTAGACATTCCGCCGATTCGCGTGTCTTGTCGTGCTTCTCACCCAACTGGAAAGTTTGATTTTACATAAGCGCGAACTATAGAAAAAGAAGCCGCAGGACCTACCTGTGATTTGTAAATGGAGTAGGTTTCCTTCTCATTGTTCAAAGCCGAGCGGAAATCGCCCATGCATGATTGTGTACGAGCCATCAGATGATAACTGACTGCCACATGCATCGCCTTGTTGCCAAAGTACTTCAGATTTAGCTTCAGTGCATGCTCAATGAACCGCAGCGATAACTCATACTCTCCTAGCGCGTGCAAGATCAAGCTAATGTTACTCTGCGGATAAAAAAAAAACACATGTCTAACGTTGTGCTCTTGGCGTCTTTTAGTTACTATACGTACATCGATGAGTGCCACCTCGGGATGATCCTCACCACAGATGAGCACCAGCAGATAGCGAGCACGGTAAAGCAATTTTAGGGACATTCCCACATGCCCATTGGCAAAGGAATAAAGCGACAAGTGCGCCTGAAATAAAAGAGATGATAGAATACAGTTTGTGGTGCCCAATGGAAAGCAGACAAGTTCACTTACGTATTCCAAAATAGTTGAGGGATTATCGATGCCATTGACCCGTTCGCTCATGATGACGGCGCGCTGTTGAATGGCCAACGCGTCCTGAGCATCGCCCAGCAGATAGCTGAGACGTGCCAGCATGCGGAGACAGGAACCATTCTCCTGGTGCATGGCACCAAAAACATTGTTGAGTAAATTGAGAGCCTCGCTAATTAGTTCGTAGCCTTCCTTCAGCAGTCCCTGTTGGATTTTGGTCTGGCCAGTGGTGTAGAAGTTGTAGGCATCTGTGGCCCGTGGGCTGATGTGCTTCACCACGGGGAACACATTGACAATGTCATCGTCACTGAAAGTTGGCTTGTGCTTCGACTCAAAGTTATAGTCGCGGAGCAGCACCTGGATGCCCACCTTGAGGCAGAAAGCACGCATCAAGCTGATTCGCTGCAGTCCATACTTGCTCACAGCTGTCTCAATAGAGTCACAATCCAGCTCCCAGTTCCAATATGCCTTGGCTTCTTTGCGTATCTGTTGCCACAGTGATCGAGGCGTCACCAGCGTCCAGTCATAGCTGCTACTCGATCCGCTAGATGCGGCACCGCCGCCTGCAGCGGTAGAGTTACCACCACCATTCTGTTGTGTGGCAGCTGCCTGCTGGGGCTTCGATGCCTTTGTGGATTTGTTGTGTTTATTGTGCTTGCCACCATTGTTTCGCGACTGCTTCTTGTGAGCCTCCTCACTGCTGACGGCGGGATTCACCGGTCCTGTGGTCACCAGACAATTGAGAAAGTGGCTAATCGCAGCCGACAGATGCAATGACTCAGTGCTCTGCATGTATGTGTAGTAGATGTGCTTTGTGGCACGCACAATCAGCTCCATGATCGCAATGCGATGCAGATAATCCATGCGCGGCATCTGGCCGAGCATTTTGATCACCTTACCCAGATAGCGAACATTGATTCCATGACTGTGCAACGATTCGGTTAAGCTCTGCCCATCAATGGGAGGCGATGAGTGAGCCATGTGCTCCTTGATGAACGCGGGGATTTGCTTTAGTACCAAAAATTCGGCGGCATCTTGTACAAGGCGTTTCTGTTTGGCCAGCGATTGAATGCCGCCTTCAGGACCATCGATATGACGTATGCCAGGTGAGAAGACATCCGGATTGAAGCGGAAGTCAAACTCCTTCTCCTTGAGTGAACCCACAGCGGCACAGGCGCGCTTGACCACCTCTGCAGCCTGAACCTCGTTCGAGATGGCCACATTGGATTGTGCCTCGCGTATAGCATTTACCATGGCCTCGGCACTCTTAGTCTCGGTGGCTGTCGGGGATGATTCATCCTGCTTTTCTTCGGTCTTTACATCCTCAGTCGGCTTCTCCTCCAGCTCCTGCTGTTTCTCTGCTATGGCAGGTTGTTCTTTCTCTGCTGAAGCCGTGACCGCTGCCTGCTTTTTCGCATTGAGCTGCTGCAGATGAACTGCAGCAATGCGAATGAAGGTTACATAACGATCTTCAATGAAGGCCTCAAGCAACTCTTGTCGCAAACAGCACAGCTTATGTCTATGCTCAATAGGAAAACCCATCTCGGTGAGCTCCTTGCTTAACTGCACATCCTGCAGCTTTAGGAAATTGACATCTGGTGGGAACGTACGCAGCAAGTCGAGTATATAATGACGCCCATCATTGCCAATGATTCCCTTGCACTCGACGGATGAGCACAACTCAACTGCCTCATCTCTCTCATTCAGCACCGAGTGCGGCAATATCTTCAAATGCTTGCCCGCCTGACGCAGCAACTCAAGGTATTTCGGATGACTAAGCACCGTCTTGCCGAAATCTATGGAACCATAGACCACAGACTGCTCCTGCTCCCGCTCCAGAATGCCGGGAATGATGGACTGGGCGGTGACGCGGTAACCGCGATAGTCAATCACAACAGTGCCAAGTGTATAGAGCCCTTCCACGTCCACCGCATTGTATACGCGGACGCCATGCAGATCATATCGTGGAGCTACGAAGGCCGCATGATCTCCGCCAAGCTCCTTATAGTGGTCGCGCACATCGAAGCCCAGCGAGAAGAATATGTTGTTCCATATGAACATCTGCATTTTGGCATCCTCGCCCGGATTGATGGCCAACACATTGCCATCAATGACGGCCATGGCTCCGCGAGTTGCCGCTGTTACAAAATCTCCGTGCACTTTGAAGATGGCGCGCTCACGGAGCAAACGCTCTGGCAGTGTCTTACGTGGCAGTTCCCTAGTGGTCTGAAGCTCCTCGTTCCAGTCGCGTGTTTGACCGGGTATATGCTCCTCATAGCTGCACGAAATGGAGTCGAATGAGACATGTGCTTATCATAGTAGAACAACAACTTACCCCAACTTAGAGCTGAAGGCATCCTCGGCACGTATGGCGTCAACGGTATGCTCCAATTGGGGTGCCGACCATTGGTAGACCTGATAAGGAGTGGCAACACGTTCGAATGCATGCCGCATGGTGCGACGCTTCTGAATGGCCTGGAAGGCACGTCGGAACGAGGGTGAAATGTGAGAGAGTAGATCAATGAGAGAGTGACTCAAATGGCTGGGATTGTCTGGTTTAGGATTGAAACAATCGTCCGTGGACAGATTAATGTAGAAGCCCTTGGAGCAGGCAGATATGTGAAAGCGCTTATCCTCCATGGTGACCACGTACAGATACATGAGGTCACCGTGCAGCTTGCGTGGACCGGGTGGTGGATTCCACGCCGATGTGGTCAGCACCTTAAGTGCCTGTGGGCCCTTGGCATTTTTCACATTTGGATGTAGTGGCAGCAGCGGCGGCTCACGGACTCCGGGAGTCACATACTCAGGCGGCGTGCAGTCAACTGAATCGGGTCGTGTCCTCTTCTTATCGAGCAGATCACCCTGAGTGATTGTTTTCAAATAAGTCAGCGAGATGCAATCGATTCCATTGTAGGCATCAGCGGGATCCAGATTCTTGAGGAGATCACGCACATGGCGCACATGGATGCGCGCCTCACGCATTGTGTACGGTTCTTCGACAACGCGTATTGTAGAGCCCTGATCCAAATTCTCAATAGTCTTCAGTTCCGCAAAGTTGTCCAACGTAACGTTGTCCAACTGTAGCGAGAAGCACGTCCTGTGGCAAGTCTCCTCGCGGTCCATCAGCAGCTGGTGAATCTCCTGAACCAGCTCCATGCTTGATAGTTGAACTGAGAGCACATCAGAGCCGGGGCTGCTTATGTTTACCGTTATGCCCACATCATGCAATGCATCCAAATCAACATCTTCCCCTGAAGCTGCATCGACATCAACCAAGGCGTCTTGTGATGCTGTGGCTCCCTCGTCTCCCACTGACAGTGGCTTTTTCACTTCACTCTCGTTGTCAGCCAAAACATTGGCATTCGCATCAGCCCCATCTCCATTGCCCGTTGCATTTTCGTCATGTCCATTGCTCAAAGCGGCATCAGTCTCAACGGAGATGGCGTCTTGAGGAGGGCTTCTGTTACGATTTTTCTTGCCTACAACATAACGAAAACATTGGAATTTGTTAGCATAATTTGGGTTAAAGGTTTATCTAATCACATTGACATAAGTGTTATTAATATTTTATTGTCTACGACCAGGGAATACCGTATTACTAGAGTTGTGCATTAAATGTTACTTTTTTGTTACATAACCGCGTTAGTGTGCGTTGACTTTTATCATACAGTGTAACCGGCTGCATGCTCACGCACATGTTTATAAATGCATACGCTCGTACGTATATGTATGTATATGCTTGTGTGGGACAGTTGTAAATCACAAGAGAAAAACAAAGTCAGAGCTGCGCGCTGATAAGGCGACAGCCGACAGATTGAGTACTGTAAGCAAAATCTCAATTATCAGGGACATCAATTTAACAGATTCATACTAATTTCAACAGCAAAGATTGAAATTACATTAAATTCAAAAATTCACTCAATCAGCCATTTAATAAACAAAAAGCAAAAGAGAGCAGGCCACAAAAGAGAGTATTTATTGCATGTTGTCCGGTGAGTGAACGTTATTCAAAAAACATGATTTACATAATTGTCTAGATTAAATTGGTGTATGTGAGAGAGATGTGTGTTTCTTTGTTGCATGTACTTGCATGCCTTACGCGGGTAGCACGTGGTAATTGGAGGTTAAAGAAACATTTAAAACTCTGGGCGTCGCTGATGGTAGGGGTTAATGAACATGGGATAACGACACATACACACAAAACATCCCTAAGCATGTGTGCGTTAGCTAGTAAAAAAAATCCACAAACATCACGACACAATTTCACGCACTCAGTGCACATTGTACGCAACTCCCACTTATACAAATGCAATTGAAATGCACGCGGCGCTGTTGCTGCCGCGCTGTTAGTCTCCGATGGGGGCAACGACAATAGCGCCCAGCAATAGACGAGCCGTATTTAAAGCAATGTAGAAAATACATTACGTAACGAAAAAAATGTTATGTGATTGGCGTTTTTCGCGAATATCGTACTTCAGGAAAACACCATTGTGTTCATTTTATCAGTTAATGAATGTAGTTCACTTATTTTATACGCTTAACAAGCTCGTATCAAAGAGTAATGGAAGGAAGAGAGGAGAGCCCTTGATCGAAAATGTCATAGTTAACGCACCTTTCTTCTTCGTTGCGGCGCTGCTGCCATTGACCAAGTTCTTTTCGCCGGCTGTGGGTATGTTGTTGTTGTTCTTGTTCTCCTTGGCTTTGGCCTTGCCATTGGCACCAGACGCAGCATCACCAGTCGTCGCCGCATTTTTTGCATCAATCTCGAGCGCCATGCTGCTGTTTCTGCCTAAGCGCACAAAAACTAAATCCAAATTCTATTACACGTTCACGTTGCCGTGTTACACAACTCTACGGTGCTCTGGCGACTGCTGCTACTTGCTTGCTTACTCTCTGCTCTGCTCACTGCGCTCAAACCGATTGCGCGTTCGTGATTTTAATTTTTAACTAGAATATATCTAATATAAACGAGAATTTATTGTCTAAGTGGTTTTTCGTAAACATGTGACAATTATATCGTTGTCTACTTTAGCATTAAATCATCCCGAGTAACAATTTTTAATCGTTAATTTAGAAATTAACGCGTTGTTTTCAGCTGGAACTTGTGAGTGTGACCAAAATCAAAACGAGTCATATTAATATTGGTACTTTCAGGTATTTTTGGTATATTTCACTTTATCACAACACAAATGCTATTCACAACTAAAACGTTCGTTATCTATGCGAATGGCAAATCAAAATCAAAGTCAACATGTCGTTGATTAAAAACTTAGTAAAAGAAACGGAAAACAAACCACGAAAAAAGAAAAAGAATGGCGACTCTGATAGCAGTGACTCCGGCGGAAAAGATAAGCCATTGGGACCTTTTATCAAATCAGCCACGGACTTACAAAGGCTAAAACTAGAGAAGTTAATGAAAAATCCTGTAAGTTGTGTTTATTATTTTAAGTCAAAACTAATCAACTAAATAACAGGAAAAACCAATTATTATACCTGAGCAACGACGCGAGCGTGACTATATGTCCTCGGTACCCACATTTGTGCGGAATGTGATGGGAAGCAGTGCAGGTGCTGGTTCTGGCGAGTTTCATGTATATCGTCACTTGCGTCGCAAGGAGTATGCCCGCCAGAAAAACATACAAAACCAGAGTTTACGAGAGGCTGCAGACGATGCCTTTCAACAAAAATTGGATGATAATAAGCGAATAGCTGAGGAGCGCACAGCGAAGAAGCGTGCTAAGCGAATGAAAAAAAAACAGCGGGCCAAGCAACCTCGAGAAGCAAAATCCATTGCAGCTAAGAAGCCAGAGACTGAGTCCAGTGGAAGTGGATCGGAAGCTGAGCAAGAACATGTAGATCAATTGGCAGAAACTAAAGTTAGTAAAAGTCCATCGTCAGCAGAGCAATTGGAAGACGTTGTTCCATGCGCTGATGAAAGCATAAACAAAACCGTAGAAATTTCACCTATATTGCAAACTGAACCTTTGGTCGAAACAACAGCAACAGCTCCGCAGGCAGCGTCAGAAACTGAAGAAGTACAACAGGAATCTTGATTGAACTATTCGACTATTTTACATATGTATATACATATATATATATACACTTTCAATAAATATACATAATGATTAATGAGTAAAACATGCTTGCAATTTTATTGATTATACGTATATATATTTTGCTATATATATTTATATATATATATATGTATATATATATATGTATGTATTAACCATTTAGTTATGTTGTGTAACAATACAATAATCATTGTAGATAAAATTGGCTCATATTGATTGTTTTTTATCCGCCATTTATCATTAGAGGCCATCATAATAAAGCTGCTTTGGTGATAATAGAAGTGATTGAGAAATATGCGTTGCTTGTATTATGTTCATAGTACGAATCGTAATTCGCATATCTTATGCTAAACTACATGTGAGATGCATAAAATACATGAGTACTGTAAATGGTTTAAACTCTATAATTGAGATTTTACGACTGTGAATAGCCTGCACCCAATTTATTATATTAGCAGGTGCATTACCTTGCACTTAGGCAATGGGTACAGAGCAAATAAAATATCATTAATTACTGGCGTTTTCAAATTGTTTGTTTTGTTTCTTGAAGAATCAAATTTTTATTGTTTACATTAGTTTTTGTTTAAATCCACAATCCTGTTGTTTTTCTTCTTTTTTTTTATATAATAAATGTTTTCAATGTTCCACAAATAATCAATGTATACATACATACACTAATATATGTTTTGCCTTTGCACTTAGAACGATTAATTATATATAAATTTGCATCATTTTTCCTAGCGTAAATCATACTTTGAACTTAAAGCAAACTTAATCTTGTACACATTTCATAGGTTTATTTGTTATACCCTGTGCCATTTGAAAATGGTCAAAAATATTTGTGTTTTTTGTTTAAATTCTTTAGCAAAAAAGAACACAAAACTAAGAGCTTAAATCGAAAATCATTTCCTTAAAAGCGTTGTCAATGTTTTGTTGAATAAAAATTACTTAAATTTCATATAATTAAAATCATATGTAATTCTCCGTAACAAATTGCATCTGCTTATAGGTCGTTCGCTCTGCGTTGTTAATATTATAAAAAATACTTTTGCTTTATGCTGTGGTTAAACTTTTGTAATGCGCGAGGGCGTGGCATGAATTCTTGTACTTTTAAGTGAGAGAATTTCGATGAAGATTTGCTATACTATCGACTGCATAATCGAGTGATTTAAACATTTGAATTTGAAAAATTTTACAATTCTTTTTTTTTAAATATTTCTTTGAACAGTTCTCCGACTCAAAAATATCTAGGAAAATTTTACTACATATATAAGGTTTTGTCGGCTAGCGAGCGTGCATTGTGGGCGTTTGTTTTCTGTTTTTATATTTCTGAGGCGTGGGTCTACACAGCATCTAAATTAACAGTAATCGTATGTATATTTAAAGGTATATATGTATATATATATATATATAAATAAATATGCATGTACATAGTAAATAGTTTGTAGAATGCAGGTTAATAGGAAGCCGTAAAAAAAATAAATAAATCGTTTTGTTTTCAGTTGTTTTGGTGGCAAATTGTTTCTTTTTTTGAATTATCATTGAACATACGAAAAAATATATAACATATTGACGCATCTAGTAAAGGTGACAGAGACTGTTATGTGTATATGAATTGCATATTTAAATATATATGTTTGTATATATATATATATATATTTATATATAAATATTGTAGATTTATTAATAATGTTTAAATTGAGAGAAATAAGCAAATCCTTTGCTAAGTTCTTAACGACATTCCCAAACTTTTACTGTTTGATCCACACTGCCGGAAATTACATATGGATGCGCTTTGTGAAAATCTAAAAATTTAAAGATAAAAAATTAGTTTTCTAAAGGAGAAAATATATAATAGGATGTTATTGGGTTTTAACTTACCAATGGATGTACAGAAATGTTGATGCGCATAAAGCGTCTTCATGCATCGTTTGTTGCGTAAGTCCCAGACTCTGATTGTCTTGTCATCACTGGCCGATACCAAATATTTGCCACTCGGATGGAATGCCAAACCACGAACCCAATTGTCGTGCCCGTTCAATGTAAACAAGCAAAGTCCAACGCTTACATCCCAAATACGAATGGTTTTGTCACGTGAACCAGATGCCAGGAAAGGTCCCTGATGATGACCCTTCTTGTTATCAGCGCCAGCTGCCTCGTTTATCGCTGATGCTGCTGCCTCAGGTGCCCAGGCAATGCATTCCACTGTATGCTCATGATCGCGTAATTCAACCTGTGTGTTAAAAGAAATTAATAGTTAAGCAACGAGAACAAATTATTAATGAAAGCCTCAATACACTTGACGAACTTCCTAAGAGATCGAATAATGCACTAAAGCTTGTTTATTTATTTACCTTACAGTCTTTTGAATTCGTCAACCAAACGCGTATTGTGTGATCATTTGAGCATGTGGCAAAAATACTGCCTTCTATGTGCACGCGCACCATTCGCACCCATTCACGATGACCGGTGTAGGTTTTGACGCAGTAACTAGCGGTTGACAAAGTCTATTAGCAAATATATAAAATGAGAATGGAATGGGGCTCACCCTGTGGCCACCTCCCACATTTTGATAGTGCGATCACGCGATGCAGACAGCACATAGTCACCGGCGGGCACAAAGGCTACCGAGGACACATTATGATCGTGACCATGCATGGTTTTAACACACTCGTAGCTCTGTTGGAAATCCCACAGTTTAATAGATAAATCAGCGCTGCAAGAGGCTGAAAAACGCATAAAATTCAAACTAAGTAAATGTGAAGCGTCAATAACCGAATAGTTGTAGTTACCTAATAGCTTGCCCTGAGCATCAAATGCCACATCCTGCACAGAGTCCGTGTGTCCTTTGAGACTACGCTCATACTCGCCAGTTTCGAAATCCCATATCTTTATGGTGGCATCTTCCGAAGCAGAGACCATTAGGCCGAATATGGGATGAAATATAACCTATTATTTGCATTGCACAAATATTAATTGTTTGAATCTTGTCGATTATCATTGTTATTGTTACCCTTGTTATGCTTGCACGATGACCTGTCAATGAGTATTTCTCTGGAGGTCGGGGTATCCATTCGCCAGGAGTGCGTTTGTTCTTTGTGGGCGCCCCTTCGATGACCTCCTTTTCAGCTTCTGTTAGCTTAGCCTCTAGTTCCATAACTTTCTTTTGCAATCGTATGACTGATGTCCATTTCTTTTCTAGTAGGCCGCCAAACTTCTTTTCCGCTTCTGTGCTGAGATCGGCCTCCTTACGAAACGCTTCCAGTGAGTCAGCATATCCATTTGAGCCCATATAATCGGCAATCGCTTGGTTACTGCAAAATTCAAATATATTATAATTAGCATTCTTGTTTGAATATGTGAACAATGGTTACTTACAGCTCCTCGCGCTGCCGCTGCGACAACACCATTTTCATGCTGTTCTTCGGTTAGGCCGGGTTTCAATTCTTTCGCTGAGGCTTCGATTTGTTGGTGCCTTCTTGTGCAATGCTGCAAATAACCCAGAAAACAAACCAACATTTATACAAACGATCAAACCGCTTCAGTACAATATATGAATGACTGAACAGGAAATTAGTTTCACAAAATGAAAAGGCAAGTTTCGCAAAGAGGCAAGTCACCCACACTATTTTATGTTTTTATACATATAAACATATTTATATATGCATGTGTATATAAATGTATATATGTATGTACATATGTATATATATATTTTATTTTTTTATTTTTTTTTGCTTTTTTTGACATTGCGCAAAGCTCAACGCATCTTCAGAATGCACCTCATCGTTCTTCCTCCATAATTCATTGTTTAGCTGCGTAAAACATCGTAATTTATCGTCACCATCCAAATTGTTTTGTGTTGTCATCAGAACTTAAAGTTTGTCTATTATTTGACAATGAGCAATTAAAACCACACTGCTTACAATTGACAGCCGTTTTGATTTGTCGATACTGATCAGCATTTATAATTAATCAACATCAACCAAAATAGTTTAAAGAGCATGCCAGGTACTTGTTGGTTATGGTGCCAGTAGCCACTTTGCTTTGCCATAGTCGCTAAGCCATATAGCAACAAAAAGTAAAAACAAATCACAGGTGGCACGCAATAAAGCGACTATCAAACTAAACGAAAGCATAAAGCATTTGTTTATACTTGATAAGTATTTAGCAATGGACGAAAAATGTGTGAACAGCAATGCCAACTACAGTAAAGTTACAAGCGTCACAAAACTGGCAAAGCCAATTAGCTAGCTATAACGGTAGTTCAAACAACTTCTTATAAGTAAATAACACAAGAGAAAGAGAGACACAATATAATCCGAGCTTAAACTTCGCATAGATACATATACACGCAGAGAGCACACACACGCTCACACATTTGAATACATATACATATTTAAATACATACAGCCTAACATACACACGAAATGAGGAAATGACGTTTTTAGATTATTTTTGGACACTTAACCATCGCCAAATAATATTTAACGATTTTAAACTAGCTGTTTCACTCAATTCATGTACATACATATGAACATTTAACAAAAACTGACCAAACGAGTTCAAGCGTTGAAATTTTTTTGCGTCTACGCCGACATTGAAACTAACTATGACTCACGCTTAGAGCACATTGCGAGTCCGAAGTCGGCCTTTATCAGCTGTTGGCCATAGACATGTTCACATTCGGAGAAGCTAAAACTAAATTGATAGAATGGAGCATTTCTCAAACTACGCATCTAAATATAAAATAAAAATCAATACATAACACGAAAAGGCACCACAAACGTCACTCGTATTAACGGAACACGCGTGGGATGATTGGGCGCCAAGAGGGTGTCTTAATGCTGGACAACGACAACAACCGTTTTGTTGTGGCAACCAGGCGTGCGTTTCGTTCCTATTGGGGCCAGCATTCCAATACAGAGGCATGCGCCTTTGTTCTGTGTGGGTTGTTAGTAACGGTGTCCCAGAGTAACAATAACAACAAATACCGCTACAAGGGGCGTTTGGGTCACACGCTGCAAGATTTGAAAGGCGTCTGCAGACGATACGCAAAAAAAAGGGTTACCAACCATCTGGTACCCACACAATAAATTTACATCAATACACATTTATAAATTCTCATATCTACAACATGCTTGTGGTTCTAATTTAGCTAAACGTTACATTCAATTTTGAGTAGTATATGTATATTCCATATGTAGATTTTTTTTATGTGACTATTTCCGTAAAAGCTTGAGTGGGTTGCTGATGTCAGGGCTGTGTCCCAATATACACATACATACTTATGTACAAGGATGCAATTAAACTCTCTCTCTCTCAATTTTTCGTTGCACTCTCTTAGACAGTACGAGTATAAGAGTGAATCGAGACCTTGCACTTGTATATTTATCGACTTTTTTCATGCTCTGCAATTACTTGTATCTGACAACTGATATTGTACGAATTATGTTATGCAGCACATTTAGAATCATTTATCAGTTATTGCATTGATTACTGGTATTACACCTGCCAAAGTTGAACAAATGAAAGTACGTGTAGCAAGTATTTACACTGAATAAAAACAAAACTCATAGATGATAAAAACTAAAATCAGGGCTTTAAGTATCATAGAACAAACTCAATAGATAATGCCAGCAGCTTTTTTCGGACAACAGTCCACAGACTCAGACTTGATGACTAGAGAATAAAAAAAAACCGCTTAGCTCAGCAAATTGCACACGTTCTGGGAATTGTGAATTGCAACGAACACTGTTAACAATTCTATATACGAGCCCAGAGTCGAAAGACAACATATGTAAGTTTTGTTGTGGTATGCACATACAAGCGCAATGGCCAATGCCAAGCAGCCCAAAATGGAAAACTGTAAAAAATTTTTTTTATAAAAACAAGATTTCTACCAACTCGAACTAGCTGCATTTGAAGAACTGGTTTCGTTTATCGTTGGCCCATGTAAAAAGCTCTAAGATGTGTCGGGCGCAGTCCAAGTAATGGGAATCGGTGGGGTTTGTTCTGGGTAAAAATCGATCAATTGTGTGGCAAGCGAGTAGCAGGGGAAATGAGGATACATGCGCAAAAACACACACACACTGACGGAGGGTCGATGTGTCATCGCTCTTAGTGGTTGTAAGAAACGTTGAATTTGATTTATATATATTGCACTTTTCTAAGTTTCATAGTACTGGTACATACATTTCAGTTTTCACTTAGTAGGGTTATTTGCATAAATTTAGCTTGATGGCTGTTTTTCAATAACAAAAACATACAAACACACAATCGCATCAAACACAATAATAACAACAACACTGACAATAACGAAAAATAAAAACTGTTACGACGGCCATCTTGAATAAGCAGCGCAGTCAGTGACGCTGCCGCAGAGCTCAGAAAAGGCAATATGCAAAATTGAAAAAGACCAAATACATTTGTAAAACACGCACATTTACAACAAAACAATAGCGTTTAAAATGGGGTTTAGTTTCTTTCTCGTATAATCGCGCACCAACACATTAAAAGTGTTCACACATATGACAAATTTTTCTTTTTCCTATTTGCCCATTACATTCACTTCGTTGCTATCGCACGATATTTTGTAAAAATACTTTGACTGTGCGTCGGAGCGCGTGCCATTCCGAGAAAAAATCATTTTTCAATGCATACTTAGCATACTTACAAAAATTCTGATTTTAAGTATTTTCAACGTATATTATTTTTGATTAATTGGGAAAAATTACGCAGGAGTGTGAAGCGCGGCGAGAAATGCTCCCAATCAACGTGACCGCAGGTTGAATATAAAAATATACCATTTTGATTTCCATCAAATACTAGAATATACTAATGATGTACATAAGCTGTTAAAAATCAAAAATATACCATACATTTCAATATACGATTTTCTTCTTTCAAAATGTGATGAGCATAGGCATTTTAACTTAAATAGTCTCTTCAAGTTATGTATTAGTAGTAGATTTGAAAAGTACATAATATTTAAGTCCATAAAAATCAATATCAAGGCTTACTTACAGATAGATACTAAGCTGTACAGTTTGATGCATACTATTAATTAATAATGCCCTCTTTCCATGGTAAAAACTGATGCGGTTCGATACAGTCGCCCAAAACCGATTTCCACTGACAACTGTAAATTTTAGAGGGAACTTTTATTTAGGGCAAGATTGCGTTAGATAGTTTTGTTTTTTGTTTGTAAGTGATTAAAATGTCAGGTAATGAGAAAAAATGCTGTGAATCTAAGTGCATCTTAGCACATCTTAGCCTAGGATGCCACTTTAGCTCTTTAGTAATTTGCTTGCTTATCTGAAATCCGACTTGAAAACACACTCGCTGTCATAACTACTTATATCAGCGGCATCATAGCATAATAGTGTCATACACAAGACAATTAAAAATCATTAGATTAATGGCGTAAATAACTAAATTGCCGACATTGGCAAATTTATGAATATTAAGTGATAAAAACTTAAAAATATTCATATTCATATTCATTCATATTGGCTTTAAATGTACTTTACGGCATTTTGCACTATTTTGGTATTACAGTTACATTGGCAGCATTAAATTGTTATAGATGTTAATGATCATAGCTTTCGATGACTGCGATGTGTCTACGATATTATCGAAATAAAGAAGCGCTCATTTTGAATTAAGTCATTGTCCAACTTGCTGAATGCTTTTGGACTTATATTTTCAACGCTCAATTAATACTGTGTAACACTGTAGCGCATCAATTTACAGCGGAACTGCAATATTGTTTTTATCTTGTATTCTCGCTCAAACACATACTGATGCACATAAAATCGGAGTGAACTTTTGCTTATCAGTAGAAAGCAAATGATATTGCCATGTGTTATTATTATTTTAACATTCAGTAGTCGACTAACACTCAACGGAAAAGGTTGCTCGTTATAAAATTGAGATATCATTGCGCATATTATAGGCATATTTTAAACAAATCATTCGGCCGTGTATTCCTAATAAGAGGAACAACGAAAATATCAATACCATTTGTGAGTGCATAAAAAAGTATTCAATTGTGCAATGATTTTTGATAGATCACAGGAATTGAATAAGCAAATTGCCAATATATGTAAATCATTCGCCAATTAATGGCAGGAACCTTATCAAGACTACTAATGCTGATTAGACATGGGCATTACACATGCCACTTCACAGTACTTTTGCAGATTTGATAACGGTTTCAAGCCTTAAAGTGGAAAAGTGCTGCCAATCTGTGCGATTTGTAATTGAATTTGTAATGGAAGCACTCCCTTACTCAAGCAATAAACATCAATTATTAATGAAAATTGTTAAAGACGATACACATTGTAGTACTCGTTTATGTGTATGTCCCATATATAGCTATAATTTATCAGTTTGCCATATGAAGTGTGTTATCAGGAGCCGCTCTGATTATATATTGCTGATATGATAAAATTCTAAATACCCAGCCCGCCCCAGTGTTTACTTTCAATAGCCGTTAAATTGCTATTATTGGCTTATTTCTTGTTTGGACGATGATGGTGATGAGCCTTCGTGCATGTGTGATTTGTGGCCTTTAAATTGGCGTTTAATTCATTCGTGCTACTTGTCACCTATCAATGTGTTTGATTTGTTTAAGCAAGCAAGCATAGGAAATTGTCTACTACTGTCACCAATACAATTTGTCAAATACAGACAGATAACGAAAATATGTCGGTACGGCTGCTGTTGTTGTCGTTATTAATAATAGTATCGAAAAGAAATGTAATTTTATTTGCTTTACAGTGTATCTCCTTCAGGTTGCTCCCTTCCCAAATACTAATTATCTGCTGTTTTGTCTGATTAAAGTGCCAGCTGCAATACTCATCCCTATTATGAGGAAATATCATTCGTTTGTTCGACCGTGCTAGCACGTTATTACATTTAAGCCCAAACGAATGCTTTAATGGACAATTTGGCAAGCATTATGTGCTCTTGCAACAAATCCAAATTATCGATTGGTTGTTCAGATAATGATCTTTATATTCTCGTATATTTTAAAACACTTTTTGAACACAAGCTGAAGTAGTCTCATTGTCCGTGAAGTGCCTTGATAAGCTTCTCCCAATCCCCTGGACTTGGCATTGGTCAAGTGATCAAACATATGTACATACAACACATACATACATACGTTTGTGATTATATATACATACATATATCTATATATGTGATTATATATTATTTCACTTTACTTATAATCTTTTTTACCATTGCCAATCCCAGCTGACCCTCAATAATACCATATTGTTCTTAGTATTAAGGTCTCCTGTAGGACTTAAGAATAGTATACTAAGTACATAGTACCTAAATACATGACTAAGATTTTTCTTTATTTTTTTACTTTCTGAAAAATGGTTGCAATTATCATAATTCTGCTGGAGGCTCTTAGCTTTGTTAACTTCAATTAACTTCAAAATTTCTTTGTAAGAATTTTAGATAACAAATATTATTTATAGCTGTTTGAACTTGGATAAGAAAAGAGCTTGCTAACAAAAATTAGTCAGTATTTACTTCCATGAACATGAACCTGATTCAATAACAAAAACTTCAGTTATTCTAACTCAATAAGGAGTTGCATGTTTTCGCCAAAGAGCAAAATCAAAATAATAAATAATATTCGAAATAATCAAATTGTAAGCTCAAAAGCCAAAAAGATCAAAAATTAATATTAAAACAAAAATAATAAAATTACGCTTCTGACTCGAACTCCGCAGTAGCTTATCATCTTATTAGTAGTCCAAAAGATGTAGGTGTTGGTACACTCGGATATAACAGGTTAAAGAGCGCCCAAGATTAGGCTTTAGCCTATTAGGCTTATTGGGATAAGCTTTGTATTCCATATATTTATACTTTAGACATTCCTATTTTGAAGCAAAAATTCCATTTTTTCTCGTACTTATTATAATAATCACCGTCCAAATGATTTTGGAAAATTTTGTTACAATCGGACCATAAGCTTAGCTTATTATTCAGGAGAAACACAATAGGGTTAACAAATTAAAGCTGATCTATGTATATGTGTAAAACAAGTTGCAATTTT
Source organism: Drosophila pruinosa (assembly GCA_018150935.1). Taxonomy (NCBI): domain Eukaryota; kingdom Metazoa; phylum Arthropoda; class Insecta; order Diptera; family Drosophilidae; genus Drosophila; species Drosophila pruinosa. Next base: position 46,158,026 of record JAECWR010000199.1, read on the forward strand.
ATTAAGTATTTAACGTAATTAATAGGTAACAATAAAGAGAAAAGACATTATAATATATGGCATTACTTTAAAAGTGCTTTTTGAAAAGTGTTTGCAAGAGTATGGAGTGTCGTATAGTCGAGCCTACTCAACTAAAGCGTATTAAATTGTTTTCTACAGAGAGCGGGTCAAATATTGTACGTAGTTATTAAATAATGGTTCCTTTGTTTATAATAAATAATGGTTAGCGCAACGTATTATTGACAGTTCAAGTGCCGAATTCTTCGATATCACGTATCAGTCAGTTGTTGTTTTGTTTTTTTTCGCCTCGTCTCGTGTCGTTTTGTTTTGATTTGTTTTGTTTTATGGATTTGCGTCTGATCAATATAAATGTGCTCATTGCACTTTATCGAGCTGCTTTCGTATATGGTGAGGTTAATACTTTCGATACAAAGCTAATTGCTTGCACTTTTGTTAAAGGAAATGAAATACCGGTTTACGAAATTCGCATGTTGTTAATGAGTTGACATTGAACTTGCTTTAATTTCCGATTTCATTCGCATTGCATTTGAACAGCATCTGGAGCAATGTGGCCCTAAGATGAGGCACAGCAAATACGGGGAGTCAAGAAGACGGCTTTATGGACTCGTCAGCTTAACATCCCTGCTCTTGGTCTGGTCCCAGGTGCAGGTGTATGCTCAGTCGTCGGCACCAACAGTTACTGAACAGGATCTCAACGAGCGTAAGTCCAAGTACTATTGGATTTAGCCAATTTCATTATATTTATATTATGTATTTAGTTGTTCAAATAAGTGTGGTAAGCTCGCCTTACACACTCAGCTTTAGCCTTGGTGATGAGGACAAGGATAAATACACCATTGAGAATATTACGTGCCGGACAGGAAGTGAACCCACGGTTGTGGCCAACAAGGAACATGTCTGGTCAGTAATAATTGTGATGATTCAATTTAGAATGGAGCTAATATGAGACATCTCTTCGCAGTGAGGATCTCGATCCCTGCTCGGGTTACACAAATGTTATAACGTTGAAAGCTGTAGATGCTGAGGGAGCCACTCCTATTGACCAGCCATTGTTCGTTTATACGGATTACTCGGGTGAGTTCCGATCTCTTGCTAAGTTCAGCTCCTTATCGAACTTGTGTCCTTTTAGCGCCACAGACGACGTTGCTCTCGCTAAATGCCACGGAGACGACCATACAGCTCAGTTGGGAGACCACGGATCGTGCCTGTGTGAAGCACTTTGACATATCGGTGGTTGCATCGGATAGTACGCAATCGACACAGCTGCTAAAGGATGTGAGCACCTATACCTTTGTTAATATGTCGCCATGTCGCACATACAATGTCACCCTGGACACGAAGAATAACGAGACCATCTCGGTCGACAATGATACCCAGCTGGTGACTACGCAATATCTGGAGCCGGGCGAGCTGTCCTTAACCATTACCAATCGTTCCAATGGAGACACGCGCATCTCATGGGCCGAACCAGACAACAAGAGCTGCATTGGTAACTACACCTTTGTATGGCGGCGCATTAATTGCGAACCGGATCCGGACCCGGACCCGGACGAGGGGAGTACTACGACCACAGTTGAGATGGATCAGACGACCCTTGAGCTGGATACGACAACTGCAGAGACGGATAAACCGGAGGTTGAGGGGGATGTGGACCAGGAGTACGTCAAACCGATTAAGACACGAAGTTAGTCAACCTGATCTTTGATTTCTAACAATAATTGAACCTTTCTTTATTCCACCGATTAGCCGTGTGCGAATGGAAGGAGTTCTCCAACGATACCACACTCAAGGAGATTGCATTGAGCGATCTTCAGGGCTGCGATCTGTACTCCATCGAGGTCTTCATCAATATGGATCTCCACGCAAGTGCCAAGGCCTTCGAGACGTTTTCATCCGCCGAAAAACGTGAGTTCGAAAGAAATCTTTAACATTAAAGGGAAAGAAGACTAAAAATTGAATGTCTGATTCCAGTTCCAAGCGCAATTTCGGAGCCATATCAGATTGTGAACGCCACAGAGCTCCGATGGCTTTGGTATCCGCCCATAGACAATCCCAGGTGTGTGGCCGACTACTGGGTGAATCTAACTGGACCAATTCAGCAGCTGGAATATGAAAGCAATGAGGAGTTGACCAATGAAACATTAGTTCTCTTTACGGAACTGCGTCCTTGTGGAAGGTATAACATAGAGATCGTGCCCATCTCGTTGAATGGAACTGCTGGCACCAAGTTCCAAGGCCAAAGCACGCTGAGCGAGGATCGTAAGTGGACTTTTAACCACATGACTTGGTAATTGCATTATTAACACCATGTTACAACAGAACCCTCCGAGATACTGGAACCAACCAGTGTGCTTGGCAATTTCTCTATCGAGTTAAGCTGGAAGACGCCCCTGTACGCCGATCTGTGCATCGAGGGGTATCGCATAGCGGGCTGGATGGATGACGACAAAGTGGTTGAGGCTCTGAGTGTCAGCACCCCAAATACCTCGGTACTGTTCGACAAGGATCTCATTGCCTGCCAGGCTTATACCATACAGATAATACCCTTTACACATGCACTGGATGGGGAGCTGCGTCACATTGAAGTCGAAACGAAGGCTGCCGTTGTGAATTACAAAAAGGTCTGCTCATCTTTGGTTTTCCTGCCCAAGTATGGCTAAGTCGATGTGTCCATTTCACAGGTCATCTTGCAGTTGGCGGGCAGTGGGGCCACGTCGCATGGACTGGAACTGAATGCCAACAATATGGATTACGACAACAATTGCCAGACATTCTTCGCCAACTTCAGTTGCGTCACCAGGGAGGCGGTGCCCTACAGTTACGGCGAGAAGTATGTGGAAAGCCACCGCGAGGGGCGGGGATTCCAGACAGTCGTCGAGCCCCTCTCCCCTTTCACAGCCTACACGTGCAGTGTGCAGCTCTATAATGTGGCTGGAGCCTCGGAGCCTATTCTGGCTAATTCCAAAACCTATATATACTGTAAGCGCCAAGCACACATTCAAACCTCAATCTAGCAGTCCAATCGATTATTGCTTGCAGTTCCTGACCAGCCGGAAAACGTAACGCTCAAGGATGCAACGACTACATCCTTGACTTTTAGCTGGCACCCACCCAGATATATGAATGGACAAATCAAGTACTACCAGACATTCCTTATGCGATACGAGGCCGATTATTTTATTCCCAGCACATGCGATGCTGTCATCGAGACTTCCAACACCGACAACAGAGGTGAGTCCCAGCCATTCAATATACGCCACATTTGCTAAGTTTAACACTGAGTTGATCTTCCTAGGAGATGAGACCACCGCCTTCTACAAGGACCGGGCGCCAGCCGTCAAGTACATCATGCAGGTGGCCACCCAGAATGACTTTGGCTTGGGCCAATACACGGCTCCTTTCATTGTCGTGACGAAACCCGATGGTAAGTTCGACATAAAAGCCCCGACTGTGGTTCACCTAATTGATGGCGTCTGATGGGGTTTCATCCACAGTGTCGGGACCCGTTACCGATATCGAAGTGACCTTGCAAGGACCATCGCCAGATCCTGATGTCTATAGCGCCAATGCGACTATCTATTGGACCATGCCCTGCAAGTCGAATGGAGAGATCGAGTCCTTCAAATTGAGCTTCTTCGGCAAACGCTCAGTGTCAGTGAACACTACCTTCGAGCGTATTGTGCCTCCCGACACCAGCGACAAGGCAGGACGTATGTCCTACACTGAAGTAGACCTGCTGCCAGAGTACAATTACTCTGTCAATATATCCGTCAAGACGCGAGGAGTCGAACAAACGAGTATGGGAGCCGATAGAGAATGGCAATCCCCCTCGGGCCGTAAGTATTTTAGGATGCCACCATGTTTGGTTCGTTATCAAATGTAGAGCCTTTCAATTGCAGTACCATCTAAGCTGGACAAGGATCTGGTTAAAGATATGAAGGTTAATCCATATGACACCAACCATCCCACAAGCTCTGCCATTGTAAAACTTCCCATCGATATTCTGTCTTCGGAATCGGGTAACATTATCTATATTGCACTATTGCTGTCACAGAAGAATTGTGCCGGCGAACCAGAGCTCAAATACGATGTGCTGGGCACTGGGGATTGGCCACCGATTTCTACATGGGATGACGTAGGAGGCGATTGCATTTACCAGTATCAAACGACACCCGAACGATGGAATCCAAGGAGCACACGAGACTTGGATGACAATTTCATCTACTTTACGATTGGCACCGACAAGTGCCCCGATGAGTCGAAGTACTTCTGCAATGGACCACTTGTCGCCAACACCGAATACAATATGGTCGTCCGACTTTTCACAAACTCGGGCTACAACGATGCTGCCTTGCTGGAGTTTAAAACTGAGGCAGCCATCAAGGTGACCCTGATCTTAGTCAGCGTCTGCAGCTGCCTACTCTTGGCATTCATCCTAGGCTTGATTCTGCTCTGGGTCAGAAAGCGCATTGCTTGGTAAGTGGCCAGGATCTGTCTGGGTCCGGAGTAAATGTAAACTATTTTTCGCTAGTGATAAAAAAAAATCAAATAGGGAAAATATATTTAATAAGTAGAAAGAGGTATTTTCTAATTTACTGGTTCGTTTGGTTTAGGCATCGCGACTCTGGTCAAGGTATTGAGGATCCATTTGGCAACGTAATCGCCAAGAACTTCGCCATATTCTATGAGGACGTCGCCAAGCCAGAAAAACTGACACGTGAGTTCAAGGAAATCACTGTGGAGGTCTTAGAACTCAGTTACACTGCATCAGAATTGGGCAGCAATAAGAACCGCTATGCCGACATATATCCCTGTAAGTTGTAACTGCTACACATATGTACACGTAGATAAGTTGGAAATACGATATATTTGTGTCTTTCAGATGACAAAAATCGAGTTATATTGGACATAGATTCCGAAGGCTCTGACTACATTAATGCATCATTTATAGTTGTATGTATAGCACATGAGGTTCACATCTTTCAGATTTAAGGTTCTATGCTCTGTCTTCTTTTTTAGGGCCCCACTCGCAAGAAGGAATACATAGCCACACAGGGGCCCAAGCCGGAAAGTACAATGGATTTCTGGAGGATGATACTGCAGCATAATGTGCGCATTATTGTTCAGGTCACTCAATTCCGGGAGGGCAATACGGTAACATCGAGCTTAAATCTATACCCTATTCCTATTCTTAACTGTGCCAAAATCTATTTCAGATTAAATGCCACGAGTACTTTCCGTACAATATGCGTGGTCTAAGTGTCACCATAAAGTCAAGAGAGTCGTTTGATATCTATGATCGTACTGAACTCTGTGTCGTCCACGACAAATACGGTCTGAAGGAGAAGGTTGTGCACTTGTACTTTAAAAAGTGGCCTGATCACGGCTGTCCCGACGATCCAAATCATCTGATTACCTTTGTGAAGAAAGTCAAATCCGAAAAGCGTCCCAACTACTCACCCATTGTGGTCCACTGCAGCGCAGGTGTGGGGCGTACTGGAACTTTTATTGCTCTGGACTTGATAATGCAACGCCTAAAGAGTGAATCGAAGATCAACATATTCGAAACGGTCAAGAAATTGCGTTTTCAGGTTGGTTACTTAAACCTTTAAGTTTGAGGATGAGTTAATCACCTACATATTTTCTATTTATACAGCGCATGAAAATGGTACAAACCCAACAGCAGTACGCATTCCTGTATGCCTGCACCTACGAGCTGGTCAAACACAAGGTCCCTCGAGCGGCTCTCAAGCTTGAGGGACGTACAAAACCGACATCGGCAACCACACCATCCACATCCAGTACCAAGAAAGTCAGTTTTCCAGTTGCGGATGCTGTGCACGACACTCCGGATCCGGAGTTGGGTAAAGGCGTTAATGGAAACACATTGATGTCTTCGCGTGCTGGCTTACGTAAGTCGAAGGACTTGGGTTCTTTGTACGAGCAGCCGGAGCGCAATAGTTATGGCAGAAAAGAAAATGAGAATGAAGAGTGCACCATTTGATTTTAATGAGTATTTTGTGACATAAGTATAGTATGTCTGTGTATTTATTGTATTATATGTAAATGTGTTTAGCAACAACATAATAGTCATAAATCATTGTACTGTGAAAATAAAAAAATATATTATACATTCCATGGGTGCGAGGATTGCAACATTTATGGTCGTTTTTTGATTAAGATGGTGATCAAAGTTTCATCACACATCAATTCTGCAAGCTGGTGGATATTGCTACAATAAGAAAATTATAAATAAATAGCAATAAACTTTAAATATAGTCAGTTAAAAAAAATGAATTTGTGTATGTCTGAAAATCAAAGGGGGTACATTTAATTAGGTGCATACCTAAAATTAGCTTTAAGTTTAATCACCTTAATTTGAAACAGAAGAAATAAAACTAATAATAATAATAAATAAATATATAATACGAGTACATAGGCATCGATATTATTCATGCAACACAATACTTTTAGTAGTCACTGTAAATGCAGTGTAAATACTTCATTTATAGTATATTTTGAATTAAAATCCCGCAACATAAACAAAAAATTTGTATGGTATTTTTGAAATTTAGATGGCGGTCACTTTGTGTGCCATATAGTAAACATACATTTCTTTTACATCGCGGATTTAACTAAAAACTAAGTAAAATGTCGGAACGCAAAGTATTAAATGTAAGTACAAATATTGCATTCAGTTCTACTTGCAATATTAACCATATATTCTTTATAGAAATATTATCCCCCGGACTTCGATCCGTCGAAGATTCCGCGCATGAAGTTAGCCAAAAATCGACAGTACACAGTGCGATTAATGGCTCCATTTAATATGAGGTGTAAAACATGTGGAGAATACATTTACAAGGGCAAAAAGTTTAATGCTCGCAAGGAGGATGTGGAGAATGAAACATATTTGGGCATCCGCATTTATAGATTCTACATAAAGTGTACGCGCTGCCTGCAGGAGATTTCTTTTAAAACCGATCCACAAAACACTGATTACGAAATTGAAGCAGGTGCTACCCGTAACTTTATGGCACTCAAGTTGGCCGAGGAGCAGGCTCGTCGTGAGGAGAGAGAAGCACGCGAGGAGGAGGCGAATAATCCCATGAAATTGCTTGAGAATCGTACCCAACACTCTCGTAATGAAATTGAAATGCTCGAGAGTCTAGAGGAACTGCGTGACTTAAACAGACGACAGCAAACTGTTGACTATACAACTATGCTGGAGCAGTATGATCCCACCGAAACGGAACGCCAACGTTTAGATCGCGAGGAACGTGAGGATGAGGCCTTTGTCAAGTAGGTTTTAACATGAACAAATTAGTGATTTGAGTGTAGCATATTTTAATATCGCCTATTTTTTAGATCTGTGAACTTTAAGAACAAAACAGAGGGCAGCACACGTATTGTTTCTGAAGAAATTATCGAGGAAGTAAAGGAAGAAGACTCAGAACCACCGGCACCGAAATTCGCTAAACCAACTATACCAACGGCCAGGAGCGCTCCTTCTACAGCACAATCACTTGTGAAGCGCAAGACACCCTTGGTCCTAGTAAGGCCCAAGGCTTTACCAGTTCCCAGTGCACCGCAAGTCTCTGCAGTTTCTGTTACACCACCCAATTCAAGTGCTATCTCTAAGCCCGCGACTCCAGCGGGCTTATCTCTACTAGCCGCCTACAGCGATAGTTCTGAGGATTCAAATTGACCTTAGCATTTACATAATTTCATTGATGCATATATTAACTTGTATTAAATAAATCCATTAAAAAAAACTACTTCTGTTTTTAATAAAACAGGTGCAATGCTTTATATGACTAAGGAGTTCAACTTTCATTAAATTTATTACTCTAATAATGAGCATATTTTTTTGTTGATTTACATACATATTTATATTTTTAATTCAATTTATTTTCAAAATGGTGTAATATTTAGTCAAGGCCATAAGCATAAGGCAAATCAATTTATATATCTGTGCATGTATATTCAATTTTGAATAAAGAAATTATAAAAATAAATTTCAACATATATGGGACTAAAATTGTTACAAAATCATCTTCATATGTTTAACAATAATTAGCGATTCATAGCCGACATCGGGCAAATTATACCTTAATATCAATAATTAGAATTAAACAAATGCTATACTTATATACAGCGGCTTATTGTGTTCAATAGTAATAATGCTTAAAACTGGAAAAGCAATTGAAAATAATAAATAATATCACAAGCGAAATAAACCATTAGAAAAGATTAAATATATAGCATATGTATACATAAACATAAATTCTACATGTATTTTATAATAAATCCATTAAATTTCATAAATTATGAAGACACTGGTATGTTTTAGCTGCCACTTGGGTTAGCCAATATATACATATCCCTACTCATGTGTATATCCTATTATATCTGAATATATGTAAGTATATATAATATAAAATATCCTATATATAAGGCCGCCTTCTCGGCATTCTATCGAGGCAAGCTTCGTCACAATTTACATTTACTTCTTCATATTACAAGTAACAGTCTTTGTTCGTTTTTTATTCTTTTTGGGTGGCGGGTGGCTTTTTTCTTTTTGGGGGCGTGGCTGGGTTAGCCTCACCAATTTGTTAATATTTATCTGTTTTTTTTTGGTGTGTGCATTTTGATTTGGTACATTGTTTGTAGATTGGTTGCTTTGGTTTATCCCATTAAATGTCAACGGTGGTGGACGGTTTATAGTCAATACCAGCGCTGTTCAGCTGTGCGCTGCACTTGCGCGGCAGCACAGGCGGCGGTACTGGAGCACCAGCAGTTGACCCATGCACATGCACATCCTCACCCAAAGCCAAACCCACGCCCCCGCAATCATAGTTGTGATTGTTGTTGCGCAGAAAACGCTGCTGCTCCGCTGCGCTATGGTTGAGCTCGTACAGTTCCACATCATCGTATTCGGAGATGCCTAGAGCACGGGGGGCCGCAAACTGTAGATCATTGTCATCATCTGGCTCATCCTCATCGTCGTCGTTAGCAATTCGGTGCCGTTGCTGACGTGGCGACAAGGCCACGCCGAAATCCTCAAGGCTGCGCTTGACTGCTGCATCCGATCCGGTTCCTGAGTCCTTACTTGATAGATGATCCTGCTGTGTCTCTAAATCGGCCTGTTGTAAGTAGCTGAGCCTCAGGCCCTGCTCCAGGCAGCGCTGCTCATACGACGGCGTCGTTGTGACTATAAGTCGACTCTGCGTCTGCTCATCCCCACAGCCCAAATCCACTAGGCTGCGTGGTCGTAACTGCGATTGCTGCTGTTGATGTTTCTGTGCACTGGGCAATCCGTCTAGCACCAGCTGGGATTGATGAGGTCGCAGTTGTGTCCGATTCAGTGTGGTCAGCTGCGTTTGATCCAACGGTATTGTGTGCTGACTGCTGGAATGAGTGCGTGTTGCATGACTGAGCCGCAGCTTGCGATGCTGATAGCGCAGTGTGCACCAGATGATGCAGGTACCAATCAGCACACAGCTGATTGTTAGCATGGTCACGCCCAGCAGAAGCACTTCGACATTGAAACTCTCCTTGACTACTAGCAGCTCTAACTGCAGGGTTAGTGTTCGCGAATTGTCAGTGATCTCGCAGCGATAGTGGCCTGCATCATTTGACTGGGCGTTTACAATCACCAGCAGCTCTTTGCTGCTTGTAAAATAATATCTTTCCGCATCCTGAGCGGTGGGCGAGTTGTGCAGCGGCTTGTTCTCTCGGTACCATTCGCGATGTGGCTGCTCCAACTCCACGTTGGCTGCCTCGCTAAGGCATTCTAAGACACAGGTCCTTCCGAGCACGACCTCTTTGTGCACCAATGGTATGCTGGGAAGTGGTTTATCTGCATGAAAATCAACAAAGTGTTAGCAAAGATTCTGGACGCTGTACATTTTAAAACCCACCATTCACAAGCAGCGTGGCGTTCACTTTAATCTCGCCAGCAGGACTTTTAGCGGTGCAAGTGTAAATACCCGAGTCACTTGGTTTGGCATTCGTTATAAGAAATGCATTCTCTTCGCGTATAACCTGCAGGCGACGTTCCGTTGCGGCGGGAAAATCACTTCCTCCGAACTTTTGCAGTGCCATCTCTGGCATGGGATCGCCGCTGGCCGAGCACACCAAGCGTGCTGTCTCGCCAGCATCAAGTGTTAAATTCGAAGGCACATTTAGAAAGCTTGGGTGTACTGTAAGATGAAGAAAAATGGAATGTATGAGAATGGATCATTGCTTTATACAAATGTAAGTGCTTGATACTTACTGCCAATGGATATTTTAAACTTCTGGGCATAAGTTGTACCAAAGGCATTGGAGACTACGCACTGATATCGTCCGGCACTCTCGTAACTGACATTGGAGAGACGCAGATAGCCATATATGGTTGTTTGATTGCTGTTCTGATCATGATGTATTTGTGTTTCTGTGATGGCGCCATCGTGAGTTGTTTGTCTCTCCAATACGTGCTGATTGTCATGGCGCCACTTGATCTTTAACTCGTCTGCGGCGGCCATTGAGGCGGCTGCTGGTGAGCTAGCGATGCATTCAAGAGTTATATTGGCGCCCTTTACGGCCAGCATATTATTGGGCTCTTTCTGCACCACCGGTTTGGGTGAATCAGCTGCAAATGCAAAGAGGTAATGTTAGGGTTAAGTTAGGCACTTCACCAAATTGAAAGGGATGTACTTACAGCACACCAGTTCCGAATTGGCTAGCTTAAATAGCTGTCGATCAAGCAGATGCTCTGGATACCCACATACCGCGTTGGCATGCAGTTGCTCCGCTTGGGAGCCAAACCGATTGAGTAGCCACTGGCGAAACCATAGCAGATCGCAATCACAGATGAAGTTGTCCGACTTGAAGGTGAGCCTTTGCAGCTTCAGCATATGCTCAAAGGCATTCGGCTGAATGCTGGCCAGGGCATTTCCGCCCAGGTTGAGCAGCTCAAGATTATTTAGACCACTCAATGCCTTACTGCTGATCTGCTTCAGATTGTTGCCATAGAGATCGAGACGATGTAGTTTGCGTAGCGCTTTGAATGGAGCCATAGCTGACTGATCCTCAATGATCCAAGCCAGACGATTGCGACGCAAGTTCAGTTCCTCCAAGTTCTTTACACAATCAAAGGTATTCTCCTGTAGGTACTGCAGGTTATTGTGCGCCAAATTCAATTGCTTTAATCGTTTCAGGCAATCCAAATGCTGCGGCTTAAACTCGCTTATGTAGTTGTGTGAGAGATCCAGCGATTCCAAAGATTGCGTAAACTCCCAGGTGTCTGGTTCAATATGTGTTATAGAGTTATTCGACAGACTCAGATGATGCAATTTTGTCAAATTAAAAAGACCCTGGCGAGAGAGTGATGTGATGCCATTGTGGTCCAGTTCGATACTCTCAATGTTACGCATTACATGAAAGACGCCGTCCTGCATCTTGCGTATATTGTTTGCCTTCAGTTGAAGTTTTTGCAATGACAGCAACCCTCGAAACGTTGACCAGTTGATCTCCAGCTGATTGTAGTTGAGTGTACTGCAAGCCAAATAATCCATTAAGGAATTAAGTCAACAAGAACCTTGCCACCACTTACAGTTTCTTGAGGCGATTCAAATTCTGAAAGACACCCACTGGCAGGCTGCTTAGACGATTATTACTCAGCTCCAGATCCGTCAAGTTGGTCAGCATGGCGAATGCATGCTCATTCACGCTGCTGATTTCGTTTCCATTAAGAATTCTGAAAATATCGATAGGTTACATCTATTAGTTCTTCTTAGCTACATTTGCAACTTGCAACTTACAAGTGCGCCAACCGATTGGGTTTCACAAACATGTTAGCTTCCACACTGTGCAGCTGATTCCTGCTAAGATCCAGTGACTTTAGCTTTGGCAGCAATGCCAGAGCGTCGCTGGAGATGCGCTGTATGCGATTGTGGGCTAAATTCAGTTGTCTCAACGCTGTAAGGCCCATAAACATGGGCATAACATCCAACTGGTTTCGTTTTAGTGTACTGTAAAGTATAAAAAATATAAATGAACTCAAAGTTTTATGGATATTATGAGTGTTTTAAATCCCGGCTATTGATTTGATATTGCGGATATTTTCTTTCAAAATAGACCAGGAGGAATGGTCCTTCTGAAAATGACATCTATGTTACAATGATCGACTCGATTGACGCTGATGATAATAATCTACGTATATAGTAATACACAGTGAAACAACAAAATAAGACGATTTTCTTCCGTCTATTTCATGAAAAGTGATGCAGTTTTATTTTTTAAAAGTCATTGTATAATAAATATCAATAAAAGTAATAGTAATCAATTGTATTGTTTATATATTTTCAAAGAGTTATTGCATCTATTTTTCCCATGGATACCGGGTACAAAACTATGGATTTTGGTTTTAGAACTATTTGATGGGACAGATGGCTTAATACCTTATTGTGCTACAAACGTTGCAATTATAAAATGTTCGCTTCATTCTTTTTACTTTATTTGATATTATCTGGACTAGATAATTTTGACAAATGGAACTATCAAATCAATATGTAAACGCGGCCTTTGTTGTTGCTGTTACTCACAGTTTGTGCAGCTCCGGGAGGTTGCGTATCGCCAGGACGGTGCTGTCGTTCAATTTGTTGCCAGCCAGATGCCTGTGGGTGGAAATAAAAAAAAAACATGAATGGAAAATGCAAAACAATGTTAGCTGATTGGATTTACGAGGTCTCCAATTAATGCAGTAAATGACTGCAATTATGCTGCAGTTTGATAACTATCAAGTAAGCAAATCCATCTGGCAATTATTGATGAATTGCACTCGATAACTGACGTTGAGGCGGCGCAAGTTTTGCATAGTTTTGTTGTGCATTAAATTGATTAAAAACGTGGCGATTAAATATCAACCCCCCAAAACAGAAACTAAAATAATTGTTACTGACTGACACACACTCTGTCAGAGATCAGATGTTCACATCAAGCAGTCATTCAAGCTTTTTAGGGTATGCATATGTAAATATCAAAATTTAAATGCCAGGACGAGGGTTGCAAATTGTTGCAAATGTTGAGTAGTGTGTGGGGTCGTGAGGGTTGCTTTTTGTTAAACGCTTTTCCATAGGCAATGAATGACTACTTCACTCAGATTTGGAATGACAAGCCTTTCTACAGTCAATTGACAAGAAACAACTGAAAGTATTTGTAAACAATTCAAAATGACGCACTTGGCACATTAATAATCAATGTACTTCTGAATTATCAAATATTATACAAATTTGCATGTGTTCGAGTGCAAGCTCGATAGAAATTAAACGAAAAACAACGGGGGGAATGGCTTCATTCACGTCCATTTTGAACTCAAGCGATATGCTAGAGAATGACAGAATGATGAAAATGGCGTCGAATGACTCGAGCGTCTACCAGTGGAAAACCCCTACTACTTACAGCGTTTGCACATAATTGGGCAGGGTGGGCACACGCTCCAAATGCAGCTTATCACAATCAAAGAACACGTTCAAGCACTTGCACTCCTTTGGGCAGTTAATGTTGTTGTTGTTTTTGGCATTTGCATTCGCTGACTCGGCAGCGGCAGCTGCCAGTGCCTTTTCAGCTTGCTCATACTGACCGCCATCGTCGGACACAAAGCCGTTCGTTTCCAGCGAAGCCGATGCAAAGGAAGGCACCGCGGCGGCATCAGCCATATCTGGTGGAATATGCAGAGCGTCGAAATCTTCGTCAGCCACATCCTCGGATTCGTCTTCGTGCAGTGGCAAGTAATGTTGACGTTGACGCTGGGGATACTGATGAGCTAAAGCTGCCGCATTTGCACCGTTGTAGCTCGAGCCAGGAGCAATGCCTCCTTCGTTATTCTTTGCCAACATTTCAAATAGTTGTTGTTGCGGCAGTTGTTGATTGTAGGAGGCGCCTCCCGATTTAAGCAGAGCGCTCAACGGTGACGTCGATGATTCGCCAGACATTGACGTTGAAGCTGACGCTGCTGCCGCAGCACCGGGTACGTTACTTTGACAAATTGTTGTAGTTGTTATCAGCAGCATGCTCGTAATTAGTAGTAATTTATTGATTTTATTAAAATCATTGCTTGCTGTTGTTGTAATATAATAATTGCAATTATCATTATGGGTGCTTTTTATTATGCTTTGTTGTTGTGGTTGTTTGCGTCGTCGCCGGCGCCGTCGCCACTTGGTACCCAAGCTTAGCGTTGCGAGACGCTGCAGCAGAGCCGTCATCGTCATTAGAATTTTGCTAATGTACGAGTAGTTGTTGGTGTTATAATAGTTGATGTTGTAGTAATATTTGCTGCTCTTGTTGTTGCTGCATATTCGTCGTTTTCGATAATTATTAAACTTTGTCGTTGCTTTTTCAACGGCACATGCACAATGCTTATCCCTTGCACATTGCCTTTCCTGTTCATTGTCGTTTATAGCTGAAACGTGCATTTTGCAGTGATTTTTTCGTTTTCTTTTAATTTGCTTTTTGTATGCTTCATAAATTCGTTTGATTTCAACTTCACTAGCGCATTACATTTCGAATCCGTTATTCTTTCGCCGCAGCCTTAGAGGAAGCAGCGCTCATGGCCAGTGTTGTAAAGTGCGTTATCATTGCCGCCAATCGCGACAAACGGCATGGCATGATCAGCGCCTGCAAGTAAGATAAAAAGAGATGGTTCGTTAAGTTGCAAGTGCTGCCATATTTTAAAATATGTTTCAAAAAGGAATGTGCTTGAAGAAGATAGTAAGTGAGGAACGATAATCAGTAGGACCATTAATGGCATCGTTTTTTATTTTGTCCATTTTCTAATATGTTTTTTACCTTAAATCTTATTTACTTTGACTTGACAAGGGCATCCCAAAGGATTTGAAAAAAATTGTAAGCAAAAAGCAATTTAAAAACTTGTGCATTTTTACATTAATTTTTTAAAAATAGTGGTACACTGACGATAATAAAATTGGACATGCAGGATTAATCCTAAGTATCTATCCCATCCCAGTGTGTCTAATAAACGTATGTGCTTAGCACACAACAAAAAATAAATAATAACTTAAAAGCACAGAAATACTAAATGACTGGTAGTGTGCAAAATAAATGCTCATTAAATTAAAATACGACCGGATGTTTTTTGTCTGAAAAAAATAAAACACGAAAAACGGGCAAGGCATTGGCTTTATAAATACAAACAAATAACAGAAGCAGCGCAGCATCAGCTCAAAAGTGCCCAATGCATACAAAAAAAATAATAAAAATATATTCAACTTGTTGAAATTGTGCAGCGTTTTGCATTTTGTACTTGGGTCCACAGCACCCACACAAACACATACACACACACACACACACACACACACCTCACTCACACAAACACATGCTGACAGCAAATTCGTTGACATTCAGATAAAGAACACACTGCGCACATTCTGCTATCAGCTCAATTGGAGCGTGCTCGACATTGAGATGCTCAGTAAGTGGTAGGCTTCGCTAAGCAAAAAGTAAAGAGCTCTAAACGCTGTTTAATAGTTAATAGTAAAAAAAGAATACAAACACATGCTAACAATTATACTAAAATTAAACAATTTCGAACTTTTCTATAGAAAAACAACCATGCCTCCATGACGTTTCTACTAATTGGTTGCTCTAAGCTGCTGTAATATAAACTGCTGCTTGCCTAATATAGGTTTATCGGCACTTTTAGCTCAGTAACAACTTTCCCAGACCAAAGACACCCACCAAAAAGGGCATCAAGGAGGCGGACAGGGGCGGTCTGCTGTCTCGGCGGCTGCAAAAACTTAGAAATGGCCTCAATTATCGCACCAGATATATGTACGTATGTATCGTATCGTATAAGTAATATAGAGAAGCGGCTTTTACTGGCTCGTCTACTAAAAATGGTTCGGCACACACACACACTTGCAAACGTTTTAAAATGGCCAGACAACCAAATTTAGTAACACAAAACAACAACAACAACGTAAAGCTAAAGAGCAAAGAGTAATAAAATCAAATAAAAAAGCAAGCAAAGAACGAACCAGTGCACCGCCATGGCTCAGTTTAACTTAACTTAGTTGAAGAATTTTCTTCAAAGACTTTTCTTCATTTCTCACAACTCCAACTGCATTTTCTGTTACAGACTCTTCGGTCTATATATAGTCGAGTTCACATAGAGTTCTTCTTGCTCAAGTGTCCAAAGTGAAGTACTTTTGATTGGTGTTAGTTGCCACAATATAAACAACAGCTACAACGAATTGGCCTCAATATTTTGTTATAACATAAGTTGTGCATTGAGGGAGCAGTCCCCAACTATCCCAGCAAGTTTCGACTCAGATAATGTTCTATAGGGCTCCGGGTCCTCTCTGCACGTAGCACTCGTGCAATTATCTAATCAATAGCTTCACACTGTCTACGACGATCGTGCTGTTAAGGCGGTATCTACAGAGGAAATCAATTTATACCGATGGAACATAGGCATTTATAGCAGCAATAATGTTGAAAACTTGTTAAGGGTAAATATTTTGTTATACTCGTAGTTGCGAAACTGGCCCACAAATAAACTCAATATGCTGAATGGCTGCCATAGTTCACCTAGTAAAAAATAGTATATGTATTGTTGATTTGTTGAGATTAATTTGATGTTTTAAATCCATCAATCACATTGAATAAGCGCGAGGAGAAATATTAAACACCCCTTCGATGACACTTTCAAAGATTTGCAATGCAATAACCAATAATCGATTGATCAATGTCTATGTCTGCCAATCACTTGTATGCCGATTAATATCGACAAATTGCAGACTTAGTCGATCTGGTGAATTGATTGTGGTTGCTTTTCACATATAAATCAGTGGTCCGTATCTCTTAGTAAATGTTACAATTTTCACACACCAATCAGCGACGTTTAACGTTTATTCTCCACTAATTTTCAAAGTTATTTTAAAGCAGTACGCCATTTTGAATTGATTTGCATGTATAAACTAAGCTAACTAAGTCGCCTATGGATTTGCATAAGTTCTGAGCAAAAAATGGCAAGACTAACTAACCAATTCAATACTCGTATAAGGGCAAAACCCACGACTATTAATTTTATATTTTTGGTTAAAGCTTTCACTTTGAACTCTTTTCCCTGACAGCTTACAGACAACATTTACAGGCAATATTTACGACAAGCAACTTGAATGCTGATTTGTATTTTTATTTTTAATGCAAATGCAAATGAATTTACTTATTTTTATGATGGTTTGTCAACTCCCTCACAAATTTATTAGATAACGGCACAAGGTGGGTATTGTTTTCTTTCGAAAACGACAAAATGTCGTCGAGTTAGTCTGTCGAAGGCGATGTAGATGATATGATAATGTCGCAGATAAATATACAATGAATGGGTTGGCAAATGGCTATAGATAGGAGATACATTAGACCTACATCTGTATGGTTGTATCAGCTTAATGATCGTTAGCCGCAAAACAATAACATCATTTTTCATTAGATTATAGAGCAGATTGTGAGGGAAAGGGAAAGGGAAAAGAGAGACCGAGAGGAGGACTATAGTTTTTATGCTGATTACATAACACACATTTATAAGCAAGGGTATTCCATGTTTTTTGTTCATTTACGAACTATGTGTATTTTATTTCACGTGAGTTTAAATTAAGACAAAAAACAACCAAGTGGTCTATATTTTTTACTGGCTGCCTTTTGATTTTGTTTTAAAAATTTGAACTTTTAATTCACTCGTTGTTTGTTTTTCTTTTTGGTTTTTGCTGTTGATGTCGCTATTTCTGTCTCTTTTTATGTTTTCTTGTTGTTTCTATTTGCGTATTTTATTTTTGTTGTTGTTTGCTACTTTTTTTTGCCGCTAAATGAATATATACAATATTTTTGTCAATAAACTGAACGTGCGTATGTCTGCGAAAATGTGCTCGAGTATACAGTACATACAGCATACATACAAACATTCGCACACACGTACGTACATATGTATGTATGTATGTACATGCATACGTGTGACAGATGACGTTGGCGTAAAAAAAAGCACAGCTAAAGTCAAAGCGCGAGCAGTGGGCGGGAAGTGATTTGAGTGGGGAAACGCAGAGGTGTGGTGGGGAGAGCTGTGGTGAGGAGAGTTGAGGTGCGGTGAGTCTGAGTTTGCGAGCAGCTGCAGCTGCTGTTGCTGTTGCCAAAATGCAGTTGGCGCAGTACGGTGGAATGCACAATACAGTTAAGTGCTTAGAACTGATGCATAAGAAAGAGAGCTATGTACGGCTAATGTTACTTATATTTGCTTGATGATACAATTCTACTTAATCAAGTAATAATATAAAAAAGCGTTTTTAATACATTTGGTTAATAGATGCTTTAGTTTTATGCAATTTACCTCTTTCTGTATGTTGCATACATTCCCACAAATCTATAATGTGACATATCACATAATCCATTTGAACATCGGGCATCCACATACATAAGTATGCATGTATATATACGGTATATTATGTATATTTGGAAAGTATGTGTATTTTCTGTTATAAGTTTATTTAGTCTAGCAATTGGACCTCAACTAAGTACAATTAATTGACTGTAATTGCTCATAAGCCGATTGCAAGAACTACAAAGCCGATCAGTGATCATTTTTTAAATTGATCGGTAAGATGATTGGAACAGATATTATCATTTAGTTATGTGTGTGTGTGTATTTCTCTTTCAATCGATTCGCTTTGCAGAGATCAAACAGCAATTGAGAGCGTACAGAATTTGTTCGCCAACCATTCAGCTTCCCTCAATTTGTCTTTCGTGCTTCGAGCACTACATTTCTTTACGCACTGTATGCGAAAAAAAAAATAAAAAGAGTGAGAGCAAAAGGAACGACAAAGTTGAAGCTGCGCTTATGTCGTGTGATATCTCCAGTCCTCCTCTCTGTGTCGCTCATTCTCTTATTCTGCTCGACTCTGTATGAAGGTGCGTGGGCACGAGAACGGAAACGGCGTTCAGTTGACGTCGCTGTTGGCAGTTGACGTTACGTCAATGTGTTTTCATATTCGCCACTTTGGTTTACTATAATTACGTAAATGTTAAGAACCTTGCCTATTGCCGAGCTGTCTGCGGCGACTAATTAGGTAACGTGCCAGCAACAGCAAAAACAACAACAGGAATCCACGATAAGAGCAGCGCAGCTGCTGCGCAGCAACAACAACGCAAATAGCAACATTAATTTTACACATACACACACACGCACATGCACACACAACCCACTCACACAGACAGCACAAAATAAAATACAACAAGAAAGCAACTGCGGGCCTGCCAGACTGTCTGCCAGCGGATGCCTCGCATCCACTGTTGCCGTTGCCGTTGTTGTTGCTTTTGTTTTTGTGTTTGCAAAAATAAATTTAATTTTGTAGTCATTAATTTTCCACTCTAGATACGAGCACAGAAGTCTGTCCCCCTCTTCATCCATCTCCCACTAGCCTTATAACAGTGGGCCAGCTAATTAAATAACTAAAAGAGTTTTTTATAATTGTTGCCTTCTGCATGGATGCTTGTGCTTTGTGCCTTGTGCCTTGTGCTTTACCCATACTCACGCACGTCAATAACGGTTTATTAAGATGAGAGATGGGCTGTCGAGAGCGAAAGAGCGAGAGGGAGGCAGGCTTGGTCAGTTATTTGCTTTTGTGGATTTTCTTTGACTATTTTCAAGTTCAATTTGACGCAATTAGTAAACAGTTCGAGTGCACGTATGTATGTATGTGTGTGAGTGTGTATGTAAATACATGCATTCTCGACACTCGGCACTTGTGTGCGTGTATAATAAATTAACGTCTTTTTTATCGCTTTAATGAAAAACCGTTTTGCTTGATTGCTCTAAGGCACATAAATAACAAATAAACAAAGCATATTATTATTATTGTTGTTGTTGCTTGTGACTCGATAAGGGGCTGGTGTGTGATAGCCGCTATCATATGCCAATATGTACTCCCCCACTTTGAAGGAGGCAGTCAGGTGGACTCGGCTTAGTGAAACAACCTTGGGCCCCAAAGAAGCCAACATTATTTCAAGTAAAAGCTGCTGTCAATTGTGTTCACTGTTCGGCCAAAAAGAGAGAGAGAGAGAGAGAGAGAGAGAGAGAGACGCTCTTGAGTGGACTACGATATTGAAGGCTCAAAACTAAGCATTCTATAATAATAATTATAGATCATTTCAGCAATTGGTCCCAAGTATTCTGCTTAAATATTTGAAGTATATTTAAGCAAGGACTCCGCCGCTTGGGTAATTTATATTAAAAGCGATCATATGGACATTAATTAATTACATGCTACACACTTTGCTTTTAAATTCATTTTAAGAATAGAGTATACAAAATATATAATTGAGTTTTTTCTTATATTTAGTAAGAAATGAACCAATGTGTTATTTAAATTGTATACCTTGAGTATACAACCCAGTTTGTAAGAATTATGAGGCTAACAACGGTAATTTGTTGATATCGAATTCCAAAAAAAGGAAGCACATATTTTTAACCTAAAAATATGAATATGATAAATCATTAGCAGAGAAATAAAATCAAAAGCATTTCGATCTCTTCAAGCAACGCCTAACAGAGTTTACAAAGAGTTGCAATGTTGAAAATGAAGCTTGTACTTGTAATCAGCTATGAATCAAATTCGGGTCTGAGCTACATATACATATATAGTAAACTAGGCACGGTAAGTCAAGCATTTCCATTTAATCGAAGCAAATATTGCTTAATGCCACAGAACGCGATGACACTCACAGTGCCCAAGGTACGTGACTTTAGCTGCAATTGCATAGGATGGAAGATATCCTGTAGTGAACGCTTGAAAGGTATCTTCGATAGGCGAAAGGGCAAACGTAATGGATTGTTTGCCTTTTGAGATTACAGGGTATGCGGCAGTCCGACTAGAGTATCTAAGCGCAAGAATATTTGCAGTTAGTTATTTTGAATGGTGTTATCATTTCAGACGATAAGCAGCCCGAAAACAAACGACGCACAACATATTTGATGGGCCTTAGCAGACTTACGAACTAATTCAGATAATGCCGAGTGGACTTTTTGGTCAGGGCTGCTTCACCTTCGTGGAGGAGCATGCTCAATTTCTTGCTCCATACTCCAGCTGCTTTCCCACCATCATATATCAAAGTAGTTAAGAGGGGGAGTAGGAGGGGGGGGGGGCAGAGGTGCGTTCCAAATTAATCCGCAGCGCAATAATTTCAGATTGAATTGTACTTGTATTATGTGATCAATTTCGTTGGTTCGCCAAGCGGTTCAAGAAAATCCTCAGGCATGTCAAATTGAGTTCCATTCAAAAGAGGAAGAAATAAAATACAAAATACAAAACAAAAACACAACAAAAGCTTCAAAATGCGGGCTGCGAGACCGTCGAAGAAACGAAAAGAGGCTGTCAAAAGATCTTAACGATGAACAAAACAAAAAAATACAAATAAAAATGAAAAGAAACGAAACGAAGCAGAGAGAACTGATCCTGCCAGAAGAAGACTTATAAAAACGGGCAAAAGGGCTGTCAGTTGGCGGCTCGTGGTCTTTAGAGCTGACAGCATGAAGGAGCGAGCGAGAGAGAAAGAGAGAAGGGCAGAGGGGGAGAGAGATGGCAAGGCTTCTTCGGGGCCAAGTGAGAAAACCAAGCGCGACACCAACACCAAAAACCGGCTATGTCCAGCGTCCCTGACTCTGGCAAGGGAATTGAATTGAATTTCCAGTCTGCCTTTTTCGAAGGTGTGAAGAAAAAATAAAATACAAAGCCCAACGTCAAACAGCAACAACAAAAGCAGCACAGCACGAAATTCTGAAAAACTTGAGCAACAACAACAAGAAACGAAATCAACTGCAGATCTCAACTGAACAGAGCCAGAGCCAGAGCCAAGCCAGGGAAAAGAATAGAAACTGAAAACTGGATTGAGCGTCGTTTTCCAGCCAGCGTGTTGCAAGAGGCAAGAGGCATGGGGCAGGGACAGAGGCAGACTCTTTGGGATTTCACAGTCGTTCTTATTGTTGTTGTTGTTGTTGTTTTTGTTATGTCCCTCGCTATGATCTCTCCGCGTGTTGGAAGCATCTGTTCTCTGGGCTCTGTTGTCTTTGCCACTTTGGCCATTCTGACAGGCCTCAAGAACTCAGAAGGTGAAAACTACTTGCATGTAATAAGGAAGCCTGTGCCGAAAGAGTCGAAATTAGACTTTAGCGACTGCTTTGAATGCCCTACGCTCTGTAGTAAATAACAAGATTGAGTAATTCCAAATTAAAATAAGCTATAAGTCGATGATTGTAACTGATCATTTTGTATATAGTTCAACTACTGCCTTGCTATTTATAATATAAGCAATTATATTAAAGTATTTATCACATTGATATGCTTTGCGCTGTTTTCTGTACCCAAAAAATACCTTTGAAATCGACCCTAGAGTCAATGAGGTAATGTGCTCCACAGGTGTGCACACCTCACCTTTACACACAGTCAGCAGTCAGCATAGATACCCACATAATAACAACAACATAACCGGCAACTATTCAACTTCAACTTCGAACCGAATCTGATTTCTGAAACTGATTGTGTATGCGTTTCTGCTGTCGTTGTCGTTGTTGTTGTTGCTGTTGCTGTTGCTGTTGACGTTCTTCCCAACGTCAGTTCGAGTTAAACCTACGAGGAATCCTCCAGATACACACACACACACACACAGATGCACAGATACAGATGGAGATAGAGAGAGCGAGCCACATGGAGGCGACGCGTCGCGTCGGTTGGCTTAAATTGGTTTTTATTGTTGTTGCACATGTCCATTGTTGGTGTTGCCGCTTCGTTTTGACCATAGTTCTTCTTGATTTCTTTTTTTATTTTTTTCTCTGCTCTGCCTTTCTTTGAAGTCGCATTTAATTCTTGGCGTGTTTCTTTTTTTATTTTTCTTCCTCCTTCTTCGCTTTTGTTGTGCAGCGCTCCAAGTCGCTGGCAAGGTGTGAAGAAAAGAATTTTTCTGTGCAATAATCTTGATGCCTTTTTAAGATTTGTTGCTGCTTGGTGTTGTTGTTGGTGTTGCTCCTTAGTTGGTGGAGAGCTGCATTTTTTTGTAGTTCGTTTCGTTTCAGTTGAAAAATGGTTTTGGGGCTCAAGAAAATGTACGCCATAAAATGTGAAAATAATTGGATACACTCGCATCTCCTTTTTGAGTATGAGTCTGAGTCTGAGTCTGCACTTTGAATGCATTTCAAATTGCTAATGATGAGAGCCTGTTGTGTGCCACAGATTCCTTCCGTGAGACAAGCACCGGACGAACTCCATGGACAGCCTCATTGCCAGCTCTCAAGCGACCCAACCAACCATTAAATGCATTTATTTATGAGACCCACCGATATAATCTCGCTTAAATTGCAGCTCATATGCATACGGGTACGAATACGGGTACTCATACTCAAATACTGATGTATGATGCGGATATTGCGATATTGATATTGAATTTAACTAGAATTCACACCTTGGGGCTGCTTCAATCGCAACCCATCCAAACGAAGCTTCGCGATTATGATATAGTACTTATAATTAAATATTTTGCATATTGCAACAAAGTATCGTGACAAATTTAAGTTTATTAATTCGTTCTTTCCACGAAACAAACTGCAGATCCAACTAGCAATGCATCTTTTGGGAATACCCCCCTCTTTATACATTCAACGTTTTCTCTCACGTCTTTCCGGCTAATTCATAAATATTTTAGCGAGTCGACAACAACAAAATATAAATGATAGCAGTCAAACCTCAGAATACACCTTCACAGGGTTAGACTTCTTTACTCCAGAGAAACAGAATGCATTAACACCTTTCACATGCTCAATAGATACAGATACAAAGAGGGAGATAGACAGATAGAGACAGAGTTGTCTCGAACGTAAGTTACCTAAAACAACAATATGCATACATATGTAACATAGAACAATACTGTAATTATATATTTGTGATCAGCATCAATTAATTTATTTATTTAAATTCGTATATATCAAATTCAAATACAAATAAAGCATTCAACAAATTACAATAGAAAATACAATGGCTATGTGCCATTAGTCAATTAAATTAATAGCTTTATAAGACAATTATCTGTCTCTGAGATGAACATGTTCATTCGCTATGCGGTCATACCCTTGTACCCAATGCGATACAGGGTAGAAAAACAATATACAGCAATTGCATCTTGAACGAATCGTGAAAAAACCCCGTGGCGAAAGAAACGAGCGGGCAGAGGGGAGAAGGGGTAAAAAAAAAGCAGCACGAACATTGAACAATGACGACTAGCAACAACGTAAAAGAGCACAGAACTAAATTGCATTAAGTGTAATTATAACTAATTAGGAAAAAACAATATACAAAACCCAACATGACTAACTGCAAATGGGGTAAAGAGCTTTCCCAAAGAAACAACACCCTTACTTCTGCTGACCCACTAATGGAGCACTTGTGTTGTGGATGAAGATTTGCTCTTTTTCTAGATAGTTTCTCTAGTTCTAGATATATAACTAATATAGTAGTCACAAAGTGCAAGAACCTCTCAGAAAGGGTATTGCAAATCGCATAACTGGCACATAATAACCAACTCAAAGCAACAACACAAACTACAACAACAGATTTATATTGTTGTATTATTATTTTATGCACTTTTCTATGTTGACCATGGAAAGTTATTAAAGCCGGTGGAAATGCCATGGAAATGGTTGGTGATTTGCGATATAAAATGTAACAATGAATGATTTAATTAAGCACACAGTTGACTCGGAATGAGATTTATTACAAGAGCAAATGGCATTTCGATACAAATCCAAGTCCAATACTTGGAGCTAGTTTGGCAAATCTTAGATGTTAAAGTATATTTAACCCGAGCAATATATTAATATTTATTTTCTAACCACTATGACACTGTTGAATCCAATCTCTTTAGCATAAGGTTAAGTGTTGAATAATGGAGCACATTGAGACTGTACCGTAGATTTATAAACTCGGAGGTTCAATTACCAGACTCGCACACAAGCAACAATAGCAACAGAAAATACCATGG
Organism: Drosophila pruinosa; assembly: GCA_018150935.1. Taxonomy (NCBI): domain Eukaryota; kingdom Metazoa; phylum Arthropoda; class Insecta; order Diptera; family Drosophilidae; genus Drosophila; species Drosophila pruinosa. The sequence goes on from JAECWR010000199.1 coordinate 46,183,121, forward strand.
ATCAGCAGTACGAGTATATACCATACTGTGAAACCGAGAGGCGGTACAAACATTAGTCCATGGCTAAGCTTCTGTCATGAGATGCAAAAAGAGAAACGAGCACAATGAACCTGTGGTCGGGGGTAAGAGGCAAGAGGGCGACGGTATGGGCAGGCAAAATAAATCATTTAATATAGCGCGCCATTTATCATCTAACATTGCTGCATATCATTCTTCATCTTAGCACACACATACACATACATGCACACAGTTGGGTGCCTGAGGAGTCGACAAAATAAAAGTGGAAGTAGAAATAGAAGGCAAAATTAGCGTGTGTACAGAATTGAATGAAGACTGATGGCTGGCGGGCGGTGTGGTAAAGGTGAAGGGGAATTCACTCACCTATCAAACAGACGGGTAGACGGGTGGAGGGGTCAGCAAACTGCGGCTGCAGTCATATAAACAAATTGCGCTTGAAAGGCGAATGAAGCAGCCAAAATGTCTGCCTCGACTGTAGGTTGTGGGTGTGTGTTAGTTATGTATATACAAACACAGATGTACTTATGCATGTGTGAAAGAAATGTACAAATATGTTTGGCTGTTTGACTGTTTGTCGTATCTTTTCTGGTGAACGATTCTGTGTTGTTTATCCGTCACTTTAACACGTTCGGTGCTGACGCTTGCGTTCAAAGTGGGCAGCGACTGAGACGTAACGTTACTGACACCGACATGCACACATATATGTACATATGGAAGTATGCACAGAGGCAGAATTTATTTTTATTTAAAGCGCGCTTCACATATGAGTATGTGTATGTGCATTACACATACATATAAGTGTGTGGCATGTAATGTCTATCAAGATTGAAATTAGATTTTCGTTGATTGTTTTGTTCGTTGTACTAAAAATGTGCCTCAACTGTTGTGGCATTCAAAAGTTCTACGAAAATGCGTAAGACATAAAACGATGTAAAGTTTAATTGTAAAAATTTACGTACGTGCATATGGGTATGTATTTATTTTGTTATTGCTGCTGCGACTGTGATTTTATGCTCGCTCACGAGCGCTCCTTTTACGCTCTCTCTTTTCCGTCACTTATTGGCTCACACTGTCACAAACACTCGCTAGTTGAATTTTTGCTGGCTTAAAAAACACAGTCAATGGTTATTATGTGTTATCTAATATATGCTTTTCACTTGTTTTAACAAAATTACGATTTTGTTTAGTTTTTGTATTGATTACAACACTCACGAGATTTTGTTTTCGATTACTTAGGACTACAAACATACAATCAGTAGACTCAACGCGACGACCTCCCTCTTCGAAAACTGAACGAGAACTAATTGTGAACATTATGCAATGTGACCATAAGTAAGATTTTGAAATATACTATTATACTTCAATTAATATACTAACTTGATTACAGTTCTTGTATGATATATTTGTGTGAAAAGCGGGCATTTTTCAAAACTTTTGTCTTTTTCACTAAAAAAAAAGGCCAAGAACACATCGATTTTTTATGTAAATTTATCCATATAAGAGTTAAAAATATACACTATTGGGAACATTCACAAGTTAAAAATTATAAACTGCTCTTTTCTTACAAGAACATATGTTAATGAAATTTAAAATTAGTGATCGCAAATTAAATTTAAAAATATACCAGCCATTCCTACTCTGATAAAAGTTGTAGATGTGTTCAGCAACTGCGCGATAACAGTCAGGGCTGGTTATCATTGTTAAAAAAGTCAACCAAACAAATGTCTTTGTCTCCAAAAAAGATAAATAAATAAATTTTTTCAAATAAAATTGAAAATGGGTCATGCAGAACATGCGCAGGATTTTAGTAAATTAAGCAAATTGTTTACTCGTTGGTTCTAACATAGTGTTACCTAACATCTTAATTGTGGTAGACGAACAGCTGTTGCCTTGTTTTGACAATGTCGTTCTTAAACTCAATCACAAAATCATTATCAAAACATCTTATCCGAGGCAATTGTAACATAGTTCATAGAAATTACCTAAACGCGGCAACAAAGCCTCAATCCCCAGAAAGCGCATTATCACTCGCTGGAAGGAACCGAAAAATATGGGGATATGTGGCGATCGCCTTTAATCAAGTGGATGCCGATCGATTGGCTAAGGTGGGTCCAAATCGTCTATGTGCCGAGTGGGTGATTAAGAACGGAGGCGGGGTACGCTTGACCGGTAATCCATCCAGATTATGGAAGGACTACAATCAATTGCCAGCTGAAACAACAAAATTTCACATTAAAGTTGTTGACGCTTCAAATGCTTCGGTAATGAAAATTGGTCTGAATCACTTCATAGGTTGTAAACAAATCGACACTGTAATTTTTCACAATTGTAAGCATCTAGAGAGCGATGGTCTTATCGGTCTTACCCATTTAACCGATTCTCTGACGCACCTTCAAATATCCGGATGCTACAATATAACGGATTCCGACCTGGCTGTCGTTGGTGAGCTCTCTAATCTGAAGCAGTTAATTATTTTCGACATGAAATATGTCAAAAACATGGAAACAGTAGCTGCACGCCTAAAATCTAGTCTGCCCAATTGCGAAATGATTTTTAAAAATGAGTAATTTTCGAATCCATTTTCAAGAATAAATAAACTTATGGAGATTAAATAATATAGATGTTTTATCACTTTGAGCTGACGGAACATAGTAGCTGCTCAAATTACTTTTCAAAATTATACTCACGTCTAACCCATACTCCTAAGACATCCAAAAAGCCAAAGCAGTTTCCCATCTTTAACTTTAGTTTTAGCTATAAACCTACAGTTGTATAATTAAATAATACGTGACCATTGTCTGTTGTAAATTCATCGCAGTTCTTCACTGAGTCGTCCCAACAAATTATCAGGTGTAATTTGTGCATTTTATTACTTATAATTACTATTTGGTGTGAAGTGCAGTCTATTAGCTTGGTTAAGATTTACGTCTAGGAAGCGGCCAATATGTAGGGCCGTATATCCTCGACATCGAGTAATTGCTCGGGCGGCACATGCTCACCACATATGGGACAGTCGCCAAACTCGGATAGAATACTGAAAATATATACATAATGTTTTAAGTGCTTAAAGTAACCGAATCTTTTCTCTCACTTCTCCATCTCGGCCCGAAAGCAAAGAAAATCACATTTCGGACATGAAGTCATTTGTTGTTTTATGATGTGCTGACCGGTTGCTATGCATATGGGTAACGTAGTCTTACAGTTGTGACAGGTAACCTCCATGTTAGCCAAGTTGGCATCACAAATAGGGCATTCCATTGTCTCGTCGTCTATTTCATCGCGTAATTGCTTGATTCCCTTAGGCGCCTTGCGTACAATCGACTCGATCTTCTTAATGTAACGCCCATCCAGCTGATAACGATAGTCCGGCCGCATCAGGATGGAGGCGTAATTGAAGGCAGATTTCTTGAGGCCAGCGCGATGGCATTCAATCACCGTTGAAGTCAGTATAGGCACTATATCTATATGGTATATTAGAGTCATATTCAAATATCCTGGGACTAACACTTACGCTCTGGAAACTGAGATATACACGCCGCCACTTGGACAAGCAGCTTGGCTGCAAGCAAATGGTTACCCAACTTGACATGGATGCGGACCAGGGTGTATCGATGTAGTAGTATCAAGTTGTGCCGCATCTCTGCAGTGACAGAAAGATTATTGCGTCGCAATTCCTGGTACATGGAATAAAGCAAATCACGGGCCGACTTGTAGTTGCCTGCCAGTTGTTCCTGATTGGCTATAATGACCGCAGTCTTGGCCGCATCCTTGTAATGCTTGCGTGCCATATATAATCTAAATAAATATCGTGGGTCTTTAGGAACGCCATCCGATTCACCCAGAAGAAACTCAATAAGCTGTGTAGCCAGCTGCTCATTATTAGACGTCGCCACGCAATCGATGGCCAGTGATAGAGCCTGTGACTCTTCATTACTAAATGCCGATGCTTTGAGCAGAATTCGCAGAGCTTTGGTGAATTCTCTGGCAAGAAAATAGTACTTGCCGGCAAGCAGGGTATACTTCTCACTCTCAAAATAATGGGCCAACGCCAGATAGTCTGCAGATTTTGCATTCTCGTAACGTTCTAGTAACTCGCCGTGCCGCCGCAGTTTGTTATGCCGCTGAGCTAGAGCAAAGGCCTCCTCCACGCAGCCACAGATAACGAGAAATTGCAATGCCTGCTCAATATCACCAATCTTCTGATAGAACTTGGCCAGAAGTTTAGCAGAATCCATTGATCGCGATTCAAGAACAATTTCCGAAGCAGCATGTGGATCGCACAAGTGATCCAAATAAATTCGTACGCAAGCATCCAGATCACCCGCAATACGATAGCTTCTTATGGCTTCTTCAAATTGCCCATCCGATTCCTTGGCTTTGGCATAGGCGCCATGTAGTTTGCTGCTCTTGACTTGCGGCAGAATATTGTTTGCCTTGTGCCACATCTTTAGAGCTATGTAATGGCCGCAAGCCTCGTCGTGGTACCCACCACGTTCATATAAGCCCGCGGCCTCTGTGAGATGCCCTACAGTGGCTAATAACTCGGCACAGTCAAACAATAGCTGTTTGTCCTGCAGCTCTACAGCATATTGAATCTGTTCAAAAGAATTAAGATTAGCTACACGTACAAAATTGGACGCTATATGTAGTAAGATGCATACACCACGTCGAAAGTCTCCAGCACGTATTGAGGTGCGGGCTATACCCATTTTACAAAGACGCACATGTTCCTCGTACTCGGGCATGGTTTGCAGTAATGTGGGCGGTTCCAAATCATCATTATTAATTAAATCCTCCTTATATCCTTTCTCATAATGGTACAAGGCATCCGCGTAGTTGCCACTGCAAATATATAATGTGGTTACAATGTCGATAGTTCATCTTAATTACTCACGTGAACTCCAACTGTTGGGCATACTCGCGGGCTATAAAGGGCACTTCCAAAGGCTCGTATTTATGGGCCAACAATAGCGCTTGGTCCCACTGCAACAAATCCCGGCTCAAGTCAAGAGCGGCACGTGTGTAAATTCCTTTAAGCAAATACTCCTTGGCCTGGTCGTAGTGACCCAACAGCATGCAGCAGCAACCGTTCAGCATGTGCAGATCTTCAATGTAACGCATTTCATACAGTGTATTAACCAGGCCTGCGTCTCCAAGTTGGCGATAGGCGCGCAATGCTTTAAATGTAGAAACAATTTGAGATAGGTTTTCAGGTATTGTGGAGCAGACAACGCTTACCAATCTCCGGCTCTAAATCAGCAATCGCTTGTTCCCCAAACTGTTGCCAAGCGCTGTCCGATTTCATTTGCTCACAGAGTTTATAAGCCTCATCATATTTCTTGAGGCGTAGTAGCAGTTGCAGATTATCGCTCTGAGTGTTGGTGGGATTGACCACGTGGGTGCTTAGCGATTGTGTGGCGTACTGGCCACCATCGATGTGAAGTGCCATTTCGCCAGCGCATAGTAGAAGCGGAACTTGACCAGGATTCAGTTTTGATTCGCCCACCTTCAGTGTGTGTCTGCCCCTAACCGAGTGACGGGCAAATACATGAGTATTGACGACACGACTATCGAAGCTAATGAAGACATTGGGTTGTGTCAAGTCCCAGAGACACCCCACACATTGCTTTGGCAAGTCCGAAATCAAAAGCGCTTCCTGATCCAAGGCGGGTAGATATATAAACCCTTGGCCATGCTCGTCAATAAATATGATTTTGGTGCCATCGACATCAGTAAACAGCTGACGAATACCGTTGCTATGACGATAGATAGTGCAAGTGTCCCACTTTTCCAGCGAGTAAAAGACTAGATGCCCAATCTGCGACAGGCAAAAGAATAAAGGCAAATGGCATATCAAATATTAGGTTTAATACACACATCTGTAGCAAAGATGAGTAGCTCCTGGCTAAGGGCAAAGCACGTAATGACTACATCGCTGGACATTGTGGGCAAAGCGCTGGGAAAACTCGCTTGCATCTTGTCCTTGCAATTGGGATTGTCCGCGGAAATGGCCTGCAGTAACAAGAGAGGAGGGCACAGTGCTGCACAGTAATCTGTATTTAGCTTCATCGATGTTATATCATGGGGAAGATTACGTTCACTTAGTGGACGTGGTTCGTCGCCCAGACTTTTGCCCAAATCATAAAACCAGACATGTTTGTCCACGCCCGCGGCGAAATTGTATGGTCCAATAGCCAGGAATGTAGGCTCTGTTTCCAGAGGCAGGCGAAATGGCAATACCTTAGCTTTGTCTGGTGCGTACACATAGATTGACACTTCGGCCAGGCTACTCAGCATGACAAGACGTGGTGCAGACACGGCAAACATATGCGGCAGTTTAGTCACATATGTGTACACCGTTCCACCACTAGTAGTTACTGCTAGCAGCTGGCCATCTGGCGACCAATCTATCATTTGAACACTCGCATGATCTGGCACGGTTATGATGCGTTCTGTTTCCTGCAGATTTGTTATCGAGTGTATCTTAATGCTGTATGGGGTTGCGAGATATTAAAGATCCAGTTTACCAAATAAATGAAGCTGTGTACTTACTTATCATCTCCACAGGAAGCTACTATGTCCAGTGTAGGGCAGTACGCTAAACCGCTAAGCGTATCCTTGTGATTTCTCACTTGCCACAGCTCTTGGCCGACGTCTTTGGGATGTGTAGAAATGGCAACAACATGGCCATTTGAGAATCCCAATAATATGTATCCATCGCCAAACCATTTGTGCTGCAACAAAGATCCATAACGGCTCTGAAACCCCAGTTCAGTGGGATTCTCTGGCTCAGGCAAATAGTATAAGAACAGCGTACGTTTTCCTATAATCATACTGATAGCATTATCGCCTACGATACGCTCATCATTGGCCATCTCAGCAAAGTACATATCTGTGGGTACATCGCGCAGTTGCACAACGCGTACCGTGTCGCCGTCTTCACTGCTTAATGAAAAACTTTTATCGTCAGAGCCGAGCGCCAACAAATTCTGCGCTGACCAGGCGCCGCATGTGATTCGCTTGCTATGTTTTCCCAACACCGGAGTACGTTTGCCATTCTGATGATTATAAATGGCTAGATTGCCGCGACCTGTGCCAACTGCTAGCAGTTGCTGATTCTTTGACCACAATATGCAGGTGAGGGGATCCCGCAGTCCCGTCTCTACTGTTATTTTCTGCTGTGTAGAATAATCCCATAGTGTAATATTTGGTGAGCTACTTGTTATAATACCCAATAATTCCCCTTCGCAGTCCCAAGCAAAGCCTGAGCATAGACTGTAAACGGCTCTGTTTTTACAAATTGAAATATATTAATTACAATTCTTAATTACCCCGATAAAATAATGCGTTGCACCAGCTGTCCCTGCCGATTATACAAAGCCACTGAGCCATCAGTGCCTGTTGTTGCCAGCAAAGCTCCCGCGCTCTTTTGCCAAATGAAGTAAACATCACCAATGCCATGCGGCTCATCATATTTGTACAATATCTTTTCAAACGACATTTTTAAAGTCAAATACTATATCATAATTAAGTTAGAGCACTCATACTGCATTTGGCAGCCTACAAAAGTTTTTCACCTTTTGTTTACGAGTTTTTCCGAAGCCGTTACTATGGTAGCAACAAGTCGCTCGCAGAGTGACCGCAAGTTGAATTTTAGAATATACTATTTTACATGGAAAAATACTCCCTTACCATATATAATTGGAATCTTTCCAAAACTAAAAAAACATTTCGTTTTGAGGTCATGATTTTCGTTTTAATATTACCACTAAGCAATGAACATATGAATATATGTAAAACGAAAATTATTACGCATTTTGCAAAAAATAAATATACTAGTATTTACAGTATTTTAATATCAACAAGAATACACCATTAATGCTCACACCACTAAGCAATGAACCTAATAGAGTCCGCATATCCAAAAAATACGGGCACTTTTCGTTTTTGGTTTTCATAACCCCCGTGGCAGAGGCCGGGCAGAGGCGCAGCGCTCTCTCGCGTTCGGCTCTCTCTCGAGAACTCGAGCTAGCCGTCGTGTCTTGAACTTTGAAAACAAAACCCCTGAGGCAGAGACGCAGCGCTCTGGCACGAAGAAGTGAACAGAGAGAACTCGAGCATCAATTCAGTCGTAGAACTACGCTGTTTTGATATGTGTGTATGTGTATTTAGTGCACATACATATGAAGAAACATAATGTGTATGCAGTTGCTGCTTGTCCGATTGCTTCAATTTTAATTTTTCAGATTTCAAACTGAGTTTCATTTCAGAAGTGTTTTGCTTGGATAGGGAAAAGTGAATACTCTTCTTTATTTGCATATATTGTTCTATCACTAATAAGTAAGGAATTTTAGTCTAGGACATCAACGGTGCGGTGCGTGCATCACGAATTGAATTGTTGATTTCTGCCTGTGACCTTGTTGTTGTTCTCTTCTGTTCCGCTCGTTTGATTTTGTCGTCTTTGCGTTGATGTTGCTGTTTTTGATTTGCTTACTTTTTACTTTTGATTGCATGCAGAGACTGCACCTGTTGATCGACTTTTTATTATGTTATTATGTTTAAATAATTAGTATAGACATATTATATTTAAATTTCAGCATTTTTTATTGCAAGTTAATATAGGCATATATAAAAGGAGTATTTTGATTTTTATTTACATTCATATTTTTATTAATTTTCAGCATAGTTTAAGCAAATTCATATATACATATTTTCATACATATGTACACACATATGTGAGATAGTATCAATTTGCTAAATTTTAAACACTGCTGAAAATACATAAATAAAAATATGAATGTAAATAAAAATCAAAATACTCCTTTTATATATGCCTATATTAACTTGCAATAAAAAATGCTGAAATTTAAATATAATATGTCTATACTAATTATTTAAACATAATAACATAATAAAAAGTCGATCAACAGGTGCAGTCTCTGCATGCAATCAAAAGTAAAAAGTAAGCAAATCAAAAACAGCAACATCAACGCAAAGACGACAAAATCAAACGAGCGGAACAGAAGAGAACAACAACAAGGTCACAGGCAGAAATCAACAATTCAATTCGTGATGCACGCACCGCACCGTTGATGTCCTAGACTAAAATTCCTTACTTATTAGTGATAGAACAATATATGCAAATAAAGAAGAGTATTCACTTTTCCCTATCCAAGCAAAACACTTCTGAAATGAAACTCAGTTTGAAATCTGAAAAATTAAAATTGAAGCAATCGGACAAGCAGCAACTGCATACACATTATGTTTCTTCATATGTATGTGCACTAAATACACATACACACATATCAAAACAGCGTAGTTCTACGACTGAATTGATGCTCGAGTTCTCTCTGTTCACTTCTTCGTGCCAGAGCGCTGCGTCTCTGCCTCAGGGGTTTTGTTTTCAAAGTTCAAGACACGACGGCTAGCTCGAGTTCTCGAGAGAGAGCCGAACGCGAGAGAGCGCTGCGCCTCTGCCCGGCCTCTGCCACGGGGGTTATGAAAACCAAAAACGAAAAGTGCCCGTATTTTTTGGATATGCGGACTCTATTAGGTTCATTGCTTAGTGCTCACACTGATAACAATGTATTTATATGTATATGATTTGAGCTTTACAGTTTGATGTAGACTATGGAATGGGACATATGTATAAGCACCAGGGCTCCATACAAAAATATACAATATGAACTAAAAATTCAAATGTAAATAAATTATAATTTATTAAGTAATTATAGTAATTTATTGGTCATGCTATTTACAATCACAGTATTCGAAAAAATATAAATATATTTGAAAAATCCACATTAAAAAACGGGTATTACTTGTTATACACTTACCCATTTAAAAAATTCATAATTATTTCGATGTAGATAAAATAAAATAATTGAACGACGTTTAGTAATACATTTAGTAAAGTTTATTATACATTAAGAATCTCAATAGGAAACATTAGATTAGTGAGAATCATACATTCATTGAAAATCGCTAGGTTTTGGTTAATGCCGTTCTCCAAAAAAGAGCTATAGGATTAGCAAAATACATGGTGTGTATAAATGTATGCACGTTAAGACGGTTTGAGTTTTTTCACACATTTATAAATGTTATTCTACAATATCTGTCTATGTTTAGTTTATAGACATAATTGAGGTCAGCATACATTTACAAGAAACATCAAAGGTTATATGCATATGTATCCAATAATAGATTATTTGTTTTAGTCTATTTGAGCTCGTCGAGAAAAGGTAAACAATAAATATGTTTACATATTTATGATGAATACTGCTAGGAACTTGTGTACCTATTTCAAATTATGTTTATAAAATGTTGCAAGAATTCTTTTCACGAAACGGATTAACCTTTTGGCTAGTGAACCCACTTAGTAGGCAATCATCCGATTCATTATCCAGCATATACTTCATCATTGCATTACAAGCCTCAGAAACTTGTATGCGTTGGATGCACACCTCGCGACGCAATTGTTCATTTAGGATGCGCTGCTGTTGTAAATTAGCAGCCATGATATCTAAAACGGCAGTCTCGGCAAGACCTATGGTGAAGATGAACAAAATTTGCTGCTGGCGAATAACGTGTGGCTGGAATAAGGTTAAATCAGTTACTTGCATTAACAGTTAATCTTTTATTTACCTTGTAAACCAAATTTTCGACACAAAATCGATGTTTTGTACTGATGAAAAATCAATATCGTTTAAATCCGATTTATCTTTTACCATTCAACGCTAATTTTAGTACGAACAGCGTGACCGCAGGTTGTATTTCAAAATATACCATTTTATATCGAAACATATACTATTTTTGAACTCTCATAATTAATATTGTTTCCTCTTCATAAAAAATGATTCAATTTTTTAGAAATGCGTAGAATAGCGCAGATGAATCATTCACTGTTGAGATAGCTATCAAAAATATATTTTTGCAGTTTCAAACTGGTCAGATTTGGAATGAAATTTGTGTTTATTAACCATTTGGTTACATTCGAAAATGAGTGAAATACTACTTAATAATTACCATCGAGTCGAATTATGTGATTTATTTTTCATATACATAAATGTATTTGAATATGTTAAATATCATTATATTTTAAATATGATACACATTTAATTGCGTAAAATCGCATAAGGTTCAAATGTTTGTCTGAAATCCCATCAGAAAAAAATTGCATAGTGATGTGCATCAGTTTCTGATGCAATCTTATGCGCTGAGATCACTAACCATACAATACAATATTGTATGGTTAGTGGTGAGATTTTCATTCCTATTTTCTGATCTTGATATTTTCTCGAAAAGTATTAGAAAAATATAAGCTGATAGAATTTTAAAATAAAATAAAAAACATAAATTTACAATTTGAGGCTTGCAATTGGTATCAGAATATGCCCAATGTTACCCCAACTTATAGTTAAAACTAGAGAGCCTGCTTTAACATTTTAGTTGTGCCAAGGCTGCCAACTTGTCTAAAGGAAAAACACGTTTGAAATCTTAACAGTTTTTATTCAAGTTGCTCTTCAATGCATAATAATTGTTTCAAAAATATAAATTTATATATTTATGTACATATGTGTACAGATTTATTAGGTGAGCATGCTGTAAATATATATAAATTAGAGGCGCATCTTTATTTGAGGTACGTCACTTACTCTGGCATATAGTCAGATTGGACGGGATTATTGTTCTGGCTGATGGTATTGTTATTATTGGTACCCTGTTCCGATTGGCCATTAGGTTTCCTAAACGCATTTGCCATTAACAAAATATTTTTGGCGATGCGCTGTTGATCAATACGTTTCTGTGCCGTGTGAGTACGCTTGTTTTCGTCCTCTGACATTCGTTTATCAAGTGGGAGAGCTGTTGCTGGTACGGCTGGGTCAGGATTTGTCCAGATCTCTGTGCCGGGTGTTTCCTTGCCTGTTGTTGGTGAAAACGCCGGTCGTGCGGGTATCAAAGGTGAACGCACACAAACACTAATTATGAAACGGAAACAAACTAGTTTATTGCTTAGATCTCTAGTCACACTCTAAATTCGTTTTTAAAACAGGAATTTTGGATATAAAAATATATTATGCGCCCGCCCCTGCACCCTGCCCAGGGTCGACACTAGGCTCATTGTCCTCGCTCGGTTTTAATCTATAACGAGTTAAAAATGAGACAACAATGAGCCCGACTGTCGCACCCGCGTTCAAATCTTCTACTACTCACTTGTTAACTTCCTCCAATTTCTTTAGCAAACGTTCATTTTCCCTACACACGATCTCCTGATCCCGAAGTATTGTTTCGCGCACCGTAAACAAATGATTGTTTTCCTGTCGCAGCGATTCGTTTTCTGCCATATAAAGCTTAACAAGCTCGGCCAGCTCGGTGCCATCCAATTCGGGCAGTCGCTCAAGATCCACTTTGGGCACTGGAATGCCTGGATCGCCGCTGTTGACACGGTCCAGTTGCATTTCCAACAAGTTGCCAACAGCATCAACCGCTGTGGCTGCCTGATGATGCAGATTGAGCGCCGCCTTCAAATGCTCGTTCTCCATCTGCAGTGCATGTATATCCCGCTTCAGGCTAAGTATAAGCGCTTCACGCGGATCCATCATAATGACGGGTTTAGTTCGTATTCGTTTCGCTCGTGATGCATAACGTAGAGTATTTAGCGTCTCGGCATGATTGTAGTGTGCGGGCGAGACGCAGGCAATCATCAGGGTGACGCCATTCCCGGCCAGACTGTCGGCTAACAGTTTGGTTAGTTGACTGTCCCTGTAGGGAATGTGGCCACTGCGTTTCTTGTTATCACTCAGAGATGCTATGCAATAGCCTAGGACCATGAGGCTCTTGTTGATGTTGTTTGCTTCCTCCAGGGTTTTGCCCTCGCTCATGGTCTTTTTGGTCAACTCACTGCCCGCCAAGTCCACAAAATTGATCTTGCCATGCTTGGAGAGAAACACTCCTCCATCCGTTTGCTGATCCGATAGTATATGAACTGTTAGAATCGTATGGGACCGCGAAGAATGATCATTCATCGCATGCGAGCCCACAGCACGATTCCTCATGCCTGCAGGAAGAAAGAGTGGAAAATGTGGAATTTAATAATGTTATTTAAATTTAATTCGTATACAGTTTACCCTCCTCCAGAACTGCCAGCAAATCATCCAGTTCCTCGCAGTCTACCGTGAATAAGTTCTCCACAAAGAATCCCCCCGATTTCTTTGACCAACGCACAGCCAACGGCTTACGGGCGCTTCCCGGATTGAGCAAATCGATTACCTGTTCATATAAAATGCAATTCAATTTACAAAACCAATAATGAAATTAGACTATAAGTTCCGCCAAACATGTAACCATGTAACATGCAGGTGGTAGGGAAGGAAAACAAATCATTTAAAATGCCACGCAAAATGCAAGCAAATTTCACGCATTGTGACAATTTATCTAATGGTGGATTGCGAGGGGGAGGCAGGAGGGAGGAGGCAGATAGCAGTGTTGGCCTCTGTTTAATAGAGGTCAATGCAATGCATGTACAACTACTCCAATGAAAATTGGTATTTGCAAAGGTCGCAATGGTAAACCAATCACAATTATTGCAATGGAGATTATAATCGAACATAACATTTAATGAAATTGCATTAAATAGATCAAATGATGATATCAGACCTATGCGATCAACTATTCTTATATGTAGGTCAATTTCCAATTTGTGATGAAATCAATAACTATAATAAATTGAATTGTTTGAGTTCCAGATACTCACACGTTCGTTGTAAATCTCCATAAACGACGCCTTGAGCACATAGTTAACATCTTTGCGATTTTTAATCAATTGGAAGAGGTAAACAAACGAGCGGAAGATCAGGCCATGACGCGTGTCCTTTGGATTGGGTTTGCCCATGAACTGTAAAGTGCATCGATTCAATTTCAGTTGTTTCAACAAAGTTTCATTCAACTAGTTACCAAATCGGGAGGTCCTGTCAATGTATGTGTTTTTCCGGAGCCAGTTTGCCCATAGCAGAAGGCCGTGCAACTGAAGCCCTCAATACCCATCTCTATAATACGCTTAATGCCTGAGTAGTCCAGTATATCCTCCTGGGTAGCACCCGGTTCAAAGACCACATTGTACGTAAAGACGCGAACACTGTCGCGATTACGGGACTGTCTTGCACCCGTGTCATTGCCCTCAATCTAGAGAATTACAAGTAACATTTTATAGAAAGAGAGAGTTCGAGTCCTTTCGATTTCGCGAACTTACGATGACTTGCCCATTGCCGGGAAACTGCAGGGTCGGTCCGTGCCTCTCACGTTTCTCTTTCTCGTTCAAGGGACGCACACGCACCACCACATTGATGTTGTCCTCGGGCGTCGATGGCTCCTCGCTGGCCGTCCCCGTGGACTTGGAGGCCACTATTTCCAGTGTATCCGCACTGCCAATTCTACACGAAGAACAAGAAATAAAAAATTAACTTATGTACATACAAATAGCTAATTAAGCCTGCATCTATAGATGTGAATGACGCGAACGAAAATGGACAACTTAAACGTTGAGTTTTGATCAAATTAGAATAGTTCAAGGGAAACCATAGTATGAATAAGTCTATTACCCTCGACTATTGCACCGATGGTTAACTATTGGAAGTAAAAAGCCATGTTATATCACAGTCATTAATCCTTGCTTTTATTTAATGAAACATTCAAGTTTGTACTTCGATTTCGTTTTGAATTCTGGTTTGTTGTGGCAAATGGAAAATTACCTGTTCTATTTCCCTTGAACTTGATGAGGCTCCTCTGATTCGGCGGCCCATAAATAGCCAAGGTTAAGGGTGAAAGCATTTGATTTGGGAATTTCTTTTTCATTTTTTTTGCGTCGCATGTTTTAGCTGAATTTGTGCTGTTGGGTTGGGGGTGTGCTTTAATTTGATTAAGCGAATTGTATTCAGGGAATTTCAGAACTTTCTACAAAATTTCATTAACAAATTTGCCTTTTATTGAATTTATTTTTGGTAATTACGCAAAAGAGGCGACCACGTACAATATGAAAATGGCTTGACATTTGACATTTGCTGGTAATCGACTTTTTATAAATTTATGAAATAACCAACAAAGTTTCCCACTTACCATTAAAAGAACATGCATGTGTGTAAATATATTAATCAGCCAGAGAACTGTGTACTGTGTACACTTGGTAAATATTTGAACTTAAGCTCGAGCTAAGGTGAAGACCTTCTAGCCAACAGATTGTAGACAAGCCATAAAAGTTCAATCAACTTTAGCCAAAAGGAAATTGATGCTAAATAGTTAATAGGCACTCGGTCTAATGAACAAAAGTTTCATAGCTCTAATGAAGTCAAGAAATGTATAAATAAATTGTTAATTGTTCAAATTATTAATGAACCCTACCCTTATCTAAATGAATTCAATCCAAATATTATAGTTGGACAAACTTTACCCACTTTGAATTAAGCGCCCTAACCGATTTAGATTTGAATCGGTAAAACATATGGCGAATATAATTATTTAAGTGCACGGATAAGCTAATAATACACATCAAATCTGTACATGAATTGTAAAACTATACAGTAATTGGTTTTAGCACTTAATGGTCAGATTCTATATCAAATTTGTGCATTACATTTTTCTAGATCTCACGACGAAAGACTATAATTTAGCTTCTCTCTGGCCTAGTTAAACATTGTCTTAGTGACAGCTCATGGGATTGGGGAAAAGGGAGACAAAATTGGAATAAGTTCTCAGTGTTGGATGCTCATTAGGTGCTTCAAATTGTATGTAATTATTTAAGAACATCAGCACATGTATTCATTTATAGCACAAATACTAAGCCAATTGACACCAATGCCGTTTGTTAATTTAATGGATCAGGTATTCAAGTACAATATGTAGATACGAATTGAACGTAATTATAGGCGTCATAATTATTATAGTACACGCATGTTAATATATTTTGATTGATAGTTAATGATTAATAGAGTCGTATTTTTTTCAGTTGACGATAATATTCCATTAATTTTCAATCTCTTGGTAGAAGGTGCAATTTACATTTTAAGACTACCTATATATGCACCCCTAATATATATAGATAGTCCTATCAGGTCTAGTACATAGTATAATATGGATTTTTGAGCATGCACAACATGGGGTTAGGTCATAATTACATATAGAATAATCCATCGTGGACGTGCCATTCCAAGAGATAATCAAAGTTGACATTTCATTGCCTAAACTTCTGCATTGCACGAGATGGCTATTAGGACAAATACATATACACTCTGCATTATAGTCCGATATACAAATACACATGTTTATTTGCCACACAGAGAACTCCATGGAAAAAAGCGTTCAAAATAAAAGCGAGAGTTGAGCTTTTTATTGTGTCAGCTTGTTGGCTCAAATGGTCGGCGTTATACTCGTATTTTATTTATTGTGCAAACAAAACAAACATGTGTTTATATAGCTTGGCACAAGAATCTCTATTGGGCAAATAGTTGAATCATGCACCAATCACCATAGATCGTTCTGCTGTACTAATAATTTCAGTGTGACAAAAACTTATTTATTATACGAATAAAGCCGATGACAAGTCAATTCTATAGATAATTCGAAAAAAGAGAACATTAAAAAAACCACATTAAAGTCTGCTCGACTATGAGAAATTATTTGTGTGTGCATTTTTATTGTACTTACACTTAAGCCCTTAATTTATGCATGCAATTCTAAAAGAGGGCGTGGCAAATATTAAAAACTGGAACATATCTACACTGTCTATGATGACTGTTATTGGTTTGAACAAACTGATAATACCCTTTTACCTTAGGGGTAGCGGGTATTAAATTTAATGCTAACAGAAATTCTTATAGATTCGTAAACAAAATTCTGTACCTTCAATTGAATGTTTAATAGCTGCTGTATTTTTTATCCGATTGTCATTCACTTTTTTGACTGCGAGTGCTAAAACTTCCGGGTACTACTTAAAGACTTATTAGGGCATGGGTTTTTTAAAATCCATACACTATGGCGTTTATCCAAATGTGGGTGACATGGAGAAGGAGACCCCATAAAGTATATAAATTCTTGTTCAGCTTCAGCATCCTAGTTCATGGTGCCATATAGGTCTGTCCTTTCTGCGTCCGAATGAACGCCTAGATCTGAGAGACTATTAATTTAAATGTGCCATATTTCGGTATATTTTTGGCTTATATTTCGGGGACTAATATTTTTTTTAAGTCAACTAACAATCTGGCTGTTTCTTTTGCTTTGTAAATGAGACATGCATTTAAAATACATGGCCTCATACAATGATAACTTAACAGAAGCCGATACTGCTTGTCTAATTTCTATATTTGTACTTAAAATCAATAGCCAAAATATACAACTTAAAGTGCCTAGATCGTATAATTAATCGAAGTAATTAAAAACTAGATATAATTATTGTTTAACTGAAAATACTTTTACAAACTGTTATTAGTAAAATAAATCACTTTATTACTTCTTTATGCAATTGTCATTGACCCTGAATAATGTGTATAAATTGTTATAACTTGGAAGCAATTTATTGTTAGAAATACAATATTAAACTATAGAACTCGGCAGTTTAAAAATGCCACTATGGCCTTCTTGTTCGTTTGGAATTAGTGGATTTTTACTGGAGAACCAAACTTAAACACAAGTTAAGCCAATTGAAGGTTCTTAACCTTAAGTCGCTGTCACTATCACTATATCAACAAGGGAAATATCAACAACAACAGTTCGATATCCAAATACCAAACATAAATATGCCACTTTCGCTCTCTACTCGGGTCAGTTGGGTCAGGTATGTGGGGTAGAAGGAGTAGAAGGATATACGAGTATACGGTCTACGATAATAGGCTTCAATATGGTTTAATTGCAAAATCGATGTATGTCGTGCTCGCTGAACCCCAACCTCAAACCGCCAACTCTAGAGAGCTCCACACTAATTGTTTAAATATAAAACATGACCAATTGAAGGAAACTCAAATGACCAACTGTCTATCGCACTGTCGTACTGTCGGTCTATAGAGTCGACACTGGTGTCTATCAACCCATTTGATTGACCGTCTTTCTGGTTTATTGTGCGTAGTCATTACGCTCCGGAGTGTGCCTTTTCCCCTGGGTTTCTGGGTTTACTTCTTTAATGGCACCCAATCAGGGTGTTTCATCCACCTCTATGTTATTTACGATCTAGTTTCATTACCTGCCGAGCTAGACAAATAGATTGATGCAAATTAATAACCGAGTTACTAACTTATTATACTACGACTATGTGAATAAATTGCACTTGCATTGAATATTTCATATTGAAAGTCCCTCCAGGAATTCTAAATGCATTGGTTGCATATTTCTTTCAATAAATGTGTAAATTAATATGCAAACAATTTAATGCAGTAGTGTACAAAACATCAAAAAAACGGTTTGTTAAATGTACTTGCAAAGTGACTTTATTTTATTCCCCTTGCAATTAATATCCATATTTCGACGTACGTACTACGCAAAAAGAACTGACAAAATCAAGAACTTTATTTTATTGTAAGCGTTAAGCAATCTCTATAAGACATCAACAGACAGCCAACGAGTACTCTTATATACACGTATGTATCTCAAAAACCATAATATTTAAATGAAGAAAATTAAGATATTTGATAGAAAAAGCAGGGATCTGCATGAAGCTTAGTAAAGGTAACTTCGAAACGAGATTTTTTGAGTGGACTGCGTTGATTCAGAATAAAGGAACCCTTTTAAGGACTTTCAATATTAAGTTTGTTTACTGTTGACAAGATTTTTAAAATAAAACAAGGGAGAAGGAGCTCTTCAGCTACCTATTTTTAAGGAATACAAATGCATATTATTTTAAACTCAAATTATATGTTTAGGGGACGAAAGTAGGCGGGGCTAAACAGGCGCGAAGCCGTATAGAATCTGAGAACAATTACAGACAGAAGGGCAGCAAATAGTAGTTGCGAAATATAAATACTTAGTAATGATCCTACATCTGGATTTGATATACATAACAGACACAGCGTAAGAAAGGAAGAATAGTTTACTCAACTATCGAATATTATTAAAGAGCTTAAGAAAAGAAGAATAGTTTACTCAATTATATTATACATATGTACATATTATTAAAATATAATACCGCTGTAGGGTAACAACATTCGTAAGTTAGAAGATGAAGAATCGATTACTGCGTAGTATTGTTAATTAATATAGTGTTGTATCATTCAAATCAACACTATTTGCGCAATTTAAGCCGGGTTCAATCGCACCAAACGGATTTTAACGGCTATTAGGTGCGAGAACTTATCGAGCTATTGATTACGGTGGGAAGCATCGCAATGGTCTTCATTCCCAGACGTAGTACGTAGTACAACTATAACTATAACCATAACTATACTTACTCGTTTTCACGCGAACGGAGGAAGTATGGGGTGTTGCGTGAACTGCCGCTGCTGCCGCCCTTTTGGGGACTCAGGCGTCGCATGCCGTTGGTCAGACTGCGGGAACGAGGGACACGGGAACCGCTGCTGCTGCCAGAGCTCTGACGCTGTTGCGTCGGTGTTGTGGCTTTGCCGCCAGCGGCGCGCTTGAGGCGCGCTCCGGCACCGGCGAATAGTTCTCGACCCCGGGTTTTAATGCTATCGGCGCTACTGGTACCGCTGTTATTCAGATGCGGCACGCTTGAGGCTCGACGCACCATTTTTGGCCGTTAAAGGCTAACAACACTTGTAATATTTGCACACGAATCAACTTGGCCAGCGGCAACATGGCCTGTACACTCACGAAACACAAACACCCACACGCAATGCGAATTGCCACGCAATCAAATGGGATTCATAAACTCGACAAAAATGGCTTTGCCGGAGATCCAACGTCGACCGTGTGCCTCGTCAACTCAACACGAACTGAGCGCTTCAAGTTCACCAGGGCGCCTTTTTTATATATTTACTCGTACATTGGGCCCACTCAGATTTATGGTAATTTTTACACTAACACACACCATGACACTGAATGACCACTGCCCACTGCCCCCTAGTGCACGCATTGACTGTACGACACCTGTGCACCTGTACACCACCTGCGCACCTGTACTGTTCGTTGTCACTTCGTAGCTTTTGTTGTGGCTGTTGCTTCACTACTCGGGACTCGTTACTTTGGAACCATGTCTCCTGCCGACCGCCTGCCAGCAACTAGCAATTAAATCAACGTGCTGTTTGGTAAACAAACCCAAGCTCTTTGCCGAGTTGCCTTCAAGTAGTGGTGTTGCTCTTGGTCTGGTCTGGCTGGTGGTGGTGCTAGGACTTCTGTTGCTTTTTATACCCGCTAACCATGGTCTAGAAAGGTATTATAACTTTTTGACCGGGAGAAGGCGGCAACTCCGAGCAAATGTATAATAATAATCAACATGATTTCATAAAATTTGGAAGAAGGATGAGATCAGGTGCAGCTGCTCCTCTTCAGTTGTCACCCATTGATAATAATAGTAGTCAATAAACCTAATAAATGCAAACAAGCCAATAAGTTTTAACGTGGTATATTTCGGTATATTTCTTAGTATGTTATTGAAATATAGTATAATTTGTAAATAATTTGTTGATCCCTGTTTGGTTAAGACACCAACATAGGATTCTTCATTTAATAATTAAAAATAGAATAAAAATAATAACAAATGCCCTTTAATTGGGTACCGGGTAACTCTCAGACGAGCAGAGTTGCATTGTTGCTTTCATATTTGTTTCTATTCATGATGACCCCACACTGACCCTGGCAGGACTTCGTTCGTGTTCATCAACTGCAACAACATTAATAATGTTGTCGTGCTTTATTTGCATTTACTTAAGCATAATCACTGAAAATGTTAAATATGAATTCCTACCCTTTTCTAACTGCAAGCATCTGACATTTTGCATTCTCTGATAGGAAAATCTATTCAAAAACACGCTATTGAATTGTTAATGTACTAGTTAAATCAAAGACACTGTTAAGTTGATAAACATAAATTAGCGTTTTTTCTAACTTTTTAACGCTTCCAGCCGATTTGCGCAACCTTTTCCTTGGCTCTTATATGTGCTTCGAGATTACACACACAAGTAGAACTTAATTTTTAAAGATTATGTACAGTGTCAGCTTAAAGTATGCAGTGCATATTTTGAACATCAACATCAATATAAAGAAGAAAGAAAGAAGATAACAACTTTGTTTTATTTGCGTAAATTACTTAAAAATAAAAAACTTCAAATACAGCCTTTTTCATGTAACAGCTTAAAGTATGCAGTTAGTTTCCAAGTAATCTCTACTAGTTTAATGGAATTTTACCGTTACTTTTTGATGGTTTGCTTTGTTATGCTTATTTAAGTTGATGACAAATGTAATGGGATAAAATTTCAAATATCCAATCAGAAGCAAGTCGAACGGTACAAAGAAAGCAGAGCGAGACAAATACTAGACCATTGCTTCGAAATGCAAATATTAAGGAAAGGCTTGAATTTGCAAAATAAAATATTAATAGGCTAAAATACTTTCGGCAGCATATTATTTGGCCAGATTAATCGAAGTTCAAAAAAAAGAAAAAAAAAAGTGAGAACGATGTGCTCGACTTCGAAATACCCTGTGTCCATTTCTGCAATAAATAATATATATAGGTAAATAAAATAATAAACAAGTAGAAACGGCTACAGTCAAGCTTTGACTGTACGAAGTCATGGATTTTTAGTGTACATGCGCAGCGTTTAATAATGTTATAAAATTATAAAAATTATAATAATTATGGGTAAAAAAAGTAAGAGAGCTGCTGTCGAGTTTGCTCGTCCCTAAATTTTACTGAATGGAAGAATAATAAAGAGCGATCATCGAAATATTATATTTTCCAAAAATATATTGGAAAATATACTAAAAATATACAAAAAAATACATCGAAATTAATTTTGTTCTAAATGATGAGCTTAGTAACACTTCATTATGTTTATTGAACACCATTATTATGTCACTGAGTGACAACTAGCTGAACAGCTGCAGCTGCACCCGATTTCGCCTCATAAAAGTAATTCGTTAATAACTTCTGTGTTTTGTCCGATTATAACGAAATTTTCAGAGATCATTAAGATGATGATTAGTATTTTGTGTGTCAAAACTGAACGTTCTTACTTTAACATGATGCTTGGAAATCGTTTTTTTCGATTCACGGGGACGAAAGGGGGCGTGGCCAACATCTAAAATAAACTTGATCTGCCAACCAAGTTTGTAAATGTTGTCTCCAAATTTGGTAGCTCTAGCTTTTATAGTCTCTGAGATCTCGATCTTCATACAGACAGACGGACAGACAGACAGGGCTATATCGACTCGGCTGTTGATGCTGATCAAGAATATATATACTTTATGGGGTCGCAGACGCTTCTTTCTGCCTGTTACGCACATTTGGACAAACGTAAAAGGTCATGATTTTTTTATAATCCATGACCTAAAAATAAATTCACAAGAAAACTTTAGTCGAGTTTGCGCGATTGTAAGATACCCACCTATTTTTATCGAATGCAATAAAAATTAAAAAGGACGATCGAAATGAACTATTATTCGAGTATATACTACTAATTATACTAAGAAATATACCTTAAAAATATATATATGTACCGAAGTATACCACGTTAAAATTACTAGCTTGGTTGCAGTTTATTAGGTTTATTGAATATAAATCCATCTTATTTAAGAATATACATATGTATATGTCTTATATGATCCAAGATGCCTCTTTCTGCCTGTTACATACGATTGCACAAAATTATTATAAAATTTTTTGCCCAATTTCAATAGCATAGGATAGAGTTTGGCTGGAGTAAAATTAAAGACTAAAATCGAAGCATATTTCTGGGAATGTCAAGCATAGAGGAGGATCTCTAATGATATGGGGTTGTTTTATTGATAACATATTATTATGTTGAAATTATTACATAAACAAGTAAGAAAACTAAGTCGAGTTTGCTCAACTATGAGACACTCGCCGATCATAATTAAATTTCGAGAAATCATTAAGATAATGATTACGATGAAATGTACCAAAAATGATCTATCTTGAAAAACTATCTTGAAAGTATTTAATTCGTTTTCTTCGATTTGAGGGGTGGAAAGGGGCTTGCCAAATTCTAAAACATACATATAATCTCTAAAATACACATTTTCGTACAGACAGAAGGACATGGCTATATCGTCTCAGAGGTTGACTCTGATCAAGAATATATATATACTTTATGGGGTCGGAGATGCCTCCTTTTATCTGTTACATACATTGTAAATTGACACAAAGTTATAATCCAATGTTTGACATATTTTGAACAAGTTGGTCAAATGCTAATTCTCTAATACGAGTATTACAGATTATCTTGGTCGAATTTCGAAATTTTCTAACAAAAAGGCAATAAGTATTCAGTATATTAGGCTTAGGAAATTCAAGAATGATTGTGGATCACTCGCGAATAGAACTTGGTTCATAATTTATCCCGCTACCAATTAAAAATAATATTGAATGTGGTTCATTTATGGTTGAATGTTTATTTTTCCGCATCTTCCTCGCATTTGCCGATTGATTTTTTATTTATTTTTTTTTGTAATATAGCTAAAGATAGTCATTACATTTTATCATAATTATATTTATAACTACTGCTGCTGGGGTAGAGTTAAGTCTAAACGTTTTTATAGATCTTGCCACGAACTAAGTATTTTACAAGTGGATTTAAATGTATGTAGTTTCAATACACAACTCTCACATATTTACAGAAAATCTATATGTACTTTATTAGTGTATATGTAATTTTTAAAGATATTTATTTTACGATTTGTTTAATCTATGCCGCAGCCAAGTCATTGGGTGATACCATTGAGCCTGGATTTAAGATTTTCATCGAAATTTTCCTTCGTAGATACTTAAAATCTAGTTTTGTATTTTGTAATTATTATTATTATTTTTTTTTTGTTTAGATTTTTGATGTGAATTCGAAGATTTAGACATCGAAAATTTAACATTTAATAAGCGTAATCCATTCTGTAGTTGGGGTTTTGTTGTTGTGTTAATTTTCATAATGTTGCGGATATACATATATGTATGTTAGTTAGAAGTCAATTTAAAAGTAAACTAAACTATAGAACTATATACAGTTTGTAAAGTTGCAATTTCACTTTGCCCTCACACCGGGATAAAGACCCTCCGAGTATTTGGGTCGACACTCGGCACAGAACCATTTGCCCTGTGGCGCCACCATGATGCCGACACATTCAAAGTGAAACCACTCAATGAGACAGTTGCTACCGTCACAGGCAATCATCTCGGATACCTCATCGTATGGACAGCGACAATAGCAATACACTGATTCACCCTCCCTGGCCAAACGCGCACCTGCCGGTGGCCTTATCGGATATCGTATATTATTCGCCTTGAAGTATTGCAATGTGGCAAAATCTGGATTTGGCAGCAAAGCCGGCGGTATGGGTTGATTGAAGGCTCGTGTGGCAGGCGGCGGCGGTGGAGCGGCTGGCAGTGGCATTACTAGCGGTGCAACAGGTTGGGGCACCATAGGCACCATAGGCGGTACAAGTGCTGGTGGCATTGGGTGTGGCAGCAGGCTGGTCACATTGATCTCAGCATTCTCATCATCATCGGAGCTGCTGTCGCTACTGTCGCTGGCCGCAACGCTCGTTGGCAGCAGTGCAGGTCGAATCTTAAGCGTGGGTATGGGCGGCATGGTCAACTGATGTTGATGCTGTGGATGATGCTGTTGCTCGGCCACCGTCTGATTCTTGATACGTTTGGCGGCACGCTTGGCACTGCCCGAGCCTCCGCTCTGCGGAGCCCGCTTGTTACGCTTCCGTGTGCTGCTTCCATTGCTGTGCAGATGATGATGCGAATGCTCACTGTGATTGTTGCGGCTGCGCTGCTGTTTTGGTGGAGTCGGCAAATCCTCTTTGGCCCAGGTGAGCTGCGGCGGCGGCTGTGGCTTAATTAACTGCATTCCCACCTGAAGGGGTGGCGCCAACACACTGCTCATCTCGTCATCGCTAGTATAGCCATAGAATTTATTTGGGCGCCTCGTACGCTTCGAACGTTTCAATTGGCCATCGGCGTCGGAGCAGCTGCTACCGCCGCTCATCCGCGGCTGCCAGGCGGGGTGATGGGTCAACGGAGTCAGACTCATGGACTCTGCCAACAGTTGCTGTTTCTGTATTTGGTACGGTGCAGCATCAGCAACACCAGATAATGCTGCAACCGGTGGCTCCGCGTAGGTGGCATCCACATTGGTGAAGGGAGATGAGATCTGCGGCGACAACTGTTGGGCTGCCAGCAACTCAGGCGTCGATGCGAATGCAAACTTGGCCTGGCTCGAAGACTTGCATGTGGATTTACGTTCTCGTTTCTTTTTCTTATTTTTACTGCCACGCTCACGCTTGTCTGCGTCTGCATAGGCGGTCGCATCCTCCGGCAGCGATGGCGTCGAGGGGCGACTATTCTCCACAATGTCGAAATTGCTGCGTTCACCTGCAACCTGCTCATGAGCATGGGCATGTGTCATGAGCAACTCTTGTCGCTTCTGTGCCAGCAGCTCACTTGCCATTTTCTGTGGATGCGCGTCGTAGAATTCCTCGTCAGTGTCGGAGACAGCTGTATCAAAGTCCGACTCGTTGTAGAGTGGCACAGTTGGCTTGGGTGTCTCGGGACGCTGCTGCTCGTCATTGACGCTGACCACATTCACGAACTCCTCGCCGCTCTTTGAGTCAGGCATTTCACTGAGCTTTTTCTGCGCTTTCTTGCCAGTTGTTGAGCTATTTGATTCATTGTCAGAGTCTTCGTCGCTGGAACTGCTGCCACTGGAGCTGCAGCTACAATTTGAGCCACATGAGCAACTCGAGCTATCCGAGTCCGACGAACTGGAGCTACTTGAGCTGTCGCTATCACTGGAGGCGTTGCCACGCTTTACTTTATTTGCCGTAGATTGCGACTTTTTGGACACGTGAACGGGAGTTGTGGGCGGTGTCCGTTGCATTTTACAGTAATCATGGTCAGAGCATACCACATGTAACTTACTGGGTCGCAGCTGCTCCTCAGTAGGCTCTGTTGCCACGACCACAGGCTCATCCTCGGACTCCATTTTACCAATACTTGGCTGATGCTGCAACAGATTCTTCCAAATGTCCGCAACTTCTTCTGGCGCCGACTCTGTGCTCGCCTCCACTTTGGGCTTATGCTCATCATTGTTAGCTTCCATATCGGTATCCTCTTTCGGCAGCTCTCTCAGCTTCTCCTGCTCATGTTCCATTTCTGCCTCTGTGGACAGGCGCTTTACTAGTTCCTTATCCTGCTCTGGCTTCTCATCATTGTCGCTTTCTGACGCTGGCGACAACATCACCTTGGGCATATCCAAGTCATCTACAGAAGCGGGCACACGCATGGGGAGCGTTAGTTGTGAACTTTCTGGCTGAGCTCCGATGCTACGCGCTGCATCTGAATCGCTGTCATCACTGCTGTCCGATTCGGATAAATTGGGAGCTATTAAATTCAGATCCTCCAGCGATGCTTTGTTCCGTTTGTTCTTTTTGCGACGCTTTCGTGGAGCTTCTGGCTCCGCAGCCTGTGGCGATTTATCTCTTGACGCCTGCTGTTGAACTGCACTACCATCTATTTGATCGGACTCCACAGCTGAGGTCGACTTCACTTGGTCGACTTCGGTTTTGCTGTCTTCTGCGTGTTCTGTGTGCTCTGCATGCTCAGAAGCTGGCTTCTCTTCCTCCGGCGGCAGTGGCAGTCCCTCGATTGCCAGCATGCCAGTGTCGTTAGCCGGCAACTCTTTGACCTCATGTTGCACCGCATGCTTTAACAAAAGCTTGCGGGATACGAATTTCTCCTCGCACTGCTCCTCATTGCAGGCATACCGAAAGTCGCCGGCGTGCTGGCGTTTGTGCACCTCCAGATATATTGCTTTACTGAAACTGTATTGACACTGCTCGCATGTGAACTGTGTGGCTGGAACGCAGAAGTGGTAGACATGACGCCAGCGCTTTTGGAGGCATCGCTTGCAACTGGCACTCTCTGTGCCATGCTTCCAAAACAAATGCTTCGAAATGTCCTGCTTGTTGCGATAGGCGATGCCGCAGCGATAGCACAAATGCAAAAGCTTGTGCTTCCACACATGGGCTGAAAGTTTGGCCTGGGAATGGCAATCCTCCAGACAAATATCACAGGTTTGATGTTGTTTCCGCAAATGGACCATCAACCGAAAAGCAGAGGGTAATGGCAGGGTCTCGCAGAAACAGCAACGATACTGCACATCGTAAATCTGGCTTGATGTGACACCCGGACAGATGTGGCAGAGCAGTTCGCTAAAGCTAAAGTAGTTTAAGTTGCACATGGCACATGTGATGTTCATCTTCACATGCAGTCGTCGATTGTGCGTGTAGAGCTCCTTGTGTGTTGCAGTCGCGAAGCGGCACTGGAAGCACTCGTAGATCCGCTCGTTAAACGGTTGCACAAAACGCCCCTCCTCCAAACTGCAACTGCTCGCGGAGTTCAAATAATGCCCGCCCTCCAGTGCTGGCAGGTAGCTCTTCAATCTGGCCACAATTGTTTCAGCGTGCAACTCCTCGGCTGTTATGCTATCCACTGTGGCTGTGAAGCGATGCTTGGCAATCAGATGCAACACCAATTGCTTGCCATTCACGGCAATCCGTCGCGCATGGTTGCAGTACATGCAGGTAGGATAGACGGCCATTAGGCAGAGACGCGTGAAGTCGACTAGCTCGAACTTGTCCAGTGGTTGATCCAATTGCAAATCAACGGTATTCGTTTCTGGGCTGGCCACCTCGATGCCATCAGCTGGTGGCGGAGGTATCGCCGGCAGCATAAGTTCTTCTGGGATTTGATCAGGCTGCGACTGCTGGGCCTCTGTCAAGCTATCATCGATATCCATACACTCGCTACCTTGGGTATCGCGACGCTGATGCACAGCAGCTGAAGTGGGCCCAAACCCTGCCTCGGGTTCCGGTACAGACGGCAATTCTGCACACTCCACACCCTGTTCCTTTGGCACTTGCGTCTCATTGTTAATGTGATTGTTATGCGGCGATGCAGGAGGCGTTGGCGACCAACGACGCTGCTGCTCCTGTTCTTGAAGCTCTTCGTGATGCGCCGGCTGTCGCAGCTGTTGATGTTGCTCCTTTTTAGCCATTATGTCAGCTCTGGCGCGCTGTATATCCAACTTGGTACGCTCGAATTCGGCCAACGCAAGAGTCAACTTTGCCGTATGCGAATCATCATCCTCCAGCTCGACTGAAACATTGGCGGGCGTGTGAGTAGCTTCGTGGAACATGGACGCCGTTTCAGTGGCCGTTTCGGTGTCCTCGGATAGATTTGATACCGGTGGCAGCAGTGGGTTTTGCTCTTGTCGTTGATTTACTGCATCCACTGTGAGCAGTGGCACTGGACTGCGACTACATTCAGCTGCTGTCGACGGTATCTCGTCGATCTCCTCATCTTCAGTATCCGTACTGCTGAGGGCAGCATCCACAGATTTTTGAAACTCTTTGGGCACACGCAGCATTATCTTTGGCACAACCAGCTTGGGCAGTGCCTCCTTCTGTGGTGCATCTTCGCTGGGTGCTGGAACTAAGGGACATTGATTAGTTAAAGGCGTACAACGGGCCAAAGTGTACCTACTGTTGTTTTCAAGTAATGCTGGCTGCGGCAGCTCCTGTGGCACCACATCCGTCTCCATCCAATTTGGCAGCTCCTCCAACTGTTTGCCATTGGCCTGTTCTTCCAAGTGCGACAACTGTTGTTTGCTCCTCGCAGGCTTGCGCTTCCGTCTCGCAGCTGTCCTCTTTCGTGCACTAGAGCTGCGACCATTGCGGCAGCCATTGATGTGACCTCCCTTTTGGCCACACAATGCGCACGGCTGCATTAGTTCTGCGCAGTCATGATTCTCAAACTGGCTGCCAATTTCAAAGCTTGCCTGGCAATTGCAGCACACCAGATAACGGTCCCGATCCTCCTGTGTCTGCAGAGATTGCCAAGCTTCAACATTGTTAAAGTGACGCTGATCCATATCGTGTTTGTTTTCCAGATGCAGCGACAGCTTCTCAACGCTGGCAAACACATGTGAGCAATACAAGCAGATGTAACGGTTGTGCACCTCTCGCATATGCAGAAAAAAGTGCCAACATTGATGCACAGTGCTGCAGCTTGCGCAGCGAAAGAATCGCTCCTTCCTAATGATTGGGTAGTTAGGTGTTGGCACTTCAACTGGGATTGCAGAGGGCGCCGCAGCTACTGGAGAAGACACATTTTCATTTGTCGTTGGAAATGTTGGAACTACTGGTTCTGTTACAGATTCCGCAGACGCAGCTGCTTCCAAGACGGCTGCCGCATCCTTCGGTTCGCCGCACAGCGCGTAGTGCTCATTGAGCTGCTGAAAGTTATCAAAACTGTTGACATTGCACTTGTAACAACTGAGCAGCTTTCCCAATTCCTGGCAGTTTGAAGCCGGCGCCTGCAGACGCTGCATCAGCAGTGATGATTCTACCTCAATACGCCGCTGCTTGCTGCTGCTTCCGTTGATGCTGTCGCTGCGCCTGCGCTTTGTTGCATGCAACGATTGCGGTTGTTCTTGCTGCCGCTCCTCCTCCACCTTATTTTGTTCATCTTTGTGCTCGATCTCAGACTGCTGCAGTTGCTTTACCTGCTGTTTAGTACTTTGTTCACTCTCCGGGTGATCTATGACCAGTTGCTGTGAAGTTGAGCTGACCGAACTGCTACGACTGCTGCTTCTATAATTGTTTTGATCCGGCCCTGCATCTGGCTTCGGCTCTTGCAGTTTGTCCACTTCATTGCCAGCGTTGCTTTCTATCATATCTGCCTCATTCTGATCTGTTTCCATCTCCACCGGTTTCATATGCTGTTCTTCATACTCCCCGTCCATTTCTTGCTTTGCCTCTGGGAGTAGCAGCATTGTTTGAGGTGTATGAGCACCGTTGATTTTAATTTTGACGGAGGTCTCTATTGGTAACATTTCCAAATTATTACATTGCTCTGTCGATGGTTCTGCCAGCTGGGCAACAGTTTCCCCATCATTTATTTCTGTACCAGCATCTTCCTCCTCTGAATCGGACTCAATTTTAATTACTTCCAAAGAGGATTGGGCTTCAACTTTTGGAGTCGTTTCACGGGAACCATCTACTTTCAGTCCAGTACTCAATTCCTCTGAGGATTCATCATCTGGTATACTAACAGGCGAAAGATCATCGATCTTATAGACTGGCGATGATTCTGCTGCAGATGGTGAATGTTCCTGTTGACTTTTTGCGCCGCCTTGTGAAGAATTTTCACTTTCGTCGATTTTTGGTGCCGAAGATGGAGATGCAACTTCACCAAGAGCTTCGTCTTCTACAAAAATTCGGTGCTCTTCAGATTTAATTTCCTCAGATGATTTTAATGGACAAATTGAAGTTCTGTCTTCTTCTTGCGAGCTCGAAGGTGAAAAGGTTGTTTTCGCTACCGTTTTAATCATTGGTGAAGAAGCTTCTTCGTCCTGTGAATCGACCACAAGTAAGGGTGATGATATCCCTTGAATGGCGCTTTGATTACCTTGAGAGTGTTGCCCAAGAATTGTTACCATAGGCGAAGAGATATCTTCATCATCTGTTTTAATCTCCGCTAAAGGGCTTTTGTCTTCAAGCTTAATCTGATGCGTAGGCTCTTCTTTGATAACTTTTTCCTCATCCTGCGAACATGTTTCCTCATTGCTTTTCATAGCGGGTGAACAAGTTGCGATACCATCGTTTCTGTCATCATCTCCTGATTCATAATCCTCAACAAGTTTGATTTCAAGTGAAGAAGACTCGTCATCATTATTGTAGCTATTCCTATCCAAGGTGCACTCCACTTCCGTTTTTATTTCAATTCCTGGTTTTTGGCTATCCGAATTAACATCGTTGCGTAAAACTGAAACATGTGATGCGGACGGCTTCTCATCAACAATCACAGATTCCTCTGCAGAAACCTTTTTTTCATCAGGGTACTCAGTTTTTACACAGTTGATGGAAGGCGGATGAAACATATCGTCTACACTGTTGACAGAGTCTTTTTCTGATCCATGCGGCTCTGAAGAATTCTTTTTGGAGCGTCCATTTTCGAACGCCAAATCAATTCGATTTTCAGCATCATTATCCTGAGCCATCTTTGTTAGTATCAGCTCCGGGTGGAATATTTGCCTTTTCTCCTTCGTTTCCAGAGGGAACGCATCGTTATTATCCTCGAAGTCATCTTCTTCGCTTGGTGTCGACGACGTCTCTAAGTGGCCCGTATGGGACTCAATGTTAATCGTACTGTTCGTTTGTTGTTGATCCAATGTTTCCATCATCTTTTCGCATTTATGAGCTGCTATGACAATAACAAACAAAAACAATCATTATAATTTATAATCGATTAATTTACATCGATTAATAATATTACCTTTGCATGCCGTTCGCCGACTTTGTGTTTACCACTTGAAGGGTCGTTTTTCTTCGTTTTTGTGTAGCTGAGAGTGAAAATTAAGGAAATACTATCAATTTAGGTTTGTCATTCTTTATTATGAGGTTATACGCGATAAAAACAGAAAGAAGGAAATGGCAACAAAGCAAACACAAAGATCGAAATTATCATTCTTTCAAATCATTTGGTATGCGTTTTGCCAGCCCTGGGGCCGAACGAAGTGAGCATATAAGCAGAGGTGGATAATTGAAAATACCAAAATAAATTGTGCAAAATGTGGTGCGGAGGCGGAAGAAGCAAAATCAAAACTTTTGGCTAAAAATAAATAACCAATTTATTAAAAAAAGTTTACGCAAAACTCAAATTGTTAAGAGTCAGAAACTATCCTGAAATTACAGGGGAAATTTTTTTTTTTTAATTATGCACTCTTCTCTCTTACCTGCTCAATTTGGCAGCTGCCGGGGCGGACACGCAGCAATATTTACGCGCGCAAAACAACGACAGAGAGAAATCACCACAACCGACGGCACGGACGCTCGCTGCACAACTGAGCGAGACACGGCAATGGAGCGCCCAGCGGAGCGGCGGCCGCGCGTTTTTCTGAACAAGAACAACACCCCTTGCCCTGTGCTCTTCTCGATTACCTTCTCTGTGGATAGGCCAGACGTCTCTGACGGACAGTCGTCGCAGTGCTTATACAATTTTTGTTTTAATTTCTAATATTTTTGCGCATTGGACTGCGTAGCACAATTTTTAAAGCAAGCGATTGAATTTCACAAAATTTCGTATTTGTTAAAAGCACCCAAATAATTTGCTTTGCTTAAAATGTGAATATAAGAAATTTTTTTGCACGTCGCGTCGCGTTCGCATTTTTTATGCACAATTTTTATATACTTTGAGCTCAATATATACTTAATCACAAAACTTGGATCATGGCTAATGTAATGCACACACTTTTAATATTATGTATGCCCTTTACATTCACTGTTATTGTTGCTTAAATAATGCGTGAAAATGAATTTTTTAGCAATTTTATAGTCTTTCGCAGCAAGAACACGCGCTTCTGCGCCATTGCTGGCGATTGCATCAGCGTGACCGCAAACGAATTTCAAAATGTACTATTCAACTCCAAAAATATACTGGAATATACAATTTCATAATTACTGTTTTGGTCACACTGCATTAGTTATGCACAATTTTCGAAAACATGCATGAATTAATTAATGTGCAACTTCTTAAACAGCATTTTGTTTCCTTGTCTACTTTGAAAACTATAGATTAAATTTTTCAAAATATCCGCCTTTTTTCTTTACACGTATCAGATATTGGGTAAAAGATCACAATTTAGAATTCAAATGCAATATCGAATAACGGCATGCAATAGATACAAATGAAATTGGTAACTGGCAGCATATCAAAGCAATGGTCACACTGGACTGTATGCAATTTTTGAAAGCAACACTGCGTGTGCGATTCGAGTTCAATGGTAATCGAGAATTGTCGGCTCTTTCCGTTTCCTTTTTCGCGTGAGCCGTCATCATGAGAGCCAAGGGTTTGGTTAGTATTTACCAAATATAAACTAAAATTGGTAAAAATTGTGTTAAAAATGTGTAAAGCATGCAGTCAAACATACCGTGCAATATGTGCATATGAAATTTATTGTGAAAATGTCCATTAATTGTGAACTAAATACGAACCAAACTAAACACACACCTGAGCTGCTGAAGAACACGCAGTCCGGCTGTTTCCATCGCGTCGAACATTACTTTATAACTGCAATTATTTATTATCAGAGAACTTACGTTATGTTTTCTTAACTGTAGCAATTAAAACTGGACCTAAAATATAATTTAATTCGCTATAATTTGACTTCTACACATAACCTATAAGACAACAACATCTGTGCCTTCCCACGCGCTTGTGTGTGTGTGATTGTTATTGTGCATTTACTCTATTACTTGCTTGACTGCCTGCTTTTTAGCATTTGTTTACAAAGTAAATCATAATGTATTAATTGATTTTTTTTTAAATTAACAGTTAAAGGAGTATGAGGTCGTTGGCCGCAAGCTGCCAAGCGACAAGGAGCCACAGACACCTCTGTACAAGATGCGTATCTTCGCTCCCGACAACATTGTCGCTAAATCCCGTTTCTGGTACTTTTTGCGTCAGCTGAAGAAGTTCAAGAAGACCACTGGCGAGATTGTCTCCCTAAAACAGGTGTACGAAACTTCGCCAATTAAGATCAAGAACTTTGGCATCTGGCTGCGCTACGACTCTCGTTCGGGCACACACAACATGTACCGCGAGTACCGTGACCTGACAGTTGGTGGTGCCGTTACACAGTGCTACCGTGACATGGGCGCTCGTCATCGTGCCCGTGCCCACTCTATTCAAATCATCAAGGTGGAACCGATTGCTGCTGCCAAGACGCGCCGTGTGCACGTCAAGCAGTTCCACGATTCCAAAATCAAGTTCCCATTGGTGCAACGTGTCCACCACAAGGGCAACAGGAAGCTGTTCTCGTTCAGAAAGCCAAGGACGTACTTCCAGTAAGAAGCAACCCAACATCCAAAAATCAGCTGGCGTCAACGCAGTCATGCGTTATTCTCTAATTGATTTTCAAATTTTTAAGGAACGTCTTTCTAAGTGATTCTTTCAATAAAATGAGTACGTTGAAGAGTTAAAAAATAACGTTTTTAATGGGACATTAATGAATGTATTGTTATAGAATATTCGAATTAAAGGATTTTTCTTAAGCATTTCACTACCAGGTGACTGCACATTAAAATTTAAATACACCATTTTGCCTCAAAAATATACCATTTACATGTCAAAAGTGATCTATTTTTAAATACAAGGCAATACATTTATTTAAAGTAACGTTTTTCACAGACAATTTTCGATGATTGCTAATAAATTGTATAAAAACCACAATAAATAACTACATTTACTATGTAAACTTTCATGCAAAAAATGTAATCACCTCATATATTAACATACTAGACAAATTGGAACTGTTATTTAACAGTCACCATGTAATTTGGGGTGTGTGCCTTTCACGAGTCGGTCACACTGCTGAGCAATCAATAGTTTATTTTCTGCAAGTTGCGTTTTGGTTTTTTGGTTCTTTTGTTAAACTGCAACGAGCAAATTACATCATTGCACACGAATAGGCAGCTACAAAAGAACCATAAGAACGTTTCACATATTCTTATCACAATCATGAGTGATCGCCGCCTGGAATTAGAAAGCGAAAGATATGCGACGTTTGTTGAGTGGCCCACAAATGCACCTGTCCAAATTGAAGATTTGGTTAAGAATGGGTTTTTTGCTACTGGCAACTGGCTGGAAGCAGAATGCAACTGGTGTCATATACGTATTGATCACTGGGAATACGGTGATCAAGTAGCGGAAAGACACCGTCGCGGTTCTCCCATCTGTTCCATGGTCTTGGCGCCTAATCACTGTGGGAATGTTCCAGTTGAGGAATCCGTGGCTACCGGGGAGACCAACGACTGTGAGGGTAACAGTGTCTTAGATGGTGGCACACGACACGGTGGACAGTGTACTCATCCAGATATGCTGATAGAATCAAATCGCCTTGAAACTTTTAAGGATTGGCCTGTTTGTATTTTATTGTTGCTATCCATTTAAAACAAACTAAATTTTCGTCAATCTCCAGAATCCGAATATTACGCCACAAGCTTTGGCTAAAGCTGGTTTCTACTATCTAAATCAGTCGGATCATGTCAAATGCGTATGGTGTAAGGGAGTAATTGCCCAGTGGGAGAAAAACGACAATGCCTTTCATGAGCATCGTCGCTTCTTTCCAAACTGTCCGCGGGTGCAAATGGGTCCATTAATTGAGATTACTGGCAAGAATATGGAAGAACTTGGCATCCAACCTACAACTCTACCGCAACGTCCCAAATACTCTTGCATGGAAACGCGATTGCGGACATTTAGTGATTGGCCAATTCCGAACATACAGCCAGCCGAGCCACTGGCTCAGGCGGGTCTTTATTACCAAAAGATTGATGATCAGGTGCGTTGCTTTCATTGCAATATCGGTCTACGTTCCTGGCAAAAGGAGGATGAGCCCTGGCATGAGCATGCCAAGTGGTCGCCAAAATGTCAATTTGTATTGCTCGCCAAGGGGCCAAACTATGTTCGTCAGGTGCGTGAGGCATCATCGACATCATTGACAGCTGCCACAGCGCCTCAGTTACCACCGAGCATAGACAGCGCCATGTCGGCATCACCGGCTTGTGAGGCTCTAGCGCTTGGGATTGATGTGGGTGCTGTGCGAAATACAATTGCACGCAAGCTTTCCAGTTCAGGTTGTGCCTTTAACACACTTGATGATCTACTGCATGCTATATTTGATGATGCAGGAGCTGGTGCCGCGTTGGAGGTCACAGAACCGTTCTCATGCGCATCAGCACCCTTACCACCAATTGAGCCTGTTGATTGCTCAGCTACTACTAGTAAAGCGGCGAAGTCCGACTCCCACAATACAACAACACCAGTAACAACAGTAGAAACAGCAACAAGAACAGCAGCAGCAACAACAGCAGCAACAGCTCTGCCACCGTTGATGAGCAACTCAAGTCCCAATGGCAATCTGTCGCTGGAGGAGGAGAATCGTCTTTTGAAAGATGCGCGCCTGTGCAAGGTCTGTCTGGATGAAGAGGTCGGGGTGGTTTTTTTACCTTGTGGGCATTTAGGTAAGTATTTCAGCTACATATTGACTAGATAATTTTCATTAATTCTATTTTAATGGGTCTGCAGCTACCTGCAATCAGTGCGCTCCCAGCGTGGCCAATTGTCCAATGTGTCGTGCAGATATCAAGGGATATGTGCGCACGTTTCTATCTTGAAGGAATGCATTCAATGGAAAGACCATAGCTTAATGCTTATATTAAAAATAAGAATTATCTACTTGTACTTGTACCGCCTAAGCAACTGGTGGCGTTGGACGGGAGAGTTGGCGTGGGTGTGTCCATCAAATGTTTATCGTTTACTAACTGATGGCAAGCGCGGCTTAAAATGTTACTAACTTACTCTACTGTATCGAATGCGTAAACGTACTCTGTGAGTTTTTATTAATTGTATTAAATGTTTACTCTCTGATAAAAAATAGCCTTGCAGGCACTAATTGATTATCAATTAGAAGAACGAATCTGAGTTGATTTTAACATTTTAAGTTGCATCTCGAAATTTGATTATTTTTAACACATATCAGATTATTAATGTCTCCCAGATTCGAAAATATTTTACAAAGCCTTATTTACAGCACCTGCAAGGTTATCTACACACATCGGCTGCGCCGAATGTATACATGCATATGTCCATTTCTTGTTATTGATTGTGTTATTAGGCCGCTGATTTAATGGAGTACACAAAAGTTGAAATACAAATAAATATATATGTAAATGTTGAACATATACCGTATTTTTTATTATCGCCAACGCATGCGAAAACCCCTACTGAGGCAGAGTGTAGATCTGTTCACGATTATAGTCTGTAAAAAGTCGAAAGGCAAATTGAAAATGATTGACTAAAAAACCATCGGGCTGCCATATCCGCCCATAATAAATTTGATATGTATTTTTATATTCAAATCCGCTAGCACAATACAAATATGAGACATTCAATTTAATGTTTTTTTAATATTACAGGACTGCAACATCCGATCAACTGTTAAACTGATCGTAAGGTCCAGTTAGAAATATCAATTTTAAATGTTATGAACGATATTAAATTATAGATAAGATACTTTAAAAATAGTATATGTACATATGTGTTCATAAGTATGGAGAATAGCTGGGCCGATTGGGTTGTTAATAATCTTTAGAAGCATGTTTGAGCAAAACAATATTTTGGAAAAAAAATTTGGGAAAATTTAAAATTCAGAATTGTAGATTTAAAATAACTGTCAGTTGTTCGAATGTGAAGCAAAGCTCGCGAAATTTCAGAATATACTGAATTTGGAGCAGTAAACTTTTAGTCTCCGAGATCAATTCTTTCGATGATTATATCGACTGGTATTCGGGACTTAATAAGTCCTTATCAATTCCATAAAATTATAATAATAATAATCAATTTTTTATCGACACATCATGAAAATGTATTAGAAGTTGAAGTCAGACACAAATCTTGCGAACTGATGACAAACATCATGATTACCTTAAGTATTGTAAAAAATCAAAATTGATTTAAAATAAAAATTGCGCTCATAATTGGATTTTCAAGCACATTAGTACTTGTACTCTACGGGGTCGAATATTATACATACTATATATTGTATTTTCAATTTTTTTATTTCATATAAAATTTTGTTCACTATTTAAGCATTAGGCACTGCGTTGGCGCTTCTTTAACACTACGGAGGTGACGACATTTCCCACTTTGCCACCGAATTTAAATGTAGGTGTGGGTATAGAACAGTGCTTTACAAACAAGTCTTCAAAGCTGACCAGCAATTCTTCCTCCGTCCAGTTGCATGAAGTGATGATGAACAATGAGTTGTCGTCACGCAGGAGCTGAGCCACTGTGTTGAGGTAGTTGGTCCTTTTCTCTTTAGGATTTTCCGGACATAAGCTCACCGCATCGTAGGTGCCTTTGTCGTGGACAATATTGTAAGTTCCCAAATTAGGCGGTTCATTTTGAGTCAGATCTGCAACGTCATACTTGATATTTAGGGATTGATCTTTGCTGATACCCTGGGCCAGTTCAATTGCCTTCGGCGAGTAGTCGACACCAGTTAACTGACTGAATCCCTCGTTGCCCAGCGCAATAAGAAACATTCCATTACCACAGCCCAAGTCGAGTACACGTGCTGATTTTTTATCGACAGTTTCCTGCTTTAATAGCCAATTGACTATTCGTTGCTGAGAGTCTTCATCAAACCAAATTTCACCCACATCTCCGTGGCTTTTATAGTTTTTAATTTCTCGTATATAGCTGGTTTCCCAGTATTCTTTGGTACCCAATTCTGAACCTTCTAGCTCCATTATTATGATATATTTTTATTTATTATTTATAGAAAGAATCACAAGATTTAAAGAATGGCAATTTAAAGAGCCAATGAAACAGCTGATTTTTAACATTTTACTGAAATGTTAACATGTTTGAAACATTTATTAATGACATCGATTACCGATGTTGCGATTGAAATAGATTAATTCCGATAATGACACAGGTGACAACATCAATGTTAAAGCACGCGGTCGTTTTCAAATGCGTTTTTCTCAACAAATTTTTTAATATTTCGGGAATCAAATCACGACAAGTTATTCAAGTACGAAAATTATGAATCAATGACATTTTGAAACATCTCAAAACATTACATTTTGGTTCATGTTCTTGAAAAATGTGTTGGTAACAAAACTAAAATAATTTATAAAAAACAAGAATCGAATCTTCAAACGATACTTCTCTTTTTCCATTATTATAAAATCCACAACAACGCCTGTCTCCACATGTCGTCAAAACAAATTCTTTAAGTATGAACTTCTGTATACACCAACTGAGTACACACTTCTGCTCTTGCTTCTCCGAGTGCTAGTTCTGTTAGGTGAAAAAGAAAAGTTCTCATGAGCCACAAGCTGTATTCTGCCCCTTCCACAGCTCTGAATGCTCCTCTAGTTACATGAATAGTTTTATGACACAAGCAATGCTTCAAATGGGGCGCGAACCCAAAAAACGAAAACAACTACTCCACTCCTTACGACTTCTGATAGCCTATCTTAGTTTTCCTGAAGAGGAACCTTTTGTCATGACTTTCACGCACGCTGATTTATACCCCTTATACACACTCTGAATCGAGACATTTTGTTGGACTTG
Source organism: Drosophila pruinosa (assembly GCA_018150935.1). Classification (NCBI taxonomy): domain Eukaryota; kingdom Metazoa; phylum Arthropoda; class Insecta; order Diptera; family Drosophilidae; genus Drosophila; species Drosophila pruinosa. The sequence goes on from JAECWR010000199.1 coordinate 46,222,515, forward strand.
TTGTCAATTTTGATTTACTGTTCTCAACTCCCGCGCCGTAGACCAGTGAGGACACTGGCTTATTGAACCGGCTCTTACATTGATAAAAATAAAAAATAAGCGGAAAAAGTCATTCGTTTTGAATATGAAAATATAACGTTTTCTTATGGGATTTTACATGGTGCAAAAGGAACATTTAAATTAATTTGAGACAATATGTAGAAATATGGGATTTTGGCTGTAATGGAAACTGGACACAAAAACTGAATTTTACGCAGCATGTCCGGATGTTCAATTGGAAATATACTTTTTTACTTAAGAAAAATATACCGAATTATGGCACTTTTATAATTACAACCTGAAACGTGGTATATTATTGACATATAATAGTATATTTTGAAATGCAACCAGCGGTCACGCTGCTAAAACATCAGTCGTTTGTTTTTGTATGAAGCTGATGTGTCTCGCGCGCGTCGATCTTGAAATGAATTTAAAAATAAGTGTTTAAACAAAATAAATTTTATTTAGTTTAGGTTTATACGTACCGACTACAAAAAGCATTGAAACCAAAACGTAAGATTCGGCGCAAATAATTGTGGCACAAATAGCTGATAAATTTAGAAGAAAACGAGATACCAAATACGCGCGACCGCTAATGCTTGTGTGAGTTTCAGTGAGTATTACATACTTACAAATGTATGCATGTGTGCATTATGCTAACTGCTGCTACTAAGTGTGCTAGCGCAAGCGAGATAGTGAGTGAGAGTTAGAGTGCAACATTGTGATTGTGTGGCAAGTATAAGAAGCAGCAACGCCAACGCGTTCCCCTTTCTATTCGATTTACATATATATATGTCCACATGTATGTGTGATTAGTGGTGCCTGTTACTCTTGATACGTTTCGTAAGTTGACGCTACAAAAAAATCTTCAATTGTATACTGACCGCGTTTTTGTTTCGAAATAAGCACAAAATCGCAGTGCGCATACATGCATGCTTATGTACTTATATATGTGTTAAAACACAATCATGTCATATCTCTCTATCTGTATTCTTATACGACGTACACTCATACATACATATGTTTATAACTCTTGCTCAATTGAAGATCCAATGCTCGTCGTCGAGTTTCGTTTTATTTAACTGGGCTTTTGGTGTCAAACGTCAGAAAGAGCTATCGCCAGGTGGCGCTAACCCCCGAGTGACCAATCCCCAAGGTATTCCCCAAAAACCGCAAAGCTTGGGTTCATATAAAAAACCCAAAAAAAATCTACAGCTCAGCAGGTTTTTTTTGTTATTGTGCCTTTCGGTTACCATAAGAACAGTTATTTCTTACAAATGGAAAGCGTTCATAGTGTGCGTTTTGTGTGTATGTGAGCCTGTGTATATGTGTATGTGAATTGTAAAGAAGTATTTCAACAACGCAATAGTATAGGAGCAATCCCTGTTTATCGTACATAGGTGTGTATGTACTTACACAATAAATCCAATGCTCTACCTAATAACATACAGATACATACATACGACGAATACGATCTTCTGTTTTAAGTTTGCTTAGCAATTTGCGCAGAATGCAACTCGTTGGTTTACTTAAATATTGATCTTAATTGGAATTTCAATACAAAATACTGAAATTGCTGCCAGCGGCCTGGCATTACTCATGCATGCAGTTGACGCTTCGGCTAGCGACGCTTTGCTTTGCTTAAAATCGTTCCCTTTTTTGTGTTTGCTGGCAGTTTCTTGTGTCTGCAGTGGTTGCAAAAAAAACAAAAAGGAAATTGCACATAATGTGCTGCATTTTTGTTGGAATACAATAATAATACGCGCCTATTTTATGGTTAGTACCAGTTTTGATACACACACACACACAGAGAATTAACGATAGTTAAACAATACTCGTTGTTGTTGCAGCATCTCTTGATCAAATTGGGTTTTTCTCTCGCTCTTTCTTGAGATGTGCGTGCGTACGTGTGTGAATGCCTGTTTCTTTGAGTATGTGTGCGCGTGTATCTGTGTGTGTGTGTGCATTAATCGGTGCGTCTTAGTCTCAAATCGGCGATTAACTAGTTTTATTTCATTTTGCTGAATGTCAATTTCATTGTAAATTGCAAGTTTTTGCGGCATTTTTACAACAAAATCAAAACAAGTTGCAGCTGGCTGTAGCTCTTGGGGTGTTTACCATTTTCGCATTGAAGGTCAGGTCCCCCGTTTCACGTTTTTCGTGTGGCAGCACTAATTGCTTATTGCTTTGTTTACTTTTACTCGACATTTGGATATTCGCTTTCGTATTCGCACATCCACATCCACATTCGCGTTTAAGCGTTTAAAACGGGAGCGTAATTTAATGGTAGGTCGAACGACCATCTTGGGGATGGGCAGGGTTGGTCTGTAGATTGCAACTCTGTGTGAATTTGCGATCAATGGCATTTATTCGCTAAATAATTTGACCTCTTGAGTCAACAATTAATAGATGTACAGTTGCCTGATGCTCGCCTGATTCTATTAGCTTAAATAGGAAAAGTTCACACAAAAATCATCCGCATCTGTCGCCCGCCCTTACATTCTGTATTGTATGATAAAAACTGAAATCTGTTCGCATTGTATTTAGTTTTATGGCTACGCTGGTAACGACAAAAACTCTCAGAAGGTCATGGTTATATGCAAAATAAACCAAAAATACATGAAAACCAGACTTGTAGATTCAGTTGTTGCTGCTGTTTCTGCGTCGAGAAAAGACATTTGCTTTAATCGAGGTAACGTGCCAACGATCGTGATCTCGCTTCTCTCGAGTCTAGACATATTTATGCATATATGTACATATTCGTATTCGGGGTGTTTGCCACTCCCTTTTACCAACAATCAACTTCAAAATATTGACTGTATGTACCCACAAAACATCCGTATGTACATATGTATGCTGATACATTCATAGGTCTGTAAAAATGTATCGGAAGTACATTCACCTGATCAGTTGAATGAACACGCGCTACGGTGCTTTATATCTTACTTCTACTTTTTATTATTAATTTTTTCTCTCTTTGCTATTTGCGGCTGTCACAAAAACTGAACAGCTGGTTGTTTTTTGTTTGCTGGCTGGCAATAATTGTTGTGTGTGTGGAAGCCACTCACGTGCAAACAAACCTATCACAAAATGGGAACCACTCGCTTGTTTGCATTTGAGTGCATTTGGCTATTGGCTATCATGTTAAATTGAAAAACTGATTGCAGGCGTTCAGGTGTTAAGTTTGAGCTTAGTATTAACTGTGCTTAACTCGTTTCTTGGCATGGCGTACCAAAAAAAAAAACTGTTCAAGGCTTCTGAATTGAATATTAATTATAATCATAGTTTAGTCGATTTTTGCATTTTCAAATGTTAACAGTAACGCAACATTTGACACTGCGCTCATCTCTAGCAGAAACTGCGCGACCTGCCTCAATTTATGCATTGACCAACACTGGTGCTGTCCATCTTATTACAGGATTTAAACCGCCGCTTTGCTACACTGGGCTGCAATGCAAACAAAATGAACGGCAAAGAACAATCAGCTGGTCGGGAATTCAAGCGAAATTCAAACGCCTACGCCAGTTTGCCAGCAACAACAACAAAAGAGAAACGTAAAGAGTCACTAAAAGAACCTGAACGATATGGACTCTCGCACAGCTTGTCCAGCGAATCGATAAAACAGGCCTGCGACTATTACGACGACGAGCCAAGCGATGAAGATCTGATTGAGATACATCAAACGCCACAAGGCTTTCATAACCAGCAACGCCAAAAGCAGCGCTACCACCAACAGCACCCCCTTAGCTTCAACATGCCCCTGGCTATGGACGGTGAACGAAGTGCCTTTTGTGACGTCAGCCAAGAGCCGCCATTAAGCACGCCTATCAAACAGGCTGCCTCTGCGGTTGCTGTTGTTCCGGATGAGGCGCTCAGTGTGTTGAATGAACTGGACGCCATACTGGATGTGCATGGAGCATCCCATTTGAATGGCACCCGCGCCTCTTCTTGCAGCACCAACTCCTTCGATGACGACAAGGTCGAAGACTATCTTATGGACTTGGACAACTATCTCGAGGAACTAGATAAAGAGGATCCACTGGCCATTGCTGGAGTTGTGGGGGGTCATCCTACCTTAAGCCGAGAGTCACGTACACGCACCCTGCCGCTAAGCCGCAAACGCAAGCAGCACAAACAGACAGATGACGATTCTAATCCAGCCTTAGAAGCCGAGTTCCAGCGCGGTCATCAGATGCGAAAAACGTTCAGCTGTGGTCTTACTCCAACCGGTCCAAAAGGTAATAGCTAATGATCTCAACCGTGACGTAAATACAAAAGAAAAGTATATTCCATAAATCAATCACTTAAAACCTAGAACAAATGAGTCACAAAATATTTTATACTCACTTAGGGGTTTAGCATTTAAATAAGACAACAGTCTTAACAGTCTACAAAAATGATATAATACTTCTAATCATTATTACTACTACAACTATTATAACAACTACTACTATTATTACTAATACTACTATTATTACAATTACTACTATTATTAATACTACTATTTCTATTAATACTACTATTTCTATAAATACTACTATTTCTATTAATACTACTATTTCTATTAATACTACTATTTCTATTAATACTACTATTTCCATTAATACTACTACTATTATTACTACTAGTATTTATAGGCTAATTGGCTATGACTAATTGAACTACTATTTTAATTTTACTATTTCTGATTTAGTAATTATTCTAACTACTTCTAATTCAAACTGAAAACTATAGTTGAGTGTTCTCAGCTTTGATGCACTCGCCTACCATCTTTATATAATATGAAACGGTAGTGCGTGACAAAATCTAACAGAAGCTTAATTATTATTAGCTTAGCTTAAGTAGAAGTATTGTCTCTGAAATTAAAGTGTTTACCTATACAGTTCCTTCATGGGGAAATACCTCTTGATTGACATACCATGTTAGTTTGTAATATACCAAGGTACACCTTACAGCCAGGGTTAACAGGCATTTGTGGAGTGGAATTTATAAAGAGCTATAAATAGTCGTTTGGCGAGGTTTCGGAACTGTTTTTATAACCATTTAGTTAGAGAATCCGAGTGAAAGTTTTGTAGAAATTAGCAATTAACTGTGTAAGCTTGGTTCTGTGTATATATCAGTGTGAGTTTGTAATTAATTCTGGCTCGTATATTTAATTACCTATGCATTTTTCATTGTTTCCGCCTTAGCCACATCGAATACATCACTAGAAACAGACAACTCTTCAGCTGCTCATGTGGAGCTGTGGCGTCGCCAGTCATTACGACGAGCCATTGAGAATGCTGACGGTACCAAAGCTGCTGCGCATGATCAAGAGGTGGAAGAAGAGGTCGAGGAGGTGGAGCCGCCTGCACTGTTGGTCAATCTGCCGAGTCAGGCGACAACCACAACGACGCCGGCGATGTCGGAAATGCGCCGTAGTTTCTCACATCCAGAATCGATGCCCGAGCGCCAAGGAAGCGCTCTTCACATGCTGACGGAAGCGCACATCTTTGATAACCTGCTGCAGAACGAGCAGCGTACGGCTCGGGCTGTTAGCGAGCAGCTGGAGCAGCGACCACGTCAGTATGGACGCCGCTTCGAGGGTCATCCGTCCATGAGTCCCGCTCGCAGTATTGGCCTCGTATCACCGCTTAGCCGGCCACAGAGCGCACCGGCACAGACGCAAAGACGCGAGCCCTTGGAGACTCCAACGCGTGCTATGATGTCCACGCTGTGCTCGGAGATGAGTTCCGCACGCTCCTCGCGCATACCGAGCCCGGTGTCGTTGGCGAGCAATAGCAGCAGCAGTAGCAGTGACAGTTCCACAGCTAGCACAGGGCCTGAGCAGGATCAGCTGGAGCTGGGTCAAACGCAGACGACGATGTGCAGTGCCAGCAGTGGCAGCAGTAGCACAACGCCCCTGGAGCCGCAGCTGTTGCGGGAGAAGTGTGGATTCAATAGTCAATGGCCGCATGCTGCAAGTCGCACCTTGGCTCTGATGGGCTGCACCTTGGGAGTGTTTAACTTGTGTCGTTTTGCGGTGCTCACCATTAACTATGGTGGCAATTTTCTACTACAGTTCCTCCTGCTCTCGATTATCTTTGGAATACCGCTCTTTTGGCTACAGATGTGCCTGGGTGCTAAGATCAAGTCGGGGCCCGTTTCGATGTGGAAGATTAGTCCAATTTGTAGTGGCGTGGGCATCGCTCTGGTCATGGTTCAATGTTTCTTGGCCATCTACTCGACGGTTTCAGTTGCCTGGATTCTTGTCTATCTGCGAGATGTGTTTCCAACGCCGACCCGTAGCGTCTATCGCTGGCAAGAGCTGGCCTTTCCCTATCGCTACGATGCCGCCAACGATACGGGGAATCTCACCCATACCGTGGCGGAATACTTCAATATTGTGGTGCTCCAACGTATGCATCTGGCCAGGAATCCTGATGTCAACGGTGTGCGGTTCCATGTTAATGATCGGGTAAGTAATTCAGAGGTTTGATGAACCACTGAGCCTCCTCAGCTAACGTCTATTCTATTCAGCAGTTGGCGTTCTACTTGGCCCTCATCTGGGCGGCTGTCTTCTTGATCCTATGCAAAGGACTCAAGTCTCTGGGCAAGCTGGCCTATGTAATCAACACGTTGCCATTGCTGGCGCTTCTAGTTGTGACTGGCAAATTTGTGAGCATTGTGGATCTGACTAGTTTACAGGTACGCCTCAAATCCATTTCCTATTTATTCTTGTTTTGATCAAATGCTTTCTGCTCGTAGAACATGTTTGCGTCCAGTGATTTTGATGACTTCTTGGTGAACTCGAACACGTGGACTGCGGCCACACAGGAGACTTTCCTCACTTGGGGTCTGCTGGGCGCATCAGTGATAGCCATCACCAGCCGAACTCATGCCACCGCCAGCAAGGCAACTCTTCAACGAGATGCCATTTTGTTGGTGCTCCTGACGCTCTTAGGTCTCAGTCTTGTTGCGCTGCTGGCGCTCTGCTGTGCTCAGATTCTGAGACAACATGGCTACATTTATGTGCCGGGATCGTTTGGTACGTTGGTATACCATCTTGCATATCAGTTGGAATTATTGCTAATTGCTCAATTGCTCTACTAGAAACTCCTGATTGCTATACGTCCGTGTATTCGCTACAAGCTCAAACCAATCCGCAACTGTTGTCCTATCCTCGTTCACTTGTGCCTCACTATTCCTCATTCTTGGGCGAGACGTATCGCAGAAATAGGACCATATTGCACATTGAGAGCGGTTTTCAGGCGCTTCGCTTCATCACGGAACTCTTTCCGGCCGTACTCTCGCTTTCCAGCGATACCATCTCGTGGGCTTGGGCCGCTGTTGCCTTTAGCATGTTTTCTGGGTTTGGCCTGGCGCAGTTGTGCGTCATGTGGAAGCCCATTTCCAGTGCGTTGGGCAATTCAACCAGCTCCGTCTTGTTGAGTTGTGTCACTGGACTCCTATTGAGCATACCATTTGCCACGGACATGGGCATCTCCATACTGTATTACGTGGACTTCTTGCTTGGCGGCTCCTGGTTTATACCCATCATATGGGCAGCTCAAATCTTTGGCGTTTTCCTGATACGCGGACGACCCTACAATGGTGATGACTTGGTGAATGATCTGCGCATGTGCGGCTCAATGTCAGCATTTCTGGCGCTCTCCTGGAACGTACTGCTGCCCATTGGACTGATCACTCTCTCAGTGGTTGACTATAAAGCATCGCTGTCCAATCAGTTCTACTACTGGCGCGGCAAGTCATACTTTAGCTACGCAAGCCGCAAGATGGGCAGCCTCATACAAATTGGGATTGTGCTTATCATTCCCGTTACGGCTATTATACAGATTTATCGTTACTTGACACATGGTCCCCCTGACATACTAGAGGTATGCAATGACTTTATTCTGAACATGAGCCTCAATTAACATCTCTTTTAATTTGCAGCGCATTCAGCTCTTATATCGCCCCCAGGAGGAGGGCGCTGCACCTCGCCGACCTTCGGCGCGTCAAAGATCCGCTCAGGAACGTCGAAACGCCACAAGTCAAGAGCAGGATAATGGCCACCATGAAGCTCAGAATGATGCACCGCCTAAGTACACGCCTCCACCATCCTACACAACTGCAACAGGCGCTCGTCTAGCCAAACTATTGCGTCAGAGTATTCGTCGCAGCGTGCGAAGGTGAGAAAAGTAAAGGGATTCGCCGATGGTTTATTTCCAATCATTCAGATTGACAAATGTATCTAACTATTCAGTTAGCACAGACAATCTTGTCAATCGTGTTTGTGGATACATAGTTGCATGCCACCTGCACAGAATGCCAGTCAGTACAAGTATACTTTGCTGCACGCAGCATGTGTTCTCATTCATTGATGTCAATGATGCTGAAAGATAAACAACTATTTTTGTAGCATTTGGTCATCTATATGAGTATACTTGGTCGAGTTCTATCCAGAATACTTTAATGCAACCGTTTTACGATATATTGCATTGAATTGAATTACAAAATAAAATCAATATATTTATAAGAAAAGATATTGTTTGCACAATATCAGTGACAAGTCCTCTATTTGTACTCGAAGGGCTCAAAGTCATAAAACTTGCAGTTCGATTTAAATTCTCTGTTTATTTAATGCAACTTTTATAAGTTGTGACAAATTTGAAGCATTGTTTTCTTTTTATATTATGTCTTCGCCTCTTTGATATACTCCAGACATGGGTGTAGTCAAAATATCTAATCAGTTGTAATGGCTTTCCAATGCTTAAGCTGAGTTTTATTGAAATTGAAGCTTAAATTGTTATAACTAGAATATCAAATATTACATTTGTCTCTCAACGCATCAAATTTTGTTATTTAGTTTTCAAAGACTATAGTACATAGTGTTCACAAGATTGAAGAATTTAATTCATTTTATGCTTTTTACACTTGCAGAGTACTTGGCGATTCGTCCAGTCGAGCACGTCCCATACTCTCACTAGACGCGGAATCTCCTTCTCCTGCAGCACCGCCAGATTATCTAACTATATTGACCAATCCATCTGGTTCTGGTGCAGATGCAGCCGCGTCTGCGACCAGCAGCAGTCCAGAGTCTATTGAGATTGGTCTGAGACCTGCTGGTTATGCCCAGCGCTCACAGTCACTAGGTCGTAAGCTACAGCGACCCTCGTCGGCATCAGCCACGGCCACAATGGAACGTGGCAGCTGTTTACAGCAGCAGCAACGTCCATATACGGCTGAGGACGTTGTGACCATACTGCGCTCTTCGGTGCGTCATCGACCGCCACCGCGACAACCAGTAGGCATTGCCACAACTCTACCACGTCCGCCAACCATGTCCACACACTTGGAGGATGCCTCCTTTCGCTCAATTGAGAATCTTGTGCTCAATGCTGAGCCGCCCGATCAGACGCCCGGTGTGGGCGATGCGGAAGGACAGTGTGGTCAAAATAATAATAATACATCTGTGATTTAATGACTAATATTGTACGCATAACGTAATTCTATTGATGATCACATATCTGCTTGCTTTCTTAGACTTGATTATCGCTAGTTATATACGAATATTATTTTGTAGCTATATCGAATAATAATGTAATAATAAATAACTAGTTAGTATTTGACGACAACATCACCAACAAAACAATCTTAAGTAATCGTATTCTGATTGGATTCATAACCAACCCCCAATAATATATTATGCTTAGCATCCTAACGCTTGATGGTGCGCGGTTTCCCTTGTAGCAGTGGATCAAAAGCCTGGCACAATGGTAGCTAACAATAGGGGCAGACTACGTGCTAGCCCGTTGAGTACGTCGCATTTGCGCAGGCTGGCCAAAAATTTAAGCCGATTAATAAACGTGACCAGCTAACTTTTCAAATAGAAACGGAAGCAGCCCTACAACAACAGCAGCACAGGAAACGACGCAGTACTATCGAGACTGGTACATTTTGGTTTACCAAATTCATTGTTACAGGCTTGCTGCTCATTTTACCTACTTTTCGTTATATTTGACTTGCACATTGCATTATTTTTGTGCAGACAGTTAATCTGCGACATTTTGAAATCGACACGTTCGCGCCAATAGCCAGACATAAGAGTTGCCAGTTTATGAAATGATGCCGTTTTTCAAATCCTAGGCTAAAACTAAACTATTTGATATAGATTTGAGACTTGTGCCGGTAATTAAATAGCAAAATCTATTTCATTCATTTTATAATTATATGAGTATCTTAAAAACTTAATTTTTCTTCAGCCGTTTGGCAATATTTGTTTTTCTTTGTTGTGAATGTCAATAATATTATGTTATCCAACAGGAGATTTAATACCTAACATTTTCATATGAGTACAACATAATCAAATCGTGCTACTGTTATGTTAATTATATGTTTTGGAGGGAGAGACCAGTTCCTATGTTAAAAACACATCAGTTCGATGCGTTTTTCGTACGACTTTTGAGTAACGCTCACGGGTTGCTAGCGTTTTGCGGAATCACTCTCTTCATGTACTCAGTGCTTAACAGACGCTGTTAAACATAATATAAAATTAAACAGGCGCTGTTAAATTCTTGTTATTGTGGAATTTGTCTTTGAGGTTTACGGTCGGTTCGACGGGTGCGTGCGTTTTTAAAGTTCGGAGTTTAAGTACAGAAAATCGGAAGAAAAATAATTGAAACGAAAAATAATAAAACTACTTAGATGAGCTAAGTAGTGGAATACTAGATGTTTGTTTTCAAAATGTCTATCTATAAATGAAACAACTTTTGTGCTAGTAGTCCATAAAATAAAGGGGCGCGCGCGTTTTTAAAGCAATTAATCTGAGCATTCTAACTAAGTTTAGTAGCACTGCAAAAGTTTTCTCGACTTTTGCCGCAAAACAGCAGCCGCTAACAACAACACCAACGCCGCCGTCGCAGTGGACGCCATCAAAAAAGTGCTCAAACAAGATTTCCACTTGAAATTCCTGAATTTCGTTCGCGACGAGCAGCACGAAAAAAGGAAATAAATCGAAATATAAAAGCGCAATACAAATAATACAAGAGTTTCAGAAGGCATATATTTGAAGTGTTAATAATAGTGCATACATATGTGTCTGAATAATATGTACATACATGCATAAGTATTTGTGATAAAATTTTGTTCAGTTTCGTAAAATTTTTGGATTAGCGGCGCCCTTATTTACATAGCTGAGCCTGACTAAGTAGTAAGTATTGCCATTTTTTTAAACTTACTTAATTTGTAGGTGTTAAGCAAAGAGAATAAACCCAACAACAACATACTCAATCATACGCACAATTTGTAGCAGTTTTTGTATTATTTGTATTAGCATTTTTATGTCGCGTTTGGCTAGTTGACAAACAAACGCACACTCCTCTCTAACACACACATACAGACACAATACACAAAGGATTTCATGACGTTTGGGTGGGACGCTAAACTTACCCTATGCCGCTGACATCGCTGCTGCTGCGCTTTGCTTATGCCGACTCTCTCTATTTCTCGTGCTCATTCGTTCACTCTTATTGCTCAGCGCCGATTGCTGTGCTACTGAAATTCGTAGCTTTTGCGCCGTTTTGCCGTAGTATGTGTAGATGTGCGTATATGTGTTGTTTTTATTTATTTTGATGGCGTATTTCGGCATTTCGCTTTGTCAGAGAGCCCATCGTTGCTTGGCAGTGTGTGTGCGGGTATATGCATGTAAGTTTGTCTGTGTTTAGTTTTTTGTACATTAAAATGAATTCGCAATAAATATTGCCTATGTCAAATAAAAGGGCGATGAGCCAGCCTTTTCTCTCGTTCTCCATCTTCTCCAGCTCTTCCACTTCTTGGTTTTGTCGTGTGTCTATTGCCGACGTTCTCTATCGTCGACCGCTCTAATCTCGGGGGACACTAATGTTTTACGACAATTTGTATGCCTACCAATACAAAACTTAATGCACACATCAATGGCAAATTAGATGTACATACTCCAAAGCAATGCACTAATAACAATCATTGAGTGTCTCTCTCGTGAGTTTGTATGTGTATATCTGTGATGTCGTTGATTTGGCTGTTACTTCCAATACATTGACAATTGGAAACAAGTGTGCGACCTGAGACTACGCACTTACATACATATATGTATATGTATGTGTGCATGTTATGTATGCCTCATGTCTCATTTGTCGGCGGCCAAATGGAAATCGTTTTGTTTTGTTTTGTCAACTGACAAATTTTCATTGTCTTTATCGCTCTATCCCTCATTCCACTTCGTCGCCAGCACTAATCGCATACTTAAAAAATACACATACACACACACACATGTACACTGTACACTTGACAGCGAAGCAGGAAAAGACAAGTGGACAAGTGTAAGTACATAAAACAGACTGGGACGCCGTTTGAGATGTGCTTAGTACTTGGGCATTTGGTCGCCGCAGCAGAAGAGCAATCGATCAGAGGACTATATTATTCAATTTATTTTCTAATGTGGATTAAAAAAAAATAAAAAAGGCTTGAAGACACTTTAAAATAAAAGTTCAATAATTGTCGATAACACCTTTGGTATATTATCCGACGGCTTTTGTATATTGTTTTGGTATTTAATGCACTCCAGCGAGATGATCTTAATGTTCAGTTGTCCATTGATTTACGTCTCTATTAGGCATTTTAGGTAGTATAATCGATTCAGTTCCAATTTTATTTGAGCACAACTGTAACAATAAACCAATCGATTGTGGACTCTACATACTTTACCAGTCTTTAGTCGGTTCCACTCGGCCCAGTAGTCTTGTTGCGAAGTAAACAATCTAAAATCGCCTCGTAGTCGCTTCATTTGCTTTTCCAACGCGCCGTTTAATGCTGCCGTTAATTGTTCGTCGGTTCGAGGCAGCCATCGAGGCTTGTAATTAGTTGTGAATTGGATTTGGATCACATAAAAGTGTTGATTGCACACACTGATGATGGCAAAGGCGATGGCGATGGCGATGGTATTAGGCCGTCCATTGATGGACTGACTGGGTGCGAAGTGTTTTTGTTTCTGGGTATTAAGGTTAGTTTCCTCTCGACCCTCTCATGTACTTTATTGGCTGTATCTGATGGTGCAGTGAATGTCAGGTGGCACCACATGAGTCCCATTTACTATGTTTGATAGATGTAGTTAGATGCTAACTGAAAAGAAGTTGCGTTTATGTTTGTCACATTTGTATTTCCCAATTTTGAAAACTGTGGTCTAATTGTTGCCTAATGAACCGTTGAAAATCTACGACAGCTCAAGAAAAACAACTTTTAAACCAGTTGATTAAAGAAAACCTGAATTTGAGATGAAAAATTAGTGTTTGTAAAACTTGCTTATTTTTGGAAGCTTTCTTGAACTTCTTGAATTGATGTGATCCAAAAATACGATATGATAATGATGAACAATTTTAAAATGACTTTTATTATTTGCAAATCTGTGACAAAACTTCATTGAGAACTCAATCTCAATTTAGAAGAGGCAATATTATAGCTAAAATTGAATCGTTTTGAAGTCGTCTCATACCGTTTACCTTTCGCCAAAGCTGCGCAGTTTGTCAATTACAAATTGATGAATTTTGTTTTGTAAAGTTAAAGTTAAGTTAAGTTAAGTTAATGTTTCTTTTGCAAGTCATGAAGTGGCTCTCAAACATTCCCATTTCCCAGTCGACTAGTGCAGCAGCTAAACATCAAAGTCATTTCATGTCTTCATAAATTGTTGCGCTACTTAGACTCCGACGCTATAGCGACAGAGACAGAGACAGAGACAGAGACAGAGACTGGGGCATGCCTCTTGGCTGCAGCCACAGCCAGAGTCACAAACACTGGCCTTTCTTTCAGGCCTGGCCCTCACTTTTGACTAAGTGAAATGACCTGCCATTTTGTAGGAAGAAAATGCCAAACGAAGCCACAAAACCAGCCAAGGAACGAGCCGTGAGCCAACGAGATTGAGCTTGAGCCGAGGGGAAGGTTAATGCCTTATCGACATGCCGCAATCTATGTATTTAATTGACTCAACTGCAATTATAGTGTACACTATACAATATATACATATACATACATACATATATATATTTGTGTCTTCTTCCTGCAGATAAAAGTCGCGTCGTAAATACTAAAAACTCACCTATAATGATTTCGCATAAATCGTGACTACTCGCCAAAATGAAAGGCGAGAATTTATACGAAGAGTTGTTGCTGCCGCTGCTGCTGTTGTTGTTGTTGTTGTTGTTACAAGTTACATTGTTGTTGTTTCGCTTCATTCGCATCGTTGGGGTGTCGGTGTCAGAGGCTAGTCGCGACTGCCGTCGAATCCATCGCTTTGGTCAGTCCCAGCACAGTAAGAGCTAAAGTCGAAGCCAAAAAGAAAAGAAAAAAATATTAAGAAAACCTGTAGCCACAATTCGCAATTGCCAGCTAGAGATGGTCACGTGACAGGCTAATCCTTTCTCCCTCCTGGCCGCTACTGGAGCGCAGAAAATCTTGTTTACAATAATTGTTATTTATGATAACATAATTGTGATGTAGTACAACCGAATTGTAATTTATAATGCATAGTTTTGGTAATAAATAATGCTAGATTACTTCTATAGAGCTATGAGGATAACAATATAATAATGTAATCATTTGTTTCATATTCCAAGTGCGTCTTTTAATTTTACGGTAAAGTAAAGTATTTCATTATTTTCTATATTTAATTAAACTTTTTCTCTTCTTCCATTATTTACCTTCTTCTCTATTTCACATCTTCACCATCCCTTGCCTCTTATTGTTTACCTTACCCTCACCCTTCACTAGTCGTTCCTCTTTATTTATTCTCTCACACTCTACCTCACGATCACGACTATCGCTCATCCCCAATTTTTGTGCAACTGAGGCAATATTTAGCACTGCTAGCAACAGTTTTTTTTCGCGCTTCGTGTCCATTGCCAAATCGTTAGCACTTGGCACAGCCCCAGACTCGATCTGGAGTCGCAGGCATTCTTATCATCAGCGTCATCATCATCATCGTCATCATCGTCATCATCATTGTCATTGCCTGTTGAAAATCTCTTGACAATGGAGCAAAGCTCTTGTCTCCCACGTCTCGAGCCTTTGGCTCAAGTGTGTAATGAAATAAAAATATGTATTTAAACTTTATTTGATTGTCGTTGATTTGCGCGTCGTTGTCGTTGACTGCGATGGCGACGTCACGTTACGCTCTTCCGCACTCGGGGCTGCTGCTCTTCTGACCCAGCTCGTAGTTCGGTTTCTCAAGCTTTGCGCTGCCTAATGAAAAAATGTAATAAACCAATTTACTTTATTTCTGGTTGTCTTCCATTTGCATTCTTCCCCGCCTTCTCCCACCAAACTAGCGTACAAATTTGGTAGCTAACCAAGCATTGAGACCCATTGAGGCGCTGCCCATCATTAGGCTGACAAAAGTTCCTCAACTCATTTGTACGTTCGAAATCTTCCCATAATTAACGTCGACGTTGGACGAATGCTGTGAATGAATGGTGGATGGATAGTTGCTTGTTGACTGCATGCATTGTTGGAGGAAGAGGGGAACGAGGGGTACGTAAATTTCTATGCCTCGCTGCACAATAATGACAGCCACAGAGACGACGCTGTCCAGACTACAAAGTGTCCGGTGGATTGCAATTTCCTAAGGAAAGCAGTGGAGGGGGAACTAAAGCCAAAGACAGACCCAGACCCATTGTTATTGTTGTCATTTGTTGTGTGTAGGTGAGTGCTGCTGTGGCGCAATTATTAAAAGTAAGACAGACAAGCGACAGACAGCAACCCAATTTCGATTCCCCATAGCTAGAGTTCTATAGTTCCAGTTCCAGTTCCAGCTCCAGATTCAGACTCTCAGCACCGACTCCGGCTCAGAGTCTCCACTCGTAGTTGATATATTGCAGGCATCCGGTAGACGTGATGCAGCAATAAAACGCCCGACTATTTTCTCAGCTTGTTGTTGTCGTTGTCGTTGTCATTGTTGTTGTTGTTGTTGTCACATTGTCGCCGTCTGCTCTCTTCTTGTTGTCTCCGGTTGCTCTCGCATTTGCTGCCTGCATAAAGACTCCAATAAGAATGAAAGCAAAGAGCAAAACAGCGCATTTGCGATGCCCTAACACGATGTGAAGGAATTAACTTAATACCATACTAATAGATGATGTTAATGTTCAATTCGGTAATTATTAAATCAATAAACAACACGCCTTTAGTTTTGGCAGCGCCGTGATCCATTGACTGCATATGCAAGCTGTTATCTGTTATCGATTATTCTTGATCGCACACTTATCGATGTGTGCGTTAAACGTGACTGTCACAAAACAACTAAGAGTATTTTAATTACTAATTGGAAATACCAAATTTTTAACAGCAGAAGGAGTAAGCAATAAATTACCATTTTAAGAGTATATTAAAAAGAGATCTTTTATTATATGCACATGGATATATTAATAAATAGTAGTAGACAATTAATTTCTTAACTAATTGATCATAAGGATAACATAATAATACCTAGTATAACACTCAGCCATATGTTTCAATGGTGGTTAAAGATTTATGCATTATTGGAAATCGAATGTATCCCACTTTGTAGAGTGTGAACAAGGCGCAGTCAGTTGTATTCATTGGGGGTGGGGCAGATCAAATATTTTGGCTGTAAGCAGTTAGCCACAAAAACCACAACATCGACATCGACAACGGCAACGACAATGACAAGAAAAATCAACAGCCCACGGTCTCAGTCTGTCCAGATGTCCGTCTGTCCGGCTGTCCGGCTGTCTGTCTCTGTGAAAGCGTGGAAAGCCCAGAGCGAGCTCCGACGACAACAACATTGAGAACTTGCGCCTCATTTTCAAATATGTCGCATCGTTTTAATTAAATATTTTCAATTTTACGGGCTTGTTTGATTTGCATTTTAATTCGTTGGCCCACAAATGTTTCTATTTATTTGTTGATTTTGATGGTGTTCGGAAGACATCACGGCCAAAGAGCTGGAGGAGAAGACGAGACCGAAGCTAAAGCTCAAGTTGGAACCGTGAGAGAGCAACACCTGGTGGTCTGTCCGCATTTTGAGCTGCTTTGCATTTCCATTTCTTGGTACTTTGTATATAACAACTATGAATGTATATTTCTTTTTCATTTTTGTATGTTGGAGATTTTGTATTTTGTGTCGGTTCATTAGTTAGGATTACAGCACAATTATGTCGCATTTTGGTGCCGCTAATAGTTGTTTATTTATACAATTGGAAATTGAAAGCTCACATAAATTGTGCGTCCAAATGGAATCCCAAATCCCACATGAATGAGAAGGCTTCTGCTTCTGCTTCTGCCAGGGAAAGTTGAAATCTGCATAAAGAACGCTACGATATGAATGCTATAACTTAATGAACATTAAGCCGATTTAAGAATTTTTAAAGCTTGTAATGCAATAAATAAAAAAGCAATAAATTTCGAATTTGAAATTGATTTTAAGAGTAAATAAGATGTCTTTGGAATGCTTGATCAACATAAGTAGAAGTTGATTAATAAGTAAGGAGTATTTCATAGTCAAGTATTATATTTTATTTTATTGCAATTCGGGTTTGTTTTTACTCTTCAAGTCACACTTGGCATTAATCCAAGTGTACTGTTTGACTAGCTCTACCCTTTCGGGCTATAAATACACAATTCTATTTGCTTGACGGTCATGTCTAATCATAGCAGCAAGCTTATCACGGCAACTTTTCCCAGGCCATTGTCGATCGACTTTTTTCTATTAATTCCCCCCAAATACAACAATAAAAAAGCAAACACCGGAAACGTGGGTAATAGTTCTATGGGGTCTCATTGCAATGCACTTTATCGAGACGCCCAATGAAATCAATAATAATAATTTATGTGCATGCATATGTGTGAGTGTGTGAGTGTGAGTGTGAGTGTGTGAGTGTAAGTAGAGCAAATAATGAAAGCTTATGGCCAGCCTATCTCTAACACGCTCTTTCGAGGCCTCTCCCACTCTGATAAGACCGTAAAACAAAAACAAAAAGAAAAAAGCATTCAACGTGGACAAATCGACCTTATAACAATTTCGGAGGAGCACTACAGTTAAAGCCAGAGCCAAAGGGCGCAATGCCCTCGAGACCACAACACCGGATCTCCGAGTCGCACGGTGGTTGTTTATTTATTTTGGGCCTAGGGTTTTGCGTTTCGTTCCACTGCCCCCGCTCCCCGCTCGCAGCTCTCTTGTCCCTTGTCCATTGCCCGGTGCAATAAAAGCCGAAGGCAAATAGGTCGAGCCACATTTTACTTGGATATTTATTTATACCGTGTGCTTGGGTTTGCCTGACCCTGTCTAATATTTCCGGTTCACTTTGCAATAGTTATTAAAATCATCGGATGCACGAAATGCATTGTTAAATGTGTCTCATTAGTTCCTCGGCCAGGCAATTGTCACTCAATCAGTTAAAGTCGAGGGCGAGGGGGAGGGTGTCTGGTAGTCGGCTAGGGGCGTGGCACTAGGCAGGGTTGTTGCGAGCGTTTTCGCTTTTGAGTTCTTAACTCAAAATTGCAAGTGAAGTGTCGTTTAAATTAAATTACAGCCGCTTCGCTACGCCCTAATGAAATCCAGCACAATTATTGCGGCCGCACGCACTGCATCCAGTCGGAGACGGAGTCGCCACCACCATGTATATGAGATCGGATGCAACCAACCCCAGCAGATTCACAGACTCGCAGACTCACGGGGCAAACACAATCTGTTTGCTGCCTGTCGGAAGACAAATATTGCCACAGGAAAGGGAGAAGCAACTGAGGGGGAGGGGAGGGGTGCACAGAGCACAGAGGAAACTCATAAAAGTCCGCAACGATGTTGAGCGAGCACCACGTTATGTGGTTCAATAACTGGGCTAGTCCTTTGAGTCCTTTACGAGTATTCCGACTTCAGGATTAATCGAACAATTCTCCCTGTAGAACGGGACGGGATCTTGTCTATCTTATGCTATAGTAGCATTTTTGCTTTTGTTTTTCTTTTGGCCAGAGTCATTGCATTCCCAGCTATCAGCAATCAAACTCCCCATCTTCCCCCAGCTCCCCGCCTCTCTCTCTCCCTCCCTCTCTGTCGTTTACCTTTTGTGCCTTGGGCATTTTTAATGCTTTTAATTTTTGCTGCGCCGTCGAACAAGAACGAGACGACGACGAGGAGGGGTTGAGCGAAGATGCCCACGTTAGGGGTTGAAATGTGACGTGTGTATGTATGTGTGTGTGTGTGTGTGTGTGTGTGTGCGAGGGTGTGCATTGAGCCTTTGAATACATCAAGGCAACCAAAAATGTGCAAAAAATGGGCGTTGTTCGACGCGATATATCTAATGGCATTGTTTCCGAGTTGCTGCTGTTTAATGCATGTTGGCAAATGTCGAAATGATGTACATGAGTCGACACCACTCCCCCTCTTTCCCTCCTTCCCTGCTGGGGATGTGGCATATGCCAGCCCAGACCAAATATGCAGCTGTTAATGGCTGAGAATTAAAACATTAAGGATGACGCGACAAGGACTGTGATTGGGAATCTGCTGAGTAATATGGAAAGTGCTTTAGCCCATGTTACACCTTGCACTTAGCTGCAAATGTTTTTCAGCCAGCATGTGTATTTGTAATGACAACAACTTCGCCCTTCGCCCCCCTCTCCAGAGTGGAGCAACAATTATGGTTATGAGTGGCAGAGGTCATTAGCTTTTTGGTGAAAACTGTATCAGATAGTACAGACAATTATGAAAGTCAGCTAGCTGTTGATTGATGTGGCGAGATTAGGCCTTTTAGATAGAACATTGTTTGCACCTGTTTGAGACTAATATTATAAGCAGGCAACTTCCTTTTTCTGCAGCTCAACTCTTTGCCACCCCAAGGAAGACGTCTAGCGGCCAATAAGGAATGCCATAATTCTTTTTCTTTTCTTTACAATTACAATTCCCTTGGCTAACATTTTCCGAGAAGCAGCAACCCACTTGCTTACACAATAACAACATTAGCAACAACAAAGGCAAGCTACTTACAAGCCGCATGCCACCGCGGTGCAGATTGAAGACGAGTGCCTGTTGACTGCTGATGTTGCGCCCTTGTGGCACAGCTTATCTTATCGCGCAGGTGCATGCAGCACGCCTCAAACTGAACAGTCGAGAGTCGAGTCCAATGAAGCCGCCTTGGCGACTGCGCGACTTGGCTGCCAAGTTAAGAATTTATGACAACCAGGCCAATTGCTGTGCAGTGTTGGCCACAACTCGGACTGATTCAGGGGGCATAGGTGAAGAGAGGGCGTTATGCAAATCACTTTTGAATTGAAAACGAAAATGAAAATGAAAACCAACTAATTTATCAGGCAACATCAAAGCGCGCCCTTTCTAATGTCTAATGTCTAATGTCTAATGCTCAAAATGCATTTTGACCCTGCTGCTGGACGCTTTTAAATTAGTTCAACATGTGTCGGAGTCGAATACGAATTCGAACTCACTTGGCCCTTTGGGGAAATGGGAAATGGGAAATGCCTTTCAGCAAGTTGAATATATATCTGCATATTTCCACATCAAGGCAGCTAATTAAATGGCTTATAATTTCATGATTTACACTTGTTGTGTCTGTCTGTTTGGGGCTGCCTCATAAAAAAGCGCACATTGCGCATACGACGCGTGGGCCAAGAAGAAGAAGAAGAAGAGCAAGTGTTGATGGTTGGAAGCTGCCTAATGATGGCCGCGTGATGCGATGGCTGAGAAAACTAAACAAAGGCAAAGCAAAAGCTAAATATATACTATGTTGGTTTAAATTGTTAAGGAATCATTTGTTTAACAAATTTATGGCTCAACTAATTTCAACTTACCTTTGGCTGCAAGTCGCAACTTTCTGAGAGAGAACTGCACTCCAATTTGTGTAATTAAATTCAAGTTGGGTAGAAGAAAGAAAGTTTGCTTTTTCTGTTGCAAACTTTGTGATTAACGTGGCATGATTAATTTGTCACGTGCCCATCGCTGAACTATGAGCTTTTTGATTGTGCAAAGCAAAGAGTTGAGGAAGCAGGAAGGGGAGTGGGGAGTGGGGGAAGGGGCACATTTGATTTTTATGCTATGCGCTGCACAAAATATAATTCAATCAACGCCAAGTGAGATGCCTCCCTTGCTTGCCTCCTATAGAGAAGGCAAGCGAAAAAAAGACTTGTTGTTGTTTTCAGTTATTTTTGACTTTGCATGCCGCACGTCAACGTGCAACGTTCAACATTCAACGTGCAACGTGCAACGTTCAGCTCATCGTTGCGAGTATATATATTTATATATATATGTGTTTGTGGATGAGAAATATGGCATATGAGCTGCCTCGCCACTGAGGCACCCAGTCTGCTCTGCCCAGATGGATGTTCTTCTGCTGCTTCTTCTGGCGGCCCTTCTAGGCCCTGGCACTTGCTCTTCCAGCTCTGCTCTGCAGCAGCAGCAGCATAAATCAACTTATTTCATTGGAATTTATGTTTTGTTGTGGCGTCGCCCTGCACTGACGCCACATTCACCATGCCACATGCCCCTGACCCCCCCTGCCTGCTCCCCCTTTGGCCATTCCTCACACATTCACCAGAGAAGTAGTTTTTATTCTCTACTCGCTTCCTTCTTTTTGCTTGCTGTTGTTGTTGCCGCATATTACTTCATTTTTATAGTTGCTGCCGCCGCGCCTGGTTGCTGTGTTGCAATTGCTTCATTTGCGGCACTGTCGAGTGGGGCAAGGTGCGAGACGTGTGTCTTGTGTCTTGTGTCTTGTCATTGGCAGCCAGCCGCGTGTTAAAATCTACACTTTGCATTTAAATCATTCCGGGAAGTTGCTTCGTTATATTTATCTACCTGCAACGCTTTTTGGGGCTGCCTCAATCAGCGGCGGGCGGATGCAAATTGAAAAGCGAGGCACTCAGAGTGCCGCATTATGTGGCAGCCAACTGACTTTATTTAGTTGCACTTCACTGACTAGCAAAGTGTATGTTCAGTTTGCAGATCGGATAATGCTGCCATATGATGGCTAAGCTGTGACTGAGAGAGAGCCAGACCTGCCTGTAATTCTTAAAGAAAGCACTAAAGTACAGCGGAAATATATTTAGAAAGTGTGCAACGCATTAAGAAGGTTTTACAGCTTTTCTTTTCTATTCCGCTTTCAGTTCTGCCAGCACATAAAGTCAGTGCTGGTCTTGGAGATTGGATCAGCATATAGATCAAATGGCTGTGCTGTTTTCATTTCTCTCTTTATCTCTTTGCCACATGAATTCAATTAAACTGTGGCACATTTGGTGCAGATCCAGATTCTCAGTTCTAGAGAGCGATCGTTCAGTTAATGATGATTGCAAGCAATGGATAACCTGGTTATGTTTCGGCAGCTGGCTTTGTAGGGAGGTAATATGGACCAAATTATGAATTATTATGTAATCGAAAGGATGCGATGCGATGTAAATATCAAGGATTCCCAATTGGCTTTACATTTATTCAAGGAAATATTTAAATATTATTTATAATCGTGATGTGCTGTGCTCAACTTCATTGGAAGTCATAGACTTTTGTATACAAAGATAAGTTTAATTCAAAGAGCAGAAGACTTTTCTTATTGGCAATTGTAAAAGTCGAATCATTGACTAATTATACTAATTATAGATTGGTCTGCAAATGTAAAGATGTATACTACTATGAATGAATATGGATGAATTCATATGTTGCCAACAAGCAGCCACAAGCCATAAGCACAATCCCAAGTTCATGAAAAGACTACAATGTTACTATTACTGGGAACGATACCAATTGAGTCGTTGGTGGTCAATGGAGTTGCAAAAATAAGCCCTGGTCAAGATAACTCTGGGATCGGCACATTGCACTTTATGAGGCTTTGCTCATGGATCGATCCTGGCAAAGGACACGGATCAGTCGCAGCGTTGCGTCTTTACAATTAAGGGCACTAATTAATGATTGTTGATTTAGATGACTTCGTCATACCTTTATACTTCTGTACAATGCATAAAGAATATTTATATTTAAATGGGACACACCTTACATGATGCTTGTTAAAGTATAATCTCACTTTGGATTTCTTATGGGATTCGCCCACTTGGTCAACAAGAACGACAACGACAATCTTGTGGTTCGCAATTAGACGACAGTTCCATTAGAGCTGGATAGTTAACAGCTTTACACAACTTAAACGAGTATTTCCATTTATATTTTTAATTTTTTCTCAGAGTTTCTTGTCACTTTTAGCCAACTTAGCCCTAAAGAGTCGTGTCACGATCGAGACATTTGTTAATCATAAAATGCACATAAATCAAACTTTACAGCATTAAAAATGCAAATTCAACATCGCAAAACTTACTTAACGTACCCTATAAAAAAAAACGCTAATACGCTAAGATTGCTAATAAAATAAAATGAAATTCAGAGCTATCAAATTATATGACTTTATATACTCTTTCATACAAAGTGTCTGCTGATTAAGATGTCAGCTTGCTATATTAAATGATTCACAGTTGTACTTCTGTTTATTTGTTCCTCAGCTGGTTTTTAAGTTAACTAAAGTGGTTTAAATGCTACAACTAATTTATTATTATTTTTGCAGCTATCGGCAACAATAACTTTGCTTCGAGTTGGACTTTTTATGCCCAAATCAGCAATTTAAATATTTCCATTTATGTAAGTAATTTCGATATGGTTTGACTTTCAAAGAAAGTGGCATTCTTTTATTATTTTATTATCAAGTATTCTACTATCTAAAGTGACAGCTTTATCTGATTTAAACTAGATCACTGGATTATACTTTTTTATTTCGTTATAACACCTACTATCTATCTATCTGGAAAAACAAATATTATCTTGTTCAACTTGTGTTTTAATAGAGAACAAATGGATCACTTGTGTTAAAAACAGCCAAAGCCTTCTTTTTACACAAAGCCCATTTTATAATTCACAAGTGGTTTTAGCTTAGCTTGAATGTAAAGACTTTTAGTTCTCTCGAGTAGGAAACTTCTTAAAAAGCTATTCAGATGAAGTACAACCAGAGCTAGAGCCAGTTGGATATTGTAAATTATGTAGAGTAATAAAAATTTGTACAAGTACTAGTTCATGTAAGTTTAACATAGAGAACGAGCGATCGTTAACAGAAGAACAAGTAACTGGAGCGAACATAGAAAATCTGTTAACAAAGAGAAGGACAACAGCACGAGACGAGGAAGAAGAGGAGGAGGAGGAGGAGGAGGAAAGAGTTAGAAAGGTATATAATAAGTCGAAGTAAAAGTTCATGTAATGTTTACTAAATTTCCGTAAAAACTAAAATAAATATTTGCGGATTAAAAACTACCGTACACGCGAGGCTTGTCGGAGAAAGCCGAGAGCAATTCTAAAAAATACTAAAGAGCCGCAACCAATGAGAAAATGAATTGCAATTGAATATTTTTCAAGCATTGCAATTCGCTGCGGTTTGCGGTCCAAATGCGTGACACACAATCTTGTCACGCGCCCATCTCTAACACACACACACATATGCATTTAGGGAGACGTACGCATATTTAGACATATAGCAAGCAGTCTCTGTCTGTCACAGTCAGAGTCAAAGCAGAGACGCTGCCAACGAGCGGTCAACAGCCGCAGCAGCTCCAGTTGCTTTCTTCCTTCCCACCCCATTCGCTCGCTGTCTTCCCTTTCCATCTGTCGTCGTTGGCGTCGCTGTCAGCATCGTCGTTGTTTCGCAGTCGCGCCAATTAGCGCCAAAGTCTGTTTATTTGCATGCAAAGCAGAGCAGAGCGAAGCACAATTGCAGATTTGCCTTTGCTTTTTTACGCATTTGCGCCTTTGCAGCATGCACGGACATGCTGTGATATAAAGCAGAGATGGCATCGATTCGGGTAGCCAACAAAAATCATTTTCTGAACTCTTTAATTGCGTTTGTTGTTGTTTTCTTCCATTTTATGATTGCCATTGTTGCTGCTGTTGTTGTTGTTGTTGTTGCGTTTAATTACTTTGTTTATGGCCAGTAGCTGCAGCAACAATAAAACTTCAATTTATGTGCTGCATGCAGCGGGCACTGAATGTTGTTAAATTCCAATGCACAAATTGACAGGCCACCCACCCAAATGAACTCCTCCTCCCCCTTTTCGACTTGCTGTCTCTCTCTCTCTCGCTCTAGCTGCTTTTGTTATGTAAACAACGCGAAAACTTTTTATTTTGTCGACGCTGCAACGCCTTCGACGTCCCCTTCGCCTTCGCCTTTACCTTCCTTGCCATACTGCTCCAAATCTGTATGTGGAGCTCTCAGAGGGTAGAAAACTTTTCCTTTTTAGCCTCTCCCCAAGTCCCAGTCCACAGCACCCCACGCCACCCCACAGCACCCCTTATCACCCCATACGCATTTGTACAAATAACTCAACTCGACTCAACTCGCTGAATGCTTTGCAATTTCCGCTCTTCTAAATTTGTTCAAAATTTGCGAGGCGAACGCACAAAAAAAGGAAAAGGCAAAAGAAAAGAAGCAAGCGAGAAAGGAAGTGGGAGGAAGGTGGCTTGACAGAAGAGGGAAAGCTAAGTTTTGTTTGAAAAAGTTTTATGCAAACACAACGAATCCTTCCTCCCCCCCACTCCTCTTCCCTCTCACCTGCCTCTGGCAACTGGTTGCTCAACCTTGCGTAATATTTTAATAAATTTTTGTCGCCAACAATGGGGCAACCTTTGGTCCTCCGCGCCTGCGTCGCAAGTGCGTCGAACCTGCGTGACGCAATTGTTTCACATGTCGGGGGGGATCA
The DNA here is from genome assembly GCA_018150935.1 of Drosophila pruinosa. Lineage (NCBI taxonomy): Eukaryota > Metazoa > Arthropoda > Insecta > Diptera > Drosophilidae > Drosophila > Drosophila pruinosa. The sequence goes on from JAECWR010000199.1 coordinate 46,248,300, forward strand.
CCAAGTGGACGTGGACTACAAGCACAATCACTTTTCCAGCTGATGTTCGACTTGCTTGCCTAGCGCAATTTCCATGTCAAAGCTGATTTTCCAAATGATTCCATGTCCATGCACACAAGCCTTCGAAGCTAACAATTTTCTAGTTTTTCATCATGCGGCCGGCCACCTTCAATGGCGTGTGTCCTGATGGTGGCGTCGTCGGCGGCGCCACTGATGTGGTAATAAACACCCCCTGTGCAGTCTAATGGACCGTAATTAACTCGTGCGCCAACTTCAGCGTCGCTGTCTCAGTCAGCGTCAGCGCCAGCGCCGGCCTCGTCGTTAACGTCAGCGTCATCGTGTGGTTGTCGTTGAACAAGCGATGAATAATAATTTCGCCAGCAAATCGGGCAGGCAACTGGGACCAGGACCAGAACCACGCACAATGGACAATAATGGCAGTTAAATGGCCAAAACAATTCGCCAACCAATTCAATTTGCATAACATATACACATACACATACATAACATATAAACACACACACTCGTACTTATCCATATGGTTAATGGCGCGTCAAAGCAATTGCCTCAAAGAAGATAAACTTCATTGCAAAGCAGTTAATAAAAGAGCCATTTGGACCCATTCGATTGCCTTCTTGGGCATAATCGATTCATTTCGCAAGATTGGAAGTAAAATAGCTACATGTTGACAAATGTAATAAAGTGTGTCATTCAAGGCAGTCAAGTGTATTTTCTGCTTTATATAATATTATAGAATTGTTATGCGTTGTTTATTAATTTCAATATTCAATTATTCGTCACTTTAAATCATTAGTTTCTTTTTTAAAATTCTGAAACTAATTGAAAAATAGGCAATTTGGCAAAAGACAATGATGTCAATTGACAGTGGAAAGGTTTATCATTCACAATCTGAATTAAGAAGTCATTCATTCATGGCTTTTGGAAAAGCCTGAAAACTGGCTGTTTATCAATTTCCAATATCAACAACATTAACAGAGAATATATTTAAACAAATGTTTGAATATGCGATAAATCATAAGTTAATTTTATGGTTAAATAAATAGTATCAAAGTGCTGTTGCAAATAGTTGTTTTTCAATTATGTTAACAACTATTTTACTACAAAGTTTATATGTTTTAATTAACTTTTTAAATGGTGCTTTATCAATGTAAGGTTTTAAAGGAAATAAACAATATTAATTTATATTTAGCGGATACGCGTATAATACATATGGAAAATTAAAACTAGCAAACTAAAACATTTCAACTTTTTCTTTCTTCTTTTCGTTTCTCGTCATTTCTTTACTTCTATTCCGCTTTCAGTGCTGTTTAGTACTGCCTTTGATATCTTATCGATATGTTGAATAATAATAATAGTCATCGTTTAAACGATAACTTCAAAATGCATATCCTACATCAATTAAACATTTCGATATTTTATATCGAAATTACAGTTGTTATTTTAATATTAGCTATTTACATTCCAATATAGTTGAAGCCAATTTTTAAGCTTATATCAAATGTTCGTATTGATTTCTTACCATTGTACTGTTGTCGCTGGCGGAGTGTTGCCGCTGCTGTTGATGTTGCTGTTGTTTGCGTGACGGATATTGCCTTGTCACTTGCATGTACGAAATATGTTAAAGGGGGGAGTGCGGGTTGAGTTGGCAACGAACGGGCTGAATCTTTTTTCACTTAATGCCAGCGCAACCGCTGGCCAAGCCGAGGCAAGCCACGAGACCAGCAGCCAGCAACCAGCTAGCAGCAACCAGCTAGCAGCAATCAGTGACCGGCAACCAACAACCACAGCGGCAATCAAGGTAGAGAGTTATCCAACAAAAGCGATGGCAACAACAACAACAACCACAAAGAATCAGTTGTACCGTTCGAAAGTTGTGCTAAAATTTAATTAATTTTGCAATTTGCCTAGTCAAGCAATGGCAGCAACATCAACAGCAGCAGCAGCAACAAAAGCAACGACAACGACAACGACGACAACAATTTCTAGCTGTTATCGAAAAATGATGATGATTAGCATTATGGCCACTAAGCACGGGCGTAGCCAAATGTAAGGCGATTTAGCTGGGCGACTATTATAAATACAAATTTAATGAGGCACCTATGCAACAGCGGCAGCAACAACAACAAGAGTAGAAGCAGCACCAACAGCAACAACAACAACAACAACTTTAATGCGATTACATGGCAGCGGCACATTTGTCATTTAGTAGGGGTCGGGTGTAAGTGTGTGTGGCAGCTTAAACAAATCAAGTCAAATTATTGCAATGCTATAGAAGAATCTGTAGCAGCCAACTGGCAACTGGCAACTGGCAACTGGACTTGCAACCAGCGACTGTTGTGCCAGCCACAATGAAGGTCTATGCGCATCCGTAAGATACATTTTGCTGCAGGCAGACAGGCAGACAGATAGACAGAGAGGCAGACAGACAGCGGCGGCAATTGCATGGACATCGTGCATAACTTCAACTCGATTGTTGCCCCCTCTCTGTGGCATGCGGGCCACTGCAGCAGCAGTAGCTGCCACAGCAGCCGTTGCTCATTAAGTGCCACTCTACGACAGTTGTCGCTAATGCCGCTGGCATGCCTCCTGCCCCTCTACCCCTGCCTTCGTCTCGAGCCAGTCGCGGGGTCGTCGTCACGGGCCAGGCTGGGGTTACACACAGTCAACGTAAATTTGCAAATATTTGCTGAAATCAGACGACGACAAATGCAGTGGCAGTGTCAGAGGCAGCGGCAGTGTCAGAGGCAGAGGCTGTGGCAGTTGCATGTGCAGCTGCAACAGAGGGTGAGGAACGAGGCACGCCTGGAATGGCAGTCGAGTTTGTTTTTCGGACTACTAGCGCTGTTTTAGGCCCCTTTAGACCCCCAAGCCAACCCTTAAATGAGTGTTGCAGTGTAGTGTGTGGCAGGGAGATACTTGGAGCAGCCACTGCAAATAGATTTAACACTTGAGAGCCAAAGTCAAAGGCGAAGCAAGTTGCTGAGTGAATTAAAGCATAGCTTAGCTTTAGTGCTAGGTGTCTGCTTAACGAACTTAGAGCAAAGGACTAACAAATACAAGCACAAGCATTTCAGCTCAACTAAGCATGAATATTAAAAGGATAGCATTTGAAGCATGAACTTTAAAAGTATTTTCAACCAACTGGGTTAATAAATAATAAACTATACTCATGTAATTGGCACTATAAATAGTTAAAGCTCAATTTGTCGTGATATATTTGAAACTGTTCATTTGAAATGCAAAGGGTAAAGGGTTAAACAAGTCCTAGGGAATTCCACATCTGTCTGGCAAGCGCTATTTTATACCAGACAAATCAAATGCCTTTCGCTTTTCCAAACTATAATCAATTGTTGTAGTCTTGTCTACTATAGGTTGCGTGTGGCACCGAAGTTATTGCAATGGGAAACCGATTATTAAGCACTCGTTGTGTCTTTCTTGCCTGACCCACATGCTCTTCACGCATGAGTCTGAGTCACAATTGAGGAACGAATACTCTCAGTGTAAAGGCAAGCTCGTAATTTAAAAAATATGCGACGGCAAATCAACTTTGTGGATCGGAGAACTCTGCGTGCAGTTTATCAAAGGAGTTGCGAGTTCCGAGTTGTGCGGTGGGGCAAGACGGGGCGGGGGCGGTGACGGTGGCGGTGGCAGCAACCTGCTGAGTTGCGGCAGTTGTTAAAAATTATTATTAAGTATTTGCCGTGGCTTGCGACTGAAACAAAGGCCAGGCTCTTAAATATTTAATAAGTACACAAAAAGAGCCCAAAGGAGATGAGAGAGAGAGAGAGAGAGAGCGAGCGAGATGGGTATAGTGAGCACGACTGCTGTTGAGTCATGTCAATTGGGCTTTGGGACTGACTGACTGACTGGCTAGCTGGCTGGCTGGCTGACTGGGTGTCCCGCTGCGGAGCTGGAAGTGGAATCAATACCCAGGCAGGCTCTGACTGCCTGTTGTGCTGGATACATACTGTACTTGTAAGGATACACACACACACACACACACTGAGAACGAGACACACTTGTGCCCACTAACGGTGACAATAAATGAGTAAAAATGACTTTCAACGGAATGAAAATGAAACGACAGCGACACAGAAAATCTGTCATCAACACGCACTCGACTGTGAGCCCATTGTGAAAGCCCATGAAATTTGATATCGATGCGTGGAGTGGCATCCTCAACAACAGCAACAGCAACAACAACAACTCGAACTACAACAACAACAATCACAGCAATAACAACAAGAGCTATCCTGCAGGACTGTCGGGCCAGGCTATTTGAAAATTTCAATGCCTTAAGCACTTGTGTGTTGTCATTGCCTCTTTTTAGTGACCATTAAGTGAACACCCCTCGCTCTAGAACGAGTATAAAAGTATTCATTCATCTCCCAGCGAAATATTCAAGTTGTTTTTCTTCCCCATCGATCGATTCGCATGTGCAAAAAGTGCATAAATTGTAACGAGGGTGGTTTGATAGCTTTAAGCTTTAGCTGCCATCAAATTATTAGTGTGGCCCACAATTTTATTCGTTTTTATTCACTCTTCAACATGCTGAATGCGTGTTCCCCAAATGACTAAATGTCTTTTTATTAGCCATGTCAGTTATTATGGCCAACTTTATGTATGTACTATAAATATTGATAAACAGTTCTATAATAATAAATGTATTTCAAGATCAATTTTAATTTGTATATTTTGTATGTATAAGTAAAGAAAGAAAGATCCTTAAAAACAAATGTTTTTCAATTTTATTTTATGAATTATTTATGAATGTTGAAAAACACTTCAAATATCAACAAATGTATTGCCAGTTTAATTTTAATTATTATATTAAATTAGTAGTCTAATTTGAATTAGTATGTTTTACATAAATATAGCAAAAATAATAGTTAATATGTATAAAAAATAGAGTGCAAAATTTATTACTTCCCAATAGAGAACAGCTTGTAGTGAATTTAGAAAAATTGCAATTTATTATTTTTTTATCAATCTAAAATAACTATTGAGTTGTTTTAATGCTTAGTAAGTTGTTGGAATTCCTTTCCATTTCAATTTGGCATTCAGTTCTGTATTTCCGGCTTAACGAGCGGAAAAATTAAATAATCTTAAAAAAAAATGAAAAGTTCAAGAGGAAAAATTTAAATTTGGTTGATGAAATTATCATTTTAAAATATTGAGTCGAGAGGAAGTTGGAGGATTAATTCTAGTTGTATATAAATGTGTAATTTCTTACTACAGATTGTAATTGTACTCGTATTTTGGCTGCTTTTAGTACCGACTTTGTGGCAACCCTCGCGATTTGAACATGCACTACCTGCCACTAATCTCTGTGACGCATGCAACAGCACTGAAAGTCCCTGTAAACCGTAAACTGTAGACCCTGGACCGTGTGTACAAGTAGTTTCTCTAGTATCTCTCTCGTAAAACATAGCTCAATTCCTTCTACAGAGCATAGAATACAATGGCCGGGCATTCAGGCAAAACTACCTGACCCGACAACAATGCTGGCCCTCAACTGCAATGCATTGCACCTGGTGCTGTGGATGTGATGAACTGGCACTGGGACTGGGATTCAGTTTGAGTTTGAGCTAGAGACTGGAACGGGGCTGGGCCTCGGCCTAGAGTTAGTTGGATTTTGGTTTTTTATGCATTTGTGAAATAGCAGAAAACATTTTATAACCTTACATGGAAATTTGGGTTTATTTTTTCAGCCTCGAAACCAGTTGGACACAGCTGCTGCTATGCGGCGACAATAGCAACAAACAAGCGCTGAAGAAAACTTAAATAATGCTAAGCTTTTTGTTGATGAACCCACACAACAACAAAAACAACAAGAAAAAAGAAAGAAAAATAAAGATAAAGATAAGCAGTCAACATTTTGGCTGTGTGGCACTTGAGGCGCCATTGTAATAATAAAGCCAAATCAAGCCTAAATCAAATAGAGCAGCATAATCTGCCATAATACTCTTCCCCCCCTCACTCTCTCTCTCTCTCTCTCTGTCTCTGCATTTATCACTAATTTAAGGTGCGAGCGGTACTTGATCGCCCATCAGCTTCAGCTTCAGCTACAGCATCACTTGTGTTGATCAAGAAACGAAAAGTGAATATGAAAATGAATATACTCGCACTCATATGAACATGAAAATGAATCTGTTGTTGGCATAAATTGAATTTGATTGTTCAAGTAGTCAGTCAGGCGACTTGTCTCGCTCACTGTCTGCATCTGTATCTAATGTAAATCGTAATGTTGCACAGTGTGACGTGACTGTGCTCAAATAAGATCATTAATATGTGGCGACTATTTATAGTGTATACATACCTCATTAAACAATACAATAATATATTGATTACATACATAGATATTTGTTTTTCTTTTTTTAACATAAAGTCCAATATTGTTCAACAAAAATTGGTTTACATCCATAATTGAAAAAATAACAAGACAAACAAGAATTAATTGTTCTTTTTATTACATTGGGTTTATTTATCTAATAATAGATTTATTGTGCATATATATATTTGTTTAACAAAGACTGAAATGTTGTTAATGAATTCTTGATTCATATCCATAAAGTTATAAGTCATGAATTTAATTGAATTGATATGTTTTGTTGAAATCATATGTTGTACAATAAATATTCATATATATACATATAATGTATAATTGACTTATATATTATTTATAAATATATCTATATTTGATTAATAAAAAGTGAAATTCTGTTAAGGAATTCATGGTTTATAACCATAGTTAGAATTGAATTGATTCGTTTTGTTTAAAACATTAATTAATACACATTTACTTAGTACTTTGAGCTACAAGTGACAGGTGTAAATAGAGTTTATTTTTACATTTTATTACATTGAGTTTATTTAGTTGATTAGGCAATTTAATTTGAGATAAACCAGCACTCACATTTGATTAAATATTCCCATACCCTCGTTGCACTGTGCGATGTATTTGTATTTAAATTCAGATCTCAAAAACAGCTGCTACACTTCATTACCATAAGGTTTGCATCCGAAGGGCAGACCTTGAGGCATATTGTGGCTCTTGATATATCCCCCTCCCCCAACACCAACTGTGCTCCTTGTGGCTCAAGTCTCAAGTCTCACGTCTCTCGTCTCACCCTCATCCTACTCACATGCAATTTGATGTGTTATTATGCTTTTTGTTGCTTATCAAACTGAAAATTCAAATTCAACTAGCGGCAGCACATTGTTTACAACGCCCCCACCAAAGGCAGCAGCAACAACAACAACAACAACACTTGAGGAGCTGCAAAAGTGACACTTCTAAGAGATTAAAGTGACATGTAGTGCTGGACCCTGGCATCCAGAGATTCCGCAGAGACTGTAGACAGTAGACTGTAGACTGCCTGACTGACTGTGGAGTAGAAAGTCGAGCGGCATGAAATGGAATTATTTGTTATGCAGTTGTGTCTGTCTTCAAGTGTGTGTGCTATGCATAGATTAATAAATTATAAGCTTGCTTGCCTCGTCGAGACCTTTGCGCTTTCTTTCTTTTCACTCCCGCTCCCGCTCCAACTCCGAGTCCAACTCCAACTCCTGGGGGACACTCACAATTCTCGGCTGTAAATGTGAATGTGAATGTGGAGCAATTAATGCTCGTGTTTTGTCATTTCATGCCTCGCCTCTGTCGGGGGATTGTACAACACACACAACATACACACAAATGAGTCGCTTTGTTGTTTTTGTATTATATGCACATAATTAAGCCGGTGTATCCGTAAAAGTATGCGACACTTCCGGCTCTGCTCGACTAAAGATGGGCCCTCTCTTTATGTCACACAACTCGCAGTCAGTCAGTCTCCATCTCCATCTCCATCCCGATCTCCTTAATACAATTCATTGAGCGCTGACCACGCTTCGTGCCATGTACAAAAAAGGGGTTATTTTTCCCTTCATGCGGCATCCATAATACCTTACAGGGCTTACCGACGGGGGAGGAAGAAGCGGGCAGCAAAAGAGACTGCGGAAATGCCAGAGCACGAGTGAAAAAATGCAGCTGGACACGACGTGGGCAGCGATGAGATGACAGCAAGAGGAAAAGGCTTCTAATTAGTGCAACAATTGGTTAAATGAGTATTTTAAATACCAATGGCATTAAAGGAATTCTCAGATTTACCTTGGACTGTAGAAGTATTTGATTTACACTGCAAACCATTGAAATGCGGCATTCATTAATTAGTTTGAGTAAATCATGCCTCCCCCCTTTATCCATCACTGAACTCGGTTCTTGATCTAATATTGCACTTGAGGCAGCTGTTTTCCATCGCCCTGTAGAAGTGATTGTATGTATTTTTTCAGCAGGCTCATGTTAGTCTTCATCTGCTATATATTATTCATATATGTATGTACATTTATACATACATATACATACATACATACATACATACATACATATACATCAAAGTATAGAAATTAAGCTACGCATAAAATGTAAAGTAGAAGTGTAAAATAAACGAAATGCAAAATGTTTGTATGCATGTGTGGTCAATGCTATGCTTTCAAGGAAAGACGAAATGAGAGATTCCGTTATTATCGGCTTGTTCGTTTGGGGACACTGAGAGCTGGTGAGAGAAATGCTCTCTGTCGCTAAGTGTCGCCCGTGCTAATTGTTGTTTGGATGCCGTTACTTTTCGTTGGTTAGCTATGTACGTTCATCAAGCAAGAGAGAGCTTTGTATGAAAATGCGACGTTGCCGAAAAAAAATAAGAATGTGCTGAGAATGAGAGACTGCGGAGGGAGTCTAGTATGAAAATTGAAAGACTAAAAAGAGTAAAAATATCATTAATGAACAAGTCAAGTGCATCAAATATGGAAACTGAGGCCACTCCGACATACATATATACATACATACATATATACTTACACATTTCAAAAACTTTGATTCTTTGGAAGTGCAATTTGCGCAGTTTGTGATTTTGCTGACTTCAGCTAATCCCTTTGGAGGGTGTTTGTTAAAAATCAACACTTCCTTCATCGAGCTTATCTGGACAGCTGAGCAGACAAGTTGTGAGAGGCGGCAGATACCAAATTTGACATATGTCATAAGCAAACATAAGATACAAAAAGTGTCTGGTATTCTTCTCGGATGATGAGCCCAAACAACTCCAACTATGTATGTACATCTACTCATTTATAAGCCGCAAAAAAACAAATCACTTGGGGCCATCACGGGACACTCTCCTCTGCGCTCCCCTCCCGCATAGGGGACAAAGCGCACAAGTTGGCATTATTTGAATTAAGTGCATGCTTAAGAGTAATTTATTGGAAAATCCACAAGAAAAGCAGCAGCAGCAGCCTGAGGGCCCAGCAGATTGTGTAAGCGCCACCAGTGGGTTTTCCATGCTCATAAATCTATTGTTTCAAGGCAATACCACCAAGTGGTGGTGGTTGTTGGACTCTCCTGGTCTGGTCGGTGGCTCATTAATCTGCAGAGACGAGTCCCAACTCTACTCCCAGTCCATCTATGTCTATCTAGCGTCACTATTTGGATAGTGCTCTTTTTGTTTGTCTAACTGTCAGTCTTTTTTCCACGCCTTATCTCAATAAAGCCGAGTGACAACGGTGCCCCCCTTCCCTCAACCCAAGCAACCCCTCCCTAGGGCTGCGAAGTGGGTGTGGATGTTAGGCCGTCTTCTCTCTCTCATTAGCCTGCCACATATCCAGGCCCGACGACCTCTTACTCTGTTTCGTGGAACGAGTTATTGGCATGCATTGAATGCTGCTTTGGAATTTTTGTGTGTTGTTTGCTTGTGTGTTGAGAACAAGCCAAAGAGTAGACAATCATTGGCATGTATAGAATTTCACTGATTTATGTTTCATATAAGTCGAAAGAGGGGGGGGTGGGGGGTGGAGCTTTCCCTCTTCCCCAAGGATCGGGCTCGTCTCCGTCTCCGGTTGGTGACAATGCAGTGATTACATCTTTTGAGCATTTCACTCCCGCACTTCCGCCCTTGTCTTCAACGTCACCATCATCAAGAGACTCGCCATCGTCATCCTCTTCGTCGTCGTCATCTTGGAAAGAAGGAAAGCAGGAAAGAAAGGCATCCCTTTGCAGCACAGATATTTTTGTGTGCCTTTCATTTTGCTAGAGAAATGATAAATTTTTGATTAAAGGCCCGTTGGGTGGCTGCCTAGATGTCTGTGCCTGGCATGCCTTTGATAGGCAGCATACACATGTGTGTGTGTGGACGCAGCTCCCCTCTCCTCTCTCCACTCATGGAAAGTGTTGTACTTGCTCTGAAATACCCTTTCATAGAACTCTCTACCTTTGACAAATGCATTATTAATTCCTACAATTATTAAAAGTTAACAAGTTCTACTTTTGCGCTAATTAATGTAAATCAATTGACAATGCTTAATTGCCTTGCAAATGCATCACATCCTCAGTCCATGGCAATCACAGGGTATTTAAATAACATATGTACTTTCCCAGGCTCTTTCAATTGCATTAAGCAGCCAATGTTCATTGAGTTTTCGTTGATTGCCAGTTAAGAATATTTGACAGCCCCTCTGCCCCATCTCCCCCCCTGCAATCTCCGATTGCTTCAGTTAGTCGTTATCATTCATATTCCCAATCAAATCGAAGTCAATCGCTGCTGTCAGCTTTCCAAATGTTAATTTAAACAATTAATTTCAATCTATGCCATGATAATGTGAGTCTGAGTGTGAGTGTGAGCATGAATGTGAATATATCTTTAACATGTCAATTTGCAAATTAAATACCCAACGTGACAGACGGAAGGGGACAGCGGGAAGAAGTGTGCCACAAAGTGAGAGGCACACAAATAAAGCATGAGTTGCAAGTAGCTGTGGCAGTGGCAGCAATCGAAAGGGAACGACCACACAGTGTACAAGTGCACTAAAAATAGATTTGATTTGGACAGCAGTGTAGAATCTGAGACAGACTCTCTCGAGTGTAAGGGAAGATGATGGTACTGTGAGGGCCAGTACTTATGTAGATGACAATTTGTAGAGAGACAGTTTAATTGAGCCAAAGTGCTCACTTAAGATCTTTAATCTAATTGTTGGCTTTAAATAGGTTAAACTAGAAAAACAACAGCTCAATAGATTAGAGGAATGTTAGGCATAAACTGTAAAGAAGTCAACTGCTACTAGAAAGTAAACATATGTTTCATAAAGAGGTAACAAGTTGAGTCATTTGACTTTCCTTTCCAAATTGCTCTGTGATTAGGATGATTAGTCTCCCAACTGCTACTGACAGGTGGTTTTCCAAAACAACCCCAAGGAAAAGGTATGCTGGGAACGGGAAATGCCTGGCTACATTATTAAATCATTTTTCCCAATTTTGGCTGACATTTTGAATAATGTTAAGTATAGTTTTAGTTTTCTAGCCAACAGAATGGCAACTGTCACATTATTTTCACTTGTCTTGTATTATTCAACTGATATAAAGTGATGTGTGTGTGTGTGTGATATACATGCTTATATATATGTACATATATTTATATCGCAGTCAGTAACAATTTCCTGCCATTGCACTGACGTAGACACGCTTGCCGAATTTATAGATAATTTTTCATGATTTTCCCTAACACTCTGCCTCTCTCTCTCGCTCTCTTTCTTTTCAGGCGATGATGATGAAGTTGCAGGCGAGGCGCGTCTGACTGCTGACAGCAAAGTGCCAGCAGCAGTATCTCAAAGATACAAATAGAAGAATCCCATTTCCGCCTGGTCGCCTACCTAGCTGACTGGTCGGCTACCTACACATAAGAGAGCGCACTCGCTGCACTTTTGGCTCGTCACTCGCTACTTGCCACTTGCCACTCGTTGCTGCCTCTGTCAGTGTCCAGCTGCCATCAGTTCTGCCGAGGCGCGCGGCAGGGAAGGGAGAACAACACCACAAGAGGTGAACGCGGGACGCGCGCGGAACGAACGAAGTAGGAAAACGAAAACGAAATCGAAATCGAAATTGAACAACGAAATATAAGTAAATAAATAAAATACAATACAAAAAGTGCTAGCGTATCCGACGAAAAGGAGACGGAAAATCCGTCATCAATCCTTTTGCCTTGTGCAAATATTTGTGGCATCGTGATTGCTGTTGACAATTGACAAAGTGGCGTCCGCTCTCGCACTCGATACTTTCAATTAGGCACGTTGCTTATAAATGTGCCACAATGGCGTCGCCGTCGAGGACGACGCAACCATCAACGCTGCAGCCACCGACGCGTTGTAAACCTCTAATCCTGTGCCGTCCACGGTTCCGGCTATTGGCTGCCTGCTCCTTCTCCTTCTTCTTCTTCCTACTGCTGCTTCTAACTGTTGTCGTCGTCGTCCATGGCGAACCCTATGCCGGCAGCTTTGGCAGCTCGGCCATTGCCAGCGGCGGCCTCGGCTCCGTTGGCATCCACATCCCCGGCGGCGGCGTGGGCGTCATCACCGAGGCACGCTGCCCCCGGGTCTGCTCCTGCAGCGGCCTCACCGTCGACTGCTCGCATCGAGGATTAACGCAGGTGCCACGCAAAATCTCAGCGGATGTGGAGCGACTGTAAGTACCCAGCACTGCTTTAAACGTTTATCCCACCTGCACACATTGAGTAATCCATCGAAGGCACAGAAATTTGGAAAACATGTCTCGCACCAAACAAAGCTGCTGCTCTCATTTAAACCACTATATTTATTTAAACTATATGAAAGGAGAAAGAGAATTAAGTGGAGAGCAGAACTGAAAGAACCTTTGTTTCTATAAATTATATACATATGTATCTATCTATCAGAAAAATGAAAAAGAGAAGACAGATTATATTCTATCGAGTTTGCATAAAAAATATTAAAGTCCTGCAGCCTGCAGGGCATTATCTGTCGCTCTTCATACTTCAGTTGTACTACAACTAATATCTAATAGAAATAATAATATACCCAGCAACTCTAATGTGTTTCGATTTATAAGACAAAAGTCAGGCACAAATCGTAAACTTCTGTGGATTATGTTAAAAGAAAGCAGTTAATTAATATTTCCAATATCACATGTTGCAAAACCATAAAGAAGATATAAATAGTGTTTTGTATCTAAGCCAAGTAGATTCGAATCGAATAAGTTTATTTATTTATTTATTTAATGCACATTTCAACTAGCAATAGAAATAATAAAAAAACAAGTAATACTTTAAAGCAAGTCTAAAAAAGAAAAGCTATAGTCGAGTTAAACATTACAACACATACGAGTATGTTCATATTCAACCACTTTGTATGTTTTATTCTTGCGGACTTGACTAACTTATTCAATCAACAACAAACTTACAAGGTACACTCAGAGTTTATGCCACTTTATACATCATTGTGTTAATAATTACTCAAGTTAGATGCATTTTACTTAAAACATTTTGCTAGTTGCGGTCTTTCATAATTTGCGGGCGAAGGGGCTGTGTTGAATACATATACAAATACACTATAAATGTGGAGTGTCTAGCTCTTTTAGTCTCAAAGCTGCATGCACTTAGAACGGCGGACAGACAGACAGACGGACAGATGCACATGGCCAAATCGACTCGGCTGTTGATGCTGCTCCATTTTCAGTGGACATAGGGTATTATAATAGTGCATATGTATAATGCAATAGTGCATATGTATAATGTAATGGAGGAGTAAGATATTGTATTACCCCGACCATTGTATTGGTCCAATTTACATGCAATTCATATATGTAGGGCCAGTGGTCTTATCTCAAGTCGGATCGAACCGGCCGATCTGGTCTTTGGCCTTGACAATGAACGGCAATGTTTGCTGCTACATAAACACTTAATATTTGAATACAACAAGCAGAGTGGCAGTCGTGAGCAGATGCTCATATTTACATACAAATCAGCTCGGGCCATCAAGAACAACAACAACTAGAACAACAACAAATCTAACAGCAAATAGAGCCGTGGCCATGTCGTGTGTCGATAACAGCGAATGGAATCGTTGGAAACTGCCGTCTTGTGTCTGTCTCAGCTCAGTCGTACATTAAATCGCCATTAAGTTTATTAATTGCCACTGAAGGAGGCAGCTTAAGCGCATCAACTGGCATCCACTTTTGGCAATTGTTGCATGCAACGACCAAATGCATTAAGCCGAACCGTCTGCGTTCGTCGGACGCCACATAAATTAACGCGCCAGCAATTAGCAAGTGTATGCAAAATGCCACAGAGCCACACCTCCTGTCTGCCCCTTGGCACCTCCGAGGGGCCAATCCTCAGCAGACCGACCTATAGACCAGCGCCACTCGGCGACCTCAAAAGCTGCAGTTTTTTCTACATAAATTAATAACAGATATCAACGTCTGCGGCTGTTGCCGAGCAACAACCACATAGCCCAGTTATAAGCCCGAGCCAGTCAAATAGCACTCAGGGACACATTTGTTTTATGCAAAAACAAAATTAAAAAAATATAAATAAAACAGAAACAGAAACAGCAAAAAAAGAAAAGCCAAAGCAGAGACAGAGACAGAGACAGAAACTGAAAACATATCAACAACATACCCGGCATATTTGCATTTTAAAATACCAAACGACTACCTCAATGTGCTGCACAGGGTGGTTCAAGCTGATGCGGAAAACTCGCACTGGGAAAACTATATTTAAAGCGCAATTAATTTTCAAACAATACAAAAATCATAAGAGCAGCGGTAGAGAAAAGATAGCTCAGTGGAAAAGTGGTGGAAATTCGAGAAGAAATTAATTGAAAGATGAAACATGAGCAGTCTATACTTAAAAATGATTGACAGTTTTATTTTAATGCCACAAAGGTATATTTGGGGAAAGGGATTGTAAAGCGATTTAAAAGTGGCCAAACAAGTCTTTAAATTTCCATAAATTAATTGTATTTTAATTGCGCATTTGTGATGAAATTGATCAATGTATAATAGTTTAGATTAGTTGATTAAAAAGAATTAATACAATTTATTGGCGTATAAATTTCAATAAATGAATAGTATTTTAATTAATCAATATATATTATATTAGTTTAGATTACTTGATTAAAAAAAATGAATACAATTTATTAGAGTATCCTTTCTGATCACTTCCATAAATGCCAAGGCATTAATTATTTCGCAAACAAATGATTAACATCAGTTAATGAGAGTTGAGTCACCCCAATGCAGCACATACACTACACCTACAACACAGCACATCAGAGTCGTGTGTGCACATCAAATATTGAACATGCCCACAACTATCGGCAGGCCAGGCAGCAAATGGCAAAAAACAATGCCGTTTTAGCCCAGCCCAGAACAGAGCAGGCCACCACAACAGAGCCAGAGCCAGAGCCAGACCACATCCCAGCACCAGAACCAGAACGAGTGCCACAAGCAGAGCTAGAGCTAGACTTGCCATTTAATTACACAGCAGAGGCACAGTTTGGAGTGACAGGGAGGATTAGAATGGTCACATGGCAGGCCGTCAGTCCGTCAGTCCGTCAGTCCGTTCGTCAGCCACCCACATGGCTCATTCGATTGACACGAGCAGAGTTTTGCATATATATGTATGTGTGTATTTTTGTGGTAAGCTCGACCCAAACCGGACGAACTTAACCCCAATTTGTGCCTCACAGCCCTTTAAAACAGCTCGCACCTCTAGGTCTCTAGGTGGGTTTAATTTATGGCACTGGCGAAATCTTCAAAGAGAAGCAGCAGAGAAAGAAGTGAGAGAAGGCAAAGAAAAGAGCAACTTGAGCTGAAATCTAATTGGAGCCTAAAAACCAACAAAAGCTTTGGCCAATTTGTGAATGCCTCAACGATTTAATGAAGTTAAATGTTTAATTATAACAAAACGGCAACTCACACACACACACACACACATATACATGAGAGTATTGTAATTATTTTGGTCAAATCTTTTGAAAAATGTCTGTCAATTAGAAGCAACTTTTGTTTCAACTCTCGCCCTCCTCTCCCTCCTCTGATCCGAGTCGAATCTATGCAATCAGTTGGATCTAACCAAAAGATGCCCACATCTTGCCAAGATATTAAGCTCATTAAAAACTCCACGAGTGTGTTGGGCTCATCGGTAACTTGATGCGAGTTTCATTAAGACTCGAACTGTGGAGAGTTGCCGAATAGTAAATACTCTGCACAAGACAAGCCTCTAGAATGTCACACATTGTATAACAAAGTCATTGTACTTCAGGCAAGTAAAGGGAGAAATATTTCTTGTTTTTGGCCCAGACCGAAGGTCTTACTACCTGTTCTTGGCACAGTCAACCTTACCCAAAGAGCAGCTGAGAGTCTCTGCTGGCTCTGGCAACGACTTGCTGTTATTGTTGTTGTTGTCTGGCTGCGCATGAGCATACGGTCTGTGGATCCGTGAGGTTGCTTTGTATCTCTTAGGTTGCATTTCATTGTTATGACATCTGCAGGTAACAAATTTTCTGTATCTCCTGCTGTCTGCTGTCTGCTGTCTGCAAGAAACAAGTTTTGTTCCTGCCAGTGTGCATGTTAAATGATTAAATATCATATTTTTGTTATCAGACAAAAGGCTGCCTTTTCAACGGGCTGAGCCGCACAATGCTTGCTGCATCTTGCAGCGTATCTCAGCTGTTGTTGCCGCCGTCTTGTCGTACAAGCAATTATAAATTGTTATCGCTGCCAATACTTATACTTGGCTTGCAACATAATTACCAGCAATGGCTTATCAACATAACAATCTCCTTCTTCTCTTGCAGCGATTTGCAGGGCAACAACTTGACCGTGATATATGAGTCGGACTTTCAGCGCTTGACCAAGCTGCGTATGCTGTAAGTATAGCAGACAATTTGAATAAACTTCTCTCTTATGGTTGCGTAAATGTTGAATGCAACTGAAACAGGTTGGCCAAAACCAATGGAAGTTGGCCAATTTTGCAATATATCTAATCTCGCTTCCTCTTCTTTTCAATGTAGCCAATTGACCGACAATCAAATCCAAATGATCGAGAAGAATGCCTTGCAAGATTTAGTTTCATTGGAGCGACTGTAAGTAGAGATCCTGTTCTCGTAGGAAATCTGTTGGAACAACAACACTTTGCTAGTGCATGCGAATTGTACAATTAATCACTTTGAACTAACCACATTTTGCTGCTCTTTATAGAAAATAGATTCGATACGATTCGCAAGAAACTGTTCGATTTTGTTGTTGAGTTTTAAGTTTAACATTTTGTATCTTTTTCTCGTTTCGTTTTATGCATATGTCTCTACTACTTTCGTTGCGTTTCGTTTTGCTCGTTTACCACAACAAAAACAAAAACAAAAACAAAAACAATAATATACAAATCACCAAAATCAAAATCCAAATCCAAATCAATTCACTCTTTAAATCAGACGCCTAAACAACAATCGACTTAAGGCAATACCTGAAAACTTTGTGACAAGTTCAGCGAGTCTTTTGCGATTGTAAGTAATCAATGTAGACATCTAGCGATTATATCTACCTATGTAGTGTAGTCCTTAGTCCTCTAGCTGCCTCAACACATACTGACTCTGTACACCTTCTCCCCCTCTACCTTCCCGTATGCGCTACACACTTGCAGAGACATCTCGCACAATGCCATCACAACCGTTGGCCGGCGCGTCTTCAAGGGAGCCCAGTCGCTGAGAAGCCTCCAGCTGGACAACAACCAGATCACCTGCATGGACGAGCATGCGTTCAAGGGATTGCTAGAGCTGGAGATACTGTAAGTGCGCACAACTCTCTCTGGGATCAACACATGAATTACTTGCTCGCCTTGTGATTTACTTTGGGCTTAAAGTGCTCGTTTGCCCATCCTAGCCAAAGATGCATTCACTTGATAATACCACATATTTTTGCAATTTTCTTATACTTCCTCTCCCGCTCTCTCCCTCTTCAATTCCCTCTTTCTCTCTCTCTTTGAACAGCACTCTGAATAACAATAACTTGACCGCCTTGCCGCACAATGCCTTCGGGGGATTGGGAAAATTGCGGGCGCTGCGCCTATCGGATAACCCGTTTGCCTGCGATTGCCATTTGTCCTGGCTGTCCCGCTACCTACGCAGCGCCCCCCGCCTCGCCCCCTACACGCGCTGCCAGTCGCCGTCACAGCTGAAGGGCCAAAACGTGGCGGACCTGCACGATCAGGAGTTCAAATGTTCAGGTAAGGCATGGACTCGACTCCCCCAAAAATGGACAAATGTCGTGGGGGCCCTGCGAAGCTCAAGCTGAAGCTATGCCAAATTAATTAGTTTTATATGGCGAGTCGCCAAACAAAGCATTGTAAATCATAAGCAAGTCATATGGGCACGCCCCCGCTGTGCCGCCCACCCGAAGCCGAAGCCAAAGCTGTTGCTTGCCGAGGAGTGGGGGTAGGGGACTTGGGGCTGGGGCATCGTCTGTTTGCCAAAACGTTTAACGCCGTCATCGCTCGCTTGATTGGGATGCAGATGTTCAAGCGCTGCGGGCCCAAGCGGCATTTGGAAAACCTCCATCTGAACGACGACTCCGACTCCGACTCCGAGCTCAGCTGTGCTCTGTGCTCAATGGAGCGGAAGATGTGCGATGAGCGCCAAGTGATGCCATCAAACCAAACCTGTTTTGTATGCCATCGTTATTGTGCTTGTTATGCTCTGCCAATGAGTGAGTTGATGGCATTTGTCAAGCAGTTTGCCAAAGACTTGGACAAGAATTAACAGCTGTAATGGTCATAAAGAGATCTTCTTATAATTAGCTAGTAAATATATTAGTCGATTTAGCAAATGGTTAAGCAGGAGAAGCAATTATAATACTTGGGCAAGAGTTAACAACTGTAATAGTCATAAAGGGAGTAGTAGCTTAGTGCTAAGATCTTCTCTTAATTAGTCAATAAATATATTAGTTGATCTAGCAAATAGTTAAGCAGGAGTTGCAATTATAATGCGGTCTACATTTGATAATTAACTGATTACTTAAGAAAGAATCAACAGCTGTTATAGTCATAAAGGGAGTATTAGCTTAGTGCTAAAGTATGTGACGATCTTGAAAGAGCCGTTCTTAGTTAGCTAGTAAATACAGTAGCTAGTAAATATAGTACATTTCACAAATAGTTATGTAGGAGATGCAATTATAATACTGTCTACATCTAATAAGTAACAGATTACTTAGAAAATAGTCAACAGCTGCAATAGACATAAAGGGAGTAGTAGCTTAGTGCCAAAGTGTGTGAGGAACTTGAAGGATCTGTTCTCAAATGGTTAGTAGTTATATCAATACTTATTCGATAGAGCATTGGCAAGTCGTTGACTTGGGGCTACCTGGGGGCTTGTAGCTCGTTTGACTTTCGTTTCGTAGTCGAAATGCTATGGAATTATGTGGGTAAACATTTATGACCAGCGGCAGTTTTGCTGCTTTGTTGTTTTCTTGTTTTGCTGTGGAGCCACAACTTGCCGCGCTGTGCAGTAGCATTAATAATTATGTGGTTTGCAACTGTGGATCAAATCAGAGCCAGTACGACGTTTGCTTTACACTTGCCACTTTGGACACTTGCAGGTCTCACCGAGCATGCGCCAATGGAATGTGGCATCGAGAACAGTTGCCCCCATCCCTGTCGCTGTGCCGATGGCATTGTCGATTGCCGTGAGAAGAGTCTGACGAGTGTGCCCGTTACGCTGCCAGATGATACCACCGAGCTGTAAGTCTGACATAGTTACATATAGTACACAATATATATTGTTGTATGTTTAATGCTAAATCCTTTGTGCAGGCGCCTGGAGCAGAACTTTATTACAGAGCTGCCGGCCAAGTCCTTCTCCAGCTTTCGACGACTGCGACGCATTGATCTGTCCAACAACAACATCTCGAGGATTGCACACGATGCACTGAGTGGCCTGAAGCAGCTAACAACACTGTAAGTAGCGTCGCATTAAGCAACAAGTAGCATGCCACAAGATGTGCACTCGCTCCGTTGAATGTGTGTGTGTACGGTGTGTGTGATGTGGTGTGGTGTCAGTCAGTCACACTCCTTGACAGGCTTGGGCTTCAGCTGGAGCTGGAGGGGCTAATCGGCCTATGCTAAGCGCTGGCAACACCGCAAGGCATCAGATTACCTGTGAGCCCCTGTAAGTGTCTGTGTATATGTGTGTGTGTGTATGTGTGTGCGGCAGTGTGTGTTAAACCAGTTACCGCCCGCAATGACAACAACAAGAATCCACCGCAACAAGAGCAGCCTGGCTGGCCTACCTTTTTATACCCAGCAGCCATCAGATTGCTCAGGCGGGTATATGCAACTAAAGAGTGAAGGACAGTGCTGAATAATGTTTGTTAATTAAACACTCTTGTCTGTATTTCTATTCTTCATTGATAGAGTCGTATTAATGACAGGGTATCAACTAAAGAATGAATGACTGATTTGAATGGTGCTGGTTAATTTAACACTCTTGTCTGTATTTCAATTATTGATCGGTATTACAGGATATCTGCTAGTCCAGCTCTTGCAGTCGGGTATATTCAACTAAAGAATGAATGACTTAGCTGAATAGTATTGGTTAATTAAACACTCTTGTCTGTATTTCAATTATTGATCGGTATTGCAGGATATCTGCTAGTCCAGCACTTGCAGACGGGTATATCCAACTAAAGAATCTTGTCTGTATTTATATACTGCATAGGTAGTGTCGTATTAATTACAGGATATCTGCTAGTCCACCACACCCTACTCTTCTTTCCCCACACGAGCTTTATTCATATTTTCTTCTCTTTCTGTTTTCTGCTTTCTGCTTTTGTGTTTTCTTTTTCGCTTACAGCGTGTTGTATGGCAATAAAATAAAGGATTTACCCTCGGGCGTATTCAAAGGACTCGGTTCACTGCAGCTGCTGCTTCTGAATGCCAACGAGATCTCGTGCATTCGTAAGGACGCCTTCCGCGACCTGCACAGCCTCAGCCTGCTCTCGCTCTATGACAACAACATACAGTCGCTGGCTAATGGCACATTCGACGCCATGAAGAGCATCAAAACGGTGTAAGTACCACGCCCCAAGCCCCCACCAGACCCAGCACATCCCACACTTTGCTATGTGCTTCGAGTGCATAAAGTGCATGGCAAGGAGACGCCCAGCACCAGCCTCCAGCCTCCAGCCTGGGAGGCAGGCACTTTGGTGTTAAACCTCTGAAGTGCATTTAGTAGTTGCTTTGACTTGGCAGCCCCGCGTTGACATTTGTTTAGCAGCAAACAAGCAAGCAACATTGCACTGCCCCGCTCCCTCTCCCTTCTCCAGCATCCCACAAAATCGGCTGTGAACCGTAAAGATGTTCATAGTACAACCACGAACAAAAGACAGGGCGGAGTAGGAGGAGTCGAAGCTGCTCTGCCTGGGCATCGATAAATGCGCCGAGTTTAAGTGCTGTGCCGTTCTTGAGATGATATGGACTATGCTTGAGTGGGTTAAGTTCTTGTCAGGGTTGTCAACAAGACGGCAACTAACAAATAAGTATTGTTTAAAAGTTAAAACCCCGAAGACCAAAGACAAAAAAGAACAAAAACAAATAGATGAAATCGAAGCGTAACTCAAGAATTTCTAATTAAAGTTAAAGGTGGCAAAAACGAAGAGAAATATTGTGTAATTAACAGAGTTTGCTAAATACCAATGGAGTTAGGTAAATCTTAAACATTTAATAAGAGAAAATTCCCAAATATTGAAAACATGTCTACCAAAAAAGTTGTTGACTATTTTAGTCAATAAATAAAGAAAAATAGTTAGCCAACAGTTAAATAAATGCTATATGCGCTTCGTGTCATGTTTATGCTTGTACTTAACTGCAATTCTAATTACGGAATGGCTTCAAATATCTTCCGTTATAACTGTTTTTATGGGCACTTTGTCACAGAGCATTAATGGGCACAACTCTGGCTAGGATTGCATTTGGAAATAGTTTTGAAAACACCGACAAAAGCTGCAGCAGCAACAATAAGCAACAACGGAAACTCTCTGCTAGCCTCAGGGCTCGTGCACTTTTAAGACGTCTCAAGCCTCCATCCAAGAGCCAACATTCCTTACCCCTCTTCCCCCCACTCCTCTCTCTACTGTACAAATGCTCAATGCTACTTTCGTGCTTTCTTTCCATTTCCATTTATGCACTGTGCTGTGCGCTATATACAGACATTTGGCCAAGAATCCTTTCATTTGTGACTGCAATCTGCGCTGGCTGGCCGACTATTTGCACAAAAATCCCATAGAGACAAGTGGAGCACGCTGTGAGTCACCCAAGCGGATGCATCGCCGACGCATTGAATCGTTACGCGAGGAGAAATTCAAATGTAAGTGCGTCCTCGGGCAATGGGCAAAGGCGACTTGCAACTTGCAACAAGACAAGAAAAGAATATGTCTTATACACCCACTCCATTTTTATTCTACTGCAGGTTCCTGGGATGAATTGCGTATGAAGCTATCCGGCGAGTGCCGCATGGACTCCGACTGTCCTGCCATGTGCCAATGCGAAGGCACAACCGTCGACTGTGCGGGAAGAGGTCTGAAGGAAATACCGCGCGACATTCCGTTGCATACCACCGAGCTGTAAGTTAAGCAGGAATTCTTATTTGCCACAAATTATGATGCTAAACGCCAACTTTAAAGCAGTGCAAAAAGGATGTCTAATGTTGAATTGCAAACAAGCTTTAAAGATCTCCTTCAGTTAAAAATATTCTAGTATTAAAGCGAGCATTAAAATCCAAGTTGTAAACAAATTAGACCAATGGCTAGCCCTTTAATTTAATCTGTTTATATTGTACGCACTTTTTTCTTCAGTTTGCTCAACGACAACGAATTGGGTCGCATTAATTCGGATGGTTTATTTGGTCGACTGCCGCACTTGGTTAAATTGGAGCTGAAGCGCAATCAACTCACTGGCATTGAGCCGAATGCCTTTGAAGGCGCTTCTCGCATACAGGACTTGCAGTTGGGCGAGAACAAGATTAAGGAGATCTCGAACAAGATGTTCCTTGGCCTGCATCAGCTAAAGACGCTGTAAGTTATCATCTAGACCATTCAAGTGTTCCCCTCTCATGCCTCATCCATTGTTATCGTTGCAGCAATCTTTACGACAATCAAATCTCATGCGTTATGCCCGGCTCATTTGAGCATCTGAACTCGCTGACGTCTTTGTAAGTATTCTAATTCCAAAAACCTTCTGGCAGTTGGCAGTTGGCAGTTGATCCATCTGCTTGCTATGCAAAGCAATTAAAACTGGGGCAAGTGGCCAGCACTTCAATAGATAAATGATTTAGCTTTGGCATTAATTGCCCAGACCCTTCCTATCACAGGGCAGAGCAGAGGCACATAAAATGAGGTTAATGGTTTTGATTGTTCTCTAGTTGAACTTCAATCTGATTGCCAGAGTTCCACATCAAAACAGAAGCTGCTGCTGCTGCTGCTGCTGCTGTTGCTGCTGATGATGTTGATGCTGCTTTAGCAAAGCAATTCTTCTGCTTGGAGCGCAACAAACTATTGTATATAATTCAATTGAACTCCAATTTATATGTAGCAGAGCAGCCTACGATAAGAGCTCTGGCACACCCGCTGTCTCCTCCTTCCCCTCCCCGGACTACACAACATAACACACATGTGTGTGCTCCTGTTGTAAATCAACCCTCAGATCCAGTGCGAGTGCGATGTGTGTGCGCTGCCTTCGATGATTTAATTAATTAAAATTGAGTTCAATAAAGAGCGCAAAACCCATGTACAGTGGCACCTAACTAAGTGCGCCACTCTCATGCAACACAATCAGTTTTGTCAAATGCCGTATAATAAAGAGAGAGAGAGAGAGAGAGCAATAAAATTAACTAATACAATTAGTTAAAATATTAATATCTGCAGCAATTATATCATGAAAAGCGTTCAACCTAATTGGGTTTGACTGTAATTGGGCTGGGCTGAGGGCTAAAGTGTCTTGTGGTTCGTTTGCACCACCTAAAATTATTGTAAAATTCATTTAACTAGCTAATAAATAGCATCAATGAAAGCCATTAAGTGCTGTGCACCACACGACACCCACATGCTCCATCATCCAGGTGGCTGGAGGGCAGAAGGTAGCCGAAAGTGTTGCATAGTTGCCTGTGGCACACACCACACACACACACAAGCACACACCCAGCAGCTGATAGCATGACAAAGCAGCATTGCTTATTAAATTAGTCTGGACTTGGTGTGTATCGTTTGGAATTGCCAATGTAATTTGCGATCCATTGTTTCACTTGCCTCTCTCTTAGCCGAGTCCCATAATTAAAGGCCTTTCAGCCTGGCCTGGCCAAGTGCAAAGTGAATAAGTGAAACATATGTGCAACATGGTGAATGATTGATCAATTCATGCATTATTAATTTGATGCGATGTTCAATATAAGTATAGAAGCGAATTTAAAAATCAATTAATCTAGTCTTAATTTTGATGAAGATGAACATTATTCGAGATACGAAATTAAATGATTTACTTTGTGCTTTAAGAGCTAACTCTAATCTCTAATCTCTCTATTCCAACTAGAAGCATGTCGCTTGGTCCAGCATTTATGTACTATATCTATGTGCAACATGGTCAATGACTGATCAATTCGTGTATTATTAATTCAATTAGACTATGTCCAATATAAGAATAGAACCGCATTTAAAATGCAATTAATCTAGTATTCATTTTGATGAAGATGAACATTATTTGAGATAAGTTCAATGATTTACTTGGTGCTTTAAGAGGTCCCTTGGACCGCTGTATACCAAGTAGAAGCACGTCGCTTGCTCCAGCAACTAATTGAAATAAAACCTTTGCATTTATGTATCTATTTGCAGGAATCTTGCATCGAATCCATTCAATTGTAATTGTCATTTGGCCTGGTTCGCCGAATGGTTGCGTAAAAAATCATTGAACGGTGGCGCAGCACGTTGTGCGGCCCCATCGAAGGTACGTGATGTGCAAATCAAGGATCTGCCCCACAACGAGTTCAAATGCAGCAGCGAGAACAACGAGGGCTGCCTCGGCGATGGCTATTGTCCGCCGGCCTGCACGTGCACCGGCACCGTGGTGCGCTGTTCCCGCAATCAATTGAAGGAAATACCGCGCGGGATTCCAGCCGAAACATCCGAATTGTATCTGGAGTCCAATGAGATTGAGCAGATACATTTTGAGCGCATCAGGCATTTGCGTGCACTCACTCGACTGTGAGTAGTTGCCTCAAGTTGCCCCAACGAGTAGTTGCATAAATCTAATCTTTCTTGCCTCTTTTAATGCTCACATTTCAGCGATCTCAGCAACAATCAAATCACCATGCTGTCCAATTACACCTTTGCCAATCTGACCAAGCTATCCACGCTGTAAGTATAGGCCATTTCTAATGACTTTTTAATTGCCACAGCACACGTAGCACGTAGCAGGCAACACGAGTCAAATCGAACCGAATCCAATCGCAACAGCTCAAGAGGGCTTGACACAATTTTTCTCCTTCTTGTTTTTTGTTGCAACTTCTTTTTGCGGCAGTTGCATTTGCGGTTGTGGCCACCCTTGGCCTGGGCTCGTCTTAACCGGCCACGAAATTCATTCGAGACGTTAAGTCGTGACTCGTGCTTAAGCATTAGTTGTCGTCTCTGCCCCCACCCTTCCTGCGCCCTGCTGTCTGCTGCAGACTCTGTGTGCTATCCACAATCAATGCTGTGCCGTTTAAAATACTCTGCATGCATTTAGCAACCAAAAGGGCCATGTAAGACTAGCAGAAAGTCGTCGTCGGAGGAATAGAAGGAAGCTTACAGATTATAACTATTAGTAATGAGAATTAATTAAAAAAAAACAATTCAAATAATATGCATTGCACTAGATTGCTTTGTTATGTTTTCCTTTTTTTTATTCATTTATTCAATTCACTAAAAAAAAGGGTTTTATTATAGCTTAATGGAGTAAATTAATTTGTTTTTATTTATCTATCGGAATGTGATGAGATGGATTGTCCATATTTAATTAAAGGCATTTGCTAGACACGACCGCTCTCTTTGGCCGGCTTGCTCGCACTGCATTCAGCCGCCATGATAATTTCTTTTTGTCTATTCTGCTCTTTCGGTTCTCTTTTAAACCTCTTATTTCTTCATTGCGCCACACACTCAGTTACTTTTTCACTCAGTTGCTTACTACGCGTTAGTTAAATAATCACTCAATCTGATAAACTCAATGTTGTCTTGTATTTTAATACAGTTTAACTTTACATAGTTCTTTACACTGTAACAAATATCTTAAATAATATCTATTCTCCAACATATACATATGTACATACACGTAGAAGAAAAGAGCGTTTACTGTAACATTTAGTATAATAAGTAGTTGGGTATCAGATGGGTTTCATAGGATATCTGGCTGGTCAGTCAGTCGAAGCATTCATCAACCAGTGCATTTCTTTGCGTGCGGCTCTCTCCATTTATTTCGTCTGCTCAAGAAGAGTTTTGCAATTACTTTAATTTCTTCATCATGTGTGTACTCTCTCTTTCTCTGTGTGTGTGTGTGTGTGTGTGTGTGTTGAATTTGGTAAACGTCCGGTCTCATCTTCTCCTGCCTTTTTGCAGCATCATCTCGTACAATAAACTGCAGTGTCTGCAACGCCATGCCTTGTCCGGTCTGAACAATCTGCGCGTGCTCTCGTTGCACGGCAATCGGATATCCATGCTGCCGGAGGGGTCCTTCGAGGATCTCAAGTCGTTGACACACATGTGAGTACAGTAGTTATGGCTGTTGAAATGAACGTTTGTTGAACCCCCACCCCCCTTTACAGTGCGCTTGGCAGCAATCCTTTGTACTGCGACTGCTCGCTGAAATGGTTCTCGGATTGGATCAAGCTGGACTATGTGGAGCCGGGCATAGCACGCTGCGCAGAACCGGAGCACATGAAGGACAAGCTGATACTGTCGACGCCTTCATCGAATTTCGCCTGCCGCGGCAAGGTGCGCAACGAGATCTTGGCCAAGTGCAACGCCTGCTTCGAACAGCCCTGCCAGAACAAGGCCCAATGCTTGGCGCTGCCACAGCGGGACTACCAGTGCCTGTGCCAGCCCGGCTACCACGGCAAGCACTGTGAGTACATGATTGATGCCTGCTACGGCAATCCCTGCCGCAACAATGCCACCTGCACGGTGCTGGAGGAGGGACGCTTCAGTTGTCAGTGCGCCGCTGGCTATACGGGCGCCAGATGCGAGACGAACATTGATGATTGCCTGGGCGAGGAGATACGTTGCCAGAACAATGCCACCTGCATTGATGGCGTCCAGTCGTACCGCTGCGAGTGCCAGCCCGGCTTCAGCGGGGAGTGGTGCGACACGAAGATACAGTTTTGCAGCCAGGAGTTCAATCCCTGTGCGAATGGCGCCAAGTGCCTGGACCACTTCACCCACTACAGCTGCGACTGCTTGGCCGGCTTCCATGGCATGAACTGCACGGACAACATTGACGACTGCCAGAATCACATGTGCCAAAACGGCGGCACCTGCGTGGACGGCATCAATGACTATGTCTGCAAGTGCCCAGATGACTTTACGGGCAAGTACTGCGAGGGCCACAACATGGTCTCCATGATGTACCCGCAGACCTCGCCCTGCCAGAACCACGAGTGCAAGCACGGCGTCTGCTTCCAGCCAAATGCCGCTGGCTCCGATTATCTCTGCAAGTGCCATCCTGGCTACACGGGCAAGTGGTGCGAGTACCTCACCAGCATCAGCTTTGTCCACAACAACTCCTTCGTGGAGCTGGAGCCACTGCGCACCCGGCCTGAGGCGAATGTGACGATTGTCTTCAGCAGCGCCGAGCAGAACGGCATTCTTATGTACGACGGCCAGGACGCACACTTGGCCGTGGAACTCTTCAATGGTCGCATACGGGTGAGCTACGATGTGGGCAACTATCCAGTGTCCACCATGTATAGCTTCGAAATGGTTGCCGATGGCAAGTACCATGCAGTCGAGCTGTTGGCCATAAAGAAGAACTTTACACTACGCGTGGATCGCGGCCTGGCCAGGTCCATCATCAATGAGGGGTCCAACGACTACCTCAAGCTGACCACGCCCATGTTCCTCGGCGGCTTGCCTGTGGAGCCCGCACAGCAGGCCTACAAGAACTGGCAAATACGCAACCTGACCAGCTTCAAGGGCTGCATGAAGGAGGTGTGGATCAACCACAAGCTGGTGGACTTTGGCAACGCTCAGCGACAGCAGAAGATCACGCCGGGCTGTGCATTGCTTGAGGGCGAGCCCACCGAAGGGGAGGAGGACGATGAGCAGGACTTCATGGACGAAACTCCGCACATTAAAGAGGTGAGCTCATAAAAACTAACTCCCAAATTGATGCTGATATCAATCTAATCTTGCAGGAGCCAATTGATCCCTGTGCGGAGAACAAATGCCGTCGTGGCAGTCGCTGTGTTCCCAATGTCAACTCAAGGGATGGCTATCAGTGCAAGTGCAAGCACGGACAGCGAGGACGCTACTGCGATCAAGGTGAGGGCAGCTCAGAGCCCCCAACAATCACTGGTACATATTGCTCTCTCTAACATTCATTCCATCCCAGCGATCCAAGCGGGCTCAGCTAGGAGATACTTAAACGAACTCAAACATCCATCACATATATATACTGAACATATATATCTGTCTGGTCAATTGTGCAATTTCGAAATAACTATGTACAATTTGTCTCTACCGGGTATTTCCCCGGTGGTGTCAAACCCAAGCGAAGTCCTATAGTTGAATTTGCATGCAGAGTTGGTTAATTTGAAGTTCTTGGGCTTTCCATTCAGAATGTTACACTTCACTTTGATTCCGTGTCCTTTCAACTGGCAAATGTTGTTGCACCTGTCCCCTACCGCAACTTGCCTCAACTTGTGTCACAAACGCAAGAGTTCTACGCACCCGTTTGGATTTGCTGCATAACTTCATTTTCTTTAATACACATACAATCGCACACACGCACACTCACATATAAATGTATTTGTTAGGAGAGGGGCTGGGTCTGGGGTTCATTCGCATGTAATCTCATTAGCTTGCCTCCGAGTCCCGCCCTTGTCAAAGGTGGCCCACTAATTGCATTTTCTACGCTTTGTCTCACATTTTATTGCAGCCGCAGCGACATGTCGCAAGGAGCAGGTGCGAGAGTATTACACGGAGAACGACTGCCGCTCGAGGCAGCCTCTCAAGTACGCCAAGTGCGTTGGCGGATGCGGCAACCAATGCTGTGCCGCAAAAATCGTGCGAAGGCGTAAGGTGAGTGGTGTATTGCATATTATATAACAGTTTTAAATAGAAAATGATTTGCTTAACATTAGATTATTTCCACTGGTCATGGTCTGATCAGAATTTCTTAGATTAATTTGATATAAAATTATGAATCATTTGAGAACATGAGATTTCAGTCTTTTAGCCATTTTCGACAGGCAACTGAATGAGTCATTCCTTAATTTTTCGAATGATGGTCTTTCGACTTGCAATTGACATCATTATCTTTCTTGTTTGTCATTTGCTTTCGCTTTGCAAAATGCATAACTTATTGTTTGTAAAAAACCATTGCAAAATTCAAAGAGTGTTCAAAACGAAATTATGAAAAGCCTCTATAACGAACATTCTTTAAATTATCACTATGTTTTGCCATTTTGTATAATAGCAAGAGACACATTTCGTCTGAATTAAAGCAATGTTGTCCAATGACTTATTTATCTGCCAGTCGAAAAAGGATATTAAAACATACTTGTACACTTGATAGACATACTTAATGGCAACTTAAGCCAGGTCATTGCCCGTGTGCGTTCTTCTGTCTGAACGTCATCTTCACTGACTCTAAGAGCTAGAGTCTTCGAATTCAGCAACCAGATACAGCTTGGCATATTCCATGCAGACCGCAGACCTCTTTTAATTTAACAACAACTATATACTTGGCTAACAGAAGTTTCTCTCCTCGACAGGTGCGCATGGTATGCAGCAATAATCGCAAATACATCAAGAATTTGGATATTGTGCGCAAGTGCGGATGCACCAAAAAATGCTACTGACTGAAAGATGCGACTACCCAATTGCTTATAGGAAGCAATAGCAGCTTAGATGTTAGCTTAGGAACACATTTAAACTTAACTTATAATATGAATAATAATAATAATAATAATAATAATAATAATAATAGTAGTAATAATAATAGCAATAGCAGTAGCAGTAGCTGTAGCAATAACTTTAGTCTTAAGCCGCAATGCAGTAGAGTTAATAGCACTGAGCAGCAGCAGGGCGTGGCTACTGCTGAGCAAGTTGAAAAGGGGCAGGCGGAAGGATTGGAGGCAGATGCAGAGGCAGAGACAGAGGTGGAGGGGACGGACGACTATGCAATGGATGACATGGAAACAGATACAGAGCGCATGCAAGCGGATCTTTATGACGATGATATTACCGACGATGACGATGACGATGAGGATGAGGATGATGACGATGGCTTGGACGAGGAAACAGACTTATTTGCAGATGAGAACGATGAGGAGCCGGAGCAGCTGCCAGATCCCAAAGGACTGGTATCGCCGAACGAAGAGGAGGAAGACATGGGCTATGACGAGGATGACGAGCGATTGGCCTTGGAACGACCACGCACAGCTCGACCCCGTGCCGACGAGGAGCACTTTGTGAATGAGGAAGGCAGCGGGGGCGGCAGTGGTGGCTTCAAGGCTCGCTTCAAGCCGAACAACAGCTACAGAATGACGCAACTGGAGACCATAAGGAAAAAGTTGCTCACCGAGACTCAGCATCAAAGTGGTCAACAAGTCGCTCTGGCCGTGCCGAGCACTTCGATTGATCTGCGCGAGAGCAGCGGCCATTTTGCTAACGATGATGAGGATGGCGAGGACAACGATGACGGTGTCGATGATGAGTATCCTGACAAAGGTAATGGCGAAATCTATTTTGGCTCCCAGCGCTCCAAGGGCGGCGCATCCGCCTCCGGCTCGAATCATTACTTCCGCAAGAATGGCAATGATGCCATCAAGATAATATCCACACCATTGGGTAAGGTGGGCATTGTGTATCAGCAGACGCCGCCGGATGGCGACCAGGATCAACAGCAGCACAATCAGCAGAAGCAGCAGCTGGAGCAGCAGGCTCAGCAGAAGCCGGAGACGCAGTTCACTGATTTCGATGCCTTGTCACCGGATCCGGAGAGCAGTCATCGTTTCCCGTCGCCACATCCGAAAATAACGCCTGTACTAACACCCGATGGCAAGGTGGCGCTGCTTTATCGCGGTGATTCGGAGAGCTCCAAGTACGAGCCTATACGCAACCTCACCCACAAGTTCACCACCACTAGTAACGGCAACTCGAAGGGCAGCCCCGAGCAGTCGAAGCCAGCGAACGAGGACTCCTCGGACGACTCCTCCGACGACTCCGTCTACACGGACAGCGAGGACGAAAGCGCTGGCGACAAGCCCTCATTGGCATCCAATGCTGGCACTGCCAATGCCACTCCCAAGCCTCTGCAGCCAGAGATACTGGAGCCGCCGGCGCATGCCCCAAATGGTGGCTCCTTTATAATTCGACCCACGTCGGACTCGCTGCTGCCCATGATTAATCGACCGTTATCCGAGGTGCTGGGCATCAAGAAGAATCAGTTTCAGGAGACGCGGGTGCGAGATCAGCTGCCCAGCGTCGGTGACACAGAAGCAACACCCCGTTCGCTGCTCACCCAGCCGGCACAGCAGTCGGAGCAGAAGTCGACTGGCACTGGGAGCAGCAGCCTGCACTTCCTCACCAAGGTCAACCTGGCCGATTATCCCACATCCAAGCAGCAGCATCATCTGCAACAGCAGCTGCCCACTGGCCGAGACTTTGACTTCAGCCAGGACAATACCATGCTGGACGAGAGATCACGAGTGCGTGAGCTGGAGAAGCAGCGGGAACGTGAGCGAGAGCACAATGAGGCCACCAGCAAGGGCGGCACAGAGGCACACACAATTGCCAATGAGCAGCTGCTGTCCAAAACGGAGGTCATCAATCTGGCCATAATCCCCCAATTCGACGAGGACATGGAGCGTTTGCAGCGACTGCACGAGAGCAGTGGCATCAGCAGCCGGCGACATCATCGGGCTCGCCATCGGCACAAGCAAACGGAGGAGGAGCTGTCTGGCATCCATTGCGTCATGCAGGTCATGATGGGCATTGCGGCTATATCCACCGTCTTTGGCATGCTGGGCACCTTCTTCAAGCAGCGCATTCTGGATCAGCTGCGACTGATGCACTGGTAGTACAAGTACAATAGGAAATCGATTGAAATGGCAATTGAATATATGGCCAGTTTACACACACACACACAAACACACACACCCGCACCTGAACCACAGAGAAGTCGAAGTCAAGAAGTCTCGTCGTCATCATCCACCCCCTCTCTAGGATAACTATGAGCTACAAACTCGAACTACGACTACTAGTACTAAAAGGAGGCAACTCTTTTAACACATATTTACATACATATACCATATGACATACTACATACATAACATATTATATACATACTTATATTCTTCTATACTACATAAGTAGAGCTGGAGCACACCCTTTGTTTGGCATTGCCATACATTTCCACCAGTTATTCTCTTGGTTTCCGCAACAGAGACTGAAGCTCTTGAGATTTGCCCACATCCAGCTCTACTATCTATATATTTATGCTTATATATCAACAGCTAATAATTATATACTATATTTGATGTATGTATCAAGAAGCGGCTCTTCTTGATTTTCTTTCAATTTCTGCTATACTTCCGCTTCTTCATATGTGCAAGCATATATGTACATGTATACATTAATCTATACGCATATATTTATATAAATATATCTACTATATATACTTACTAGCAAGCTACCCAGGCGATGTACATACATACATATAACAAGACCTTATAACTGAAACATACTTACGAGTATACATATGTATATGAACGCAACTGTAGCCCCTGCCAAAACGCTAAAAGAAAACCCCCATTTTCCTCTCTATTTTCCCCAGTGTCAATTCGTTTCCAAAATTTAATCATTTTTTCATTTTTAAATTCTTCACTTCACAACTCAAACATACAAACAAACAAAACACTGAGACATCGTTAAGTGTATAAGCTTTAAGCAAGTCATTGCAGGTGCCACGCCTCTATCGCAATAACGCCCACATCAAATTGCAAAGAAAAGAAAAGAACATTCCTTCACCTGTCAGCCCGTCTGCGCCCAGTCAAGAATTATTGAAAGTAGTGAACAGTTTCCCTTTGTAGATAGAAAAACAGTTGTTTAAAGATTGAAACGATAACGATTAACGATAACACTACATATGCAGCCGCACACACAACTTGTAACGGTCGTTTTAAACGTGCCGTGCTCTTAAAGAAACGAGTATAAGATGATAATAATAATAAGAGTGCATAACGAAATTCAATTTAGTTTAAAAGTTGCTCAACATAACAACAACATCAACCGGAACAACAACAATTTAACGAATTTTCAACGATTGTTGCAGCCTGTTTTTCCTAGTATTAGTTTACAAATTAATATATAATCTAATATAATAATAATTATTATAATAGAAACGGTAACTAAACTAAATGTGTGCTAAACATAACTAACACTTAAACTAAAACCAATTAAAATCCTAAACATAAATCGGATAAAAACATCTAAGCTGGGTAGTCGCATGTAAATCTCTAACAATTAACAATTTAACAGGCTAAGTTAGACCTAATTAAAAAAACAAAAACAAAACGAAAACAAAAAACAAATCGAAATGCATTTACCTTAACCTATAAATATATACATATATATATTATTATTATTTATACTAATGCTGTATGTATAACTCTATATGTATATGTAAAATGTTTTTGACTATTTTTCACTATTTATATGCTACATATAGTATACTATATATGTCTTTTTTGTCTGCATTTTTAGTTGTGTTTACGTCTATACATGCATATACATACATATGTATGTGTGTTATATACATATATATATATATTTTTATTAATGTATAACTATTCGCACTAATTATATGCATATTATTGTATATGTATAACCAATTGAAAATATAATGTGTAATAGCTGTTGCTAAAAAGTTAACTATCAGTTTTTATTATTATTATCATTAATTATTATTGTTTTCCTGGTGCAAGTCGGCAACGAGACCAAAACTTTCCACCGACCATCCGCCATGAAACAAAATAAAAAAAACTAGTTCGAAAATCCAATATTTTCGGTATTAACTTTAAAGTCTCAATCGATCGCTTTTATTTATCTATGTGTAACATTTATTTGGTAATAAAAATAAAAATTGTTCAAAAACAAGAGTTATTAATCCGTCTTAAGAGTTCTAAGAGAACTAAGCTTAAGAAGATCTGAAGAAAATTCCTAAGAGGTATAACTCAGTTGCCTTGCCAGTGAGTTCCAGAGTTGAGACTCGTCAGCAAAGTCACACTTTGTACTTTTCAGCTTCGGTGATTTGATGTTGTCCTTTTTTGTCGATCCTGTCTCATGATTTGCCTGTACTTATCCTTAGTGACATTGACTTTAGATTTACTTAAGTTGCTATGCTACTTGGCTAATCGGTCGTATTTTTAAATTTACCAACTCAAACTATTCTGGCGAAGAAGGAAAATGCTTTTTTAAATATTGCAAGTCTACCATAAATTCAAATCATAGCGAATTGAAGCACATGGACTCGGAAGCAGAGCTAAATTATGAATCCATAAAAATCAAAAGTTTCGCAAAATATATTATGTGCATCAGCTTGGCTTAATGCTTAAGGTTCGTTCATCCCTACTAAGGGTGTTCCAAATACTCTTGTACTAAAATGCAGGCGACACCTACATATGTATATAGTTAAAGCAACTAGTTGATATGTAGACATGAGTAGTTGAGAACGATTGATTATTATATTTATTCTGTAAATGTTTTAACACAAACTGTCTTAATAGAAACAAATGACTAACGATAGTTCATAAATGAGGAGCTGTAAATACAAAATAGAGTTGTAAATAATAAACTTCTTTTGTATGAATTATCATTACTTACCCGCCAAAAGTGGATTTCTGTGCATTGGGATTGCCAGTTTGAGCCAGATTGCCAAAGGATAGACCTGTATCAGTGCCGCCTAGTGTTTCGAAAATATTGCCCTCCGCAGGCTTCGGTTGTCCACCAAATGCTGGTGGTGCAACTACATTGGGACTGTTGCCAAAGTTGCCAAATCCTTTTGGACTTCCGAATGTCGGAGCACCCCCAAATGTGGGACTCGCACCAAAGGCCGGACTGCCGCCAAAGACAGGTTTAGCTCCGAAGCCGCCAGCAGGTGATTGTTGCGACTGCTGTTGTGGTGATCCAAATCCAGACTGAGCCACTGAAACGCCAGTGTTCTGGGCAAACCCGCTCCCAAAGCCACCCGTGGCTGGAGTTGCTTGAGCAAATGATCCGAAGCCACCAGAGCTGTTGCCTCCACCAAAGATTGAGCCGCCGGAGGCAGCTGTTGAGGGTGCATTTGCAGTTGTGCCGCCAAACACGGATCCACTTCCAAAGCCCGTTGTCTGAGGAGTGCCAGAATTGCTGAATAAATTGCCGCCGCTGGCTGGAGACGCTGAGCCAAAGACACTCTGACCGAAAATGGAGCCAGTAGGGGTTGCTGCAGGAGGGCTCTGGGCAGTGCTACCGCCACCAAAAATGGAGCCGCTGCCAAATGGTGAAGAGGCAGTGTTACTTGCGCCACCGAAGATGGAACCACCAACTGGTGCTGGTGCTGGCGAGCCAAAACCAGTGGGCTTCACCGCTGCCGATGCCTGGCCAAAGATGTTGCCACCTGAGCTGGCAGCTGGAGCTCCAGCTGGACTACCTCCAAAAGGTGAGGGGCTAGTGCTGGCAGCAGCTGCTGCAAATAGACCACTAGGAGGCGGCGCAGCCGCAGGTGTAGCAGAAACTGCACTAAAAACACTAGCCTCTGGTTTTGGCACACTTCCAAATAGATTAGCAGAGGGCGGAGCAGCTGGTATTGATGTTGCGGCTGCTTGGAAAGGACTGATGCCGCTAGCAGCAGCAACAGCAGCAGGTGCAAATGTATTGGCATCGCCAAATATCGAATTGGACGCAGTGCCAGTTGAGGGTGCTGCAGAACTCGCGGTTCCCAGGCTACTGAATGCATTCGAAAAGGAGAAGCTGCTGCCTGGCGCTACACTTGCTACCGCGCCTGTTGTTGTAGTTGTTGGTGGCACTGTTGTTGCTACAAATGTTGAAGGTGTTGAAGCAATTGTTGCTGTTGTTGTAGCAACAACTGTTGGCGCATCAGTTGCAACTGCTGGTGATACCGTTGTAACTGCTGCTGTTATGGGCTTGTTGCCATCATCCGCTGAGCTTACACCGCTGCTGCCTCCAAATAACCCCTTTGAAGGATCACCCGGTTGAAGGCTGACAGCAGCAGCAGTGGCAAATCCACTCAAGATGTTGGCAGGAGGAGCATCTGTCGAATTGTCACACATAACAGTTGTGTATAAACTACAAAAATTATTAACTCACCTGCAACATTTTCCTTTACTTGGGGCTTGCATATATTTATTGAGCGGAAGGCATCACTAGGATCGATGCTGCTTGAGGACGCAGTGGGCGTTATAACGGTGGCACTGCTGCTCAGTTCACCGAGTGCTGGTAGAGCTGGCTTCGCAGATGGCGCTGTCGACTTGCTTTTCGAGGTGCTCACGACGCTGGCTGGAGCAAACACAGTAGTAGCAACAGTTCCAGGAACAATTGCTGGCTCAGCCACCGAAGCGATCGAAGTTTTGGGTGCTGCAGAGTTGCCCAATGAGGAACCAAAACCACCAAAATTAAACGTACTACTGGCATTGCTGCCAATGGTAGTGCCCGAGTTGCTGCCAAAGCCTGCAAAACTAAAAGGTTTCACAGCAGGATCGACTTTAGGAGTTGTTGGTTTGACGGTTGGACTACTAAATGTGCTGCTGATGGTGGTCGTTTGTAGTTCTGCTGAGCTCTTGACTGGCTCTACAGCAGTTGGCTTGATCTCCGCTGTCTTTGGCACTTCTTTTTTTGGTTCTACCGGTTTTTGCTGCATTTCCTTAGATTGTTCCACCGCTGGTTTGGGCTTTGTTGCATCCAATGGCGCAGCACCAAAGCCTGCAAATATATTGGCTGGAGCTGGCGGTTTGGAAGTCACGGATAGTCCAGTAAACGACATCGCTGGCTGAGCTGGACTTGCGCTCATTTGTCCAAAATTGAACGAAAATGGGCCTCCAGGCAAAGAAGGCTTGATGGGCTCAGCGCCACCTATATTTGTTGTTGTCGTGGCTGCAGGAGTCGCTGTAGTCTTCGAAAAGGAGCTGCCGCTTGGTAAGAAGCTGAAGGGCGATGGCGCTGCAGCAAGAGAGCCTGCCGGAGCCGGAGCTGCCACAGGAACAGTTGGTGAAGGCGCTGGTGCGGATACTGCTGCTGTTATTGTTGTTGACGACTTGGAGGCTGTAGGCTTAGGCAGCTGGACGGGCACTACTGCTGCAGCTTGAGTACTCTTGTGAGCTGTTGCCGGCTTTACACTTGTCGCAGCAGCCTTTTTGTTCTGTTCTGCCTTCAGTTTAGTCTCCAAAATAACCTCCGATTTGATCCCCACGCGATCGGGTCGCTGTGGACTTATTATTTGAATCTTGTTGTGCTGCAACAAGTGACGAATACTTTGTAGTTTCTCTTGAGATAGCTTGGAGCGATTTGTTTCTACTATTTGATTAAGGCTCATCGAGAGTATGGAGTCAGCAAGAGTGTCCACGCTGCACAGGAAAGTAAGCAATGTATCACATATACACAATTTTGATAATAAACTCACGCCTCATTGTTACGATTACGATTGTTCTCTTGGTTGAGCAACGATGCCTGAATCAATCCGCGCTCCTTCAGCTTAACTTTAATATTTGTGTGTTTAATGCGCTGATCGGAGGCCAAATTTTGCAGACGTGTCAGGCGCTGATATATGCCCTCGAGACAAGGCATATGCATTTTTGATTTGGAGTTGCGACGCAGTACGTCCTGATACTGATCCCATTGTGCGTCAATGTGCTGCTGAGCAAGTCGAAGCTGCGCCTCATTAGCAGCCAAATAGCTCTGAAGGCGGGCCAGAACGCGACGACCAGCTGCGTCAAAGCTGGTGGAACTCATCAGTCGGGTAATACTGTCAACAAACAAAATAAAATCGATCTGATCCTCTACCATACAGCTAGTACTTACTCTGGATTTCTGTAGCCCTCTAGTTTGGCACGGCATTCGGCCATCATAGCGTAGGCTTCGCTCAGTGCATGTCGCAATCCCTGAACGTCCAATTCGAAATCCACGTCGTCAGCTTGGTCGTTCAGTTCCTGTAGATCATCTAGTCGCTTCGCATAAAATTTAATGGAGGAAGGCGATTCAATCTGGATGGGAATTTAAGCATTGAATATAACTTTATAATACATTTGGATAATGTATCCCACCTGAGAAAGCAGCGCTTTTGTCTGTTGTTTTTGCTGCTCGATTTGCTCATTAAAAGCGCTGATCTGGACGCCCATTATGTCTGCAATAACATTCTCCACTTCACGAGTACTAATCTCAGACATCTTGCCGCTTGTTGACAAAGGTTTCACGGCAACCGCTCCAGCAGCAGTAGTCGCTACAGGAGTGAATGTGGGCGGCACAGTGTAGAGTGGTTTACTGTTGTTAGCCTTGTTATTCATAGCACTGGCAACTGTAGCTGGTGTAACTTGTGGCAGTAGTGCAGGAGCAGCAACAGTAGTACTAACAGTAGGTGGTGGTTTGTCCACTGCCAGGTTAGCAAAATTAGTTGCTGCACTGGCGATGGGCATGTTTAAGATTGGAGCTACTGCTGGTTGCGCTGTTGGAGCAGTACCAAGTGTACTGAAACTGGCTGCTGGATTAGGTTTAGCAGCTGCAAAGTTAAGCGGAGCACTTTGTGCACCAAAAGCAGGCGGTGGTGCCGTCGTCTTGCTGGCAATGCTGCCAAATCCGGCAAACAATGAGGGTGGCTTTTCCTTAGCGGGAGCCGGCGTCGAAGTTACTGTGTTAGGCGTAAATGAAAAGGAAATTTCTGACAGAGCAGGCAGGTTAGTCTCAACAGCAACTATTGGCTGTGCAACTAATTCTGCTACAGCTGGAACTCCAGTGGTTGGCGGCTCATTGGTACCGAGCAGCGTATTCAACGCACAGAACTGACCCGAAGTATCTGACAAGGGAGGCGGTGGTGAGCAGACGGAGGCAGCGCCAGACTGTAGGTTGAGGAAATTGAAGGTAAGCAATGTGCCATCCGTACCGAGAACGTGCACCATGGGCATGCTGGGCAACTGCTGCTCATTGATAGTCAACTGATGCGTCGAGGATGTGTCGAAGACAAAGCCTAAAGGAAAGGTTTCATCTTGAGTCGCTTCACTAAGCGGCAGCTCAATACGTGCCTCATCGAGTAGTGTCAACTGTTGCCATGTGGGTGTATCACTCGTGTCCGAGGTTCCCAGCACACCCACCTCTACTCCATTCGCAGAGCTAACCAGCAGCAAATTCCACTGCTGCACATGGGTGAAATGAAACTGATGATTACGCGGTCCATTAAGGCTATAGCAAATGTCATAGTAGTTTGTATAAGTGGGCGTGCCCGCCTTAGGTGCATTTATGATGTACAACGCAGGACTGCAATCCTCGCCGTGCTGCAGAAATATGACGGCAAACTGGAAAGTCGACAGCCAGTGGACAGCAATCGTATCGAATGGCCCGTCTTGCACACCCGCCGGGCAGACCAACGTTTTGGCGGGCGTAAGGTCCGGCTTGAACTGTTGCAACCGTCCGTCGGGGAAGCCCAGCACCAGTTGCTTGCCTTTTGGTGACCAACAGCCGCATTTAACTTGCTGACTCTTGTCCAGTGTATGCAGTTCGAAGTTGCCGCCTTCCTTAAGCGTGTACATGCATAGCCCTCCATTGCTCAGCACCACAGCTAAGCTGTTGGGCAGCACCGGATTCCATAGCAACTGCACTGCATGTACATAATCTTCGGGGGCCAATCTTATGTTGTACACCGCCCGTACATCAGGTGTCATAAAGGATTGCACGGCATAAATTAGCAATAGACTGTTGCCGTTTGGCTGTGTATAGTTAATGGCCAATTGATTGCCATCCGCGCTGCAGGCCATATAATTCGGTATATGAGGCAATGGCACACGACGTGCCATTGGCTGTTTCCCAGTCGACTTTGCAGCGACCACATCTTTGATAATTATAACTGCCAAGAATTAAAAAATCTTAGCAAATATTGAAATAAATAATCACTAAAGTAAAACCTTTTAATTCCGGAGCCGCTGGATTGCCTGCAAATAGCAGGTCACGACTGCTTGAGACAGCCAGCAATTTCACATTGCTCCGTAGGTCGCCACATTTCCTAAATGCTACGAATTTGTCATGCAGTTTGAACTGCACGTCCTAAAAAACCAATTGAAACATAATCACATCAAATTTACTTATTTTCTAATTTCGTTTCTGTGCTTAC
Source organism: Drosophila pruinosa (assembly GCA_018150935.1). NCBI lineage: Eukaryota > Metazoa > Arthropoda > Insecta > Diptera > Drosophilidae > Drosophila > Drosophila pruinosa. Next base: position 46,288,817 of record JAECWR010000199.1, read on the forward strand.
CTGAGTATCTTTGCAGTTTGGAGCGTTTAGCGCCATTTTTGCAAACACGATTTGACGTGATTATCGTTGATGCCTTAACACGTGCTGAAGGGTTTCAGTAAGCCCAAAATTCGAATAAACAAGTGTGGCCCGTTCCTAGATAAAATAAAAATAAAAAAGATTACACTAATATAAATATCTGAAGGAATTTGGTAAAAATAAACCCACAACAAATTTGCAAATTCTCGTTGTGTTCTTTCGGGAGAACGTTGAGCAACCGGCGCTATCGATAAAATCGGCTTGTATTATTATCGGTACCAAAATTTATGTTGGTAATGTAGAAGCTCAGCTGTTCGGTGTGTATAGATTGTTCGATTTGATTGCAGCAAATACCCGATGTGACCATTTTTATATAATATTCAATTCCAAGATACTAAAAAATACCTACTTTAAAAAAAATATCCATCACAGCCGAAATCTCGTTTTTCTCCATTTGATTATATTTATTTAAAATGCTATTTACCCACGTAAAATCACATAATAAAACCGACCACTTTTTTATATTGCTAACTATCCTAGCAAACATTTTCATTCTTTAAGATCTTTTGATTTAAAAAAATGAAAATTTATTTTAGATTAATGGTGGCCCTAAAAAGTGTTGATTTATGATTAGAAGAAAACTAAAGATAGAAAGTAACAATTTTTGGAAAATAATTTATATTTTTCTTCTTGGATTTATCGACCCTTTTTTATCATCATTAATCTAAGAGATATTTTACTTTTTTAATTCATAAAGTATTAAATATAATTCAATAAATTTAATATTTAGCGACATAAGTTGCTTGCGGGACAATCATTTTCCTCACTAATAAAGTCATAAACAAAGTCCTTTAAATTTTAGTAAGCTTCAAAATTTAAAAAAAGTCTTAAAAAAAACAAATTAATTAAAATCGACATCAAAAATTACCCATTTTTTTATGACTGTGCTCAATATCAGTTCGCAAAATGTACCCAATAAATAATATGCAGTTAAAACTCAGTTCGCAAAATGTACCCAATAAATAATATGCAGTTAAAACCGGACTGAACATATTTCTGGGCAATGGTAAGTGCGCAATTCTTGGGCATATATTTATTTTATTAAGTGTTTATGAAAAACTCTATGGTTCATACAGCTTATTAAGATTAAGATTAAATAAAATATCGTATATTGTAAAGTATGCCTCACCTAATGAAAGCCAGTAATTTTGTTTAGTGGCATATTTTCGATTGTTTTTGGACATTAAATGGTATATTTTGATATTCAACTTGCGGTCACGTTGGTATACCTTCGCCAGCTGTGTTGTTGTTTGTCTGTCTCTGTCTACGTTTTTGTTTAACCACTAAGCAATGAACATAATAGAGTCCGCATATCCAAAAAAAATACGGTCTGTCGCATTTGGGTTTTCAGAACCCTCGTGGCAGAGGCCGTGGCAGAGGCGCAGCGCTCTCTCGCGTTCGGCTCTCTCTCTCTCTTCGCACGAAACTTGAAAAAGTGAACAGAGAGAACCGAGCATCAATTCAGTCGTAGAACTACGCTATTTTGATATGTGTGTATGTGTGTTTAGTGCACATACATATGAAGAAACATAATGTGTATGCAGTTGCTGCTTGTCCGATTGCTTAAATTTTAATTTTGCAGATTTCAAACTGAGTTTCATTTCTGAAGTGTTTAGCTTGGATAGGGAAAAGTGAATACTCTTCCTCATTTGCATATATTGCTCTATCACTAATAACTAAGGAATTCTAGTCTAGGTCATCAACGGTGCGGTGCGTGCATCACGAATTGAATTGTTGGTTTCTGCCTGTGACCTTGTTGTTGTTCTCTTCTGTTCCGCTCGTTTGTTTCAATTGATTTTGTCGTCTTTGCGTTGATGTTGCTGTTTTTGATTTGCTTACATTTTACTTTTGATTGCATGCAGAGACTGCACCTGTTGATCGACTTTTATTTATGTTATTATGTTTAAATAATTAGTATAGACATATTATATTTAAATTTCAGCATTTTTTATTGCAAATTAATATAGGCACATATAAAAGAAGTATTTTGATTTTTATTTACATTCATATTTTTATTTACGTATTTTCAGCAGTGATTAAAATGTAGCAAATTGATACTATCTCACATATGTACATATGTACATTCATATGTATGTACATATGTATGAAAAAATTTATATGTGAACTTGCTTAAACACTGCTGAAAATGAATAAAAATATGAATGTAAATAAAAATCAAAATACTTCTTTTATATGTGCCTATATTAATTTGCAATAAAAAATGCTGAAATTTAAATATAATATGTCTATACTAATTATTTAAACATAATAACATAAATAAAAGTCGATCAACAGGTGCAGTCTCTGCATGCAATCAAAAGTAAAATGTAAGCAAATCAAAAACAGCAACATCAACGCAAAGACGACAAAATCAATTGAAACAAACGAGCGGAACAGAAGAGAACAACAACAAGGTCACAGGCAGAAACCAACAATTCAATTCGTGATGCACGCACCGCACCGTTGATGACCTAGACTAGAATTCCTTAGTTATTAGTGATAGAGCAATATATGCAAATGAGGAAGAGTATTCACTTTTCCCTATCCAAGCAAAACACTTCAGAAATGAAACTCAGTTTGAAATCTGAAAAATTAAAATTTAAGCAATCGGACAAGCAGCAACTGCATACACATTATGTTTCTTCATATGTATGTGCACTAAACACACATACACACATATCAAAATAGCGTAGTTCTACGACTGAATTGATGCTCGGTTCTCTCTGTTCACTTTTTCAAGTTTCGTGCGAAGAGAGAGAGAGAGCCGAACGCGAGAGAGCGCTGCGCCTCTGCCACGGCCTCTGCCACGAGGGTTCTGAAAACCCAAATGCGACAGACCGTATTTTTTTTGGATATGCGGACTCTATTATGTTCATTGCTTAGTGGTTTAACAAAAGCATTGTTCGCGCGCGCAATGCTACTAGAAAATGCATTAAATGACATAAATGAAATCCTACAAGAAATGTACTCGAATCGATTGATCAATTAAATCTAGGAGTGCTGCGCAACAGGGTGCTACAGCGATAAATTAGCTGTAGCTATCGCTGTAATTAGCAAACTGAGAACCAAAAGAGCCAAAAACAAAAGGAAATCAACATAAAGGTATACAACATTTTTGTTCTTTCAATGAGCGAATCAAAAAGTGAGAATTACGAGTGAGGGTTTCGCAAATTAGGTGAGCTCGCTTTCGCAAGGAAATTCTAACAACAAGGTGAGTTACATTCACAGTTAGTTGTGAACAGAACGCTGCTTGCTAGATTTGTTGTAATTGAATTTTCATTTGCGCAATTGTCAGAGTTACCAGCTACGGAGTGTAACTACAAAGGACGCGCAAAGCTTTTAAAATGATCAGCAGTCTCTTTTCTCGACTTATAATGTGAGTATTAAGCCAATTAGAATTATACAAAAAACAAATTAATTTTATCTTTAGCTTGCCGAAGTGCAAATACTCTTGCATTGATGAATTTGGTTATTTGATACTAATGATAAATTGAAGTGTGAATAATTTGAGCTTATGCGACGGTACTACCTACCTCCCTTAACAATTTTACCATCTCGGTACCATAATCAATGAATAACTCGAAATTCTCGCTGCAAGAGTATAATAAGAGACCAGCAGCAACACCAACTCATATGCTCACACGCTCGACTGAGTAAGTAGTTGCGGTTGTTGCTGACCCCCAAAATTTGTGAGCGAGCAAAACTCTTTTTTCAAGTTCTTGGCCTTGCCCCGTAGCTTGGTGATTTTGTTGATTCTGCTTCCTAATTGTGGGGGCGTTACGCTGTGATTTCTCAAGCGTTGCTATCTACCCAGTCAACCAATTGTTTATTTATTAATCAGCGACACAAGTTACGGTTACGGTTACCGTTACCCCTTGTGCATCGTCAAAGTCAATTGACAAAGCTCCTTTTTTGGTATTGTGTGAGCGTGAGCGCGAGGTTGTCGCACTCGAATTGCTGTGTGGGGCCATAACATACATATGGCAGCAACCAACGGAAAGCCAGTGGATATGCTCCATGTAAACACTTGCCGCAAAACTCCATGCAAATTGTTTTTGTTAATATTTATAGTGATGCTCATGCCCGTGCTCTTGTGTGTGGCAACAAAGCTGCTGATAATCAAACCAATAGATATTCGCTCAATTTTCGGGAGCTACGTCGACTGGTTGCCTCTGGGCTATTAATAGATAAGAATCTATGCCGAGCATTAGATGCTCTCGAGCAGCTGCCGCCAGAATAGTCTGTGCGCGTCGTTTAAGTTGCGAGGAACGGCAACACGTAACGCTGGCAATGCATCGCCATGAGCCGGCCTAGCTATTTGCAGGAGCAGCTGCTCTACCAGCAGCACCCAGCTAATATTAAACGGCTACGTCATCAGGGGTTGCCAATTTACGGACGCAGCTACTCGCTTGAGGAGCAGGCGCAGGCAGCTGCGGGTGCTGGCAATTTTGTGCCCATCTACTCCAAATTTATTTATCCAAATCAGCAGCAACAGTTTCTACATCATCCACTGCAATTAGGACTGCAGGATTCACTTAACTCTTTGAATAGTGACTTTACGGACTATGACTATGAGGGACCCTACATTTTAGATCAGACGGCACCAACACCAGCACCAGCCACCAATGTAGTACGGAATCTGAATGCATTGGGACGCTTGCTAGAGCTACTTCAACGTTGGCCCCTTCCTCGACTATCCTTCAACACGGCCTGCATTTGCTCTCTCATCATTATATTTTTAGCTCCTCGTACTTGCGCCCAGAGTTTACTATTTCCCGCTTTCAGATTATTCTTCGGAACCCTATATCCGGCGTATGCCTCATACAAGGCGGTGCGGACAAAGAATGTCAAGGAATATGTGAGTGTGTTTGATGAAATCGGATTACAGATTGGAGCTTTATGTCATAGCTTATTATCTTTTAGGTAAAATGGATGATGTACTGGATTGTTTTTGCTTTTTTTACGTGCATTGAAACCTTTACGGACATTTTCCTGTCGTGGTTCCCTTTTTACTATGAGGTCAAAGTTGTAATTGTTTTGTGGCTGCTGTCGCCAGCCACAAAGGGCAGTTCCACATTGTATCGAAAGTTCGTGCACCCCATGCTGACACGACGTGAACAGGTGAGATCCTCATCTACTCATATAAGTATATTGTATAGTTATATATATGTATATATATATGCAATTTTCTTTGTCTTTCTCTTTGTGCGCAGGAAATCGATGAGTATTTAAATCAGGCACGCGAAAGGGGATATTCGGCTGTGCTACAGCTTGGGTCCAAGGGTGTCAACTATGCCACAAATGTTATCATGCAGACAGCCATAAAGGTAACTCAAGCAAATGCAACACCATCACCACACGCATAACACACACGCACACACATTCACACACACACAAAGCAGTTCAAGTGGCACATTTTTTCAATTGCTTCTACACAAATTTGCCAGCAGCGTCGTTGCATAAAATGAAAAACTAGACAGCAAAACAACAAACAGTCGCCGTTGCCACCGCCGCAGTAGCCGCCGCTTCGTAATGCCTTAATTTCAATAGAGAAAAAGTTTGCGCAATGTTTTCGCTCACTGCCCCCGATTCTTCATCATCATTAACAAGAGAACTTCCACATCATCATTATCATCAGCAGCAGCATCTTGAGCAAATGCCACGGGCCAAACGCGAGACGACTTCTTCAACGTCAGCATGAGCGTGAGCGTCATCCTCATCGTTTTTATTAACTTTTAAATGATCATTTAAACAAACAGAAAAAACAAACAGTAATGGAATGATGTTGCCCTCTCTGTGCCATGTTTGTTTCGTTTTAGTTTGTAGTTTTGTTGTATTCTCTCTGTGTGAGTGTAACTAGGAGATAGAAGATTAAGAGCCCTGTAGCCTTATGATTTGTAATAAAATTGAATAATTCTAATACACAACTGGGCAGATAGACAGCGGATTTAAAATATATATGCACAACAAACTCTATATAACCAAATTTGTTGCGTTAGTCCCCATTCAGCTCAACCTCAAGCATGTAAACAGTTGAGATTGTTTAGATATTGCCTGAAATCAGATGGGGTCAATGTAGTAAGTTTTACAGTGTTGTACTCGTAGCGCACAATAGGTATTAATCATTGTGGGTAGCCACAAAGAACTTACTATATAGACTTATACACATCTATATATAATTGAATTAGTTCTTTGTTTGCCTTTGTTAGGTAGTTAAGGAGTCATCAAAACTTACTCAAACTTCAATGCTCTAGGTAAATACATTTTACAGCAACACTAATTTTTGTTCTATATATATGTTTATCGCATCCTTCCATGTACGAATTGGTTGAATAGGCTGTTTGATTTTATGCGTTTTATTGGGAATCTCAATTACTAATATTGTTTTTTGTTTAAAGAACAGTAGATTTAAAATCCCTCGAATTCAGTTGCAGTGCTGTGCTTATGCCAGATATATGAATGTATATAAGCCAGTATATAAATATGTGTCTATTTATCTGTAAATCGAGACCCGGTTGCACTGCATAGCAATACAGATATTTCTGACTCTAGGGTAGGGCATATAAATAGACCCGGGGAATGCAATGAGTCGGCCATAAATGGGACAATGTATGCTTGGGTGTGTTGTGTGTGAATCTGCATCTGGCAAATTCTATTAATTACACTTTTTCAATTGGACAGATTAATTTTCATTTTAGCTGTAATATGCAATACCTTTTTCGTTGCCTTGTTTTATTAACATTTTTCTTTTTTAATTTTCTCACTTACTTTTCTTTGCATTTAACTTAAAAATAAAACGAAATGAACACCCGCACCGCATCGCCTGCCACTGCCACTGCCACTACTAACCCCTGCTCCATGTGCCTTGTCAGACAATTAACCTGACCGCGGCTACGGTATCGGAGTCACGCGGACTCCAAAACTCTAGATCCGCCAACGAATTGTCCCGGGATCAAGATATGCTAGACACCAGCGAATTATTGTTGCCACGTTCCAGTTCGCTGAGCGGCATCGAAAGCTACAGTTCCCAGCGGATGATCATAAGCGAGTTCAACGAGGAGTTGGCCATTGCTGAACTCAGTGGCGAAGATGCAGGCGCTGCTCGACTGCGTGATATGCCTCTCAGAAAGACCAGAGCGACGAGAGTGACGGCGGCTACTGCAGCTCCAACTGCTATCAAGCGAACCACACGAGGCGCGTCAAAGACCAAACTTGCCGACACTGGCATAAAAGGACGTCGCAAAATCCGCGAAGCCACACCCGACGTGGATGTCGAGGGAGATTAGCAGGGAGCTGCATGGAACCAGATATCATCGCAAGATACTCAGCAAACAAAGCACAACATTTAAGCGAATTTGTCATAGGCTCACACTATACTCTTAACCATCACTATCAGCCACAATATAATATATAATACTTTTAATTTTACGAATATTTTATATTTTTTGTACATCTTTAAACGATTAGATTATCAAATAGTTATAGTTTTATATTATACATAAATGATGCTAAGTCACAAGTCTTTGAATCCTTGAAAGGGCGGCGGCAACTTGGTGCAAACCATCAAGAGGAGCTATAGCCTCAGTGATCTCAGCGAGCCCGATATGCACCGCACTCAAGATGAACTCGACGAGGTGATGTCCACGTCGGTGATTATGCGGCCACAACAAGCACGTCTGATGCGACAGCGTCATCCGACACCAGTGGGTCGTTCCGCGAGCGGCACACGCCACTCAACCGGCATGTACTTCACCGAGGTGGATGTTTCCTCCCCCTCGGCCTCGAGCAAGCATGCTGGTGATTTCAAGTAAGTTGCAAGATAATGGTTTACGTAGCTGATCTGGTTCTTGTTCTGGTCCATCAATCTTAATACTCTTCTAAACACACGCAGCTACAATATACGCAGCACTGATGACATCAGTTCGGGTTACTCTAGCGCGGAGCCGGTTAGTGCGCCTATTGGTAGCGGTCTAAGTCGTACATCATCCATGACAAACGCATCGAAGGCCCGTGTGAAGTCCAAACGCAATGAGGTAGGTCAACTATATCCGAGGTGCTTTTCTATAAGAAGGAATTTCCTTTGATCCTTGAAAGCTCTTTCACCCTAGTATTGGAAATTTAAAATACTATGAATTTGTAAAATTTCCCAAACATGAAGAAGTCTATTCAGATTATCTTCAAGGTATCCAGGAACACCTCGGAAGATTTTTTTTTTTAATTTTAGTAGTATTAGAAATATTTTTGATATTTGATAATGATTCGATTAGCAACTACTGGAAGATATGCGAACTGAGGTATATTTGGATAATGAGCGATACTTTCAAATGGATAAAGCTCAACACGCATTGGCTAATAATGAAAGTCAGAGGCAGTTGCAGTTACAGATTGTGGAAAGTGAGGAGGATAATGAGGAACAGATGCACAATGATGATAAGTCTGAAGACGAAGATAGCTTCTATGAGGCACTGCCCATACTTGATGATGATCATGTCATAGTACCAGAAGTAGCAATTAATACAGCTAAAAAGCAGGTTGAAACCATCGAATTAAGTGACAAGGAAGAATCCTTTGAAGAAGCCGTTGAAGATAAGTGCACTTTGGAAACTAGTCCAGAAGAAAACGCTCGACCTAAGCAATCATCTGAGTTAAGTGTGGATCCTTTTCTATTGGTTGTTACTGAGTCAAGCCTGGAGATGGCATTTGAGACTCCGCAAGTTGCTGCTGAAATACCCCGTCCAATGTCACCACGTGAACTTCAGCAAACTCTGGAGCAGATTAAACACAGCTTCCGCGCACAACTTGAACCGGAGTCGCAGCAAATATGTCCCCAACGTCCCAAGTTCATACATGGCAAAGGACGCGCACCGGCTCCTCCTCTTCCACCCCGTAAGGATTCTCGAGACACTGTGAGCATAGCATCAACGACGTCTCAACAGTCGGAACGCAGCAAGTCAGGTATCGGCCAACTATTCAAGAATATCAAAGATAATGTGCTACGCAGTAGCAGCAAAGCTAATCAACCGCATAAAGAAGACGTTATGGGGCTGAGTGCAGCTAAAGAAACGCGGATTTGATGTAAGCCTAGAGAGAAGACATTGCCGCTATAGTTCAGTTGCGTTCAGCTCATGCTCATGTCCATCCAAGTGTTTGTTGCATCGCCTTCAAGTCTGCTCTTAACTACACTTCTCCTCCCCCACTGTACAGATTTTTTCGTTGTCTACTAACAATATATTTTGGACTTCCAGCATGCTCCAACTTATGACCGTATGACTTGTCGATGTATTCCAATCTAATCTTAACTCCTCTATCTCTTTACAGGACAAAACAATGTCTGCTAGCTGCACCACATTGCCTCGCATCAGCAGCCGCAAGGCGGACAAGTCTCAGGCAACGACTGCATCGGGCCAGGCCAAAACACGTAGCAGGTCCGACAAGTCGGAGAAGTAATGCGTGCACCGAAATCTAACAAATGTTGCACAAATACATTTAAACGCTATTCATACATAACTTGTATCTGTTTATTCCTATCGAGAGAATGTCTTTTAAATTAATTTGCTCGGTGCTCAAATTGGCCAAGATACATCAAAGATATACACAAATATAAACCTCATGTTTTAGTTTAAATTGTAATTAAAAGGAATTATTGATATTACTCATATAGAGGTGATCCCCAAGGATCAGCATACTTATAATACATATTTGTTTGTGATTCTGTTTACGATGTTCCAATAGAATCAATCTAGATAATACTGATATTGGATGTGAATATTCGTTTCGTAGATCATCCAGCATTAAGTGACTGATGCTACATCCTATGCTATATCCAGGTTCTATTGTTCTAACTAAATAAACTATCAATATCTAGTTTAAATCCAATGCATTATAATAATAAAAAAATCTATGTAAATTAAATATATAATATTTTACTGTTTTCTGTATCTTAGGGATATGAGAAATTGCGTGAAATATAACATTCCTCTTGCATAAGGCAAATATAAAGTACATACAGATATTTGAGATACGGCAGCCCTGTGGTGTGTTAAAACATATTCAGTCTTATGAATGAGAAATCGTTTTAATTTACATATGTAACGTATTTACCATATGTATACATAATTGTAGTGTATGTACATATATAATTGCGGCGAGGGGATAAGGATTCGTGTTCATATCCTTTGATAAACACACTTACAACGATGGGTAAAATTATTAAAATGTCAATCCAAGTGTTTATACCCGCCTACCCAAAGGGTAGAAGGGTATTATGGCTTTGTGCCGACCGAAAATGTATGTAACAGGCAGAAGGAAGCATCTCCGACCCCATAAAGTATATATATTCTTGATCAGCGTCAACAGCCGAGACGATATAGCCATGTCCGTCTGTCCGTCCGTCCGTCTGTCTGTCCGTATGAACACCTAGATCTCAGAGACTATAAGAGATAAAGCAACACATTTTTCGGGACAGTGTGTCTTATTGTTGCACGCAGGTCAAGTTTATTTTAGATTTTTGCCACGCCCCTTTCCGCCCACGTAAATCAAAAAACACAAATTTCAAGCGTAATTTTAAACCTAGAACGTTCAATTTTGGTACGCAAAATACTAATCACCATCTTAATGATCTTTGCGAATTTGGTTACAAACGGATAAAAAACACAGAAGTTATTAAGAAATTACTTTTATAAGGCGTTACCACGTGCAGCTGCTAGTAGTGTCGTAGCCTGCGCCTAGTAGTGTCGTAGCAACCAACTAGGCGCAGCTTCACGTGGTAACGCCTTATAAAAGTATTTTCTTAATAACTTCTGAGTTTTTTTATCAGATTGTAACCAAATTTTCAGAGATCGTTAAGATGGTGATTAGTATTGTGCGTGCCAAAACTGAACTTTCTAGGTTTAAAAATTACGCTTGAAATTCGTTTATTTCGATTTAAGGGGCGAAAGGGGCCTTGAAAAAATTTAAAAACAAACTTGATCTGCGTGCAACAATAAGACACACTGTCCCGAAAAATTTGTTGCTCTATCTCTTATGACTATAAGAGATAGATCTCAGAGACTGAGATCTAGGTGTTCATACGGACAGACAGACGGACATGGCTATATCGTCTCGGCTGTTGACGCTGATCAAGAATATATATACTTTATGGGGTCGGAGATGCTTCCTTCTGCCTGTTACATACATTTTCGGTCGGCACAAAGCCATAATACCCTTCTACCCTTTGGGCAGGCGGGTATAAAAACTGCAGTCGAGTTTTTGAACGTGAAATATCCGGCACAAATTTTTACAACAAACAAACAAGCGTTAAAAGAAGCTACGGAATGTAATATTTTTTGAAAATATATTACGCAATATACCAAAAAAATACCGAAATATACCATTGTAAAAATTAATAGCTGGACTGCATTTTACTAGGTTTATTAAATAGCTTTATTACATCATAGAGTGGCGTAGCTACTGAACAGGTACAGATGAACCTGATTTCATTGTGTGTACCAGAAATGAACTCTAGCTTGGAAAACACGAGGGACGTGGCCAAATCCTAAAACAAATTTGATACAGTGGATATATTTTATAATATAACTTATATTTCCCAGCATCCGAGACGATATAGCCATGTCTATCCGTTTTAATAAAGTGCAGACAAGTTAATAATATTAAGAGTGGAATATTGCAGAATATTTTTTTGAACATTCTTAAAAAATAATATGTTTCGGTGCTCGATTGTAATGTTTGTTGGATTTAGTGAAAATGGCTGCCGGTATCTCACAGTCCAGCAAGATGCCTCCTTCTGCCTGTTACATAAATTTTCGGTTGGCACAAAGTTATAATACCCCTCTATGCTATGGGAAGGCGGGTCTACACACATCAACATCGATTTAAGTCTCTAAAATGTAATTATCGTACTGGTGAATCAAAATAAAAGAACAAAAATTAAACCAAATTGAGTTTAATCCCAAGAAGCAAGACTTCTCATATCACCCTATACTCACAAAGTAATATACCTCGGAGTACATCTGGTTAGAAGACTTACCTGATGAACCCACATCGAAGCCAAGAGACAAAGCCTTCAGCTTAAGACCAATAATCTTCACAGCCTTATGAACTCCCACTCTTCCCTCTGGACGTGTGATTCCCTGTTGATAGGCAATACTCACAGTAGTAGTATTGACTTAACCTAGGCACCCTGGTACATCAGAAAGATCATTCAGACATGCTTAGATACCCTACTTTTCCGAGTTAATAGAATATGGCAACTTAATCAAACTAGCTTTTTACCCTAACCATCTCATCTAGTGAACAGCGGGTATCCAAACGATCCCGGGGCAATTTATTGTTAGTCTTATAATGCACGAGATATAAAAAAAATAAATGAATCGATCTTTTTTGGTTTCTATGTAATTGAAGAATCTAAGAAAATCTAATCTTTTGAAAGTGCTGAACATCATAACCATCGATTATTGACTTGTATATGATGGGTCTCAAACAAAATGCTTCCAATTTTATCCCTTCTCAATTGAAAAACGAGTACAGCACTAAAGTTGGAGATCCGATGCGAAGGAGAATTTCCAGTTTGCCAGACCGAATCGTGACTTCAATACATACATACATATGTATATACATGCAAACCTATACTCTTAATCGGATAAGCTTTACATGCATAGCATTAACTACTTATGTATGTATGTTTGTATGAAAAGTGTTTTTATGCTTCAGTATTGGACCTTAGTATAGGCAAACTGCAAGTGAAGAGTGCCATCAGCAGCTTCGAATTGACGTTCAGCTTGAAGAAACTTTGCGTTTGTGTCGCACATGCGCAGCAGCTGATGCGAATGCTTGCTGACCTTGACCCTCAATCAGAGCGCTCGATGAGCAGGAGCGCAGCGCAGAGCGAGGCAGACGACGGTTGAACGCGATGCGCCAGACAGGCAAACTTGTTGCCAAGTGCAACAAAGCAGACAACGCAGTCAAGTTGAAGTTATACCCCCAAACCGCGAGCGTCGCCAGTCCAAGCAAACATATGTGCATGTGTAGACTTGTTCACGTGCATACAAACGTTCGTATCTGTGTGTCGCTTGCACCACCATTAGCAGCGCATGTCGACGACTGTACTTTTCTTAAAGAATCAGCACATCCACTCAAAACATACATACATTGGCAAGTATACACTTTAATCGCACGTGAATGTATGTGTGTATACTCGTAGGTATCGTTGCACAAGGAAGCAAAGAAAGCGTCGCAGAAATACACGCACACACGCTAGAAACAATGGCAGAAATTTTGCTTTATGTGGCGGCACCTCCACCAAGCTGACTCAGAAGCACAATGAGAGAGTAAAAAGAGAGACCAAACCATCAGCTGCCGCGCCATGTGTTCGCGCAAAAATCAGAGGGGGCAGCTGCTGATGCATTTGCCGGCTTAGAGAATAAGATCTGAAAACCAAACTGGTTAGCCAGGCGTGAGATTGTCGAGTGGAGAATTACGGGAACCAAATGACAAAGATCTGTAAAAAAAAGTGTTTGTTAAGTGAAAGACATATGTTTGTGGGGTTATTATTATTATTTCTTTTGTCTCAAATCAGCAGCTCCAGCATTTTAATTTACAATTAAAAAACAATCACAGTGATATTTGAATTTTCTCATCATCTTCGTAGTTCGCCTTGTTTTTTGTCTCGCACAAGTGAAAAAGTTTTTACAACTGAGTCTATTTTGTTTGTTTGCGTCATTCTTCTTCATTGTCATTCTCATTATGCAGCTTTTTGCTTTTCGTCTACTATCTGCCATTGTTGAGTTGTTCTTGACTCTGCTGTTCTTATAGCTGCTAGCTAGCATAGCTAACCCGCTAGAGATCTTGCTTGTTGTTGATGATAGGTGAAATGCAAAAGCTCGCCGGCCCCAGCTTTTTGGAGTATAACGCCTCTCCATCCGCCTGCTTACTTGCTTCTACATCAATTTTGTTGTTTATCTTCTGCGTGTTGGAACTCCTAATAGGATACTTTGTAGTATATATTTATATATATTTTGTTTTTTATAGCATTTTTTTTTAAAGGTAAATTATATATTCTTATATAGTTTTTGTTTTCATTCGTTATAATTGTAATTAGTAAATTCAAACACGTTTGCAGCAATAATCGTAATAAAGATGATGTTTTCTTGCTTCTCTGCTATTGTGGAAGTAGCTACTAAATACAACGACGTCCGTCTTTTCAGCTCACAAATGCACAGCGGCAGCTCTCCATCGTTGTCTTCTTCTTTGCCCGGACTGCTGTTCATCGTGCTTTCTCCTTGCTCTTTTCGTCGTCTTCTTCTTTCATCATGTTCATCTTCGACTGCAGGCTCAGAGCTTTAATTAGATGTACTGCTTAGATGATGGTTAAATATATGTAGGTGTAGGCATGTATGTATGTGTACGAGTATGTATGTGTGGGTGAGTGTGTTTAGGGTTGTTTTTCGTGTCTGTTGATCTTGACTTGGTTTTACTGATTGGTCGCTTCTTCTTGTTTGCTTTTTGCTGTTCTTTTAGTTGTTGTTGGCTGGCAATTGATTTTTTTCATTAATTTTTTTCTTTTCATTTTTTATTTGACAAAACATTTTCGTTGATTTCTCAGAGAGCGTTAACTCAGATCTCTCCTAGTTCCGTCCGCCCTTCTCATCGCATTCACGTCTCAGATGTCCGCTCTTGCCACAGCCATAGCAAGTCTTTGATGTCTCCGGGCAGTTCTTGGAGATGTGTCCGGTGCGGTTGCACTTATAGCATGAGACATTTGCCGGTCCTGATCCGCGCTCGTTTACCGCCTCTGGGCAGTTGCGTACCCAATGTCCGGGTTTGTTGCACCTGTAGCATGACGGATTGTCGGCCTGAGTGCAGTCCTTGGAGATGTGGCCAACGCCGTTGCAGCGATAGCATCGCTCGGCCTCTTCTGGGCACGCGCGTGCGAAGTGCCCAAATTGATTGCATTTGTAGCACTTTTCACGATTGCGACGCATGCCGCCGCCACCGCCACCATCACGCATGCCGCCACCTCCGGGTCCACCACCTCCTGGGCCGCCTCCCAGACTGCAGTCCCGGGCAAAGTGGCCCGGCCGGTTGCACTTGTAGCACGTGGCAGACATCGACATTGTACTGTACTTGAGTTAATTAGATCTGTGTACAACTTCTTAACCACACGTTTCGAATCTCGGACACACACACGAGCTTAGCTGCTGCTGCCTGCACGATCAAACTGACTAACTTTAAATGCAAAAAATAAAACTACAGGATATGCGAATTTCGCTCGCCGTAGTTTTTTCGACGCCAAAAGTTAAAATGGCTACCCCACAAAACTAGTACAATGGTATCGACAGAAATTTGGTATCGAGTATGGAAAAACGCCGCTGAGCAGTCACAGTTGAGCGTATACACAGAGATGCTTTGATTGCAAAATTGCAACACTGCAACTACACGAGGCTTACATTGGTATAAAACACAAAAAAACCCGACGAATAAGTTAAATTTATTTAAATTTAAGCAATTGACAAGTAAGATTAAAAGCAAACTACTCCTTTGATTCTCGTTATAAACACTCTACATACATGAAAATTACAATTAACTTAGATGCTTTACAAGCGTCATTGATAAAAGTTGAATTAGCTTGATGCGCTACGTAGCGGTGCTTCGTTCATATATAAAACAATACTGACCTCAAATTTAGTTTTCTGTGCTTTCACGAATATGTCTTCGGCAAGCACTCGGATTGTATCTGTTTGCCGAATATTCTATAAATAGCATTTGAGGGCTAAAGTTCTGTTCGTTTTTATCAGTTTCTCTTTATTGTTATATCCGTACCACTGTTCTTGGCATATTGAGTTACCAGACTTGTGTTAGTAGCCTTGCCACATACTGATGACACAACAAGTTGGCAGGTCATAAAACTCTAGCCTGATTTTGCACCCGTGCAATGTATTTTTATGTTTTCGCCAACAATAAATACGCGATAGTTATGTGCCCAAAATGTTAATTGTTTTGGTAGTTATTGCCACTCTGAGCCAATGCACAGCCACGTCTACGATACACATGCCAGTGACGACACAGGATATAATTGCAGGTGACGTGTTCTTTGAAATCATTTCGCCGCAAGATCTTGAATACACCTATAGACTGCGACCGGCAAAGGACTTTGGCGTGTCATTCTCTCAAAAGCTGGAAAACGTGCCCATGGTGCTGGCTGATCCACCTGAAGCTTGCAAAAAGCTCCGCAATGCCCGAGAGATGCAAGGCAGCATTGCGCTTATGGACAGGGGGTAAGTAGTGGGCTTTGCGTATGAAATATTCTTAACTGATTTTGATATCTCCTTATCTGCTTTCCGTTCATATAGTGAATGCTCGTTTCTTACCAAAACACTTCACGCAGAGGCTGCTGGCGCCATTGGGGCTATTATCACGGAGTATAATTCGAATTCACCTGAGTTTGAGCATTATATTGAGATGATACACGATAAAACCAACCGCGATGCACAAATTCCGGCCGGCTTTTTACTCGGCAAGAATGGCATTATCATTCGCAGTACGCTTACGCGAATGAAACGTGTTCATGCGCTTATTAACATACCTGTAAATTTGACTTTTACCCCGCCATCAAAAATCAATCATCCGCCTTGGCTTGGCTGGTAAAATGTGGTTCGTCACAGGGATCCGGGTGACACTAATCAGAGGCATTCTAAAATCAAAGTGCACATTTAGTCAGTAGCGCTTCACGTAAACTTGCAGAATAATTACCAATTAAGTTATGTTGAAAAGGTTGTAAACCACTTAAAATATAGGGAATGATTTCGAGGTGTACCATGCAATCCGGATATTCTAAATTCTGTCTCTAAATTTAGTCTTAATTAAATCTACAATTTCTTCCTGCATTTAAACCAGTAATCCAGTTATTAACCAAATAGTGTCCATAAAAAAAATTTAAATTATTTTTGCCATTCATTTGTCTCCTTTATCAAATACTTTGTATCTCCAATCCCTGCATACTTACGTATGAACCTGTTTAGGATCTCAAGATTCACATGCAACACCTTCGTGTTTATAATAATTATAGATTTCTTTAATATGTATAATTTGTGTGTAGTAATTTTTAAAGGTTTGGTTAATATAATATTTGTGTTATTGGGGTTGGTTTACTTATGAAGTGGTTTACAGTCATGCTCATAAAGCTAGCAAAACAAATCTAAAACTGAACTGAATTTAAGTAGTTAAATTGTGAACAAAAGCAATCCCATTACCCGTTTGAGACCTCAACCAAATTAACAAAAAACCAAAGCATACAATGTAAATAAAATTGCTAAGCAAAAGACAGGTCATAAATTTGTAAGCTAATTAAAGAAAATACAAAATATAGATAAATCTTTATTATAGCTAAGTACATATATGTATGTGTGTCTAGTAGACACTGTCGACTTCGTGTTAAATTTGTTGCCTATCTGCTTATGTATTTGAGAGTATGATCAGAATTTCCCCAGAGCGCTTAAATTGAGACACATGCCCAGAGTGAGCACTACTATGGTTACAACTAGTATTGCAAAGCACAAATAGTTGGACTGGATGGGCATGCGGAAAAGCTTGGCGGACATGTCCAGTGAGGAAGCGAACAGTAAAGTTGAATTGAGATCTTCTGCAGATGTGTTGTGATAAACGAATGGACGGACACGTATTTGATGTCCATTGGCCTGGGCGTTCTGGCAGACCCGTGTCACCGATCCTGCCACAAAAAATGGTAAAAGTCCCAAGAAAAGCCACAACATGACATTGGCTATGTTTAACAAAACCAACTTCAGGGCACAGTAATGAAAATCAAAGTCCTTAAACAAGTAGACGATACCAGCAAATGCATAGGCCAGATTCATGACGATTAGAAAGCAGACAGGTATGGACACATGCTGATTGACACGCTCTAGCAGCTTGCGAAACTCTAGAATCTCACGCATCCAGTCCAACGAGTCTATGGAGTGCATTAGAAGCTTGTGCGATAAAGTTTCCAGATGGACACGAAGTAAGTAACATTCAATGTAATAGCTGCTCAATATGATAATCTCGACCAGATCCTGCAACAATATGGTGCAGAGCAATCCAACACGTAGGCACAACTCCCAGTTGCGTAGCTCTTCAGCCAACCAAGCTACCTTGATGATCTGTGCCGGCTGCATGATGACCACACAGCAAGCATAGGCAAAGAGTAGCAACAGCAGCGTTAGAGCTACGCCCAGGTAGAACCAGAGCATTCGACACAATCGTTTCGGCTTGGCGGAGAGCAAAAACACACGTTCAATGAGATTCTGCAATTGTTCATGTTCGATCACCTTGCAGACGAGCACAGCAGAAACGAAGCTTAATAAATTCAGTACGCTAGGCACCACATAGCCAAAAAGTAGTTCGCCAATGGTATTCGATGTTGTGGAGCCGGAGGAAGAGTCGCAAACATCTGTGTTGTTGGTATAGCCTCCAGGTCGTATATCCCTATAACTGCTAAATCCTCGATCTCCCCTTGAAATTTAAAAAGAGATTATTTGTTTTTATTGTATTGATAGTCTTCTTACTCACCGATAACCGCACAAGTAGCGTAACACATAGCCAACGAGGAGCACACAAAGTATTAATAGTGCTTGGACATAGCTGCAGCATGCGCTCACATTGCTCATGTCAGTGGAGATGGGATTAAGTCCAACGGTGGTCAGTATATATACATAGGGACGCAGGAACTGCAATATTTAATTCGGCTCATCATGTGTGGGCTTGGCTGAAATATTTACCTTGCGTTTGCAGTAATTGAGGATCGCTGATGTTGGCTCATGCTCGCCCGGCTGCTGTAGTTCATCATGAGCGCCGCCATTTAAGCGATTGATAAAACAAAAAGAACTATCCGCATTATTACGATACATGACAGTTGAAGACAAAGAAGTTTACATGCAGCGACAACAACAACAAACACAAGCACACAGAACAGCGAACACACATAACGTGACTTTGTTGTTGTTCTTATTGACGACAACGACGTCGACAATGACAGTGACTTCAACTGAAGCGAATCGAAGACGATCGACTAGCACTGGTCGTACGGTCGTACAGCAAAAACTGCGACTGAGAGCTATCCGCGAAAGCGAAAAGAGCGAAAGCGAATAAAACAAAAAGCGCACTTACGGCGAGCTCGTGCAGCCAGGATGAGGCTGCGGATGTAGCGCGGCTGCTCAACAGAAGCGATAGCGACTCACTGAGCTGAGATACTGTCGCTGTTGTTGTGCTCGCCTCAGTTGTCGTGCTCGCCGTCGTTGCAGTCGGCTGTGTCGTCGCGTTCATCAATTGTAACTATAACGGTAAATTGAATAAATTGAAACTCAAGCCGCACACCGCCGTCGGACGTCGAATGCGAACCGAAGCTTTCCTGCCACAGTATAAGCTCTCTTCGAGCTTTGCTCATTCGCCGCTCACCGTGCTTGTTCTCCCGAAGGCCCCTTATCAATAAAATTTATCTCGGTAACAAAACCGACGCCTGCTCAACGCTGCTGTGCACCTGTTACAGTTTAGATAGGAATCAGCTTGTTATCATGTTCGCTATCTATCTAAATTATACGTTTTTGCATGTTCTTTGTACAATTTACATCCATACTTACATAAGTGAGTTGTACGTGTGTATTTTTATGTTTTTCTTTGTAACGTTTCCACGCCCTTTACTGTTTTTTAGATATGAATTGAAAGAATTTGCTGGCATTATCTATATGTACAAATGCAATACATATCTTATACGTTATGTACTTTTTTACGAGTTTATAACATCAATAATATCATTACGAGACTATACTGCATTTTTCATCGTAAGCCATTCTCCGATAACCCGGAGGATCAATTTGACACAAACGTTATGTACATCCAAATAGGGATACATACATACGTATGTACATCAGCTGTGTGTTGCGCTACATGACAAAGGATCGGTCATTTGAACATATGTATGTACTTCAATTATTTTTGTAGCCTATTTCTTAGCATTTGTTTTACTAGGTGAGACTTAGTAAATGAGTTTTAGTGTTATCTATTTATTTATTATTTATTTGTTCAAAGATGTTGCACCGCATTGTTCATTCTATACAGCCGAGCCGAAAACCTAATCGGTGTCTCTTTCAATGCTGTTATCTTAAATGAAATGTGAGCGACAATAATACGCTAGTCAAAAAAATAAATAAAAATAATGTACTGCAAAATTTGCTTTTCTTGTCTCCCATTTTCTGAGATTCGCATTGCGAGTTTTGTTGCCTTTAGCCAGATCATTGGCGATTGTTGTTTCGGGGTTAGTGTTTGTGTATGTATGTACAGTTTGATGCCTGCATCGAAGTAATCTTTGAGAGTAATTAAATTAAATTAAAGACAAGTCGCAAAGTTGTTTCAACTTTTTGCGATGCGGCTTAACTTGAATTGTTGCCGAATGTCGATTTGCATGATGGGCCAGCCGCAGTTGACGTTGACATTTCCATACCCCGCAGCAACCACTGGACGTTCGTTGGTGTGCGAGTGAGCAGGGGAAAGTGGGAACGAGCTCGTTGACATTGCTTGTAACTCTATGGTCACTCATGTAAATTAGCTGCGTTGTCAAATAATGCTGATTTGTTGTTGGTTCGTTGGCAGACTAATAAAAGCAAAGTTTCCCATACCACTTACCCCATACCCCTGCCAACTTGTCATGCCAAACCGACCAGTGGACATCACTTGACGCATATCTCGAACCAGACCAGACCAGAGCAGAGCGGAGCGTCAAAGCCCGTCCAATGGTTCAACGTGCGGCAGCAGCAGAAGCTTTTTGTTTAAAAATCAAATCAAATATTACGAGAAAATTTCAATGCGGTTAAATGCATAGGAAATTTTATGCCCCCAGCCACAACCGCAAAAACGCAAATGTTGACTCGACACCCGTCGGGGACGGAGCATCGATATAGTCGAGGTTGTTCTCGGCTTCAGCGTATGTTCCATTCTATTATTTTACTCTTTACTTTGATAAATGATTTGAATGAGTTTTCTAAATGCAAGTTTTATTTTATTTATTTTCGACATTCTATCGGAATTGTAAATGGGAACATGCATTTTTGTTTGGTTTGGTTCCATAGGGGTCGAGTGAATTGTCCAATGGCATATATTGAGTTGTTGTTTAAAGGTTTTAAAGTTTTGCCACGCCCCTGTGCATTTGGTCAGCAGCGTGTCTCTTGCTGCACGCCCCAAAAAGATCAGATTGTGCGACGTGTCAAGTGTCCGAAATTCAATTAGACTTCATTAGCATTAGCAGCTGGTGGCACAATGCTGTTGTTGTTGCTCTTGCAGTTGCTGTTGTTGTCTGGAGCCAGGTTGTGGCTGTAGCGTGCACAGATTTAACCGTTTGCAGATTAGCATAAATGAGATCATTAAAATGCGCTTACGTTTGTGTGGGTGGTGGCCTGCTCTAAGTGGGGCGGTTGAGTGGTTAAGTGGTTGGGTGGCTTGGATGTCTCCAAATAGAAGGTTGCGACTTCCTTTCGCACGTACCAGACGCAGCTTGCAAATTACCTGTCTGAAGTTGTCACCGCTGCCATGGCGAAGAGCCGTTACCTTCGGTTAGCGTTGGTTCGTGTCTTGGCTATTTTCCTACGTTCTCAACATTTGCATAATTATTGCAGTCATCTCAGGCATTAATGTTTAATATAGCAACTAGTTTTGGCACTCCTTATTGCTAAACATTTCAGTATGTACTTTTTTAGAGTGTTCTTAGCTAAATTGCTTATTAAATTTTGTAACGAGTCAGTCAACATGCAGTTTGTACTACCGCACGTGTTTTGGGTACTCTCAGGACAAAAACTTTAATTGCAGAGATTTATTTTGAATACAGAGAGAAGGAGGCATCTTCGATAGCATAAACAGCCGAGAGGATTGAGCCCTGTCCCTTAGTCTGCTCGTGTGTCCGTGAGACCATTAGAGCTAGAACATCCAAATTTGGCAGATTAAGTTTATTTCGAATATGAAATATTTCATTTCAGTTCAATGAAAATAATCAAATCAAGGGCAGAAGAGAAACGTCTTTAAACATTCACAGTCAGATAAATACTTCATAATAGATCTTGAATATACATATTACATATGAGAACGTATGTTCGTAATTGCGCAAAAGTGGTTTGTATTTGTAATTATATATATATATATATAATATATATTATATATATATATGTATATAGATATACAAATTAATTTTCTACATGCCTGTCAAATGAATATGTTGTAACGATTTTTGTTAGTTGAACCGATTTTATATATTGCTTAAATATGCAATAAAAACGTAAAACACAAATTCCTAACAGTACAAGGATCGGAAGGCTGGATTCTGGGTGTCTCTCGGTCGAGCTCTCTCGACTACCCGGCTTTTACCTTTTAATGTTTAGGACAAAATCAACTAAATTTTGTATCTTTTGTTTAGCTAAGTATTTACATATGTACTACATATGTACTAACAGTCGGACTATCCCTTCTATAAAAGTTATCTAATATTTGAAATGTAAGACCTTATATTTATTGTCATATTTGTTTTAAATAATTTAATTGAATAATAATGCGTAGCAAAGTGAATAAATGAAATGAAACATTGATTGGAAAGGGGTGGAGTCGAACAATTTGTTGTTTCAATTTATTTGAATACGTGGCCGAGTATACGGGTGTCGAAGCCGTAGAGTAATTATAGCAAGGCTATGCATAAATATCGAGGGCAGTTTAATAGGCTGTGAAAAACCTGTTGCTATTTGACAATTTTTTCTCTATGGTTCATTTGAGTTGTAGTTGTTGTCCGTTGTCTGTGTGGTATGTGGCAACTGGCATGTGGCACAGGCCCGTATATGCGACGTATACATGTATTAGTAGGTGTTACAAGAGTTGTGTGGGTGTGTGGGGCTATGGAATGAGTGACAGGTTACCCCTCTCCCCTCTCCCCCACCCACCAAACGAGCTAATTTTGATGATATCCAAAGGACGAGTAGACAGTCCATTTTGACTGTAGTTTAGGGGGAGCTCTGTAGTGCTCTGCGCTACACTAAAAGCCTGTCGCAGCCTGCAAATTGAATCAGTTGGTCTGTGTTAGTGTGTGTGTGTGCCAGTGTATGGTATGTGTGTACCTAGAGGGCGACGTGCGCGCTCTCATGAAATGTGACCGCAATTGCGGTTCGTTAGCTGCATTTCAGCTAGTCCAACGGCAATGGACTCGCACTCGTGCCGTGCCCAGTGTCGAAACGGTGGGCAACCCGCTGATGCACACTTATATACACATCCATGAGCAAGTGGACCAGGACCTGAACCAGAACCAGAACCAGGTGCGAAACGTGCAACGGGCCGCCAAAACAAACCGAGTTGAGCATGGTCTCTGTTCCTGCACAATGCAAAAGCATTGTGCTTAAGTGGTCAGTTGACCAAAAGCACTTTGACCATGCGGCGCTGCCGCCTTCGTGGTGAGCACTGTTGCATGGCGATGCTGCTGCCTTGTGTTGCACTCAGTTAGACCTTTAAGTCCTCGCCAGCTTTATTATTTATGATAAAAGGCGACTATTGAAATGGCAATGCCGAGGATTTCCATGGCACTTAGCGGCAATTAGCAACTGTAAGAGATACGAGACAGAGAAAGAAAGGAAACAATGAGTACGAGAGTGGGCTATACACCTGTAGCTGGCGGCAATCACAGCCACGACGTCGTCTGGGAGTTGGGGAGGATGTGTCAACGTCTGGGATTTGCGAGCTGCGAGCTGCGAGAGGCATCAAAAATGGCAATGGCAATGAAGCCAACTCGAAGGTAATTACGACAAAGACGCACATCCTCGGCATATCCGGCCAGGCACGCACAAAAGCACAAAAACTTGTAGCTGCCACCAGCCAGCAGCTCACGTGTCCCCCTTGCCCCTCTTGCCCCTTGTCCTTGCAACTGTTTCCTCGTACACCATTCTGATGCTGCTGCCACTTGGTTTGACTTTTCAACGCTCGACAAAACGTGACAAGCATTGCGAATCAGCGGCTATCTGCAAGCAGGAATTTAAAAGGATATGTCGCCGAAAATGTGTTAGCCTGGCCTTAACAGTCTGACCTACTCATGAGTGCCAAATGAGTTGTTAGACCAAAACTACACGACGGCTCTTCAGAGAAGTTTTATTTTTTTTTTCTCAAGGAGCTGCACAGTCCTCTTCCTGCCACTTCTTCGACTGCCTTCGCTTTGTGGGTGTGTGTGTGGGTGTGTTTTAGCCATGTTGGCTAACTAAATATTGTTAGGTAAAGTAAACGACTTTGTAGACATTTTCAAGCGACCAGGCGGCAATCTGTTGCCCAGTGTCGTAGTTGCAAGGAGGGGCAATTCTTTCTTCGATTAAGCGACAAATAAAGTCAGTTGTCGAATTGGTAAATTTATTTATTCTATATAGATTACAACAGGAGTTACGAATCAATTATAATGAAGAAAATTGTTCATACAAAGCTAAGTTTTTTGAGTGAAATCTTTTATTGCTAAGGACTCATTCAGTAATTGGCAAATTACCACACGAGCCACATGACTTATTGATCAATACCCATAAATCTTTTGAATAAATGCATATGTAAGTTTAATTCTTATTGTTACATCATTAATAACTAATGGCACAATATTAACCTTCACATTCACATAAGCTCATTTAGTGCCTTATTCTCTCCCTCTTTAAATTGTTACATTCAGAGACGCCTCTGGCTGCTGTTCCGACCCATACCTTATGTGCAGCCTATTAGCGTGCTTGATATACGACGCCCGGTTTCATTGAAGTCGTCATCCTGTCATGGGTGCTGCTGCTTAGCTGCCGTTTATTAGAAAATTTTCTTCCTCACCGTTATATTTTCATACTTTTTTCCTTTGCTTCTGGCTGCTGGCTGCTGTGAAGCAGGCAACGTCTTAGACGCTTTGCAGCAGCCCAGACGCACTGCAACTGTGTGGCAGCCACGCAGGCACTCTCTGCCACCGTACATGCACACAAAGGTGGAGGTATTCAGGAAATGTCTAACTTGGGTTTCAAGCTGCATAGGCATGCCTATTTGTATATATATATATATGTACATAAATCCCGGACTCCTGGCTGCTTGCTTCTCTGCTTCGCGATGTTGACGCAACCTGCTCATTAATTTTTTACGCTTAATGTGTTTTTTCTAATGATTTTTAAATTGCTTCTCAGATTTCAAATTTTCGAATGTTCGCTGTGTGCAATAGTCTTCTTTTTATTCTGTTTTCTCTGGCCTCGTTTACAGTCTTCCTTCCATTCCGTGTTTAATTCTCCCCCGCCTTTTCTAGGAGAGAACCAAATTTGAGCTGGCCGGACTTTAAAGTCAAAAAGCGGCTCATTAGCGCCGTATGTGCAAGAGTGAGCCAATATTTTTGTACTTGCATACATACGTTCTTATGTATGTAGTTGTACGGTTGTACTATATTGAAACTATATCACATAACAGTCATCTCAACAGTCAGACAATCAAGCGAAGCAATGCCGAATACAATAATTAAACTGCAGTAACAAAAACTGCAATTGAAAGTAAAACAAATAAAGTCGAATGTGCTCGTCTATGGTATACCCTGTGATCAGCTCTATAACCAGACACAATTTTAAGCAAAGGAATATAATAGGTGTGATCAAAGCCAAGGAGTCGGGAGAGATAATCTGACATTCAACATATAAAATTATATTTCGAGTAACTTGCAAGCTTATTGTACGATCGGCCTAGGGATGTTGGTAGTCTCTAATGTTCTTATTTAGAGAGTGATATTAAACGCAAGTCGGATGATGATCAAAAATTTCATTTTGCATTTTTTGTTGTCAATTTATATTGCCTTCGCTTTCAATACAGTTTTACTATACTCGTAAAGACAGGGCAATTGATCAACAAACTGTTTGATTTTAGCTAATACAGCTGCGCTGGCTAATGCGCTCCATAAATTATAGTTTGTTTAATTGGGTATATGCACAACGAAATTGCATAATAATTCGCAAATCTTGGTGCGCGCACTGAGAAGTATGCAATTGATTTATATGCCATACCATACTTTGCACCGACTTTCTGTTTATCTACCTCAACTGAAATACAACTCCTCTCACTCGCTCGTTTAAACTGGAGCTGTGCAGCCAACAATTGTTTGCAATACATTCCCACACAAGTGCACACATATATATACATCTGATGGTGTGGTAGCACGCATCAAGCATACGACGCGTTGTGCACTTTGCCATTTTGCCACTTCTTTGGCAACGTTTTGTCCGACTGACAAATTTAATTACTGCTCTGCAAGTGTATGCGTTGTGTGAGTGCAGAGCCAGTCCGTGTGTTTGTTTCGAGGCTTCGGCTGTAGGCTGTATTGTTTGCATCGTTACTGATATGGCACTTGGGTGGACAGTGTACAGCGCAGAGCGTAGTCCACAGAGCTCTGGCAGATTGAGGAGCAGGCCGAGATTGGTCCTGGCGTCACTGAAGTCACTTCATTTGATGCGTCAATCAGCACAATCAAAAATTGCAGCCCTGAAAATCAATTAAAATGCCGTTGACGCACTGGCCAGCATCGGGAAACGGCTGAGGACAGAGGACTGAGGAATCATCGGATTGGCGCCTGGACAATGCTGTCAACAGCTCTGAACGTTTTGCAATTGACGCAGCCGGGATTAACATTTAACATTTATATTTCAGCATGCTCAGACTCTGTCCCTAGCATATTCTTTATTTTTGCATAGCTCTTCTCGTTCCACATTGGTTGTTATTCTCTGCTCGCAGTATAATTCATTTGAAATGCAAATTCATTTGTAGCGGATATAACAACACACTTGCAAAACAAATCAAAGGCGTCATTCGCCAACAATGACATGATGCGGCAGTTTCGATAGCTGCCAGTTGAAGCTAGGTGACATCGGCGGATTGCATAGTTAATTGCCGACCCGCTGAGTTGCTAAAAAG
This sequence comes from Drosophila pruinosa, assembly GCA_018150935.1. NCBI lineage: Eukaryota > Metazoa > Arthropoda > Insecta > Diptera > Drosophilidae > Drosophila > Drosophila pruinosa. The sequence goes on from JAECWR010000199.1 coordinate 46,315,853, forward strand.
AAAACCAAATCGAATAACAAGAAGCGAACGGGTGGACGGAGGCGCCACTTAATAAATGAAATGTCATTGAGGCGTGCGGCAATCAACAAAACAAAAATCCAAACGGATTTAACACTAGCCGGCAGTCGGCAGACGGTAGACGGGGCCGAGGCAAATGACGTATGAGCATAGCAATGTGTGTGAGGGAATAAAATTGTGGGTGGTTTGGTGGCAAGAGACAAACAGTAAATGAACGTAGTGTCTGACAAACAGACTGACTGACTGGCAGACGGACAGACAGAAGGACAGGCGGACTGCTTGACTGAACAAGCATTGCCTGGCTATCTGACAGTGACCAAGTGAACGCTGAGCGTCGCTTTATCTGCTCTTGAGGTTCACACACACTCATATACGCAGACGCACACCACTTGTCATGGACACCCGCTCCAGTGCAGTACTATTGTTGATTGACTATTGCTTATCTTATGTTTAAATTCTTCTCTTTGGTACTTAATGGAAACTGAAAGTTAACTTACTGATATATATACTATATTCTGAATGGTGTCTAGATCCCTTTAAAACATTTATTGATAAGCCTTGTGATCTCAGACGGGCCAGACTATATTTGAACTACATAGGTGTGTTTACATCTTATTTAGAGTTCTTAGTTTTTAAAAACTAAACATATTGTATAATTAAATATGTATTTATATTTTCAAACAGCTTAAGAAATTTAAGATCAGTTGGAGTCATAAAACTTCCATAGCTTCAATTTGATCGTAATCGAAAACTCATGCAAGGCGACTACCTCAATTATGCTATTGGGTTACGGTATTTGATACAGACTCAAATAAAGCATATGAGCATCGCCAAATGCAGCTCCACTTCCTGATGCTCTCCCTACTCGTGCTGCTGCTGCAACTACAGTTACTCTTACTCGTATGCGTACGGCTGATGTAAGAGGGGTATGCTGCGTCAGCTGCAACTGATGACATTGTCAGACAACAAGGCGCAGCAGGCAGCAGGCAGAAGGCTGAGGGCAGGCTACAAAAGGACTAACAGGGCTGACAGTCACTCAGCGTCAGTCAGGCCCTACGGTCAGGCTGGCTGTCTTCGTAGTCGGGACGTTGTACAAATTAAAAGTTTGGCCCACACTTGACACGTGCTTAGCAGTTAGCACCGCCCAGTCGCCCAGCCGGCAGCTAGCTGCCTTTTTTGGCCCAGCATGTTTGTGGCTTTTGCCAGGGTTTTGTGTTTTTTCACTTTGTCAGGGGACTGTCTGCGAAATTTATGAGACCACGCCAAATGTCAACTTGCGTGCAGCTGCATAAACTTGTTGCATACTTTTGGGCGGCACACAGAGAACTTGACATAGCCGCTGACTAAGCGATTGTTCAAATTTATGGGCACGCCCTGAGGTGATGCCAGAAGGTTGCACATAGTGTTTAGGCAATTGTCTGCTTAAAGATCTGTGCGAATGTTGTTAAGAATGGGCACAATAAATGTGTAAAGTTGACAATCTGGCACCCTTAATGTTTAACTTAGTTTTAATCAAATTAACACAATTATAAAACGTTCGATATGCTATCGGCGATGCTGCAGCTCTTGCAATAAGTTCTCATTCTTCACAATGTAATCCAAGTACGGGTTGAAGTAGTGCAACATTTTGTTAATTGAGCTGGAAGTTACCTGTAGGAGCTGCAAGGTGCTAACATTGAATTTCTCCTTGCTAGCAAAGCAAAGCACCCTCTCCAAGTCAATCAGCACCTGGAAGATGTGCTCCAGATCCGTGTGGAGCACGCCGTATCTGTCCTCATTAAGCGAGCGAACACAAATTTTTACAAGTCCCTGAATTAGCCAGACAAGAGATGCAGCACAGCTTACCTCAAAGTGTAAGTCGTCCTGCGAGAAGTAATTCTGAAAGAATTTGCGAAAAGAGTTCTCCAGTCTGGTCAGCTTCGCATCCAGCAGAGACCACATGGATACTCCAGACTCTGTTGGTTCTGTTGGCTGGAATGGCTGACAGTCCACAGAGCGGCGGCTCCAAAATCTGGTCGGGGCTGCCTTATTGCGTACCAAAGGACGCATGTTAGAATGACGATAAGTTGTCTTCCTTTTGTCAGGATTCCACTGCTTTGGCTTTGGGCAGTGGCTGAGTTTGCGTGTAAGGCGCGTAATTTGGTCTACAATTATATCTCGAATCGACTGCCAGCATTTGTGATGATTAAGCGTAAGTCCGTCGAGCTGAAAGATATAGCGACATTCTGTACTTTGCATGTCTGCCATAAGGTCATGAAAGTCCTTTGCCACTTGAAGTTCGAATCCGTGCAACCCAGTTGTCTTTAGTGCCACAATCAGCGGCAGCTGTTGTTCATAAAATTGATACTTGGTCACATTTCGCAACGTTAGTGGCAGCTGATATTGCATTACGCTGCCGTAGATCCTTTTGATTTCATGCATTTGAACTGATATCAATGTGGTAAGGCCAAACGATTGGTAGAGCAGCTGCCAGCTTGCGGCATAGTCTTGGCCCATGTTGGGCCAGTAGAAAAGGGCAGCCATTAGCATTGGTATTGTGCTATTCCGTAAGGTATGCGGGTAGTGGAGACTTTCTCTAAAGCAATTGAATATATTTGGCCTAATCGAGAACAATGGCAGTGTCCATGCCACACTGTCCAACGAAAAGTGCTCGTTGAGGAAGTAATAAAGTGCACAAAAAATACAACTGACAATCAGATAGTGACTAGTGAAGCTCATGTCGATATTCTCATTAATTTTAGACACGTAGCCGATGTAGAAGCTACTGCTATGGTAGCTCATTCCAAGCAGTGCGATCAGTAGATACAGTTTGAGCGGCAATTCTCGGTGCATATATACTTGCCATGAGGTGCAGCAAATGGGCACTTGCTGGTGCATGCGGCAAAGTAGCATGCCATAGGCTGAGGCATTCATCACCAGTGCCACTATGTGAAGCCAAGTATACCGCGACCACAGCATCCATATGGCAACGTCCTTCAAATAAGCAATGGGATGATAAACATCGAACCGCATATAAAGTAGAAAAATACCCAGTAGGTGATATTCCAATTGGCAGCACCTCAATGTGGCAAACAGAAAACGATGTATTAATAAAGTGCTTATCCTTGGATCTACTCCAAACATCTTGACTTTGACAAAGTTGTGATAATTTTCAATTTAATATCTTAAATTTGTATTTTATTAAGGACTTATCGGCAGCCTACTACACGTAGAAAGTGAAATAATTTCTGATAATACTTTCAATAAGGAAGCATTTGTGTGGGGTTTTTTGTTTAATAGTATTATGATATAGGATATTACATACATATTTTAATTAAACTGAATTTAGAAAATGGCTACGTCGTCGAGTACACACTCTCGCAACCTTACGCTTCACAGATCAAACATGAACTACTCAATTCGCTTGTCGCGAATTCGCCTGAACGAATCATTCTATCCTAGGGCTGGTGGAATCAGTGTGACCAACTTACACTATCCCAAATTTATCAGTATTTTTCAATGTCTAAATCTAGATCTAATTTAATTTTAGGCAGATTTATGTAATGGTGCTCCCTTGGGAGGTCATATTGGTATTTCTTTATCATTGAGATGATATTTCTATACCTGCCTACCCAAAGGGTAGAAGGGTATTATAACTTTGTGCCAACCGAAAATGTATGTAACAAGCAGAATGAAGCATCTCCAATACCATAACGTATATATATTCATGGTCAGCGTCAACAGCCGATACGATATAGCCATGTCCGTCTGTCTGGATGAACATCTAGATCTCAGAGACCGTAAGAGCTAGAGCAACCAATTTTTAAGGATACAGATCAAATTTGTTTTAGATTTGGGCCACGCCCCCTTCCGCCCACGTAAAACCCGAATTGCATGCGTCATCTTAAACATAGAACGTTCAATTTTGGTACGCACATCTTCTTAATGATTTCAATCGGATAAAAAACACAGAAGTTATTGAAGAATTACGTTTATAGTTAGTTGCTTAGTCACTCAGTGACATATTAATGATGGTCTTCAATAAACCTAATAAAGTGCCAAACTAATAATTCGATCAAAGAAAATTTTTTATATTATTTTGGTATATTTTTAGTATATTATTTAAGTATGTTTTTGTAAAATATAATATTCGATCGTAAAATTAGGTGGCAGTTATCTCACAGTCGAGCAAACTCGACAGTAGCTTTCTTATTTGATTCAACTTGTAAAGTTTTAGACAAATTCAATATTCAATTTTGTATTATTTCAAATCAAATGGCACTTTAAAATCAGTTTCATTTTTTCATTTCTACTGCAAATATTTGCATTGTTATAAATTGGAATTCTCAAAATGTATAATATTAAAAAAGTGGTAAAGAGATCGTGTGGGTGCTTTGCAAAAAATGTGCAACAGTTGCAAAATAAATAGCAGCTGCTAAATTTTTTAGTACGTGTTGCTTAAACTACAGATTTAGTTTTTGCAACACATCAAAAGTGGAATCAAATATTATTTATGGCTCCAGCAAGTTTGCAAACGGTGCAAAACACATTTTTTGTTAGACAAAGTTTTACACATGGAATTGCATAATTTGGAGGTATAATTTAAAAAACAAACCCGCGTTCTTTTTATTTTAAAGCGAGAGGCTGTGCTGGCATTTAGCCACCGGGGGCTTAGACAACACCAGGGGTTGGATAAAGGGCATGTTGCCACTTAACCCGCTTGCATTTGTTACATTTGTTTTTGTTGCCTCAACATTGCGACGCCTTTTTTCAGCGCATGTTGAGCGTGAACACTCAGCGTGTTGTTGCATGCTCAGAAGATATAATCTATTTGTTAGGAGTTTCAGTTGGACGACTCGTTTATTTAACAAGTGAGCTCGACTAGGAAATACCCTGTACCTATTTGATCATCTGTAAGATTCCAGCCATCTATTTTTATTGGCCATCCAAATACGCTGTTTTTAGAGAATATACTAAAAATTATACTCAAAAACATACTTCAAGATATACCGAAATATGTCACGTTAAACTAGGTTTATTGAATACCATTATTATACCACTGAACTACTTCTGTTTTTATAATCCGATTGTCACTAAATTTACATAAATCATTAAGATTATGTACGCGATTTGGTCTTTTTTGATTTAAGAGGATGGAGGGGGCGTGGCTTACATCTAAAACAAACTTAATCTATGTACACAAATAAGACAGATGGTCCCCAAAGTTGGTCGATTTAGCTCTTATACAGACGGACAGATGCCGATCAGGGTATAAAAATGGGAACTTAGGAATTCTACCACCCGTTTAGACAATAAAGCTCAAAGTCCATTTCGCTGAGTGAACATGATTATTTTAGATTGTAGCGTTAGGTTTGACAGAGTGTTTTGAGCATTAAGATATATTTTACAATTACAGATACAATTGGTAGAATTGAATATCTACAGAGTCTTCTTAAGTCGAGTAAGGACGATCGGTTTTCAAATAAATACATATGAACTGGAGACCATAAAGCAGTATTCTAAATAAGCAGGTACGATGTTAAACAGTTTTATCAAATGTTATATATTAGGCTTACTTACTTAATTCCCTAAAATAGAATTGCGGTATCTTGAAGTCGTGCACATTGGTTTATAATGTTCTTACAGGTTTTTTTGATCCCTGTGCTGGGGCTTTTAGTTGTCAACAAAAATATCAGTTGTTAGCAGGAAAATCTCAGCCACTAGGCGGCTGGGTGGGACCCACCGACTGCTCTATCTGTACTCGTATGAGGTAGATGAGTGCGCCCATCCATCTGTTTGGTGTCATTCACAATTCACACAGTGGCACGATGATAAAGAGAAAGAGACAAAGCAACAGTCGCGTTGCGTGGCTTGCAACAAAAATAGCAACGCGTGCGAAATTGAGCAATTTTTTTTTATGAATAGCAATAGACGGAACGGAGATGGAGTTGGAGTCAAAGTCAAATGGGGGAGGGATGCAGATGGGTATGAGCCGCAGTTGTAGGCAGTTAGTGTGGCCAGGCCCGTTAGTTCATCTGTCAAGCCCTGAACTGGGGGGTGCTTGACAGTTTGACGCCCCGTAATTCATGGCATGATGAACGCCAGCTCTAAAACCTTTTTTTCTACAATATTTTTGCTGTTGTTGTCGTATTTGTTTTTGCGCTGACATTTTACATGTGGCAGAGAGAGGGACTAAAGCATATGTTCGCATTTAACATGGGTTTTATTCACGTACATTTTTTGTGTGCTGCAACAACAAATTAAATTAAATATATTAAAAATGTTGCTAATTTCATTCCGCTGGCGCATCAAATTCAATTTCTCCAAATGAGGCAGGCGGCGCACCAGAGTAAATGGTTACCAGAAATACAAGTATTGGCAAAAGGGTTTCGCTTGCTCATAATTTATTACCTGCAGTTGGCCAACTTAATTATGCGCTTAACACAATTATCCCAAGCGAAAAATCGATGCACAAATTGCGCAAATGCCAATCGCAGTCGGAAACAAGAAGGAGGCTTCAGAATTCCAAGCAGGGACTTATGGACACACCTTAAATACATGTTCCGATTGAATATATAAAAACAACTTTGAGTGATATCTAATACCAAATTATAGAGAATAGAGAGATTATCGAAATTAGAAAGTCAGTTAAATAAATATTCAGAAATTTTCGTATTTTCCATTTCAGTTGTTGAATAAATTTTCTGTGCTAATTATGAATTATTGCATTACATTATAAATCTCCAAATTAAAGCTCATTCCGGGCATTCCCTATAACCTCTATGAAGAGTATACCCAAAAAAGTGCAGTCAGACATATCGTAGCTGGTGCTTTGCAAAATTTGCTGGCCATTCATAAAAGCTGATAATTGAGTCGACGGTGCTGTCTACTGTGGCGTCCACCGATGACCGCAGCTCGCAATTTTTATTCAGCTGCGTAATGGCCGTGTCGACAACTGGCCCGATTCCGATGCCTGATTCCCGAGTCCGCTCTCCCGAATGCTATTCGAATGCGCCGATACTTTGATAGCGATCCCTTTGCTCAATGCCGGCGACTGCGAGTTGAACTAATTTAATTAATTGAATTCATTTGGCGACGCTGTCTGGATCTGTGTATGTGTATGAACGTTTGCATGTATAACACCAAATTAACGGTGCAATTGCCGCCTACCACACTAACCCAGCTGCCACTCTTGCCTACTCTTGCCACTAGCCACTTGCCACTATCCACCCTCCATGGCCAGTCCAATTGTATTCCGCGTGAAAGAGTGCATTTTTGGTTTCGGCTTTTGAGGTTGCAACGGTTTTTTATACCAATGCCAGAGACTGCGTAGCCAGCAGCATCAGCATCAGGTAGCATCTGGCAGCACTGGTAATGCCAGCAGCAAACTATTGAAATCAACTGTGGCTGCACAGAACTTAACAACGGTTCTGGACGGTCAGTCGTATCCAGTCAATGGATTGTTCACTTTTCCTGTCAAACCGAAATAGATGCTGACCATTGCGAATGTCGGTAATTTTGCAGTTCTCAAATGAGCATAGATATTAATTGTTAATGCCAAACGATGCTATATTTTGGAACTTTTTATACCCGCCTACCGAAAATCTATGTAACAGGCAGAAGGAAGAATCGCCGACCTCACACCATGCCCGGCCGTCCGTATGAACACCTAGATCTCAGAGACTATAAGAGATAGTGCAACCAATGCAACCACGCAGTCAAGTTTGTTTTAGATATTGGCCACGCCTCCTTCCCCCAAAAAAAAAAAAAAAACCGTATTGCAAGCGTCATTTTATACTTAGAACATTAAATTTTGGTAGGCAATACTACTCACCATCTTAATGATCTCTGAAAATTTGGTTACAATCGGATAAAAAACACCTAAATTATAAAGAATTACTTGATCAGGTGCAGCTGCACCTGGCTAGTTGCTATGTCAAGCTAATAATTTTGAGCAAAGATCAGTTTGCTTTATTTTTGGCATATTTTTAGTATATTTATAGTATATTTTTTTAGAATATTTTCCAGTATATTTCTTAAAAATATAATATTTCGATGGCAAAATTGGGTGGCGGGTATCTCACAGTCGAGAAAACTCGACAGTAGCTTTCCTAATTGTTTATAAGATAGTTGAAGTGTATATCTATACATACATTAAATGTATCGTCCTTCCTCCTGCAGACAGGAGGAATAATGCAATGCATAATTTAGTAGGTAATTTAAATAGGGACTTATATAATTTTAGCGAAATTTTAAGTGCTCAACATTACCTTATGATTCATATTGGTTTTAATTTGCCTATTATGAGATTAAAGATTAGTTAGAGCTACCGAAATTTCCATTAATATAATACTTTCAATTTTTAATCTCACTGAAGTACTTTCATCTTCATTCAAGATTTGCAAATAATTATAATCTAAGACCAAATAGAACCCATTTTAAATTAGTGCATTATGTTGGCTGCTATTTAAATGATGTGATTCGGGATTTAAAATAACTCCCACTTCTTTTTGGCAACTCTGATTGGTACATTTTCATTTTTATGTGCACCTAACATCTTTAAAGTGAAATGCTTTTTTTGGAGGTTGCATTGAACTGTTAAACTTTCCAGGGAACCACAAACAAATTGCACAAATAAAGTGCACTTGTCTTTGCTTGTTGTCATGGTAAATACCCTGTAATTGAAAATGCAACCTCATATTGATGGAAGACAAAAGATATTTATGTTAGCCTTCATTGAATAATCAATTTTAATTAATTTACTACAGTCTTGTACACCCCAATGCAAATGAAGTGGAATATGAAGTATCCGATTTTCAAATACATAAGGCAATTTGTTGTATAGGGTATTATATAGTTAATCGTAATTAGTATCGCTTTGTGCAATTGCTTTGTAATTTTGTTGCATTCTGCAGCATCTGCAACTGGGCACACAGTTTTAATTATCATATTCCCCCAACGTCAACTTAATTAAAATTCAATGCGCAAATTGATGGCTTTGTTCTAAACATTGATGAGGAGAGTCAGGAAGAATGTGACAGTGGCAGAATGGCAGGATGCGAGAATTGGCAGAACTACAGCAACAGCTACCGGCAATCAGTGCACCGCGGGCATAGTCGTGTCTCAGTCGGTGTCCCTGTCTGTTTCCGTGTCTATGTTCGTATCCGAGTATCATGTCTGTGTCCTGGCTGCTGCTGCTGTTACTGTCAATGGAATTGGGAGCAGCAGTCAATACGAGCTCTCGATTTCAGTTTCAACTAAAATGATTTCAATGGCCAGGCAACAACAAAAGCTGTCGCCGCGGAAATGTTGTCAATTATGCGTGTACTCGTACGTTTGGCAATCCTTCTCCTCCAGCTGCTGCACCTCCTGCTGCAGCGACATGTGCCGGATGTGCTGCCTCATATCGATTGACTCACTCACTCAGAGAATGCTGTCAGCCCCAATTGACTGCAGCTAAAGCTGCTTTTCAGACTTCTAAAGGAGCATTCAGACACCCAGGCCTCTCCCCTGGCTATTGTGGAACACATAATGGCTCTTTATGCTCGTTAAATGTAATCTGAATCTCATTTTAGCGCTGAAAATTGTTTTAAAACAAAACAGCAACTGCATGGCTATCTTTGGTTTCACTTATTTCCAAAAATTATGCAACTTTTCGAAATACATATTATACCAAGTTAAAAGTGTTATCTCTTTGATTCTGTGCTCTTATCGATTCTTTGTAATTTATCTAATGAGCTTTGCGCCTTTTAGCTCATGTCGATGTCCTTTGATATGCTTGAGTCTTTTAGTCGTTTGTAAGCTAAAATTTGCCTTTTACCTGTGAATGTGGACTACAAAGTGATATAGTTTAAATTTCAATTGTAATCCAAATGGAAATATGGATTGAACACAAGGGATCGAAATCTGAATGGCAAAATCCTTAACCAACTGCTTGGCATGTAAACATTGTATCCTCTTGGTTTCCGCAATTTATGAAGTTGCAGCCGTAATGCGCTTTTAACCTGCAGCGCCAAAAGCTCAGGACATGCCGAGGCGCATCGTTGCAGCCGTTGCAACTTCCAATGGCCAAGCAGCAGCCGGTGGCGCTTATTATGCCGGGCACGTGAATCGAAACTAAACAGACTTACACACACACTGCTAGAGGGGCATAAATAGTAAACATAAGTCTCCAAGATGTGGGGGGAGGCACCAAGGTGGGAATGGGGGTGGGGTGAAGCAACATAAAATGTTACACGAGTTCCCCATGTGCCGTGTACAATAAATACGCGACGGAGGCAACAGAGACGTGGCAAGGGGCCACTGTCAAATTCTAGTAAGAAGCATGGGTAAGTAGTTGGCACTGTTTAAAATTTCGAATGCACACACACATACCACAATCATAAACACACGCACACTTGCACGCAACTGTCTGTAAATAACAAACATGAGGTAGCCTGTTTGCAGAGTATGTTGGAGTTAGAGAAGGAGCTAGAGTTGGATTCTCACTAACATTAAAGCCATCTGTAAGCCATTGAGCCCAAGTCCTCTGAGTACTTATTGGCACAATTAAAACCAAACAAAAAAGCGACACTACTGAACTAGCTGAGGCGTGAAAGTGTTGCGCCTGAAAGTATGTACAAATATTTTGACAAAAGCAAATATTTTTCAACTTTATACCCTTTGGCCTTTGCATGCGATTAAGAGAGACACAGACGGACAACCATATAGTGCAGAGAGGGGATCGGGAAACGAGGGTAAGCTCTAGAGTGCAGGGTGAAGGCAGAGAGTTAGAAAGTCAAAGTCAAAGTTGTTTGTTTGTTTGCTGCCTTTTGTGCTGCACTGCAAACTAGTTGGGGAATATTGATATAGTCAAACAGCTGCACTAGTCGTATCACAATTTAATATCAATGGGGTTTGGAGTTAATTAATTAACTAATTTGATTATTTGTTTATATTTGATTTGCATGCTGTTGCTCTAGCTTTACCTGTATTGCTAATTAATTAAACTATAAAACATTTTCTTTTGCAATTCGACGATAGCAACATTCTCTTCATTTCCCTTTTATATAATCTTATGTAGAGTATTTGATGTTCTTTATGGTTAGAACTGCACCGATTGCTAACTGCTGCTGTTTTTCACACCAGAATCGAGTGAAGTGCAAGGCACACGCTTGGACGAGTGTGTAAAAACCCAATAACCTAAAGCTCAAGGTGACAATGATGAAGATGGCGACGACGACTACGACAACCATGTAGACAACGAGGGCGAGGTTAAGGATAAGCACACGCTGAAGAAGGATGCAAGGGACAGTCACTCACTCACACAGTCCGACGGTCCGACAGTCAGTCAGTCATTCAGTCATTCAGTCATTCAGTCAGTCACTCAGTCAGTCAGACAGAGGAAGAGGCAAGTGTGCGTGTGTAGTGCTTGCTTGTTTACTTGTGCTGTTGCTGTTGTAGCCTTATTATATTTCAGAAGTAGTTGCATGAGGCACAAAGCCGTCGTTGGTAGTCTTTTCATTGTTGGACAATGGGACTGTGAGCCTCGGAGCAACGCAGTGGGGATAGGGAAGCAGAGTAAGCTATTCATTTTTGATACACTTGCTTGTTTGTTTGGCAACCCCTTTGGCGGCAAGTGCATAAGTCCAGGATGTCGTCGTTGTTGTTGTTAACCTTTTTAGTCAACGTTTTCTTTTATTTTTCGAGGTCACCTTATGCTCACATGCCCGCATGCAGTTGAATAAATTTGTACAATGTCACGGCAATTATGTAAAACAGCGCCATTAGTGCAAGATTTTCACCTCGAGCGATTTTACCTGAAACGGACGGATGGACAGAGAGCCAGCCCAACATGGACACGGCCTGCAAGGGGTTGTCGTGACTGCCTGCCTGACTGACTGACTGACTGACTGAGTGACGCAGCTGCATTTGTTGAAATTTATGAGGCATGATGTTGCCGCTTGCCGCTTGCCGAGTTGCCTGCAATGCAAGGACAATGCAAATGTGTGTGTGTGTGTGAGAGTGTGTTTGTATATGTTGATGATGTTGCCATTGCCGTTGAAGCTGTGATGCTGGTGAATTATTTATGTCAAGCTTGACATTTACTTAGACTGTGTTGTCGCCCAACGTACAACGCAATTTACTGTTGAACATATACATTTTTAGTGCATACTTTAGGGCGCATTTACTATTTATTAATTGCGCCTGGACTGGTGTGAAATATAGTACATGAATACTGGTTTCATAGATTCAAATTATAAGCATCCATATCGGATATTCATAATGGCTAAGAGTCAGCCAACGGCAGCCGCAATGTTTAAATTCATTTTAAATATTCATAATTCAATTTTGTCTTGGTTTTTCGCACAACTTTTGAAGGCAGTCAACGCTGTAAGCTTATCTACTTCTCCTTCGTATTTATTGTATTGTTGTTGCAAGTTGCTGTGTTGCAAGTTGCAACTTTCGTGTTCTGCTCTTGGTTTTTGTTATTAATGAGCAAAAGTCGAAATGCATGCGGCAGACAGCTGGAAAATGAGAGAGAGAGAAAAAAGAAGGGGAGAGCGGGAGAGAACTGACAAGGCTTGATAGTGCAGTTGATAAGACTTGACTAAGAGACAGTTTTATATAATAATGGTTTAGGCATTAGAAATACAGCAAACTAAAGTTCTATCGAGTTTCAAATATGACAGGAATATCATTTTTCGTTTGCAGGTGCTTCTATATTTAGCCACAGCTAGCCTGTTTTCTAAGCGAGTTTTAACTGCGTATAGTTCAGTTCAGTTCAGTTGAGTCCAAGAACAGGCCGCGGGCTTAAAGCTTGCAACAGTAGCAGCAGCGGCAGCGGCAGCGTTTGTTAAATGCAACGAAAACAAAGCAAAGTAATAATTTCCAAAGTTCTGACGTTGCTTCCACTATCTACACAGCATTCTGCAACATTCCATCCACCCAATGTCTGCTTCCTCCTCCTCCTTCTTCTCTCCCTCTCCCTCTCCGGCATACTGTTGCATTTCGTTCACTGATGCACTTAAATATGTATACTGTATTTTTAATATGCCCGCGTAGCCATTACTTTGCGCTAAATAAAGAATGGGAAATATGGAAAATTGAATGGCCGGCAGTGGACTAAAAAATTAAATAATACTTTGCCGTTTTCCTTGCCTTATACTTAGACAAGAAACTGCAGCAAATTGCAAAAAAGAAAGTAACTTGAAACTTGAAATGATTCTGTCGTTTGACAAGGCTAACTTTGACTTTGCCAAAGACCTTTATCAGATTTGGAGTTATATATGAGCTCAGCAGGACATGTTGTAGCAATAGCAGCAGAGACAGAACCCAATGCCTAAACCTTTATCTGCCAAGCAGGGCAGGTAAATAATAATAATAAGCATAATAATGCTTGGCTCAAATTTAGATTCTTTCACATTTTTTTTGTTGTCTTTTGGAAAAGTAGCACAAAAGCCTCGCGGATTTCTAAATAAAAAGCTCAGCGTTTTACATTCTGCACAACGGCTCAGGGAAGTTTGCCTAAGTTGTAGCGAGTATTCTCCAAGTAAAGAGTGTATCTATGAACTGGCAGGTTAGTTGACTACCAGCAGGTAGATCTTTGGCTGAGCTACGCCAGTATGCTCTGGCTGCTTGGGGATTTATGTTGTGAAAAGTGAAACATAAGCACACTGGATTGCAGCGACTTTAGCGGGCCAATAATAACAACAGCACATACTCTTACTTACGTGCGAGTATATGGATATGTGCAGGTACTATCTGCTTATATATAGCAATGGCAACGAGACGTGCCATTTCATGAGGCCACGGCATAAACGCAACCACCATATGGCCCCGGCTTCGTGGTCGCCCCATCCTCAACACCAGATAGCTAACAGATAGCTAGCAGATATGTGAAGTTGAAATGAGTTCAAAAATGTTTATATCCGTTGCAATTGCCGGCAGGGAGCGCACACGGATCATAAATCGCACAAAAATGCGCTGGCAAATATTGCGGAAAGTGCGCAAAAATAAGTAAGAAATCGACAATAAGCACAGGAAATAAGCAGAGCTCTTGAGCACATAAATATAAGTATATGCTACTATATCCTAGTTAAACACACACAGATACACTTTGAAGATTTTGTGGTGCGTTCACCTGAGCTGTCTGGCATATCAGGCCTGCCACTGAGCTGGGGGCCACCTGAGGCAAGGAAATGATTCATCTGTTTAAGCACATACCAGCTTCATTTTTAATTGACTTCAAAATAAGTTTTGCCTTCTATGAAACACAATTGCACAATGAAAATAAACATAACAGGCGTTTTGGGGCGATGAACAAAAGGTAATGCCAGCTGTGATGCGACATTGCGAAGGTACCCCATAAAGTTATTAACACTTTATTATTATAATATTTGAGAAATTAAAACTATTATGTTTATGTTTACTTTGTGCTACCTTTCGATTGACCCTCGTGGCAAATTGGTTCACTCTCGAATGCACAACAAATGTAATAAAAATATAACTAACACACAACAGCAAAAAACATTTAAACTTTTTCTTTTGTGTGCCATGAAGAGGGAAAAATGAGAGATGGCAAGTGGAAGTGGCACGCGGCAAGGGGTTGTGTTGCATGCCGCAAGTGCAGCGAATTGGAAAAAGTGTGCTTCTATTTGTCTGGATGCTGGCCACTGTATACTACGTTTGCTTCCTGACCCATTTGCCGGATCGACTATGCAAAGTTTTGAAAGTTGAATTTGATATACTATATGCTCGAATGGTTGTACATAATTATGAATTTAGGTGTCAAAAAGACTCGCAATTTTCGTTGGGGAATTGCTTTGAAACATAAACAAGTCATGTGTGGCAATTAAACTGTTTGAAACATATGATTTATTTATATTCTTGTTAATCACCTTATAACTGAGTATGAAAACATCTAACCAATAACCATAGACTTTTAATTACATTTATTCAATAAGAAATATTGAAATGCTGTTGTTCTCAGCTTTACATATTGATTTATTTGTTTGCATATCTTCCAGTGCATGCCTGCACTTTGGGTTTCAGTTCAAGTGAGTTACATATTCAAAATGTACTGATTGTACATATTCGCAGTGCCAATCGGAGAATAAAATATGAGCTGCTCTTATCACTGTTTCTAATCTGTATTCGCTCTCGATTTTTAAACTCAGTCTTTATTATGCCAACGAAGCATTCACAAGCTGGCAGTAATGAATATCTTTATGTGGATTTTATTCTCGTGTCTATATCCGGGTGTTATTTTAGCCTTGGCCTCAGACCCCTCGGATAACACGGTAAGTCATTGGAGAATGCTATTGAATTCTCGTTGGCTATCAGTCAGGGCGAAAACAAGCTTGAGTTGTGAATCATCTATGCCTTATTTAGCGAGAACTATTAGAATTGATAAGAACGACACACAAATGTTTATTTAATGAATATTTAGGTTATTGTGACAAAAAACTTATTGAAAATAATTTATTTTACATTTTGCAGCAGAATTGTGCACAATCGAAACAATTGGAAAACCAATGTGCATCGTATTGCTATAAGGTAATAAAGCCATTCTTACAACTGGCCCATCAAAGTCAGCAGAAGGATGCAAGGATTGCAGATCTTGTGGATCAGTTGGCAGACCTCAAGCAGCAGTTGGCTATCTACAAGGAAAGGAAGTCTAAGGACAAGACTCTGCTTGAATTAGCAGCAAATATGGTCGATGTTAAAGAACAGCTATCCAGTTTGAAAAGTGACATTAATAGCCTGCAGCAATCTAAATATGAGCCACAGACAGAAGAGACTACCGCAAAAGAATTAAAAGAAAAATCAAGTAGCTGCTTGGCTTCTGGCGACTCTTCGAGTGTTCAAACAATTAAACTGCCTGGTCATAAGTCCTTTTCAGTACCTTGCAATAATCGTATTGCTGGACTTGGTTGGATTCTGGTGCAGCAACGGTTGAATGGCAGCCAAAACTTTTACCGTGATTGGGATGCCTATCGTAAGGGCTTTGGTGACTTCGACGGAGAGTTTTTCATCGGTCTGGAACATCTACATCAGCTGCTAGTCAATGAACCCCATGAGTTGTACATCAGGATGGAGCACATGAATAAGAATATTCGTTACGCACACTACGATAACTTTGTGGTTGGTGACGAAAAATCGAATTACAAACTGTTATCCCTTGGAAAGTATACTGGAAATACAACAGACGCTTTGAGGCGGAATGAAAAAATGCAATTCACTACACACGATCGGGATAATGATCTGCACAATTCTATTAACTGTGCCACAATTCATAAAGATGGTTGGTGGCATGCTGCCTGTACGGATACGTGAGTAAAGAGCATATCTATTGCTTCATTGATTCCTTAATTTCTGGTTTCAGCAATCTAAATGGTATTTACAATGATGCAACACGTTGCATCTTTTGGTATTATCCCCAACTGCACAGAAATTCGGATTGCCTCAAATCAGTTCAGATGCTTATAAGACCAAAAACTTTGTCGAATCGAAAAATTATATATTCCCCATTTTAAATTAATTAGTTTTTATTACGAAGTCAGAATTACAACTGAAAAGACCAAGTATCTACAAAAAATAACATTTTTTTTGTGTTAACTGTGAAAATACACAAAATTAATTTAAACGTAATTGATGCTCTTTTATCACTCTTTTTTACACCCAAAGAGAGTCGAAGGATTGATTTCATTCGGCTGGCTTGATGCTTTATCTCTCAGCTGTATTTATATTTTAGCATACTATATTGTGAGTAAACAAATTTATACATGTTATAATTATATTATATGTATATTTCATATTTTGGGGAATTTTTTTGTATTATACGAAAGATAAGAATTTCGAGCGCGAGCTGAGACAAATAGAGAGAACAATAAGATAGTCGACTCTCTGTGGATGTTCTCTCGCATTGTGTTTTGCTGAATGTTAGACAATTGTCCAAGGTGAAGCCATGAGAATAATGTGAAATATTTTGTTCTAGGAGTTATCTATATAAAAATCCCCCGGTGAGCTGCCTCTCAGGAAAGTGTATTTCACTTTAGCACATTTTTATACCCGCCTACCCAAAGGGTAGAAGGGTATTATGGCTTTGTGCCGACCGAAAATGTATGTAACAGGCAGAAGGAAGCATCTCCGACCCCATAAATTATATATATTCTTGATCAGCGTCAACAGCAGAGACGATATAGCCATGTTCGTCTGTCCGTCCGTCCGTATGAACACCTAGATCTCAGAGACTATAAGAGATAGAGCAACCAATTTTTCGCAACAGTATGTCTTATTGTTGCACGCAGATCAAGTTTGTTTTTGATTTTGGCCACGCCCCCTTCCGCCCCCGTAAATCGAATAAAACCGAATTGCAAGCGTCGTTTTAAACCTAGAACGTTCAATTTTGGTACGCACAATACTAGTCACCATCTTAATGATCTCTGCGAATTTGGTTACAATCGGATAAAAAACACAGAAGTTATTAAGATATTACTTTTATAAGGCGTTACCACGTGCAGATGCCCCTAGTTAGTTGCTATGACACTCCGTGACATAGTTAATTGCTATGACACTCCGTGACATAGTTAATTGCTATGACACTCCGTGACATAATAATTGTGTACAATAAACCAACTAAAGTGCCGCCAAGCTAATAATTTCGAACAATGAAAATTTTGGTATATTATTTTGGTATGATTTTAGTATATTTTTTTTGTAGTATTTCTTCAGTATATTTTTGTAAAGTATAATATTTTGATGGTAAAATTGGGCGGCGGGTATCTCACGGTCGAGCACACACGACAGTAGCTTTCATATTTGTTTCAGTATATTTTTGAAAAATATAATATTTCGATGGTGAAATTGTGTGTCGGGTATCTCACTGTCGAGCACACTCGACAGTAGCTTTCTTATTGTTTAGGGTTAATTATGATATAACAGTATTCATATTAAAGGTACATCTGGAGAAGAACCGTATCATTATAGACGCATTTGTCTCTAGGCAAGACTCCAGTGATAAATGCAATCATTAGGTCGTTGAGGTCCATAATACAGATACAGGCAGTATAGAGTTGGCCCAAACATACTACTCTGAGGTACACCAAGGACAGTCTGACCTAAAACTTTGGTTTTTAACAACAAGATACAGTGGTGAGTCGAGCACTCATTGCATGCCATACTCGGTCAAAAGCCTGCTGTATATCTTAATAAGCTCCAGCGTCATACTATTTCTCATGGAAACTATGAAGTACAAAATCAACCGTAACAACAATTTTGACAGCACTGGTTTCAAGAATGCTATCAGCCAGCAACTGGTAGACGAATCTCCGATGAGCATTTGCTTTCAAGTGTAAAAAATCAGAGCTATAAGAGAAGTCTAGCTGTGAGTGGAGTAAAAGTATATAAAGGTTAAATTAGTAATTTTAATTTACACATAATCATTTATAAAGAATGTTGTGTAGAGAATTATTGTGGAAAGTTTTCACAAATTTATGAATTACTTGCAATCACTCATATCCTTGCACTGACTGGCATAACTTTCGATCCATGACCCTATAACGTGTCCTTGGAAAATGTACTTTTATTTCCTGTAGTTTACCTTTAATAACAATTTTAATTTATCTTTGGTTGGGCTGCTGATAAACTCACACAAATATAGTAGTTTTTCTCAAATTGTAGAGTTTATGCTAGAGTTGGGTAAAAACCTTTAGCACATTTACGTTAATTTTTTCGTGTGCGAAATTTTTTAATTTTCCAGCATCGTCGACTGCAATGCATTTTCGCCAAGTTGCCGAGTTTTGGGCCGTTGGTCCGTTGGCCCGTTGGCTCGTTTTGGTTGGTGTTTCGTCGCATTTTTAGTTACAGCTCTAAGCAGGGCAACGGTCCAACTGGCTGAAGCTGGAGCAGCAGCAGGAGCTAGCGCATCGGCATCAAGAAATGCGGTTACAGTGTCCAAAGGCCGCCCTGGAATGCCATAAATAACGTTGTCGGCAAAGAGAGTCCAAAGTCCGAAGCGGGCGCTAGAGATCGTTGGGTGCTGGTTGCATTGGATGCCACTGCCACAGCCACCGCCTCCTGCAACCCACTCCACTGTCGTTGGGTGCAATGTGCAACGGATAGCGGCACGCTGCGTTACGTTTTTGGCTCTAAATTAAATTTTTGCCAACGCCAAAGAAACTGCAAAATTTTTGTGCTTCGCATTGCACTGATGCGGCGGAAGCTAAGAGCCATTAGCAGAGCTCCCTTGTTCCACTTTCTATCCCAACGCTCCTCTTATTCCTCCCTTTGCTGCTGCTGTACAAGCTCTGCTCCTGTACCATTTCTCTAGTGCTGGATTTACTTTGTGGCCATGGCTCATTATGCTTATACTATATGTGTGCGAGTGTGCATGTGTGAGAGTGTGCAATTAGTAGCGCTTTTTGGTGTCTTTGCACCCTGGCAAATAGCCAAAGGGCAAGCGATATGAGCTAACACAGGAGTCATTGAAATTTACTTACTATCCCTTAGAGGCAAAGTCAGATGCAAAGAAGTATGTAGTAGAGAAAGAGACACTTCTTGATGCTGCCACATAATTCTACACACAATGGCCGGACAGCTGACCAATTGGACTGACGGGCAGCTTGACATGAACATAAACTGTTGGACATGACAAGTTGGTGTGTTATTTGCAACAACCTGTGGCTCCACTCCTATCCTATCCGCAATTCCTCAGTACCTCCTGCTTTGACAAAAAGCCGCACGTTATCCCTGCTAAGTGCAAAAGTGGATTGCAGTCACGCTGCAACAGAACTACAAATATAGTATAAAAAAAAAAGGGAAATAAATAAATGGAAGCCAGACAAGGACGCTTGCAAATGAACAGAGAGGCGCCAGGTAGAGTTACGCTTGCTGCGATGCTTGCAACATGGCAACAAGAGGCGGCATATAAATGATGTTCGCGGCGCTGTCGTGAAGTGCATAACGTGGTAGCCAGCCAACATTATTAAATAGTTGAGCAGCAGCTACAAACAACTCGGCGTCTGTGCGACTAAGCCAGAACGAGGTGCAGGAGCTGCAGCCGGCTGCCGGCTGCTCTGTAAGTACCATAAAAATGTTCAAAATACACGTAAAATGCGGGGCAGGAGCCGCAGACAAGACCAGGTTGACAGAACAAGGGGAGCGGGCCAGGGGCAACTGTGAGGCAAAGAGAAGGTGATGGGTTAATGTGCAACTTGACTGAGTTATGTTATGTCAAGCTAGTTATGATGTGACCGCTAAGAAAGTGCCAAGTGTCACAAGTTCAGCTCCAAAGTATGATTAAAATGACTCGTAACCTTCGCTTAAGTAGAGTTTATAAGAAGTCACTATTGCTTTAATGTTTATCACAGTAAAATTATTGCAACTTTGAACTTGTATTAATTGTTTCAAGAATTCACTGTTTGAAGAAATGCAGATCTATAGCAATAATGAGAGATGGAAAATTAAGCTCGTTTCGGCGAAATGTGAAACGGACTTCCTCTAATGTTGCACTGTTTTGGACTAAGCACATTATTTGCACTCAAAATAGACGAAATAACTAGGCTGGAATCTGACTTATCAAGCTCACGTAACCGGGCAACAGTATCAACAGTGCCCCTGCCAAACGACACACTTCGCATCCAAAAAAATACAAAGAAATTGAATTTAGAGTAAGGCACCAGGCACGTACTTCTGGATATGGCCGGTAAACTTTTTTTCACAAATTATTTTTGAAGAAAAGTTTCGCTGGCAAAGTTTACAGCATAATAAAGAAAGCACAAACGAATGAATGAGAGAGAGAGAGAGAAAGAGAGATCGAGTGACAGAGAAAAGAGAATAAATGCCCAAGCAAAGACGGCAAAGACGACCAGCACAAAAACACAAAAGAAATAGTCTCTCCGTTCTGCATTTGGCTTTGAAATGGTAAGGCAAATCAAAATTCTGCGTATGATACACACGGCAGGGGAAGGAGGGAGTGCGGGAATAAGAGAGACGGAATGAAATGGTTGGTGTGTTGGGCAAACTTTAAGGAATTTAAACCTGCTGCTCCCCGGCTAATTGGCTGCAATGGAGATGTCATGGCGTATGCGTAATGTTCGACGACAAATCAAGCATACGCCACGTAAAAGACTTTGCATTTGCGGCTGCTGATTTTCTTTGAATTGCTTGGATGGATGGATGGATCGTCAGCTAAAACAAACAACGCGCCAGGCATGCCAAGCATTTCGAAAATGAAAGCAGCTACAGAAAATATGACGATGAAACAATAATACAGCATTTCCCCACCAACCGAGCTCACCCCATTAAAAGCCCTGTTTGGAGGACTTTGCCGAGCCCTAACCAAAAATAAAAATGAAGCATACATATTTCACTTATTTGGACTGCCATTGAATTTTCATTTCGTTTCATAGAGTCTGCATTGTTGTTGGACATACGTCAACGTACATAAGTGTGTGTGTACTTGTCAGACATATACACATATAACTCATACATATGTATGCAAATATATACATATACATATATTATATTTAACACACGGTACGCGGCGCTATGCAGCCAGCGTCTCATATGAATTTTAACATTTTCTGCACAAATGAATGAGTTTTAATTTAAGCATAATTGCTTTTTGTGGGTTTTTTGTTGCCGCATTACTCGTGAACTTCTTTGCCCACCATTCTGCCAGCCGGAGATGCCCATATATATTATTAACGCCTTTATATAACTGCTCGATAGATGCAATGGGTATTGTAAACTCTGGGCTTACCCTGTTGCACTCAGTGAGCGTTTATTTTGTTCTATTATTGAATGGTTTCAAAGTCTATTGTTTTACTTTATGACAGTTATTGTTGCTGCCTTATGGCGTGACAGCTGGACAACAAACATTTGTATATGTATCAAAATGTAGTACATACATAACTATTGAATATTGAATAGAATTGTTTTGCACCACATATCACAATAGTTTTTCCAATCATTGCAGATATTGATTAAATTGTTGATTAGCTTGCTATTTTCATTAATGAAGTCATCATCAAAATATATCACTCTGACTTTTTTTTATTTGACTAATCACATTTGGAAAATCCGCAAACATCAAAACATTAAATATTTCAAATTTGAATATGATTAATATAAAATGAAAGGTTAATTAAATTTAACTGAATTGGGTTAAAGAATATGAAAATTTGCACATTAAAGCAATGTTTCAAATAAATATAGAAAGCCTAACAACTAATTCTGCATACGATTATTTTCTTCAATGTCAACAATTATTCTGAAATTGTGTGGCGACATTTTCATGTTTTCTTATCATAGCTCATAATATCTTATTATTCATTATTATTTTATTTAATGGCATTCGCAGGTTATAGTTAATTTTTGACACCTAGTACATTAAATGTTTTGTTACATAATAATATAAATATACATAATTATATTGTCATATGATGTTAATGTATTCAAAGAGAAACAATCAAGTTCATTTTATAAACTATTGCATATAGTAGTTAAGAGTTTCCAAAGTATCTTTTAGTCGAGTAGATTTCAGCTGTTGCTCTTGATGTTAATGCTGAAGCTGGTTTTGCAGTTGTTATTGCTGTGCTGATGCTGTGAGTGTAGCGCATGCTTAACAAGGCTCTATGGAGATTAACTTTGACTAGTGGCTTGAAAATTAATAAGAGCATAATTACAGTGCAGCATTAAGCATTAAGCATCGAGCATTGAGAGTTGACGCATTAAAGCCGAATCTTGTCTGACCTGCTGCATCGCAGTGTGTAGATTGTAGATTGAAATAAATCCAGTTGGAACTGGAAGGAAGCTGCCCTGCAGACAGAAGACATTTGTCTTGTTGCTGTTGGCTGTTGTCTGTTGGCTGTTGGCTGCTGTGGCAGTTGGTTGTTGGTTGTTGGCTGTTCTTGCCACCGCAGAACGCAATTCCCTGCACGCTCTGGTTAAGCTCGTCGAGCATTCGCTGTGCCATAACCAAAACAATCATCATTTGGACACTTTTAATACTTTGTGTGCTGCGAGTCCGCACTGGCTCAGGCTAGAGGAACAGTGCAGGCATTTGCTGAAGCTTTTGCCGATCCCGAGGCAACAGCGGTAACAAGTGGCATCAACGGTGACAGCCAACAAGCAGCCAACAGGCGACAGGCGAATGGCGAATGGCGACTGCCGACAAAAGTTGCCACTGTGTACGTCGTTGTCTAATTTCATGCGACATAAAGTGTCGTCGGATTCGGGCAGTCAAAACTTTCTAGCAATTCGTTGCGTCTCTCGCGGGATTGAAATTTATGTATCCTGGGAAGTTTTAAAGGCTCAAACAAACACAAACACACACCCACACACACATACAAGGAAAAGCAATAACCAAAAACTTGGCTTGCCGATTAGTTATTTGGTTGGTCAGAATATGCTGAAGTTGCAGCAACATGTGATAATGGACATGTTAAGACCACGATTCACAATTAAATCATCTACAGATCACAGTTAATTGATGTAATGACTAACTTTCGTGATACTAATGAGTTTCAATAAGTTAACATTAATCTTGTCCACTTAAGAACTCACCTTTTAATGGCATTTTCATTAAATGGACTTTACCTGAGTCTATTTGAGGTTAGCCCCAGCTAAGAGATTCTTGCTAAATGGACCTTAGCTGGCAATTGTAGTTTCACTTGCCCCCATTACTAGTTACCAGTCCATCGCCCTTTCCTTCTCGCCCAATAGCCTTGTGGCACACATCGCAAGAGAGTGCTGTTTTATTTTAGAGAATTTAGAAGCATTTTCTGCATGCTGTGCACTCGGCACAACAATTCCTCTAGACCGTTCAGCAACAACTACAATAATATTGTAGCAAAAACAAAAATAACAAAAAGTTGTTAATTTTTACGTAATGGGAAAAGTTTTTAATCTCTCGTTTTCCTCTTTATTTTTGTTTTTTTGGGTCTGTTTTTTTTTGGCACGCAACAAGAGCGCAACAGAGCAAACACAATAAAATCAGGCTTTATGGCAACTCTTGCTAAAACCACAAAAAACAGTAAACCAAATACAGTTGCTGTTACAAAGCTGCAACCGTAACTGCAACACAATTACAACAACAACTGAATACAAAACTACCAAATAACCTCAACGATTTTCAATAGCAGACCTGCGATTATGTGTGCACGACTTGTATATAGCCTGTATGCTGTTTCACAATTATTCCCATTAAATACAAGCACCACTCACGAGTTGTAAGGAAAGAATGTCATGTGATCTCTAAGCGAATCTCAACCTGTTGATTAAGCCTACTTTATGGGTAATTCGTGCAGGGTATAGTAGAGTCTATATTCTTATGGGGCACTCGCGCTTTCCGATTGTCATTTCGAATTAACGCAACGATTCCAAAACTAATTTGGTTGCCAACCTCATAATCAGTTATTCGCCGAAATTCGATTGCCAGGCCATAAATTGTGCAGATTCCCGCCTCGACACCGCCGACATTATCATCAATAAGTGATAAACTTTAGACAAATTAGTCAAAATTAACTGTCACAACATTGAAATTTGCGGTTGCGGATGCATCTGTTGACTCCGCAGCTACAGCTGCCGCTGAGTTCACAATGTTGCAAGTCTTGACTGCATGTAGTGAAAAAAGTTTTGATTAAACAAATCATACACATACTGAGCATAGAGAGCATACATGCTAATATATCCAAAGGTATGCTATAACTATTAATTAGTGCTTCAAACTACTAAGTTGCCAAGCATATAGGGGAAGCTATCCAATCGAGTTGTTCGCCCCAGCCGAGAATTTCGAGAATGTTGCAAGCTAATAGATTTACCTGTAGTGCTAGTGCAATGTCCTGGCGCCATGCTGACCAAGTGGCTGCTGCAGGGGCTTGTTAGACTTGGCATTGTCTCTCTCGACTGTCTCCAGTCGCACTCAGTAGATATCTGCCTAATTTGCTTTGTGAACTGACTTGGACTGGGACTGGGACTGCGACTGCGACTGAGCCACTTGAGCCAAAGCGGATGCCAAGCGGATGTTGGCCAGAATCGGCGATGTGTCGCCAATTTGCAGCAATCGTAAGTGGGACTGTGAAATTGTTTTACCAGTGGCAATAAAATGGCAGACAAGCTGCTTGACTAACTGACAGATGAACAAACTGACTGACTGACTGACTGGTTGAGGGAATGACGGACTGCCAGAGTTGTTGTAGCATTGTGAAGGCTATAAATGGCTTTTATCTGCTTGGCTGTTTGGCTGTTTGCCTCTTGCTTATGCTCTTCTCCAAACTGTGGGCGTGGCAAATGGCGAAGCGGGGCCATGTGAGCATGTTGAGCTGAGCGAAGCGCACGCTGACTTAAACAAATGACTTCGGGTAACGTCCTTTTGCTTGTTTATGCATAAATTCTAAATAATCCTGAAAAGTGAAATGCGCTAAAATGCGTTGCTTTCGTTGGCTGGCTCGAATTGCGCTTTAGTCTAATGTTTGGCTGCCGGATTTGAAGGCATTAGCTACCCCCTCCTGAGCCCTTCTGACTATGCTCAAAGTGGGCTGGACTCTACGTAGTTGTATAGCGAATGTGCATGCATATCTCTTCTGTCTGTGGGTGTGCATGTATGTGTGTGGCCTAAGCGTCGTATGCGTAATAATGCTGCGTTATCAATTTACATTGCGGCTCTGCCTTACTGAAATTTACTTGCAAATTTCGAATTACGTCAAAAAATATCATGTGAACCGCAATTTCCATCTATATTCTTCGTCTTTGACTCCACCTCCACTCCGTATGCTATTCCAGATGTTGTTGTTGTTGCTGCTGCTGATGATGTTGTTATTGTTGTTGTTGCTGCTGCTGCTGCTGTTTTGTTGGATTTTGATGGCAGCTCTCGGCAAATTTTCAATCAATTGCTACTCTTCCAATTTCATGCATGAGAGCTGCTTAAAAGGTAAAATGCCAGTTGACCGGCAACAGCAGTTGTGCCTCATGTTGCATGCAACGTACATGCACACCTACATCTTCCCTGTCGATATATGTGCGTAAGTGTGTGTGCTTGGAATTGAGGTATTCAAAACTTTTGGCAGCCTTGACGAAGCCATGCGGCGATTGCCGTTTGAAGTCTGCCAGGCTACGTTTATTGTTTTAATTTTGCGCACAGTCCAAAGCATTGGACATTGTTTACCACTTTGCCATTTGGCTTAGAGTGCCAGAACCAGCAATTGCAAAAGCAACAGCAAATTTACAACAAGCAGTCAACAACAACAGCAACAGCAGCTACAATAGCAATTGACGCGTGCCTTAAGTAAAATGCTGGGTGAGCATATGAAACACACAATTTCTATGGCAGACAATTGTCTGATCCTACAAGTAGGAATGCCTATCCGCTTTAGAGGAAGACACATAGATAGTCTGACTCATTACATTACAGGGTATTTTTTGGTTGTTGAGTAATGTAGAACGACGTTAAAGTACTAACTTTTGATTCTTTTGCATTAAGTGAAAAAGAAAAGCAATGCAATATCCTTTGTACTGTGTACTTCGAAACATTAGGCAGCTTTAACGAGCGCACTAATTTAGAGTCCAAAAGTTACCTATAGTCAATCCGTTTCTTCGAGCTCTGATTGTACATACGTTGCGTATACGTCATATGTTGCTTGTGTGTACAGATGAACGTAATAACTCTTTGTAGTGTGCCAGGGAAACTATAAGTGCAATTGAAGTTCTTTGGCAGAGCCTCAAGATTGCGCCACTCGATGTCCTTTGCGCTCTACGTACGTACGTGTGCATGCAAGTGTATGAGTGTGATTGAGAGTGCACTGACAAGCCGTCGAGCAGGTCTCAGTCAGAGCTCAGTCGAGCTGTCTGACAGAAACTTGCTGCAATTTTCGACTTGACTGCCAAGGAGTTGAACTTGTTCTCGTACTTGCTTCGTTTTCTTCTTCTTCTCGTTGTCCTTGTCGCCGACAAGTTATTTTATTGATAAACTTTTTGCAGAGTGCCTGGCATAGGTGCGGAATGAGGGGAGGGGATCGCAATGAGGAATAAGGGGGCGCGGTGCAAGCGGAATTGTGTGGCAACAGACGATTCTTTGACGGTTGCTCTGCGCGCTGTCTTCACATTGTTTGGCTTAAATGGCATTAAATCCTTTTAATGCTGGGTGCCAGTATCGAGGGAGGTCGCAGTCGACTTGCAGGCACTTTGGGGAAATCAATTGTGCTGATTGTCCTGCAATTGAGCTGCCTCGACTGACTCGACAGCTGGCCAAGGAATGGGCATCGTCATCAGCGTCCGGATCAGGCTAGTTGTATCCTTTTTGCTGCTGCTGCTTGATTTGGTCTTGAGCTGAGTATTTGTTTTAGCAATGCGCCGGCACTTGGCACTTTTTATTATTATGTTTTTTGACTTTTCGAGTCGCAGTTAGGATACTATCCTGGTCCAGGCAAATTGAATGATCTGCAATGCTGCTTAAAGGGGCACAGAGTTTGCCAAACTGTTGCTGGCATACCGGCTCTGGACGCAGGTGAATGTCAATCCAAATGCGAATACGAATGCGAACAGCGATTACGATTGTGTGAGCGAGTTGCTTTATTATCCTTTGTGTGGCATGGGGTGGTTTGAAAGCGACAGCGTTGCCAGGACAGCGCCTTAGCTGCAGCAATGCGACCTCGTGCTGGCATCTTTGGCATACCTTGCAACGTTTATTGCCACTTTCAAGTTGCATGAAATTAAACTCACTTTTACGAGCAGCTATGTGAGGCCTCCAACTCTATTTGCGACTCCCACCTTTTGCAATCTGACGGTCTCAATTTTACTACTTAAATCTTAAAGACATTTCGCAGTCTCTCTCTTGACTGGCCTTTTAATTATGCAAATGTGCGGCACGGCTTGCATTGAGGGTTATTAATTGCAAGTGCAGTGGCTCATTTCAACTTTAATGCTCGGTTAGTCAGCAGTCGCCCATTAGGTAGCCACAATCTCAGTCGCATTCGCATTCTCAGTTGCCGTCGCAGTATAAACACAAAAGGCTCAAAGCCGGCTAGAAACAAAAGCCAAAGTGGCCAAAACCCAACTGCAGGCAAATCTTTTAGTGCAATCTGAAAAGCGGCTCTACTGCGGTCACGTCGCCTTTTTGCCTTCTCTTGATAAGGAAAACGCTTAGAAAAGCGTGACCACAGCAGCCGCAGTGGCAACTGAAGGAGCTGAAGTCAAGCCTGGTTTCTCGTTCAGGTGCAGCCTGCCGCAAGATAAACTCCGGGTTGCATGACACGACAGAGGCAGTGGTTGACGGAGGAGGGAAAAGCGTATTAAGAAAACGCAACTTTAGCAAATTTTCGTTTGTGCTGAAAAGTTTTTTTCTATGATTTTTCTCTTGTACGAGCACGAGTGTTTTTCCCTTATTTGCGCTGAATAAATCATTTTTGTTTTCCGCTTATTTGTGCCTTTTCTCCTGGTTTTCCTCTGTGATTTTACTAGTTGATGTTTCGGCTATTGTTTTCCAAGTCATAAAACAATTGCCGTTAAGTGTTGTTAAATGCACGTGAAGCAGGTTGGCGAGCTGTGCGTCTCACGTTGCATGAACAGAACTGAAGCACTGTCTTATGAAGATAAATAAACTGTTGCATGCTTTTAAACTGACTTGGTCTCGGTCTCTGCCTGTGCTTTGATTCGTATTTCTGTTTCATATTGCAAATATTTGTTGTCCAATAAAAAAAAACAAGAGCAGCAGGCAGCCTTGCAGCTTATCTGTAGTATAAGTAATAAATAATTTACTCTGATTTACCTATTTGTTTTTAATGTAGATAGCAAACAGTCTGCAATATTTAAACAATTTCACTTCCCACTTAGAAATAACTAACTTCTGTGGTTTCAACACATCATTTTATTTCTTAATTTAGGTTCCTTGCTCTCAGAAAGGCTCTTCTCCTACACCCACTCCAATTACTTATCACTCACCGCAGCACTCACATTTATTAGTTAATTTACCAGCACTTAAAACCATTCGTTTTGATTTATGCGAGAAATAGTAAACTCTACTTTTGGGCTTGTGCTGTTGCTAATAAGCCTGACTTTTGCACTTTCGGACGGACACACATACACACATACATGATGAGCCATAGTTAGCTCTTTAATTGCCTTAAATTTTCAACACCAACGGCCACAGCACGTAATCAGCCTTCACATGGCCATTGTTTTGGCGCTTAAGGCCTTTTTAGGTTGGCTGGCAGTCGAGTGTTCTAGAGTCAACATAATGCTGTCATATAGACATAGACACACGCTGCCAACTTAAACACTGCCACGCTCTCACACACATGCAAGCACACACAGACACACACACACACATACAAACACGCACACAGAGACATTCACTCACTCGTACATCCAGCACGAAGCCGAAACTTGCGTTGTCTTCGACGTGGCCATAACCGTAACGCGTTCCTTGCCGCTGCTCAAATATTTACATTCCATTTAGGCGCCGGGTTGTCTGGGCCATCTCGGGCAGCTACTGCCACAGTTACTATTGCTGCCGCTGTTGACTGAAGCACTTCATCTTCATTTCACAGTTATTTTCAACTTCATTTGCGTGGTAAATAGGTGAACAAATACGCTCAGCCAGTCGTGTACACTCCTCCCACTCACAATGTCTGACTTCCGACGCCTAACGCCTTACGCCTTACGCCTCACTGACTCCTGACTCCCGACTCCTCACTCCCGGCTCCCGACTCCTGACTTTTGGCTTGTGGGTTACAGGTTGATTTTTCGGGTTGAGTCTGTCGGGCAGCACGCCGCCTCGACATTAATATTTGCTCTCGTAACTGTGTCACGGTGTCGTTTAACTTATTAGCCTGGCCAGCTCTGTGGCCTATTTGCATTAGCTTTAACATTTTCCTTGCTTTTAAGCACTCTTCCCTGTGAATCTATTTGTTACGAGTATGCTTTTGTCATTGTTAAGGGAATAGTGTGACAGTTTTTTACCTGTTTTGAAGCTATGAAGAGTTGCAGCTACGTCCCTTGTTTGAGAGGTTGAGTGGGAGAGAGTAGTGTATTAAAAAGTCGTTGTGCTATTTACGTATGCATAACTTTGCTATAGGGTTGACAAGTCGAGTGCAAAAAATGTTGGTTAAGAGCGCTGCTGCGGGAAGATGCAGCGCAGATTAAATAATTCATTAAGAAAACTTGGAGAGTGCCTTTGCCTCCCACTTCGCTAACGCTAACGCTATCATGGTCGATCTCTCTCTAGGCTTCGACTCAGCCTTAGTTTCAGCCCTATACCAATGTTGTCATCAGCGTCATCGCCTCGTAGATGTTTTGATAAGCTTGGGTAATTAAGCGCTGAGTGTTGGCGTCGTCGTCGTTGACGATGGCGGTGCCGTAAAATATACCCGTAACTGGGCAAAGTTTTAGCGTACGAATAGACGACATGAATTTAAATAGAAATTAAACTAAAATGAGTAACAGCAGCGGAAGCAACAACAACTGCTGCTTAAATTGTGCAACCAATTTGGCTTTTGGGCCCGGCCAACGCTTGGGATATTGCAAATATTAAATACAATTTAATAGCAGCGCGAAATTGGCGCAGCTTGTAAACAAGCCAAGGCAAAAGCCCAACAGCCGAACAGCCGAGCACCCAAAGCAGCAGCAGGAACAGCCCAGCCAGAGCCAACAGCAATTAAAACTGAGTACGAGTTCGAATGTGTGCGTGTGTGTATGTGTGGGTATTTGTGTTGTGTTATGCATTGTGTTTGCGAGTGCGTTTGTGAGTATGAGTGTAAGTGTCCATATGAGCGGCCAGAAAGGCACTTCATATGCATGACAATGTCATGGCAACTTGTAAGCAGCCACACCGTCCCACCGCCGCCGCCCTACTTTTTCACAGTTGTAACAGCAGATTTATTGCAGGAAAACAGTCTGTCCTAGTGTATGTGTGTGTGTGTATGAAGAGTGTGTGCGAATGTTTTTATTCTCCAGTATTCTTATTTTTTCAACATATTCGGAGATTGGCCATTGTTGGCCTTGATTCGGTTCGAAAGCTTTTTCTTTGTCGGTGTTAAAACCACTGTAAGTAACTAAGTTGCAGTTAAAGCTGCATTCGCAGTCGCATTCGCAGTTGCCTTGCCACTGCCAGTTGGCAGTTACTGTTGCATTGTTTGCCTTGCTTGTGGGATTGCTGTCGGCCAATGTTTTCAATAACAATTTCTACAGCTTGTTGCATTTCGCCTATTTGTCTGCCTGACCGAATCAGCAAAAAATCCGATAAATTTATTTATCGCATTAAATGCATACAACATGTAGGTCTGTGTCTGTTGAATATTCAGATTTTGTTTTTGAACTTTGAAACACGATTCTCACCAAAGGAATTTCAATTTGAAGTGTACAATTAACACTTGTTAATTACGATACAGTCAAATAGGCTTGTAAAATATGATACACATATATTTTCAAATGATGTAAGAATTAAAAGTCAATACAGTATCAGTATTTAATTTTGGTATCAGAAATTAAGAATGGCATCAGTCAAAGTTCCCGACATGCATGAAAGTAAACTCGTCAAACCTAGTTGATGAACAATAATATTACACCAAGGCAGGCATCCATGCGGAACAACAACGACTTGTATGGTTTAACCTCGAACTTGTTAGCTTAATAGACGCATTATGATGCAGGTAAATTACACAAATCTGAATGAGGTATTACAATTTAATTCATTTATATATATCTATCTGTATACATTGTACTGTTTACAAGGACATTAGTCAACGTAGAATTGTCCCATTAAGTGCTTAATGAATTAATTTATTGATTATTATTAAAATTAAATTATTTTCATTAAGTAAAATAATAAACCACATTTACTTTTGATGATATTTGTTTTTTTTTGTAATATTGCAAATTAAAGGCAGGCATGATTCGACCTTGCATTTAATTGAAGTAGTATTGATTTATTTCCGAATGCACATAATTTATTTATCGCGCTTTAAACGATTTCCTTCCGCCTTTCAAATGTTAAATCTAAACCCCAGTTGACGTATTCCCATTACAGGTTAAAAAAGTGTTGCATACCCATCAGACATTAAATTGGCAACGAAGGACTTAAAAATTCCGCCGCCGCTAGCACATTGAGTACGAAACACAATTTCGCATTGATTTATTGCCATGTTGGGACACCTTCTTCTGCCCCTTACAGATCCCACGCTCCACGATGCCTGTCGCTTTCTCCTACTTCAGTTGCTCGCTGGTGCATGAATGTCACTGCTGGGCCAAGTGGACAAGACAACGAACAACCAAACCAACATTGTGCGAGCAGTGGGAAAAGTGGAAAAGGCAATGCCTACAAATAACAACAGGAGACGTAACTAGAAAGAACTGTAAAAAGTGTAAAATAAAAAAAAAAAATCAGCGCACGTTAGCAATTAATAATGGCCCAAAGTAGTGGGAATAAACAGACATCGTCCATCGGTCAGACACAGACATTTGGCGGCCTGCATAAGGGGACTTGACTCAACCAAGAAAAACAAGACTCACATACATTTAAGATGTGGACACATTAAAAAAGGGCAAAAAGGACACAGCTGCAGTCGTATAATCGATGTCGGCGACTTACTGTGGCCAAATTGTAAATGTTCGTTAGCAATGAAAAATTTCCAGGCTAGTTTATTTACTCCCCTCTCATCTCAGTCTAAGCATGTCAATCTCAATAAAGTTCGCTGTTGAAAAATAAATTGTTTATCTTGATAATTCTTTTAAACTAATTTTTGATTATTTGAACTTTGATCTTAATCAAAAAGCTTTGATGACATCAGTTTAAGGTATTTTCAACCATTCTCATCTCTGATGATTTTATTTAAGTAATTTCCAACTTTAATTTCCATTCGGCATTTAACCGTAAAGTGGCAGTTAAAGCCATTTGGGCAGTTGCGCGAGATAGTTTTATAATGTAATGAGTAAAACGATCAAGTTAAGAGAGTTCGACTTCGAAATACTCTGTGATAGTTGGTTACGCATATATTAAAACAACTACAAACAAAAACAATCATTAATGCAGAATGCAGTATAGATTGAAGGAGGTAGTTAAATTAATTCTGCTGTTGTAACCAACTTACTTATTCCTCTTAATTTCGAACAACTCTAGTATTTAATGCCCCTTTCGACCATTTTAAATGGATAGAGGGTATAAAAATTAAATGCCACGTCCGCAGACACGCCCCCGCACACATCCCCCTTTACGCGCATGCGAACCGAGCTGTCATATGTAATTATTAATTTCTAAAAAGCCATTCAAAATAATATAATTTTAAATTGCGCTCTAGCCGATGACGTGCCTGGCGGTCGGGCAGTATGGACGCACCAGGAGGTACCAGCGGAGGAGACGTAGACTGGTCCAAATGCTGGCAAACAAATGGTCAATGGTTAATGGCCAGTAGGTTGCCGCGTGGTTACAAATGTCGTTAGACTCATTGGGCATACATTTCTATTGCTGTCTCCGAAATCAATATGCCCGCTATGTGAAGAAAATCGCCAACTGGTGCACAATTTTCCATTTCCTTTATTTTCCATCTTTGGCTAAATGCGCTGAATTAACATATTGCATATGTTTCGATATTCATAGTCAACTAATCCTAATTAAAATGTTTTGCTTTCATTACGTTCGTGCTGCGTCACAATTCGTTCTTTAATTTTGTGCGTGCATTTTGATATGAGCCCAAAATTTAATTGTTGTGTGAAAATTAGCGAAATATACAAACGATGCAATAAAAGAAAAGCACAACAAAATAGTTTTGCATTGCAAATTCAATTAAATATGTAGTGCCAGTATTAAAACGCCATTAAACATAATTGGAAATGGAAATTGTGTTAAAATAATATCAATTGGCATATGTGCAATAATTTACAATGTCAAAAATATACAAAAATTAAATCCAATGAAACATATAATTGCAATTTTTAACTTTAATTTTTATTTATTCATTTCTTTTAAAGGGTATTACGCTTATGTACTATTCAATGCGCCGGAATCAGATAACTTTAAACCTAGTTAGAGAGCTACTGTTGGTTATGTTGAATTGTCAGGTATCTGTAACCTATTTTAAGTAAATAAACAAAGTAATAGACATAACATTAAATTAAATTAATTAAATTAATTAATTAAATTAATTTTATTCAATTTGGAATGGCTTGTGTCAAGTTAAACTGTTGTGGCCATGGATTTTTAATGCATATATTTACAACTTAAAAAGCAAACAAAACAAGTAAGAAATCTACAGTCGAGTTTGCTCGACTG
Organism: Drosophila pruinosa; assembly: GCA_018150935.1. NCBI lineage: Eukaryota > Metazoa > Arthropoda > Insecta > Diptera > Drosophilidae > Drosophila > Drosophila pruinosa. Next base: position 46,350,093 of record JAECWR010000199.1, read on the forward strand.
TGATATACCCGCCACCCAATTTTACCATCCAAATATTATATTTTTCAAAATATACTGAACAAATACTAAAAAATATACTTAAAAATACCAAAATAATATATCAACATTTTCTTTGTTCGAAGTTATTAGCTTGGCGGCACTTTAGTTGGTTTATTGAAGACCATTATTATGTCGCGGAGTGTCATAGCAACTAACTAGGCAGCACTAGCAGTTGCACGTGGTAACGCCTTATAAAAGTAATATCTTAATAACTTCTGTGTTTTTTATCCGATTGTAACCAAATTCGCAGAGATCATTAAGATGGTTATTAGTATTGTGCGCACCAAAATTGAACGTTCTAGGTTTAAAACGACGCTTGCAATTCGGCTTTATTCGATTTACGGGGGCGGGAGGCGGCGTGGCCAAAATCAAAAACAAACTTGATCTGCGTGCAACAATAAGACATACTGTCGCGAAAAATTGGTTGCTCTATCTCTTATAGTCTTTGAGATCTAGGTGTTCATACGGACAGACGGACAGACGGACATGGCTATATCGTCTCGGCTGTTGACGATGATCACGAATATATATACTTTATGGGGTCGGAGATGCTTCCTTCTGCCTGTTACATACATTTTCGGTCGGCACAAAGCCATAATACCCTTCTACCCTTTGGGTAGGCGGGTATAAAAAGCAAATTGATCACAATATGCTTTAAAAACCAAGTAAGAACGCTTTAATCGAGAGATCCTCTGCGAAAAGCCCTGTGCCCATAAAAAATTTGATTAGTAAAGAAAGTAGTAAAATATTCCCCAATATATCGATTTTCCAATATATATAAATACATGTATTCATATATACATATGTATGTATGTACCCACATATGTATGTACATATGTCTAACAATAATATATTTTAATAACAAATGAAAAGCTACTGTCGAATTTACTCGACTGTGAGATACCCGCTACCCATTTTTACTGAAAATATCTACTTTATTTTTGGAAATGTTAAAGATGGATACTAATGCAGTTGGTAGAATAAATGAAACTAATAAAGTGCAGCTGATCGATTATTTTAAAGACTATTTTCAGTAATAAATAAGGACAAAGCGAGAACTGTTTGAAATATAAGTGAACAAAAGTGTGGTAGGCAGTAGCTCAATTACTTTGTCAACGATTAATTTATTGGTTCTAACTTGTAAGGAAAAGCCGGTAAAGCAAAGTCGAGCATATCAAAAAGTAGCTTTCTTTCTTATTGCTGATGAGTTTAAAGTTTTGGCCATTTTATAATGCCATAAAGTCAAACATATTGCAAGTATGTGTACGTGCATTTGTGTTGTTGCAGAAGTATGTGTCTGCCACAAATCTCTAAATTCCCACAATGGGTTTTAAAGGGCGAAATGAATTTATTTGCGCGCTGCAACAAATTATTGTGTAAACTTTTAGCGCCAACAAGTTAAATCAAATATATTGCACACACGCCCCACTGAGTGGACCTTGTTGTTGTTATAGCAATTGTTGTAATTGCTGTCATTAATGAGTGTTGCTGTTGCTGTTGTTGTTGTTGTTGTTGTTACATTGGCAACACCCAGTTCAACAGCAATTAAAATTGCCAAAAAGAAATAAATACGAGTAGGAAAGTAAAACGACAATGGAAGCAACAACAAAGCTGCTCATCTTAAGTTTCGCTGGTGAAAAAACAACAACAACAACAATATGACAACAACCCACGGAACTTACTAACATTTCGTTGGCCGTCGAAAATTTGTTCCTTTCCCTAGTAATAAAAATGTTTCAGCACGCGAAATGATCAGGGCGAGCGGGTGTGGGCATTGGGGGGAGCGGTGGGAGCGGGGATAGAGTGACGACGACACCATACTGAATGTATGTGAGCGTGTGTGTGTGTGTGTGTGTGGAACGTAAATCGTCGTAATAGAAACATTGCATTTTATTGCATTTGTTCTCGTTTCTGGCTTTCTGCCTTCACTTGCTTCGCTTTGTTTCTTTTCGTATGTTTTTTCTTTTTTGGGCCAATAACATACATTGAACTGATAAATGGTCAAAACGGCTTTATGTCGATGTCTCTGTGCCAGCTGTGGCAGCCGCTCGCTGTTCATATTTGTCTTTGGGCCAAGAAACTGCACAAATGGCGAATGAAAACTTAACAAAAAACCCAAAACTTTTCAATTTGTGCTAAAAGCGTTGCCCATCTAAGAAAACGTAACAGCTCCCCAATCCCAAATCCAAGTAACAGTTAACATATACCGGTTAGTAGTTACCAGTGGCCAGATTCATGTGTGGTAAGCTGTCAAGTTGGTGCAGCTGCAACTTCATTACCTGCCGCGGTTGCACACAAATGAATGGATACGCTCTTGTCTTATAAATGATGCCGTACTCGCTGCGCCATATATCAGCCTGGCAGCTGCTGTGCTTTGTCTTTGGTTTCCTATGGCTTTGGCTTGACATTCCAGAGCTAACATTGAAAAAAATTTAATTAACTTAAGTACAGAGCTGCAGGCCACTTTTGGTATCGAAGCGACTGCCAAAAAGCGAGCTCCATGCCATGGTCAAGTGTGTTTAGTGCCGCAAGATGAATAATGCAAACGATACTTAAGCCCGGCACATTTGCATTGCATTTGTCAAGCTATCCAGGCGGAGGCGGGTGCAGGCGAGGCCAACAAAAGAAACTGACCGCTGTCAATGAAAAGAAAGCCAGAGGTTCGGCAGCTAAGGCAAATACATTTATATCAGCTGATAATGATTTGGATATGAAAGAGTGGAGTGCAATGTTATAATAGTTAAATTCGACTCAGTTCAAATACAAATTTCCAAAAATCTAGCATTAGAACTAAGGCCATTTGATTATAGCTGCTAATATCGGCAGTCTTTAAAATAATAAATACTAAGTACCATTTCAGCTTTATATTAGTACTTTTAGGGTAGATGTATATTTAATTTATTGCCTAATTATACTTTGCAATTAATCCACCACAGTCGGGATTTTTTCGCTTAGATTTGTCCATTATACTAAGCCGCTTTGAATGCATTAAATCAGTTGCATATTTCAGCCTATTCAATGCAATGCCTATGAAAAAACTGTGAAATGCGAACATTTTTTGACAGCTCTATCAATACGCGTAATCACCTTCTGTCCGTGTGTGTGAGTGTGTGTGTTTGTGTGTGTATTGTGGGTGGGTGTCACACGATTTCGCAGTTTTAATGCTACATGGTGTTTAGTAAAATGGCGAAATAAATGAATTCATAGTTCGTTGGATGACTGGTTGGTTGCATATGGAAATGCCTGTAGTCAACCTTTGGCAAAACATTTTCCTGATGATTTTGCCTGCTCACAAAACGGCAAATACGACCGGATTAAAACAGATTACATGCGAGTTATTTGATAAAGCCCAGCACCACATATGAATACAAAAAAGGACAGACCTCTTTCACTAGCGTCACATTTCATCAATGCTGCAAATTATTTTCCATTTACTTTTGCCATGTCTATCATTGCGACGGCTATGGCGACTCAGTTATTTGCCATGTTTCCTGTGTGCACTTTTCACATTATTATTTACTTTTTCCGATTTGAGTTCTAGCAGAAATATTGGATGGAATAACCATTACACTAGCTATTCGTGTGACAATCCAATGTCATCTTACAATTGACTTTTCACTGAAGTTTTGCGATGTTTAGAGATAGTAACTTAACATACACTCTGCGCTTTAATCAAATGTTCAATTGTGCGAATATAAAGACATTCTTATACTAGTATTCGACTTGCTCAAGTGCCCATACTGATCTGATTTAATGCTTATATCTCTCTAAGGCTTGACAATAGTTTTACATTCAATGTTGCAAATGCTGCCAATTTTCATTAGCGCTGCAATTATTTAACGACAAGGATGACCCTGAACACAGTTTACTGTTGCATTGACACTTGCAACACAGTAAAGTAAAGTAGTGCAAAATGGGGAAGCAGGTCGGTATTTTGGAGCAACAAAACAAAGTAGAACAATCGTTTACAAAAATATTTGCATACACTATAGGGTACACTTGACAATGGCATCAGCACCAGCAGCATCATCGCATTCAATTTTCAACTTCTATGACAGGCGCCCGCTTGACATTTGGAGCCGTGTCCTCTAGTGACCGAGAGAGAGAGAGAGAGAGAGAGAGAGAGAGAGAGAGGGAGAGTGCAAACTGAAACTGTTGCATGAAACAGGGTGCAGTTGGGCAGCGGGGAGAGAGCCAGAGGTAGAGGCAGTTACAGCGACTGCTATAAAGTTTATGGTGCACACCTTTGCGTTTGAAATCTGTCAGCAATTTGCTGCTGAATTTGTCAAGCAAAGTCAAGAAAAATTAGAAAAATTATGACTTCCTCAATTTGTTGGCGAACAAAGGATCAGGAAGCAATGTTACCAAAAGTTCAAAGCCGGGCAACTGTTGCTTCTAATTCACACAGGCACACAACGGGTGGGACAGAGACAGAGACAGTTAGCATGACACACACATTCGCACGTTTGCAAACTTTTCAAATAGAAAATGTTTAATTTCCCCAAAGACAACGTCTATGCGGCTGCTTCAGCTGGCATTGCCAAAACGCTGCGTTTTCAAGCCAAGCTGAGAAAACTTTCTTTACATTTTAGAGTGTGTTCATGTTTGTGTATACATATGTATATACAAATGTGTGTGTGTGTGAAAGCGTGGGTGTCTCTTCTGGTGTCCAAGTTGTTGCAACAGTGCAGGCAAAAGTTTTCGGGTTTTCGACTAAAGTTGACGGCGCGCGCGCTTCAGCGTCAAAGTCGAACTTGTTAGTTTGCCATCGCGTTGAAAATTATATTATTTTCGAAGTTTTCAAATGTCGCCAGAGAGTCCGAAATTCTTGCTCAACACCACTGATAAATTGCTGCCGGTATATGCCTTTGTATGAGCACGTTAATTAAACGTATACAACCAATGAAGCATAAAACACATTGTCTATTAACATTATTGAAGTAAAAGTCTAACATCGTAAGCATAAAACATTTAAAAGTTCCCAAGAATGACAGCTTACCTCTATAATTAGATCAGAGTATAGTTTAATTACTGAATATTACCAAGTTGAGCAATTGTATTAAACATAATGGAATTAGAAATTTGATTTAAACTTACATATCTTTAACTACTCAAAGTAACTAAACAAATTCAAGTTATAAAACTGCCGGCCGATTAGGTCCTGCAATGCGAGTCGTAAAAGCCGTTTGAGTTGAGTATTTCACAGTGCTCGACAACATTTTGATTGTCTGTCATCATATTCACTTTGATATTTTGCTTTCAATTTCAAGTCACTTTGGCAGATTAAATGGCCAACCTGCTGCTGCTGCAGCTATTGCTGATGCTGATGCTTGTGGTTGCTGGGTGTGGCTCGACAAATGGACAGCTAACCGGCTGAGGTTGTAGGAGGATCAGTATTCGATGGTCGGAGGTCGGAGGTCGGCGGGTCATATTCGTGCCTGAATGGAAGGGCATCGAAACTGCAAAACTACTATAGAGTGGAAGCGGCTTCGTCAGCTGTTGGCTATACTCGCATGCAATGCGTACATGATAATCACGTTTGGGTTATAGGCCTGCTGCTTCTTATTATTGTTGCTCGGGTTGCATTTGCATTTGCATTTGGGGTCTGCGATGGCATGTCGTGGTGTGGTTTATAGCAACATCTTGTTCAATTTATTACCACTTTCATTTGGTAGCATAATAGGCAATGTCCATCCTACCTCCACACACACACACATCTGTCTGCAACACAGCTGACGCACTTGCGGTAAATGTGCATATCTATAACACGTTGCACTCAAAAATACTGAAACTGACTCTCATTGAGGCTTTGGCTACAGTCGGGCCATGGCTTGTCTGCTACATTTCTGCTTCATCAGTTACATGTTTTGAATAATTGAAGCGTATTTAGGCCTCCTGTGGACTCTGCCACATACGTGGGCTCCCATATGGTACTAGTAGGATCAACTATTCTCGAATTCGTATGTATTTATATTTTTTGTGCTCAGCCCAAGTTATTAAATTATTTTGCTATTTGCCATACTTAAGCCGTAAAAGGCATTGCATTTCAACAAATTCTCTTTTGGCTGTCAAATTGCAATTTTAAGCATTTTTCTGCTCATTTGGCCATGCTGCATACTCCATCATGTCCTTCTCTTAAAGCTCCAAGCTTCATCATTTTGCTGATTCTTGCAAAAACTGCAATTATTGCATATTAAGCGTGCTGCATTAGCATATGCCACTGACTGGCAGAACAGCCAGTTCAACAGCCTCCTCATAAATTACGCATACGACTACGCTTAAAATGCCATTTTTGCTGCATATCCCCAGGCGCACTTAGAACGTCATTGTCGCCGCCTTTTGATTTTGCAGCATGCTCTCGCATGACATACTGGCAGCTCAAAGCAAGTCAGAAAGCTGCTGTCGAGTTTGCTCGATGGTGAGATATCCGGTACAAAAAAAATGCAAGTAAAAAACTAACAAACGATTTTAGTCAATGTTAGTTTTGTTTTTCTTAAACCAAAAGGCTCATTGTGAAGCACTTAAAAGCATTGTTTGAAAGCTCTCTGAATAATAAACATAAACACAAATGAACAGATAACTAATATCTTTATATTATAGGGTTCGGTTATATATTATGTTGTTAAAGTATCAACCGACGATTATAATGTTTCTTCATAAATATAAATAAATATTCAAATACGAAAAAAATATAGACGGACATGACTGTTGACGTTAAACAAGAACATATATTCCCTTTGTCTGTTTACACATGTTCAGTTGACTTTGGACTCGCTGACTGAGCGTCCACATGCATAAACTGCAAATAATATGCCCGCTTAACGATATTTTTCGGTGCGGGTAAAACGGCACTCGAGTGTTGGACGCGGCACTTTGAGGGGCTGCCCCATGGTTGTTGGCGAATCTGGTGGCTTTGTGTTCGTCTTTTGTGGCTGTTTGTTGTTTGTTTGTTTGTTTGTTTGTCGGCAACAAAAACTATAACGCAACGACAACGGCAACGGCAACACTTGAACGCAGCCAGAAGCTGAGCGCAGATGTGCGTTTTAATTGCAGTGAAAACAAAATACTAAACACTTGTTGGCTGCCTTGTTGTGCCCCGCGGGATACTTTGCCGAGTTTCCCCAACGAGGTGTCAAAACGGGACACCTAACCCCCCTCCTGTCATGCTCCCTGTACTAGTGGCTTTGATTGTGCCATATCTGAAGGCAGTTTCAGCTTTGCCACCACTGCAGTTGTGTTCAAGTGTCCACCATTTGCTTTGATCACTGGTTACATTTTAAAACTGTTTCAGTTTCAGTTTGTTAGCGATGCATGGAAAGACATGTCACAGCATTCAAAGATCTATTTCAATTAAATATAGCAAAAATGCTATTCGAGTCAAGTGCTTAAAAACATGAAGCCACTATTGAATGAAAGCAATTTGCTGAATTAAAGTTATTTATTTGATAAAAAAATAGTAAAGTTAGAAAAGGCTCTTGGATGACTCTATATTTCTAAAAAGCATTGAAAGTCAAAAGGCCTTTAGTATTACTTCGGTCCAATTAAGCATCTTTTGTGTGTACGTTTAGAACATTTGCTTGTTATCTACGACCAATAAAGTATATATTATCTAATATATTGTTGATTAGCATCAACAGCAGTGACTACCTAGCCATTTCCGTCTTTCTGTCTGTCCAGATTTCAGAGACTATAGACTATAGAGCAAACAAATTTGGTGACAACATGTGGTATTATAGCCACTGACCAATTGTAACCGTACTTTTCAATCTAGAATGTTTATATGGTACACACAATCATAATCAATCATAATCATTGTTAAGGTTATCAAAAATTTACACTTATTATGTACATTTAGTCACAATAGAATAAAAAACACAGACGTCAATCAAAAAATACTTTTGAATAGGCTCACAAACCTTTCAGATTAAAAAATATGTATTTCTATAACGATTCTTCGCTTTTCTTTTTTTTTAAATTGACTGATTTGGCATGAATAGTAACTTCTGCTTTTGCCTTTATTGGATTTTTATTTATATATTATATTTGATCGACAAATTTTGAAAATACTTAAATGATCTTGTATACCATTATTTTTTACAAACTTCAGGAGATAGCGCCCTAGCTAGGCAACTAAGCACCGCAGCCAAACGAATTGATGAGAAGATGACTCAGACGCCTCCACCCTCAAGACCTGATAGACCGGGACATAGATATTAAGTTAGTTAATAGTTTAAATATGTTAATGATTAGATTAAATTGCCCAAAAGGGCAAAGAAAAAAAAAAGTATTTTTGAACGGCGTCAATTACATACCATATCATATAACTCTCATATATTTTTCATGACAATAGTCTCGAAATGTTCCATGTTAACAGAGACAAACATCTGAATCGTTGACTATAGAACTTGTTTTAATATTTTCTTTTTGTATAACTGTCACAACAGGCAAACAATCAAGGAGCGAGTTAAGAGTCCAATAGTCTAACAAACTCGGCAAAACTTTCGGAAAAACTTTTGTTTTGTTGTTGTTAGTGGTGTTTGTTGTGGCATGTGATACGATTTTTATGTAAAACATAATTGCAGATTAGTCGCAGCGGAAATGTGAAATACAACAAAAATAAAAAAGCAAAACAAAGAGCAAGCAAACAAATTGTAATCGTTCTGTTGCCGCTTAAAAGGGATTAAGTTGCCAGACAGGGAACGGAAGAGGAGGAGGAGGAGAAGAGCAAGTGCGATGAATGCAGTTGGAAATGTCTGCGAATTGAGAGTGTCGAAACATTCGACACTTGTCCAATACATTCATTTAACTAGCTGTGCCAATTTCCTGCAACTCGAGTACTCATACCGTCTGGGCATTCATACTGCCGGCATCAAGCACTCGCATTTGGTTTGCCATTGCCACAAAGATATTTTCAATTAATTAAAAACCAACGTATAGCATAGAATAAAAAAATACCTTGGCTGTGGATCCATGTTATGATGAAGCAGGAGTGGGACTGGCAGCAACAACAAGTGGCTTAGAAGCTTTTCGCCTCAAGTATGCAGCAGCATACTGAAAACAGCCTTAGGGCAATCAGTTGCTCAACATTTTGGGTCTTCAAGCTGATGCTCCAAACTCAAACCGGTCAAAAATATGACTTAAAATTAGCACACCAACGCACGCATACAAACGACTCACAAACAAAACTGCCAGAGCATCATTCAGTAGGATGCAATGCGTTTCGCCTATTTGCTCAGCAAATGAAGTTGAAAATGGCTTGGTCAAGTGCAAGTGCAAGTGTGTGGGGCTCTCTCAGTAAATGCATGAATCAAGCACTATATAGAAGTAGTTGCTTTTGCTGCTGCTGCTGTTGTTGTTGGCCACTTTAAATGGAACGTAAATATTTGAACTGCATTGGCAGAAACGTCAAGAACGGTTGCAGCACCTCTACCCTTTTCAGAACTACTCATTCCCACCTGTCCTCACCATACAATCGGGAAATCGTCACCGTTTCCACCTGCTCACTATACGTATTGATTTGCTCAACTCGACTGGCGGTCGAAATTCTAAATGGCTTCAACTTTTCATAGTTAATTCTGCGAACATTCCATTTTGGGTGTCCTTCCTCTTGCTCCTATCCTTTTTATACCCGCCTACCCAAAGGGTAGAAGGGTATTATGGCTTTGTGCCGACCGAAAATGTAGGCAGAAGGAAGCATCTCCGACCCCATAAAGTATATATATTCTTGATCAGCGTCAACAGCCGAGACGATATAGCTATGTCCGTCTGTCCGTCTGTCTGTCCGTATGAACACCTAGATCTCAGAGACTATAAGAGATAGAGCAACAAATTTTTCGAGACAGTGTGTCTTATTGTTGCACGCAGATCAAGTTTGTTTTAATTTTTTGCCACGCCCCCTTCCGCCCACGTAAATCAAAAAACACTGAATTGCAAGCGTAATTCTAGAACGTTCAATTTTGGTACGCACAATACTAATCACCATCTTAATGATCTCTGCGGATTTGGTTACAATCGGATAAAAAACACAGAAGTTATTAAGATATTACTTTTATAAGGCGTTACCACGTGCAACTGCTAGTGCTGCCTAGTTAGTTGCTATGACACTCCGCGATATAATAATGGTGTTCAATAAACCAACTAAAGTGCTGGCAAGCTAATAATTTCGAACAATGAAAATTTTGATGTATTATTTTGGTATTTTTCAGTATATTTTTAAAAGTATTTTTTCAGTATATTTTTGAAAAATATAATATTTGGATGGTAAAATTGGGTGGCGGGTATCTCACAGTCGAGCAAACTCGACTGTAGCTTTCTTACTTGTTTAGTCTGCATTGATCGATTGCACTTTTACACCATTTGACATATGTAATTAATTCAACCTTAGTTTCTTAATTAAATGCAATGTGCAATTTATTTTCATATTTTAATAGTATACAAAGATAACAATGCACAGCATAAAATTATTGGAAATTATTCCCGCCAGTGTTAAACTAATAATCTATTTCATAGCTATTGAGTTGTACTCAAATGCATTTATTTATGTATTATGCATTCCGTGCCATGCTATGTGCACCTATTTTGGCTTGCCAGCGATGTCCTTGAGCCTTGTCATGGTATCTGGAATCGTATAAATTAGCTGTTTGTCGACAACTCAAGGGTCGCCGATGCCGTTAGCCAGTTGTCGGTCAGCCGTCGCCGTTGGCTCTAATGAACGGGACCACATAAGCATAAATTATGGGGCACCCTACAGAGTATTGTGGTGGTGTAGTAGGGAGCCTTTCGGCTTATGCTCACATATTTGCGCAACATACTTCTGAACGGCATACGTGAATAGCTGTGAAGCTGCATTATTGCATACTTTTTGGCTGCACATGCTTGGGCTTAACGCTGTCCTCGACAGAGTTCCCTTTCCCTTTCTTCCCCTTTCCCATGCCAGTCCCCTTCCCCATATTTGCGACACTCGTTGCAGTAAAAAGCATTTTGGCGCGGTTCTCGCGTATTTTTTCTGGGGTTTTGTTCATTTATTTTCATTTTTTTGTTTTATTTTTACATTTCTGTCTGTGTCTGTGTGTGTATGTGTGTGTGACCAGTTTTTTCTTAAATTAAATGTTGCTCTTTAATGTTAATATATTCACATTTTGTAATAATATTTGTAATTTTCGTGTTTTGCTTCATAATATATTTATTTTCTTGATATCCTTGGTGCCTATAAACCTTAATACATTTTATCGTATTTACATTTTTGTAACTTTAAATAAGTGCATTACTCATAGTTGTAATTTGCTGCTTATCGTTAGTAAGTGTAACGTAAGAACAAATATTTAAATATATAATTTTACATGCTAAATTAATTAATTTCTTTTAGAAATAATTATCAAAATTCTATAATTCATTACAGATATGTGCGTTGTTTAAGTATTTCTTCAATTTCTTTTCTCTTTAGTATAAGCTAAAAAAATGCTCATTTTTACAGTTGTACAAGGCAAATTTAAATCAAAGCAATTGCATTTTGTGTAATTGATAATTAAGGTACACATATTTAATTTAAATAAATTAATATACTAAAAACTACTGAAAGCTCAATAAACAAATAGTATTGCACTAATTTTTTTGGTTGAAAGTGCGACATACTAACAACATTTGCTTTGCTACAGAATAAACATTCAACATACTCCCAATAGACACTAACTAAACCTACGAAGACTTTCGATTTTGAACTGCAACTATTTGGATGCAAAGAATTCTATATTTCTTATGTATAAGTACAATACATGTATATGTATACGATTGTATATATAAATATGACTATATGCATTATGGTATTTAACACCTTACTATCTATGTATGTATACTTTATAGTAGGCAATTACATATTAAGCCCGCAAAAGTATGCCGCAAATGTCTTGCCTACAAACTGCCATAATTTAGACTCTAAATTTTAGAGAAGAGCGGGGGCAGGGAAATGCATTTAACCTCACCCCTGCATATTTAGAAACCTGAACTATTGTTAATTTAATTTATGTTTGTGTGAATATTTACTTTGCTTTTTGCATAAACAGCAGTAAACGTATTTCAAAAGTAAACTTAACTGATTTTTGTGGTTGCTGTTGTTGAGGCTCTTGGAGGCGATACGGTCCATCTATCTGACCAGCAGAAGAAGAAACCCTGTTATCAGTATTGCCAAACTGTTTTGTTTCACCATAATAGCCGAGTCGCCATCGCCATCTCGACAATATTTGGGATGTCGTGTAAAGTCTTCGCAATATATCTGCAATATATAAAAACAAGTAAGAAGGCTGCAGTCGATTTTTCTCTGTGAGATACCCGCCACCCACTTTTATAAATGTAGCAAAAATTAGGATCGATTATCAAAACACACAATTTTTTAGAATAAATAAATTAAATATGACTTATTGTCACCAAATTGGTTTCTTTACCTATATAGTCTCTGAGATCTAGGCGTTCATACGTGCGGACGGACAGACAGGCAGACATACGGACAATGCTATATCGACTCGACTGTAGCCGCTAATAGAGACTATATACAATATATATACTTAGTGGGGCTGGAGATGGGTCCATCTGCCTGTTACATACGTTTTTGGTTGGCATAAAGTTATAATACCCTTTTAGACTTTTACCCTATAGGAAGGCGGGTATAAAAAGTACGATTTCTATAGATTTTCCTATATATTTTGGATTAAATCCAAAGATTAAGTGCTTCTTTGTATACCCTGTGTCTATTCAATGTGTAAAAAAGTGTATGTTATAATAGTTGAGAAAGAAGAAGGCATATCCAATAAAGAATATATATTCTTGATCAACGTAAACAACCGGTTCGATTTAGTTATGTCAGTTTTTTTATCATTCCATAAGACCTTGACCCAATTTGGTATTGAGGTCCCTGCATTCGATACTTTATTATGAGCATCTAATTGTGTAATAAAGTATTATATAACTGCATACGTCATATACTCTATATTGTTGATATAACATGTAAGTTTCGTGTTTATCGGCTAAAAACAATATAAGATATTAGCGAAATATTCTGCTTGCACTGTTTCTGCTTGTATGTGTTTTGATGTTTATATTAATTGTGTACACGATATCTTGAATTCGCGCGCTATCTTGTTGTCATTGATCTTTATACAATAATAAGCATTTATTCAAACTAACCTTGGTCAAACTATTTGCGTATTTGTCGACCAATTCCCTCGTAAACTTAGCCGCTTCATTGCCACAAACTTTACGTGCTGCATTCTCAGAGCAGTCGCCCAGTTCATTGATGGAACTTTGAAATAAAAAGAAAATATAGGGTAATAACAATTAAGATTACAATACGTAAAATATTAAAGCAGTGAGTTTTCAATTTTTGATGTGTATAAAAATATACCGCGGTAATAAACATGCTTGACTTACTCTCATATTCTCTTCTTCTCTTCGAACTCTTTTAAGATTAAGGTGCTTAAGATTGAACTTAAACTTTAATGTAGGCTTAAACTTAGGCTTAAACAAGCAAGTATTCAAGCTTTTAGTGACGTGTTCTCAATAGAAACAAGTTTGACTATATTTAATAAATTTTAATTTTAAAATCTACCATTGATAGATTTAACTGCAAACCAGTTTTGTAAGGGGATTATCGGCAATGGAATAAAAAGTGAATGGTGAATGAGATTAGGCATTATAAAAACAAACAGAGAGAAAGAATGTGATAGAGAGCTCAAGACATGAAGTAAAATTGAATTCTAATTTCATATTGCTCGATTAAAGTTTACCAGCAAATTGTTTTAATATTCTCATTGAGTGTGCCATTTTCCTGGTTCTCCTGATTTTTGTTGGGCTTCAAGAACATCATCGTCTCCTTGTAGCGTATGGCGCACACCTCAAAGTCCTTTTTTGCCATTTCCGAGCACGGTGCATGCTTCAAATACTCTTCAAAATATAACGATTTGTGAATTAAGATCTGTTGTATGGTTATGGATTAGGCAATAGTTATGGGTGTGCTTACCTTCCTGAAATTCACCCTTGATGCAGAGATCCCTGATGAACTGATTGGTGCCGTGGTAGAGCTTATTGAACTGGTTTCTCTGCTGTAGATCCATGCATCGACGTGTATAGCTTTGAATGCAACGCACACCCTTCCGCAACTCACTGCATCATAGAGTAGAAGAGTAGAGGAGTATGCGGTAGAGAGATGGATATTAGACATGGATAACAAACATGTTGGCGTTAATGCTATTGTTTCAATTCTGTTCGCTGCTCAACTACAACTTACTGACAAAGTTTATCCAGTTCCTCCTTTTTGGCAGCACCAATCGAAAATTCCGACGTTAAATGCAGCATCTCAAGTGGTTCGGCGCACTTGCTGAACTCCTCCTGGCCGCATTCCTCTGACCTTACGACCGCCATCAGGAGCGCTGTTTGGCAAAATGCACATTTTCATTGTGAAATTCGAGTACAAAAATGTAACAACGAGAGATGGAAAAGTATGAGAAAAAGAAAGAAAAGAGAAAGAGTGAGAGGAATAAACAAACTGGCAAACAAACAATGGATAGTGCTCAAGTTGAAAGCTAAAAGGCAATCTGAGACACGGCGCCTTACAGTCTCACAGTCTCTCAGTCTCCCAATCTCTTAGTCTTGCACTATTTCTATCGCTCCTCGCCGTCTGTCTCACTCCTATCTCAATCGCCTCACATTTGGAGCTGCAACACAAAGTTGCAAATGTGCGTCAGGGGTAATAAAGTTGGGCGTAAGTGAAATTGGCATTTCATAAATTTAAACTTTTTGGTTTTCGTAGTAAACACTTTCGGAGTCCCTCTTTTATCGCTGTTTCTCTCTATCTCTCTCGGTCGGCTATTATGTTCTTATTAACAAAACGGAAGTCACGCGGCCGTCAGCTTAAACTGATTGACGTAAGATGAAAGCCAGCTGATCATTTGCGATTAGAAACAACACAGACGTAGACCTAAAAGCTGACCCTACTACAAACAGAGACTGAGACCCTGATACTATTTTACTTATACTTAAAATCATGCCATATTTTGCACTCACCTATTACGAAAAGCGTCGTCGCAGTGTTCCAGTACCAATAGTTTCGATGCATTTTGTTATCTTTTGCAATTTTGTAATTCTTTTGTATTTTGCTTTGAGCTTCACTTCAACACCACAGTTCACACTTTACGTTTCTCTTTACACGCCTTTTAATTGCTTTGAGGCATTTACAGTGACGTCACGACTAGTAAAACGAATAAGGAAGTAGAGCAAAACATATTATTAGCATATAAGTTCTTATTAGGCCACATAAACGCATAATTGGCAGATTTCAAATGCAATTTTACTCTATTAATATAATTCAATTTCATAAAAAATATTAGCTAACTCATTAAATATTTAAATTGATAAAAGTTTTAAAAATTAAGTAACCTAAGTGTCAACTACACAACTTACAATCAGTGTGCACATATCTCGTTTTGTTGAGTTACAAATACATATATTTTCTAAGCTATTAATTTGCGTTAATAAATAATTTTAGTGCATATCCCACAAAATGTGCATTGTTTTTCAAAACAAATGGACAATAGTTTGCTAAAAATCTATGTGAAGTATAATGAATTCACTTTACAAATTTTCACAAAATCCAATAAATAATTTTTGGTTCGATTTAATTTTAATTACGATAAGGTGGTGTAATTAATCAATATTGAATATTTATTGTAAATCTAGGTAATTTAAAAGCGCAATTAACAAAAAATCCCAAAATAAAAACAAATTCTATAAATTAAAGAAAAAATAAATATATTCGCAAAGAAAAGCGAAAGCGCAAATTGTCGCAGCATTTGTTTGGGATATTTCATTTGTTCTTGTTGATCTCTTTGCCAAAAATGATTCGTATATGTGTATTGGGAATGAACGTGAGTAAATGCGAGCATCGAAAATTTGAATTTGTTTTGTTTTGCCGAGAGACGAATAAAGCGGGTTCAAAGTACGTTGCTCGCTATGTATGTTAGTTGTATTTAAAATTCACAAATCAATGAGAAAGTATGATTTTAATCGAGGATACAAATAGTATATCAATGACTAGTTCAAGTTTGATACCATGCTAAATCAAATCACTCTGTCTCTTTGCTTCATCATAGTGACTACCATTTTCTAAAGCTATTAGATTAGTAATGAAATTACTATCAATCTAAACGAACTTGCAAATCTAAATGAGTTTTTTTTACTGGGCAAATAGTAATTTGATCTGATGGATGATCATTATAAATACAAAATACTTATTTTGAGTAAAAGCAACATTTAATGAATAACATCACTTACTGTCTAAACGGATGCTATAATTGATAAAGATGAAATCAAAGATCATTACAAGTCGATTTATTAAAAATCAATCAAAAATACTTTAAATTCTTGCTCCCGTCTATTTCATGATCATGATTAATTAAGAACATTTAAAGTGTTTTCTGTTCAAACGTTTTGCTTACAAAAATTACATGAATTAAGTGAATACAAATATATTTTTAGCAATTAATTAAAGTAGTACACCTGTTGCATGGCCAATCTATGAGTCACAGCGAATATACCCGATCTAAAGAGTACCACTGCAGTTCGCCGTATGAAATTGTGTAGGCGTGTGAGAATACATAAAATAAAGTATAAACTAAGAAAAGCAAATGGAATAAAAGTGAATTTTGCTTTACATTTGGGGCTTGTGCCAAAATCTTTTTTTTTTACTTTTTTTATCACTGTTGCCTTTTCTTTTTACATAAATGCACTGCTGCAGGTGTATGTGTGTGGTTTCATATTTATTTATGTTATCTCTTTTCAAGCACTTTTAGTGTTCATAAATAAACAAAGGCACATTTCCAATATCTTTTCATATTTCTCGAAAATGGGTTTTGTTTATTTTCAATTAATTGCTTACAAATACGAGAAAAAACATTGTCATTGTTTTAGTTGGGTAAGGTCAGTTACTGACTCCCCGATTTGTTCAATAGACTCGCTACGAACGGAGCAGCAAATATAAAGCTATTATTGACGGGAAATGCTTTAATTCGAGTTTTAATTTAATGGATTTATGTAAATTGCTATTGGCTTGCCGAATGCATATTTTATTGGTAAAGGTCTATATGTCTACTGTGTATTGACTGCAGTGTAGAAAAAATGCTGTGAATATATGTATTACAAAATATACATTTGCAAATGTTATGACCGTCTGCCCAGCTGTTGCCAATTGACAAACGAAGAAAACAAAACACTTAAAGACACAAGAAGCAGTGCAATGAAGAGTCAAACGAAACCCGATTGCGGCAAGTAAAATGAATAGCACGAAAACAAAATTGAGAATTGAGAAATTCAACGAGTCTTATTTTTAATACTGATCGGAGATTGCATTGCACTTCGACAGTGGGCCTTGAAAGTGATCGTAAGCGGGGAGTACTGTTGGGCGGGGCAGCACGTGATTCGAAAGAGTGCAAAGAGACAATAGGAATGCAGTCGGACGAGCCCCTCGCCCGGTCGTACTCGATTTGTGTGCAGCCGGCATAGAAATCAGGTTTTTTTTAATTGTTTATTTATATTTATATATTTATTTTTGCTGCGAAGATGCAGACATTCCGTGTAAGTGTGTTTTCAAGTGAATTTATGTGAAGTGTGGTAAGTAAAGTAAGTGAACGATTAATTGTTATTATTTTCGCATTGATTACTTGAGAGCGTTCACACCTGCGCGACGATCGGCCACGAGATTTCAAACACTTTCCAAGTTTCCAGCAACTGTAAAGACGCAAGCGCGTCGCGTTGTTCGTCGTGCGAGTAACCAAAACGTACTGAAGAACGAGCAGCATCAGCAACAGCGGCAATGGAAATAGCGAAAGCAACTGCAGTAGTAGGGGACCGAGCTTCAGTTGTGCTGGCAACTTCGTTGGCACACGAATGACAATCGGTCGATTTTTGTCGTGCATGTTGCTGGCAACATTTCAAAAAGTTGTCGACGCATGTTGCTGGCGCTGAAACAACAGGTATTTGTATCAAATTTTGCTATTAATTATATTTGCATGCCAGCTGCATTTGATAACGCAATTCACTTATCTAATACGATAGCTGCCTAAACTGGATTTCAATTTTTGTAGTTACTGCTTTTTATTTATTTGTTATCAACTGCATGCATTTGATTTGTTATTCAACTATTGATAATAGTCTGGGAACTTATTTATTAATTAATTGAATAAGCCAAAGCCATTGAATTTCCTGTTTGGACGATAAGATTTAAACTGTTTTATTGAAGTGGCTGATGGCCTCGTCTGAAAGCCAATAAGCCTTAGACAATTGTTGCCAATAATTTCATTTTGCTTTCATAAATATTTGTTATTTATATTTGCGCAACAACAAATGCAAATGGCAACAACAACAACAGTAACAGCACAAGTCACGGCAATAACAAACAAAAGACAGCGGCGTAACTTCAAATCAAGTGTCGAAATTTACACGTGTGTCCTTTTGTTTTCCTTGTCATGCACCTGCTGTCTCGCTCACTCACGCAGCCAAAATGGCTTGTGAAGTGGCCGCAGGTTTTTGTTTTTATTATACCCCGTACCTGAAAAGGGAGTATCAAGTCTTGAATGGGATCTGTTTTCGTTGTATTTTTCGCTTATTATTTTTTCCTTATCATCTGGAACAATTGGAAAAATGTCAAATAGTTTTCGAAATGGGATACCCTTCTTTTGGATTAAAGGGGCATGGGTATTTTAGAGTCGAGCTGCATCATTCTATTTTGCTTTCCTCACTGTTTGTATTTTGTTAATATTCGTTGAGTTGAGCTTTGTTTGCTATATGCCAATTTGCCGTTATGTTTGTGTATTTGTTGTAAATAATAACTAAATTAGGCAGCTATTCATTTTATTATGTTCGTATTTGTTCAGTTCATGGTAGAAAGGTTCATGGCCAATAATCGAATGACGTGACAGGTTAAAGTGGTCTATCAAGTGAAATATTGATCCATAAATAATTAAATCATTTGCCGACAATTTCCACACGTATTGTACAATGCACAAACATGTGACTTGCATTTGTTGACTACTCGTATTTACTGTCGACAACTATCACAAAAATTGATTACATTTAGTGCTCAATAAACATTTAACGAATCCCACCAACACTACAATTAAATCAGTATGCATGACGATATTTAATGAAAGCCTAAAACAGCATGGTAAACATAAGATTAAATATCTATTTTAATTGATTCAATTTGGTACTAATATTTGTAGCATACTTTTTAAATATTCGTTTTTTGGGTTATCGAAAAACTTTAAACCTTTGACCGTCAATATATTCAAATTATTGTGGCCTTGTATTTATTTAATTTATATTTTGATATATCCTAACCTTGTCAATTCCATATCCGATTAAAATATAAATATATGTACATATATGAGTTGCTGGAGGAAAACATACTTATCTCTAATAAAAAAGCTAATGACGCACTTCCAAATTATAAGATTAGTTTCTAATGTATAGGCTGAAATTGAAATGGATGAGGCACAAAGATTCATAGTTCTTAGTGCAAATGATTTCTACTCTTCTCTTATGATTTTTATACAGTTTAAATGATTCCAATAGTGCAATTGTGATCCAATTTGCATTATAATATAAATTCAGTAAATACAAGTTTTTGATATCTTTAATTCTGCATTTTAGCATCTTTATGAATCAAAAGGAAACTTAAATCGCCGCGTCGATGACTGAATGCTAGGTCGACACCTGGTGCTCGTAGTGTTTTTTATTTAGTTCATTTGTATAGACAAAGCCGGGAGTCAGCTATTGTGAGTTTCAGGACGGGTGCATGTAGTAAGTGCGAGTGTAGGTGGGTGTCGAGGTCATTACCATTGGTCACATGCGTAAGCATGACAGGAAAGAGCTTAAAGCCATTGCTTATTCGACAAACGAAAAGAGAATGAAGTTTATTATATTTGCGTTGGCTGCTACGGCCACAGCAGCAGCAGGAGCAGCAGCCCATTGAGCAACACCTACAGCCAAACACATGTACCCATGCACATACATGCGCACACAAACAATGGCAATATCGTGCATTAAGCGCGACAACAACAAAAAGAACAACAAGAACACTACCAGAATAACGGTGAAAGTGGCTGGCGAACTGCTCGCCGGCCTCATAGCTAACGGGCAAGAGCGAGAACGAATCCATTGGCTTTAGTTGGTTAGTGTTCTGCTGCTGCAATGGTGTGTGTCTGAACTTTGCAAGTTTTACTCATTGTTGTTGCTTTCGGCTGGCGACTCACAATCGCAAGTTCTCTCAACTGTTGATGTTTACATTTAGCGTTTGGATTTATGAACTCCGCATGCGAAGCACGTAACATTGGACAATTTAAAGTTTAGCTCCCACACACTAAAACACACCTACTCCTTCTTACACTAGCGAACCCAAGCACACGCTGAGCGTGCACTGTTAGAAGGCTGAGAACAACAGGACAATTGTTCTACGAGCTGATGACAATAACAACAATCGCCGTCTATTCCTCAACCTCCCCCTCCTCCCACCACTTTCTTCCAAGTATTTACGCTTTGTTTAGTTTTATTAGTTAAGCAGCAATCCCAAAGAAAAAACTTCAAAAATTAATGACTACGTGAATTGTTTGTCTACGAATAGCGTGTAGATGAGAGAAGAGGTCGTGCTCAAAGTGACTGCTATGCGACTGACCAAACAACTGCGAGCAATGCGTAAAGTGTATTGACTAAGCTTTCTTATGGCAACACTCTCACCATGGTTGTTAACTTTGCTAAGCTTTTATAGCAACTTTTCTGCTGCTAAACTTGCTACATGATTGAAGTACTAAGCGTTGTGTATGATTAGTGCCTTACTGAAATAAGTTTGAAAATCATGTTGAATGATCAAAAGAAGTTCCGTGAAATGTACAGAAAATAATATTTTTAATTTACAATATTATATATAGAATAATTGAGATTTTGGGCTTGCATTACTATCTGCCCCGTTAATTAAGCGACGTAAGATGGAGCATTTCAATTGAAATAGACTTGTAGGCTGATTATCTTGCTCCGTGGCTTACAAATTGCGATGATTAGGCCGTTAATTGTAGCGCGTAAATCTAACAAACAGCCACAGAACACCACATCACAACATTCATCAGGCGCCGGCCAAAAGGCTGAGCAGCAAAGACCCCAAGAGACCGTCAGGCGATGCCATGCGGTTACTTGCCAGGATTTACGAGCCGCATTAGCAGCAACGGCAGCTGCAGCGGCAACGACACCAGCAGCAAACATAGTTTGCAAAAGATCTGGGCCTGGTGGTTCATAAGCAAATTTTTGTTGAACGGCAAGGAGCACGAATGCCACTTGCAACTTTGCACCGGCAGCTCGCAACTTGCATCGGGCAACTGGCGTCGGGCAATGGGTAACCGGCTACTGGCAGACCGTCAGCACTTTGGTCAAGTTAGAGTTCCAGTTTCGGTCCCCAACTCGGTCTCTGACAGTGTTTACGACCGCGTTGACAGTTTAAATCGCAGTGCGCTCGTATATTTTGACGTTTTACAGGCTATAGTTTAATTTACGTATGTGTGTGAGAGAGAGAGAAAGAGCTAGAGATGTGGGTAAATAACAGCAGCTCAAAGCCAGAGCACTTGTCGTGGCCATATGGCCATGTGGCCATGTTGCCTAGACGCAGGCGCAACAACGTGAGAAAGTACGCGTCGCGATTTCTGGGTTCATTATGCGACCCGTCTATGGGTTAACAATCACTTGAACACCAACACTGTGGCAACTCGCTGCCTACACAGCAAATCAGAGTAGCAAACAACTGCCACAGACAGCCGCAGCAGCCATTGAGTCTCTTCTGTTTTGGCCTTGTTTGGGGCCTGCTCGATGGGGCCGGGTCGGGCCAGTGATTTAATCGCCACTGCCCAAAAACTTATAATAAGTTATGAGTACTCGTATTTCTACGTTCGATTCGTGCGCGTTAAAGTAGCGTGGAATATGTAGCATTTCATTGTTGTTGTTGCGCTTGTTATTGTTTTTGTTGTTGTTGCTGTTGTTGTTGTTGCCAGTTGGTGAAGTGTGTGGAGTGCGTAGCAAGCACTCGATCAACAAAAGGCATCACTTGGATGTCGCCTCGAGTGGATATGCGGCACAAAGTGTTGAAATAAACTACAGCAACAACAACACCAACAACAACAACAACAACGTCAATACTATCTGCTGCTGACTCTCGCTCTAAAGCTATCTCACTCTCACCCTCTTTCCACTTTTTAGCAGCAGCACCAGCAATCAAATCAAATAACTGTCAGATTAAAGAGCACTCGCCCCCAGCGGTTTCAGCAGCCCCTGCATCAGCTGTTCTCCAATGCTTGAGAATGGGGCAAACATTGAAAAGAACTCGTAGGCCAAGCTGGCTACACTGCTTCCCTGACTCACTATTGGCTACTTCCTCAAAAAATATGCGTATCATCTCATACATTATCAAGCACTTTTGCTATGCCTTATTACTAAAGAAAATCTAACAAAAATCTCTTTTAATTATTACTGACCGTGGATTGTCACTGTTTAAAAAGATGTGTCAGTTCACCAGAGTAATGGGCGTAGACTGGGAAAGCTCTAGAAAAATAAGTGAATTTTCTGTGGACCTAAGAAATGATTGGAAATGTATGTAATCAAATAATAGTGTATGATCATATAAGATATTTAACAGAACGGCTCTCTCATCTAGCTGTTGGTTAATTTGCGCCAAAGGTAATTAAAAACCTTACTTCTAAAGCACTCTCGATAATACTAAGTTAAATGCCACTCGCATCTAATCTATAAAAAACTTTGGCACTTTTTAGTATATTTTAAAATGATTCCCGGAGGAGGAGGAGCAGAAAACTTTTATATATAATAGAGAGACTTTTAATGAGTAATATCTGGTGCAGCTGCATCTCTTCAATTGTAGTCACCTAGTGATATAATGGTGGTATTTAAGAAACTCAATAAAGTGAAACCAAGCTAAAAATAAATAATTCTGAGATTAGTATATCTCGGTACATTTTTGGTATATGTTTTTTTTCCACTTTAATATTATAGAATAAATAATTGAGAATCAATTACACGACTTGGAAAATATAATAAAAAGTTTTTTAAATAGTTGAAGTGCAAAATAAATTATAATTAACCTCATTCATTAGACAACACAGCAATAAAACATGTGCAGCTGCAACTAATAGTTTTATAAAATTATTTTTTAAAAATTGCTTGCATTTATATTTTTACCGATTTATGGTAGATGTAGATTTTTATCCATGCAAGCAGATAGCGTAGATTTATACTTAATGTTCGGCAGTCTCTAAGCTATAATGCACTTGTACCCAATGGGTTGTGGGTTAAAAAGATTATTTCCATTGTTGTTCCACTAAAACTAGCTTGATTTGAAACAAGTTGCAGCCTTGCAACTACTATATAGTCTTCTCCGTCTTATAATAGTGTGGCATACTTAATTGCTCTAAGTTAATCCCTTTATAAAAACATGCTTCATGTATATTCCCTTTCATCAACAACGAAATAACAATTAATTTAGAATTGGCTATTATATTGATTCCCAAATTCAATATCAATTTCTTTTTATACCTTTGAAAGTTGGTAAAAGGGCATATAGTAGATTTGTGCTAAAGTACTAATACATATAGTATAGCCTATACATGATAAACATCAAGAGCCAAGTCGATTTAGCCCTCTCCAAATGTCTCTTTACAATAAAGGCCTCCAGATACCAAGCTACTTTTAAATTTTGGATGTCACGCTCCCTTTCGTCCCCGCAAATAAAAAATATATGTTGATTTAGAAGCTAGAGTAGCTACTATTTTTTATGGTGAAATCAGGTGTAATTTCACCTGTTTAGTTGCTATTGTCAGTAGAAGTAATATTAAAAGAGCTAATAAACTGCTATCAAACTATTAATCCTGAATGTGGTAAATTTTTGTATATTTGTGGACAAATAATTGATTCGAAAAAAGTATATTTACTAAAAGTAGCGAGTTGAATCAAGAAGCGTGATAGAAAATATCACAGGGTATCTGATAGACTTGTTCTATCGACTACAGCATTCGTATATGTTTCGTTAGCGCTTATAGAATATTTTTTTCTTCA
Source organism: Drosophila pruinosa (assembly GCA_018150935.1). Taxonomy (NCBI): domain Eukaryota; kingdom Metazoa; phylum Arthropoda; class Insecta; order Diptera; family Drosophilidae; genus Drosophila; species Drosophila pruinosa. The sequence continues at coordinate 46,374,276 of JAECWR010000199.1, forward strand.
CATAAGTAGGTGCAATTTAATAATCCATAAATTCCTAATGAAATTAATAAAAAGCTTTAATCTAATCAACTCATGGAGTTGGCTGAAAATGCACTAATGAATTATTGAATTATTCTATTTATTGCACATTTATAGCATTTAAAACAAAGCAAATACTTCTTTTATTGTCAATTGTAAAATTTAATGGAAACTATATTGATAATTTAAAATTAAATTTATTGCACATTTATAACAAAGCAAATAATTCTCTTATTGTCAATTGCAAAATAGGTCCATATCCATATTGATAACTTAAAATACCTCTTGCTGCTATTTTCATAAACCTTGCAGCCAGAAGCAACCGTGGAGCAAAAAGAAGAATTACTTTAACAAGAGGATGACAGTATGGAAATTATAAACGCCCAAATGATCATTGATACTCAAGGTGATCCCGGAATCTCTGGGCCATTAATGAGCCGTGTTTCTTGTTGTTGCTAGAGCTCCAAGGGAAAAGTTCAAGCCAACACCAAAACTCCAGCACTAAGAGCAGCAGCAATAGAAATAGCAGCGGCAACAACAACAGTAGCTGCGACAACAACAAGTTCATTATTGCCAACTCATCACGTGGCTAAAGCTGAAGTTCAGGCCCAGACTCTTGGCCACTAGGTTGAACTGTTGTTGCTGTTTTTGCTGTGATCTTGTTCTCAGTACCTAAGAAATGGCAGAAACAGCGTCGGCGGCGTTTAACTGACAAGAAGCCGGATTATTAATCGACGTTTAATTAATTTATAACCAATTAAGCAGCAACATAATGCGGCAAGCTACCGTTGACGTGAGCTCTTGGCTCTTAGCCGTGGCCTGTTGCTGCTGGTTGCACTGCTCCACAGATCAGCTGCTGCAGAGCAGAGCAGAGCAGTGAGTGAGTCGTAAATGCCAAAACTCGTTCTAAGTTTTTTTTCTTTATTATTTTTGTTTTTTGTGTTGTTGGCACAGCCGTTTTGCACTACAAAAAGAATTAGCCAAGGCAGAGATACGTTGCAGCTGGGGGAGGAGGAGGCACAGCAAAAAACGAAGAAGAAGGAGGATGAAAAAACCAATGTCACAATTTATGGTATTGTTGCGGCAACATGCACCTGCAACAATGAAGCCGCCGCCACCGCCGACGTCACCGTCGTTGCTGCAACCTGTGCAATCCGTGTAACCTGTGCAACCTGGCAACGGCGGCATGTTTCCACTGATCAGCTTGTGATTTCTTTTTGCTCTGCAGCGGGAAATCCTTATAAGCAAAATATGTTAACGAAGCATGAAAAGCAAAAATTAAATTAACAAAGAACAACAACAACAGCAGCGGCGACGACGACAGCAACTGCAGCAGCAACAATAACAAAAAAATTAGCCTGTATGAGCCTTTCTAAAAAGCCAATTGGTCAAGCTGGCTCATGCTCGAACTCATAGTCAATAAGCTGGCCTATTAACACATTCACTCTGGCACCACAGGAGCCACATGCAACTGCGGCAGCAGCCGCAGCAGCGCAGCAGCTGCAACAACAGCAACAGCACCACGCACTAGCCATCATTCTCGCATCAAGGTTTTGCGGCTGTCAATAGAGCAACTCCCGCCGTTTGATCAAGTGTGCCCCAGAGTTGGGGCAACAAAATCAAAAGCCCAAATTATTGTGGCACGTTGCAAGCTGGCCAATGCCAGCGTTACAACTTGCAACTGCAACTTGAACGCTGACGGCGACGGCAACAGCAACAGCAACAGCGACCGCGACTGCGCAGTTAGCGTCAAGATTTATGTGATCCTTAAGATTTATTGGTTTACGGCATTGTTGTTGCAATAAAAAACAACAACATTCATAAATTATCATTAAACGTTTAAATGTGACGCCGTTGCAGTTGCGCTGCTGCTGCGCCCCCAGAGCGGCAGCAGCAGCAACAGCAACAGCAGCAGCAGCCATTGATGTTGCTCCTCCAATCTCGCAGTTCTGGTCAGCGCTGTTTGCTATCTTTATAATGAGCCAAATGACATATTTATATATTGCTGCTGGTCGTTGTTGTTTGTTGTGGTTGCTGTTGTTGCAATCAGCACTCACTTGCATGCAATTTCTTTTGGCTTGCCACTGCAACTGTTGCAGCTGTTCTCGTTGTTGCTGTTGCGTCTAGACATGGCGCACCAGAGGTGACATTTGATTGTCATTGCTGGCATATTAAAACAGGCTCACCAGTCTGCACGCGCCGCCAGCGACGCGAACCGAGCCCAAGCAGACGAGCAGCAGCACCACCGCCACCAACAACAACAACAACAACAATGACAACGGCAGCAAAAGCCTAGACAACACAAAGCATTGGCGACACTTGGCTCCAGCTCCAGCTCCAGCTGCAACCACAACATGTCCAAGTCTTGAACTCCTCTCCGACGGCGACTTCGAATCCTATTACGTCTCTGCCTATGTTGAAGTTCAGCCAATTTCGTATGCAACAGTTGCCTTTTGTTTTGTCAGGGGCAGGGCCAACAAGCAATGAGCTTAACCAATAACAATAACAACCTAAACAAGAAAGCCACAACTACAACAACGACACATACTTTTCAATAGTCCACACACGCAGTGACATTGCCAATCCTAATGACCAATTATTGAAGGGGGGTAACTGATGGATTGAAATGTTTATGTACTCTAGCGTTCTACTACACTGTCTCTCTAAGTCTCGCTCTGTTGTCTCTCAATTAGACTTTAAGCCTCAATCTCACCAAATTTCATTTACTTTACTTCACATACTTTCCCTTTCTTCTTCTCTATCTTACGAGACTTTATATATTTAAGATAATAAAATACTCCCATACACACAATATCAGTTTAATTTACATTTATATTGTGCGCTTTTAAATTATAAAACCAAACACGAATTGTAAAATTTATAATTATAATATTAGCACATAATTGAACAACTTCACTTACAGGCCCTTATCATATCCCTCAGCAATTAAAGAGCCCGTATACTTCAATATGTGCTTATGTAAAGATTAATGCTACATACATATAGCAAAGTACGTTTTTTATAATAAATTCAATGCCAGTATAATTTTTCCTTATCTGACCGAACGACTTTGAAATTGAATTGAAAATATGTTCAAAGTGAGATTCTGTTTAGATCCCCTTTGCATGACGCCACTGCAGAGTCAAAAGGAAAGGCTGGACCACAACGCAAGTCGCCTGTAGGTCGAAATAAAAGTGCGTTAATAGCCATAATTCGTACCCATACATGCTGAAAAGGTGAGGTTGCAAAGTCTTCGTGGCAACGTCTTTGTGAACAGTCGGGCGTCTGAGAGCCTTGCAACAAGCTAAAGCGCCTTTTACAAATTTTTATTGAAAAATATTAAATTCTCATTAAGGCAACCAAGCAGGTTCAGAGTCCCCAGTTCCCAGTTCGATTCGCAGTCGCAGTTGCTGCAGAAACAGTCAGTATCATTTTCTACACAAACACACACACATATGTACATACTGCACTACTACACGCACGTGTGCACACAGATACAGATAGAGTTTTTCCAGACTGCAAGTTGAATGTCGGCGCGCGCGCATGCGCCGATAGACTCGCTTAGATAAAAGATGATTTATGGATTTTATGGTGTGATGGGAATTTTAATTTAAGCATTTTTGCCAACAAAATTAAAGGAGTCAGTGGCGAGAAAGAGAGCGAAAGAGATGGACATAATGATAGGCAGAGGAGAGCGTAAAACAAAACGTTGACTAGCTGCAAAGCAAAGCGTTGACCATCAGGCATCGGGCATCGGCCAATGGCCATTTGCCTCTATTAGGCAATTGGCAATTGTCAAATGAGGCAGGCAACGTGGTCCAGACCATTTTTAATTGAGCTAAAGCGCGCACAGCATGTTGCAAAGGCCTACATCAAATGACGGCCAAATGTCCATTATGCTCACTCACCTGTAAAATAAATGGCAAAACTGCCAACACTTTGGCAACGCGCTGACAACTCTTGAGGCTCTCAAGCTGCGATGCTAACTTGGGGGCAACCACTGCCAGCCTGTACCAGCAACTGCAACTGCAACTGTGGCAGCAACTTCGACTATCGCTGTACACTGTTCACTGTTCCAATTTAATGCAGAAGCCAAAAGGCAACTGGGCGACGTGTCGGGGGCGATTTGACTGTTTGACTGTGACTGTTTGACTGCGACTGTGCGACTCTCTGATCTGGCTGGCAGTTACCGTTAGGTGTCAAAGATTTCATGCGCCATGTCGCAAAGTAACGACACACAATCGATCACAAATCAAACGGACAGAAGCAACAAGAAACCAATAACAAAGACAGAGAGACCCGCAGTTAACGCTGCCTCCGAAGTCGCCGTTGCCTCGGTTGCCTCCGTTGCGACAACCGTCCAAATGTGTCTCAAAAATCAGGCCGCATATGCTGCACAGTTTCATAAATTGCACATGACCTGCCGACCAGCAGCAGCAGCAGCCACAGCAGCAGCAGCAGCAGCGGCTGGCAAAAGCCAGCTAAAAAGGCATAACAATAAATTAAAAATGGCCAAAGTGCCTGCCTAGGCAGTCAAGCACACACATTCATACACACACTCGAGAGCCGCACTCTTTAAACCACACTGTCTGTTCCTCAGCCTTTCCGCTTCTTCATGATTTACCCCTCTTCCCCTCCAGTAATGCTCAGCAAGCTATTTGGTTATTGGAGCGTTCTGGCTGATGGACAGACTCGAGTCCCGAATCGCATTCAATTGTTGATCTGCTTCAGCTTGTGGCAGGTTCTCATTGATGGACTCGCGCACTGTTGCACTGTGGCAGCAACATTATTACTTTTTAATGAGTTCTATGTATATCACTCTTCCGTCTGTATCTACGAGTTAGAATAAGTATCTGTAGTGCATTAGAATATGCAACTGTTCAGTTAACTCATAGATGCAAGTCAATGATACATTCGATGATTGTTTGTAAAGCTATCTTAATTAGTTGATTATTTATTCTTTATTTGAAGTTAGTTACTCTCACTATCCATTGTGTAAGACTTAATAGGTATTATAACAATTAGGTAGACCGAAGGACGCATATTCGGCGCCGTAAAGTATGTTACTGATAGTAGTATAACATAGGAATATCTTTTATTGCATACATCAATTTTGGTTTAAGCTACCTTAAAATAGCGAAACAAAGTCTAGATTTTTTTCCACTGACTATTATTTTGATTATTTTATACAAATATTTCTTTAACGTGCAAGTCTTTTGTAATGACCTGGGTAAAACTAATTAGTCCTGGATAATCACAACATTTTTGATATTTGACTATGATTTACGAGATGTAGATTTTATCGATTGAATATATTAAGTAGGAAACTGTAGTTGAGCCTTGAATTAAGTAAACACAAGTTCCATTCGCACACTCACATATTTTCGTTTCCCTTTTGTATTTAAAGTAGTTCAAGTAAAAACGTTTATACATTTAAATTCCCCTTGACTGTTTTATTCATTCTTTTACCCATTTTATATGGTCACGGGTGATAAAAAGCATAATCGATCAACTTACCATTACCTTTGGCTCATGTTAAGCCATGGCGAGTGTACTCATCTGCAGAATTATTGCAGTCAGTGTATAGTGATGCTGAAATGTTTACTTTTACTCATTTGCATACTGCGGGTCATTAAACCTGGCGTAAGCCTCGCATCGAGTTGACCTGACCAAAAGGCATATAGTCATAGTCATAGACTGCCGTATACATTGGGAGTATATTTTTTCATATTAATTAACCCAAAAAACCGGTATGTTATATATGTGTAACCTTTATGCTAAACGCGTTGGCCTCATCGACAACAGCAGCGGCGGTAACAACGGCAGCAACTGCTACTGTCTGTCGGCTGTGGTTATTATTAATTTACCAATAAATTTCCTTTGCGTATACGTAATATTTCACAATTTTACCTTAATGACCGAAGCGTTATTCATGCACTGATTTCCGCTGCAGGTGTCATGAGCGTGGAAGAAGAGCTCCAGCTTCAGTTACCTTCCAGCTCCCGCTCCCTCTTAAGTGATAACCAGTTGCGCGTATTAGCAAAAAGGCCGATCCAAGGCCCCACATTGAAATTACAAATGACGAGAAATTTGTCATCTTTATTATTGCAAACAACCCGCGCACAGCCGACGACAAACAACGACAATGCTGCCCCTGGACAATTGGCGGGTGCGTGCCACAGACACAGCCAAAGCCAAAGCCAGAGAGCCAGTACTGGACCCCGATCCATGGGGCCGTGCCGTCCCGTGCCAGGCCATAGACACACATAAAGGCCTCCGCGACTAAGACTGCTGCTGCCTGTTGACAACTTGCCACACATCTTTGGCTAAGCCAGTGGCCAGTGGCCGGTGACCATTGAAATGGACAGGGACAGGCCACTTGGTAGCCATTGTGCGCTCAATTGATTTTTCATTTAAATGAAAATTCACTACGGATTTGGTCCCAGCCGCGCTTCTGTGGCTTAATGAGCGCTCGTTGCTGCTGCTGCCATTGCTGTTTATTGTTCAGGTTAAGCTACGAGAAAATATGTTTGCTAGCACCCCCACCTCACCCTGCCACGATCCCTGACCATCCGTGATCGTGCGTGTATGCTATATGACTTCACGTCTTCGAGTATGGTACAAAAAGTTCATTTTGTTTATTTTTATTTTCAGCAAAAAATAGATGTATATATGTATGTATAAGGCGTACACAAAATAATACACTTTGTTCTAGTTATCTTTACTTTTTATGTTTGAGTTTAAATTGCCTGTCTCTGTGGATTATTTAAATCTATGTGGCAGTTGCAGATCTTCCAGTGCTGCAGTTGGAATTTATCGATTCTGCAATCTAGATTTGCAGTTAAAATCAATTAAGAGATACACAACATCGTTAAAATAAAGAATTAAATAACATTCGGTACTAAAGTAGCATTAAAATCCTTAATTTGGCAAAATAAATAAAGAAGATGCAGAAATTTAGATAAGATAACAACAAAAACATCTCGAAACTCTCTTAACTAAAAAGCATAAAAGTGTTCTTTACTTCAAACACATACAAAGTAGTTTTCAAAGATGAGAAGTATTTATTTATGAAGAGTATTATTCTCTGAAGTAAAGTTATATGAAATTCACAAATACATTCAAATGCCATCAATTATATAGGTAAATGAAGGAAATGTTTTATTTGATTGTGCAACAATTTCAATCTGTTCAAAGCAACTGCCATCTCAAATGGTACAAATGTAACGATAGTATGTATAAGTAATTCTATGAGCATTAAATATAGATTATTGTCTTTTATAAATATTGCTTGGCTTCAGCTGCCTCTTGTGCCTGTCTTTTGTTCAGTTTTAATTTGCTTTCATATTTTTGTTTGATTTGTGTAAAATTTTCTACTTAAAATCCAATATATAAAAATTTGAGCTAAAATTAGTTAAACCGTATTACTGGCTAATCGATATGTTAATCGTCTCTAGTTTAGTATATACACACAAGTTGCTAGCACCAATACAAATACAAATATATATACTATATATATATACTACAAATATATATACTTATACCTTTGCTTCTACTGCTACTTCTACTTCTACTTATACCTTATACCATCCATATTCACATCGATGTAAATGAGTGCAGATTTTGTGTCTTTAGGTTGTAGTTGGATAGCAGAATTTGTCAGTAGTCTCGTACTCGTAGTACCGCTTGTTAACTTGGCTTCTTGAAGGCAACGTCTGGTCGGAATCGAAAAGATTTTTACAAACTCTTTTCGTTTCGATTGTAAGCTAAAGATTATATCTAATATGGACTTTAAGTCCGTTTATAGTTCTAAATTGAGCTACTTAAGTGTTAAGTCGTATCAAATGAGCAATACAATTGTACGACATGATGAAACAGAGTGTTTTATAAATAATATGGAAAAACGTGACATGACATCAGCGGCCTCATTGGGGCATATGATTCTATGTACTTGAATGTGTTGAATAATGTTGAAAGTGGGCGTGGCTCAATGTCGTCGCATGTGGAGCGATAGATGGTCGGATCGACTGAAGCTTCGAGTGCATAGCTGGCAGCGAAAAGGCTTCACTCCTGTGTGCTTCCTGTAGTGTCGGGTCAGCTCGTCAGAGCGGGCGAATCGCCAGATACAGCCCTCCCAGGTGCACACATATGGCTTCTCACCTGTAAGTTGTAGAATGGGGTAGGGGTGGAGAGAGCAAAGAATAATATAACTGACTAGTCGACTCCTCACTCCACACTCACCTGTATGCGTGCGCTTGTGTGCCTTGAGATGCGAACTTTTAGTGTAGACCTTGTCGCAGCCTTCGGTATCGCATTTGTGTACCTTGCGGTTCTTGGAGAGATCATTGTAGCCGCCATTGGATGCGGTGTCGCGGCTGAATGAGGCGCCACTGCTACTGCCAAAATTGATGCCACTAAAGCTGCTGCCATCCTTGCGCGCGCTGCCGGCCCCACTGCCACCGCCGCCACCAAGTGCCATGCCACCGAATGCCGGATTCAAAGCCGCATGCGGAGAGCCAGCGGTCGAGTAGCTCTTCCAGCTGGACGAGCATGCTGCCCCAGCACCCACACCCGCACTCGCACCTGCAACTGTTGCACCTGCGACAGCTGCCTTGTTGCTGCTGCTGCTGCCGCTGCAGCTGCTGCTCAACGAAGAGCATTTTCGCTGTGCTTGGGCATCGGTGAATTTGTATGGATTCTTGAAGAGACTCAACAAACTGAACTTGCGATCATAGTCCTGCATTAGAGCAGTGCTATTGGCACTATTGCTGCTGCTGGCGTGGTTGCTGTTGCTGTTGCTACTGCCGTTGTTGTAGCTGCAGCTGTTGTTGTTGTCCTCCTGCTTGCTGATACGTCGATAGGTAAAGAAGAATGGCGATGCGGCAAAGAATGGCGAGAATGGCAACTTGGAGACGCCGGAAGCGTAAAGCTGTTGTTGCTGCTGAGTCTGTCGACCAAAGGCGCCCAATGCTGAGCCACCGCCTGCTGCATAGCCAGAGGCGGAGGATGAGTAGGCGCCCGAATGCTTGCCATTACTGTAGTTGCTATTGTAGGTTTTGTTGCTGGCGGATGCTTTGGTGGCGGATTTGTTATAGTTGTTGTTGTTGTTGTTGTTGTAGTTATTGCTGTAGCTGCTGCTGTTGCCGCTGCCGCTATTGCTGGTACTGGTGCCGGTACTGGTACCGGTGGCGTGTGAAGTGCTCGCTGCAATTGTAAAGGCAATTGAAAGTCAGTTAAACAAAATGGCCAACTGTTGAGTTTTTATGGTTCGCAAAAGCTTAATGAGACTCGTTAAGTGTACCAGGTATTGGCATAAAAATCAGCTTAACTTTAGCTTAACCAAAGATCAGCAAAAGTCGACATGGAGACGAAGCAGTCGCCGCCGTCGTCGCCATTGCCATCAAGTCAACTGAACTGTCTGGAACACTTTGCCTTGTCAGTTAACAGTTGTACACAATTTCCTAATTTTGTTGGCTCGAGCCGAAGACCAGGTGAATCAGGCTGAGCCAGGCCTAGCAAGGCAGACCTAGGCGGACCAAGTCATTGCATCAAAAACGTTTGCATGTCGCGTATTTTATGGGCTCCCGGACAGAGTCAGACAGATGCTGGAGACAGACGGATATCAAATCCGTGCAGTCGTGATCCATTTAACCTGTACTTGAGCGGCGCCGATTGCCAACTACCAACTGTCGACTGTCGACCGTCGACCGTCGACCGTCGACCGTCGACTGTCGACTGCCTGCTGCACACACACTCTCACACTCTTACATACACACCGACTCAGCAGAGGGACAAGTGTGTCGATTTTGGCGCCCGCAACATCAATTGCCAACAGCAACATCAGCAGCAACAACAGCTGCTGCTGGCTTCAGTTGAGGTTGCCACGATGCCTGTCTGACGGCTGCCAATTTCCTCTAAAATTTCTTCTCCCTGCCTCACACATTAACTCCTAGCTGGCCCCAGCATTTCTCATTTCTATGAAGCGGCTTCAATTGAAAGGTTCTCTCCTGCATGTCTCAACTCAACTTAAGTCAACTCAGCTTTAAAAGTCAAAGCTTACGACTAGTTTTTACAATAATCAAGTGGAATAGAAAATTACATATTAAACATGCATAAGTTAAGCTAAGCTGCTTTTAAGGTATTTAATACCAGTGCAAGCTAATTGATTGATATATTGCTTTGCAACAGTCTGCGGAGTATAAAATGATATTTGAAATGAAAATTCCTTTTCTAAAATTGTTTAAATCAGGCAGTGATTTTTTTAATCTCGATAATTATTTTAATATTAAAGTCATACATTTTTTGATGATCGTAAATACTTACACAACTTATCTGAACCCTTTTATAGCAAATTGGAAATGATTAATTGGCAATGTATGAATGTTAGCAGATGGAACAGCAACTCTACAAATGGTACACATTATTTTTCTCGGCATCATTAGACCACATTCTAAATTGGCATTTGACTCATGTTGAACACATGGCGAAAATTTATTGCGTTTTATACACTTTAGATATCGATTTATAAATATAAATATTCATATATTTACAAACATATACATATTCACAAAATGCTTAATTAATGAGTTAAAGAGAAATACCGATTAAAATGTTAGACTACTATATTAAATTACTATGAATTTAAATTTATTCTAAAGCCCTATGTTATAATTAATTTAAATATTTTTAAACCCACCTACCCAAAGGATATATTCCGACTTTATAAAGTAAAAAGTATAAAGTATATTCATGATCAACTACAAGAACGAATATCTTGATTTCAGAGACTAAAAGAACTAGAGTGACCAAGTTCGGTGACAATATTTCGTAAATCAAATTTGTTCCCTACAAATATAACACGAATTGAAAGCTTAATTTTAGAGCTAGATCCTTCACAGAATAATAATTGCTATCTTAATGATTTCTGAAAGTCTTAGTTATTTAGATCGGACAATAAACAGTGAAGTTATTAAAGAAATACTTTAATGGGTGAAATTTGGTACAACTGCGCCTGATCAATTGCTATGTCACTCAGTTATATAATATAATGATGATATTTGTAATGAAACTAATAAAGTGCAGGCAATCTAATAATTTTGAAAATTGTATATTGCGATATATTTGTATACATTTTAGTGTTATTTTATTTGTATGATCTCTCATAACTTTTGCTGTATTCTGTTAAAATGTGTAGAGAGTATTTCACAGTCGAGCTACCTCTAAACTTTAGAAAATTATCAACAGTTGTCTTTTGTCCACCTTTGGCACTCATTATATGTATTGTTCAATTGCTATTCTTGCATTGATCGAATAAAACTCGCAATTATTATTTATGAAACTATTTATTATGAATATGTACGTGATTGATATTGAAGAAAGTGTTAATGGACAAAGGGTATCTCTTAGTCGAATACTTTGGACTAGATCGTTTTTACTTGTTTTCTATTTATTTGTAGCTGTAACTTCCCTTCTTTGCGGCTACTGCAACTGCTTTCAATTTTCACTTGTTGAAGCTCTTCTCGTTTGGTTGCCTGTCGCCGTTGGTGCTGTTGTTGTGATTGTTGTTGTTGTTACTATTACTGTTGTTGCCTCCCAAACTGTACGAGTGACCCATGCTTAAGTGCTTTGAGTCTAGAGTCCCCCGTGCAACAACATGACCGAGGGCCATAGACTGAGTTGCTCTTTCCAGGCAAGTTGTAAGTTGGAAGTTGGAAGTTGGCTTTGGGCAACAGGCAACTGGCAACTTGGAACTGGCAACCGCATCGGCAACCGACTGACCGTTAACACGGGGTCTGTTAAATGGTCGCCCGGTCGCTTGTTTTAGCCTCAAGTGCTTCAAGTGCGTTAAAGTTTTAGACTGTCTACACATGTGCTCAGTGCAGAGACTCCGGGAACTACAACGACTATTGTTGTTGTTGATGCTGTTTCTGTTTCTGATGCATTTGTAATTTCCATCCCAGCTTTTGGCTTAATAGCGCCCAAGGTAGGAGTCTCTCTCGCTCTCTGTATGTACTGTATGTGTGTGAGTGTGTGTGTGTGTGTGTGTGTGTGCATGTGTATGCCCCGTCTCCGTGTTATTAAAATTGATGGCTTTTAATTGAACTGGCCATCAACGTCAGCCCAAAGTGCCGTTTCGCCATTTGTGTGTGTGTGTGTGTGTGTGTTGCCCCATTTGCAATTGCGTTGCTTAGAAGGGACCATTCATTTGGCTTTGCCTGTGCTTATGGATGCGAGTGAGAGTAACTGCTATGCATATGCTAATGCGCATTACGTGGCCTGCACAACCGCAGTGGCCACAGCAGCAGGCAGCAGGCGACTGACTGTCATATATTTTGTGTCCAAAAAAATGTCCATTCTCCGTCTCTCAGTGGGCATATAATCACCGCTTTTACCGAAATGCACACGCTGACTTCCATATTTCTGCCAATTTAGTGGCCCGAGTGGCGGCGAGTTGAGTTAGTTGAGTTGAGCCTCAGCCTCAGCCTGAGCCTGAGCCTGAGCTGAGCTAAGGCGACCCAGAGATTTGAAATCACACTTGTGCCTATTGCCAAAGTGGTGCAATAAAAAAAGTGAATGTTGCCCCGAGTGGCACACAGACGGGGAGACAGACACCACACACACAATATAACAGAGAGTCAAGTAATGTTGGCAGCAACCTGCATGCGACCAGGCTCCTTGGCTCGTCTTCAAAATGGTCGTCTTGGCCATAAACTGCTCATTTGACTTTGGCTGTTAGCTGTTAGCTGCTCGCTGCTAGCTGTAAGCTGCAAGCTGCAAGCTCTTCCATTGCGTTACATTGCGTTGAACGTGCCGCCCGAACAGACAGCGATAATTATGATGAGGCTGTCGACCAAAGCCAAACCAAGCCAAGCCAAGCCAAACCAGCGGACTCACATACAGACTTAATGCAACCGGGTTGCCATCGCCATCGCCCAGCGTGGAACTGTGCGGTGCCGAGCGATGCAATGCGGATCTCGCACCAAATGCGACTTGTTGGCAAAACCAAACAATAAATTACAAAAACAGTTGATAGGGTTTAATGTGCACTTGGTGTGCCGATTGGTTATAATTGACAGTTCGCTTGGCTGGCTAGCTGGCTAGCTGACTAGCTGGCTAGCTGCTCTGACTGTCTGACTGTCTGACTGTCTGACGTCGCGACGTGCTTCGCTGCACCACAAGCTGAAGTCTGCAGTGAGAGAGACTCGTCGTTATATTTGTTACGTTTCTTAGCAGTTAATTGCCAGGCGCGCGCACATTGATTTACTAGTAGATTTTTATATAAAACTGTCGTATTTAAGTTATAATTATGAAACAACATGGCGTATAAGCAATGCACGCACACACACACAACCGAGTCGGTCACACTTACAGTCACAGTCTCAGTCTCTCAGACAAACACTTTCGGCCACATCTAAACGTTTGCACATCTGAATTTATGGCATCGCGCATACGCCGTGGGGGCAGCTAACAGCACTCTGCCACAAGTTTAACTATCACCACATACACCAATAATAAAACAGACACACACGCACACTGGCAACTAGCAACTGGCAAACACAAATGCCTATATATTTCTTTTTGCCATTTTTCACACTCTGCGGGCGTCTTTTGAACCTTGAAATAAAAGTTTTCCCACACTTGCGATAGGAGTCAAATGTTTCGATTTTCCTTTAGCTCTTGCCTTTGCCTTTTGCTATCTGTCTTAACTGAATCGAGCTCACACCGCTTTAACAACTTTAAGCTCCTAACTCTTAAGAGCAGACTCCTAACTCTTACGCTCAGCCGCTGACTTTACCTCTGCCTCTTCCCCTGCCTCTGACTGGATTGCTGGCTAATCCAATGCCTGATTCCCAGCCAGCCCAAAATGGTAACAGACGTAGACTTTGTGGCAGCAAAAAAAACTAATGAGCAACAACAACAACATGGGTACCAAAGCCACCACAATAGCGGCAGCAGCAATGCCGAATGCAAACTGCAACTGCACCTGCCAAACGGCCAAACAAACACACGGCAACAACCATTTAACAAATAAATACAGCTCTGCACAGCAAATTTCGTACACTCTTCTAAATGTTGGATTTTTGTATTAAATAGTATGATGATATAGTTAATTTAAAGATATTAAAAGATCGATGTTGATCTTGTTGTTGTTTTGGGCTGAATATTTAAAATTATTATTCATTATTCTACTAAGAACTTCAGCTTAACAATAAGATATGTATATGTATATTGCCACTTGTAATTTCAATTCCACTTTGTGGGTAATTTCACCTAATTAACTTATCATTAACTTATCTCATAATTTGTGTAAAATTATAGTATCTAATAAGAGTTCAATTGCACATTCTTAGCATTTTATATTCGTTTACTTTCAAATATAATTTAGTAGAATATTGATTTGAACAACAGCAAACTCTCTTGCCAAGTTCATATTTTGGTGCATCAGAAAATGATTAAATGACGTTTTGATGCACCAAAAAACAAGTTGTTTGTAATATTGGGCTTGTAACAGTACTTGCGCTTAGTCGTTTATGCTCTAAGGCAGCGTATAATAGGCACTGCCCACAGCCTCGTCGTCATCTTCCTCTGCATCGCCTTCGCCTTCGACATCGACTTGGACTTCGACGACGACGTCGACGTCGAGATCAATGTTGTTGGCGCTTCGTTAGCAGTTGCCGTTGTATTTCTGTTTGTATTTGTATTTCTATTTGTATTTCGATTTTTATTTCGTATTCCTTTTTTCTTGGCTCGATTTGTTTTTTACGAGCAAATTGTGCAAATATCTTAAAGCTTAGCAAAACTGACAACTAGATAAATTTAAATGAATTTCTGCGCTCATAAGCTGACAGCAAAATGGGGCTGGCTGGCAGGCGGCAGCTCAGTTAGCCACGTTAGTTAACTGCTGTTGGCCAGGGCGCATTCTGTGCAAGAAAAACATTTAATTGTTTGCTACCAATTATGTATTTGTCAAGTTAATTGGTATGTCAACGCAACTTGTTTTTTAGTTGGCCTACTGCCTGAAGCTGAAGCTGAAGCCCGATGCGTGATGCCTGCTGCCTGCTGCCTGATGCCTGGTGCCCGATGTCTGATGATGTCCCATGTCTGATGTCTGGTGGTGCCATCAAACGACCACCGCCAAAGTCACAGCAAAACAAACAACCAAGCACAAAGCATAGCCATAGCCAAAACCAGCCAAACGCCAGACGCATTGTCAATAAGTAGCAGCATCAGTTGGCAACATGAAGCTGACGCTGACGATGAGATACAAACGCAATGCCAATCATGCATCCATTTTACACCTGGTCTAGGCCTGGCCAAAAAAATACTCATGCCTCGAACGGCAGCAGCCGCCGTGGAGGTGTGAAAAGCAATCCAAGGCAGGCCAAGATTGCAACTGCAATCGACTGAGATCTGCGGCTGGAACTGCAACTGGAACTGGACCCGTTTTGCTGTCGCCATTGATTGTCAGCGCGTGCAGCACTCAACCTATTGATGCACTGGCAACTAGCAAACTAGCAAGGGGCATTGATGGATGGACCACTGGCCAGTTAGACGACAGAGTAAAGTGCCAGCCCATAGAGTCGAGGGGGACAGACACCTCTCTGGCTTGCCTTATCGTGCGATCTGAGCGGTTAACAAATGCTTTACGCTAATGACAATTTTGTTATACATTTTATGCATGCAACAGGCGGCAAGGCGGCAAGCAGGCAAGCAAACTTCATGGCGTATACGCAATGTTGATTGACGATAGGCGATGACGATGACGATGCGTGCAGCGATAAGACGTCGGCCAGCAATCGATAAATAAATTTATGCACACCCGAAAGTGGCGTAAAATCTGTTAGTTGATTTAATGCCCAGCTGTGTGCGTGTGTATCTGTCCTTGTCTGTATATACATTCAAGTTTGTATGTGTTTTCGCAATGATAATCGATTTATGGTGTGTGAAGTTTGTTTCTGTTTTTTGTTTTTGTTTTTGTGTGTGCGAGTGTGCGGGTATGTGTACTTCTTGTGTTTTTTGTGTCATTGCTAATTGTGTACAAATATGGACAAAAGCGTGGACACGAAGCAGAAGGCTTTCCAAATGGTCAGCAGCATCCATTCCAGCGACTAGCCGAAGACAGGCCTCAGCAGTTAGTCAGCCACAGCATCAGCCACAGCATCAGCCACCGCATCAGCAACAGCTACAGCTTGAGCGGAAAGTTGCCCAACAGGCGTTTTAAAAATGCCTTGAGAGAAATAATTTATGCATTTCTTTGTCTGCAGCAGATAAACGATGCGATGGTCACTTAAAGTGGTTTCTACATCTGTCTCTCCAGCCATTTCCTCTCCCCATCTGTCCACTTTAATGCGAGTATTTGTCGTGTGCTTGTATTCAACAAAATACCCATTTGTTGGCTATTTAAAGCAAGTTTGCAAGTATGGTTTAGTGCTTAGTGTGCTGAGTTATCGATCACATTTGTTATTAATAAGATGAGCAAAGGACTTTGAAAATAACCGTTAAGTGACAACAAAGACTGCTTTATTTTCCTTAGGATTAACTTTTCATCTCCGACCCCATAAACTTATTATTGATCAGCGTCGATTGATATCAAATGTATTTTTAATTTGACGAAATTGTTTTAATAAATTGGGTAAAACGTGATCTACTGTTAGTGTAATGTCATAATGCTCGATGCTCGATGCGAATAAAAAAACACATTATAATGAAATAAAATACGATCAAAGGGTACTCAAACTATACTCTATTCATCTTGTATATCTTTATTAGTTTTGTAACAATAAGTATATACATTTAACGACTTTTCAATGCAAATTCAATTAAGTAATGATTGTATTTTCTTCAGAATGCACTTGTCAATGATTAGTCACAGTTTTTCAAATATTTTACAATCCTTTCTTCCATTCTCTATATGGGATTGATCTTTAAATTGCCACATCCTTTTGCGATGAAACTTTTACCAACTTTAAAACTGAATTTGTTAAGCAAGAAAACGTGTGTCTCTAATATGCTTTGGTATCTCATAACGACTGGAGACGAAGCTGCAATTGGAGTTCGCGCTGGAGCTGAAGCTGCTGCTGGAAGCTGGAGTTTAGAGCTGGCGAGCGGTAATTGCTGCGTGTTAATTCAAACAAATGTCGGGAATTGCGCATTTAATGTGAAGATGAAGAAACACTGCGCATTGCTCAGCTGAGGCTGCCAAACTGGCAGACTAAGAGACTAAGAGACTGGCAGACTGGTGGATCGGCAGAGCACCAGACCGCTGGCTGGGCTGGGATAGCCGTGGATGAGAAGTCGAATGGGTATTCGTACCAGGTGCTAGTGCTAGTGCTCGTGCTAGTGCTAGTGCCAGGCCCAAACGAGCTAGCGAGTTAGGTGGAGCGAGTGAAATAAATGATCCCAGCTTCATGTTTAATTTATTTGAAAGTTAACACACATATAACAACTACAACAACGAAACACAAGACTAACAGCAAGTCGAGACGCGCCGCCGGTGACTGTAAAACAGTAAAAACAAAATACAACGTGCACCAGGGGTTGGTTGGGCTGCTCGCCAGGGGGAGAGGGGACTGGGGAACGGGGATCGGAGACGGGATCGGGCATCTACCGGCGAACGGGCATTAATGCGTCGTAATCACACTAAGCAGACATTAAATGCGTTTTCGCTGTTTGAGCACCAGCCCCGAAGTCCAAAGTCGGGACAGAGCCATAGAAAGACGCCACAGACGGGCAGCCAGGCGAGGAGCCTCTCCACCAGCAACAACCAACAACAACAACAACAGCGCCTAAATGATTGATAAAATAATTGCTTGCACGTGATGCGCACTTAGCAAATGAATAAAAAAGAAGAGAGAAAAGAGAAAGGCTTCGGCCTCACGCAATGCGCACGAGTCCCGTCGAAGTGTCATCCAAACAGCTTGGCTAGAGGCGACCCAGACTCGAAGTCAAGTGTAACTGACTTCGGATCAATAAGCAGACTACTAAGAAGGACATTAACAGTTTTAGCAGAATTGTTACAGTTTTGGAATTACAATTGTTGCGCTTTAATTACCTTGCGAGTCCTGAGCTTTTGACTTCAGCCTTCTTGACTTGACAGCACATTGCTGCTGCCAAACTTTTCGAATTTCTAATTCATTTCGCTCTCTCATGCTTTACTATACCATTTTAGGCGAGTATCATTGAAAGTTCAGCAGGCAAAAACTTGAAAAAAAAAAAACAAACTGTATCAAGTCACAAGACCCAAAAGCTGAAGCCAGGCCATTGAAAATCTAACGAATTATAACGTGGGAAACAACTGAGGGACGTTGGCAGCACAAATTGCCGCAGTTAACGGTTCCTGTTTCGTCGCAAATTTGGCTAAGGCAGCGGACACAAAACAGAAACAGAAACCGAAACAGAAAGACAAGCTGAATAGAAGCATCCGCAAGCCAGATCCGAGTCAACCAGCCAGCCAGTCAGCCAGTCAGGCAGTCAGCTTGCAAACTATTGCCACGACAAGTGGCCCCCCGCACTGTTGGAGGGAGCTCCAGCTTTAGGTTGAGCTAGAGTTCCAGCATTCGCCCGCCCACTCGTGCGCCACATTATTTCATGCAAAATCATGCCATGGGAACCACGAGCACAAGCACAACGAACGTCGCTTCTCCCCAAATACAGCAGTCTAGAACTATTACCCAGTCCCACTCTCTGACCATGGCCAGTCTCTCCGCCTGCTGACTGCAACTAATGCACAATCATCGCAGATTATTTCATTTAATGTCAATACAAAAACAGCAAGCTCGCTGCGGCTTCAACAACCACATCTATGCGGCAACTGCTGCTGCTTGCCGCTTGCTGTGGCAACATCGACATCCACATCGACATCGCCATCGACATCGACATCGCCATTGACTCGACTGTGTGGCTGTGGCTCTGGCTGCGGCATCCTGGCGTGCATTGAAAGCTGAAAGTTTGACACTCCAATTCTCAATGCCGCTGGGCAAACAAATTGAGTGGAAGCGATTGGAGCAGCAGCAGCGCCAGGAGAGAAGTCAGCTTGGGCACGGCAGGGCAGCACAGGGCAGAGAGGGGGAATAGGCCGTTAGTGTTTTGCAAACGAGTTTAAACTGCTGTTGACTTTTGAAAAGTCTAAGGGCCCCAGACTAAGAACAGGCCAGCCAGTTTGACAGCCTGACCACCTCTCTCAGTCAACCACATTGCTCATACGCTCCGTTTGACCTTGCTCAACGATGTTTTTGTTTTGTTTGCCACAAATTTGTATTAACTACCAATTTTTATTTTCTTTTTGCTTGGCTTTATTATTTATGGTCAGATATTGATGGTCGCTGCAATCGCATCAGTCATGCGCCAAGCCAACTGAAGTGTGCAATCAATTTATAGCCAAAGATTTGCATAAACCACAACAAAGCCGCGAACAGACAGCTATAAATGAAGTAATCAACTGAGACGAGCACTGATCGAGTGAAATGTATACAGCTTGGCCAGGAGTGGAAGGAAATTGAACAGTAAAAATGAATTCAGTTCCATTGACTTGACTTACATATTTGAATATAAACCCAACTTGCTTAGTTTGCCATTGATGCCGTTCTCTTTCCATGACAAAAGACTATTTCCTGAACACCAGGAGCTTAAAATGCTTCTTAATAATGCTCTTTATTTATATTACGCTTAATACAATAAAGAAAAGTTTGAGCTCGACTGCAAGTATTTCTCTTGTTAAGTACTTAAGTTTTGCCTTATTGATGCTCTTTGCATACAAGGAGACTAGAATGTCCTGTCTGCTCAAGAGTTGACTTATCGAGATATACAAAGGAAAACAAGACACAAATGCCAACTATACAAGACAAGACACAAGCCAAAGCATGGACTAGACGAACAGTTAAATAGAAAACAAGCGAACAAAATTAAATAAATAAAGGTAAGTAAATATCTGGCAATCAGTTAAATTAATTTGTTGCCACCAGTTTGTTTAAAATAATCTTAGCAAGCCTGTTAGGCAAAACAAATGTGTGTGCGCCCCTGCCGGGAGCCCTGATCTTGCCAATGCACTCAGTCCAGGTGGGTGGCAACAACTAGCAGCGACACATGCCTAACAGTTATCGTAGATGTTGTTGGTGCTGTTGTTGTTGTTGTTTTAGTTGGTTGGTTGGCTAGCTGGCTGACTGGTTGGCTGGCAAGCTGGAGCACTCGGACCGCAGCCCAACCCAAAATTGTTCACCTGTCAAATCAGCGCGCTGCGATCTTTTATTGGCCACAAACGGCGGCAAAACGTCCAAGCGCCAATTGTTAGCCACAACAACAACAAAAACAACAGCAACCAGATTTATTTATTTAAGCGTCCAAGTTGTGCACCCATTTGAAATTGTGGCCGCAGCCTCGTAAAGACTTAATTAAGACCCAATCTCGACTATCGTTGGGGCAGTCTCCGAGTCTCTGTCTCCGTCTCTGTGACTATCTCTGTCTGAGACTCAGTCTCGGCCTCTGTCTCTGAGTCTCAATAGTATGAGTTTGACTCTGTTGACCGTTTGTTCCATTCGTTTGGAGCGATAAATTTATGCCGCTAATTTGGCAGCGTTAACTCAATTTGTGACCACAAAATGCACAATTTGTCGCGGTTTTTGATTGCCAGCATTTGGATTGGCCAGGCTGGCAGTAAGCCTATGTCGGATTTGCAATTGCAATTGATCTCTGAGTGGGGAAACTGCAGCGACGCCCCAATAGGCTCTGCTTTGTTTTGCGGCTTTGTTTATTGTCTAATTATAGCATGCAGTTTGGTAGTAGGCTGTTAGCTGTTAGCTATTGGCTGTTGTTTGTTGGCTGTTGGCCAGGCCAACAACCACAACGGGTAATAGCTTGTGAAGCCAGATCGTCCAGACAAATCGCGCCTCGAGCATCTCCTAGCCTGGGCACCCATGCTGCGAGCAACCAAGACGCTCAAGAGTGCATCCAACATCCAGAGCTAGAGCCAGAGCCAGGCCAGGCCAGGCCAGACCAACAAAGTTTCTTTATCAAATCTCGCAAATCTTCGCCAGCGGCGACTCCACACACAATTGACTGTCGGGTTGGTTGCCACGTTGTTGCAGCTCTATAAAAAAGATTTTCCCATAGTTTGCCGCTTCATATTTTAAACTGATAAAAGTGTGAAATGCCTGAAAATGTGGTTCAGCTTATGCATAAAACCTGGCAGCGTTGCCGCCTTATATGGCTTATTGCACAGCTAGCCAGGCTAACTAACTAACGGACTGAGCACGCACTCTCAAACTCAGACTCAGAGACTCCACTAACTGGGCTCATAAATCTCAGCAATTAATTTTTAAAGTGTTGTCGCCGCAACTGCAACTGCAGCCATGTGACAACTGTCAGCAACTACTTGCCACAAGCATTCGAGTTAAGTGAATGAAATTTGCTCAGATTTGTTTAGCCACGTTTGCGTAATACTAAACGGCTGTTAAGACTTTAATTAAAATAAGCGTAAAACAAGTGTGCAACGAAAATTAATGCTAACTGAGAGTCCAATTAAGAAAGTATCTCATGTCTTCATGGATACCCAAGAAAATCTTCTATTTGTATTTAATTGAAAGAGCCATGTCACAATGAGCTGTGCTGGAAGATCTCTTCTGCTTCCCATTGAAAATAGTATTATAGGCAATACGAGTTTTGTGGAAATGAATGCAACTAGCAGATGGAGATATTTCCGACCGAAAAATGTAAATAAATTCTTCATCAGGATCAAACTAGTTGACCTACGCACTACAAACACGCACAGTATGAAAGTTCCTTTATTTTATTTAATTAACGCTTTTTATGTCCGTCCGTCGGTATGAGCACCTAGATCTCAGAGACAATAAGAGCTAGAGCAACCTATTTTTCAGGATAGTGTGTCTTATTGTTGCACGCAGATCAAGTTTGTTTCAGATTTTAACGACGCACAAAGAAAATTGTGGTATATATTTTAGGTATATTTTGAGTATATTTTCCAGTATATTTTTGGCAATATAATATTTCCATGGTCGCTCTTATTTATTCATCCATTCAGTAAATTTGGGTGGCGGGTATCTCAGATCAAACTCGATAGTAGCTTTCTTACTTTTTTTTTATTTTTTATTGAAAATAATAAGTTACACTTTAACCAAAAAATTCCAATAATACGTACCCAATAAATATTAGATCCATCGGAAAAGAAACACGAAAGTCAAGTAAAAAGGTTTGTTCAATATTTGTGTGTATTTAAATGTATTTCAATTTTAATACAACAATAGGGTAAGTCGCGTTGAATTTTTTATACTACTATTACTATTATTATTAACTATAGGAAGAACATTTTATGACAATCTATAGGCAACCAAACAAAAATGCATTATATTCTTGATGGATATTTTGAAAATAAGTTAGAAAGCTAACATTGAAGTATAAAAAAGTTTTGATTTGCATGAAACAATAGGAAGATTGTCTTAAAAATTTGAAAAATATAAAAACTTTATAAAGCATAAAGGACAGAAGAACAATTAAAGCATGAAGAACAGATAGATATATCTACATCCGACCCACCGACAACAGCCGAGACGTTTCGACTAAAAGAGATAGTGCTTCCAATGCAAGAGTAGTTTTAAGGCTAGAGTATTTTTTTTTAGTATAAACGTACAATAAATAAATAACATACACCCGTAATAACCTGCTCCTGTTCATGTTATGTTGTGCTAATTGACAAGCAATATTATACTGTAATAAATCTAATAAAGTGCAATGAAGCAATTCATTTTGAATCTGGAATATTTCAGTTTGCTCGATTGTAAGATACTTGTCACACAGTTTTTCTGAATGCAGCTTTGAAAAAACGCTTGCAATTCTCTTTTAGGTCATGGATTTTAAAATAATTATGACCTTTTACGTTTGTCCGAATGTGCGTAACAGGCAGAAGGACGCGTGTGCGACCCCATAAACTATATATATTAATTAATTAATATATATTAATTAATTTCGGTATATTTTTTGGTATATTTTAAGTATATTTCTGTAGTATATTTTCCAGTGTATTTTTGATAAATATGTGTAATATTTCGATGGTCGCTTTTTATTATTCTTCCATTCAGAAAAATTGAGTGACGGGTATCTCACGGTCGAGCAAACTCGAGAGTAGCTTTCTTACTGGTTTTACCCAATAATTATTATAATTTTCATAGTTATATAACATTATTAAACGCTGCGCATGTACACTAAAAATCCATGACCTCGTACAGTCAAAGACTGTAGCCGTTCCTACTTGTTTTATTTGCGGGGGCGAAGGGGAAATTTTCGTACAGTCAGACAGACAGACAGACGGACTTGGCAATATCGACTCGGAAGCTGACGCTGATCAAGAATATACAAGGTGATTATACAAATTTTGGTGCCCACTCTTAATTTTTGTTGACTTCCTTAAAAGTGAGTAGCGGGTATATTTTTGATATAATTGTCATCAAATAGTATATAATTTTTCAAAACTCAATCTACGATCAGACTTTTTTTTTTATTCTCGTTTTTAAGTACATTAAAAATCCATGGCCTCACACAGTCAAAACGTGACATTGGCTGTTCTAATTGCTTATTTTATATAAGAGCAAAAAGAGTTGCTATAAAACTGACCAAAGTTTTGGCAAGTCGAATTGAGCTATAGCTTTTTATGGAATATACAATTGCATTGCATAGCTTCTCTTCGGTTTGATCAGTATGATAAATTCCCCAGCACATTATTTACAAGCACATCACATTCAAATCGTTAGCCAAAATACTCAGTTTTTATTTTATTTTTTATTTGTTGTTGTTTTCGAATAATTTGCGCACAAATATTTTCACGAACGTGGGAAAAGCTCAACTGTCTCGTAGCTCGTAGTTGTCCATATTGTAATGCTTCCTTACTCCACAATACTCAGTCGCCTTGTTTCTCCCTCAGCTGAGCAGATCAGATGCAATTCATGTCAAGCTAAAAATTCAACAGAATTCGAGCACCGATCGACGGTGTTGCATTTGTTTTTGCAGTCGCAGTCGCAGTTGCAGTCGCAGTTGCAGTCGCAGTTGCAGTTGTGGTTGCGGTTGGAGACGCAGCTCTTTCAACCAATTATTTTTATCGATTTTGCTGAAGTCGGCATTGGCTTTTGCTTTTCATAATCAAATGTGTCGCTGTCGCTGTTGCAGTTGCTGTTGCTGAAGCTGCTGCAACATCGGTGAGTGGCATCACCAACGCGAACGCAGCAGCTTCAGTGAACATGTGGTAGGCGCAAATGTGCGACTTGTTCAGCAATTTCGAATAGTATTCATTTTCGAATTCGCAGTCGTTGCCAATGGCTGAATGCATGCATGAGTGCATGAATGACTGTCGACTCTCGACTGCCAACTACCGACTGCTCCATGTGAGTGTTGAAAATCCTTTCAATAAATAGCCAAAGACAAGTAGCCGTTAAAACGCATTGAGTCTGTCCGTCTGTCTCTCCTTCTGTCTATCTGTCTGGCTGTCTCTGTATGTCTGTTGTTGGTTGTTAGCTGTTCAGTCAGTTAGCTGTTGGCTTTGATTCATGATGCTGCTGGTTGGCAACTTCGTCTCCCAGTTAGCACCTGTGGCATGTTTCGTTTGTTGCGTTTTTGATCGCAATTTGACAATATAAACAACAACAACAGCCAAACAGACACGGTCCGACTAACAGACAGACGCTAAAACGTACATGCGCCCGCTTGTCGTTTAACATTTTTATGATTTTTAACATGCAAACACTAGCAAAAGTGTTCAGTCTACTGTCTTCAGTACTTCAGTCTTCATACTCGCACCTCTTTTATACTCAAAATTGGTATTAGGCTATATTTGGCTTTTATGACTTAATTACTCCCAGTATTTCAATCTTTTAAATTGAAATGGAATTAAATTATGAATTGATCGTTTGATTGCATCATTGTTGAATAATATTAAGTTTAAGTTTCAATAATAATTGCCACTATCCCCCCACAATGTAAATATGAAAACACATTACAACTAAAGTAAAAAAGAAATGACTCTCAGTCTCTCTGATGAGGCTGCACTCGGCCCAATCTTAGTTCCGATGATAAACAATAACAACAAAATTCACCCATGACAACAACAACAAAAGGGGGCAACATCGGCGACAGCAACAACTACAGCAAAAGCAAAGGCAGCAACAACAAAAATAGAACGTGAGAAATATTATTCGATGAAGCGCCAAAGTAAACGCTTCAAATGTTGTTAGTATTTTCTTCATCTTCTTCTTCTTGATTTTCAGTTGTCGTTGTCGTTGTTGTTACTGTGGTTGTTGCTGCTGTTGCTTTTGTTGTTAGCAGCCCATTTTGCGCCTGGTACACGCTACTCGTTTGTGGCAGCAAAAAAACCTTTTGAAGGTTGATTGTGAAAGTCACGATTAACGGAGGAGTCACAATCGAAATCGGAGAAGGCGTCGTCTTTAGTCTTTAGTCTTTTTCTCCCCCTTTTTTTTTGGGTTTTAATTTTTCTTCTGTTTATTCGCTGTGGTATACTTTAAATCATTACGAATCTATCAGAAATCAGTATCAGAAATTGAGATTTGAATTTGTCGGTTTAGCTCAAAAGGTGACAAATTTGTTGCATGCGTGATTACCTAAGTGGCTGTTTCCAATCTGTCACTTGGCTCATTGCGTATCATTAAGTCGGCGACTCGTTTGAAATGCACCGACTGCACTGAACCAGAGAGAGAGAGAGACAGAGAGCGGGAAAGACTAGATGTAGCAGAACACACCTTTCTGCCACCTTCCATCATTTGGCATTGCGAAATTGTCGCCAGTTTGCTGACACACCCGACAGACAGATGTGAGATGCGAGCTGCGATCAGGAGATTTGCTTGGGGGCACAGCTTTAACGCTTTTATTATTATTTCTTTTAAATCTCTTGCAGCTTCTGGCTCACAGACTCGCTGGCTCTCTGACTGCCTCTCTGCCTGTCTGTCTCTTTGGCTAGCTTGCCACATTCTACACCTCCGCAGTGCTGGCTCCCACACATGTTCGACGTTCTTGCAGCACATATCGGTTACAAAAACGCAGATCCACACCCCAAACCACAAGCAACAAAAAACAACTCAAATAATAAGAAACTTCCGTAAGCAGTCGACAGTTTAATGACTTTGATGACGCAGCGTGTGCTTTCAATTTACTACTAAAGCCAACTGCAACTGCCACAACTGCCTCAGCTGCCATAACTGATGCTCAGTTTTGGCTCTTGCTGCGTTTTGTGGGCGTTACTTAAAGCTGCTTGTAGTTTGGCTTGCCATTTGATGAGTTTGGGTGTAACAAACGATGTGAGGCCAAATGCAAAAACATATATAGAAATAAAAGAAGCATTTCAATTAATATTACTCGACTTAACTGAAGAACCATCCGCTTCAACTTTAGCATAGTTTTTGTACTTGCATATCTATTATACATTTTAATTATAAATACGTTACAATTAGAAGCATTTCACGTCTCGACTTAGAGGTACCATGGACAGTATCCATTATAGAACCTTAGATCTAGATCACCTCCTTCAAACATCACCATTTGCATATATAATACATTTTAATTATAAATAAAGCACAATTAGTAGAACAACTCAAGTGTCTAGTTATGTTATTTAAAACTAACGCTAATTTTCAAATAGACCAATTCGGCATATAATATAAAGCACGATTTTGTTCAAAGTGTCACATTCGTGTATTGCGCAGAGTTCTTTTCAATTAGACAACTGCCACAGGATGAGGAAATCAACATTACTCATACGGCATGTATGCTCTGTGCAATTGATTTACATGTTTTCAATGATGGCTTAGATCCGATTGCCGTGTACTAGTGGAGTTCGCTTAAGCATTTTCATTTCAACTGCTACCAATATTTCGCTGCAATTTTTTTGCTACTTCTGGCCAAACATGTGCTGCGAAAATCAGCCAATTAAAGAAATGCAAACAGCAACAAGAACCATAACAACCTTGCGACCAATTTAACAAACAAACAAATAAAAAAAAAAACAAATATATAAAAATAATAAAATTGGCACACTCTGTTGTTGTTGTTGTTGTTGCTTTCCTGCTGTGGCCAGAAGTGAAACCAATCAAGTGGCGCACAGTGTCACTATTACCACCTGACATTTACACAAATCTTGCTTTATGCCTCAACGAAATGAAACAACAACAACAGCAACAACAACAGAACACAACGTAACACAAAACAAACAAACGTCCAAACGACGACTTCCAAACAACGCCGCTTGCCGGCTATCACTTGGCTGCGATCAAAGTGCTTGGACTTGGACCCAAAGCAGGCTTCAGACTGAGGCTAACCTGGTCAGGCAGAGCACCACGAGCAGCAGCAGCAGCAGCCATGGCGGCTTATCTTAAGAGCCGACCAACAGCAGCTAAACTCTTTTGTATGCGAAGCACATGATGGCTGGTGCTGCACTACCGTACCACAGCACCACAGCACTATACCACTACAGCACCACTGCTCCACTGCACCACTTGGCATTGCCTGCCTGCCTAGCTGCCTGCCTTAAACTGATCGCTAACAATCAATTTATTGATTGAGGTCTCAGGTGTAATCGATAAGAATGTTTTTTTTTTTCAGCCTTACTTTTGACTTAGTGCTCCAGTTTTTTTGCTGCCGCTAAAGCTAACATATGACATGGCTACATGACATTATCCAATTCGCATTTGTTTATCTTTTGCATCGGATGGAGTGAGGCTTACAGTAAGTCTAGGTCTCTGCGCTTTTGCAAATGTTGGCCAAGCCAACGGCAGAGATGGGCAAGGCAAGGCAATAGTAAATCCGATTAGATGAAATATTATGATATTGACATCAACATTAGCTTGACCAACTGTAGAGCATTAAATCAAACCGATTACTACCCACAACTAATTAAGTCTTATTAAAATGTTTAGCTTTTGAACAAGCACGCATGCTTAAGCAAACAAATAATATATATGCTGAAAGATTTTCAATCCATTTACAATTTTCTTTCCAATTTACCATTTTTTATACCCGCCTACCCAAAGAGTAGAAGGGTATTATGGCTTTGTGCCGACCGAAAATTGCTATGACACTCCGTGACATAGTTAATTGCTATGGCACTCCGTGACATAATAATGGTGTTCAATAAACCAACTAAAGTGCAGCCAAGCTAATAATTTCGAACAAAGAAAATTTTAGTATGTTATTTTGGTATAATTTTAGTATATTTTTTAAAGTATTTTTTCAGTATATTTTTAAAAAATATAATATTTTGATGGTAAAATTGGGCGGCGGGTATTTCACGGTCGAGCACACTCGACAGTAGCTTTCATGCTTGTTAAGAAATTACTTTTATAAGGCGTTACCACGTGCAGCTGCACCTAGTTAATTGCTATGACACTCCGAGACATAGTTAATTGCTATGACACTCCGTGACATAATAATGGTGTTCAATAAACCAACTAAAGTGACGCCAAGCTAATAGTTTCGAACAAAGAAAATTTTAGTATAATTTTGGTATATTTTTTAAAGTATTTTTTCAGTATATTTTTTAAAAATATAATATTTTGATGGTAAAATTGGGCGGCGGGTATCTCACGGTCGAGCATACTCGACAGTAGCTTTCATACTTGTTTTTTCATAGTCCTGCAAATTAGTTAACCCTGTAGCAACTGCTTTTAATATTCGCCAATAAAATTTTAATTATTATACTCAAATTAATTGCCAGTTTTAAAATGACATTTGGAATTCTTCTCTTTTCGTATGTTTTACATATATTTTGAATTACACTGAAATTTCGAAGCTTTTATGGTCTTTGGGACCTAGGTCTTCAGGCAGTGGACATTTAAGTTCTAATATGTGTTATTTATACGACTAAACCGATTTGTCTTCAATTTTTTTCAGTTAATCACAATCTCTAGGTGCATGTTAGAGAAAAAGAAAATTTTAGAAAAATCTGCTGGCAACTTCGGGAAATTAGTAGTAAGACAAATTGGTTTTGTTTTAAATATAACAGTGGTTTTAAATTAAATGTCAAAAGTTCTTATTAAATTAAATAAGAAATCTACTACTGTGAGATACCCGCCATTCAATTTAACTGAATAGCAAAATAAATAGGAGCGACCTTCGAAATATTATGTTTTTTAAAAATGATACTGGAAAATATACTTAAAAAATATACTAAAATATACCAAAAAAACAAGTAAGAAAGCTACAGTCGAGTTTGCTCGACTGTGAGATACCCGCCACCCAATTTTACCATCAAAATATTATATTTTCCAAAAATATACTGAAAAAATATACTAAAAAATACCAAAATAATATATCAAAATTTTCTTTGCTCGAAATTATTAGTTTGGCGGCACTTTAGTTGGTTTATTGAACACCATTATTATATCGCGGAGTGTCATAGCAACTAATTTTCCTGTCTATTTATTAACTTTAAAATAGAAAAAATGGTAGAACATATTATAATCAAAACATACACATAACATTTATGAAATTGTATATTATTAACAATATACATATGCATATATGCATGCACATGCATGTATGTGTGTATGTATGTCAATAAGGGACAAAGAAACACAATCAGTGCAGTTGCACTGGATTTTAACCCAATAAAATATTTTATTCAATATCTTCCATGTTTATTATCCGATCGTAACCAAATTTTCAGAGATTATTAAGATGTTGACTATTGTTATGCATACCATTGTCGTAATACCCTTTTTTCGATTTGCGGGGGAGGAAGGGGGCGTAGCCAAAATCTAAAACAAACTTGATCTGCGTGCAACAATAAGACAAACTATCCCGAAAAATTTGTTGCTCTAGCTCTTATAGTCTCTGAGATCTATGTGTTCATACGGACAGACAGACGGACTGACGGACAGAAGGACGGACGGACAGATGGACATGGCTATATCGTCTCGGCTGTTGACGCTGATCAAGAATATATATACTTTATGGGGTCGGATATGCTTCCTTCTGCCTGTTACATACATTTTCGGTCGGCACAAAGCCATAATACCCTTCTACCCTTTGGGTAGGCGGGTATAAAAATATGCAAAAATTAGCTTTTGTTCGAAATTATTAGCTTGGTAGAACTTTATGAGGTTTACTGAACACCACTATTATGTCACTTAGTGACATTGCAACTTAGCACCTGGTAAGCACCTGCACCTGAGTTGGTCTTAGAAAACTAATTCTTTAATAACTTGTGTAATTTTTTGTCCGATAGTGACCATTTTCAGGGATCCTTAAAATGGTGATTAGTATTGTGCGTATTAAATTTAAACGTTCTAATTTCAAAATGACGCTAGCAATTCGGTTTTTTTCGGTTTGGATGGGCGGAAGGAGGAAAGCAAACTTGATCTGAAACTTGAAAAATTGAATGCTTTAGCTCTTATAGTCTCTGAGATCTAAGTGTTTATATGGACAGACGGAAGTGGCTATATCGTCTCGGCTGTTGACGCTTTCCAAGAATATATATGCTTTGTGGGGTCGGAAATGCTTTCTTCTGCCTTTTACATACATTTTCACAATATTATAATACCATTCTACCCTTTGGGTAGGCGGATATAAAAAGAACATTAAGGCATATTGTAGTTCATTTGGCAATTATAGTAGTACTTCAAATATGCATTATTTTTAGGATTTTACAAATGTTGTCGCTTGGGAAGAGGAAAATAACAATCTTTATTGAAAATTATTTGTATCAATTTATGCAAATACATAAATACTCGATTTATTCCATTTGCAAGTTTATCGATATGTTGTTCACACGAGTATATTCTCATATTGTTCTCTCTAGGCCAAATGTTAATTAGACTTTTGGGTCATTGATTAGCCAGATTAGTAAATAAACAAGAATAAAAAATATTTTAAAAAATGCACTGTGTGCTGGCAATGTGCAGAGGGAACGTAGCCAATAATGTGGGCGTACTCTGACGTTTTGGCCAAATTTTTTGTGGCAATGGTCTACTACAGATTTGGTTAACAGTTAACAAGCTTATCGCTCTCTATACGGCAAACAAAAGGTGACGCGACTGCAGCTGTTGTTGTTGTTGCTTCTCTTATACCAACAAAACAATTTAGTATAGTTTGTTACTGTTTTCTTTTTGGCCATGCAGATAATTAAGGCAAGACGTTGCCAGCCAACTAGCCAGCTGCGGCTGCCAATTTCGGACTGGCCAGGAATCACAGTGGTTCACCCACTAGCCAGCCTGGATTCGCAGTCAGCGTCTATTGGCAGCAGCAGCAGCAGCTTCAGCGGTTAGCCGCTTTTGTTGTTGTCTTGTTAGCCGCCAGATAATGATCTGAACGTGGATCAGACAATTTAATGGTTACTATTAATAACGTGATACGAAATTGGCGTTAATTTGTAGAAACACAGCCGCAAAAATCCGGCTGACTAATTTGAGGCAAAACTAAAAGTGTAGCATTCTTGTTGTTGTTGTTGTCGCCCACCAAAAAAGGATGTGAATGTGTGGTGTTTGTTGTGTGGTGTCGTGTCGTGGCCAGGGGGTGTGGAGGGAAGTCTTACCGCCACAACGAAGTCATGAGTCAAATTTTTCTGTTTACACGAAGGCTCCATTTAGGAGCATGTGCGCGGGTGCTGTCTGGGCACGAATTGGAGGCGAATGCAGCGGCAACAACGCCAACAACAGCAATAACACAATAACAACAGCAACAGCAACATTGTGCCCAAGAATTCTTTCACAGCTACGAACAAGCCAAGAGCAGCAGTATCTATCCTGTGCTTCGGTTCGTGGCTATTGTTGGCTTTTATATAAGGCCAGCCAGTTGCCAGTTGGAAAGGCCTGAAACCAGTGCAGATAGCAGAGGCAGAGTGTCCGTCCCAGCAGTCTCCGTTTCAGTTCGAAGTGCGCCGCTCTGCTTGACTCTGCTCTGCACACATGTTGCATGCCCCAAAACAATGCAAATTGCTAATATGCGGAGCGTTTTTGGTCTCTTTTTCTCTATTACTTTTGCTTGGAGACAAATTTTTGGGTTTTTGTCGGCGGCACTTATGACCAATAAATATGCAGCTACAATTTTGTTGCATGTGGCATTGTCTGGCGTCTGGCAACGCTTGCGAAATTAGCTGCCAGCTAATGAGCTACACAAGAAACGATGAGGAGAACTGCAATCCAAATACTGTTGCAGTTGCAGATGCAGATGAAATCGATGCCATATCCACATCGATAAGCAGTTTTAAGTTAGTTTTGAGGAGCAGTCGTTGATGTCGTTGTTGTCGTCTTGCCATATGATTCGTGTGGGTTGGTTGCCAGTGCTGCCTGTGTCTCTATCTGCTTGTCTGCTTGTCTCACCATTTGACTGGGTATTGGGTACTGCTGTGAGAATCGATCGTCAGCTGCGATCGTCGTTAACATGTTATTGCACAGCACTTTTGTCAGCTTTCGAATTGTTTGCTCACGAAAGCGTGGATCTACTTACTCCGCCCTCATCGTCTGTCCTCTTCTTTTCCCGTCTCGGAATCTACGACAGATCACAGGCTGCGTCTGCGGCGTGTCTATTGTATACATTCATATACAATACATACATACATTTTAGCTGTTCACTGTTTCACTGAGAGGATGCGCAGCACACTGTGCAGCAGGTTTGTGCACAGTTGCCATATGGGTGTTGATTTATGGTCAACAGCACAAAGCACGGGTGGGGCCAAGGCACTTGCCAGGCGTTAACTGAATGTCTGCGATCAGTTTCAGGTTGCAATAGCCTTAAGCCTGACCAACCTGGCTAGCGGCAACTGATGCTCCAATGATGCATTATTATATATTAGTTTATGGCATTCCATTGTGATGAAGTGTCGTTTATGAGCCATAAACAAGTGTTGTGGCTTGGAAAGTTAAGGATAAATATTTTCAGCATTTCGTTGAAAAGTACAGCTGAGAGGGCATCAATTATTTGGCTACGGCACTTTATGTGTCTACCTTGATTGAATAGTTTTTCGATTAAACAGCATTCATTTGGTATTAAATTACCAGCACACGCAGCAGCTCGAGCCAGTCCAAGCATTAACACTAGCACTTTTATAGGCATTTTAAATTAGCCATATGATCGACTCGAAATGCAATCAAATTGACTGAGAAATTGGCTGGAAATGCAGCAAAGACATTCAAATCATCCTCACCCAAGTAACTAATTCCCCACCAAAAAGTACACTGTGCAGCGTACACTCCCCGCCCGGTGCATTCCACAGTCGTTGCCGCACCCTCTGTAGTCCAGTGTAATTTTTAGTTCGTGTGGCATATGCTGCCCTAACATTTTGTTGCTGCTGTTGTGTTGTTATTGTAGTTGTTGCTGTTGTGTCAGTTGCACGATTGCCAGAGAGACAACGTGTCTCCAGTGTCATCAGCATCTCCATTTTTTCCTCTGTTTTCCTCTGTATCTTTTTTTTTTTTGTTTTTTGGCTGACTGCTGCCACCGTCGTTCAGAGCCGGAATCGCAGTCGCTGTCGCTGTCGCAGTCGAAGTTGGAGGCGACGCTGCCCGTTGTTATAGTGCAGAAAAATTACTATGACAACGCTGGAAACAAGTAAACCACAGTTTACATTCACTCAATTTGGTGCGACAGGGCGATGGGAGCGGGAGCGGAAGCGGGATAGGTGGAGAGGCAGCAGTGTGGCAATGGCAGAATCGTGGCGTGGTGGTGGCACGCTCATCTTCAATTTTTCTACGATGCGACGTCTCTTGGCTTTGGTTTTGGCTTTGGGTCGGGCTCACACTCGTGTTTCCCTCCCGCCACCTCTGACGAGGCTGGTACCGCAATCGGGATAGGTACCGGAGATGACAGGAGAAGGTGGAGAAGGAGGAGGCGGTGGGATGGGTACCTGGCACTGGCTTTGGCACTGGCACTGTTGCCGATCTGCGCAGCAAGATGAGTGGTTGGCAAAAATGTTTGAATGCGATCACGAACTTGACCTTTCACATAACCTCAAAAAGGCAGTCACTCAGTCAACTCGAGTCCAAGTCAACTGCGAAGGAGCCGCGACAAGCCGCGCTACATACGCGCCATGTTAAACAGAGCCCCCTCCTCAAACTTGGACCTGTGTGTACAACCTGGATACAACCTGGTTGGGTGTCAGCTCCAACTCCAACTTCAGCTTCAACCGCAGCGAGCATAATTAAAAAACAATCGCCATAGCGATTTTCTCGCAATGAATGTGCTGGCTTGGAAATGCATTTTGAGTTGTTGGGCTCGAGTCGAGGAGCGGCCTGGCTTTGCCTCCAGTTATGAGATGGCAAACAGCGATGTGGTCTCCATCTCTATCGGTTCAGATGCCAAAAATCAGCAGCAACCGGATCGATGAAGTGCAGCAACGGTAACACTAAGCAAAAAACTTGCATATCATTCAATGAATGGTTGTAGAGAGGTGCCCCATGTTGCCAGTTCGCCAGTTTGCCAGTCTACCAACTCGTCTCTTTGCCTTCTGCCTCGTCTTAAGGTCGTTCGCTTTGGCAACGACCCGCGTGTCGGCGCATCTACTTAACCTGAAAGCCTATGCCCCTAAGTGCCGTGCCAGCAGAAGAGGACTACAGACAGAGCCTGAATCTCAGTCTCAGATTCAGTCTCAGGCTCGGGCCAAGACTGTGGGTATGGCACCATCACTATCACCAACTCTATCCTCCCAACCCTTCTCTTCGTCTTCCACCTGGTGCTCACTTCTACCTCGTCCTCCAGTTCTGCCCTCTCGTCTCAGCCGGCTGGTTCAACAGCTTTATTTATGGGCTGTTTGGGTAGCTTAAATAAATCAAGTTGTAGTTGCTTCGTTTTAACTGCAACGCTTCCCAGCCTGCAATTAGACTTGGTGGGAATTCGCACTCAGCCATCCCAAAAGCTGCTCGCCTTTTTGCCACATCTTACTAATGAATACCCTGTACTCAAAACCCTCTGATAAATAATTAAATAAAAAAGCTAGCTCAAATTAAGTATCAACTGTAAAACTCTTTATTAATGGATCAAAGATTTGTAGAATTGTAAACTAATTGGGTACAAGTTGAAATAATTTAATTGAATTTGTTGTGAATAATTTTAGAATCTATTGATAAATTGATTCTTGGGTGGCAAATGCCTAGAATAGATAGTATAAATGTGAATACAATTAGAAAGGGTATTTTGTAGAGCTGCACTTGTAATAATTATAATTTACCAATCGATTCATTCAGAGTTTGAGACAATCGGCTATCGGATTTCAGGGCTGCGATATCAGGCCGCTGCCTAATTACATAATTATTTAAAAACTATAATTTATGTGGCCAAATAGTCAAGTGTACACTCAGATTCATATACATATACATATATGAATGACCGTTAAACTGAAAAATTAAGCCAGAGGTCCCCCATTATGTGCCGTTTGTTTTACAAATTTTAACGCTATTTAACACATTTGCCACAGATCCGCAGACAAGTCGACAACTCACGCTCAGGTAGCGCACCATAAAGATAGACCATTAAGAGCCGAGCCGAACGAACCGAACAAGCGAGCAATCGAATGAACGAACCATGGAATAAACTAAACGAAATGGATGAGCGAGCCTTTCTACGCGCTTCTCAAAAGCACAGTGTATTGACAAAATTAATGATGCCCTCACTAATATCATGCCTAATTGATTAATATGCGCAACTGGGACTAAGACTGGCTTGTAGCTCGTAGCTTGTAGCTCGTAGCTCGTAAACCTGGCTCTAATGAATGCCGCGCGTTTTGGCTCTTAGCTGTTAATCTTACTGTATAGCCATTTAAGGCAGCTTCAAAACTTATCCCAAGCTCTGCTTCTTAATTAAATTATGTGTACCGCTGGGCACCCTACGGCCACAGTCAGAGCCACAGCAGAAGCAGCCTAAACAATCTTATGACTATCTGCGAGTATCTTTCGACAATATTTATCTATCGTATCCAAAGTATGACCATCCATCTAAAAGATGCCCAAGTCGCTGATGATGTCGCTTCTGATGAGTTGGGCTGAACTGACCTGAACTGAGCTGAGGTCCGGGACTGGTGGGCAGCAGTTTGGGGCGTTGCTGTTAACTTCACACACACTGCGCCAAGTCAAAGAGAAAGGCTAGCAAAAAGGTCAAATGGTCAACAGCTGGTGGTCGGTCAAGTGGCAAAAACCAACAAGAACCAACAACGACAACAACTACACAAACTCTCTATGGGCTTGTTAGTTGCGCTAGATTATCCCCCCCCTTCCCCTTTGCCCAGCTGTTGTCCGTTGTCCAACTGTTGCTCTGTCTACCCCATCGGCCAGGTCGGTTTAGTTGTTGGGTTCTAGCTCAGTGGGTAGCCAACAGCTGTGGCTCATTGTCATTGTGATGCGTTAGAAATGGAGCCACACTTTAAAAGAAACAGCGTGATTTCAGCCAATAGAGTCAATGATTGCTGCCACTTGCAACGTGTTGCACGAAGCTTTGTTTCATTAGGTAAATGAACAGCATGTGATATTGATTTACCCATTTCTAAATGCACTTTCGGATCGATTCCAAATTCTAGCAAATGATAAATGCAAATCTCTTAAAAGCTATTCGACTAAGCAATATCTATTTGGATATACTCGTTCTCGTCTCGTAATTTAATCATTATCATAAAAGCTGAACGTTGACGTTGAGTTATTGCCATTTAAAATCGAATCATTAGGCGAAGCACCCGGAACAGTTGAACTAAAACTCGATTGTACGATATGAAAGTGAAACCGGAACCTGATTCTGCGGGATGATTCGTAGGCAAGACAAGAACGATTGAACGTTAAATAATGCATATAAAAAAACTAATTAAATTGCATGATTTTAATGAATCGCATAAAATTGATAAAGAATTCCAGCTGAAACTATTTTCCACTTCAAACTGCTATTAAATTTAATTCCCAACGCCAATATATGGTACAAGATATCTAATTATGGTTAAGCTATTAAACCCCAAAAGCTTTTAAACGTTCCACTTTCTTTAAAGTGTGAATAATTTTAACTCGATAATTGAAAGAGAAAATGTTCTGCTTTTCAATTAGAAACTTTTCTCTTAAGCCACCCACAAAATGTGGAATGTGCTGTAGATAGATCTAAAATATGGTAGCTGTCATTTGGAATAATTAAAACAAATTTCCACCGTTTAGTTCGAGAGCTCGAATGCAAATTGGTTACATTTTGGTTGACCCGCTTTAACGACTCGAACTCTCGGGAACTTGATTAATTGCTCGGAACCTTACGCTTTGTTTTTGCCTTTGCCTTTGCCTTATGCTAATAATGTGTCTCTCTCAGTCGAGCTGACCAAGAAACGGTAAGTGTTGGTAAATAACAAAAACGATCAGGCCAGGCCCAAATACGATGGTATACTACTTCTTAAGAGTATATATATAATTAGCAACTTACCGCGCGGCGAACGTAAACTCAAATCAACTGGTTCAACTTGAACCGGAGGGCCCTCTGCCTGTAAAGAAGAGAGAGAGAGATGGGTTGAGCATATGAGAGAGACTACGAGAGAGGGAGGGGGTGAGTAATATTTATCATCATCATCATCATCATCAATGGAGCTTATTAGGTATGCAAGTAAACAATAAGGCCATAAGCTACGGCTACGGCTAATCAAGTTTGACAAAATGTTGCGAGAACTATTCAACGGCGGGGAGTCTCCCCACAGTATGTGTGTGTGTGCTTACATGTACATATGCCTGTGTGTGCTTATTTATCTTCTATCTATCTATAAAGCTGCGTGTTTGGTAGCTGTTTGGGCTTATTGAATTCAACTGCGTGGAACAACCGCAAATGACTTCCGTCGTTGGGGACGGGCGGAGAGGCATCTGCCCCATATGAAAACCGCAATTGTTGCGCATTATGCGCTTACGAAATCTTGACCAATAAAATAACGGCAATAAAACGAAACGTACAAACCAAACCGAACTGAAAATATATATAGGAATAATATAAAAAAAATATTAAGTGATAATAAAACTCAACAAAGACTACGAAAAGTGGCTAAAAACAGTTATCGGCTGCCCGCAGCGCCATAAAACGGATAAATTTTAATTTAGCACTGCATATGCATTGGCCACATGAGACCGCAGAAGTCGGAACAGACGGAGAGGGAGAGAGGGAGGGAGAGACACGTTGTAACTGGAGGTGCGAAAGCGCCAACACTTCGAGGCTCTCGCGGCAGCACTCGCAAGACTTTTAGCCAAACAACAAGCTGCCAACAGCCACGAGAACAACGTGCAGCAGCAGCAGCAACAACGAGAAGAAGAAGAAGCTGAACAACAACAAACAAGAGTGCCCAGTGGGCAACAACGACAATTGTCAAGCTTGTAGTGCAAATTATGAAAAAATGTCAGCATCGAGTGGGCGATTTACAAGCTGACCAACTTCTAGATGCTGAGATTTTTACACTTGGCCAGCCACGCGATATGACATACCACTTATCACTGAATAGTTGGGGTATGAAGGACTGATTGTCACTTGCCACTTAACTACTTGTATTACTTTCTATTTGTGTTAATATTCTAATGCATTGTTGAGCCCGTAATATAATGATTTTAATTACCAAATATCCAATCTATTTTTATTAGAGCTGCTATTGATCAGTTCTATTTCATTAAGATTCAATATTCGCCACCCATTTTTTTTCTTCTCCAGAGAAACTAATATATTATTGTCATATTTCTATCAATCAATAAATAAACATTTTACAAATTCCCCACTGATACCTTAAATAACTAATTTTAATCATATTCCCTTTTGTGGTGTGGCCCTCTATCGATTGTATAAATTCAACATTTTTATTGGGCATAAATTAATCTGAAGTTCAACTAATAATGTAAAGTAAAGGAAAATAATTTAATCATTTCGACAATTTCGAAGCAGACACTTATCAGACAAAATAATAAAAAGTTGCTTAATATTGGACACTTTTAGAAGCAAGCCACAAATATTCGGAAAAAGATGGTCACAGGCTCAGTGTTGACTGATTGTATTGGCACAAATGAATACATATTGGTAAATGGATTCGTAATAATATTTCTGTAAGAAATGGCATGCATTTTGCAGCAGCTACGGTTGTTAAAGTTTATCAGTTTAACAATTAAATATGCAAGGTATGGTCATAGCCGAGACCCTCACAATAAACTGGCTTGTGGCTGTTGTTGATGCGGTTGCCTCTGCTGCAAAGCAATATCAACATCTAACAAATGCTCATTGCCTTTGAAAAATAACATTAGATTAGATAGTTTGTCTTTGATTGGGACAGTGTTGGGACCAAGCGGAGATCTGTTTGGGCGATGCATGCAATGCGACGACATTTGACTGTTTATCGTTTATCTTATGGATTTCATTGGCAACAACTTCATTGCGATATCAATAGACACGAAACACGAAACACAAAACATTGCAATTGATATGCGACCCTAGCAACTGTCCAACTATTTTATCTAATTGCCTCGCTTAACTCTGCTGATTTATTGTCAGCGATCTCGATCTCGATCTATCTGCGAGTCAAACTGTTCTCCACATCACTAGCCATCACTTCTCTTCAGTCCACTCCACTGCCCGTCTAGCCCTTCTTTATTATATTGTTATTGGCGTTGGCAATCGCTGCGCTAATTTGTGTGAGACGTGCAGAAATTTCTCTTAGGCGCCGATCGAGAGGAGTTGGCCATTAGTTGGCTTTGATCACTGCTGCTCCTGGCTTGATGGCCAGTTTTATGGATTGTTTTCCGGCTGGTATGTGAGCTGGCAAATGATATTTGCTGCTGGAATTTTTCGGCCACGAGCAAAAACCAAAGAAAAGTTAAGTTGAAGTGCGGCTTTTTTGCTTGGGTCTCTCGTAATTGGCGGCGATTGATGAGTTTCATGAGGCGACCAATTGTAGAGCTGGGAATTGTTGCCTGATGTCACTTATGTTATGACTCTTGTAATATAAGCAGACAAACTATATCATTTACTTCAATGTCTATAAATGTACGGTCCATCAGAGAATTGATTTCTTAATATCTCTAAGCAAACTAAAAAAATTATATTAATATAAAGAATATATTCTATACAATATTAAATGGATTTTCTTAATCAAGCAATAATATTGTTATCAAGTTTGTTAACTTTAATAAATATAATCATTCAATCAAGTTGCTCTATTATATCGGCTTTTGATACATTGTACATTATATACCTTATGGAGCTCTCGGGGTGGGGGTTATTAAATCTATCTATTAAACTATTAAATTGAAGATCAAAACAAGTAAGAAAGCTACTGTCGAGTTTGTTCGACAGTCAGATACCCGCCGCCCATTTTTACAATCAATATATTGAATTTTTCAAAAATATACTGAAAAAATACTTTAAAAAATATATTAAAATGATACCAAAATAATATACCAAAATTTTCTTTGCTCGAAATTATTAGCTTGGCGGCACTTTATTTGGTCTGTTGAACACTATTACTATGTCACGGAGTGTCATAGCAATTAACTAGGTGCAGCTGCACCTGGTAACGCCTTATAAAAGTAATTTCTTAATAACTTCTGTGTTTTTTATCTGATTATAACCAAATTTGGAGAGATCATTAAGATGGTGATTAGTATTGTGTGTACCAAAATTGAACATTCTAGGATTAAAATGACGCCTGTAATTCGGTTTTATTAGATTTACGGGGGCGAAAGGAGGCGTGGCCAAAATCAAAAACAAAGTTGATCTGCGTGCAATAATTACACACACTATTCCGAAAATTTGGTTACTCTATCTCTTATAGTCTCTGAGATCTAGGTGTTCATGCGGACGGACGGACAGACGGACATGGCTATATCGTCTCGGCTATTGACGCTGATCAAGAATATATATACTTTATGGGGTCGGAGATGCTTCCTTCTGCCTGTTACATACATTTTCGGTCGGCACAAAGTCATAATAGCAAAGCCCTTCTACCCTTTGGGTAGGCGGGTATAAACATTGAATAATTTTAAAAGTACTTCAGAACTTTACACTTTTTCACTTTTTACAGCCTAGTCGATGTAGCCATATTCGTCTGTCTTTTATGGATGCGTATAAAAGCCTACATCTCAGAGACTATAGGAGTAAGATTCATCAGATATTGTACCCATTTTCTGAGTGTCCTAAGCTGATCAAGATTTATTAATCGTAATTTCGAACTTAGACAGTAGTTTTAATGATAGGGTATTCGAGAATCAAATTTATATGGATGAAAATATGTAAAGGATCAGTTGTATCAATTCTATTTCTGCGTCACTTGTGTGATTATAAATTATTAAATAATGGCATAAATACATCAATGAAGTGCAAGCAAGATATTAATTACCCATAATCATAATCGACAACAGCTTTACGATTTTTATATACTCGTATGTTATATACTTATATGTGCAAACCAATGTCCTCATATGGGCAAAAGCTCACTATCGAAGTAACAGAATCAGGCACCGTAAATATTATATATAGGTTCGCAAATAATAATTATTTAGCATTCAGATATTACTTTTATTGGTTTTCCATAAAAAATAGCAATGGAATGTAAATTTCATTTATCTATTAATACACAGGTCCCCACAAAAAAACCCGTTAAAT
This sequence comes from Drosophila pruinosa, assembly GCA_018150935.1. Taxonomy (NCBI): domain Eukaryota; kingdom Metazoa; phylum Arthropoda; class Insecta; order Diptera; family Drosophilidae; genus Drosophila; species Drosophila pruinosa. The sequence goes on from JAECWR010000199.1 coordinate 46,415,865, forward strand.
AAGGATAAAATATGAGTTAATGATTGCCGGAGCACGGCAGACTATAAATTTATGACTCGCTGTACTTTTCAAAGTGTCTAAAATATCAGTAAATATTTATACCTTGGGTTGAAATAAATTTGCTACTTTCTAAAGATGTGCAACTCGTTCAATAATATTAATTCTATAGCAGTATCAATAACTCAATTAGGTCAATCCCACATCCGACATTTTCGTTTATTCGGAACGATCTTTAAGACTATAAGAGCAGTAGTCTTATTCGCAGATATATTTGATACTTGATTTGAATCGCAAAAAACCAAGTCATTCTGTTAAAAATTTGTCTTTTGGAAGTTGAAGAAACAATCTAAGAAGTCGCATTTACAACATATTAATAATATTTAAGCATAACTGAGACTCACCTCCTTTGCTGACAGAGGGTCGGATCCCAGTCCATTCTGTAAACAAACAGAGTAGCATGATAAAAATGTGTTGTTTAATTATACAGAGGTGTTGGCCATCTCAGAGCTTTGGCAAATAAAGTTTGGCCATTAAACGGGAATAAAGGGAACTCAGAATGATACATGGAGGGCTTTGAGTCGTTTAGAGAAATCGAGGAAACTGAGAACGGGGGCACATGGCATATGGCATATGGAGTTGGCGTTGTTGTTGTTGTTGGTATTTTTATTTAGCGTTTCGAGTGGTGCTTACCATGAAAACCATTAAATTGTAAAACGTCTTACAAAATAATAATTGCCCGGCAACGTTCTGGCCAAGTTACAGAATTGCGACGACTGGGAGTTGCAGCAACTGCGACAACGCGGCGATGGCGATGACGATGGCGATGACGATGACGATGAGGATGCGGACGAGGGCGAGGGCGAGGGCGAGAGCGACGACGCCGGCGGTGGTGCTTGAAATAATCGCTACAACTATTGTAGTTAGTCTCTATTGTCGCAGCAGCTGTTACCGTTTGCTTTTGCTGCATGCTACCCGCCAAATCAATGATAACCAAGCACAAGTATACAACAACACTAAACACTGAAACTGAACACGAGTACTAGCACAATACTCGCACTGACAGTTACACTCACAATCACACTCACACTCACAAGCGAACTCAGTGGTGTGGAGTGCAACGCACCAAGCGGGCGGTAGTTGAAATTGCAATTGGTTTGGTTCCTCTTTGGGGGCTTTTTAAGGTGCTTCAACGACGGCAGGCAAATGTGCGGCGGGGCAGCCGACGCGGGGGCAGCGACGTCGCCAGCCGCATTGTGCAAAGTTTGCAGACGAAGCGAAAAGCTTCGCGGTGCGTGACGCGCTGCAGTCCGAGAGCGAGAGGGGAAGCGCAGCACACAGTTGATAGAAGGTGGAGGGTGGAGTGTGGAGTGTGCGAGAGGGAAACAAAAAGTGACAGAGACTGCGAGAAGCGTTCAGTTGGCATAGGCAAATATTATTTGACGAAGCGGCAAGCCATAACCGAATTGTATTCCAATGTTCGACTATTTCAACGCACTTGTTGCCGCAGTCGCGCCGCGGCCACTGCCTGGTAATTTGAATTGGGCGTCAAACGCATAAATTCATAAATACATCCGTTGGGTCACTTATTAGCACTTATTGCAGGCGGCTTCCTGGGCGGGGGTGTTACACTTTTCTTGCATATCCGCTCAATTGCCGGACACGCAGCCGCGGGCGCAGCAAACAGCAATCAACGCACATACAAACACACACTCACACACACGACGATGCACACTTAATTCGATCAACGGCTGTTGCTGCTGTGTACTTGTGATGTTCTTGTTGTTGTGGCTGCTGCTATTGCTATTGCTATTGCTGGGGCGTTGTAATCACACGCTGTTGTAGTTGTAATCAAAAAGGCTAGGCACATGCTACGCCCCACGGGCTGCCGCGTGTTTAAATTTATTGACACTCCACTGTATATGCACGTGTACGTTGGTGTTGGTGTATGTACTTGTACTTATGTGCAAATTACAGCACATCCGTCTTAAACGCCATTTAAATCAAAGGCCGCTCACACGCACGCACGCACGCGTAGAACGTAGCGTAGTAGCATCGAATGCCGGCCGCCAATGCAAATCGTAAATCGTAAACACAGACGAGAAACACGAAACGCGAAACAAATGAAAATGAAACACAGACAATACTCGCTTACGTTTTCATCGGTCGCATAATAAACTTACACTGAAAGCACCGCAAGTGAAGCTTGTACCATTTAACTGCAAGCAAAGCTGCAAGCCAGTAAAGCAAAACACGAAATCAAATTCAAAACGAACAACAAAACGAAGCGCGACACACGACCGACTAGCGCCACGTTCGCTGCTGGAATGAAACTAGCCTGAGCAAACATGTTGTGCGCTGTTGGAGCAGCTCTGGCGATGGCTCTAGCTTTGGCTTTGGCTCTGGCTCTGGCTCAGACTATGTCCACATGCCGACTAAGTAAGTATTTGTGAGCGAGCGAGAGTATGTACGTATGAGTGTGCTCGCCAGTTTGTTTGTTTTGTTAAGGTGGAGCTAGGCTAAATGACAAGTTGGCGCGCATATTATTGGGTGGCCAACTATTTACGTTGTCTTACACACGCGTCTGTGTTAGCTTACGGGTATGTATGTGTGTTACTTTGTGTGTGTGAATGGGAATGTGAAGCTGCCGAGTTGGTGTCTGTGCTTGCTGCTTGTGTTGTTAATTAACATGCATTGCCACACACAGACGCGTGACAAGTTTGGCGTAGGTGTTGGCGCCAGCGTTTCTCATTGGCCGTCGGCTCTCGCCCAAAGGCAATTAATATGAAGCTTTTGTGTGTGTGACAGCTTTTTTGTATCTGGTTACACGTCCATCAAACATGTTATGTGTTGAGCTTAATCTCAGCATCTGCATCGCCACGCAAAATGAAATCGAAGCAAAGTGGCGAATGGGCGATTCGGAGAACGGAGTAAACGCAAAAGCTCATGAGCAAAACATGAGACAAAAAGGCATTTTGGTAGGCATCTGTGGGAGTTTTTCTTCTTTGCCTCTCTCTCTGTCTCTCTCTATCTCTTTTTGTGTGCTCTGCTTGCACCGTTAGACGCCGCTGATCCACTTTTCCACGCGCTTTGACAACCATTTTTGGTAACAATAAATCGTGATACATCATCAAAAGTCAATTCAAATATGTAGACAACGGTTGGTTTTGTTTTTATTTTGATTTTAGTATTTGTATTTGATTTTACCTTTGCTTTTGTTGGCATGCCGCAATGCGAGACACAAAAAAATATTTTAATTTTAATTGATTGTCGAACGAGATTTACGTGCACCACAAGTTTCTTCTCACGCTCTTGCGCAGGCATACTCACACACACACACACACACACACACACGTATGTATAAAATCACTGCACTTAGATGGCAGGATTAGGATGGAAATTGTCAAAATAGAAAGCTGCTGCTGTTTCTTGCACGCAAAATACATAACTGAGATATCCCATTTCTTATTCTGGCGTATTGGCTTTAACGTTACGTTTTTTTTAACCGAATCCAAATGAACATAAACGCGATTGAAAGCAATATAGTACGTGACTTAAGCGTGGCCAATGCATATAGACAACAAATCAATCTTTACAAAAGCCAAAAACAATGGAAACAAATGACATACTACAATTCCTGCAAACAAATACACTGCATACTTTTGGGCGAATTGTAAAAATACGATTTTATAAAAATGTGAACTTCACAGTTATTGTGCCCCAATTGCGACCATATCTTAGCAGAGACAACCACCTGCTGAAAAATTGTAGCTTTTGATTTCTAGCAACTTGCACGTAGGGAACGAGTTAAGAAAACTATAAAACAAAAACCACAAATGTTTCAATATAAGATGCGAGTGAAATGCATTTAATGAACTTTTATTTTTAACTATCTTTATGGCAATTTATGTGTTTTTGGAGTTACCACCCAGCAGGTAAAGAAGGCTGTGTCGAAAAAACCCTAGTTGCGGGTTTTCTACTCCGTCTTCTGCGCCCAGGTTAGGTAAGCCCTGCAAATGTGATTTCGACGTCCTTTGGCTGTGTTTTCCAGCGGAAGTTCGAGCGCCGCATTAATCGGGTATTTTTGCTAGCAGGCAGGCGGATAATTATATCCGGAAATTTGACTTTTCGCTCGTATTTTTGAATTTTTGTGTTTTTCTAGATGAGGTTTATGAGGACCCGCTGCTGCAAGCGATTGTTTGCTTTAGTGTGCAAACGAGTACGAATGGGAATTTACTAATTATGTGTAATGAAACCTCTTGCGGACTTTCCCTGTTTTAAGTACAGGGCCTAGGCCTAAAACACTAATTAAAAAAAAAAACTTTAAGTTAAAAATACTAATACCACATGTTTAGTTATTATACCCAATAACATTATTTTAATATAAACTATACTCAGTATTTGTATGTTGCACAATTCATTTGGATTACAAATAGCAAAAAAGTTGGATTAACAAAGGCTATATTTCGATTGTTGCACTTCACTCACTTCTTATAAATGATTTGCTGTTTATTTAGGAGAACCTAAATCTCGAAAATTGCAGCGGGTAAACTCCCTCTTCCCCTCTGTGTTAAAACCCAGCATGGCGAACTAACTACCCTGCAGTTAAAACTGAGAGACCCAAAGCGAATTGAGCACAGGCCGTCGCGGTGGCAGCAGGTCTGACGTCATACCTGCGCTGCGTCCGCCATAGGCCCGAAGCGAAAAAAGGCGGCAGTTGAGTGCGCTAGAGTGAGACAACTAGTGTGATCAGCGGCGAAGAGCGGGCAACGAATGAGGAACGAGCAAAACGCAAAACATCAATCTAAGCAATGGCCGGCAGGATCGTGCGTCAGTTGCGTTTCGTCATTGCCGCTGCGCGCACATCCCACTCATCGCACATCGGACTCAGCACAATACGGTAAAAAGATCGGGAAGTGATTGTTAATAATTTGCGAATATTAAATATATGAACATATAATTTAAGTATTATATGCAAGTGTGCCACTTAAAGCAAAGAAATTTACCCAAAATTGACTATCAAACGATGAGCGCGCGCTCGGTGTCGCCCAAGGTGCTGCTGGACATTAGCTATAAGCCAACGCTTCCAAATATCATGGAACTGCAGCATAATGTCATCAAGCTCATTCAGGTGGAGCAGCAGGCATATATTCAATCGCTGGAGCAGCCAACTGGTCACTATATGCCACATCAAACCCATCAGCAACATCAACAGCAGCAGCAACAATATACCCCCTTGCCCTCATTGGCGCCGAATGCAGCGGATTATGCGGCCTATGGCATCACCGAGCTGGAGGATACAGATTACAATATTCCTAGCAACGAGGTGCTCAGCACCAGCAGCAATCACAGTGCTCAGAGCAGCCTGGAGTTGAACAACAATCAGAATAACTTTGAGCAACATCAGCAGCAGCAGCAACAACAACAGACGACGGCTGCAACAGGAGTTGTTGCTGTAACAGTTGCAGCTGCTGCACAACCTCCACATGGTTACATCCTTAATGAGCATGGCAAGCGGACCCGCAGCAGCAGCGACTTTGATTGCCAAACGGATTCGTTGACCATGCAACCAGAGCACAAAAAGTTGTTGCAACAACAACAGCAGCAGCAGCAGCAACAGCTCTATGTGGACTATTTGCCAACTACTGTGAATGAGGTGGCCGCTGCACAGACGCAGTCGCAGTCCCAGACGCAGGCACCAACACAGAACTCCTGTGTTTCACCACATTCTCACTCCCACTCGCATTTTGACTTTGCCGCCGACGAGGAGTTGCAGGACCACAAGCCGCACATTTTCAAATATGGCGTGTATCCTCAAGCCATTGCCCAGCAACAGCAGCAGCAACAACAACAGCAGCAGATCCACTTTCAGAGCAATTATAGACCAGGGTAAGTCAATCAAAATGTATATCTATAAATTCCCCAGAGACAGATTTATCCATTGACATCAGTTCAAATAAAAGAAATAGTCAAAATTAAAGTAATCAATTTAAAACCCAATAATTTTAAATATGTTGCGGCACCAATTGCAATAGTGTGTTAAAAATAAGTCTAAGAAGTAAAATATTGAAGAATAGCAATTAATATGAGAGACCTACATACATTAATGAGAAATTTCAACTAAAAAAATTAAAAGTTTAAACTTTATAGTCCAAAGTTTACACTTTTAAAACTTTTCAGAAAATTTTCAATAATTGCTTTGAAATGTAAAGTATTTCGATCTCTAAAAAATATATGGCTTTAAAACATATACTTATATATATTTCACGCTAATAAAGCACAACATACATCATACTTTTACAAAGTTCGTTAAATATGGTAGTCGAGCAAGAGTTGCAAGTTTTTGCACAAAAATTAGCTCAATTAATTATGATGATTAATTTGTTTGAATAATTAATTTTAATGTTAACATATTTTTGCCTTTGAACATAAACAAATTGGAAATATAGCAGAACAAAAATCATAATTTTACAAAATTAAGTATCGTCAAAGCTATAAATTAACAAACTAGATCATTCAAAAACATATAAAAGTTTGTTTGTTTTTTCTTGTTCAAATATAAAAAATGGGTTTGGCAAAAACAGAGAAATATAAACATTCGGCTTTTTTAATAACAACAATTTGTAAACAAGAAACGAAATGATAAACATTAAACCAGTTAGTTTTTTGTTCATCAAGACGATCTGATCTATTCTGATCTGCTAGGTTATGTTAATAATTGTAAAATCTGCTTCTTTCTTATGCAGACAAAACTATGATGCTTATGAGCCAGCAAACAGTCTAAATGGCAGCGCCTACTCGAGTTCCGATCGGGATGATATGGAATATGCCCGACAAACCGCGCTTAGTTCGGTGGGTGGGTACACCAAGGAGGATGAAATGGAGGGTCTCTCTCCGGCCTGCCTGGGCGATGATGGCAGCCTGCTGGATGGAGTCGATGCTTCAGGAAAACCTTTCCGCAAGCCGCGACGCCGCCTGAAACGCAAGCCCAGCAAAACTGAGGAAACAGATGAATTCAGCAATCAGCGGGTCATGGCCAATGTGAGGGAGCGACAACGGACCCAAAGCCTCAACGATGCATTCAAATCCCTTCAACAGATTATACCCACACTACCAAGCGACAAACTGAGCAAAATACAAACCCTCAAACTGGCCACAAGGTAAGTTTTCGTTGCTGCAAGAAGAATATTAACTACAAATAGACTTGACTTAATAATTAACCTTCTTTTTGATCTCTTGCATTTGCAGATACATTGACTTTCTGTGCCGCATGTTGAGCTCTAGCGATATATCGCTGCTCAAAGCTCTCGAGGCACAATCTTCGCCAGTTTCGTCGGGCTACGGCAATGCCAGCACACTGCTTAGTGCAGCCAACGGAGCCGAGGCCGATCTCAAGTGCCTGCGCAAGGCAAATGGAGCACCCATCATACCCCCCGAGAAGCTCAGCTATCTATTTGGTGTTTGGCGCATGGAAGGCGATGCCCAGCATCAGAAGGCATAAGAGAAGATGGCGATGGGATATCCATTGCCTTTGGGGCTTCCAGTTACTGAACAAATCATACACACAGCGTGAATAATTCCAATGTGAGTGCCAAGGGAGCACTTGCAGATCTTTCCATATCTTATAGATGATTAACATAAAAATACTATTTAAACAACAAAAAAAAAACCGAAAAACGAAAACAAATATTAATTATTTTAGGTTTAATTATATGTCTAGCGCTAACTAAATTAAATTGTATAAATTAAACGAAAAAAAGAAGAAAAAAACATTCGCCATTTTGTTTGGTTCGTTGCGGTTTCCATTGTTGTCTTGTGGTGTTGTTGTTGTTGTTCTTCTCATTCCCCCATTAAATTAGGCGCGAAAATGTTGTCGTTGTCGTCGTTCCGAGGGGGGTCCGCCCGGCTGTATACGAGTATGCCACATATAAGTATTTAATTCACATGTATATATGGTATCGACAAAGACGACGGCATACTTAGAGCGTAACGTCATGCGGCTGACAGATAGAAGACAGAAGACAGAAAATACATAAAAGTATCTGTTGCGCTCTCGCTTGTTCATGGGAAGCGCATCAAGAAAAATGCCAACCAGAGACGAAGATGAAAACGGAGCTGGAGTGTACAGAGTTGGGAACATCTACACATCCACATCCGGTGATTTATGCGCATTTGTTTAATTCTCTTTATATTTTTTTATTTGTCTCCCTCTCTCTCTCGCTCTCTCTGTTTCTCTCGAGCGGAGCTTCGCTTTGCTTGCCACATAAAAACTGTTTACAATGTATTCAGAATAGTATTTATGTCGCCCAAATATGCATATTTAAAATGCTCATAATTAGCTCAGTCAGTTGATTTAGTCTCTGAAGCGCTTCAAAGGCGCAACAAATATCATTTTAAGTTGCTTGACTTAATTGCTTTTTAAATGACAGCTGGCATGAGTATTTTGAGTTGCTTACAAAGTACTCGTATGATTCCTTGCCATATAAGTATTCAAAGATATTTGCATGCTTATATATATATATAGACATATCGCCAGCCTGTTGACAGGTTGTTGTACGAGTACACTTGCACACTTGTAAGTGGACTAGATCACATCTCACGGACTGCTCAAGATGTTTAGATAAACACATGGATAGTGAATAATTTGAAAATATACTTCTTCGAATGAGTTCTAGTAGCTGCTTCATTTGAATTCTTAACTTTAAATGTGTAATTGCCCAAAACATTTTGCAAACATAATGAATTTCGATCATTGTATATTTTTAATTATATTTTTAATTTAATTCTTAATTAGAACTACCGCCTAGTTAGCGTTGAATGTTAGAAATGCGTCAAAAACTGTTGTTTATTGCACTCTACTCTACTAGCCAGTTTCCCATCTAACTTTGACTGCGTCTTATATTGGTTTGCATTTAATATGTTATCTTAAATATCTTTATTGTATAGAAAGATATTGTTCCCAGCATGCGTAAGTGCCAAAAAATATAGTTCAAAAACATTTTAAATATCAAAAACGTAAAAAGATTTTTTAGTTTGACTTCTACGTGAAAAACCTCCTTGGGTTGCGTTTGGGCTAAAAAGTATTATGTTTACCTTTAAATTTGCACCTTTTGCAGTTTGAATTTTAAAACACGACATTTTATAGCATGGTAGATGTTAGTAACCTGTGTCTTACCTTATAGCCCTTTCCATTAGGGCTTGATAGTTCAGAGTGTCAACACAAATGGGTTTATATACAGAATTTTACACAACACCAATAAAATCCACTGGGAGTTTCCCATCTATGCAATATTGCTACAGCTTGTCTACCTTAGCACGACTACTGCTATTTGAAGTTAGAAGGAATTTGGTTGAATAAAATCAACAAATTAGTTCTTATAATGTGCTCCGAATCACCATTAGCATCAAAAACATTTATAATAGGAACTTCTTCGAATATTTTGTCTGCGCTAATTCATAACAATTTAACCAAACTACTATGGATCTTTGGTCACCAATATATAGTGAAATGCTAAAAACCCTTCAACCGAACTGCTCTTATACACTCGTACATAACTGACATTTCAAAACTAACAAAAATAATTAGACCCATCTAGCTTCAATCTGGCAGCAACATTTAAACACTACACAATATATAATACAACAGAAAATTAAGCGACTACGCCTTGGACATATGGAACTCACCAAATTAGACCCCATGACAGAAACTTAACAAGTATCTGAAACTTTTAATCAACTAACACAAACATTTCCATGACAGTTATACCAACCAAATGCCCAACCTTCAAAAAGCATCGCATACCCATCAATTAAAACAAAGACACCATTAAAGTTCTAATAAAATATGCAAAAACTTGAAAAAAAAGCGTATACTTCAAAATTAATACACAATTTACAAAAACTATAAATAATAATAATAATGTAAAAGGCAGCAGAGAAGAGGCGAGGCACTGCGACCATGGTGGTCTTTTGTGCCTATAAGGCTCTCCCTAGCTAGACAAAAGCTGATCTGCTTTCCTAATGAAGTAGAGCAGATCTTTCGTCGAGGAACTATAAACTTTATATAATAATACAACTCTGAAAAATACTCTGTACATTAAGAATATCAAGTTAGGTTTTTAAACTGAACTATAGCCTGGCATTTATAATAGTAACAATAAAATGCTGATTTATTTTAGTTTCTCTGGCAATTTGACTATTTGTCATTTTTCGCCATATTCGTGCAATCCCAAATTCAAAATTTGCTGAAAAGTTAAAAAAAACTGTATCTGTTTATTAAATGAAACTTACGATTTTTAATGTTTGAGCTTAATAGACTCTGATATCCACGACTATGGCACCTTTATATTATCAGAGATGCCACAGTCTCCATTGGTTGTACATTCGCATTGGACTCGAACATACTTTTAGACCATATATGATTAGATATATATGTTCTTATCGTTCAACTGAAGGATTTTATGTAATTATATTTTCTGTATTTGTGTGAAGAAATTGAAAGATGTTGCAGATTGAAATCTCTGCACCTATAGATAGATAGTTGCAAGATAATCACAAATAACTTATGAACGATAATTTATTCAAACTAATTATAAACATTCATTGAAGTATTTAGTCAGTAATATATGAAACATTATTATTTGTTTATGTTCTTACTTAACAATTGCAAATGAAATCTAAATTATTATAACTATATTAGTTTAAATTGTATCCTAAATAATGAAGTTTGCGTTTAATCTAGAAGATCTTCGTCATTTAATACATAAATTAAATTTCACATAAAAAAAAGAAGATTTCTATTATTTTTTACCAAATAAAAACAAATATCGTCTGTTACCTAATACTACAAGTGATACTTGAGACTTGACGAAGAAAGGGTTTTCTAAAACAAAAAATTAATTTGAATTGCACTTAAAGTAAGAGTTTTTCTATGGTAGCTGTTTTATTTGAAGAGCTAGACGATCCACCTTGATGTTACTCGTAGGTATGAACTACCCCAACTTGGATATGTCAACACCCCCAATGGTGATGCATGTCCATGTTTAACGTTTGGGCTCCTAAAAACCTATTGAAGATCGTCTCAAATAACCCAGACGCATACATAAATTGTGAAACTAATTTTAGAAATAGACTCTTTCATTCACACACTCAGACTCAGGCACTGGGATAAACAAGAGATGCTCACAGCAAGGACAGACCATTTTCTATTTTCCTATTATTTTAATTCTTTTGTTTTTTTGCATGGCAAATTCACATGGCCGTTAAGAGCGGACTGTTATTAGATGTGCGCAGCACACATTGTAATCAATGGCATGTGCTATGCGCCAGGCTCTGCAAATCACAGCGAGGTCCTGGGCCGGGACTTAGGACCTCATGCAGTTTACCAACAAGCGTTTTCCCAACATATGTGACAGTAACTCGACTCATAAATGAAATGAAAATAATGCGTGTGGGAGTAAGCATAGGATGCGTCTCGTGTTTTCCTTTCATCTTCCTCTGGCTTGAAGTAGGCGCCGCCCGACACTGCTTAATGCTTCCCTGACTTTGGATCGGTATTGAAATTGACAGGAATGCCATTCAGCCATGCAGAGGAATCTCGTGGGTTCATTCTGACTTTAGGAAATGGGTATATAAATCATGTTGCTTTCAAATTAATTAGATGCAGTTTTTACTACTTAGTTGCCAGAAAATGCATTAACATGTCTACACACAGTGACCTTTTTTAACAAATGTATATCTTTAAGAACAGTACAGAAAAGTACTATTTAACTCCAAAATTGCTCATTTGAAATATTAATGTCTAATATTTATGATTTCTGCGAATATTTGTAATTATTGGCAAAGCATTGAGCCATTTCAACTAAATCGAAAACAATTGCAGTCGCTTGCGCAGCGGACACATGCCCCAATGTAGCAACTTGCAACATGGTGTGTCCAAAAACTATACGATCCGTTTCAGATTTCAAAGTACGCTGGCGAGTGCGAGAACGGAAGCCTGAAGCGGACGAGGTCCGGACTGTGACCCAGAAGGCAAGCGGGCTCATTTGTGGACTGCTGATTGATTTTTAGTGAGAATCTGCCATGTTCTTCACGTCTCGCTCTTCAGCTGGCTATCTCGCTCTCTCCCCAAGTTGGCTTCCCTTAGTTACCATCACTAAGTAGAACATCTGCTTCATGCAACACTGCCAGCAACAAAATATGCACTGAGTCTGAGTAATTAAAATCAATATTCTGGCTTCGAGGTGTATAGACATTTGTCGAACTGAACCAACAACAACAAAAGAAACAACTGCATACATATAGCTTGCGACAACAACAAATGCAGTTTTTGTTATTGTTATACTTGTTGTTGTTGCCTTTGGCAGCATTTCGAGTGCATTTGCCGATCAATCAACGATCAAAGTTCATAAGTTGACCCAACTGACTAATGGCAACCGCGTCCCGTCAACAGCAGCAGCAGCAGAAACTACATGGCTAATGTACTAGACGAACTAATGTGAATACATACAACATTTACTACATTCGAATGTGCGTAAAAATACATAAAAAAGTTCAAATATTGGTGCGACGATGCTTCACTGATCGACTATCTAAATACTCTGTTCAATTTGCATTCATTTTCGTCAAGTTTCAGAAATCCCAGACTAGCAGCTATAAAACCTTTTTGAGCACCTCCAAAAAGTATGCAGCATAAAGTTAAACTTGTTAAAAGAAAAGCTTAACAAAATAAGTTAAAAACTTTATTTATTTATTTTATATTCTTTCTAAGAACAAGCTTAAAGTGGATATACCCTTTGGCATGCGTGACTTGTGTACAAAAATCAAATATTCACACAGAGGCGCAAAAGGGGCAACTGAAAGTAATATTGTCCGTCTATATGTATGTCTGTCGATCTCTCTGCCTGCCTGCCTGCCAGCCTGCTTGGTTGTCCGTCCGTCAATTTGTCTGTCCTGTTTGGTGCGAGCAGCTAAGGCGGGTCTTGCATCGGTCACATAAATATTTTCCTTTTATATTTTTTCAGCCGAAGATGCGAAGCACATAAACCCCTATGTAGTTGTTGTCTATAAACAAAAAAGCGTTCATAAAAAAGCACAGCCCAAAGAAGGAAAAGAAGACAGCGAAAAATACTCGTACAGGGGCAGAGACAGAGAGCGGCTGGCTGCGTTGGCGGTCGCCAATGGAACATCAACAACTACGACAACAACAAAAGGAACAACGTTGTTTATTTACACAAAATGATTTTAGTGACTCGCGAAGGCAGCCAGGAAGTAACTAAGTAAAATGCCGGTTTGATCAGCCCCAAAAAATGAAAATGAAAGGAAATCGTTTACAAAACTGTCTTGTATTGTATTGGCAAAATGGTTGCCTGTTATTTAATGTATGTATTTGTGAGATATTGGTAGTCCAGTAGGGCGGACTTCTCGGAACATGTCCGCTGCATCATTTGATGTAAACGCTTGACACTTTACGCCAGCGGAACCCCAGAGGCAAGCCGCAAGCAGGCAACATCTGGCATCTGACTCGGAGCCGAAAAGATTAATTTCTGACAGCGCGGGAGCGTCCCCAAAAGACGAAGGCATACACACACACACACACTCACATACAACTTAGATAGATGTGCATATAGAGTTATAGCATGAGCTGCTGATGGACGCTGATGCGAGTTTTCCACGCCACGCTTTTCACGGTCGCATCCATCAATTGTTGGGCCCATCGCACTCGTAACATAAGAAGTCGCATTTCAAGAAATCTTTCGAAATGTATTTCGAATTTCATTTTGGCCAGTTAATAAGCAACTATGCTGTGTAGACGGCGTCATTGAGTCTCTAAGACTAAGACTAATCATTATACAGCAGTCGCATAGTCGCAGCCTCTTGACAGATATTCAGTTTTCGGGATTTGCCGTTTAGTACTTCATTATAAGCGCACTAACGATGTTATTTTAATGATCTCAGTCCAAAGAATCCACTTGACACAATGCCGAAGCTGCAACAGCAACAGCAGCTCAAGTGTTTCACACAACCAGAGAGTCGGGGGGAAGACACTGTCTGGCAAAGGGTAGAGCCCTATATAAACACTTATTTATACATAAGCATATATGTACATATATATATACGAGTTACATATGAACTAACATGTCACTACATTTTTATTTTGCACAGCTCACGGAACATAACAACAGAGAGACGAGGAGACTTATTTATGCCTTGGGCCAATGTGTGAAAATATACGTTGAGTGCTGAGCATCTCTCTTGGTGCCTTGTTATGAGTTCTATATAGGAATATTACTTATAAATGGTCGGGGTACTGTTGATTGGCATTGCCATAAAAAATCATAGAGCCCTGCATGAAATGCCATTGAATGTTGTAGTTGAAATGAGTTGAAATGGTGATGATAAGCAGGTATATATAGTTATATGATATATATAGATATATATAGATATATAGATATATAGATATATAGATAGATAGATATATAGATATATAGATATATATATATATATATATATATATATACATATACATATACATATACATATACATATACATATACATATACATATACATATACATATACATATACATATACATATACATATACATATACATATACATATACATATGATATATGATATATCATATATGATATATCATATATCATATATCATATATCATATGTATATATAGATATAGATATAGATATAGATATAGATATAGATATAGATATAGATATAGATATAGATATAGATATAGATATAGATATAGATATAGATATAGATATAGATATAGATATAGATATAGATATAGATATAGATATAGATATAGATATAGATATAGATATAGATATAGATATAGATATAGATATAGATATAGATATAGATATAGATATAGATATAGATATAGATATAGATATAGATATAGATATAGATATAGATATAGATATAGATATAGATATAGATATAGATATAGATATAGATATAGATATAGATATAGATATAGATATAGATATAGATATAGATATAGATATAGATATAGATATAGATATAGATATAGATATAGATATAGATATAGATATAGATATAGATATAGATATAGATATAGATATAGATATAGATATAGATATAGATATAGATATAGATATAGATATAGATATAGATATAGATATAGATATAGATATAGATATAGATATAGATATAGATATAGATATAGATATAGATATAGATATAGATATAGATATAGATATAGATATAGATATAGATATAGATATAGATATAGATATAGATATAGATATAGATAAAGATAAAGATATAGATATAGATATAGATATAGATATAGATATAGATATAGATATAGATATAGATATAGATATAGATATAGATATAGATATAGATATAGATATAGATATAGATATAGATATAGATATAGATATAGATATAGATATAGATATAGATATAGATATAGATATAGATATAGATATAGATATAGATATAGATATAGATATAGATATAGATATAGATATAGATATAGATATAGATATAGATATAGATATAGATATAGATATAGATATAGATATAGATATAGATATAGATATAGATATAGATATAGATATAGATATAGATATAGATATAGATATAGATATAGATATAGATATAGATATAGATATAGATATAGATATAGATATAGATATAGATATAGATATAGATATAGATATAGATATAGATATAGATATAGATATAGATATAGATATAGATATAGATATAGATATAGATATAGATATAGATATAGATATAGATATAGATATAGATATAGATATAGAGATATAGATAGAGATAGAGATTTAACATAGTTAAAATAGATAAATACCATTCATCTTAAGTCCAAATGTTTCGCAATTGCACTTAACCCCGATCGAATATCCAAATTACTGCTTAGACCATGTTTATATAAGTACAATAGCAATTCAGTCAAGTCATGCAAATCTGTATGTAGTATGTACATATATATGTATACGAGTATGTATGTATGTACGTATATGTTTTGGCAGTTATATATACATTTGTGTGCTTATGCTGAGCTTTTGCTTTTCCGTATGATGTTTGCCCTTACATTGTCTTGTCTGCATACAGTCGTGGGGCAACAGAGTGGAGGCTCGACCCCCTTTTGGATGCAACCACAACGACAACGTAATGCATGAATTAGTCGGTATAAGAGAGAGAATCGAGTAACGGCAACAGAATCAGAAAGAGTACAGAGTGCAGCACGTGTTTCGAATTAAATGCATTCCCTTTTACCACGGCCTCTACACCCGCACGTGTCCTGCCCACAAGTGTAATTCTATTGGACATTTTCCTAGCTCTTTTTCTGAATGGTGACATTGTCGATGTGCGTTTTATGAGCCTTTCTGAAATATTAACGGCAATAGCCTAACGAAAGGCACATAAAAAACATCTGAGGTACCAAAAGTAGACTAATGGATACACTTACTTTGTAATTGCTATTCATAATTTCAGAGTATTTTCACTGCTAGCAATTTGCATTTTTGTTTGTTTGTTCTATTAATAATGCAGGGTATGCCATATCGACAATTTCCTTTCAGAATAGCGTGCAACAATATAAAAAACGCAAGGCACCAATTTCTGTCAAAAGCAGTAATCAAAAGTATCTGAGATACTTGTAATAACAATGCAAAGATACATGCACACAGCTGTGTGGTCGAGCTAGCTCCGCATCAACCTGTTGCCAAAGCAAACTCTGACGCTGACGCCAAAGTCGACCGCAGCAGCAACCGCAAAGCTTTGACTCTGACTTTAGCTCTGTCTGTGGCTTTGGGACGCAGTCGGCAAACTGAGCTGTTGGCCTAAAGTCGCATCCAACTAGCAACTCTTCACATCTGAATGCTGCAGCTATAAAGTCAGTCAAGCATAGCGGCCAAAAGTTCTAAGTGCGTGCAACATATATTTAAAACAACATATGTGGATAGTAGGAAACAGTTAAGTTGCAAGTTAACTTGTCTTCAGATCATAAGATTAAATGAGATACAATTACTCTAAGTTGGTCAATTGTGGGTCTCCATTGTCGGCAAGTACCTAACTTGGAGTGAGCGAAAAGAGTGAAGCAAAAGAAAAATCTCAGTGAAAGTGAAGATGCCGCATCATCGTCATCATCACTCTCATGATTATCAAGATCATTAACGTAGCTGCTTCCACTTATGTGGTTGCTGCTGTGACTTGGACCTCGTAATTATGGTGAAGTGCAGTTGCAACAAGGAAGCAATAACGGAGTCTACATGCTGCAACCACATCAGTACAGTCGAAATTGCAGCGTATTTTTATGCGTTGCATATTTAAGATACATTTCCAAGTGAAGGTTTCTCCGTGATAGTTAACTTGATTTATAGGTCTGTTTTGAATTTATGTTGTGACTGCAAATAGTACTAACCATTCATAAAGTGCTGGAGAATTTTGAATGTAGGCTAGGGTGTTAAAAAAATTACATTAATTGCCAAAAATTCGCTAAAAATATTTGCGACTGCGGATTGATGGCGATAAAGCAACGTAACTCGTCACTTGGCATGAACCGTTTAACGACCCATTAAAATTGTATAATTAAAATTGTACAATTCCCGAAAAATGACACGCAAAAGCCTCAACCGCAAACGCAAACTGACAATTCACAAAAAAAACAAAAAAACAAACATAACTAATATAAAAATCACCTTGGAACAAACACAAGATCTTCGTAGTCAAAGTGAAAAAGTGTTTGCAACGTTTCATTTGAAACTCAAATAATTTAAAAACGACTATTTCTCTTTGTGTCAGTTTTGCTGCAATTGGAATTCACATCTCACCCAAGCCTAATTACCCGCAATTTCATTTTGAAAGTAACAAGCAAAAAAGGGAAAAGTGCAAACCGTCTGCTTAATTACCTAGACTGCCAGCTGCTGTTAATCAACTGGGTCGCACTGTTAACGGTGTGTTAACTGACTGTTATCGAGCGAATTACATCGGAATCGCAAAATGAATGATGCTGTTGCCCCTGGCCACAGTCCAACAGCCTTGAACTCTACACAGGTAAACTATACTTACCCCACATACGTCGCGATGCTTGATATTAACATTTTTTGGCTTTTGTGTTCAACAAAACTGAATATCCCACTATCGACAAACCGGCAAACCGACAAACCGACAAACTGACTTTGTGCACCAAAAAGAAATAACCATATATGTACAATAAAAAACTAGTTTTCGCTTCGATGCTTTGTGTATACAAAGCCGAATTTTAAAGGACGGGGTAAAGCTAAATAAAAGTAAAGCTGCCAGCTACTTTATAAAATGACATTTTACCTACACACCTACTCAAGCTCTCGCAATTACTAATCTCTAAGCTTATCAATGTCATATCTTATAAAAGTCTGAGGAGGTTTGGGCACACGAGTTAAATAAATTAGTAACTTTGTAACAAACGAATCAGAAACCAAAACAATCGTATGTCAAATTGTACTGCAGTAGTCGATACAGCTTCCAATATTGGTATTATTATTATTCAAGTAAAAATGTTATAGATCATGAATCTGCTGCGAATCAAGTCCAAGAGCTGCACTCTTGCTTTTCAAATTTTGTTCCAGACAAAAATGTTTATTACTGTCAGAAGAAGTCATCTATCACAAACATATAATTTTATCAGGCTTTCGGAATATCTGTCTATTTGATCATGGAGATCGCGGAGAGTTCAGAAGATAGATCTACTAAACAATTAAAAAAAAACAATTTACTATTGTAATATTTTAAACAATAATTTTATAGATAAACCCAGGGCATAAGCTAGTCAATCATTTAATTTTAGATCAATTTTATATTTATGCATTTTATGGTACAGAATACAAACAGTGGAAATTTTTAAACTACATCAATCAGAAAAACCTGTTTAGTTTGTATGGCAATTCAGTCGCATCTTACATACCTGTATATAATGTTCGACTGGGTTTGAAAGTCAATCCATGACATAGGTCAATACCACAATTGTTGACTGAACAGAACTCAAAGAGTGAACACTCAGTTATGTAAACTTACTTTAAAGTGAACACCGAATTTTGACTATTGGCTACTCCATAGAGTAAATGTTGATCTTGTGGAAAGTATGGGTATTACGTAGGAGCAAAAAAAAGTAATTTGGGAGTACACACATGTACATATGTTATTCTTAAAAAGCTCCAACAGTCGAATCAAAATGCAAATAAAGTTTGTTCTTGATATCTTTCCAGACACCTTTCGTTATTTAAATAAAATTATGCGAATTGGTTAGCTTAGTAGAGATAAGTTTTGTTTTACTTATTAATTACCAAATTCCGAATATTCCTAGAAATCATATAAGAAACTATTTTATAAGACAAAGCACCACCAGCTCAAGTTGCCCGAACGGGGTGGATTAATTATTTATATCCTTCTTTATGGTATGGTAAATTTTGGGTAGATAGTATTTCATATTCGGGATAACTCGACTTTAGCTTTCTTAGTTATTTATTTATTTTTTGAAGGGTAAAAGTTGTTGAGTCTTGTAGTGTTTCTAGAAGCAATCTTTAGCCAGATCTTTAGACTGCCTATTTGCATTCAGTGTGCCAGCAAGCATTAATTCTTTATACATAATAATTAATGGATACGAGCTACCCAAACAAAAATGAATAGGAGTCATTTGAGTAAAGTCAGTCTTATAGTGCCTATTGCGGAAGTATTGAGTTTAACAAAAACAGAATAAGTATAGCCAAATAAACGACAAATTTAAGCTCTAATGGAAAGCTAAAATGGAAGGAATAATATGAATCATCGTCAGCTTTGTGTTTAGAGTCAAATATTGGGGAAATCCAAACAACAGAAGTTTTCGTAAAGTCAAAAATACTGGCTGAAGAACATGATGACAAGCACTGATCATGTAACAATGGACGAGGAGAGTGGGCGTTCGACTCATGAAGTTCATCTAAACATATGGCACAAGGTAAAAGATACAACAAAAACGCAATCCATTAATTCAAATGCTGACCCTGAACTCACATCTAGATACTCTTCTACATGCTGGGTCTAACTTCAGCCCTAACTATCTGTGTTCTTATCCGACTGTCCAATAAACTGGCAGCCGATGCCGAACACAAGGCATTGATGCATTTTAAGGATATATCAAATCGCATAGGTCATAAATTTGATAACTAGATTCACTGACGTTATTGCCAAATAAATATTAGATAATGTAAAGATGAGGTAATGTTATAGATAGATAGATAAGAAAAAAGACAGTCACAAAAATAATCATAACTTAATACATAGCAAATACAATAAATAAAATGCATATTTAGTGGCTTTCAGTTCATGAACATCGGATCTTGATGTGACTATAAAAACTTGTTTATCACTTGGAGTCAAAGATCGTTGATTTTATTAGCGAACAGCCTTAATTTAGTATATACTTAACTTTAATAGCTTGCACTAGTTACGTGAACTCACAGATCACGCTCTATATTTAACACTACTTGTTTCTTTACAACAACTGTTGATTGCGTTTAAAAAATCGGCTAAAAATACCCTGCACTAACATTTACGAATCTATCGTTTATTTTAGAGTCCCTCGAGGGAGGTAGAGATTAGCATAGAAAGGATAAAAGACACACCCAGTAAAAGCAGTTGCTACCGCTGGCTGCTGCTCCTCCTGATGACGCCACTCCTAACAGCCGGCGTAGCAGTTCTCTGGTACTTCAAAGGTGTCTGGTATGGATTGCCTGCTCTTTACGGCAGTGTCTTCCTGCTACTGTTGGTCAAGCCTGGCTGGCGCTGGTTCTACATAGCAGCAGTAACGACCCCACGGGACATCAGGTAAGCGTCACTTTGTTTCACTTGCTCCAACTTATGACCCGCTTTCGCTTTTCAGAGCCCTAATTGCTTATATTCGCGTGTTAATGTTTGTAAAGCGTCAGGAGCGCAAGAATCTTAATGTGGGCGACATCTTTGAGGCAAGTGTGGCGCAATCTCCCGACAAGTTGGCCATTGTCAGCGAGACGCAACAGTGGACATTCAGGCAGCTTAACGAGCATGCAAATCGTGTGGCCAATGTGTTCCACAGCCATGGATACAAGAAGGGTGATGTGGTCGGGTTGCTGATGGAAAATTGCGTCGAGTTTGTGGGCACTTGGCTGGGTCTCTCAAAAATTGGCGTCATCACGCCACTCATCAATACAAACCTACGTGGTGCTTCTCTGCAGCACAGCATTAAGGTGGGCAACTGCACCGCACTCATCTATAGCATCAGTTTCAGAACCGCTGTCATGGATATAGCCAAGGATTTGCCAGCCCATATGGCACTTTATCAGTTCAACGATGCGAACGATGCCACGGAAGCATCAGATGGACTCGCTCAGGGTCTGGCTCAACATCTTAATGCTCTTCTCGAATCGGCAGCCAAGGATAAAGTCGCTGCAGGTGCTGCTCGTGCGGATCATCAGGACAAGCTTGTCTACATCTACACATCGGGCACCACAGGATTACCCAAGGCCGCTGTCATCACCCATTCACGGTAACAGATTTCGATTAGAATATATGATATGTCATAAAAATGGTAGTCAATTTGGGAATATTCTCCTTCTTATTGAAAATCAAAATTATTACAGGGATTTGGCACGTTTCGGTCTTATAAGCATATGCACTGTTATTAGTTCATCTGACGAATAATGCCAGTAAATACCACGAGATTTTTGTGCCTCACTATAGCCTCCATTTAAATTGCTAAAATTATAAAATTCAGTCAGTTATTTAAGATACTTTAAGTATTCGAATGGTATCAGACCTTTCTGAACAACAATTGTACCACCAGCCACCATAATGGTCAAGTGCGCAATTCGAATTCCCGCATTTGTCGTTATCCCTATCAAAGGTGGTGAACTTCATTTGCAAGTTCTGGCGCAAGATGTCCTCGGAATAGCCAGAATGGTTGCCTATAGATAATAACTTGTAGCCAGTTTGTTCGCTTCCAATCTTAAAGTCGTCATAGCGCGCACTGCGAAGTTGTAAGTTTTTGTCTCTCATGAATATGAAGAGCTCGTGGGTTTCAACTGATGTTATCCTGTACAGTTTTTCCAGACCTATGAAAAACTCTGATGTCATATCGCCGAAACCTGTACGATATTCCCCCCAACTGCGATAAAAATTAGTGCTTCCATCCAAACGACTTTGTACCACTGTCCAACCCAACCCGGCAATGTCACTTTCACATTTAACTGGAAAGGCCTCCATTGCGGGCAACTTTATTATATGAATACCGGAGGATCCTTCAATATCAACACAGTTCGAAGGAAACAATGGTTTGCTGACTTTAGCCATATCGCTTTGGGTTTTCGACTCTAATTTGTTTTCTTCATCCGTCAGCTGAATGTTAACGTTGCTCGTCCGATCAATTGATAATATTGTCGTGGCATGAGCGATTCTTAGTTTGCATTGATTTTCTTGTTCCTTAAGTGAAGTTTCAAGAATAGCTACCTTGATCCTAACTTCTTCTAACTGCATTTTCAGCATCGAAATTTGAGAATCCTTACTGTGGCACTCTTCAGCAATATGGAGAAGCGGCTTCACAGCCTTATAGCAGTACGATGCGCACTGATTTTCCATTTTCTTCGATGATTCACAGAACTGTATAACATTTTGCTGGAAATGCGAATTAGTATTTATGATTATACCCGTCTACATACCGACTGTTCTTGGGATAACGCCAAGGATCCCATCGCTATAGTTAAAATTGGTAACAGTATGTAAAGGTTGCTCATAGTTAGAAATTGCTCACACAATTGACTGTCGCTTAATTAGGAAAAGATTAAACTGAAAATCGAAATCTTTAGATTGCTTTTGGAAATGAACTCACAAGTGATAAGACGCCTCGTCGCACAGATTGATTCTAATTATAAATACATAGTAATCTGCCGAGTTCTCATTTGCACTTTCGCCTCAAAATCAACACATATAAAAACAAGGGTCACTAGATCGTACTCCCAAATACATTCTTTCCTTTCTTCTTCCATCCATACCCTAGCTATTTCTTCATTGCGGCTGGAATTCACTATGCCTTGGGCTTCCGAGACAATGACGTGTTCTACACGCCACTGCCACTATACCACACAGCTGGTGGTGTAATGAGTATAGGGCAGGCGTTGCTCTTTGGCTCCACCGTAGTCATCCGAAAGAAGTTCAGTGCATCGGGCTACTTTGAGGACTGCGCCCGCTTCAATTGTACGGTAAGGCGAAGATTTCTGATCTTCACTATTATTCTACACTTCTGTATATTATCCATTTAGATTGCACAGTACATTGGCGAGATGGCTCGATATATACTGGCCACACCAACAGCTCCGCATGACCAGCAGCATCGAGTGCGAATGGTCTTTGGCAACGGGTTGCGTCCACAAATCTGGACCCAATTCGTGGAGCGTTTCAAAATTGGAAAGGTTGGTGAATTCTACGGCGCGACAGAAGGCAACGCGAATATTATGAACAATGATAGCACAGTTGGAGCCATTGGTTTTATCTCACGCATACTGCCGCAGTTGTATCCCATTTCCATTATACGTGCAAATCCGCACACTGGCGAACCCATTCGCAATGAAAAGGGTCTGTGCGAGCTGTGTGGAGTGCTGGAACCGGGCGTCTTTATAGGAAAGATTGTGAAGGGCAATCCATGCCGGGAGTTTCTTGGATACGTGGATGCAAAGGCCTCGTCAAAGAAGGTCGTCCACGATGTCTTCTGCAAAGGTGACATGGCATTTATATCAGGCGATTTATTAGTTGCAGATGAACGCGGTTACTTATACTTTAAAGATCGTACGGGTGATACGTTCCGATGGAAAGGCGAAAATGTCTCCACCAGCGAAGTGGAGGCACAGCTAAGCAATCTGGTCGGTTACAAAGACACTATTGTTTATGGTGTGAGTATACCACAGACGGAAGGACGTGCAGGAATGGCGGCCATATATGATCCAACACGTGATGTGAATGTGGTCACTCTGGGCGAGCAGCTCTCGACATCGTTACCCAAATATGCACGACCCATATTCCTGCGCTTCCTGCGACGTCTTGATCTGACAGGCACCTTTAAGCTCCGAAAAGTTGAGTTACAACAACAGAGCTTCAATCCTTTAGTTATCGAGGACGAGTTACACTACTTACAGCCAAATGGCAGCTATGCACTACTCACACAAACCATTTACGAAAGCATACAACGAAATGAGTTGCGCTTTTGAGGTCGAACAAATTTTGGAACAGCTCTATGCTGCACATAAGACTAATAGTGAACTCGAAGCTGCACTAAAAGTGTCATTTCAGATTGGTTACTATTTATAAAGCTTATTCGGTTTCATTTCAGCTTCTAGCACAAACTTTATATTAGTTATACATTTAGTTTAAGTTTAGGTTTAGTTAATAGTTTCGTGTATTGTGCTAGCGTATTAAATAAATCTTACAGGCGAACAGTGGAACAATGTCTAAGGGTAAATACTTTCAGCAAACGCAATGCTCAGTCCTGCAAGGGAACATCCTTGATCAAGTCGGATCGTTTCTTTTGCTCCATGCGCTGTTCCATATGGTCCAAGCGCGCGCTCATGCTATCCAGTGAGTTAAGAAGACCAGCTTGAATCTCACCATATCGTTTCATGGCCAATATCAGACTCTCTTCGATTAATTCGCTTTGCTGAGCATATTCACCGTTGTTTTCAGTTATCTGCTTAAGCTTGTCCAGGCACTCATTGGGTATGCTACGAAAGTACTCAGCACCCAACGCTGGTTCCAGTTGCTTGACACGCTCGAGTTGCTCACTTTGTGCATACAGCTCTGGCGCCACAGCATTCAGATAGACCTCCTTAGATCTCACCTGCTGCTGCTCCTCCAAAAAATTAGGGTCCAAGTACTTTTCCAACTCATCTGCACGTTCTACACACTGCTGCAACTGTGTGCGTCCTGTGGTGGCTTCACTCAACAAGGCGTTGGCAGAACACAGTGAGTCGACAATGTTCGCTGATTGAGAATGGGAGCTGCTACCGCCGTCGGTGTGTTCCGAATACCCTTCGGACCCGGAGCCAAGTACTCGCGATAGAGCATCTATCCTTTTTTCAAGTAAATCCAATGCTTCCATTTAAATTAGCAATTATTTAAGACAGCGGAATGATGTCAGTGCAAACTGGCAAAACAAAAACACAAAAAATACCAAAAACGCGTTATAGTTAGAGGTGCAAAAGCATCGATGGAACCATCGATGGTATCGATGGTTTTTTTTTTTGCAACCATCGATGGTTTTTGGTAAATAATCGATGGTTTCGTAAACACAACTCAGACCAAGCTGCCAAGGCCCTGGAGCAAGAACTTGTGGATATGCTGACAAAAAATAAAAAACCCCAACCAACACCACCAGCTGAAAGTTCCCACCAACAGGGTGGATGCCATACTAATTCTCAGGCAACATTTAGAAAAGGACCTGAAGCCTGAGGATTGCGATCCTTTTAAGTATTGAAAGGTAAGAATCACAGCAATATGTACGTAAATAAAATTATTTATTTATTTATTCTTTTCAGTTGAGAAACGTTGAAAAAGTTTTTGTGTGTGTCTGCTTCGTCCTGCGAATCTCAACGTGCGTTCAGCAAAGCTGGATAAATAGTGTCAGATCGCAGGAGTCGCCTAAAACCAAATGTGGTTGATAAAATGTTCCTGAACCGAAACAGAGATCTCAATATTTTAATATTACTTTATTTCATTGTTTCATTATTTTCCTTCTATATTATTATTTAATTTTTAATCATTAGATTTAATTTGACTGAAAAATAAAGCACTGGATGCTTACATTATATTTTTATTGTTTCAAATTTTCCCTTATTTAATTATTCCACAAAACCATCGAAATCATCGATGGACCCGACCATCGATGGTTTTGCACCTCTAGTTATAGTTGCATTGATACAAATGCAGCCCTGCATGTATCGATACTAGCATTTCGATATGCATATCAGATTTAATCTAACCAAAATTTACAATTAAACGTATTTACAATTTAAAGTTCTCTAAAGACAAACGTTCCGCATCCTTATTTATTTGTCCCAAACTATCCTCAGATATGATGCGCACTACATCGGCATCCACGTCATCGCCCGGATTGTCATCCAATACGCACAGAAGACCGTCATTTTCCATATACGGGAAAAAAAATTCTGGTTTGTCCCACTTCCCACGATCGCCAATACCGCAATGCGATTCCAGAGCCATATGCTCGGCAAGGACTTCAAAATTATCGAATTGAAGGTCGCAACACATGCATCGTAACAAACACAACTGCCTGCGCACATAGTTAACAACCTTAATTTTTTGATAGAAATTCATCGATCTGGTGGCTGCGTCAAAATCCATGAAATGAACCTCAAGCATATGTTGTTTTAATGTGCTAAACTGAACTTCTTCTTGAGCACAATACAGACACTTTATAACATGGGACTCTCCTTCGCCAGCCCAATCTGACCAATCTGAGTCATGGTCTTCATCGGAATCTTGGCGTGCAAAGTGTTTATCGAAGTCCACGCTTGCATTATCCTCTACGACAGATTTGCGCTTTTGCCGTTGTTGCTTGCACTGCGTATTATGCTTTGTGCGATTATAGTTGCACAAAAAGAATTTGTCGTACTCACGACGATTAGGATTAATGCGCTTGTGTCCCTTTTTGCGCATGTGCTCTTTAAGCGTAGGTCGATCCTTGAGAAAAAGATTTGGACATTTCAATACTGGGATAATCTTAGAAATTTTAATATATGTACCTACTTTAAATGTCTTTTCGCAGTATAGGCATAATAATTTGTGTAAATTTGCCTCCAATTGTTCAAGCAGCTCGTCCACATAAACTAACTTCTCCGGTTTACCCACGAGCAAAAAATGTTTGTCGAACAAATGATCTAAGTAATCAGCCCGCAGTCCTTTGATAATGGTTCGACAGAAAAGACACTCCTTGCTAAATGTTCGATCCGTCAGCTCGAACTGATGCCGCTTTAGAGCTGCAGCCAAACGCTGTTCTTGCAGCCGCTTACGCAGCTCGAAGTCCTGCGGTAGTATATCACAGAGTAGATAGTATTTCTCGTTTTTGGCATAAGTCCCATCTGGCAGTTGATCAAGAAACATTGTCGTGCAGTATTGTTCGAACTCGTGGGCTATGTAACAAAATATATGATTAACTCTTGACCTTAAGTATTTAACCAAACATATCTACCTTGGAACTGCTTCTCCCAGTACTGCAAGTAATCCTCTAGCAGAGCAATGTCGTCCACATCTGCAATGACCAAGCGATGCTCGAGGTACAAGTGTGCTAGGCAGTCATCCTTATCCGCGGGGAATATATACACTTTGTCACATTTTAGGCACTTAATGGCTGTATTAAGGGTGTTTCTAAGAATTTTGTTATCCTTGCTATTGCAAACTGTAGGCACAGCAACATCTGGTAGACTTGGTGTCCTCTGCTCCATTTGTTGACAAAACAAATTATAAATTCGCCTCGTCGATTGATAATTAAGTGGCCAAGTGATATTTTGCATGACCGCATGTCAATTTTCAAAATATACTTATTTACCTCCAACAGTATTCCGGAATATACCAAATCCATAACTATGCCCACTTTCCATTTCACCCAATTGCCAATTTTTCTACATATTTTGCAATTTATCTTAAATGTTACATTTGCCAAGACAAAATCCAATCGATTTTTTTTTACCAATTAAAGATCTCCTCACTAAGTGCCTAATTTGTAAATCAAATTTATAATCACGCAAACTACTAAGAATTGCAATTGGTATCAGGCTATGTGAATTGTTTCACTTTGAATTTGTTTATTACCATTCTTTTATTTTGTTCAGATTTAAAACACACAGTTGCAAATATGACAGTCGAAACCGTTTTTGAGAAGTCTTAAAGGCGGAAAAATTATTTTGGATAGTGGAAAGTGGTTATTACTAGCGATTTATGGACATCATATTTCGATGTTCTTGGGATAGATTCATCAACCTTCACGTAAAAGAGCTAAAAGTATTTATAAAATTTTATGTTCACGGCCACAAATTACATAATTATAGAGATAAACTGTGTAAATCATTGTATTCTCATTGCAGCCTGGTGCACATATAAATGTATCGAAGAGCATCTGATTCATATGCACATATTTCGATGTAAGATCCCAAATCAAAAAATTCCATTATAATTTGCACAATATTTATGCGTTTGAATTTATAGTAGTTTTATACCCGCCTACCTAAGGGTAGCAGGGTATAACCTTGTACCGACCGAAAATGTATGTAACATGCAGAAACAAGTATCACCGACCCCATAAAGTATATATATTCTTGATCAGCGTCAACAACCGAGACGATGTAGCCATGTCCGTCTGTCCGTATGAACACCTAGATTTCAGAGACTATAAGAGATATTGCACGCAGATCAAGTTTGTTTTTGATTTTGGCCACGCCCCCTTCCGACCATGCAAATTGAAAAAAACTGAATTGCAAGCGTCGTTTTAAGCCTAGATTTTGGTGCGCACAATACTAGTCACTATCTTAATGATCTCTGAAAATTTAGTTACCACGTGCAACTGCACCTAGTTAACTGCTATGACACTCCATGACATAATAATGGTGTTCAATAAACCAACTAAAGTGCCGCCACTAACCATACAATAATACAATTGTATGTTTAGTGGTACCGCCAAGTTTATAATTTCGAGCAAAGAAAATTTTGATATATTATTTTTGTATTTTTTAGTGTATTTTTTTCTTGGTATTTTCAGTATATTTTTCAAAAATATAATATTTTTATGGTGAAATTGGGTGGCGGGTATCTCACAATCGAGCAAACTCGACAGTAGTTTTCTTACTTGTTTATTTATACCTCGATACTTAATCGATAAGTAGTAGAAAATGTAGTTAACCGCTACAATAACACTTAGCGGATGTTGCCATAATTATAAAATTTAATACATAGCACATAATTTGGGACTTGCATTCAGCATCATACTATGTATGTATGTCGCTCTAGCTTAAAATTGCATTACCTGGCCAATTTGCGTTTATTACTAACAATTTATATCATTGTTTACAATTTGATTGTGAGAGCAGCTTCTTTTTAAAGATTCGTCGGATGTGCATTAGGCAGTTGATTCAAATGGTATCAGATTTGATTGTGGAAATTCAGCTTAATATTAGAATGGTTGATTTAAAATCGATATGAATTAGATCGGCGCAATATATTTCGTAGACGAAATAATCGTATATATATGTTAAACAAGACTATATTATCAAATATACATACATATATATATATATAACGTGTTAGGCGAAAATTTTTTGGAAATTTCATAGTAAATAACATAAAGTTGTTTTAATATAAATTGCAAATATCAAAACAATATCGATATGACATTATGTTAAATATCACCTGTAACCCTTCACCATAATAAAGATGGACTTGTGATTATGGTTTTTTCTAATTTTGGTTCGATTTTACATTATTAAAACAATGTTTTAAATTCAATACTATTACGAGTAATAACAATCTTAAGAACTAAGTAGTATTTACAATAGAATTGCTAAATTCGAACTTGCGCTCAAGACATCGAATTTGGACATGTAATTTCGATAGCACTCACTATCGATACGCACTCACTATCGATATCGTAAATGGTTTCAATTATTGCAACACGTGTTTTACTCGTCCATTTTTCTTAACCTGGCGTCGCGTGCAAACGTCTCTTCAATTCCGAATTGATTGTGGTTTAAAAAATAATAATTAAAATGACTGACGTTGGTATGTAATAATGCATAATGGTAATCAAAATATTTCAGTGACAATGCTACATTATATTTTGCAGATTCACGCAAGAAAAAGAAGAAAATCAAGGAGGAGCCACTCGATGGCGAAGATCTTGGTACTTTGCAAAAGCAGAACCAATTTCAAATTAAACCTTCATCAAAGATAGCAGAGCTAGATACCTCACAGTGGCCACTTCTACTTAAAAACTTTGACAAGCTTAATGTACGGTCGAATCACTATACGCCCCTAGCACATGGTTCTTCTCCACTAAATAGGGATATCAAGGAATATATTAAAACCGGTTTCATCAATCTTGATAAGCCCTCAAATCCCAGCTCACATGAGGTTGTTGCATGGATTAAAAAGATTTTGAAAGTGGAAAAGACTGGACACTCCGGCACATTGGACCCTAAGGTTACAGGTAAGCACATGTGTTCAGTTTTACGTATGTATGTACGAACGAACAGATTGTATGGACATAGTGTCGAAATTAATAGGCATATGATCGTTTACATTTAATAATGTAATAGTTTCATTTTTCGTACTTAATTAGTGCATTTTAAGTCGTAAAAATAGCCGTATTAAATTTCAGCATAACCTCAAATTTTTCTGACACGTGCTCACGTATTTTACACAACAGGCTGCTTAATTGTGTGCATTGACCGCGCCACTCGCCTCGTAAAGTCACAACAAAGTGCCGGAAAGGAGTATGTTGCTATATTTAAGTTGCATGGACCCGTCGAGTCAGTCACCAAAGTCCGTCAAGGCTTGGAAAAGCTGCGTGGTGCACTCTTCCAGCGTCCACCGCTAATCTCGGCCGTAAAACGCCAGTTACGTGTACGTACAGTTTACGACAGCAAACTTTTGGACTACGATGAAACTCGTAATATGGGTAAGTCCGCCAATTCAAATTTAAGTAAACTATTGGAGTTCGGGCGTTGCTGTCTGGCTCATGACAGAGGCGTGCAGAGCTACCCAATTCAAAAAAGAAAATATCAAAATTTTAGTATTTGCCATTGCAAATGCACAGTTTTATTGGTAACTCTTTCCTTTCTTGTCTTGTCTCGCCTTAATACTTACGTGATTAGGTGTTTTTTGGGTTAGCTGCGAGGCTGGTTCCTACATACGAACCATGTGCGTCCATTTGGGTCTAGTCCTGGGCGTTGGTGGACAAATGTTGGAGTTACGTCGCGTTCGGTCAGGCATTCAGTCTGAGCGTGATGGCATGGTCACTATGCATGATGTGCTGGATGCGATGTGGCTGTATGAGAATCACAAAGATGAGTCCATGCTGCGACGCGTCATCAAGCCCTTAGAGGGATTGCTTATTAATCATAAACGCATCATTATGAAAGACAGCTCGGTGAGTTCACGATATTATTGAATTATATGCATATACGCTTACATACCCCATGATATTAAGCCGGCAGACGTTTGTATTTTTACCAGCAACGTCTGTGACTATGACTGGGAACAGTAAAGTCGCTGATGTGTGTATGTTGGAATTGCGCCTGCATTGCGTATCCGACAAAGTTTTTGTCAGACTACAGCATTTAAATATCTGATTAAAGAGCTATCGAATTGAATCTTCATATTAACGACATTTTGCAAATATATTTCAAGGTTAATGCCGTTTGCTATGGTGCCAAAATTATGTTGCCTGGAGTACTGCGATATGAAGATGGTATTGAAGTTGAACAGGAAATTGTCATTTGCACGACAAAGGGTGAGGCCATTTGCTTAGCCATCGCGCTGATGACCACAGCGACAATGTCCTCTTGCGATCACGGTGTAGTGGCCAAAATTAAGCGGGTCATCATGGAACGTGATACCTATCCACGCAAATGGGGATTGGGTCCGAAAGCATCAGCGAAGAAGGCACTGATTGCCGCCGGTAAGCTAGACAAGTTTGGCAGGCCAAATGAGAATACGCCCAAGGAATGGTTGACTGGTTTTGTGGACTACAATGCCAAAAAGCAAGGATCAGCAGAGGCACCACAGACGACAGTAACACCCACCAATGGCTCGAATGAAATCAGCAAGGTAAGTGGTCATTTGATAACTAAATAGTACAATTTCAATAATGTCATTTATTTTTGTGTAGCGTAAACTGAGCACGTCAAGTGTTGAAGAAATGGCTGCGGATGCCACACCAGCCAAATCAGAAAAGAAAAAGAAAAAGAAGAAGCATAAGGGTGATGAAGAGGCACCAGGCGAGGCCGAAGTAGCTGAAGATACTACTGATACACCTGTAGAAAAGAAAAAGAAGAAGAAGAAGGACAAAGATAGGGATAGAGAAGAGGCTCAGGAATAGTAATAACCTGCTAACAATAATATTAGGATCTATGTCTTTCACTATATTGAGCGCATTTTTATAGTCGTTAAGTTTTAAAAGTGCAGCTGACCTGCACAAATGCAAATTTTGATGCATTTATAAGTGACATTCGCAATGCAATAAATGTATATTTTTATTGTAAATTGTTTAATTTGTAGTATTTCGATTTAGTTCTGATTAATTTAGCTCAACAAACTTCGGCCTCATCTTAATTTACTTAGAGGGTGAGTTGATTTCATTTCACTTCTATTACAAATGTTTTGCTATCTCTTGATGAGTTTTAACTTTCGCCCCTATCTGAAAACTAAGAGAAACTTCTCATGTTGAACGCGAGATTGGTCTTACTGAATAAATAGTGAAACATTTGCAAATCAGTTTTTCGACATTTTTTAATTTCTTAACTTTATTAACATGTTATGTTTCTTTGTTTTACAGATTGCCCAAAGAATCTGGAGCAATAAGTAACTATTAGGTAAGTTTATTAATGACTTCTCAATAATAGAGTCATCATTTGATGATTATTAAACTTTCGCCCCTATCTGAAAACTAAGAGAAACTTCTCATGTTGAATGCGAGATTGGTCTTACTGATATTTTAGTTTTGCTACTCATTGCCTATTATTAATAATTTACATTTTAATTAAACCAAATATTTCTCTATATTTACAGTTGTCCTTTCCTGGCCACTATGAAAACTTATTCTTTTCAATAAATGTATTCAAGTTTAAGACGAGGTTAGTATATTTTAAATTAACTACTTACTACATTAAATTCCATGATGAGCAATAACTTTCGCCCCTAGCTGAAAACTAAGAGAAACTTCTCATGTTGAATGCGAGATTGGTCTTACTGACATTAAAGCTAAAAAAAAAAAAGAAATGATTAAATATTGGGATACATAATAACATGATGTTCATTTTTTCAGATATGTCTCAAAATGCCAATCCGGAAGCATTTTAAGGTAAGCTAATATTCTCAAGTAGAATATATATATCTCTGGTTCTACATGATGAGCATTAACTTTCGCCCCTAGCTGAAAACTAAGAGAAACTTCTCATGTTGAATGCGAGATTGGTCTTACTGAAAAAAAAAAACCTGCATACCGACTGATTTCTTGAATATATACTTATAAGCTTATTTGTTTTCAGTATCTGCTGGTGCGTCCGTCCCCTCTGCACGAGAGCCCTAAAGGTTAGTCAGTGTTTTAATTTACAATTCCTTTATAAGTTTTAACATGATGAGTAATAACTTTCGCCCCTATCTGAATACTAAGAGAAACTTCTCATGTTGAATGCGAGATTGGTCTTACTGAAAGTTATTTGATTAGAAATAAAAGTTAATTTATTGCCTTTAGCTAATGATCTTTTCATTTTGCTTACAGATCGTTGAATTTTGCTTTAAAACCATGGAAAGTGAAATAATTGAAAGGTACGTGAAATTCAAATTTTAAACAAAATATTGAATTAAAAATGATGAGAAAGGAAAGCTGAACTTGTGACATGATTCACAAATACCGCAACAACACAATCCTCTAAAATAGGTCCTACTGATCTCAAAAACAGACATTAAATATATTGATTAACTGATTAACTCAACATATATTAATTAAAGTAAATCTTGTTTACTTTTCCCATTTCAAGCATAAAAAAAACAAGTGAACTTAATCTAAGGTAAGTCCTATTTTATTACGTAAATTTATAAAGTAAAATCATTGCAATTGATGAGAAAGGAAAGCTGAACTTGTGACGTGATTCACAAATACCGCAACAACACAATCCTCTAAAATAGGTCCTACTGAGCAGTGATGTACTTAGAAAATATCTTCACATTGTTAGAAATTAAGCTAATCATTGTTCGATTTTTTTCTTACATTTGCAGGTAATGTTCCATCATGACGTTTATTTGTAATCTATTCCCTCCATATACTTTTTATTATAAATTTATTATTTGTAAATAAAGAAATAAAGTGAAATAAAAGTAAAAGTAAAAAAACATGTTATTTAATGTGATGGAGCAAGTGCAACATAACCTCAAATGTAGAGTTGTGCTGTGTGCAGGGTTTTTTTACAGCGTTTCTTGATGGGGAAATCGGAACCATGGTTGCCATCTGATATAGAATATCGCATTCATGAGGCGTGTCACGTTATGGTTAGTTATTGCAAATTATGTACAAAGTGTATGTAAGGAACGATGTGGACCACGTGCGTTAATTTATTGTATATCAAGTTGCCATACCAAAAACATTCTCTAGTGAATAAAAAAATGAATACATTTGAACCAATTCACAATTGTGCAATAGTAACTGATGTGTTGTTAAAAAAAAATATTTTGATTTGTTTTCCCCAGCTTTCACTTTCACTAGGCTTTTTATTCGTGGATGTACAACCCTGTGTTCCATTCCATGCTGGTATCTTGGCGCGTTGTTATCGGTCACCATATTGAAATTCAGCATGCAGTCAACATTATGCACATGTGTGTGTATGTGTGAGTAATTTTGTGTATGTACTGGACTGAGTGTGTTACGATTTTAACGAAGACAGCAGCGAGAGCCGCAACTAATTGCGCGTTTAAGTGAAAATAGTAAAAATTGTTTGAATCTGATAGAAACAAAGACGGGGAACTTTGTTTGTCAAAATCTATTTAGGTAAGTGCATTAAATGTATTTTTCTCTTTCTACTTTGCAGGACATTGTTCAGTATTGCAAATTCTCGTTAGTTATCCCGTGCATAGTATGGGGTGCACTTCGGTATTTTATATTTTGACGCATGCGATCGACGGTATCGTATGTATGTATCTGTTGACGCCATGTTGGATTTCGTTTAGGGTTATCGATTTATTGCTTCAGATGATTAGCATAGTTTTTTTTAGTAGAGGACGTCGAATTATAAGTAACGCAACTAAAAGTAAAAGCATACAAAAGTGTCAATTAAACATGTTAATATGTGTTAAATATGTGTTAATATTTTATATGTATATTCGAGGAGTGGCGATCACAATAGACTTACGTAAGGAACTCACATTCATAATATGTACATACATATATGTGAATAGTTCCTAGGAAATAAACATTTTGCTTGACTAATCTAAAAATAATCAACTTTCATTTAAGTGCTATGTCCCTTCCACATTATTATAATAATCGGATATTATCGGTAACCACGTGCGCACGCAGACATATGTAGATTAATGTGTGTACATAGTCATGACATAAGCGGGACAACTACTGTTGTGTCATTGCCATTCTGTTTCGGTGGAACGGTGAAATTTGGATTTTACTTTATGCTGTCGAACACACACAAGCTCAAATTCGTACGTACACACAACCAGTTCATCACAGGGTCTTCATAGCAGTGTTTGCGATCACATCGCAAATAATTTGCTTGCGTACATTTTTGAATAACATCACAAGTTTAAATAATTAAAAGTGTATAGAATAATATGAATAGCGTCTATGCGCAAAGTGCCCAATAATTCGGTCCTTGGCAATAGCTAAAGAATTCGGAGTTGCCGCTTACTGGAAATAATCATAGCGTGTAAAATGTTTGGCAGCCGTCGCTGATTCTCTGTGGTGTTGCAGTGTTCGGGTGTGCGTGGGCTGTTCAAAGGCGCTTAAATAACAAAAACTTATTCTCATTTGTCAGGCTGCCGTTCTCCAGCAGTTATATTTTTAAAGGTGCGTATTTATTTGCGTATGTACATTGTGGACATGTAAGTTTCGATCTTATAGTATGGTAACATAACAAATTTAAGTGGTCCTGTACTATCAGTGCATAATTTAAAGAATATGTCTACAGTACGGAATATCACAGGTAGAAATAGGATTGTAGGTTATTTTACATTTTTCCTCGCAGGTAGATAGTTTTTAATTTGTGTGTGTACCTATAATGACAGTGCTACCAATTTTCTTGAAACGGTCACATTATTGGCAGCACTGTTGAGTAATTTGTAAACCATCTTTTAATTGTTTGCAAATGACATTTTATTTTTAAATACTTGTATTACATAATGGTAATTTAAACTTTAATGTATTTTTAATTTATTTTAGAATGTCACCAGAACTGCCACCAATCGTACTGGAAGGCAAGGATTTAAGGAAATATAACAATTTATCTCGCAAATATCCTGTTTCACGGGAATTTCTGCATCGTAATTGGGGAAATGCGAAACGCTTTATAAGCTACGCGCTCAAACCGAGGTGCGTGGTTCGCAGTTATGCGTGGAGGAAGCGTGGTAATCGCATCGTCATCATACGGAGGTCACGTATCCTACTCTTTGATCCGCGCCTGAAGGGCATGATTAAACGTCGCAAAGCTAACGTTAAGCAATGGTCTCCAAATATTGTGCGGCTCTACAAGAGATTGGGTTACACTACGGAATATGAGGAGACTGAACTGTATGGTGAAGAGCTGTCAAAGCAGATGAAACAACAACTAGAGTTGTTGAAGAATGGTAAACGTGGAATTTCTTTGATCGAGGATGCTAACAAAAATGTTGAGTTGCGCCTGGATAAAGAATACCCTATTACGGAGCAAATCGAGGATCAAAAAGTCGAGAAATTGACCGCATCAACAGAAACAGAAGAAATAGAAGCAATAAAGGAAACTAAAGCGGAACCTTATGCTACGCTTCTCATCGATAAGCCAGCTACTCCTGATCTGAAGGCCATCGAACGCCGAACCGATGTAGTACCCAACTCCGAAGTAGATAATGCAACTAAAATGTCTCCGGAAAAATCGGGCGGCAGCAAATTCCTTGACATGCTCATGAGCAAAGTGCGCGTAAAGAATTTTGCCAAGGAATCAAACTTCTCGTCGTCAGCAATTAGTGAACCAACGTGTAGCAAAGGCATTACTGAGGAGAACAGCAACTTCAACTTCAATGACGACGCCAGTGACGATTTCGTAGGCTTCGATGACAGCGGGCATCAGCCAGGTATGTTGCTGACGCCATTGGTGCCACAGAGTTGCAAGACTGTAGATGGAAATGCGGCATTTGTCAGCGAGGCTTTGGAGGCTTACATGAAAAAGAATAATCTGCGTGAATCCAATCTCGAGAATCGAGAGCGTCTGCTCGAGCCAATGTATCAGGATGGACGTGTGACAGCACACAGCGTACCACCACATATGGACATGCCAGCTGTGCCCGACAGCCTGCAACGACTACGTACTGTGGCTGATCGTCGTCTCTACCTGCAACGATGCAAGAATCAAAAGATGGCCATCATTAACAATGAGGCGAACATCTACAGAGAGCTACAACGCAAGCAGCGTCAACGAAAGGTCAAAATGACTGCCATGCAACACCTGCAATCGTCTGGCAGCCAAATGCCGTTCACTCGTCAAGGCTGGCAGGCGGCGAGTTATGTGGCCACAGATATGGATAAGTATTACTACCAGGTCGTCAGGATCGATGGCGAAATGGTACGCCTGCCTGGCAGCCGAGGCAACAACGCACAGCGCGAGAAGCGACCGCATCGTAGCCAAGTGACTGCCCAGGAAATTGGCAATGCCAGTTGCAGCGATGGTTGCATAGATGCGGCTATTATCAATGAGCTGAAGGTACTGCCCACGTGGCCGTGCAAAGGCAGCAAAATGCAGAAGCTCAATCAATACCCATTACCTGCTATATTCAAGCCCTGCCCGCTTTCACAGAAGCCGTATCAGAAACCGTTGGACGATGATACGGCCGCTTTGTTACTGGCCGGCGGCAGCATGGCCATCGTTAGCATGCCCAACGTGCATTTGGATGTAAAACCGCAGTTGGGCCGTCCACTAGATGAGATCGCCAAGCGTTATCTCCAGTACATCCTGCCCCATCATGATATAACGCGCGAGTGGGCCGAGTTCAGTGTGTCCACTCTGAGCATGCGGGCGGCGGAGGAACAGGCTGCTCAGGCGACCCAAACGCCTGCAGGCAGGCGCAAGAGCTTTACTTTTGTGATTCCCTATCTCAATGATCGAAATCACATCCTTGTCCGACGAGTTGTCGATCGCTCTGAGCAATTGGACCATAGCTTCAGTGCCTCCCAACCGCCTGAGAAGCTCCAGGAGTTTAAATTTCGAGAGGAGTTATCCAAATCGCCCGATTCAGTCGAGTTAGCCTGTGCGGATATGATCAATGATATGATCAACACGGTGGCCATCAGCTGCAGCGAGAACTCATTTGTTAGCACTGATCCTGATGCAAGCAGCAGCACAATCACAGACATAAGCCCCGTAAAAGAGGAGACCACTACCGGCAAGCCGGATAAATCTAGCAGTAAATTGGCAAACAACAAACAGCCTCAGCAGCAGCAGCAACGTCGCCCAAACAAACAGCAGCGCTTGGCCAAGGAGCTACGCCGTCTCAATGCCACAATCATCGATGCAGCCGCCATGGCGAAGGATGGTAAGTGAAAATATACACACATACGGTTGGTTGTTAACCAAGCTCTATTACAGCAAACAAGCCTTGCCTTAACGAGTACTGCCAGATGGGATGCCTCTGTGAGAGTCTGAGCGGAGAGTTTCCTGCTCGCGAGCATTGCGGACGCGCAGACTGCGTCCTGGAGTGCCGGTGCACAAGAGCGGAGCTGACCAGGATAATGCGGGTGGAAACTGATGTAAGAAACAACAAGCACTTGGTAAATCCAGTCTGATTTATCTTTTGGCTCATTTCCATCGCAGGGACGCGGCATTTCCAACGAGGATGCTTTCAATTTGCGACGCAAAGCGACTGCACGTTTGGCCAAAATGGAAAAAGATTTCACATCAACTCTGGTGCTCACCGATAATGAAACGCTTCTCATAAACGAGACGCAGTGCGACAAGAAGCGACGTTGTACAAAAGCACCCAAGCGGTACGAAGACTTTGATGACTCTATTGAGGATGATGATTTGGTGCGTCCCAGTAAAGTCTCAAAGCGTGAGCGTGATGTTAGCGCTAAACACTCACGAGTCAGCCCCGAGACCGCCTCCTTTCCCACGTTACCATCACTCAGGCCCCTCTGTTCTGTGAAGGATACGGATTTTATGCAGCTAAAGCACTGCAAAGTATCTTTACGTCGACTGCCAGATGTGGCTAATTTGGCCACCTTTTGCATGACGCATCAGCTGTATAAATGTTTCTGCGGTGGAACTGCGACGGACGGCAAGCCGGTCATAATTGAGAAAGAAGATTCCGATGCTGCAATCACTCATTATGTGCCGGAATTGGCCACAAGGGCACACTATAGCTTTGAACGTCCACAGGAAGAGACTCAACAAAAAGTTCAGTCGAAAAAGCGACGCAAGGACAAGCCACAGTCACAGGCTCAGGAACAGATTAAGGTATTGAATATTAAATCACCCACAAAGGTTTTTCCAAAACTGGAACTGCCTTCTCCGGCAGTAAAGCCATCGAGCCAACCGTCCTCATCGACATCTACATCGCCGACATCGATGGATCTGCCACCACCGGCCTTGCCGTCAGGAGGGGCTAAGACTTTGACGCCACGATCACCTGAGCTTGACATCATCTTTAGCTACTACCGCTCTCGTCCGTACCAATGTCGCAGGGCGGTATCCATACCAAAACATTGTTATTTGCGACTTAATCGACGTCGGGCTCAGAACGTCATTTCGGCTGCAAGTCTCAGTGAGACGCCCGAGACACAGGAGCTGCTCAGGAGGCGGATCTCTAATGCTGTGCACTACTATAGAGCTGAATTGGATCAGCAGAGACGTATGGAGCAGGCGCAACAGAAACAGCAGAGAATGAATTCTCTAACATTGGCGAAGCTGAAGACGGAGACGGAGCCTCAACCCCCAGTCATTATTGTTCGCGATGATTCTGATGAGAATGAAGGAGGCATCTGTGGGAACAACAAACTCGTGTCTCCACATGACCCAAGTGTTGAGATGCAACCACCAAAGCGCAAGAAGCAATTAGCCTCCACATCTGAAGAATCTAAGGACAAAGGCAAGCAGCAAAAGCTAAATGGGCAACCTGCACATATGCCACAAATCCAAATGCCAAAGATATCGTCGTGCTTTTCGCTGTGTTCAAGTGCCGTAGAGCCATCCGGTTCGTCTCCTGGCCTTGATGAAAGCGCTTCAGTGGACTCCGCCATTTATCGGGCATCCTTTAATGATGTTATACAGAAGATGAATACTCACGTGAGCAAAAAGATGCAGGATATCGACTTGGCGTTGCAGCGTGAAAGTAAAATAATTCCAGCTCCCAATGAGGACATCCTCTGTATTATCAAATGGACAAACTTTTTGGCAGCGTTCGAGTCTGACTATGTCTTCATTTGGGATGTCCAAATGAAGAACTACAACTTTCTCGCGGCGACCATAACAAACATGATGCCTGCGGTGTGCGGTGCCATTGCAGTCGTCAATACCCGCTTTGCTCCCAATCCCAGCACCTTGCCACTGATGGCACGCATGTTGCTGGAGAGCAAACGGAATCAAAATACTGGTCGTTTGGCTGTGGTTATGCAGGGCAGGCAACAGTATTGGTTGGTCAAAGGTTTTCTGCGATACATGGAAGGCAATGCATGCACCAAGCCCACTCCACAAACACATCCCATATTGACCAAGAAAATTAATGTACTCTGCTCGCTGATGGTGAAGCAGAAAATGAGGGAGCAACACAAACAGCTCGAGTTGTCCAAAGCAACAAAAAACTCTACCAATCCTATCAGTTTAAAAGCGGCGACACCGACCTTCACAATGGACCAAGATACCGCAGCATCATCACCATTATCGATAGCATCTGCAGAAGCAATTTCAGCAAATATTTTGGCGACACCGGCGAGCACATCAACTGTGACACAAAATAAGGATACTGGACTTATTATACGCAGCAACATTGAGTTCCGTAAGGTGCATCAAGGGGATATGGAATTGCTGCAAATACCTGAGCTGCATGAGAAGGATCATCGCTGGCTTGTGCTGAATCTATATGATGATTTCTCGCATATTTTCGTGCCTGCTTTCAGGGACATGATCTCATTGGATCGGATCTACCAAGTTGTCCGCGTCTCACACGAATCCCAGAAGGTTATTAAATTGCAGTTCTTCACGGATGCGCCCTACGATGCCTTTGTGACGCCGTCGTGCAAACGTAAAATATACTTTGGACCGCTGCCCTTAGATAAGGAACCACCTGTCCTGGTGTTGCTTCAAAGTGTCGATGGCAAAATGATGTTGCGAGAGGTTTATCAACGTGAGCACGTCATAAAAGTGCAGCCTGAGAGGCGTACAATGGCTTTTTGGGTACTTCAAATCAAGAACCAGGTGCACTTTGAGATCGACTTGGCATCGACTGGAATGGTGACAAAGGTCGAAAAAACTGAGTTGGAACAGCAACTGCAGCAGCAACAATTGCAACAGTTGAATGCCAAAAACCATGTTGATGATGCTGATGACGACGACGACGACTGCATGATTATAGATGATGATGTGGATGCGGGTGGGGATGCAAAGAAACAAGAATCCATTCAGGAGCTGAAACCACAACGTACCAACTTTACCATACAGGCGCTGCCCTCTAGCAATGGCGGTGGCATCCACATAGTTCGGGCACCTCAAAATGCAGCTGATGGTAATTCAGTCAATGAGATCAACTGTGCATCGGCTGGATTTTTACCATTTATATCGAATATGCCCGCCACTGGAAAGACAGCTCCCCCCACACAGTTCCTCACGCCACAAGTGCAGGTCACACAAACTGCAATATTGCCAACTTCATCTAGTCGGAGTGAAACGGTAACTAATCCAAAGCCAGCCAAGATTAGCCGCATCTCTGTGCAACGTTGTAAGCCTCCAGCTACAGTTACATCTATAGCTTCAACTGCAGTCACAAGCACCTCTACCACGGCCACCACCAAGGAGAGCGGATCACATTCCACCAAAATCAATGAAACACTGCAGCAGTTGCTGAGTGGTGGAAATGGGAATTTTAAAATCGGAGCTGCCTCCACAGGAATTACAATAACTAAGATGAAGGTGAAGGCTGCCGTTGGAGCAGCTAATACTCCTACTGTGGCTGCAAAACCCATTAAGATTGGCGTCAAGCGCAAGGCGTCAGAGCTCTCTCCCCCACTAATAGTTACAAGGCCTAACTCAGGGGCAGCAGGAGCAGTGGAGGACTCATCCTGTAAAACCCCGACGATCCTAAAGCAAACGGCTACCACAATATCCATAGGTAATCTGCCGTCACATCAGATGCGTCCGCTTCCACCAAAACTGCAGCAGTTGGCAGCTGGTCGCAAGTCGTTGCCCTCTAAACAGCCTGCAGCAAAGGATGCCAGACCATCTCTACCTGGGAGGCTTTCAGTGATGGAAACGACGTCGCCGAAAAATTTACCGGAGTACGGCTTTCTGGTGGCCAAAAATTTGCCACGATACAGGGCAAAGCAGATGGACTCCAAGTTCATGGTAAAGATTCCCGGTGACGGCTTGCTTGCATTCAAGACTTGTGATGCCGCCAGTATCTTTCTTAATCGGTGAGTGTGCACTCCGCTTTTAATGTAAATATGTAATAACATTTTCACATGAAATCTTTATTTCCAGCAAGTTGTCACGTAACGAAATTTTCAAAGATTATCTACCAGGGGCTTGGAACTTTTTGCCTGTTAAGAATACCGTTGAGACGACAGCAACGCCTCAGCAGGAGCAACGATCGGCAGCGAAGACACTGGATGATTCTTTGACAGTACCCATCGTAATCGAAGATTAATCCAATTGTTGGAAACGCAGTTTTCCAACTTCAAAAGATAATGATCCACCCGCGCAACAGTCATGAGCGAATAACTCAGACATATTTAATATGACATAATGATAAGACATTAGTTAAAACATTTAATTTCATTTATAATGAATTTAATTTTTTTTTACACCTTGTTTCGATAACAATACAACAGAACAAGAGAGTGAGAGCAAGACAGATAGAAAGTAAAGCCGAGAGCGAGAGCTCAAAAATAAACAAAACATAAGATTCCATCCCGCTGTTGCGATTTATTGCTTGCGACTCGTGAGCGTGTTGTTTCACTACCATAACGTTCCGGCACAGCTGTTCTGCGTTACGTCTGATAGCGTGTAGTGCGAGTGTGATTGATTAAAAAGCGCGGAGGAAAAAGTGTGAGTTTGATGTCTGGCATTTATTGTTATTAATCAAAAATACACAAGTAAAAGCTTCAACAAATAGACTGATAAGCCATCTGCACGTTAGAGCGGGCCAAAAAGAAAAAATTGCAAAAGAAATTGGCAACAGCGATCCAAGGTCAGCGTCCATTGGAAATAGAATATATACTTGCATTTATGTACATGAATGTACATATGTATGTACTATGTACGTAAATAGTATATATGTATATTAATATACACTCGCTAATTCATAAGCTAGTGATGAGCAAATTTGGGTGTTGGCAATCTAAATAGAATGTATTAACATTTTGAATACATTTTAAAGGAAAATCTGTTTATTAATAATATATGAATATAAGCTCGCAGTCACAGTTTAAATACACATGATTATTATCATAACGACAATGACGCTCATCCCTATCACTTATGTACATGTGTGCGATATGTGTACATTTGCAAATGCCGTAAACCGAAAGCGCAACAAGTTCTTATTATTGGTATATTTTCAGTCATCTAAGAGAGCCCACGACGGACGCATATAGCTTTGAGGTCCTCCGGTGGTGTTGCTTCTGATTAAAGAAAGTATTAATAATAGCTAACAATAACACAATGGGCAATGATGACAAAGTGGGCTACATACGCATCCAGGATATTCCTGAACTAAATCAGAGTCACTGCAAAATGCGCGATCCAGAGCGTGTGGAGAAAATTATTAATGAGTTCGTCTGTGGCGGACCGGAGCGAATGCAATTTGTTTCAGATTTTGACTATACAATAACCAAACAGCGAACTGAGGATAATATCGCAGTGCTATCAAGCTTTGGGATTTTTAATACCTGTAAATCTTTGCCAGCGTACTTTAAAGAGGAGTCGGATAAGCTCTTTCAAAAGTATCGACCCATCGAAATCGATCCTCATATGGCCAGCGAGGAAAAGGT
This sequence comes from Drosophila pruinosa, assembly GCA_018150935.1. Lineage (NCBI taxonomy): Eukaryota > Metazoa > Arthropoda > Insecta > Diptera > Drosophilidae > Drosophila > Drosophila pruinosa. The sequence continues at coordinate 46,460,095 of JAECWR010000199.1, forward strand.
AAAATACATGATCGAGTGGTGGACTGAATCGGCTAAACTTGCCAGCGGATTCCCATTTGATCAAAGTGAAATAGATCAGACTGCTAGTAAATTTAAGCATGCGCTACGTGACCATACGCATGAGCTTTTTGCGACACTGCTCTGTTTGGAAATACCGGTGCTCGTGTTCTCAGCTGGCCTTGGAAATTCGGTCGTCTCCGTTCTGCAGCAAGCGAATATCATGCATTCCAATGTCAAGGTTGTCTCCAACTTTTTGCAGTACCGTGATGGTCTGCTGGACGGATTCCAGCAGCCCATGATTCACACCTTCAATAAGAATGAAACAGTATTGGACGGCAGTGAATATTATGACCTTGTGCACACACGTGATCACATTATTGTTATGGGTGATTCTCTCGGCGATGCGGATATGGCTAACGGTGTGCCCGCCTCATCACACATTATGAAAATAGGTTTTCTGTTTGATCACGTGGAGGCAAACATGGATAAGTACATGAATACGTTTGATATTGTGCTAGTGGATGATCAAACAATGGATGTACCCCGCGCTTTGCTCGATCTTATCGAGAAGCGTCATCAACTGCGCCACCCACACGTTGCTAATGGAGCGACAGTTCTGCCAAACTCTGCACTTTGAATAACCAAATATTCAGTTCCCTTTGACGATAACTTAAGTGCTAATTGTTTATTTATGATAAAAAAAAGAACACAGAAGCTATTAATTAGATGGTTTAGTTGTAAAACCCCACTCATGTTTCACAATATTTATGTACATACATGTATACATAATTTTGTCATATGTATAAGCTTGATTGTACAGTGCAACCTCGATAATTTGAGATGTTCGGCAATCTGGATAATCGATTTTTCCGATTGAGGTATAATTTTCTTTGTAATTTTTTTCCTGATGCAATTATAAAATTAAACATAAACATTGTGCATTTTTTAAATTTCAAAAACCTATGACTATCTTAAACAATCGAGGAGATTCACACATACTGTTTTCATATTGTGTTTATCCCGGATATTAGATTACCGTAATTCGAAAACAAATAATTGTATGTTTTAATAAAGTGAAAGTTGATATCTCTATTATTAAATTATGTATTGTCAAAGGTACGGCTGTATGACAAAGAGCGTTCCGCATAATTCTGTCAAACTGTCTTTCATCATTTACTAGTTTACATAGTTTGGGCTACTGAAATTTTCTGTTGAGTCTTTGAAACCAAATATTTACGGTTATTTTTTAGGAAAAAAAATATTGAAATAGGCGCCCCATATTCAAATGGATCTCGGAGAACATGAATAAATTTTTTTATTTGTTGCAAGTTACAGTAAAAAGAGGAGTATTAACTAAGAATTATTATATTGCGTAGTTGGTATCTCGAGGCAATTAAGATTTGTACCGCGCACAAAGTTCGTCTGAATTTAATTTGATCAGCTGTTCACAAATTTAACAGTTTCCGCAACTGTTTAAAATGTTTACTGAATTTTCAAAGATTCAGTAGTTTAATAGGTAATACCGTCTACATAAGCTATGTAAATTTAAAAAAATTTATCACTGCTTGTTTTTTGACAATTTAAGCAACATTTTTGGATAAATCCGGTTTGTTTTTAAAAACAAGAAATATCATTATATTTCCACTTGCACAATTTGAATTTTAATGGCGGTATTTAAAAAACTTGTGAATATTTTAAAAATCAAAAATTTTTAGCAGTTGCGGGAGCGCAACCAAACTTACAGGGTTGCATTTATGGAACAGCGATATACATATAAAATGAACAAATGTCTTGATTGTTATTCTTCACGTATTGAGTGACTCGAACTACTAACCATGCTCGAACGGTATGAAAGTTATTTATTTTGTTGAATACTATGATCATATTTTATTGTAGTATTTGCAGGTGAAAGTTGAAAAAGAAACTAAGCGGTTCTTATAAACAAAACATTTATAAGGCTACACAATATTGATTAAGGGCGCAACAATTTTTTTTGTTATATTTTTTTAGTTAATGCCAATTTCTACATGAAATCAATTTATTAGTCATGTCCTCGCCTATTCATTTGAATATACTCGCTTACTGTTTCATTGGAAAATTTGCAATTTAATTCAACTTTTTAAAAAGAAAACTATGGATACACTTGAATTCAGAGATTCAACAAAAATTTGCAGCAGTTCATAGGCTACTGAATCGCTGAATTTTTGAGAAGTCGATTTATACGGAACAGCTGCCAGAAACGTCAGAGATTCAGCAGTTTCGGGAATATCGTCAATAAAAAGATCTGAACACAAAAGTTTTCAGGGCAGACAAGCTGTAGAAACTTAAATATTTTCAAGTTTACGAACACTATTCAACCGCATAGTGCTCGACAGTTTTGAACAGCTGGCGCTTTTGGCATTTTTTAGTACTTTTGTACCACACGGAGAAAATATACAAATCATTCGTTTTTTACGCAGCCTGAAAATTTAACGTAGGCAAGTGGAAAGTGGACAATACATTTCTGTTAACAAAGCAGAAAATCTTAAGGATAACTGCGATATATTGCAAAATTGGAGTAGCACTTAGTTAACGCACTATCGTCTTCTATTAAGGAATCAAAAGTCTTAAATGATGTGCTGAGTGGAGGCAGCGATTGATCAGCTGGGGAAAAATAAAACAGCAGCAACAACACTAAAGGCAGAAGCGAAACTGTTGAACACAATTGCAGTGTCATGTTTGGCTTCGATGGCGAGTATCGGCGTAGGCCGGTGCAAAGTCTTGGTGGTGCCTCCCATACTTGCGACCGGGACACAGCTATTCGCAAAGCGGCTATGGAAAGGCAAAAACGCAATGAGCTCCGTCAGAAGGCCAATGGTGCTGTTGTGTTGCAGTCATATGCTCGCTCCTTTATTCATCGTCAGCGACGCAAACGTGCCGAGCGCGAGGCTTTCGATACATACCTGCAGCTTCATCGGGACCGAATCAACGAGGATGAGAGTATGTGTTTTTTGCTAAGACGCCTTAGCTTCTTCTATAGCAGTCGAGTGGCCATGGACAGCGGTCGACTGGTAAGTGTACCTAATCGCGATTTTATAGTGTAGATTCGTTTCCTACCTTAAATTTACTTTTAGATTGAAATTTGCCAGCAAATTCTGCGGAATCCGACACGACTATTACAGCATTCGGCACATGATCCTATTTGGATGCTGCGCGTCTGCAAGCTGTTGGATGCGTGTTTGCAGGAGTTAACGCTACCACAAAGTGCTCAGGCTATACCACTACGTATGCTGGAGACCTTCACCACAGTAGCAGCCGTTGAGCGTTATGTGGAGGACGAAACACTCTTATATAAATATTTGGAACGTGTGTTTAGCTTTCTGATTGCTCGCAACTATTTCGTACGTTTACGTCAACTGCTCGATGAAAAGTGTCCACCGCTGGACGGCGAGACACTACAGGCACCCAGTCTAATGGCCGAGGCTGTGCTTCAGTTGCTTTTGCGACCGTTAGCTGTGGCCAAGCGAATAGCTGTCGGCGAACAGTCACAGCTTTTCTGTCGTAAATTCATAGTCGAAATTTTGGCCACTCCTCATACGGACCCAATTCGTTATTTTGTGTTGCCAAATCTGGCAGAGTCTACGGAGTTTCCATTTGCATTGCTCATGGAATCGTTACACTTCTTACTTGAGTCTAAAACGGTTACACGGTCCACAACTGAAACAACAGACTTATATGAGGAAAGCAAACGGGACTCTTTGTTTTATGGTGTAATTCAATCCGACGAAGTCAAACAGTCCAAGATCCAGCCCTGTGAATTGTTGTTCAGTTCGTTTTTACTAAACTCACTTCTGGTGATCGATCGCAAACAACTGGGTGAGTAAAAGTAAGTTTCTAACTGCTAGAATGCTGAAAATGAAATCAATCATCTACTTGTAGTTACGTTGGAGCAGAGTAACTTGCTGATTGTCTATGTTCGTGTTATTGCTGAAATGATGCCTAATATACTGCAGCTACCTAAGTCGACACTAAGGAACCATGCAGCACCTCATCGCCACACAGATTCCGATGAAGATGATGACTCGGATGAGTCAGACGATGATGAGGAGGACCAGCCTGCGGCACGAACTCTTGACTATGATATGGAACAGCCTTGTCGGCCCCCAGGCGAACTCAGCAGCAAGGAACGCAATTGCCTTTTGGAATCAATAGCTATATTGAACGAAACACGACGAGTGGATTTCATTGTGCAGCAAATGGAACCACACATTGAACACACTCAGCTAATTTATGCACTCTGTGAGATCTGTCACAATCTAATGATATACAATAAGCATGCAGTTTACGAATACAAGTATGTTTAATTCTTTAATTAATGTCTTTTTCAAGGTATTTTATTTTAAAATGTACTTAAAGATTGCTTTATACTTTGGCTTTTACGCCAAAGTTCATACGCGAAGTATGGTTCAAACTGGCCGCAGAGTCCACACAATTGGGATTTTCCGCGCCACTCACACTCATTTCCAAAGGCGTTGTGCGTAAGTTGAAATAACAGAAATGTCATAAGATCGCTATTCCTATTGCCAACAAAATTACTTTTTACAGCTAAACAGCAAGGCGTGGATCGTACTATTCCCTTACTGGCTACCTTTTGTATGCTGTTCGGACGTCTGTTGCCCACTTTACACGACGTCGAATTTGTAGAAAAGAAGCTGTTGGTGACGCCCGTCCAGGCGACTATACAGCATGTCCGACTGATGCCATTTTCTATTGCGGAAATTGTACAAATGTCTAAGACGCTGAAGGATATTAGCCTAGGCTTGGTTGAGCTGGCTTTTCGCAGCGTTCTTGGCCACACCGATGCTGATGACAAAAAACTCCGACATCAGAAGCAAATATGGGCGAATTTACTAAATGTGGTAGTCTTTGTACTCAATCAGATTCATACGCGTGACCTGCGACTAGGCTTCTGTCCAGAAGGACATTGGACAGTTAGTCGCTTGGATTTGCCATTGGACAGGCCGACAGATCTGCCATTGACTCACAGCAGTCGCATGCGTGGCATTCGCCCATTTCAGCCCATACGCGACTTCACTCGGGAAGACTTTGAGAACGGACCCCCCATGTCTACCAAACAGAAACGTTCCATAACTATATTACGTGAAATACCATTTGTGGTGGCATTCAATAAGCGTGTAAGCATCCTACAAGGTCTCGTGGCGGCCAATAAAATGCGAGTTCAGGGCCTTCAACAGGCCTTCTTACAGGGTCCAGCCATTATGATAACTGTGAGACGGTCGCATTTGTATGAGGATGCTTATGACAAGCTTCGGCCGGAGAATGGTACTCGAATTATTTTTCTAACATTTTTGCTCAGTGTTATTAACTGATTTCATATATGCAGAGCCGGACTTGCGACTCAAATTTCGCGTACAGTTTGTGTCTTCTCTTGGACTGGATGAGGCGGGCATTGATGGTGGCGGTGTATTTCGCGAATTTCTTTCGGAACTTATCAAGACTGCTTTTGATCCGAATCGGGGCTTTTTCATGTAAGTGCCAATTATAATTTATTAAAATCTTTTGAATTTCTATAACAAACCAACAATATACTTTTTTAGGGTAACAACAGATAACAAACTATACCCTAATCCAAATGTGTCGGATTTATTTGCTGATTTTGAGAAACATTATTATTTTATTGGTCGTATTGTGGGCAAAGCAATTTATGAAAATCTGTTGGTAGAACTTCCGCTGGCGGAGTTCTTTTTGACAAAACTTGCTGGAAAATATTCGGATGTGGACATACATCAATTAGCTTCGCTGGATCCCGAATTATATCGCAATCTTCTTTATCTTAAGGACTATGCGGGAGATGTTAGTGAATTGAACTTGGATTTTACAGTTGCCAGTAGCTCGCTTGGACAAACACAGGTTGTAGAACTGAAACCGCAAGGTCAGAGCACGCCTGTGACTAACTCAAATCGCATCGAGTATTTACAACTGATAGCCAACTACAAACTAAATGTACAGATAAAAAGTCACTGTAAAGCCTTCCGTAAGGGTCTGTCAAATGTGCTGCCCATTGAGTGGCTTTATATGTTTAGTAACAAAGAGCTTCAAATACTGATATCGGGCGCTGAAATACCGATTGATTTGGAGGATCTAAAAAAGCACTGCAAATATGGTGGCGAGTATACACCAGAGCATCCCTCTATAGTGGCATTCTGGGAAGCGCTGGAAGGCTTTGATGATCTTCAAAGACGTCAACTTCTAAAATTTGTCACCAGTTGTTCCCGTCCTCCACTTCTAGGTTTTAAGGTAAACATGATTAATTATATAAATAAATTAGTCTATGAAGTATTAATATTTTTTAATTTGCTTTTAATTGTAGGACTTGGACCCGCCTTTCTTTATTCAGAATGCTGGAGATATGGAGCGCCTACCCACAGCCAGCACCTGTACGAATCTTCTAAAGTTGCCGCCCTTCAATAGTGTTGATCAGATGCGTGAGAAATTGCTCTATGCCATACAGTCCGGTGTGGGCTTCGAACTTAGTTAAGCTGTAATCCCATCAAGTCTGATATTATACAAACATATATGTATGTATACCCACCAGACACATTCACACTCTGACATATCGAATGAATGCAAGAAAACGAACCCCTTGAATCGGACGCCCAACCCTCAGCAGGATTCGAAGGCTGGCCAAGTAGCAATTCCAGTTCATATATATTTGTACAATATGATTAACGTAATTATTTAATTGTCTAATGTAAAGTATGAAGCTAATGAGGTCTGTTTTCCAATTTTACTATTTAGTTGATTTTGTGTTTTTTCATATAACACAACAATATATGTAATACAAAAAATGAAAATCAATCAAATTTATGTTAGAAATAATCTAACTGCAGTACTGGTTTGTGTGGATTACAATTGTTGATGCCTTTAAAATGTACGATTTGCCTGCACTACTTGAGATGTGAGGTCATTCAAGTGGCTATTTCTCGATGGGCGGGGGTCTTGCGCCTGTGTGTTCAGAATGCTATTTCCGTTTCATTGTGACACAAAGCACACGGAAGTGCACGCAGATACACACAAGAGCTGCGGCACAAACATTCAGAGGTGCAGGTTCTATGTAGTCCTTGAATTGATTTAATGTTTGCTTCTGGATGATTTTAGACCTAATTGTGCAATTGTTAACTTTGTATTGTTCAACATCTACAGCTTATGAATTCGTTTTTTATTATTTTAAACAACCAAATTAAATTTAATAGACACTAAATTTATTTAATGAGATAAATTTAGATTATGGATTATGGACCCTATCACTTCCCGGATAAATTTTTATTTGTCGTAACCAAATGGAAGCGTTGATGAGAATATTTTTTTTGTCCGCTTACGCGTAGGATATTTTCGCACGCAAATTAAGTTTCTTTTAGATTTTTGTCACGCCTCGTTACACCCCCGTAAATCGCAAAAAAACGAATTGCAAGGGCAATTTGAAATCTAAAATAATAATCAGTATCTTAATATAACACAGAAGTTTTTCAAGAAATTCTTTTTTAGGACAAAGTAAGTTGCAGCTGCACATGTTCAGATCTCGCTGAAACGTTAGTATGACCCTTGGGTCATAGGGGTTCTTGAACCCTTCCTTTCCAAGAACCCTTGTAGCAATGAATATTTAGTGCAGAGAAATCAAATCGAGCAATAGAATAGCGAAAAGTATAAAGGAGAGAGCCACTGTCCATTTTCTCTGTGATATAGCTTTGACTTTCTATTCTTTAAATTTTATAGTTCTTTGGTAGGCCATAACGGTCTATTAGGCAATTGTGCAGTAAAAAAAGAGGACAAACACCAAGCAGAGTGTTTAATATATAATACAAAATCTCAATTGCATCATCCATGTCACCATACTAACAACTTTGGAACCCTTCAGTTTGTGAAGGAATCCTAGAAAGTTTTCTAAAATCGGTCCTCCGAAAAACACGAAATCGCCTGTAAAATGTTGTTGGTATGAACCCTCAGCCAATGAATATACGTACGCGCGCTGATGATACCATCCCTGATCCCACTAGCTCTTCAAAGATGCCCAAAAAGACTCATAAAGAGTCCACGAAGCCACTCTACAGCCAAGTGGCAAGCAACTTGAAATTGGGCTTCACCTCGATGGACTCCTCCAAACCCCTATCAGCGGAGCAGTTGGCTACGTTGAAGTCCAGCATTTTAAAGGCAGTGCTGTTGCACTCCACACCAGATATTAGCCCAGGTTTTGAGGGTTGTATACCCTAAAACGAGTAGCTACTTCTGGTGTGCGAGGATAACAGCACTGCCAATTGGGTCAGGTGAGCTGTTGGGCACATTAGGTCCATCAGCGCCCTTGACGTAAAACAGCTGGAGGAAACGCAGTTTCCCAAGGCTAACCTCATTAGAGGTTACTTTCCAAGTAGCGTTGAGTTTACTCCCGCCACTATCGTGGAATTCTTTGGGCTCCAGAACACCAACGAAGCTGTGGCGGGTGGTGCAACATAGCCTGAACGACACGACGACTCACCTCGCAACGATGGTTGACGAGGAGTCGTACAGGGCTCTGACGGAGTGCCAAGGGAGAGTGAAATTCTGCTTGGGCAGGGTCAAGCTAATCCTTAAGAATTCAGCTCCAAAAGCCTCCTTCGCCACCCCTGCTCCACCTCCTTCCCCACCCGTAGATTCTGCCAATCAGCTCCAAGATGTGCTCATTTCATTCTTTGAGGTCAGCTCAGCCCGGAAGTCCCAAAAGGTCAACCCAAAAATTCCATGGTTGAATGAGCAACTGGCTGTACCAAGAAGGAAGGTTAGAAACCTACTTAATAAGGCTAAATCTAACCGTGCATGTTGGGACGTCTATAGGGAAGCTCAGAGGCAGCGAGACTCCATAAAGTATTGGCCAAAGGGTCGTCTAAGGGATAGGGCTTCTCAAAAGAGCAGATGGCTCTTTTACTCACGATCGTAGGGAAACACTTGAGTTTTTGCTACAAGTCCACTTCCCGGGTTTTGTGGTGAACCCAGATCTCTCCAGTTGCGATGACGTCACTTTGTCACCGGACTCACGGACTCAGCTTATCTGGATCCATTTTCGACCCCGATAAGGTCAAATGGGCTGTAGATTCTTTTGCTCTTTTGCTTCAAAGCCCCAGGGGGTGATAAAATCTTCCCAGCCTTTATTCATAATAGCTTGGCTCATACCATTGATTCACTGGTCGGCTTTCTTAGAGTTAGTTTTACTTGGGAATACATACCCAGCTCTTGGATGAGAGTTAATGCGGTTTTTATTCCAAAGCAAGGGAATCGTCCGCCTGATCAGCCTAAGTCCGATCAGTCTTACTTCCTTTCTGCTTAAGACGGCGGAAAAGCTGATAGACATGCACATTCGGTGCTCTCTGCACGCGTCGAGACCGCTGCATCCCACGCAGTTTGCATACATAGCCGGAAGATCGATGGAGGTCGTTCTCCACAGGTTAGTGGGGAAAATTGAGAGAGCCTTCGTATCTAAGAGCATTGCTTTATGCTCTTTTCTGGATATAGAAGGTGTTTTTGATAATACCGGCTACGGGTCCATCTCAACTGCTCTAGAGCGCAGACGAATTGCCCGACCCTTGATCCGGTGGATTGATGCTATGCTCAAACATCGGATAATCACTTCCACCTTGGAATCCACGACTGCATGCATTAATGCAATTAACGGCTGTCTCCAGGGAGGAATTCTATCCCCCCTACTCTGGTAGTAGTAGTAGTAGTAGTACTCTCCTAGTAGTTGACGAATTACTAGTCTTACTCTCTCAGCAGGCCGTTGAAGCAATCGGCTAAGCTGACGACATGGCTCTTATAGTGACATGGAACTATGCCAGTGCCGTGACACGGTAAGTAGATGGTGCGTAGACGTTGGTCTCAGCATCAATCCACAAAAGGCAATTATAGTTCCCTTTACTAGGCGCTACTCCTTTGACATTGGTCAATTACATATTAGCGGCTCCCCTGCAGCACCCTCACTAAAGCGACCCATGCTATGTGGGCCTGCAGGAGATTCTTTGGTAGAATTCGGTGGCTCTTTGCTATGGTCAGACCCATCATCACCTACGCGGCTATTGTGTGGTGGCCATAGGTTACGCAGGTCACTGCCATCAGCAAATGCAATAAATTGCACACGCTGCTGTTCCTCTCACTGACAGGTGCACTTCATACCTGTCCCACTGCAGCAATAGAATCGATACTGAATCTGACTCCGCTGCATATCCAAGTTAAAGAAGTCGCATCTATAAGCCTTCTTAGAATTAAGCTCCAATCCGGGCTTCTAGCTACCGAATCAGGGCATGCTAGTCTAATCAAAGACTTTCCTGGTATAGATGTCTGCACTAGATCAGATGTTATGACAAAGGAACTTTTCTTTGGTGCTAAACCCCATCAGCGACCCCCACGGTATTCACCGGTATACATACGGGTCAAAGACTAGCCGACAGTCTTTAAAGCTGAGGTTCATGCCATCCTTGAGAAGGGGATTAGAGGAGTGAACGTCTACATCTTCTCTGACAGTCAAGCGGCCATATTAGCCCTCTCCTCTAAAAGAGTTACCCTTCAATGGGTACGTGGACACTCTGGTACCCAGGGCAATGAGCTGGCGGGCGAACTACCGCGGGCCGGCTCGTCAGCCACTTTTTCCGGCACTGAGTGCTTCTGTGGCGTAGGTTGGTGAACCATCTCGGCTCTTGTGAAAACCTGGGGTGTTAGGATTGAATGATCGCTACTGGTCTGTCCAACCAGGGATGCGGCAAGCCAAGGAGCTTATCAATCGCGTGGTCGACCGAAGAACTGGTTTACTCTCCAGGAGGGATCTTCACCTCCTTGTTGGCTATCTCAGTGGCCACAACATGGTGAACTACCACCTCACTAAAATGCGTCTGTCCTCTAATGCTGAGTGTAGACTCTGCAAAGAAGACGATGAGACAACCAGACATATTCAGTGCAACTGTCCAGCCTTGGTACGGACTAGGAGGAAACATCTGCACGTGGATACCGCAGGTCCCGAGCATATTGTGCGTTCCTCGACGAAAGATTTGCTCTGCTTCATTAGGGAAGCAGAGCAGCTATTGTCTAGATAGGGAGAGCTTTACAGGCACAAAAGATCACCATGGTCGCAGTGCCTCGCCCCTTCTCTGCTGGAAGACTCCCTTAGACGCCCTTATTATAATAATAATAATAATAAAATACCAAAAAATATACCGATATTAACTTCGCTCGAAATTATTAATAAGAATTATTAAGCATCATTATTATGTCACTTACATGACAGCAATTGAACAGGTGCAACTGCACCTGATTACGCCGTATAGTAGTAATTCTTTAATAACTTCTGTGTTTTTTGTCCGATTGTAACTTTCAGAGATAATTAAGATGGTGATTAGTATTATGTGTACCAAATCTGAACGTTCTATCTTAAAAATGACGCTTGAAATTTTTATTCGTTTTGCCTGGGCCGAAAGGGGTCGTGGTCAAAATCCAAACAAATTTGATCTGCGTGCAACAATAAGACGATAAGACTATCCCGAAAAATTCGTAGCTCTTGCTCTTATAGTATCTGAGATCTAGGTGTTTATACGGACATGGCTATATCGTCTCGGCTATTGACGCTAATCAATAATATATGTATATACTTTATGGGCTCGGAGGTGTTTCCTTCTGCCTGTAACATACATTTTCGGTTGGCACAAAGTTATAATACCCTTCTGCACTTTGAATATGCGTGTCTAAATAGCATCCCGTTGGGACAGGCTATCAACGAAGTCGTGAGATGATGAAGGATTGAACACATTGGACTCACATAATGAAAGCTATAATATTTCGGCAATACTAAAATCTCGAAGTCGAATTACAAAATCAGGATCTGAGAGCAGAAGAATGAGAATAAAAATATATACAGAGAGTCATCTGAGCATTTTTAAGAACAGGCAATAACCAGTCAAAACTGCAGTTTTCTCGTCCGTGAAATACCCGCCATCCAGTTTTATTGAATGTCAGGAGCCAGCACCGAAATATACTATTGTTATACTAAAAAATATATCGCAATATAGCACTCTCAAATTATTAACTTGTATGCACATTATTAAGTTTATTGAATTCCATAAAAATATCACGATCGTAACTAAATATACAGAAATCATTAAGATGGTATTAATAATTGTGTGTAATAAACAGAACATTTGTTATTTTCACACAATTCGTTTCTTTCATTTGCGGCGGCGGAAGGGGGCGTTGTTAAATTCTTAAACAATCTTCATACAGTGGCTGTATTACTACATTTTGTCACCAAATTTTTTCGCTTTAGCTCTTATAGTATCTGATAATCTGGATTTGTCCTACAGACAGACATACATGGCTATATCTACTCGGCTGTAATGATTAAGTTGCGATCGGACATTAAACACAATTATCCAACAAATACATAATTTTAAAGGCGAATGCATGTTAGCTATATCAGCTTTCTTTCTTGTTTTTATGTCACGATTTACGCATTGCAATCATAGCAGCGAAATATACGGAATATTTATTTGTGAAAATACGGTTCTGAAATGTATTGACATTTTTTACTGGTAGACACCATCGATTGCTTTCTGAAGGAGTCATCAGTTAATTGAATAACAATTTTCTATGCTCAGCGGAGCATGACTTCGTTTTCAGAGAATTGGTTTCAGAGAATGGCTTGGCGGTTGTAGTTCCAGTTCTTAAAATAAATCTAATTAGATTGAAAACATATTCGGGTAATAGTATTTTTTCTATATTTAAGGAAGAGAACAATTTATATTCTTTTGTATTACCAAAACTAGTTGATAAATAATAAAGGTTATGACTGTTCCATGAAAGCGATTCAGCAACTATCTACTGCCTGTCAAACTTTCTCACCTGTACTCCAAAACTACAATAAAACATAAACTTTAAATCCATATAACCTGCTACGATTACATTTCTCTTTTTTCTCTTTTGCGCATAGCCAAAGCTAAAGTCAATTGCCAGGGCCCTTAGCCTAATAACTAACAAGCACTTGACGCCAACCACTTCTGATCCCACTTCCCTTTCCTCTATCCCGATCCCATTCCCTACTCGTTTTAGCCTTTTGAGCACGCGTCCCAAAACGCCCACAGATAAGCCATAAAGTTTAAGCAAAAATAACACGAGCGCGATTTATTTGCCATATTTCATGGCAAAACAAAATTTAAATGTGCTGTGTGCGAAAACAAAAAGTGTTTAAGGCAACCTGGCGTATACCTAATGTGTGTTTTACAGTTACTGAGTCAGGGCATTTCTCTTTGTGGACTACCAGCTGCTGGGCCCCAACGGCTGGAAGAGCTAAAAGTTTACGGCACCTTTTGCATATTTCTTTAAACAAGAAAATATGAATAATACAATCGAGTATAGTCGACTGTGGGACAGTCGCATCTTCTTTTTTTATTTCTATATTTCAAAGCAAAGAATGTTGTTGGTGATGATAAGCTTTATTGTCATTGCATGATCACGGATAGAAATACCTCATCCGCAGAATGAAAAAAATTAAAATGTGTTGAATATATAATTGTTGAAATAATTGGAGAAATAGATTTGTGAAATGATTAGGCTTTTTTAGAAGCGAAATGCGTTGCATAGTTAAAAAACTTTTTGGGAGGACTAGAATAATAAACGTTCTACAATAGTTGGCACAACTGGCAGGAAGCTGGGCTTGCAACTCGTTTACGCATTTAAATTCAAATAACTTTTATTACCAAAACTAAAGCCGTCTCTTCAAAGAGTTTGTCTATTGTATGTGTGCGTATGCGTGTGTGTGTGCGAGGGTGTGTGGATGGCGCACTCCTGAGTGCAATAAAAACTTTTGCATACAACGAAATGAAATGAAACTTTGGGGCCGCTTTGTTGGCTAAATTATGGCTGCATATATAATCGTACTCACACGATCCAATGGACACCCGCTGAAGCTCACATAGAGCGATGTGAAAAGGGTATACAGCGCATACTCTAGCTACCCCGGACTGCATACATATTATCTTGCTAGCCACTTGGTTGAGCGATGTGGCTGGCAGCCTCTCGTGCAGTACCAGCTGATCCAGCTACAAGTGCAACAAATATAGTTAATTACCATGGGGTAAATGCAATAATGAGTACACGGACGAGCACATCTTATAGTACATGTTGATGTGATGCCCTGCGAGAGATTCATATGATGAACATCCTGTTAACATTCGAAACTCAACTCTTGCTCCATGATTGGCCACCATGATTAAATCATATCATGTGGATTCGGCAGCAACACTTTAAAGGCAATTTCCAAGCATCTTGCAAGCCAAGGCGACAGTACAATAGTATACACTTAGAGCGGAATTGCAAAGCCACGTACAAATTAGACCTATTTGCAATATTTTTCGGAGAAACTATTAAGAAACTAACTTTAAAATTTATAATCCGTAGTAGTAAATAACACATTGATTGATTAGGTTTTTCTGGCTTTTAATTCTTGCAACAAATGTTAGAACATTTTAGTAAATTACGTGGCGAATTGTGACGTTATGATGTTACGTACTTACGTATCGTATTTGAAATCGAAGATGAATGCTTTTCTTAGCAATATAATGTACTTTAATAATATGCGAATATATTTTAAAAACAAATTGATCACATTTACATTTAATGTTATTTATTAGCAATCTGTCTTTGTACAAGTAGTGTCGATGAATTAAATGTTGAAAAAAATTGAACGATTAATAACGATTCTAATGGATTACCAATGTTCTTGTTGATATAATTAGGATAATTTCTTTACCACTTAAAATAGTCGATGTTAAATATTATGAATAAGGCAGATGGCATTTACTATGTGAAGTCCATACACATTTTAGTAGTTGTTTAAGTTGAGTTATTGTATTATAATACACGTGTCTAAGGGGCTGTGTGAATTACAATTTGAAAAGCGCAAACGTGTTGAAAATGCAATCATGCTAATTGTAATGACCGAGATAGTGCGTCGATGTGGCATCAATCTCTGGATCGATTGAGATTTGTATGGTCAACAAGCGGCAGTGATGTTGAGGTCAATCATTTGGACATGAAGGGAAAAGCTACCAACAGAGTGCTGCATGTGATTCGGGCTTCTTGACTCGCTGACTGCGCATTAAATGCCTAGATTATAAAATTGCCTCCATTATGTTATTTACACTATACTTATCACAAAATAAATAACAATGTAGGGATAAATGGATGTGTTTATTGGTTGATCTAAGTTTTAAAGAATCATTCGGTGTGGCTTTATATTATAATTAACCTTACAATTATTTTTTTTTAGGTCATGGATTTTAAAAAAATCATGACCTTTTGCGTTTGTCCGAATGTGCGTAACAGGCAGAAGGAGGCGTCTTCGACCCCATAAACTATATATATTCCTGATCAGCATCAAAATCCGAGTCGATATAGCCCTGTCTGTTTGTCCGTCTGTCTGTATGAACATCGAGATCTCAGCGACTATAAAAGCTAGAGCTACCAAATTTGGAGACAAGATATACAAACTGTGGGCAGATCAAGTTTATTTTAGAAAAAAAAACGATTTTCAAGCATCATGTTAAAGCTAGAACGTTCAGTTTTGGCACGCACAATACTAATCATCATCTTAATGATCTCTGAAAATTTGGTTACAATCGGACAAAAAACAGAAGTTATTAACGAACTACTTTTATATGGCGAAATCGGGTGCAGCTGCACCTGTTCAGCTAGTTGTCACTCAGTGACATAATAATGGTGTTCAATAAACATAATGAAGTGCTACCAAGCTAATCATTTAGAACAAAATTAATTTCGGTATTTTTTCAGTCTATTTATGAAAAATATAATATTTTAATGGTCGCTCTTTATTATTCTTCCATTCAGTAAAATTGAGTGACGGGTATCTCACAGTCGAGCAAACTCGACAGTAGCTTTCTTACTTATTTTACCCAATAATTACGTGTATTATAATTTTATAGTTTTATAACACTATTAAAAGCTGCGCATGTACACTAAAAATCCATGTATGAGGTCATGCACTCAAAGCTTGACTGTGGCCGTGCCTGCTTGTTTTTTTATTTTAGGCAAATTCTGAAATAAACCTGAACTACGTTCAAAAATAAGACATATTGTCATTAAATTTGGTCGCTCTAGCTTATAGTCTTAAAGATTTCAGTGATAATATGGATGAATGGATATGACCAAATCGTACCGACTGTTGACGCTGATCAATACAATTTATAGTTCATGATGTCGGAAATGCCTCCTTCTGTCTGTTCTGTTATATACATTTTCGGCACAAAGTTGTAATACCTTCTACCGCATTGGTAGGCAGGTATACAAATCGGAGAGAGTTGAAGCAATCGAACAATTACCAACAGTTTTAATAGAACAACAAGACAGGTTGTCTGGGACTGGCAAAAAAAAACTGTCATCAAAGGCTGGGTGTGCATTTTCTTTTCTTTTGTGTTCATGTACTCAATGTTCTTCTTCTACTACTTTATATTTCCTTCGACGTTTATGATGTGCGACAAAACGCCACATTTGCGTTCAATGAGCATAAGATAATGTCATCATCAACGTCTTCCTCCCTGCAGCAATCCCCACACGGCCCACCTGACCACATCATCTGCAGTGCCATATCATCATTTCGACCGTCTACTCGGGGGCAGGTGCACCGCTCCCATTATCTGTCTGGCATTTTGCTTCAGAAACTGCATTCAATCTAATGAGCACTCCGTTTTTAATTAAGTCGTGCGTATGCACAGGCCAGATAAATGAATGGATGGCTAGATAAACACACATAGTTAAGCAGCACTAGAGTGACAGATACCGCAAATAATTATGTCAATTATTATTGTCAACAATAAGCCAAGGAACGTTTTATTAATAAGAGCTATCCGTAGGGCAGAAGGGTATTATAACTTAGTGCCAAGAAGTGTACAAATATGTATTTTAATGATAAGTGTTGACAGCCGAGGCGATGTAGCCATGTACATACGTCCATCTCTTTGCCTAAAGCTACAAAATGTAAAGACAATCCAACTTACTGTTAAAAACACATCAAGTTTGTTTAACATATGCGTCACGCTCCCTTCCATGAGATACTGGTATCTTGGTGAGCACTATAAAAACCAAATTTATAATCAATTCTTTTTAATAACATGCAAAATTGGTATAATCGAGCGAACTCGACTACGACATACCCTATGATTCTTGCAGTTTTAGTATTAAATTTTATAGTTTTTTTTCCACCCAGTCGAAAGAGGCTTCTCCGACCCTTTAAAGTATATTTATTCTTGATCAGCATAAAGAGCCGATGTAGCCTGATTCGTGAATTTGCCTTTCTGTCTGACCGTGAAGACCTCAGAGACTATCAAATTTAGAACATCCAAATTCGGTATTGGTTCCGATTAGAAAACTTCAGTCCTCCATTCAAAGTTGACACTTGACTAAACGAGCAATGAACTTCATGACTCATTTTTAGAAATTATTTTTTAATTGAACTAATTCTGCAAAATATTATTGGGGGAAAAAGTCAAAAATCATGCAAAGAACATTTCTATGACCATAAATTACATATGTATGTCGCAAAACATCATTCAAACTTGCATTATGAATGGATTACTTTGTTGCCAGTCTACATTATAAACCCTTATTATATACTGTGTTACTTTGCCATAGGCAGGTCCGTTTTTTAGACAGGACGGCCACAACTTTATTACTTTGTAATCGAACAAAAGCCGCATGCTTCGGCTTTCTGACATACAAATATTGTTTGCATAAAACTATTACACCCCTCCTTCCCATTTTGAATACAACATTAAGTTATTTTTATTATTAGTTAGTTAGTAATTTTAATTGATTTCGCAACAAGTCCTTACACTGACACAAATCATTTCATTTTTTCTCGTATTGAGTTTTGAGATGCAAAATATGAATGAGTTCTGTGATTTTAGGTTGGAATAAATCGTGGAACTGTTTAAGCTTAATTAAACATATTACATACAAACATAAACATACGTTTTAGTAAATAAATAATATTAATTTTATTATTGTTACTTTATCCATGTGGGTCAAGTCGGGAAGTTATCAGCAGATGTGCTTTACTATCCACTATTTTATTTGGGTTAGCAAAATTAATGAAGTTAGTATACTACAGGTTCATTTAAATCGACTTAAATAATGTAACCTGCGGTCCCCTCTAACCCGGCATGGCTATTAGTCATACCCTCTGGCATTGTTGGCTCTATCTGTGCCTCTCTGTCGCAGTTTTGGCCTCAGTCTCAGCCTGGAGTAACGTTTACGCCAAGTACTTAACAACTTTAATGAGCGGCAGGCGGGAAAAAAGCTGCCGAACACCCAAAGTAGCCAACGCGCACTTAATACTAATGACTGCCATTATCCTTTATCCTTTGGACGTCGCTACAACTGTCAGTAACTCCTCTCGCTCTCCTAAACACCCTTCTCCTTCTTCTCCATTGCGCCGCTCTGTCTATAATTCTCTCTTTATCTATTTCTCTAGCCGGCTGTTTATCTGGCCTTTTGTTTGTACGCACATTTATAAGGCAAGCCAAAACGCAACCCTTAGTCTTGCCCCCACCTGCTCTGCTTAAGAGAAAACCAAGTTGGTCAACAATAAAAAAGAAAACGAAAGAAAACAACAGAAAAATTAACTTAACTCAATTTAAAAAAAAGTTTTTTGTTTTTCGCTTTATTCTCTGTTTGCTGTCTGTTGTTTGTTGTTGTTTGACAAAAAATGAATTAAGCCAGAAGCCAAAACTTTAAGTAGCTTTTGTGCAACAGAAAGTACTAAAATCGTTTCTCGAACGGAACTCTCACAGTTCTATATCACCCCAAACCATTCTAAACAGGCAGCCAGTCAGCCCGTTGGATGCACAAAATTAAGAAGAAAAGGATTTCATGTGCTAAGTGCCCTTGAGCCATATTTACTTAACTTGGCCTCGAGAGCCTTCCAACATAACACCCGCACTCCCAGATCCTGAAATATGCTCCATGTTCCAGATCGAAGTTGAATTTGCCTTCACAATTTACGCAACATTTTTGACTCCCATATGGAAACATGAATTTCCCCCAGTTCTGAGTAAACCAAGTGCACTTAGTATATCTAATAATAGGAAATGGTTCGACCACTCGCAAGTGGCTGCTTTTGGTTTGAAGAATAAAATGAATTCAATGTTTTATTGAGTAAAGTGTTAGCGGACCACTTTTTAAGCCGACCTGCAATCTACATTCTCACTAACTAATATGTATAAGGTTAGTTTTGACTGGGTGATCCTCAATATAGAGAATCTTAGCATAGATTTGGGGTGCTTGATAGCTCTGCTTATATTTATTAATATTTTAAAATTCCTTTAGGATTGCTGCATTCTTGATGAAGGCCAAAATGCCATCTGTAACGATTATTGTTTGCTTTCGCAGGGAGTCCATATAGTACTCTTCGACTCGTCAGAACATTCCTGAAGCTGGCTTTTATTGCGGCCTAACTATCAACGAGCGGAATATATTGAAGTCGTCAGAATATTTGTAAGATAATTTGATCAAGGGTTTGGCACAGTAAACTGCAGCCCTGACACCATCCTACATTTTGGAACCATTCGGGAAGATGTTAAGGACATTGTTGTCTCTTAGTCTCCCCAAGTGCTTCTGAAGGGTATTATAACTTTGTGCCGACTGAAAATGAGAAGGAGACATCTCCGATCCCATAAAGTATATATATTTTTGATCAGACAAGACGATATACCCATGTTGGTCGGTTATATGTTGGTTGGTTATAGTTAGATAAAATCGATAAAAAACCGAATTGAAAGTGTTATTTTAAACCTTTATACATACATAACTAATGACTATTTTAATGTTCTTTAATGGTTTAAATGGTTACAATCGAACAATATATACAGAAGTTATTTGAGAAATTTTTTTATATGGTGAAAACAGGTGCAGCTGCTCCAGTATTGGGCTTTTATCCGAAAGGCATCCTTAGTGAACTTCGTATACATATTGAAAACTGCATACTCAAATCTTGATAAACTCAGTTTTCATACAAAAATATGTAATTTAAAATTATGTAAAACAAGCATATATAAAACGCATATAAGTCAAGGAACAAAAATATTGAAAATAAAGATATAAAATGCGAAATAAAAATATATAAAACAAAATAATGAGAATCGAAAATATGTAAAATATAAAAACATTTACAACGAATATGTATGACTACTAAATGACTTAAAAAGTATTTGTTTATGAAAATGTGTATTCCTTAATAATTTCTAAGGCGTTTGACCGCATCGGAGTAGACGCTGTTCTTGATCAGTTAATTGAATGACAAGAAGGATCAAAGTTATCAACTATATAAAAAATTTTATGACAAAAGGGAAAATCATAGTAAAAATAGGGTCACAACTTTCAGCATCCTTTCCAATTTATAATGGTGTCCCACAAGGCTCCCCATTGTCCGTGATCGTGTTCCTAATTGCATACAACAGACTTTGTAAAATAATAGAAATTCAAAAGGATATATCCTTTTATAGATTCGCAGACGACTTTCAACTAATAATCAAGTTTAATAAGGATAAGACCACTATTAAACAACTTAACTCTATATTCCAAAACATTCAAAACTGGGGAGAATACTCGGGTTCAAAACTATCCCTAGAAAAATTTAAACACATCCACATATGCAATAAACATAACTGCAAAGGTTCAATATCTTCCAACAACATAATTATTCCCTCAGTAAAATTTTTAAAAATCCTATGCATCACTATAAATTGCAAATACAAATGGTCTGACCATATTACAAAGCTGACAACATCATTATGCAAATAACTTAATATAATTAAATGTCTATCCAATCTTAAATACAAATGCGACACTCTTACTTTAGTATCAATTGTAAAAGCAATAATTATATCCAAAATTGACTTTGGCCTGAAAACTGACTGAAAACAAAACTTTTTAAAATACTCCATAACAGCTCAGACACACCTCTCGCTAAGAAGAAAAGAAACGCCTTATTGGTTATTTAACAACAAGTCCGTCAATCTGAATTTAAAAAAATACACTAAAAATAACACTAGCAAAAAAATATATCTATTAAACTTCCTCTCTATTCAAAATTCTCTTTCAAATCACTCGTTTATATATACCGATGCGATGCGATCCGTTACAGATACCTCAACCACTTATGCAATATCCACTGAAACCTCTTTCATTAAATTCGGTATACTACCATGCTACTCTAGCATTTTCTCTGCTGAAATCATAGCCTTAAAAAAAGCAATAGACACAATTATTAAAACCCCAGGAAAATTTGTTATTTGTTCGGACTGCTTATCCGCATTAGAAGCTATCTTCAATTGCAACAACAGAGACTATTACCCCACATATATTAGAAGCCTGCTCGCTAAACACAAATACAAAATAAAACTTCTCTGGGTACCAGGACATACAAACATCAAAGGCAATGAAACAGCAGATACAGGAGCTAAATTAGCACATACTCTTCCCTTAATCAGTACAAACAACTTTAACAAAAAAGACATAAACCACTTCCTGAAAATTCTTAGAATATAAAAATGAACTAAAAAACCGAACTACAGACTGGTATTAACCCATGAATACTACTTTACCTCAACACAGATTTAAAAACAAAAATTCCATTACTCTATTACAAAATTCCAGCGAAGCTAACTCAAAACTTATACTATCTTTTCTTAAAATTGCTAACATTTACCACAAAATTTGATAAGGAAAAACATATATTTGTAAAACATAAAACAAAACTGTAAATACTAGTTCTAGATCTAAATCTATTCCTAAGTTTGTAAGTAGCTTAAGGCCACAGCAGCCAAAGCTACATTTAAGTACTAGTTGTAAGTTATACTTATAACTTTGTATATATTAATAAATAAATAAATAAAATAATTTGTTTATGAAAATGTGTATTTCTTAATAATTAATAAATTCTTCAATCAGCGTGCAACAAAAGAACACATTGTTACCAAATTTGGTAGTTCACATTTTTATAGTCTATGAGATATAGGTATTCATACAGATCGACTGATAGACAGGCAGAGCTATATCGACACGGTTGTTGATGCCGATCAAGAATATATATGTTACGCACATTCGGATAAACGCAATAGATCATGCATTTTATTAAAATTCATGGATTAAAATATTCAAATATATTTGAAATATATTCGGAACGAAAATAAATAAGTTGAGTTTACTCCACTGTGAGATAACCGCCTGAATACACCCACAGTTAAGAACGTCCATCCATACTATTTACCATAAAAATATTCAGAAATATACCACTTTAAAAATTATTAGCTTGGTAGCACATTATCAGTTTTATTGGATAATATTATAATATTATATAACTAAGTGTCATAGTGATTGAACAGGTGCAGCTACACCTGATTTGTCTTTAATAATTTCTGTGTTTATTGTCCGATTGCAACTAGATGCATTAAATTAAAGTAAAATAATTAAGATGCTTATTATAATTGTATGTGGACACAGAGTATAATAATAGTGTTCTTTGAAAACTATACCATAAATATACCGTATAATACTCTGAAATAAAGTAATTGAATAATTGTTAATGTTTTTCAAACAAATTGAAATTTGCAATAACAATCTTAAATTCGCTGGCATCCTGTAGTGCTCCTTAAGGTGCTCACCTGCTTACAAAATTTGCCGCGTAATCAGAGTAAGATCTAACCTTTCAAGTGGTGCAAGCCATTAAGCTTTATCTTTGTGTGAGATTCACGCTGGAGCTTTACCTTCGTTGGCTAAGCAAAGACATGCATCCTGACAGCCCTGCACGAATTGCCCACCTGACTGCACCCGCAGTTACGCAGACCGAGCCAACACCAATGAGAACAACAACAACAACAACAGCAACAGCAACAACAACAAGAGGAAGAAGAAACTGAGCACCGGCACCGGCGGCATAAATCGCGCCGTGAGTTTCAACTTTCAACAAAGATGTAAGCCAAGTTAATTGCTTTTTGTTGCCTTGCTACCTTTTTTCGCTGCAATGTCAACAATGAAACTAACGGCTGCTGCTGTGCCTCGCTTATTGTTGCTGCTCTCGCTCTCGATGTTGCTGTGCTATTTGAGCAGCTCTTCACAAAGAACAACTTGGCAACAGCAACGGTAAAAGCGTTTAGCTTGGGAAGTGTGTGCAGCCATTTTGTTGCCAGTGCTTGAAAGACTCTTGAAAAGTCGTTGCCTAACCTTAGGCGCAGCCCAAGTGCTCAGTCAGCGTCTGATGCTGCTTTCTCCATCGTTCTTTGCCAAGTCTAAGTATTCTATTTCAATGTTCTTTGCCATCATCTTGGCTGCTGTCCAACAGCCCACCTCTCCACCCGCCGCACTTCTCATTATTAATGATTAAAATCGGTAACAGGCGACGACTTTGGCTTCAATCAATTTACAATTCATGGCGCTCATTGCATCATTCCGTCCCCCAACTCATCGTCTTTCACACGGCAACCAAGCAAAAAGTCGCTAGAAATCAGTCAACTGTGAATATTGCAAAATGAGCTTCCTCTTTCGCATACACTTCCGGCAGCAATTTCCGCTTCCTCATTACCTTTTTTATACCCTTCAAAATACTTATAAATTGCTTTTATAAAGATTTAGAAATCTCTCGAGGCGAACTACAGCTTATGGTCTGCAAACATTTGGTAACTTTTAAATAAGATTTAATCCACATGGTGCTTATCTATAGGATATCTTGGCAGTCCAGTCGATTGTGTGGGAAAGCGCGCACGCCTTCACATTACAATTTATTATACTTCCAGCTTGGATTTAAACTGCTCGACAATTATTGTACAATGACAAGGACAATAGCATCGGAACATGCGAATTCGACTATTTATTCATAGTAGTAGTAGAAGTGGCAGTGGAACTAGGGCAAAGGGATTCTACAGAATTAATGATGGCAAATTTGCAAAGTTCACAAATTTCTTATTAGTTGTGCCAGTGGTGGGGACGCTGACGTTGGGTCTCTGCTGATGCTACGAGTAGCGCCCAAGCTTCATATTTCATTTTAGGCAGTTAGTTTGGGAACTGCCGTTGTGGCGCTTTCTGCGGTTCTAAGTTTTCACACTTTGGCTTCCTGCTCGGGAGCCACATCCACGTTCACAACCACATCCTGCTTCAGCTCTATCGTCAGTATCAACGTCCGCGTGAAAATTTCCCAAGCGCTCTAATTTGAATTTTAATTGAGGTCTGTTTGAGGTTTTTTCTAAATGCTTTTTAGCATTTTTATTATTGTTGTTGTTGGTTGTTGTTTTTGGTCGGTTGGTTGCTTTGAAAATTAACAATAATTATAAATAATTATTATGCTGTTCAGGTTTTAGCCCCACGTGCTCCTTAAGAATCAACCAATTAAAGGAATAAATTGGTTGATTCTTAAGGAGCACCTTGTCTAAGGCTTCCTTTACGTAACACAACATGTAGTTTAATTCGGTTAGTTGCTCCTACACCTCATTGTGTCGGATAACATGACTTTTAAAAACTTTCTTTAAACTGCATTTAATGTTGGCATTGTACAAAAATGCACCAATTTTAAGATTCACGTTAATAAAATCTTCAATAGATGTATTTAAATTCAAATTTTTATACCAAACTACACCACAAGCAAAGCTGCGGAAAATGTTGGTTTAATATACCTTAATTTGAAACAAAATCAGTTTTAGTCCATCGACGTGTTAAATATTCAATCAGAAAACAATAAATATTTTGTCAGCCCAGATAGTTTCCCAAACGATTAATATACATTTTAATTGCGTTGACATACTCGTAAATATAAATTTTTTTCCTAACATGATTGGAATAACCGTAATTATTTTGTTATTCTATTTTTTGTACCGAAATGGACTGTAGTTACAATCAATGTTTTCACAGTATGGCAGCAATTTAACAAAATCAATGGAAATGTCTTTTATGTTTTGTGTATTTTCACATGTTTGATGAAAAATTGATGTGTAAGTCTTTCGGATATAAAAAGCTCATCGTGGAAATGACACAAATTCAAATAAAGCTTTAAAAGTTACTGAAAAAAAAAAATAAAAACCATTAAGAAGAATTCTGTCAAGTGTGAACGACTGTGAAATACCTGTTATCCCATTTTCAAAGAGCTAATAAAAGTTGATTTGTCTAACGCAACTATCCAATTATTACTTGATTAGTTTCAGTTTATTTTATTTAAAGTCAATGGCCAGACTTTAAGGAACGGGATATCTAGCTTTGAAATTACTCTAATGCAGTATTGTAGCCAAATGGTGTCTCTGAGAACTGGGTGTTCAAAAGGACAGCATACAAACATAGCTATATAGTCTAGGCTGTTGACGTTGATCAAGAATTTATACGCCTTTTGAGGTCGGATATGATTCCCGCTGTATGTCACATTCATTTTCGGGCGGCTCTAAAGGGTAGTGGTTATAAAAATGGAATTACATTTCCCCTCATCGCAGTCCTTTATTTTGCGCTGGTTCTCTCAAAAGTGAGTAAGATAGACATGCAAAGTTGCAGGCATATAGTAGGCTGTTGAATTGTTTATATTTGCGAATTCCAAATTGTGTCATTTATCTAGTTGGACGTTTCATTTCAGTTTATCGTAAGGAGAATTGTTGTAAATATAAATTTATTTGCACTAGATTAGAAAAGAATCACTTAAAGCTACAGTCAAGTATGCACGATTGTGGGATACACGATTGTGGGGTGCGTTTTAAAATAATGATACCTGATGTAACCCATTATAATTATATGTTGAATATTATAAAAATATACTTGCAATTCATGACGTAATCAAATTTTGGTCACACAGTACCACATGGCTATAACGTCTTGGATGTTGACGCTTATAAAGAATATATTTACTTTATGGGTCGAAGATGTCTTCTTCTGTCTGTTACATACAATTTCGGTTGGCACAAAGATATCCTTCTGCACTTTGGGTATGAGGACATAAATAGTTGTAGTAGGAGTCGAACCAGGATACTTCCGTAAACAAAAATGATGCTCGCCCACTCAGAAAAGTCAATGCTTACCAAATGATCTTAACATTGTCAAAAATGTCACAAAACATTTATCTCTATTATGATTACTTTCCACTTGGAGTTTTAAAAAACGATGTCTTAACGGCCACCTACTCAAAGATACCGTTGCTTTGTGACATTTGCAGAATCGTTCGTTGTGAATCGTTTAGTCAGAATTAAAGTTAATCGGCTAAAAATATTATATAGGGTTAGACAAAATTAAGTAGCACCTTTGAGACTGAAATTTACCAGCCTTTGCCATAATTACACAAAAAGACAATGTGCAAATGAAAACACGAATGTTGGTTTCATGGTTTGTTTTTCTTTCTTTTTTATTTTGGTTTTATTTTTAAGTTTCTTGCTTTATTATATTTTTTACGCAATTTGCTACTTTGCAGCGGGCCAAAACTACGACTATTTAACTTTACTTTTTTTTTATAAATCACTCGTTATTACAAGTTTTTTCATAATTTGCTTTTTTTTAATATTTGTTCACATATATTTGATTTGTAATTTATTTTAATCTGTCATCATTATAATAGAATAGCTTGCATACGAGTTTTAATTTGCATTGCATTTATTATCGAATTCAGCCAATTGCGTGACAAAATAGCAACAGCTGTTCATCTGTGTTATTTTTAATCCAGCTTAATTAAATGAATTTATTTTAAGCTTAAGCCCTTTAGATGGTTTTGTTTTGTTGTGGCTTTAGCTGTTATTTCTGGTGTGTTTTATGTGCCCCTTATAAATTTAATTAGTAATTAGTTGTTATTACCATTTACCGTTTACCGAGTGTCGTTTTCTGCTTACAATAAAAGCTCGGTGCTTGTTCGGTTTATATTTTGTATTATGATTTGCGTAGAATTGCAGAGGACATAAGTTTTAATTACAAGAAATACATATGTAACGATTTTGACAGTTTTGAGAAAGTTGATCAGAAGTTCGGCTTTTTTTCTTTTCATTGATGTTATACGTAAAGTCACATTCATCTAAACACATAAACAAAACAACAACATGATAGTAGTATTTAAAAAAAAACTACAGTCAAGTGTACTAGACAGTTAGTTACCCGTTACCCATTTATTGCAGAAAAAAATGTAAAGCAATTGCTCAGAAAGTATTATTATGATGAGAATTATGATTGGCGAAATTCAAAAACCTTCATTGCCCATATTTTTCAACGAATTTGCTGTTTCTTCTTTAAAGGTATTTGAGATTTTAGTGTTTATTCTTACGGACTGATAGACTGATATACGAGTATTTGCTGTTGATCCAACATATTTTATCAACTACAATGATTAAATTGTGATATTAAAGCGAAGGATGAGTAAATCAATCAATAAGTCAATGGAAAAAGTGTCACGAAAATAAAAAAAACAAATTTTGGGCAAAAGGAATATATGTGTATCGTTATTCTGGAGACTTTGTACTCCTTTAGTACTGTGGGTAGCGAGTTTAAAAATGCATTTCGACTATAAATTTGGACGTGTGAATTGCGTACATTTTGAGCTCTACATTTATAAATACAATTATATAAATTTGTCAGTTACTCATTTTGGTTTCTTTGGTTTGCTTTAATAATATTTTGGCAGGTACCTGATACTTAAATATCAATTTCGGGGCGAAGCGGTATGGGTAAGAATGAACTGTAAAAAATACGCGCAAAAATACATATTTGCTTTGATATATTTTTCAATATTATTTTCATATCTTCCGGTTTGTTTTCGCCTGCGTGTAAAAGCGCCTAAAAGCGAGCTATGCACTACTGCAAAAATGTTAGTGATTGATTTTGAGTTTTGTATACATATGACAGATATATATGTATATATGTATGTACATATATATAAATATAAATAGTACATCAATACAAGTATGGCAAAAACTTTGAGTTTATTTCAAGCCTACACACACATAAATAGTATTATAGTTATAATTATTTGTAGTATACCTTAAGTTTACTAATAATTAGGTTCTAACTTTGTAAATATTTTGTTATTTTGATTTGCATATTAATACCTAGCACTTAAAATGCAATGTTCTTTTGCATCTACTCAATTAATTTTGGTTTAAATTTTGTTTTGTTTTTATTTATTTGTTTTTGCCTTTTTTAACTCTTCGGGTTTTGGCAATTGGAGCTTCGGCTTTGTTGTGGCATTAGCGCCATTTGTTGCACCGAAAGACTCCAATTATTGGACGAATTGTTGATATACGTTGAGGTTTATGCTCAAAAAGTGAGTGAGAGATAGTGTATTAGTTAAGGGATTTTTAGTGGGTCTTCTAGTTGTAGATTAGAGCATAGCATAGATTGGGACCAATATCATCAGCATTACAATTCAATAAACTAATCTTTAAGCACTTATTTTATTAAATAAAAACTAAATTTTGAAAAAGATCTTGTAATGCGATGTATCTAATTGATGCAACTTTATGAGAACAACAGCCGTATCATTTGATGGAGGCGCTGCGCATATTTAAAGTTTAAAGGCAATACTTTGCGAGCTTGGCGTTTAAGTAGTAAATAAACACTCACACATGCACTACTCAGCCACACGTATACTGGCACACGTACACACCTACACATGTACACACGTACACACGTATATATGCCTTTTGGCACACAATCACATGCTTCGACAAGCACATGTTTCAATTTGTTGCACTTTTTAAGCATTAAGTAGCTGCCCAAGCGCCAGGACTTAAACGCAATATGTGCACGTGTATAAGTATTGGTGAGTGTGCATGTATATATGTATTTATGTGATTCTGGATTGGCCAGCAAAGCGGTTTAGATGCATTTTAGCTTTTAACAGCTACTAGATTTTCTATGCCGCTGTTATTTGTTTTTCAATCTTTTTACCCTTGCAGCAGATTCAATTATTTTATGAAAGAGAAACTCTGAATTTAAAGTCAATTAAATGAAAATGAAATAGACGAGTTAAACTATATATATTCATAAACTAAACATACTTGTTGATCTTTTTCAAATGAAATTTTTGCAAGGGTATTGCGACTTCGGTATACCGAAGTTTATTTTTAAGGTCTTCGTATATTTTGATTTTGTATTTTTTTATTTATCGTAGTTTCAGTTTGTTTGGTATTTAGTTTTGTTCAGTTTCGTACTTTACACAACATTGAAAGCACACGAATTAAGCACATCTAGAGCATTCAGCTAAAATTACGCAATACGCACTAATACACACATAAAAATTAACGAAGAAGTGGAAACATGTACATAATCAGTACATTCCAGCATTTATGCAAGTGTGCTTTAATTTTATAGTATAACTTCTTGCATTCAACAGTTCGGCTGTTAATCGTTATCACGAGGCCAGAGCGTTCCAGTAGAGAGTTGCAAATTGCACTACTTAAAGGCTATTCTTAGTTAATCCAAAAACTGAGTTGACATTCGATACTAAGTACGTACTAAGTGGCGTGGCTTGGTATCCAGGGATCACAAGGTTGCCTATGAGTTGCTGAGATTGGACGGCGGCGGCCATTGCCGCTTGATGACTGCGAAATGTGTCATTTGAAAGGTGTTTGTCTGTTGGCAACGACGCTCGACGAATCCAGTGAGGCAGTAGCCCATGTTGTAGTCCTCCATCGAGATGTTCGACGTCAGATACAGTTTGAACTCATCATTGTAAGCCAGCTGTGATTTTGACTTGGTCTGCGTTCTGCTGCTGCTGCTGCCACTTTCATTTCCTCCTACTGCTGCCATTGCCTCTGCCCCATTTTCTCCAACTCGGAATGCTTGTGGTGTTGCTGTTCTGGGAGTTGTTGCACCGTCTGTCGTCCTTATTGGCGGCCTGCGAAAGTGTCCAGCAATCAACAGCGAGCCCTGTTGCTCCATGGGCAGCATCCTTGCCTTGGTCGCCTGGCGTTGCGTGCCAGCACATTCGACAATGCGACAACGATTTGGTTGCCACCAACAGGGCGTGATGGTCCAGTAGCTGGAGGAGGCAGTGCGCGCCCAACCCTCTTCGGGATACAGCAATATCTGTGGGACGAAAGCAAAGCAAAGAGAGAAAATGGTTCAGATTTTAGACAGGGCCAATTGCAAATTGGTTTTGTGTGGCTTGCTGTCGCACTTTAATTGAAAATCGTAATTAAAAATGGCAAGCTGCTCCAGATTTGCATTCACACTCTGTAACCAGTCATTGTTAAAGCTCATCTCAATTAAATATTACTTGCTTACACTTAAATAATTAAAAAACAAGTGACATGGGATTCACAATTAAAACTCAATATTATATTATTTAAGTCTCATCTATATATTGTATTGTAAGGCTATAAGGTTTGAAAGAAAATGTTGGGCACAACTTTAGTCCTCTTTTTTATCTGGAACTTAAATTGAAGCTGTCTTTATTCAAATTTAAGCAGATTAATATTTTTCTGGAGTCGTGTGAATTAATAATGGTATTCAATAAACCTAATAGAGTGTCTGCACACACACAAAGCTAATCATTTTGAAAAAATACTACGCTTTATTTTTTGGTATATTTTTTTTGTATATACATACATAGTTGAATTCGGTAAAAATGCTCGGCGGGTATCTTACAGTTGAGCAAACTGAACTGTAGCTTTTTTTTTTTTATTATTTTATGATTGTTTTTGCTTATGCACACGTGACATTTTTATTAAAAACTTCAGTTGTTTTTAAATTATTTTCTATCATTAGAAGAAGAGCTTAGTCTCTGACATATGGGTCGCCTGGACGAGATCCTATGTAACTGGGCATATACATTTTTTAAGTGGAACACTGAACTTGATTTCTAAATAGAATAATTATCTATGAGGCACGCGCTTAAATATAGTTTGATCGATTTTTGTTGTTGCTTTGTATTGTAGCTGTGATTACTTGTTTGTGGTACATGGCAGATGCCGCCCATAAATAATGCGCAATAGTTAGTTTATTACAAAGCTGCAGTAATTTTGGATGCGGTCGCTGTCGACGCAGTATAGAACTTTAATTTGGATTTAACATATTTATTTTGATTATTATGTTTTCGACTCTTTACATATGCATAATATGCCGTCACAGTGTTGTAGCTGCACAGACGATGATAATGAAGTATGACATTAAAAATAACAGGGCGATGCGTCTGTGATGATTTTAAGTGTGAGCACGGCGAGAAAATCTCTGGAATTCAAAAGAAAATTTTTCAACCGAATTGAAATAAACCAGCACAGCACAGCACATAAAAGAGAAAAGAAAACTTGAGCCCCAGGCTGAAGCTGCGGTGGCCCGTCGCTAGTGGCGAATGGTAAATGGCAACTGCCCCACGTTGGGCATTGTCCATTGGCCGTTCGCCGTTGGCCGCTGGGCAATAGCAGCTGCTTTTGAAATTGAAGTGGCTGCAGTTTCAGCTGCAAAGTGGCAACTGACAGTTGGCTGTTGGTTGTTGGCTACCGACTCACAGATAACGTTAGCAGCCTCGTCTCAGGCTTCCTTCGAGTTGCTGACTTTAAAAAATAAAATGGTTGGACTTTCATTTTGCAGTGCGGCATAAAGACCAGCCGAGCAGGTAAATTGTTTTAAATTAATGTGGCGCAGACAACGCTTAAAAATGCATACATTATTTCTTCTTTATTTGCTCTTAACGCATCCAGTGGCTACAACAACAGTAACAATAATGTGCTTGCAGCTGCCACAGCCACGCTACATTAATCCGAAATGAAACCCACTTGACTATTAATGAAAATTAAACGATTTTCGAGTGGCCGCAATTGGGAGCCACAGCAACCGATGTGGCAGAAGTTGGTGTTGGTATTGGCGTGATAATGATGGTTGTAGTATATAGTTATTATTAGGCTGTGATGAATTTCGAATAAAAAATGCATACACTGGCATTTCAAAATTAAAATTTAAATATAATGAATTAAACGGATATATTAAAACTAAGAAGGATTCAGACATTTGCGACGCTAACCCGACGGTACTAATTGAACCAACTGATAGTTTTAACATTTCATTTAATTACCTTTAAATTTACGCTATCTGGAAAAAGAGTCTAAATATTTATTGCAGCATTCCGTAATCTATTAGTACAGACTTGGGAGATCCTAAAGTACCGAACAAGGCTGTGCAGTTTTAAATTGCCGATGCTTTAACGCAAACATTTCAATGTTTCTTCATATCGGTGTTTATAACGTCTATATATGTCTGGGCTACAACAACTGTCACAGAATGTGTCTTTTGAAAACAAAATATATACATACATATATATATTGAATTACTCTAACAAGCCATGCATTTCTGTTTACCTGTTAAGTTTGTGTGAATTTTAACATTTTCCTACATCTTGTTCCTATTAAACTTAAATATTCCGTTCAAGTGCTTAAATATTTGTTTTTTAAAAGAATATGGGGTTACCTTGTGGCTACATTTATAAATAAATTGATATAGAATTATATGAGGTTTGTAGAAAATACAATATAATTAGTGAATTTGTCATATTGTGAAGTATAAGATTTAAGTAATCTACCAACATTCCTAGTGTGACCAAATGCAAAAACAAACCTTGTACAGCTTAAAGCATACACATATCGAGAATTGTCTCAAAAAAAATATATATATATATACATATATATATTTTTGGTAATTGTTAAATAGCCGCTCGTGTGAATTAATTTTTTTAATTTTATTTTTCCTGGAAAGAGCTAGATTTATCCAGAATTTTAACGAAAAGCTTTTCTGGCGGAAATGAGTAGTTTTTTTTTTAAATTAATTTAAAGTTTTCCAAAATACCATGTATTTTGTTGTTGGCAATTCACTCTCATTTGTATGTACCGGCCGCTGGTTGTTCTCTCTCACTCTCCTTTTTTTTTCTACAGTGGCCAAAATCGATTTTATGCAAGCCAAATATTGCATTCATACAACATGAAGAAGAAGTGCCACGTATGAGGTGGTGAGAAAATAATTCACCTGATGTGGAGGAAAATGGGGGGAAGGTAAGAAAGAAACAAGCGCCACAGGCGAAAAATTTTTGAAAAAAAAAAATCGCGCGATTTCTCCATATCCGGTGAATTATTTTCTCACCTCCTTAACACATTAAAAAACGTTACATATTGTATGTATGCAATATTTGGTTTGCATAAAATCGATTTTGGCCACTGTTGGAAAAAAAAGGAGAGTGAGAGAGAACAACCAGCGGCCGGTACATACAAAAGAGAGTGAATTGCCAACAACAAAATACTTGGTATTTTCGAAAACTTTAAATTAATTTAAAAAAAAAACTATTCATTTCCGCCAGAAAAACTCTTTGTTAAAATTCTGAATATATCTAGCTCTTTCCAGGAAAAATAAAATTAAAAAAATTAATTCATACGAGCGGCTATTTAACAATTACCATATTTTTTTTTTTTAACATTTATTTGGTTGCAGTCATAACTTGACTTATTGTTGTATTAATTTCTATTTATTATTGAATTGTGTTAAAGTCAGTTAACGGTCACCTAATTAAGACGATAAAGTGTTTCAGTTAGTTACATAAGCGACCCGTCATTGCATTACGACCATTATATGGCGCTGTTGTTGTAGCACTCGCTGGCTGTATTAAATCACAAAAGTATAACCACAGTTGTAGGCGAATATCTAGTCGTATGGGATTGCGGCAGAATGGTGAGAGCATGTTTGAGTCATCAATCGCCCAGTCAGATTGGTTCTCACACATAGACCCGGTCGCAGTGGCAAGTTGGGACAGTGTGCACGTGCTGCATATATGTCAACTAGCCCCACATGGCAATTGCTGCGCTGAAATTGTGTGCTCATGCTTGAAAAGCATAAAAAAACGAAATTTGAAAAGGGATAGGAAAGGGCTGTGCAGCACCTTAATAACCTGCCAAAATGCGCAGCAAATTCTGCAGTTGGTTAAGGGCTTCGATTGGGACAGGGGCAAGGGGCAGGGGGCACGGTTCAAGTCATGTCCGCGCTGCAGTTGGCGCCCAGCCATTGCATTATTCAAAGTTACGAAAGTGCACGCTGCGAAATTGAAAATGCAACGCAACAAATCGCTTGCCACTATCAAGGGTCATAAAATTACCCTCCTCCTGCACCGACTGCACCGTACACACATTCGATCACATGCATGCAGCAAGAAGCACATAGTCTCACCCACTCTCACACTTTCGCACTGGAAAATCACTTCCGCTTTGGGCTCCAAGCAGCAGCGTTGGCAATTTCATAGACGGGCATCAGGTGGCATTGTCGTTGGCAAAATCGAAAACGTGGCTGTGGATGCGGTTGGTTCCTGATGCTTGGTTATGTGGTATATGGAAGAGAATGTAACTGAAGTATGAGTAGCTGACTGGCTGCCTTGGGGCGTCCATAATCGATTTCAGCTGGCGCGCAATTGTTTGTTGATTTTGGTTTTTATTGCGTGGCATTTTATTGCCACAGAACAGTACGGCACAGCATAGCATAGCGAGTAAATAACCTTCCTTTGCCACGTATCAAACTTACAATAGCCACTAGCATTGTCAGAGCTCAGCTGGTAACTTTGTCTATTAATTTGCTTAATGAGTTCATTGACAAATAT
The DNA here is from genome assembly GCA_018150935.1 of Drosophila pruinosa. Lineage (NCBI taxonomy): Eukaryota > Metazoa > Arthropoda > Insecta > Diptera > Drosophilidae > Drosophila > Drosophila pruinosa. Next base: position 46,494,743 of record JAECWR010000199.1, read on the forward strand.
TGAACGGCTACATTGCTGCCGCTGTCGACTACTCTGCCACTGACTTAACAAATAAGGACGAGTTACTCCTTCAACTTTTCCCAGCAGCCGAACGATGAACGATGAACGATGAACAGCAAACGGAAAACAGCGAAAACTTTTCTCATTTCGTTCGAAGGGCGCTGACATTAATTAATTAAGTGCTGCCGCAGATATTTCAACACTTTAACAGTCACTGGGCTTGTCAGTTCGCTATTACTTAGTCAAATGTGCTCTATCTGAATGGGATGAGGGTGTGTGCCTTCTTGGGGCACTTCAAGTTAATTACTCGCCCTTATAAGTATGCTACACTGCGCAGCTAAATCCAGCATAAGCTCGAAAATCAAAGCTTCAACACGATTGTCTAAGCACTTAAGGCACATCCAGCTGCCGAACACACAAAAACACTTGCTAACAGACGTCCCGCATCTGCAGCCATCAGTCTGCCTTGGGGCAGTCCGCCTGTCACCCTTCGCCCGTCGCCTGTCCCCAATGCGCCATCACTTCATTCAACATTAATTTCTTTCGTTTGGCTTATTATAACCTGGAATTAAATAAAAAGCAGCATAGCTGAATAATATTAATCTCAACTGGAATGTGAGTAAGAAAACAGTATTGACTGGTAGAGTCTAATCTAACTAATCTGACTTTAAGATGAACTTAAAGGGTAAAGGGTGTGTGCTTTCAAACAATGACCCTATTCAATGAAGCCGTCTGTTACGGATTCTTATTTGATTTGACTCTTTTTGTAACTTGACTTCAATTTTCTTGGCGCGTTACGTGTTTCGAGTATTCTATTCTAGTCAACTTCCAAAAAAAATTAAGGGTTTCCTTCTATTTTCATCTCGCAAACGGTAAATGACTTTCAGTTGTGTTAAACTTATATTTTCTTTATGCTCTTATTGGTATTGCCATTCGTATTTATTTATGCGCCTCACGCGCTTTATTCTGAAAGAAAACAGGATCTACGCGAGCTGATTTCTATGTGTTATGCTATATATACTAGATCCTGTGTTCTGGCTATGTAAAGCACCATTCAAATTGGCCTGCTGTTGGCGGGGGTGCTAAAGTTTTAATAAGTTGCTCATTAGCACAGAAAATGAGGCAGCTAAAACAAAATAATTTACATGGCCAACATCCGTTGCAATTAAACTTGAAGGCAACTAAATGCCCAGGCTTAGGAAGTGCAGGAGATTCAACTATCCTTTTGGGCTTAGACCAGCTGGGAACCGCTCCGCTGGCAGGCCAACTTTACGGCGTGCTGTAAATGTAGATGTCAACGGATGTTAAGAAAAGCCCGGCAAAATATGCCTCGGCCTCAAAGTTTGCCGCGAGTATTTTCTAAATTTAATGAGTTGTATTAAGGCAAACTATTTTCTTGCGTTCCCACCCGTTGCCGAACACTCCCTCCTGCTCCGCATACCCAGCATCTGAAGAGCGCCGCAAGTTTGGCGTGTTGTTAAGCTCAACTTTATATGGCAAACTTTTCATGTGTCTCGAATGTTTTCGCCTCGCCTTCTGCCTCTGCCTCTGCCTCAGCCAATGCGGCATTGCCTCTAATGCAGAAATTAAAGTTCTTCGCTAACGTACAAGCGCCTCCAAAAGTTTTTGTGCTACTTGCAGTTGACATGGTGTGACACAGGATATGCGTAGTTACAAATTTGATATGTTAGACAAGCGCTGTGGCGACTGTCGAGCTTCAGTAGATATTATAAGTTATAAAATTAGATACTTTTTTAAGATTTAAAAAGAACAATTGACAGAAGTGACATAAATGACAATTTTATTGATATCCGGAAATGTACATACGAGTATATAACATAGCAATAGATTCGAATTTATCTTAAAAAGTTTTCATTTTTTTAATCAACGTCGAGGTAATAGTCTAGTCATATTTTAGACTGCCGGTTTGCTGTGCTTATGAAGTTTATTCATCTTATAAATAAATTCATAGATCTCGTAGACTATGAGACATAAGGCCGCTTAGACTGCAAAATTTGACCACAAAACTTCCAAAAGCTAAATATTAATTTTGTGTGTTATTTTAAAGTTTGAGTAGAACTTTGGCATTCATGATACAACCATATCTTAAGTGGCCTGTTAAAATTTTTGGAAAGAAGCTTGGCAGCTATTTAAGAATAAGAGGTGCAGCTGTACCAGCGCAGTTTCTGTTGTCTTCAGTGTGACCCACAATGTTCAATCAATGGTATTTTATGCGTGGTATTTTTTGGCATATATTATATTAATATTTCACAAATGAGTATTTGGTATTTTACAGTCAGTTCTAGTTCTCAATCTAGTCTAGAGCATTAACCATATAATACTTATTATATGCTTAGTGATTTTGAGCTATAAAGAGGATGGTGAACATTTGGTTATCCTGTTTTAAAATGTTGAGGGACTTGAATTTAATTCGGAAATCAGCAGGTAACACAGCAGCACAGTTCTAGTGCGTTGCAGTTTATCTCTTCGCCTTTCTTTACAATTCTTACATATCTACAACTTTAATTATACACTTTCCCTCAGGTACTATATGTTTATACACTTGCATACTGTGAAAGGAGCAAATATCTTACTACGATGGGTTTACCATATGTAAAGGATTAACCACATTTATGTGACAGAGCTCAGGATGAGAACATAAGCGATGTGCCATGCATGTGCCACAATTTTAAAGTAGCATTAATAGATTGCAAGCACAGACTTGAAAAACACATTTTTACTCGCGAAGGCGATACTAAAATGTCTGACGGGATAAGCTGAGCAACTAAACTTTACAGTGCAGATCCTTAGCTCGACATACACCTGCTTAGATAAGTTGTTTTATAGTTTCAGTAAGTAAGACTCGTTAAAATGCTGAAAAGTAAGAGGATAGTTGCAGCGCGGAAATTTACATGTTCACTTAGGAGCCAGTGCGAATGGCGAATGAGTACAATGCAATATCAAATAACAAAAGTCGATAAAGTGCAAGTTGTTGATACTTCGTGAGTGAGAATTATAATAAATAATTATTTAAACTACACGCGTACTACAAAGAAGTACTAAGTATTGAAGTAAAGTACTTTATTCTGAGGCTTGAATTCTCATTAACAACAATAGCGTGCTGCTGTGTTTTATAAAATAGTATGTGTGCTCGCATAGAGAATAAATAATCCAAGTCATGCTCCGATTCACACATTGAGCTAACGGCCAAATCCCCAGCTAACAAGTGCTCAAAAGTTGGCGCTTTGTAACTTATGCCAAGTCAATGTTAAGTTCCCCCAGCGTATTGCAAAATAGCTCATCAATAACCCATTTGGCGAACGCTAGGCTCATGAAAAGTAGAGTAGATCTGACCTAACCATCTGTGGGGAAGCAGCCGCCATCCGGCTGTAGTAGGGAAGCTTAGCAAATGCGCGTTGCCTCGTTAACTGCAAGCCAGCAGGAATACAAATACAAATGTGAATACGAATGTGAATTTGAATACAAAAACGAACGATGCGATTGTGAATATGAATGTGAATGTGGATGTGATATATGGAATACAGAAAGGGATACCTACATCCGGCAGAGTGTCATGCGTCGATTCCTATTTATTTAGCCTCTGTATTCATACTTTAATAGTGCTGGGAATTCAAGGAGCTTCATATAAATCAGTTGAGGAAATGAAATGCCAAGTGTCGGCTTATAAAATTTTTCAACCAATCATCGAATTATCGCAAATTTTGCCAGCTCCTTGTTTCCATTATTGTTAATGACAGCACAACACCCACCCACCTTCTGGTGAAGTTTTGTTTTCTCATTTAAATCTTCGAATTTACCAACGTCAGAGCATGCAACATGTTAAGCAGCACGAAATGAAATGAAAATTTAATAAAATAAAAATATACGACTTCGTACGCCCAAGAGCCACAACCCAAGCATAAGCGTAAGGGAAGAGCCTGTGGCTGTTACGGAGGAAGGACGGAGTCAAAGTCGAAGACGTTTGCTTAAATGAAGATGTATGCCAGCCGGGCGTATGAGTAATATGCGCAAATATGCGCATAAAATAAAGCAACTTGTAGCAATTTCCCTTTTCTTCATCTCCAACCATACTCTCCCTCTATCTCTCTCTTTGTTGCCTTTCATCCAGCTGACTGCCTTGCCACTTTAACGGCGCTGTCTTCTTGTGTTTAATTTAGCCAACCATAAACGTAATGCGGCGCCTGAAGTACAGACTCCCCGAACTTATATAGCGCCACATAAAATCCTCTTCCCCTTTGAAGTTCCGCTCTCGTATTTCATTGCTGAACAGTGCCTAACATAAAATTATTTTATTCGAGAGAGCTTTAAAGGCAGCAGATTGTTAATATAATCCGGCAAATTGCATTGTGGAAGCTCTCTCGACTGATATTTCGACACTAGACGCTTCACAAATGACAATTTAATTGAATTTACTAAAGAGTTACATATTCACGTGTTTTTTGTTGTTAATAAAATATAAATTTTTATATATATATCTTTTAGGTATTAATTAAAATATTATATCATCCCAACTATTTTGTTGTTAAGCTTAATATTTTTATAAATTCTTCAATACGAAAGGAGCATGTAAAACCTTGTTAATTAGATAATGTGATTATTAACAAGAACTGAAAAACATTCTACTCAAAATCGGCATATTGCTTAACTTTGTAGTTTATGAAGCTCTTAAGGTTAGCTCTAATTAAGTTTATGATTCTCAACCCCGCTATCTACAAGTATCTATTTTGTCTTTGTTCTTTCAAGATTTTCTATTGCGCCCTCAGAGCTCCATTGTGTTTTCTCTATCAAAGGTACGGAATGGCATTGCTTGGCAGGGCGCTGTATAATGTCGCCATTCCGCGAATCCGTTGGCTGCCAGCACGTTTACATATCTGCGATACCATCCATCAAATATCAAGCGCTCTTGCTGGTGATGGGGATGGCATGCTGTGTATGTATGCTGGTCGGATGACTCCGAGTGCCTCATGTCAAGCCGTCAAATTTGCAAAGCCTGCCATTCCCCATTGCCATTGCCGTACGAGGATGAATACGAATATTGTGGCCTGGATCAAGTTTACTCGACTGTATCAAGACATTTTAAAGCTGCCTCTTTTATCTCCTATACGTAGAGAAAATTTAAGTTATTTTGTTGTCTGGTTCATTGAATTAGCCCGACACACATATACATATACATACATATACACTTGCACACAGTCTCACACACGAAAACATGCATATAAAATAAATTGAATTAAATTGATGCTCTAGAAAATCGAGGAGCTTTTCTTGTGCTCGGCTTGTTTGGCAACTAGTGAAAAGGAAATTGCTTTTAATTTTGGCACAAATCTCTTTTTAATTTTACTTTTCTGGCAAAAGGCAAAATGGGAGCACAGCTTGGGTCCAGACAAATCTTGTTTGCTGTCAAATTCTGGACCAGGCCAGAGTCAGTCTCGAGCCAAACGTTCTATGACAGCACATGTGCTATCAAAATTGCCACACAAAGCTAATCAAGCGGCAGCTGTGAGTCATCAAATTGTTGTCTACTCGTATGCCATAGCATTTGAAGCCGAAACATCCAAAACTATGACACACTTTACGGTGCCAGTCACTTACAATTTCGGCAACGAGGAGAGCGGTTCAAGCCAGTTAGTCAACTGCTAAATAGATGCTGCCATAATTAACAGCATAAGGCCAGAGACAATAGTAGGCAGTCGCAGGCAGTAAATGTGATAGTCTAAGAGTGCTTTTGCTCATTTTTCAGGTCGTCCTATTGTGCTCTTGCCGGCAGCTTAGCTTGGCATTAACGCAATTTGTCTCAACAGACGACGCCGCAAACAGCCCCCTTCATGAAAGCCTCTCGACAGCTCAGCAGAGGTAGAAACAACTAAAGAATGGGGAGGCGCAAATGCAGACTCTTCCAATAAGAAACTATGTTTTATGTAAGAACGCAGTACATTGTCTAACAACAACAGCAGCTACCATAGTACATTTATCCGACAGGTAAAATGAAATTGTGTTGGCCCACTCTCCCACTCACACTCACGTTTCCACTTTCCACTTAAATACAAACTCCCACACCTTTCGTGCCCACACAATTCAAGCACAACATTTATTTTGAATGTGTACGGCATGAAAATTAAAAAATTCCTCAGCATTGACAGCAAACTACATTTTAGTTTTGGTTCTCCAGCAAACTCGAACAAAATTTTACCCTAAACAAGGCACAAGAAGGATAAGTGAAGACGATGGTGGAATAAAAGGAAGTTTGTGGTTACATCAATTTATGTTTTATATGCGTCTGCACTTTGCACCAAATTTCTGGTTAAAAGAGTTTTTTCTACACTTTGGCTTGGCTGGTGCTGCGTGTTTAAGAGCAATATAATCTGTAACTGAAATATGCTTCTAACCGCCTATTAATATACCCTTTGGATTCAACGCCATCACATTCGCGAGGTGATGCGAGAGACCTGATGGAAGTGTGCTTACCACTTGCTACAGCAAACCCCTGAAAAAGCTCATTTGTAAATTTGCATGCTACGTGAGTCTGTATTGTAGGTAATTTTTTCAAACAATTTTGCTCGCAAAAAATAGTTGGCCGATTTTATAGTTCGCTGGATTTTGAAGATTTTCAGCTTTTGAATTATTAAATTTCACTAAGCAGATAGCTGATAGGATGCTGGGCATTTATCGTTGCTTCAATCAAGAAGCTTACCATTCAGCAGTTTGATAATCGCAATCTATTTAAGTGTGCCAGCGCTAAACTAAAATTACGCATACGCCTTGTGGGTTGTGGTTGGTTTATGAAACCAAGTAAATCGCCTTAGCTGCTTTACTGAGTTTTAAGCTCTAATAAACTAGCTGAAATGCATAGTTAAGCCGTTGTGCAGGCTGCACAAGCACAAGCGCGTCCAACGAGGATAGCGTTGGCGTTGGCGTCGGACACAACCTCGCCCACCAGCTGTCAGTGGTAGGCGTGACTTCAACTTTGTCTGGCATTCAAATCAGTGCCATGGTGAATAAATCTAAAAGTGCTGCTTACTTATCGGCGTCTCTTGGCTTTTAGCCTCGAATATAGACTAACATCGCGTCAAGCAGACCAGTGGATGGGCTGGGATGAGTCAGTGTTGGTAAACGCAGCAATAGACGCAGGAGTCCGCTGCCACTTTGGCTCTTTTTATCTTATTCACTTGCTGTCGCTGCTTCTTGATACTGACGCTGCTGCTACTTCTGATGCTGCTGTTTCTTGCTACAAATCAGGATAATAAATTCCAATTTTATTTAGTCAGTGAGGCGGCAAAGCACCCTTGTCATCGTCAACGCTTGGTATCTAAGAGGGGTCATCGCAGAGAGGACAGCCAAAAAAGGCAACGCTTCATCTGTTTGGGAAAAAGGGCTGACTGCTCGCAGTCCATTGCTTCAACTACTTGGATTAACAGTTCATTTTTATGACTCTTTAGACCATGTGCTTTAAAAAAGTACGATGGTATATTAAGTTCGTCGAAAGCTGCTAAATTCGTAGAAGGATCTTGCATGACCAGAATAAATCAAAGGTTATAAAAATTAGTATTAAGTGAACATCTATAGCTATATTCGATTCATAAGTCCCAAATTTAGTTTTATCCTGATGAAAACACACCCTGACAAATGGTTTCTTCAGCTATTTGCCTCTTCTTCTTTTTAAAACTTACAACACCTTATGAAAAATGTTTTTAATGAATTTCGATTTGTGCATACTGGAATACTGACACTTTCTATAAGTCTGATTCAAGGAATGAAAAAGGGTTGTAACATTGTCGCATAACTGACCAGTGGTCTAGCTTTGGCATACCACAGTGAACATATTAGATGATTTATTTCATTAAATTCCAATTTAGGTTTAAATAATAACTTTGATTGTGCAATACGCTGATGTTGGTACGTTGAATATAGTATTAGTAACCTTGTGCAGACCGAAAATGTATGTAACAGGCAGAAGGAAGCATCTCCGACCCCATAAAGTATATATATTCTTGATCAGCGTCAACAGCCGAGATGATATAGCCATGTCCACACCTAGATCTCAGAGACTATAAGAGATAGAGTAACCAAATTTTCGGGATAGTGTGTCTTATTCTTGCACGCAGATCAAGTCAAACTCGACTGTAGCTTTCTTACATGTTTTGGTTAATTATGTACATAGAATTAAGGTGTGATTATTATAGAGATTGGTATACTATGGTATATGTTTGGAATATTATTTAGTATACTCTCGAAAAATAGTACGTTTCGGTGCTTGCTTTTAATTGTTGTTACATTCGGATATCTTACAGTCGAGCAAACTCGATAGTAGTTTAATTGTTATATATTAGATTTGTGAGGTTAGAACCTTTGTGGCTCCATTTAGGCATTGCTATAAAATTTGTATTGAAAAGAGTTATCCTGGTCGATGCCTCTTTAACTTTTGCCAGTTATAATCAGCTCTGATTTTATGAATGGAACAATTACCATGCTAGTAAACTCACCATGCGGTAAGACTCGTTATACGTATTTTAACAGTTTTTTGTAACACAATCTGGAATGCTGATGTCTGGACAGTGGTGGCCTAAACTCATTAGCCGTGTCCCTAAAGTATTACAAAATTCAGCCAAAGTGCAATGGCCCCACAAAGCTCTTTCAACTGAGATGCAGGACAGATTTGAACTCCTGCACTTGCAGTTTTGTCGATGGGGTTCACACATATGTACATGTTTTTACATATCTTTGTATGTGAGAGAAATGAATAATTCATCATAATTCGAATATAGTTTTATAGGAAAATAGGTGAATAAATTATATATGCTTCAAATATAACTTATTAAAATAGAATTAATATTTTTATTATTTTTGTTCAAATATTTATTTATGCTCTTTGATATAAACGTAATACGTCAACTGCGTTAAAGTCTGGCAGATCCCAGGGCCAGCAATTGTAGTTGGTGTAACAAAGCTTGCATACATTGAAAACCTTGCATACACACACACACACACATCGCTGTACTCGGCACACACATACACAACTGATGCTGACAGAGATGAGACAGTCCGACGGACTGGACAGGACAGGACAGGATAGAATGGCGAAGGAAGACACACATATAGATGGGGCAGTCACTTCCGCTTGCAAGCGAGGCTGTCCATTTTATAATACCCTTTTTTGTTTGAGCTCTCACGGCTTTTGTTGCCGGGGCAGTTGCTTGATTTGCATTTGCATTTGTCCGGGAACTGACAGCCAGCAGCAGGCAGCCAACATTACACAGTCAACGGCAACGACAACAGCAAAAGCAACGGCAAACAGCTATAGCATAATTATGGGCTATGAAAGGGAAACGAACTGGGGACAAGCTAGTCTGTTATGCATGTGCTGAGTCACTAATGTTGGCACATGATGATTTCTTTGAAGCGCAAACTTGGCAGAGAGAATGTTTAGCAATCAGAGACAGAATCACAGAATCACAGAAAAGGAGAGAGATGGCGGAGAGTAGAAGGACGAAAGCGAGCAGGAAGTGCCTCTGACACTGATAAACTGAAAGAAATGAAGCCTTTAAGCTTCTTTGTCCAAAGTTTACGATAGTTTGGCTTGTTTACTTCGTAATGGGCACTTAGTGCACAAAGTGCAGACAATTAAAAGCAAGTGTGCTTGATATGAAGCGAATACTGCCAAAGCTCCCCGCTCAATTGAAAATATTACAAGTATTCGGAATGCTCTAAAGTGGATTAAGCATCAATCCATTATAAATAATACTTAATTTATACTTTTCAAGATCCTTAATGAGCGTAGCGTATTTCTTTTAAATATTAATAAGCTTTTTCAACATGTTAGCTGCAATTGTTCGATTCCTAGTTAGCCTCTCTTGATAAAAGAATTGACTTCATTTGTATTCAAGTTGGTGCCGACACTAAGTTTATTCTTCTTCATCCCCCCTTATGATTGCCTATCCTTTTAACACTAACTGCATTTCATGGCTGCTCTTCAATGAGCTCAGTTGATTACATAAAAGTAATAATATTATGGCATCTTTTGAAGGTAACATTGCCGCCCCTAATTTCCGCAGTGCAATTTAATACCAAGTATTTTGTTTAAGGGGTAGGTTTTTTAGTGGTTGTAAAAAGGTTTGTCTTGGCACCCTCCCCAAACATTTGGCTTGGCTCAGATGTGTAGCTTCATTGTAAAATCGATGAGATGGTGCGAGGGGTAAATTAAACTCAGAATGATGGGTTGAAATGGAAACACTCTAGCATATTGTCATAGGATAGTGTGCTGCTATTTACAAAAAGAGTCGAGTATTCTCTGAAGTGAATTGCATTGAAATTGAAGTTTAAGGTTTAAATTATAATATCTAAATACTTTTGCAAACCAAAACCATAAAATGAATCAGTGTGCTTTGCACCAAAAGTACATAGAAATTTACCAAAAGGTGTGCATTTTGGAAAGAAACATATACTTGAATTCCACTAAAGAAATGACAAAAGAAAGAACAAAAGAAGTGGCAATAAGCCAATCAACTTCATTTAATAAGAACATTAATAGTGATGATCTTAATATGGAGGCGAAAAATGAATATAATCTAGCTACTAATAGCAAAATTGAATTGTTGAAAGAGCTAAACGAGGCGCTCGTTGTGCGCAATCCACAAGAGCGTGCAAAAGTCGGTTACACGCACAGTTCTGCAGTTCTTCCAGTACTCAACCATAAAAGACATCTTTCCTGATGAACTGCAGCAGCAGAGACTACCACTGAGTTATTTCGGAGTTGCATTAAGACTGTTTATGCACTAGAGGCAGTGCAGCTGGATCAGATGATCGATTTGTATCATCTGTCTATAGCGTTGCAGCATTATGAGCCATTGCAAACCCATTGCATGGGATATTGTTACCAACTATTAGAGGCCATGTGCGAACTAGCGGTTGAACTGCAACCGATATACATTGAATGCATTGGCATCAGCTTATGCGATCGATTTGTGATTGACCTACGTAATAATAGTAATAAGGGAGTCTCCCAGCAGAGAAGGGGCGAGGCAATGCGACCATGGTGATCTTTTGTGCCTAAGCTAAGGCACGCATGAAGCGAGTAGTCGATATGGAGAGCATTATTGAATCTCTAATCGGGATTTGCGATGTCAATCATCGAATTGCAATGACAATGCTTCTTGTCACACTGTCAAAGGTCTCTGGACAGCCCGGCGATGATGAGAAAACCGATGTTATCACAAAAGCTTTAAAAGTGGCTCAACATGTTAACTGGGCTCAGCTTGTGTCATCGGGTCGAGAGGCAGACGTCTCTATACTGGGAAATTGGGCACTGAAATACCCAAGTACTTTATGACAGTGTTACGCACCGTACGCTTCTGTAAAAACTACAACTTCTTTTTCATGATGATCGAACGGTATATAGCTTTTTGTGTTGTTCGTGGCGCAACAGCACGTGCCTACAACAAGGAAACGCTACCATAATCATTTCCATATGCATAATAACCAGATATATTTTAGTTATTCCGTGTATTAGATTTAAATTTTATTAGATAGTTATAGGAGTTGATTCACTAAATCATTATTTTGTTATTTTCCACATAATGCACATATTTTAATTATTTCTTGTATTCAAATTGTTTTTGTTTAAATATGCAAATTTAAGTGTATCATTCCAATTTACTTGGAATAAAACATAAGTTTATTAAGTAAAGTTGTAATACATTCGAAAGTTGACAGTTTGAATTTGAAAGTTTAAGAATTCAGTTTTCGTAATTTCTGGCGGCTTGAAGATTCCTTCAAATTTCCGTCTATCTCTAGTTGATTTGCTTGAACATCTTTATGCTCTACTCTACTACTACACTACTGCGTCTGGCTTGATGTCTTGCCAGTTCATGTTCGTGCACTTTTTTGTGGTAAAATACTCCAGCAACTGCTGCTGTAGCATTCGGTTGGGCAGTACAAAATAGACTGAAATTGATGATGTCACTTGATAGGGCGAATGAGTTTTTCATTTTTCACATTGCACCTTTCACCTAGCAGAGTCCAGAGATGGATGCAGCAGCTGGAGGATGAGGTGAGAATCGGCTTGGAGTACCTGCTCCACTTTGATGTTGTTTAACAAATTCATCCTGTTGCTTGCGCTTCAATGCGTGCCTATTGCCTGCTGGAGGGCTCCACATTACATTGTGTCCTCCAGGTCACTGCTGTGCTCACACAAGAAAATGTATGTGCTTGTACATAAGCGATTTTTGGACCGACCATTGTTGTGCATCGTCCTGTTTGATTGGCTTGCTTTTTGCACGTTTTTAATTAGCAGACTCTAAGGCAAGCCGAGTGCGGATGTGCATGTCGCATATGGCATATGGCATGTGGCAAGGTTGCCTTTAAATTACTGCTGCATTAAACAAAGCACAATATTTCATATGCGCAGTACGGAGCAGCACGTGATTTATATGTAAAGTATTATAACAATGAGTGCCACATATGAGCTGGAAAATGATCCCTGCCAGAGTATGGCCGTCACAATTGTGTGCTTCAATACCTTTGCAGGAATAACAAAAGAAGATAAAAACAGCAATCGGCTCAATATCTTACGAAGCAATAGAGCGTCAACATTTCAAACAATAGCACATTTACGGGCAGAAAGAGATATGTGGACCCATATATTAATTAAAATCATTTTGTGTATCGCATATTCTCAACAATTCAACTTTTGAACTACTTCCAAAATTTGATTCTCCGAGTTGTTCAGCTTTAATTAAAGCCCAAAAAAAATTCCACTAATGAAGAAAACTGCTGAGCTAGTTATTTAGATATATCACTAAGGTATTATGCCATTGGAACAAGTAGATACAATGTGCACTCAAACGATTAAACATATTATTTGACATGTATAGTATATATAAAGTGTACTTAGTTACCCGTAGATAGTGTAATTAATTATTTAAATATACAAAATTGTACTAAATACGTCTTATTTAATTTTTCTAATGCTAGCTAGCTATGCAAATGAGCTTAAGGTTTTTAAATTTGTATCAATAGTTGCCGAAGGGAATATCTTTTTCTCGCTTTTCGCTTGTCATTGCCCAAGACTTTAAGAACAAACAAACACACACAGCTACACATACACACTTACAAACATACAAAGCGTTACTGGCGTTATATACTCAGAGTTATATACTGTTGGTCTCACAGGTGAGTTGTGGCAGCTTGCGGTACTCACCTTATTGGAATTACCATTGAATTTCAATAGCTTTTTGCAGGATTTGCCGCGACTCTCAAAATAGATTTCCTGGGGCGTTCGTCGACGTCGCTGCGCTGCCGGTTGAGTCGTTAGTGTTTTACGTTGCATGAATAGCGTTTCGCTTTGGCTGCACTCTGTGCCTGCCACCGACCGTGTCGCCTTGTGGCGACTCACACAGAACAGACGCCTCAAGATGCCACAACAGCCGTACGCCGTGGGGGAAGACGATGTTGTTGCTATCGTTGACTCTATTATTGTTGTCACTTCTGCTGGTTGTGCTGGTGTTGGTATGGTGTCTGTTGTTGCATTGTTGTTGGCACAACAGCGGGCGGATATGGTCATTAGGTTGGCATTGTGGTGTGCCTGGCGATTGACATCCATTTCCATGGTGGGTGACAAAAAACTGTTGCCTACTTATGTGCACGCCGAGTTGATTTGTACAATTTATGCTTTTCTTTTTCTTGTTCTTGTTGCTGACTTTTATTGTTATTGTTGTTGTTTTGCTTTTGTTGCTGCTGCTGCTGTTTAAACAGAACTTCCGACAATTTTGCACGCTGATAACTTTCTCTCTCTGTTTTTTTATGCAAATTGTTAGACGGAAGTTGCTGTCTGCTTTAGCTGTGCGCGAGTGTGTTTATGTGTATATTTTGTATATTTATTTTTATTTTGCTTGCGACTTTCCTTTGCGTTTTTTATTGCTACTGAAAATAGCAACGCGCCGTGGCAGGTGGTTTAATGTCACTGTTTATTGCTGTTGTTGTTGCTGGTTGTTAAAGACACAACAACTTGGCGCCCTCTCCGGCACACGCATAAGCTCAAACACAAGTACAAGTACAAGTACAACCACTAGCACAAGCACATGCAAATACACTAATACAACATTACACTGTCGCCGTTGTCGCACTCTGGCACACGCAACACGAACACAATGAAGCGCAGACACTGTGGAGTCACGTCGCTTTCGAGTCGAGAGCACCGAGCCAACTGATAGCAGTGGCTGCTGGAGTTGGTACGGCTCTGCCACTGCGACAGCGTTGCCATATGTCTTCTGTGAGCTTCTGCGCATGCTTGGCCAAACAGTCAGTGCTAAAAGCATGCGACAAGCTGCTGCTTGTGAATGAAGCCAAGATTTGTGCTGTTTACGCTAAGGAGAGCTAAAGGCTCTGGGGAAGAAGTTGTGATGAGCGGGCGGTAGGTCAAAGTTGCAGCGAATTTTGCTTTATGTGTGTAATTGTTTGGCGGCAGTCGAGCGGCGCCTTTTGCTATTCAGCACTTTGTTAAATACCCTGTATTTAACAAAATGAGGGTTAGAATGATACAGTATAATGTAAGCATATCCAAGTAGATTAATTTATGGACAATCAACCCAAAATGGATAATGGAATATTGTAATTTTGTACGCCTTGCTAGGAAGATTACCAACTAAAGTGATTAGAACCACACATATCATTTATACAGAGTATGTGTGCCTATAAGTGAGTATGTGTCTCTGGGTCTGCCTGTCTGTTCAGTACGTAATTTCAATGTTTCAACGTAATCTTTGATTTGATTATGTTGTTGAGCTGCCTCCTAGGGGTGCACAAAACGTGCTAGGATGTCCTTTTATCTCTCGCTCTCGCTCTGGCTGTGAGCGTCTGTGTGTGGGATGGCGCAGTGGGAGGGGTGGTGTCTCGGCCACTTCCGGCTGGAGCTATAAACGGATTATAAAGTAATTTAATGCTTTTTGTTGTCTGTCCGACAAGCCGACAAGAGAGTCGGTGAGTGTGAGAGTCAGCTCTAGTGCATGCATGGAGCATTGGCAATAAAAACTTTTAATGTTTGTTTTCTGGCATATCGCATAGCATTAGATTACATCACGCATACGCACTGTTGTGTCCCAAACTTGACTGGCCCATCTAATGAGTTAGAGTTGGGGCTTCGTTAGTTATACGTCCGTTCGCCCTTACTGCCAACATTTTTTATACGTAATTAATGCCAGACAGTTTGGCAACATCGGTAGCTTCTTGCTCCCTGCCTCATCTATGTATGTGTGTGGTTAGTTGGTCATTTGGCAACATGTTTATCTGCCTCAATTCACTTATACATAGTACTTTCGCATATTTACGTCCAGAGCACATTTACACACACACACTCATACACACTCACGAACTTTCCGTTAGATTGTCACATTAATTTTGTACGTTAAGCTGTCAACGTGGCCAACATTTTTGTATCTTATTCCGTTGTCCAGCATGAAGCTCTTTTTTCTTTTCACGCACGTTTCTCTATGCCTGTCGATTGCTTTTGCCAAAATATCTTAGCCATTATTCTTGCTTTCATCTTGGGTCCAGTATCAGCAGTGATAAGTGCGTATTAGTTTATCTTTATATGAATGCTGGCCTTGCTGATGTTGTTGTTGTAGCTGAAGCTGTTTGGTAAATAAATAGGTTTGATAATGTGGCACGCACATTATATTGATGGCCTCGGTCTGTGTCACCTTGCTGCTGGTACAAATGCCACAACATCAGCGTTGGCAGGAGCAATGATGGTATATTGAATTGCACAGCATTTAAGATTAGTACAATGCAAAATAGACTGAATAAGCGAGATAATGGCACAGCAAGGAAAAAGTCATAAAAAAAAAATTTGCAAAAATGTTTATACCAATAAAAAATTTTGGTTTGACTTAAATTGTCTAATTCAAATATTTTGTTAAAACCCCATGTCTGTCTGCCTATCTCTGCAACCATAAAAGCTAAAGGCGCTGAGTATTCATCAGATATGTCATTTTCCTGCACGAGTTTAAACTAGATTGCTGACATTTCCGCTAAATCGTTTAAGAAAGAAACGCGGTATACAAGAGAGTTTGACTTAGAGATACCTTGTGCCCAGCTCTACCACATTTAAATCTTCAATTGTTATTCCCAATAAGCAAATATAGTGAGTATCAAAATATATTATTTACAAAAAAATATTCCGAAATTATACCAAACAAGTAGGGTTTTTAATGTTAATTACATATCTACTTATCATACGGAAAGGAAAAAAGACGGAAATGTATTGAAATTCATCTTCTCAAAATAGCAAAAAATCAAATTAAATATGAATAGCTTCGATGCACTTTGTTAGGTTTATTAAATAAGATTATAAGTGTCATAACTGAACAGCTACCATAAATAATTTCTCCCGTTAAAAGTATTCAAAACTTGATTTTAGCCTCTCCTATTTCTGATTATTAAATAAAGTTGGGAATGCTATAATATAGTCAGTACTATATTATTGTAAAAATATTATTATTTACATTTTACATATAATATTAAATTTGTAATCTAAGATGTTAGTAATAAGTTGTATGTCTTAATTCATTGTAAATTTGCAATTACTTCCATTGGTCTTAGGAATCCATATTTTCAATAAAATGTTAAAATTTCTCTTGGTTCTTTATTTCATTCTGCATATATGAGAACTTTTCGTGCTTATTAAACACTTAATTTGTTAACGAACTTTTATGTACGATATGATTCTATCTCATGAGGTAATCAAGCACATTCGTATACACACTGAAATGCGGGTATGAGTGCAAATAAAATTTTGAAACTCACTCAAAACACGTAGCGGGGAACTGAACTTTATCAGAGTTTCATCGCCTGAACCTGCCTCTTTTAGTGTCCACAATCAGTCTCAATTACGCAGAATTTTTGTATGTGTTGAACGCTGTTAGCAATGAAAACTGTGCAACTGTAGCCGAAACTGAAAAGTTCCATTGCATTTTACTAGGGGAAAAAAAACAGAACAAAAATTGAAACTGTTGCCTAATTGCAAAAATGCTGCCGGGCAAACACACACAGAGCCCAACTTTGCTGGAACCCAAGCACTCCGAAAAAGAAGAGTACGCTAAAAGCTTAAACAAAACCTCAATAAAGCCGATGGGCAGTGTTGTACACTGTGGCACTGTGGGACTGCGAGGAAGGGAAAGAAGAAGCCACATGGGGGTGCCTGCTAGAGGTCGTTGAAAACTATTGAGGCGGCAAATGGCAAACGGAAAAGTTTGTGGCGCAGGCGCAGCATCACGATACGACAAACGTAGACTGCCAACAGCGTTGGAAATGACAACGACAACGACAGCGACAAAAACAACTTCATGTAAATGACGGTTTTGTGCTACAATCGTAGTGCTTTCTTTCTATTTTGTACATACTTAGATATATATCAATGGTTTTTTGTTTCTTGTTTCATTTGCAGTGAAATTTTATGATTATTGCCAATCCGACAAAAACTTGGCCACACAAACTTTTTGTCAAGCACGCCTCATACACTTGGCTAAATGTTGCGCTTTGATGCCTTCGTTAAAGGCTGCTAGCTGTTGGCTGTCAGTTTAGCGCAACCCAGGATCATGGTGCGTGCTGGCAATTTGCTTGCACTTGCACTTCGCCGAGGACGATGGCGAGGCAATGGCGACATTCCACTTAAATTTATGCAAATGCACGGAATTTGTATGAAAATTGTTGTATTTCATAGTGCACGCAGTCACACACACTCGCACACACACACATACTGTATATTCAAACTCAAACTCACACGCAAACACACACTCACTTAGTGCACGCGCGTGTCATTGTCTTGTGCTTAAGCTGAAATTACTCATACCACGTGTTGGCCGACGTTCCTCTTATAGTTACTGTTTCCCTTGTGGCTGTCTTTGACGTCGTTTGCTTTATGTGTATGTGCTGCGTTGTGTTTTATGCAAATTCGTTGCTCTGCGCAACAATGTTATTAAAAAATGATAACAAGCCAGTGCCCAACAACAACAATGACAACAGACAACAGACAACGACAGGAGCACAGGCAAGCACAAAAACAAGTCAAGAGACAACGACAACTGTCAGTTAGACGGCTGCGGCTGTCCCATGTCAAGTTTTTAGTTCGCTGCTCCCACAGTGGGTGCTATTGTTGTTGCTATTGTCTTTTGCATGCGTTACGAGCACAACTATGAAATTATGCAGTGAAATATGTTGCCACAGTAAAAAATAAGAAAAATGGAAAAAAGCAACGCAAAACTACCATAGTCTCCAAGAAAAATCTTATGCTTTATTTTCATAAATTGTTAAATTGTGGGCCTTTGTAATGTCATGCTATGTGACGCTTAAACTAAAATTGGCTAATGATAGTAATAATAAAATTTGTCTGACATTTACGAGACTATAATAATAAAAAGGTATTCAGGCTTTGCTTCTCATACATTCATCAAAAATATGAAACAAAATCCAACACAATTTTGTCAGTTACTAAAACACTCTAAATATTATGAAATTGGAAAGCGTAATTAATTTGATTACAAAGGGAATCTATTAAAATTATCTAATGGGGATCTGAATTATCAGTTTTCTTGATCAGTTTTAATTTTTCCTTTAAATATACACGTACGTTAAATGTGTTTACTTACATTTACTTACTGTAGTGCTTAGCAGCGCAGTGCATATTTTTGTAAGCGTGTATACTTTTGAAAGTCAGTGTATATACATATGTACGGACTAACAGTTGTTGTACATGGCAAAATGACAGACAACGACGTCAACCGATGGCGACGGCAATGCCAACATGTTACATTTACCAAAATAACAACAACAACAGGAAGAAGAGCAAGAAAAGCAACAACTTTACAATGTTGCAGAAAATATAGTTTTGCGATTCCAGTCAAGACGAGCCATGTTAGAAATGTAAAAAGCATGTCAAAATTTCAAGCTGCTAGAAGCGTTAGTTGCGCCATGAATGCCAAATGCCAAATGCCAAAGAATAAAATACATTGGCCATGCCATTGGATGCGCACTAGTCATTTGGTAATATCATCCTCACACTCAACTGTCTGATCAACAGTTGTTTTACTAATCAAATTAGATTCATACATATTTTCGCCTGCTTTTATTTTGTTTATATTTGTTCTTAGATCAGGAAATATCTGTATAATCCAGATATATCGAATTAAGTAGGGAAAAATCCACTTAATATTGGAAACGAAAACAAACAATGAATCAATTACTCGCATCTCATATTTGTGCACACACTTTTCTCTTTTGTCACTGTGCCAACTATTTCAAATACTTATCATTTCACTTACTTAAGCTTATAGCTTCACAATGTTTCTTTGAGCGAAACGTGTGGCCCACATTTATCAATGTATTGGAAATCTCTGACATTTTGTTAATAAATTGTTGACACGTTTTCTTTTTGATTATCAACAGCGACATATGTGTTGTGTCCCACACTTTGATTTGATAGAATATTGTGTACATTTTTGTATTTGTAGAAAATAATTGTCTCAGTTTGAAATGGACATATAGCACACATAGCTTTATTAAATATACCGGAAGTGTTTCAACTTAGACAAACAGAAACAGGTTTGGGAAAACCATTATAAACAAATTGTATTTGTCAGTAATATCTCTTTAAGTCTTTAAGAAATTTCCATGTTATAAACTAAAATATTTAAAATTCATTTTCGTTTATTGTTTTACATATATAGACTTTCTGTTCTATCAAAGTTATTTTGATGCCAATACGCAGTTTCCACTACTTGTTTTGCTTTAGCATGTGTCGCATTTGTCTGTACTGTCACAATGCCACTAAACTCGCATTTGAATTTTGACAGAATTTTCTTGTTGTGTTTTTTTGTTTTGATGCTGGTTTGGCATTTGGAATGTGACATTCTATCACTGCTAATTACATGGAATGTGTGCTCTTAGCTTCATTTGACACCCTTACAAGTGCAGCCTGGGTTTCTCCCGCCCTGATTCACTTTGCATCAATCGCTGCCGTTCTGTGATAAGGACATTTGGGCAATCATTTCATTAAAAGCTCACATCAGCATAGGAGAGACTCACACTCACACATACGTGCACAGAACGAGATACACATGTACTCACTGATGGACTTTAACTACAAGTTTATTGTTATTGTGCGCTATGTTGGCCGTAATTTTGTAGCTTAACCCAAATCCAATTAAGTAACAAGCGTAAGCCACTTGGCAAGCGACAGCGACGACACATTGGCTCGTTTAACCCATTAAATGTCTCTCTCACACAAAACGCACACCACATTTTCACATTGACATACATACATATAGACATGCCAAAACCCAAAGCTGATAATTTCAATCAATTTTAAGCCGCAGTCACACAGAGGCATTTTGCAGTTGGGCGCCTTTTGGACTGCAATTTGGAGCAACATTCGGCAATGCATTGTATGGAGCATTCCCTTTGTGGGTGTGTTTGTGTATGTGTCAGCGAAAGGGTGGATGGGTGTCAACTTTGCTCCACTATGTAATTTGCCTGTTTGCTCGACACTGACTATTCTCCATCCCCTCTGCTCCTACCTCATTTTCCACTGCTGGGCCTTCTAATCAAAACTAACCCAACTCAAAAGAGTCAGCCAATTAGTTGGGATTCATGTGATAAACAGTTAGTTCAGCACAAAGAAAAAAGAATGAAATATGTTTCTAACATCAAAGGGGTATTTTAAATCCTCGGATCTGTGGTTGAGCTAGAGTAAAAACAAAATCTGGGCTTATCAAACTCAGATGAAATCTTGCTCTTCCAATTTTAGCATCCACACTTTCTTTAGCTTGTATATATATTCATATATACGAGTATATATGTATGTTATAGGGTATCCTTAGATCACTTTTAAGAGTAGTTGCAAGCTGGCTATTGCCTGTAGCCTGGTGCTGTTGTTGGGCTTTGTTTATGTAGCGGACCTCCAACGTTTTCGCTTTCGATCGTGTTTATTGCAAGAACTGGGGCTTGAAACAGAAACTGGGGTCAGCTCTCTCTCTCTTGCTCTCTCTCCATCATACAGGAAAATATATTCCTGCTGTTTATACAGCTCGACCTGGTGTGTGTCCGGGTCTGGAACGGTGTCTGTGTCTGTGTCTGAGTCTGTGACTGCGACTGTGGTGTTGTCTGCGTGTTTTGGGGCAATTCTTGCCTACTTTGTTTTGATTATGAGGTTTTTGGGCTTTATGCCTGACCAAAGGCGCTCGCTTAATAACGTTATTTTCAAGTCATTGTACTTTTAATGGGCTGCGATGCAGGAGAAGCAAATCAAACGCTGCCGTCATTGCCGTCTCGTTGTTGTTACTATTGCGGCTGGCAGAGTTGACTATCGCCAGTTGGCATTGGTTTTGGTTTTGGCAAGGGCATCGATCATCATCATCCTCATCATGTGCTGCTCATCATTGTCTTACCTTTGTGTGGTATGTTGTTGCTGCTGCTGTCGTGCTGGTTGTGTGGCATCAACAACTTATCGAAAACAACGATAACAATAACAACAGTAACGGCAGCCACGTTCAGGATGAGTATGAGGATGATGACCAGGCTGATGATGATGAAGATGATGATGATGATGATGATGATGGAATATGTAGGCTCGTATAAACTTGAGTTTCTGGGTGGCAACGCGTAACAGCTCACTACATACAAATACACACACTCTTATTTACACACACACACACACACACGCAGATACAAAAGCTCTTTCATCGCATGACAAGCAGCCGAAACGTTTAAACAGAAAAAACCGCAGCAACAGCAGCAAGCGAAGGCAACGTTGTCGACGGCAACAAAAACAAAGAGATTTAAAACAAAAACAAGTAAAATGAATCAAATCGACAGTTCTCGACTTTATGATACCCTGTGCTTTATTTGTTTACTGAATTTAGATCTAGATGCTAAATTTGAAGGGACTAGCTTTTGTAATCTTCGAGATAGAAGCCTTTTCATGGACAGGCGATAAACGAGCGGACCCACATGACTTAGTCGGTGAAGATGATCAACAATATATTCACTTTAAGGGTCGGAGATGCCCTCTTTATTGCCCTACATTAATGGAAACAGGGTATTACAAAAAATAAATTAAAACAAGGCTACAGTCGAGTGTGCACGTCTGTGAGATACCCGTTAGTGAGAGTTAAAGAAAATAAGCCAATTTGGTGTGACCAAGGTAACTAAAACGCTTTTTATGAATCTAATTGTTATCTTATAATTCGCAAATTTACCGTAATCATTTGGAACTACAGTGGGCAGTGGTTTTAAAATTAAAAAACTGTTTGGTTTCACTATCTCGCAATCCCTTCGCGTAGTAGATATAAATAAAGCTGCTATTCCACAAGAATGGTACTTTGATATTCATGTCAATTGATATTGTTTATTAATTATATGCAAATGTAGAAAGCTGGGAGAAAGGGTTGCAAGTTCAATGCTTCAATTAGGACTCTTATTAACAATAGTGAATAGTAATTTGTTCACTTTCGATAGAGTTATCAATACTTTTGAAAACTATAGAAAGTGCCAAACAAACTATAACTGGGCATAAATTTGGTGAAAATATACATGATCTAAACCGAAAAAAATATTGTTATCCATTTTAAGGTATTTTATTTTTTTATTTTATTATTTATTTTTATTTATTTATTTTTATTTTTTATTCTGTTTGTAGGTTTATCTCTTCATATATAAAAATAAGCAATAGTTTCAAGCGAAAAGATATATAATATATAATTTTGATCAGCACAAACAGGAGGAATGATTTAGCCAAGTCTATTGTCATTTCGTCTTTCTGCATAGATCAAGTAGTTAAATTAAGTTTCTTTTATAATGAGTATTACACTAAAATAATAATGAAACATGTATGATAGATATAAAAATATTTTCATATCAATATCAATACTTTACAACATCCATTCTGCTTGGTTGTATATTAATTTGAAATTACAGTCAAAAATTAATTAATCTTAAAAATAAAAAATAAAAAAATGATAACACTGCGTCCAATCCATTTTAAATTGATGAATTACACTATTTTTTTTTACTAACTAATCATTTTTATAAATCCCTGTCAGCCCTGGATTTAAATCTCCAAGTCTCAGTTGACTAATTTATTTAGAAATGTCGCTCAAATCAATCACATCTGCCTTTCATATATGTATATATACATTTTATTCAGAAGGAAACAATCGCAATATTGATTATTACAAAATTACAAACTTAAGTAAAGCAAAGTAATTAACACAAGTAAAATGATTTTAATACCACTTCGAAGTAGAAGAATTTGGTGTAGTATTAAGTATTAACATTAGTATTTACAAGTATTTTCAAGGGTTTGCTTTTGCCTTCTTAAAAGCTGCCTGTAATTTAGGCCTTTCTTTTGTTTTTCTTTGGCTGCCTGTTATTCGGAAAAGTTGCTCATTAGCATAAGTATCTTAGAGCTTTTCCTTATTCAATATCCTTTTACTTTTAGCGCAAAGTGAGCAGTGTCTTCTTGCACACTTTGAATACAAGCCGCCATTGTCTGCGTTCCGTGTCCCACGAGTCCCCTACCAGTCCAATTCCTCTGGACAGTTGCTGCCTAATGCAACTTTTCTGTTGTGCGAAAAGTGCAAGGATTTTCCACTGCAATCTCCAACGAAATGAATCGCTTGCCATTGCCAATAATCCACAGCGACAGTTGGCAAAAATGCAATTAAAAAATTTTCACTTTGTGGACTTTGAGCCCCTATCCTGGCCTCCCCACTATTCTATCAGGCTGGAGTGAATGTAAGTGTGTGCCTTGGGTGTACGTTGAGATCTTTCGATTTGCTTGGCATAAGTTTGACAGCAGCTGAGCCCTCTGTGACTTTCCACTTGCCCCCTGCTAGGAAACATTCTTTCATTTAATAAAATGCGTGCCAAGTTGACAATTTTCCCCGGCTCTGGCATGCCTCAGCCACGGGACACGAGACATGGGCTATGGGCCACGGGCCAAGGATAAAGCGTTGAGTCCAGCAGGACTAAGCAAAAGTTTTTCCCTCAATTTGCTTTGCCATTTGTTGCCAAACTGCCACGCCCAGCTGTCAGTCATTCCGCCTCCTCAACTCCGCAGATCCGCCGCTTTGGCGAGGCTTTTGCTTTTGCGTTTGCTTTTGCAACAGTTGTCTTTCGACTAGTTACCACCAGGTGCTGGTGGCAGCTGTCTTACCAAGCCTGGCCGTATGTGCAACATTTATTTGCAGCCCGCGGCTCGCCTTTGCACAACGAGAAGGTGTTGTAATGTGCTGAAAACTCTGCCCCTGCTCGTGCTCTTGCCTTTGTTATAAGCGAAGTGCATTCGAATGATGAATGATGGATTTGCATCGGCCAATGGATGCGTGTAAACAAATGATCTAGGCACGCCTGGAAGCCAGCAGTTGGGCGTTTAGAAGCCGTCATGCTGCAGAGCCCTAAGAAGCTGCTACCAAAGTCCAGTTCAAACGAAGCCACCGAAAACATGTGAATCACTAGACCACACACACATCACCATCGTCGAGTGGCAAGAAAACAAAACAGGCAGTAGAATGAACTCTGAGATACCTTATATGTGCTCTCAGCAGCATAACATAATAACTTCATCTTGATCAGACATAAACAGTTAGTACTACAGGGTATACCGAGAGAAAAGGAGGCAAGTGTGTTGTTGTGGCATCTTCCATCCATTGCGTATTGATTATTGTGATCTGCCGTGTGCCTGGGCTCTGCTTGGTAATTATGCAGGCAATGCTGGAGCGGAGTGGGGCGCGGTTGTCATTTATTTTAAACGATTCCTTTACACATGTCGGAGGCTGTCGCCGCTTCAGCCACCAATCACCATTCCACCAGTTCTGCTTTGCTATACTCTGCGCTGATCTGCTTCAGTTTCGGCTTCTGCTCCTGATGCTGCTCTTAGTACTAATGTTGTTGATGCTCCTTTTGTCGTTTTCGTTGCTGTTGTCGTTGACTTTGGCATGCCAATCATTTCGCGTTGATGAAGTGCGAGTGTGAGGTAAAAATGCTGTTCCAATAACTTGGATGCAGTCACAGGAGAATAACGAAAAGGACAAGGAGCAGTCAGGCTACAATAATGATTCATTTAGTTATTTATCCATTCGATTTCATATTCAGTTGTAGATGATTTGCCATTAAACATTGCTCCCATCGCTCACCTGTTGTGCAATTTTCTCAAATAAACAAGTAGATTCACTCTAGTCGACAGTGATCGAGTCCAAGATGCCCTGGGATAATTGGTGAGCTATCCAAATAAGTTTATGTAAGCATATTTTGTATAGAATTGATTTGTTGATAACTGTTGAGTTCTTTATATTGTATCTTTCGAATTTTATACTCAATATAGTTGCTGGGATTCATGCCTTACTCGAATAGACCGACAGTCAGTTAATTTTTTGACAACTTGCAAACCTTGTTATTGCCCTCTAGCACATAATAAGTACCGGGTATAAAAACAACTCAGTCACTCTCAATCATTTACTCATAAACTCACTCAGTCAGTCTGAGACTCGTTCCACCTTTTTGTAGATAATTAATTTGTTAAAAAATGCAATGCAACGCCGCTTGGGCCACCACCAAAGCCAAAGCCAATGCCAGGGCAGCACCTTGCATTATGCATGAGCTTGGCCTGGCAGGTACCCTAAACTGAGCTCACTGGCTCCCATCCTGCTTGCTTGAGTTTGAGTTTTGCTCTTAAAGGGCGCCGTCAAGGTTGCCCCTCTACCCTTTTTTCCTCCACTTACTCAATCACTGGAGTGTTCAGTTCTGCAAACTGTACACTATCTGGCATCTGCTGTCATCGACAGTAGACCGACCCGCTTCTGATTGTTAGTGCCGTTGATTAGGTCATTTCTAAGTAATTTGCAGTTAATTCGCAATTAACATTTTGTCAATTATTTGCAACAGCACCGCTATCGGCATTGCCAGAATTCCTGGAAAAGCTCACGTGAAGACAGCTAAATGCATAACCAGGCAGTCTGACAAGCTAAGCAACGTCAGCTCCATAGAACAACGCAATAAACAGTAATATTGTATTTCCTCAAATAGTCAATTAGCACTCGAACAAAACTGATGTTATCAGCGAAATCAAATTATCTGAATATCTACATCCGGTTACAAAAGGCTGTAATGTGTAAAAACAGAGGTGTATACAGCTAAACAACATTCAAAGTTAATACATCTTAACAGCCAGTAAGGATCTTGGATTCCAGATTTCAGAAGTGATTAGCAAAGCTGTTAAAAGTCATAGTTAAAGTTTTATTTAAAATTTAAAATTGGTTAAGATGCAGTTAGTTAGAAAATAAGGTGATATCATGTTATAGTCTTTTTATTTGCTTATAAATGGTTTGGAATGAGGTCTGGATCAAATCATCAACTAACTAACTTAACCATTTGGTACTTTTAAGTATGTCGTCACAACATTTTGCTCTTCTGGCTCCATAGTCTTATAGCCTCTGACATGCAGGTGTTCATAAGGACAGATAAACGGACTGTTGTTTAACCTAATGAAGAATATAAATTTTTATAGGGTCGGATATTTCTTTCCTCTTGCCTGTATAGATCTGTGGGACGGGACTCGAAACAGATCTACTTTTGATGTGTTTAAGTTTTTAAATGTAAAAATCAGACCTAGAGCCATTTAAATTTACTATATAAAAAAGTAGTATACGAGTAGTTAATTTGCTTTCGCATAGAAAAATATACTTATTAGTAATAATACTGTAAACAGATGTATTATGTTTAGATACATAACATATACGACTGCGAGTCTTATCCATCTTCTAATGCGAACCTCTGTGCCACAATTCGTGCCTTTTGCTGTACATTTGTAATCCATGAGGGGGGCGGGTCAGTGCACACTCAATTACTTTTCTTGCATGCTTTGGTATTATGGTGGAAATGATGGAGTGCAAATGAAACTAAGACTTGGACACGAACTGCGACACGATCTGTTGGTCCATTGAGATTGATTCCCAGATGTCGCTTGCCAGTCGCCAGTTGCAGTATGGGGGGTAGGGGGTCAACGCATATGCACTTGACGCAAAGGCGAGTATCTCAATTGGGATCTGATTCGATTGTTTATCTTCCGTGTGTTGGTGGGAGCAATATCGGATTTCAAGCAGAGAGCGCGGAACTGTTGCGGCTCAGTGGCGCTCGGTTTTTTGCGTTGAAAGTCACGTGCCGCACATAAAACAAACGCATTTCATGTTTTACTTGCTGTTGCTTTTTGTTGCTGATTTTGCTCTCAATGAAAATGAAATTCAAAAATTGAAAACTGTTGGGGCGACAAAAGAGGAACAGGCAATAAGGCACAGTCACAAAGACAATGGGAAAACGGAGGCAGTTGGTGGGAAGAGAGTGAGTCGAAGTTGGCCGCCTCATCAATGGAGCAGCCCCCGCCCCAGCCCCAGCCCCCGAAGCAGGCGCAGGCAGGCACATTAATTAAAGCAAAGAAAAAAAGCATAAGAAGCTATATATAAGCACATATAAATACAAATGTACGATACATATGTATGTACATACAAAACATGCAAATAATAGTGTGTGTTTGGTGTCGGCTGTCGGCTGTCGGCTTTCGGCTGGCAGCGCAGTTCTGACTTCGGCAAACGTCTTCGTGCTTTTTTGGGGCGGCATCTTCGTAAACACAGCTGCAGTCGATACTGCCGCTGCCGGCAGCCTGCTCTCTGGCATGGCTGGCCTGGCTGGCATGGCTCTAGCAGCGCAGTCGACGACAGCTGCCCTCGGGATTGGGATTTCGTTTGCTTTGCTTTGCTTTGCGCACGACTCTCATTTTGTGTTTGCTCGTCAAGGCAGACGGAAGCAGCAGCAGCAGCAGCAGCAGCTTCAGCTTCCGACCTACGCGCGTGTCTCTGTGATTCCTGTGTTTAACTTTACTTGAGAGTGGGAGTGCAGTTGTTGTTGATGAAGCAAGGATTTGACGAGATATCGTTGCATACGTGGATACGAGAGTGGTGGCTAACGGTAAAAATCAAAAACAAGCGCGCTATCAAAAAATCACAACATCAACTTCAACTTCGACTGTTCAACTGTGTTTTCATTCTGCTTATGCGTATTAGTGCGCGAGTGTGTTTGTGTGTGTGTGTGTGCGAGAGAAAGGCGTGCGTTGTTAATTGCTTGGCACGGCAACAACAGGTGGCAACCCCCTGCCTGAGCCAGCCTTCCTTTCGACTGTGTGGCGTGGTGTTGCCCAATTGCTAAAGCGCACGCAAATTCGCAGAACATTAATTGCACGTATGTGTGTGCGTGTGTGTAGGGGGCGTGTGGACGCAATTAGCAAATCTAACAGTTCCAAGAATCGATTCAGTGCAGCCGAAATTAATTGGCTGCCCCTCAGCAAACAAAATAAAAGCGAAAAAGCGCAAAAAAACGAACCAGAACAAAAAGAAAAGAAACACTTAAAAAGTCGCCGCAGTGCGCTGCCAAAAATAATTTGTTTTGGGCGATTTTCGGGAGCCTAAAGAAGTTGTCACAGCAACAACATCAACGGTGATGTGTGTCAAAGGTTCGACAGGCCTTAATTGTGCTAAAAAGCAGAGGGAGGAGAGTTCTCAAGGAATAGGAGTAACATCCACAGTGAACAAAGGGGTTCGGGCTGCTGCTGCTTACAGCAGGGGGATGACGACCCGGCGCTCAACTGGTCAAGTAGGTGCTCAAGTGGCAAAGGAAGATTAAGAGAGATATCAGGCATTTGCTGTGGGCTAAGCCGAAGCGAACAAAATGGGGCTGAAACTTTGATTGATTAGTGAGCGCAGTGCGACTGACAGCATATATTTCTAATTAATTAAGGGAGAGATGGAGGAAATATGCTAAGGCACTATTCTCTTTTTCAGGCTTAAAGATTTGGTCTCTTTGATCGCCAAATTAAGCGATCATAGTGTAAACGGAATCAAACTTATCAGAATGCAAACCATATAAGTTTAAAAGTACTTTCAACTAAATAATACAAGTTCCGCCAGAATCAAAAAAGCGCAATCGCTGCGGCTGATTGCTAAACAGTTAACAAAAGTATCGTTTAAAATAAAAAACATTAATTTAAAATATGAAAATGCTACGGCAGCCAGACCAGCATGTAATCCTCTTGTTCCTGATATGCTGCACCCAGTTGCAGGCGGAGATTGCACATGTGCCGCTTATCAGCAATCGCATCAGCCCGGAGCTGTCACAGGGGGCACACTCAATGTCCTCCAGTTGCTCGCAGAATCTGGTGTATGAGAAAATGGTTAGAAGCTATGACGATGTGGAGGACTTGTATATGGATGTTCCCGTTCACATTGCCCTCGAGCAACGTCAGAAGAAACGGTGAGTAAAATTCATAAATTCATATCCTGCCTCCCGAGTCCTTGCCTCCCAATTTGAGTAATGCGCCTAAGTGCGCTAGCGACGCCGTCTGTCACACAAATCAAATTAGAGAGCCACAAACAATAACAAATACACTGAGGCCAACGCCAACGGTAACAGGACGAAGATGCCACAGGGCCGACATCAACTTGGGCGCCATTCCCACTCCACTCATCCCCAGATACTACCATGGCAAAAGAAACCAACAGAAATAATTTATAACCACGACGTGTGGCTGGCCAAACACAAAAACCAGCGCCAGATTTTTACAGTTCCCATAAATATTAGCAGAGCGTGTGTGCGCGTGTGTGTGTGTTTGTGTGGATGTGTATGTGTGTGTAGATCTTTGAGGCGTCAAACGCCCTCTTCATCTGGCACATGCCACAGCTCCTATTTGTGTAAATAGTAATAGTGTTTGTGTTTTTGCTAGGCTCACAGCTGCGACCGCGTTGCACGTGGCGTATGAGCAATTTTTTGCTTCCCTTCTTGTTGTTGTTGCTGAATTTTGTTTTTTTTTTGGTCTGTCCTCGTTTGGGCCTGGGTCAAGACAAGTCGTCACGTTTTCGCTTAGCGCGCGAGTGGCAGTCATTTTGTTTTCCCAATTCATATGCTCTATAATCAGAAAAAATACAAGAGGTTAGTTCCTGGATGAACACAACTTGTGACTTGTGAAAGTCAAGATTATAGAGCTTGAAATATAATAAATGAAATATGTGTCCATCTTGACTATAATTATAGTTTATTCAGTCCCACAATCTTTGGTGAGTGCATGTAAAATTCGATCTTCCTCAACTTGGATTTCCTGTTTAAAATTGCTTTTATTTTTTGAAATTTATTTCTGTCTTTTATTTCGCTAAA